>JAFJYI010000053.1:2574238-3861357 GCA_019022655.1 Acacia acuminata | reverse complement strand
AGTTGTAATCAATACACCCAACCACTAAGTCCCCCGACTTATGGTTATCTCAAAATCAATAAATGATTCTGATAGAACTCTCTCTCGGAAGCGAGATAAAATGATCGAAGTGCAAGTATCGCATTGATACAATATAGATGTAAACCGAACACAATAAATGGCAATCAATGAATTTTCGCTCTTAGTAAGCGTGTCAGGAGAAGAAGTTAATGCACTCTATTTATAGGTAGAGAACATTAAATGACCGTTGAATGGTGAATCCAACCGTTGTAGGTGATTAGCATTAAGTCCGGTCATCTTTCTCTCTCTAACCTCCAACTAATCCAAAGTGCTAATATGGTCCGAGGGAACTCTGAGGATTTGTCCGTTGGAGAAGATTTTACTTGATGAAGAAAGCATTCTTGACCGTTGAGAATGCGTGTCGAGGTGGGTTAACCAAAAGAAGGTGGATTTGCGAAGTGCATTTAATGCTCGCACACTTTTTGCTTTATGGCTTTGACCTTCAATAATCTTTATCTCGCGTTAACCGAAATTCACTCAATAAACTTGTTAAACATATCTCGGGAACATAAGTGAGTGATTCATGAAAGCAATTAGATCAAACAAGAGTGATATGCAAATTCGTGGGAAATTCAAAAAATTGGTTTTGGGCAAATTGTTTACTCGAAAGTATGTTCTCGTTACTCGAGTAAGTCACTGTGTGAAAAAGTCTTTACTGCGTGTATCCAAAAGGATACTAGAGTAAGTGACTTCCGTAAGCAAACCATCGAGACTTGAGCTTTTTTGAAACCAAGGTCTTTACTCGAGTAAGTTAATAGTGTACTCGAGTAAGCAACTATTTGCTTGAAATCTCTAAGTGAAAAATGCTTCTTTACTCGAGTAAGCAAATTCATACCGGAGTAAGCACGAGCATGAGTTAAGTTGAAAATCATTTTAAAGTTCTTTACTCGAGTATGGAAACTCTTACTCGAGTAAGCACGAGTTTATAAACTTTGGGAACTTTCTCAAGACCCTTTACCTCGAGTAAGCTAATTGTTTACTCGAGTATACACTCAAGTTTAAAAGTTCATTTGCTCTTTCGGTAAGACCAATACTCGAGTATGTATTTCTACTACCAAGCATTGATTTATCTTTAAAAGGTTGATAGCTCTCTGGATGGCCTTTTACTCGAGTATATAAATCTTTACTCGAGTAAGCCTTAATTTGAAAAACACATTTGCTCCTCGGTTGACATTTACTCGAGTATGTGATCCTTTACTCGAGTAAATACCTTCTGAAAAATGCATTAGCTTTCTCTCTGACCTTTACTCGAGTATATTTTCTCCTTACTCGAGTAAGCGCGTGTAAAAACTCAATTGGGCAATCCTTTAACGAGTCCTTTACTCGAGTAAGCTTTCCTTTACTCGAGTAAGAATCGATAAATGGTTTTTCACAGATGTTGCAGAAGCTTCAACCTATGTTTACAATTGTTGTTAATCATCAAAACACATTGAGAACTAACATTCTCCCCCTTTTTGATGATGACAACACTTGTAAATGATCTTTTTAGATAATTTGAAAGATGAAGTTCCTTTGAGTTGAAGTTTCTCAAATATTGGTGCAAAGTGTTCAAAATCATTTGAATGTGCATGTTAAGCCGTAATACTCGTGAGAATGGCAAAATATTCAATTGAACACATAACCAACCGAGAATATAATCATTAAGCAAGCTTCATACAATATTTTACCGATATCGTAAATGACAAATACACTTGGGATAACACCGATATCGCAGAATGAAAAGAAAAAAAAGAAAAAACAAATGCGTAATCAACAAGGTATCATGCATGTTAGACACTACAACCTAGACCTCTAGATCCTATACATCTTTCTCTTCTTCTCCCCCTTTGTCATCATCAAGATACCGGATCAAGGACAACAATAGGAGGGGTCCGCAGGACCATGGCAGTGAATGGATCAAAGGTAGGGTCCCGTGAGCTGCATAAGGAGAAGGTGGGGGAATTCTCAAAAGAGATGGAGTGGATGGAGATGGAAGACGGTCAGGTAGGATCTCTCGTGGTGGGAGTGATAGGAGAAGATGGAATTACGGGGGGGGAGGGAAGCTTAGGTCGGGAAGTGGTGTGGGTGGACTGGAAATGAGAAGGAGGTGATGAAGGTGGGGACATGTGAATCTCTCAGGCCGGGTCTCCGGGAATGAGAGGATGAGGATGGACCTGCAGTGAACCCAAATGGAGCGGGAGGATGAAGAACCAAGATCAAAGCGCTGATCAACTTGTTGACCTTGTCCCGGCCTCGAAGCAATATCCATGATAGAACCAATCCGAGAATCCAAGTCGATGCACCGATCAAAAATCTCATCCCCGCCTCTTTTTGTCATTCTTGAGTCTCGGGTCAATTTGGTAATAACCTCATTCGACCAGCCATCACCTCATTTAGACCAAGCTTGAGATCAGCTCCTAGCTTGCCAAATTCAAATTGCATTCTGACAAAGTGAGAAGCAATGGAGGAGTCCACGATGGCCTTAACTCTAGCTTCAAAATCCAGTGGAGGAGGAGGAGCAGACTGAGCCTCGTGCGCAACTGACTGAGATGCACGGGTCTGAGATCTCAGAGGAGCCCTTGATCGACCGATCCTTCGGTTCAAGGTTTATCCGCATAAACTTGAGTCAGGTCCGGCCAAAGGAGGGGATAAACTTCATTGATGCAGAGGGCCCACATACCATATCCTATGGTAAAATAAAATCGAGACACCAAGGAGGCGAAGGGCATATACGATCCTTTCCGGAGGTGAACTTAAAGTTGCTTATTTCCTTGAAGACCCACCGCCCAATATTGAAGGGATGTTGCTTGACAAAAGCAACTGAAGAAGCGTAATCCTTCTTCGTGAAGCGAGTGTAACTACCTCCCTTCTCGGACAAAATTCCTTGTATACACAAACCAGAAAAGTACGGTGCAAGTTAGGCATGTCGACGGCTTTGAAGGATAGATGAGCTCTCCGATCATCAGTACGTCTTCGCGCAAAAGTGTCCTATACACTTCTTCATTGCCATATCGGTGTAGAAGCCTCGGATCAACAACCTTCGATCCGGTTGAGGATTGCAGCGTAGAGATGGTGAAAGTGACTCCCCACAGATGTGGTGATCCTCTCTTCAATGGCTCTCCTCTTCCGAGTCTAAAATATGGTCACCATGTTGAAGTAGAACATTCTCACCAACTCCGAAAGTAGGCTGCCTCGATTGAAATGAAGGAATCATAGGGTCTGAGCCACCTAGCGATAGATCAATGTTGCATTCTTGGTGAACTTGTTCAAGATTGGATCGAGACAACAGACAAAATCCTCGGTTGAGTATTGCTCTTCAACATGGCATTGCAGGCCGGAGGAAGAGGAACCGAGGTGACTTTGAAACCCGGAGGTGGATCCTTGTGAAGTTTAATCTCTTCAACTGCATTTTCAATGATAGATGGAACATCCTCGTGCTCATCTTCTTCGGCCGCAGTTGTCTCGAGGAGGAGCTCCGTAACTTCAACCGTAGAGATAGACCCGAAAGGTGGATGGCCCTCTTGGTCCGCGTCTTTTGTGAACAACGGTTCTTGGTCTTTGGCTTGGCTTGACTCGGCGTCTGCTTTCTCTTTGTGGTTGAAGAAGGAACCGGGTCCTTTGACGTCGAATCCCCTCTTTGGGGTTCGAAGATGGATTATCTTCAATCACAATACCCACTCCGGGGATCCTTGTATCAATGCCGCTCTTCAACTTCCTTGGAATCGTTTTGGTCCTTTGAGCTCGTGGAGGAATCGGTCAGAGAGGATTGAGAAGTTTCTTTAGACATTTGATCGGTTAGGTTCAAGGAAAATGAGACTAGGAAGGATTAGACGAGGTTTGGTAAAGTTTTAAGAAGATTTATGAGGGTTTGTGATGGTTACAGAGAGAAGAGGAAGAGAGAAAGTCGCGTTTCCTAGGACTTTACCGGGAGTAAAGATGCGAGTATGTAAGAACACGTCACGTTTTCAGTATATATAGACGAACGCCCATACTGGTAGTTCTTGCTTACTCGAGTAAACAATACTTTCATTTACATACTCGAGTAAAGATGGAAGTAACCGACCCGACTTCAAAATGTCGCGTGAATTTTTGAAGAGCCCGATGCCCATACTCGAGTAAGCCACCAACATACTCGAGTAGGTTTCGCCATGTCTTCGTGTTTGGCTTCGCTCTGTCCTTACTCGAGTAAGTTTCAACATACTCGAGTAAACCTTTCGTTGTTCTCAAAGAATGCGCTCTCTTTGCCTCTTGTATACTCGAGTAAACTCGACATACTCGAGTAAAGCATTTCTCAACCTCTCGAATTTGCTTTCGTATCGTGCATACTGAGTACAATATATTTTACTCGAGTAAGAAACCCTCAAACATCGAAAAAATCCTGCAAAAACAATTTCTATACGCTCCATGCTTAAGTTAGTAAGGATTAATCATCAAACACACTACTAACATTAAATTGGATAAGAAATGCTTACAACTCATCGTTTACCATTCCCAATTCTCTTCTTATGAAATTGAAAGGTTCTTTGGCTAGAGGCTTTGTGAAGATGTCACAAGTTGAGATGAGTTGGATGAACATCACTTTGACATCTCTTTTTCTCGACATGATCCCGAATGAAGTGATGCCTCACATCAATATGCTTGGTTCTTGTATGTTGCACCGATTCTTGGCCAAGCTTATCGTGCTTGTGTTGTCACACAAAATTGGGATTTCCTTCAAGTGAACTCCCAAGTCAGCAAGTTGTTGCTTCAACCATAGCACTTGAGCACAACAACTTGAGGCAGCCACATATTCAGCTTCGGTAGAGGACACGGCCACGTATGTCCGCTTGCCGAACCAAGAGACAAGTGAGTTGCCAAAGAATTCGCATTGGCCACTTGTGCTCTTTCTATCTGCCTTGTAGCCGGCATGATCCGAACTGAGTATGCCACCAAGTGTTCCGGTTGACCTTTGGGAAACCACAGTCCAAGAGTCTTTGTGTCCGAGAGATATCTCGAATATCCTCTTTACTTGTTCAGCATGGGACTCTTTTGGAGCGGATTGGAACCTTTACACACATCCCAACACCGAATTGGATGTCCGGCGACTATGTAAGATAGAGAAGTGATCCAATCATTCCTCTATACTTTGTGATGTTGAAATCTTTGCCCTCCTCATCAAGATCTAGTGAAGCAGCTTGAGCTCATAGGAGTGTCAGCACCATTGCACTGGTCCATCCCAAATTTCTTCAGCAAATCATTCAGATATTTGGTTTGGGAAATGAATATCCCATCTTTTCTTTGCTTGATTTGCAGTCCAAGAAAATAGTTGAGCTCTCCCATCATGGACATCTCAAATTCTCCCTGCATAGTCTTTGAAAATTCTTCACACAAAGCATCATTAGAAGCACCAAATATAATATCATCCACATATATTTGAACCATTAAGATTTCATTTAGCTTATTACTCTTTATGAAAAGAGTTGTGTCCTTTTTCCTCTAACAAAGCCTCGATCTAGAAGAAATTTGCTTAATCGCTCATACCAAGCTCTAGGAGCTTGTTTCAGGCCATATAGAGCCTTCTTGAGACGATACACATGATCTGGACAATGTTCATTTTCAAAACCGGAGGTTGTTCTACATAAACTTCCTCTTGTATAAAACCATTCGAAAAGCACTTTTCACATCCATTTGATATAGTTTAAAACCTTTACACATGCAAAGGCTAGAAGTACTCTTATGGCTTCCAATCTTGCCACCGGAGCATAAGTTTCTTCATAATCAATTCCTTCTTCTTGATTATAGCCTTTGGCAACCAATCTTGCCTTGTTGCGACAATGATTGCGACTCATCACGCTTGTTCTTGAATACCCATTTGGTGCCAATGACCGGATGATCTTTGGGCCTAGGTACCAAATCCCAAACATGATTTCTGTCAAATTGATGTAACTCCTCTTGCATTGCTATCACCCAATCATTATCCGAGAGGGCTTCATCAATCTTAGAGGGTTCTATATGAGATATAAATGCAGAAAAAGTTACTTCATTCAAGGTACTATTTCTCGGTTCTTACCGATTAATATTGCCTATAACTTGGTCTAAAGGATGATTTCTAATAAATTTCCAAGCTCTAGGTTGAGTCTGATCTGGATTTTCAATAGAGTTTTGGGGATCACCCTCAAAAACATTTTCGTGATTTTCAATGAAGCAGAGTAGTTTTCGAAAAGAATTGATTTTTGAAAACATTTTCTTCTTCATTGTCCAAGGCTTTATCAGCTTTGGATTCACGAGAAAAACAACATGTATTGATTCTTCAACAATACGAAAAGCAGTATTAAAACTCTAAAAGCTCTACTCCTATTTGAATAACCAATGAAGATACCTATATCACTTTGGAATCGAATTTACCAAGATTCTCTTTACCATTGTTGTGCACATAAGACTTGCATCCAAAGACATGTAGGTGGCTGAGATTTGGCTTCCTTTCCTTGTAGAGTTCATATGGGGTCTTGTTCAGCTTCTTCCTCAAATAGGCTCGGTTGGAGATGTAGCAAGCCGTACTCATCGCATCTGACCCAAAACACTTGAGAAGTGTTGTTTTCATTTAACATTGCCCTTGCCATCTCAAATGAGGACTCTATTCTTCCTCTCAACCACACCGTTTGTTGAGGAGTCCTTGAGCTGAGAAGTTGTGATCAATTCCCACATTGTCACGACTCGGCCAAGGCGTTGTTTTCAAATTCGCCACCATGATCACCCTTATACCTCGAAATTGCAAAGCCTTTCTCGCTTCGACCTTTTTGGCAAAGGTAACAAACTGATCAAACGTTTCATCTTTAGATGATAAAAATATTGTCCAAGCAAATCTAGAGTAATCATCAACTATGACCAAGGTGTAAAGATTTCCACCAAGACTTTTTACTCTAGGGTCCAACTAGATCCATATGAAGTAATTGAAGAGGTCTATTAGTTGAGATCTCATTTTTTGCTTTAAAAGAGGATTTAGTTTGTTTTCCTTTTTGACAAGCATCACAAACTATGTCATTTTTGAAATTCAATTTAGGAATACCAATGACCAAATCCTTTTTCAAAAGAACTTGTCAAGTTGAGACATATTAACATGGGCTAATCGTTTATGCCACAAACAACTCTCATTCAAGTTACTAACAAAACAGCTTTCAGAACTGGCATTGCTAAGAGAGGTTAAGAGTATAACAATTTCCATCTCTAGTGCTCTAAATAAAGCTTTAGTTTTCAAATCGTCAATGGGGACTAAATCCTTTCTAACAATCAAACATTCATTTGAATCAAAGATAACTAAGTTACCCTTGTCGGTGCTTTGGCTCACACTTAGAGGTTGTGACACAATCCTTCTACAAGGTAGACATCTTTGATGAGAGGACCTTCATTGTTTCCTATCTCACCAATTCCAAGAATTTTACCCGATTGGTCTCCCTCCAAATGTGACTCTACCACCATCCTTTGATTTGATTGAGAGAAACTTTGATTCATCTCCAACATGTGTCTTGAGCACCCACTATCAATGTACCACTTGTTGGGTCTTGATGCTCTAAGACAAACCTGCAATTTTCAAGGATCAAGCCTTAGTACCCATCTTTTCTTGGGTCCTTTGGAGTTAAGTTTTGACCTTAGGAACATAAGTTCCTTTGGTACCCATTGATAATTTCCCACCGGTTTAATTTTTCTTTCCTTTTTATGAAAGCAAGATGAGAAATGACCCTTCTTATTACGCAAAGAATTGCAATGTGCAAAGGGATTTGAAGAGTGAACTGATTTTGTAAAATAGTTCATGTATGTTTTCTCACCACTCTTCTTCTTGCCTTTCTTTCTATCAAAATCAAATTCTAAACCAACGCGATCTATCATTTATAAAACGTCGCTTTAAAATGACGTTGAGCATTTCACTTCCTCTAGTGAATTTCTCAAGTGCCTTTGTAAGATATGAATTCTTTTTCTTCAGATCGACAATCTTTACAAATAGTATTTTCTCGAAGACAATTCTTCAACTTGAGATTCAAGAGAAAGATTTCGTTTTTCAGGCCATTTTTCAGCAAGTTTTTCAAATTCAAATTGCATATATATTCATCAAACAGATCATCATAAGGAGGTTTGCAATCATATACCTCTTCAAGTTTAGCACGTTGCTCTTCTTCTTCAGCAACTAGGCATATATTGGCTTTCTTTCCTCATCCTCATCATCTTCATCGATGAGCTATCACCCAGATCTGGAGACATAAGCTTTCTTCTTGTATTTGGCTTTAACTTCTTCTTTTTCTTTATCTTTGTCGTCACCGAGGACATTCGACTTGATGTGGCCAGGCTTCACATTCGTAGCAGATGATTGGCTTCTTTGCCTCATAACCGGAGCTACCCTTGTGAAACTTCTTAAAGCCTTGGTCCTTCTTGTAGAACTTCTTGAATCTTCTAACTCAAAGATGCCAATTTCTTCATCTTCGTCTTCATTCTCATTTTCCCCATCTGAGTCTCTAACTTCTCTTGCAGCTTTGAGGGCAATTCCTCTGTTCTTGCCATGAGCTTCATCAAGTCCCTTCTTGAACTTGAGTTTAGCCTCATATTCAGAGAGACTTCCGAATAGAGCAAGCATCGACGTCATTGACTCTCCTCGAGCCTCTTCAATAGCCGTGACCTTTGCTTCCCATTCCTTGTTAAGGATATTCAAGATCTTCCTTACTTGACTGGTTGGTCATATTCTTTTCCCAAGGCAAAGAAGTTGATTGATGAGATGGGTGAACCTTAGCCGGAACTCACCAATGGATTCACCATGCTTCATTCGTAGAAGGTCATATTCATCCATAAGAGTATTGACTCTGCTTTTGCTTTACTCCAAATGCTTCCTTCATGAGCTATCTCCGTGAGCATCCCACATTTGTTTTGCAGAAGATAGATTGCAAATACGAAAGTACTCTTGTTGGCTAAGAGCACTTTGAAGAAGTAGGACACTTTGCCTGAGTGTGACACTTCTTCCTGTCATTCTCATCATATTCTTCTTCAAGCTTAGGAACTCTAACTCCATCTTCAACGGCCGATGGCTCATACTTTCCTCTTTCAAATACTCTCCACGTACCATACTCAGTAGCATTCACAAATACTTTGAATTTTGCTTTCCGAAGGAGTAATGCTCTCCATTGAAACCGGTGGCTTGCTGATAAGCTCCATCGTAAGATACCTTCCATAATGATCCTTCTCGAGTTGTTAAGCTCTTAAGAGAAGACCTTGCTCCGATACCAAATGTAAATGGAGCTATATACCCAAGAGGGGGTGAATTGGGTATTTTAAAAACTTTTAGAAATATGCTCTGCTTTTGAAGAAATGAAAACAGAGATAGACAAAGAGGAGGAAGGGAAGGAAAGCTTGCACAATAGAAATTATCCTGGTTCACTTATCTTTGACCTACATCCAAATCCCTTAAGCCACACTTGGGATTTTCAATCCACTATACTCACAAACCGATTACACACTCGTACTCAAGAGTAGTTCTCTCTCTAGAACTCACTCCCCTTACAAGTTGTAATCAATACACCCAACCACTAAGTCCCCCGACTTATGGTTATCTCAATCAATAAATGATTTACGATAGAACTCTCTCTCAGAGCGTATAAAATGATCATCAAGTGCAAGTATCGATTGATACAATATAGATGTAACTGAACACAATAAATGGCAATCAATGAATTTTCGCTCTTAGTAAGTGTGTCGTCCTTGAGAAGAAGTTAATGCACTCTATTTATAGGTAGAGAACATTAAATGACCGCTTGAATGGTGAATCCAACCGCTGTAGGTGATTAGCATTAAGTCTCGGTCATCTTCTCTCTCTAACCTCCAACTAATCCAGGTGCTAATATGGTCCGAGGTGGAACTCGAGGATTTGTCCGTTGGAGAAGATTTTACTTGATGAAGAAAGCATTCTTGACCGTTGAGAATGCGTGCTCAAAGTGGGTTAACCAAAGAAGGTGGATTTGCGAAGTGCATTTAATGCTCGCACACTTTTTGCTTTATGGCTTTGACCTTCAATAATCTTTATCTCGTGCTAACCAAATTCACTCAATAAACTTGTTAAACATATCCG
Source organism: Acacia acuminata (assembly GCA_019022655.1). NCBI lineage: Eukaryota > Viridiplantae > Streptophyta > Magnoliopsida > Fabales > Fabaceae > Acacia > Acacia acuminata. The sequence goes on along the minus strand of JAFJYI010000053.1, from coordinate 3,851,234 downwards.
GGAACATAAGTGAGTGATTCATGAAAGCAATTAGATCAAACAAGAGTGATATGCAAATTGTGAAATTCAAAAATTGGTTTCAAATTGTTTACTCGAGTATGTTCTTGGTTACTCGAGTAAGTCATCACGTGTGAAAAAGTCTTTACCGCAAGATTCAAAAGGATACTCGAGTAAGTGACTTCCGAGTAGCAAACCATCGAGACTTGAGCTTTTGAAACCAAGGTCTTTACTCGAGTAAGTTAATAGTGTACTCGAGTAAGCAACTATTTGCTTGAAATCTCTAAGTGAAAAATGCTTTACTCGAGTAAGCAAATTCATACCGAGTAAGCACGAGCATGAGTTAAGTTGAAAATCATTTTAAAAGTTCTTTACTCGAGTATGGAAACTCTTACTCGAGTAAGCACGAGTTTATAAAACTTTGGGAACTTTCTCAGAAGACCCTTTACTCGAGTAAGCTAATTGTTTACTCGAGTATACACTCAAGTTTAAAAGTTCATTTGCTTTCGGTAAGACCAATACTCGAGTATGTATTTCTATACTCCAAACATTGATTTATCTTTAAAAGGTTGATAGCTCTCTGGATGGCCTTTACTCGAGTATATAAATCTTTACTCGAGTAAGCCTTAATTTGAAAAACACATTTGCTCTCGGGTTGACATTTACTCGAGTATGTGATCCTTTACTCGAGTAAATACCTTCTGAAAAATGCATTAGCTTTCTGACGACCTTTACTCGAGTATATTTTCTCCTTACTCGAGTAAGTGCGTGTAAAACTCAATTGGGCAATCCTTTAACAAAGTCCTTTACTCGAGTAAGCTTTCCTTTACTCGAGTAAGCAACTGATAAATGGTTTTTCGCGATGTTGCGTGCTTCAACCTATGTTTACAATTGTTGTTAATCATCAAAACACATTGAGAACTAACAGCTTTTGTAAATCGTAAATAACTTATCTCCAATGATTGGAAAATATTTTCCCCATAAATATATAGTACTATGTATATGTTTTTATAACCTGCCTTTTTGGGAGCGGCTTTGGTCCTACGTGCCTTATCATCCGGGTTCCTATGCATGAAACTCTGCGCTTTTTTGTTTGGAAAAATTATTTCAGCACCGACTCGAAACTTAAAAGATATTAAAAAATACTTCAAGATATTGACTAGTACTAAAAAAAACATACTTCATCATCTTTTAAAAAAAAAACTTCAAAGCACCGACGGTACAAAAAAGATACTTAAAAATACTCAATAATATTGAAAAAAGACTTCATAATCTTGAAAATTATGAAGCCTTTAGGCACTTTTCCTGAGTTGTAACACTCTTCCTACTCACTTTTTTTTCCTATTTGTCCTCTCATCATCATCGTCCCTAATTGTCGTCTTCTTCGGGCATTGCCATCGTCTTCTCCTTCACGCTTGTGCTCGTAACTCTCCGAAATATCTAGGATGGGAATATGGGTATAAGCTTTGGTTTTTTTTTTTTTTCATTATTATCCGAAATATCTAGGATGGGAATATGGGTATAAGCTTAGGTTTTTTTTTTCATTATTATTTGATGATGAAATCTCTATCCTTTCACGTTGTTCTACTTTCAATGAACCTTTATCCAAGGTTCTTGCCAGATTTTTTTATTTTTAGATTACGGGTTGTTCTCTCTTTATCTATCTTAAATCTTTCGTTTTGTTTTTATGTGCAGGGGCTTACAACTAGGATAAATTTTGAATCTTGTGTTGTATTAGCAGCTTGAGTTGATTATGTCACCCTACTTATAACACAGTTTAAAACTCTAAGCATGTTATCATATATACTAACTTGTAAAAATGGTCATAGTTTAAATTACATTACCAATTAAATCTTATATTAAGGACGATAAAAAATATATATTAGAAATGTTATAGCAGTACTCTTATTAACCAATGTTATGGTTTAAGAGTATTTCTCCCCTCATCTTTGATGTTTCTCTCTTTAAGAGAAAATTTGTACATACTCCAAAAGCGAAACATTCAACTTAATAAAATAAAAAAGAAATGAAAATAAAGGGAATAGAGAATGCTGTAATTTTCACTAAAAATAGATTGTCAAAAAAGCTTTTTTTTTTTTTTCCCAAAGGAACTATTTCCAAAACAAGGAAACATACGGGTCCATAGTTGTATGTGAGATCTTCAAAAGGCTAATGGGAAAATGTTAACTTTCTCATTAATCGCATCCAAGAAACAAGTGCAAAAGTTTTAATTAAGAATATAATTATATGATTTAAATAAAATTCAAGGTGTTTTATATTTTATTATATATGTTAAATAAAAAAATTAAATGATTTATTTTTATTTTTGAAGAAATTTTTGTGAGTTAAAAAATTCGTTTAATTTTAATAAAATTTAAAAATTTTATTATATCCTGAAAAAAATGAAATGAGTTTAATTTTTATTTTTATAAAAAGAGCTTAATAGATATCAACGTTGATACTTAATAATATAAATCTTACAACTTGATGATATATTTGTTAATTAAATGATCTACCTTTGTATATATCATGAATATATCTATATTATTTAGATAATAATCTAGTATTTTTTTCAACATTTAACTTCATTTGCATCTCAATCGATTACCTTAATAAAAATGTTTGTTTGTATTGTAGCAGCCGAAGAAGCAGAGCTAAGAGGAGTGGTAGGTGAAGTAAGTATGAGATGTATAGCAGAAGAGGGAGGTAGGGTTTTAAGTAAAGACATTAATAATACCTTTTCTTTTTATAAAACATTAATAATACTTGCACATAGTATTACATCGATCTGACACTAAAAGCACTGTGAAAGTGAAACATATTTTTGCTTGAAGTGAAAGTGAAAAATATACAGTTTACAAGTATTTTTATTTGCTCAGAAACAGTTTACAAGTATATACTGCTATATGTAACCTGTCTCGCATTTATGTCCTGTTTGTCTTTATTATTGATTCATTTTGAATTGAATCTCTCAATAAATATGGGTAAAGGATTTTTCTAGTAATTGCAGGTAAATTATCTCCAGTGACCCTTAAAACTACGTCGTTTTGGATTAATGAAGGGTGTGTTTAAAATTTTAGGTGCCATAATTTTGCACCCTTCATTAATTCACCTAAAATTACAAATATACCCTTCATTAATCCAAACAACGTAGTTTTAGGGGTCACTGTAGATAACTTAACTAGAGAAATACTTTTCCCCATATATATATATAGTACTATGTATATGTTTTTATAACCCGTCTTTTCAAGCGGCTTTGGTCCTATGTAGAGTCGGGAAATTGGGCTAAGCCCGTCGGGTCGGCCCGTTTAAGCCCTGGCCCTGTAGGGCTCGGGTTTAAAAAATCAGCCAGAATTTTGAATTTAGCTCTGTAGGGCCGGCCCGTTAGGCCCGTTACACTGTAGCATTCTTTTTTTTTTTACTTGGCCTTTATCTATGTATGAACAGTCAAACGGAACTTGGAAGATATTTGTTAGAAACTACATAAAGCACACATATTGTACTTAAACTAAAGAATATGGCTTGGAATGACATGATAATAAATACTTGGATTCCATGGTTAATTTATTAATAAAAGTTATAGGGAAAGTAAAAATTCACAAAGATTAATTTGCAAGTCTCTACTTCAACTGTGGACAATGGTTTGTTTTTTGTTACGAATTAATGAATGTATTTATTTGTTGGATGATCTCGTATTGTTTAGATATTAATGTTGATAATATTTATTTGATATATTAGAACTTTGATGGTTGCAATTTACTAATTATATTTCTTTGAAAAAAATCGGAAGAAAAATAGTTAAAATTTAGAATAGTAATTTACGATTCGTACTATCGGGCGGGCTTTGAAAAAACAGATGTTTTCTTTATCTCAGCCCTTTGTTGGTAGGGCCTTGATTCCCAGCTCTAGTCCTATGTGCCTTATCGTCCGTTGGGTTCCTATGCATGAAACTCTATCGTTTTTTTTTTTGGAAAAATTATTTCAGGCACTGACGAAACTTAAAAGATATTGAAAAGATACTTCAGGATACTGACTAGTACTAAAAAAACATACTTCATCATCTTTAAAAAAAAATTCAAGGCACTGACTGTACTAAAAAGATACTTAAGAATACTGAATAATATTGAAAAAAAGGCTTCATAATCTTGAAAAATTATTTTAGGTATTGGTTGATACTATAAATATACTTCATGATATTTTTTTAAGAGCCTAAAATAATTTTTCAAGATCATAAAGTGTTTTTTAGTACCATTAAGTATCCTCAAATATCTTTAGTATCCGTCGCAGTAGTCTAAAATATTTTTCTAAGATCATAAAATATATTAGTCAGTACCATAAAATATATTTTAAATATCATTGCTTGAAATATTTTTTTTGGAAGGAAAAAAAGAGAGGGAAAGGTCACAGTTTTTGCCCCAAAAACAACAGAGTTTCGTGTATAGAAAGGCAGTGGACGATAAGACCCATAGGACCAAAGCCGTTTCCCTTTTTCTTTTGCCATATATGTATGTAACGTGTCTGCAGGTTTTGCTTATTTATTGACTCATTTGAATCTCAATACATTAAAGAGGAAAGAAAGATGCAGTGTCAGAGAAAGAGACATTTTTACTAAGCTTAAATGAAAATATATAATGGCTCGCCAATCGTCCTTTTATAATCTGTAGCTCCGTTTACTTCAAACTCGATTTCTCTTCTCTTTCTTTACTTCCGATGCTCTCCTACTTCTCTTACCTCACTCTTCTCTTTCCTTCAGCTTTGCAACAAGTTTTCAAGTCAACCACACTAGCAGGTTTTTGCCTTCAACTTCTTCGTCCATCTTCGTGCTACGTAGGTTGTTGTTGCTCTTTACTGGGTTCAGTTTTTGGTGTTGAAAATGCTTTTATCCTTGTTTTAATGTGCTGTTGCTTGCAAGAAAGCCGTGGCCGGAGTAATTTTTATGATTATTCTCTTGATGAGTTTCGGTCTCTTTCACCTCACCCTTGTTTCTCTCTTCTTCTTCCTCCTCTCGTTTATGATAGGTAAAACTAATGGAAAAATTGTACCATTGATCGATACTATAATCCAAGTATTGCAACCCAGAGAAGCGCCTAAAGATCAATATGAATGTCTTCAAGAGCGCCCGAAGATATACAGCTGTCTTTTTCGGCCTGTTTTGGACGGCTTGACGGGTAAGCATTTTATCATTATTTACTCTTTCTGAGTTTCATTTTCTACAGTGCTCATTTTCTGTCAAATTTCCACATCTTGAGTAAGTTTTACCTATTATCTTGTTATGCTTAAAAATGAAGGAAATGGCCGCGTATTGAATCTCCAAAGGAAGTTTCAAATCTACTACTACTAGTATAGATCTGATAAAACCTATAATCCAGAAAAAAGAGATTACTTTTGGTTTTTGTCCGTTTTTCCTTTATTATCAATATCAATATCTATATAGTATTTCATTCCCGAACCCGATCCCTCCTACGGCTTATTTATGGCTCAAGACACAGATCATTGTTCACAAGCCGTCTTTAGTTTTTTTTTTTTTTCAAACAAAATATTCCTTCCTCCGGCTGCGAACAAGCAACAGGCATAGAAAGCACCAGCTTAGGGCGTAGAAAAAAAAATTTCATTGTAAAGATGAAATATTATCCCTTTTGACATTTCCCTCTGGCCAAAGTCATGGACAAGAAGATAAAAAAGAGAAAATAGAGAGTATGGCTGAATATAATAAACAAAAGTGACCCCTTTAACATATCCCACTGCACCAAGTCACCGGTTTGAGGTTGACTTCATGTATCCATATTAAGCCCTTTCCACCATGGTGGGTCATGCTTCATTTAAGGTTTTGGATGATTTAACTGATCGGTGGGCTGTTGTAGTTAGTCTTCTGTAAATAGAATGTTTACCAAATATCAGCCCCAGTTAGATTACTTTGTGTTTTCGATGGTCTTGATTGATGAGGAGGTATATTTCAATTTCCCCACTTAACTTGTCAACAATTACATATGCTATTTTATTAATTTTTCATTTTAGATAATTAATATTAATAACTAATTAATAATTAATGTATTCCTCTATTTACATATGAACACAGGGTAGGACATTTCAAGCAAGTATGCTAAACAAGAACCTTCAGGATAAATTTTGCCTCTTAATTATTGAAGGCCAAATTTACAAGTTTGCTAACCTTGAGATCACTTCAAATAGGGACAGACCTTGGCACAAATATTTGAGGGGCCATTGGTTACTGTTCATTCATCGTCTTTGAAAGGCAGCCACCATTGCTCACTCACTGTTTGTGCTTATTTTTCATACTATAAGTGAAAATCAGAGACCAAAGAGGGGGCATTCGGGAACTACTCATCACCTTCAAAGGAGGACTAGAGGACTATGGAGGCCATTGAGGCAGTTGTTTGCAAGACTGACTCTGATCCGCATGCGATTGAACTCTGTGGGAAGATTACCAGTAAGAAAGTTGTTATCTAAATATAGTCTCTTCCATGATCTCTACACTTTAGCTTCGTATTCATTGGGGATGAAACTCGAGAATTGATTCCTTGCTAAATTAATTGATGATAGATATTTAAACGTGGCCAAATTTACTGGAAAATGCCCATAGATATGGTTCCCTTTGACATCAAGCACTTGAAGATGCGTGTCTTCCAGATCCAGAACATTATTTGACAGCTTATATATATAAAGAAAATGGCTAGTCAATATTTGATTATATTGTAACCCATTTATTTAACTGTTAGTTTTTATTATTAGTTGTGGTTAATTTTTATTATTAGTTGTGGTTTATTATCTCGTGAGAACGGACTTGCTTAGCCGTAACTAACTTGTTTGGTCAAGACATGTACATAGGGCCTATTATAAGAGACACGGTGTAATGCACGTATTCAATCAATCGAAATTTAATTTTCTCATTCTTCACTTTCCTCTCTTTCTACTTTACTTCTTTCTTCCTCTGGTCTTCACTCTGTTCATCACGATAGCAGGAACAATCTCTTTGTTCTTGAGTTGCCTAAGCCCTACGTTGAACTGAACAAATTTTTTTTGGCCCCCCCTTGTCCCTTCTAAGTTCTGTCCTTGACTTCAAATGTAAATCAGTACAGGGCAATTACCAGACGTACTCTGCAGAAGATATTGCTATAATTCCAAATTATGCCTACTCATTTTTCTCTATCCCAAAAATCATGAAAATTGTTTTTTCGTCACCCTCGTGGATAATCCTCCTATCACGAGAGGATAAAAATTTCATAGAAAAGTATTTATTATTTGTTTCATTTTACATTTCTACTTAATTAACCATTAACTCATAGAAAGGGATTTATGTAGTGCAAAGGATGAAAATTCCCCTATTGTGGCTATACTCTCTCAATCCATTACTTCACAGCTAAATTAGCATTCAAACGGGGCTTCTTTACACAATTGGACCAAAGTTACCATCTCTCAAATAGCTTCTCAAACAAATATATGTACTATTTCATCGAGTTGTTTTTTTTTTCCTTTTTTCCATTAAGACTTAAAGTATAATTTATTATTTGTGGTTTCACCATGTCTTACAAAGAGAATCAACTGTCAAGTTCATGAGTTTGGAACAAAATATGATTAGAATTATGATGGATGCTTAAACCGTGGGTCAAAGGCTAAACTAGATTATCCTTCATCGATTTGTCCCATCTGCAACAAAATACCGAGTCAATTGAACCAAAGTAAAATTGTCAATTGCTACCCGCCAATTGTTCAATTATTACATTAGTCTCATTAATTCTAACTTAGTTTATGTGAGACAAGATGAAGATTCATTATCTTATCAAAGACAAAATTGGGTCAAAACTTATTTCATTTTCTCGGGATAAACTTCTTGTTCATCGGTTAAGAAGAGAATATTTGTACTTGAAGTGTTTACTAAAGGAGGTTAACATCAGCTATACAAAATATCATATTGATGATTTCCCATTTTTAATAGATTTAAGATATATTTTTATATATTTGGGAAGTCATCCGTGCAAAATTTAAGAGATTTTCTTGAGATTTTAAGAGATATCAATCTGGATACATCATTTGTAGGATTTCAACTTAAAAAACAATTTATAATTAAGTTTAAAAAAAGGTATTTATCATTATTAGCAATGTCATTATTATTAATATTTGTTTCTCAGCTAGCCATGTACAAGATTTGGCATTGTTTGAATTTAAATGCAAATGGGCCTCACAAAAAAAACAAACAAAAGGAAAAAGACATAAAATCTGAAAAAAGAGGGCACGACTTAAAAAAAGAGGTAAAGGGCGTGAAAGGCTCGGCGCGGTTTTTGGGAATTGTTCTTAATCATCACCGTCTTGGACAACGGAGAGTCGAAGAGAACTAGAGGTGAGCGATTTGAGGCGAAGCTAAGACACTATTCATTCTTCTCCTTCCTCATACTATCGCACTGTCCATCGTCTTCCCCGCTGAGATTTGCGATCATTGAAGACTGTAATAGAGACCAGAGAAGCAATATGGTGAACCTTCTTCTCTTTCCTCCATCGTCGACCACAGAGGCCATTTTGGGGACGCTATTGTCTGATTTCTTTCTTCTTGGAAGCTTCGATGGCTGGATTAGAGTGGTAGAGAGGTGATACGGGACTGGGTCTTTATTTTCGCCTTCTTCTAGAGTAATAGCACAGAAACAGAGGAAGAAGCTGTTGCTAATTCTATTTTCTTGGTTTTGTTTATGTTATGGAATAAAAGTATGGCTCAGATATTAAGGCAAGAGACTTGGGCTTGGAGACACATAAGGCCCAACAGTGCAAACCCTAACCCTAAGGTAAATCACCAATCACCCCATGATCATGCCCATGATCTGAGATAATGCAGATAATGGGAGAGAAGCGGTTTGAATCATGGGATATTCATGGCAAGAGAGGATACACACGACCAACAGGAGAAACCCTAAAAGATCTCTATATATATGAGCATGTTCTCCAGGTGCATTCTCTCCATTCTGAATTGACTCTTTACAATTCTGCCTACACAGAGCACACACCCCACCCCCTTTTGTGTGTGTTCGAACTACGTGGACTTTGATCCCTCTCAAGGGTACGTAGGCCCTAGGCATTGTTCCTAGGTCAAGTCCGATCTATCTTGTTCTACAATAGAACATTGGCGTCGTCCATGGGGATTCGATAAATTTCGATTCCTACGACCAAAGGTGGTCAGTGAATTAGTGAAAAATCAGTCGCATCATACCCCTGAAAATTTTCAATCCTTCAATGAAAGAAGACGACGGTAACTAAAGTTATTTGTTGATAATATTAGTGACGCTGCGAAGATCTTTCAAAATGGGAGCAATGAAGTCACACATATTTTATCGGTTCCTACTTTGCTTTAATTCCATTATTTTCTGAATGGCGAAGTAGCCTAGCGATCCCAAGCCAGACGTCATCCTGGTCTCAAGTGAAACAGTTATTAAAAGAGGAGTCATGAAGACGTGCTTCAAGTGCATTGTGCCAAAAGATCCCGTATTTCGATTTCAAACACCATTTCCTTGCATTTCGATATTGGGAAGAGATGGTGGAGAACGTGAGAAAATTTCAAGGAACTGTTGTTGGCGTTAATGGGGAAGTGGCGATGAATTCGGGCCAGTTATCAAGGGATCCAAGATTGTAGGGATCTCAATTGTTCGAATTTCTCTTGGCATGTGCGTGCTTATTGGTTCTTCATCATGGGTTTGGCTGTTGCCTGATTTCTCATGGCACAGCATACTGAGATTACTATCTGAGATGCCGAGATAGTGAGATGCTTGATTACTATCGATACCAGGGTTCCTCAAATATTATCCGGGTTTGAATTGTGGCCGGATATCTGAATCAAGATACAAGTCGGATGATCCCCTTCATGAAACAGCCGAGTTTGAAGATGCCGGAGATGCAGAGACGTTGGTTCGGAAAAGGGTGATGCTGAGATGGAGATTTGGTTCTCTAACCTTTAACGCTTCCAACTCTAATCGTGTTTGTGTAGTGTGTCCGGGATGCCACTGTTAGTATGTAGGTGTCCTAGAGACAATCTGTAGAACACCTTGTACTGTTTGATATTTCATGATTAATATATTTGAGCATAATTTATCTTTATCATATTTATGTCTCGCCTATATTTTATGGTTAATATGAGTTTAAAGATAAAGGCCCAAGGAATAGAATAGGTGTTTACTAGATGATCTATGATAGAGATCATGATCATGAGGAATCGAGGACACTACATGTCTATTGCCTGAAAATTGTTCCTAGTCTTGAATCACCAAGAAAAGGGCATTGGTGATCTCAATAAGACTAGTACGACATCATCTACATGTATAGTGATACAAGGTAGGAACCTCATAGAATACAGGAATGTGATGCCTTAGCTGATGTCATAGGTGGATCTGTTGGAGAACAGATAGCACCGAACTGACTCACTGAGAGACTCCACAAAGATTCATTGTAGAGAGTATCATTGGATTTGTAATGTCTCTTATCATTTGGTAGTGCGGATCATCTTAGACTTGAGGATGTCATCGAACACTATGTCCTAGGGTTATACTTTGACTGTACAACTCTATCCGCCTGAAATATGGGGAGAACAGTGTACTCTTGGGTATAACCTGAATACATGAGTATAGATGGACATGCCGAAAGGACTTACAATCCCCTACAAGGGATTAGTTGTTCACAAGACCGGTAAGGCTTGGATGACTTCTAGTTGACTCGGGAATCTATGCATAGTAAGTGATCATGAAGAGTCATGATCCGTCTTAGAGTCAATAGAAGAATATTCCTAGTTCGTGAAATAGCTACATTTAGTCAATCAAGAGAGTTGATACTCTATCCTTACTCTTGACTAAATTGAACAACGCTTGTAAGGGATGATACATGCACAAGATCCAAATTAGAAAGGTAGATCACTTGATCAACTTGATTAGTTCTTAAGGGATCAAGCAGAAGATTCTTAGTGTCTTATGTAGTCATTAGATAAATTGACTTATTAAAGGAGTTTAATTGGTTCAAGTTTATCTACGTCGAGAACTAATCGCCTAACGGGTCACACACTAAAGGTTATTCTTGATTGTTTAGTTTAGCAAGTTTGGACCAATAAATGTTATTGGGCTTTGTCAAGACTATTGATGTAATTGGGTTAGAACTTCAAGCCCAATTATAATGAGATTAGGAGAAGGAGATTAAGGATAATTTATGAATTATCCAAGGTCAGATCCAATCGGATTGGATAAAGAGAGTAATTAATTAGTAATTATTTATTCACGTGAATAGTGTCAAATGAATAGTGCTAAGTGAAAAGTACTATTCATCTTTTACTATTCATGAATAATTGATTATTATAATTAATTATAAGAAGACTTCTTGAAATAATTAATTGTTCAAGAATCACTTCTAATAATTGATTTTTCAAGAAGACTTTGATTTGAAGCGAGAAATGAACATGTGGCCACCTGTCACCCGCCATTTCTATAAATAGCACTCATTTCCTTCATTCCAATTCACCAATTCACAAGCCTTCTCTCTTAAGCTTCTTCTCTTCTCTTCCTCTTAGCGAAGGAAGTTCTCTTTCCTCTTAAGGAAGCTCTCTCTCTCTCTTCCTCTTAAGGAAGTTCTCTTAGTCTTGAGTAAGAAATCCAAGACTTGAGCTCTCCCACCTCATATCGCCTAGCAAGATTCAAGAGAGTCGGATTCAGGAGAATGAGTTCTCATTAAGAATCAAGAGATAATCGTGTGGATCAACGTTAGAGGACTTCATACTTTTTGACGTCTTCAAGTGATCACGGTATTCCCGAAACCCGTATGTGTTTTAATGAGTAGATCCTAAATATGTATTGTAAAGAGTTACCGTACATAGTTCATGGTTCATAAGGATAGTATTTCCGCATGGTACAGTAAATATTATTTACCAAAGAGTTTTCTGAGTATGCTCTGTGGCTGCAGCTTAGACTGATCTGTCACATCAGAAAAGAATTATTCTTGGGCGGTAAATATTATTCACTGTGCAAGAATATTATTTACCTAAGTGCGAAATATCATTTACCCGAACAAGAAGATTATTTACCTAAGACAAGAAATATTATTTACCATCACAAGAATATAATTTACCATGGCCAAGAAAAAATTATTTACCGTCACAAAATATTATTTACCGACGCAAGAAAAATTATTTACCGTCACGCAAATATTATTTTCAGCACAAGAAAAATAATTTACCTAAGACGGTAAAAATATTTTTACTGGTACTATTCACATGAATAGTAAAATCCATAGTGGGTTCCGCAGATACTGAAAAATTTTGTTTTTCAACCTTGTGAACATGTTGCTTGAACGTCAAGCAAGAACAATTTTAACCTTCAGCCACATCATGCAAACAGTGAAAAATATTTGAACCAAGATCGTGGTGGCCAAGATTGCAGTGGCCCCATCTGTATTTGTCTGACCGGAGTCCACTTCATGAAGGGTGCCCAGATTGGAGTATGCCGAGATTACTAGGTGCATGCCGAGTATATCGCCTATTACTCCGAGGTGCACGCTGGGATCATTATTATGCCAAAGATTAGGGAACGCTGAAATAATAAATGAAGTTGAGAAAGATCCAGTTGGTCGTCGCTGGTGGTGAAAGCCGACGTTGTGAAAACCGAGATGGTGAGGCGGTGATTGTAATATGACAGAGCGAGATAACTGAAGCCAAGATAACTGAAGTCGGCAAAAAGCAGAGAGGAAGAAGTGGTGCAACCACAAGTCCATGCGCTGACAGATTTTCTTGGAAAAGCTAAGAGAAGCAGGAGTCCAGGCGCAAATCAAAAGTTTCTCTCTTCTTCAAGTCGGAATGTGTTTATATTATTCCGAGAATATATTTAAAGGAAGTGAAGTATCTATGTCGTGATTACAATGAGGTGCTGGTCAAAATTAAGAGATGAGAAGGTGCTGAGGCGATAATGAGCTGAGAGAATGATCGGCCGACATTGGGAGATGACGCCATTGGAGATGCCGAGGTGTTGATTCTGGATGCTAAGGATAATATCTGCGTTGCCGAAATGCCGAGATACCTGAAAGACCTATCGACACCATAGTGAAAGGCGACTCGGCTCTTTGTGGCATGATATTTGGCCGAGATGGTTAAATGCCCTGTGTGTGCATGTCCGAGTTTAAATGCTGAGAGGGTAAGGTCCGAGATGTCCAGAATGCCAAGGCGTATTGAGATGCCGAGATGCGGGTTCCGGAGAAGGGAGTATGCCGACATGCTCTAATCTTTAATTCTGTAAAGAAGGTATGTTCTGATAATGAACGTCGCTTTCTGGTCGAAGGTCGAACTCCAGGGCTTGTTCATATCCCAAAGTGAAAGTGAGGTGGAAGAAAGTTGAAATGCACTGTCTTTCTTGAAATCTTGCACCAATGTGTGTGCCAACAAGGAGAAACAAGAACACACAAGTTGGACTCAAGATTCGCATAAAAAGTGATGACATTAAGAGTTCGCTATCCTATTCGACTTGAAGCGAGCTGACTTGTTACGTGTCAGAATTAACCAACATCAGAAACTTGAAGCAGGAATGATTCAAGTGAGTAGAACAATAGAATCAAGCCTCACAAAGGTGTCCTAACTCCTAATCATTCATCGGCGTCATGTTGCCCAGTTGCTGGGACCCAATGGAAGAATTATAAATGCAATGCCAATTTTGATGTGGGGCCTCTAGAAGATGCTCATCTGATGCATATTCATATGTCACCACAATTTGGACACCTAATGTTTATAGCATAGGTTACAACATTGCGACAACACCTCACACACGTATATAAACTTGAAGCTCCTGAGTTGTTTGCCTAAGGAACCCACCATGCCATCTTTTGTGAGAAGCCTTGTTATTGTGCCCAACGTGCTTTCAGGGGTGTATTAACAGTGAGCCCATGGTGGAAGTGACCGTTAGAGAGCATGATGAAGTTTTTCCTGGCAAACACACTATTGACGAAGATCCCAAGGTAGCAAAATTTTGTTTAAGGATGGGTTGGATCATGCTAGTGCACAGAACTTCTCACGTTAGAACAGGTTTTTTACTTCCAACTTTCTATTCTCCTTGCCAACTTAAAAACCATGCTCCGAAGAAGTGTCGTGTGGTGATTTTTTAAAGTACCCATTTTAATCATTTTTCTTTGTGATTTTCTGGGCTCGTTTCGTTGGTTTCTTATGCGTATCATATATGCTGGTGGCGATTGATACTTAATATACTATTTATGTGGGAGATTTGTACTCTGCCAAAATCAAAATATTGGAAGTTTGCAAAGAGCACAAGTTGGGAAGGCTTGGCATGCTCTTTCGAGGCTATAGAATGCTTGCAGGAACTATGTCTAGCCTGGAAAAACTGTACAGATCAACCCTCCGGTTCTTGCAGACAAGAGAACAACTACTCGCCGCGAAGTTTTGAGAATAATAGATATTTTCTGTTTAATTAGCTCAATGATGAAGCCACTACTCTAACAACCAATCATAATTGTTCTCGAGTTTTGGCTGGTCCTCTACTGTACGAAATATGCTGCTGAAATTACCAAGGGAGGTAGCAAAGCATGTATTTCCAGATCTAGCTGCTTTCCCTAGAGAATTTTAACATTAGAAGAACATGTAGCGATGATGTACCAAATGAGATCATTGGAGATTTTTGGATACATCGGTTTGGAGCTTAGTGCGCATGATCGCCCTTCTTTCATAAATTTCCCTTGCCAAATTGGAAGAGTGAAATTTATTCTTTTATTGTGAAGGCTGCATTAAGTGATTTTCTTGGTATATTGATATATGATTTCATCGTAGCCTTATTGTGCACAAAACTCACTCCAGATAAGGAGTTTCCTGGTCAAATACATGTGTCAATCTTGCATGTGCTTGGCCCCTGTCTCTGGAATTATGAACGTATTGTGGTTCTGGAAGATTGTAATGGGTTGGTTCTGTTCCGATATGGAACACAAATGTCTCAGCCCTTGAGGCTGGTTAACGTTCAATATAGGATCTGGTAGGGCTTACCCAATGCTATCTATGGAGCAGATAACAATAGACAAGATGATCACTGTACACAGCCAAAGTGTGGGGTGTGTGCACAAAATGGGACGATATCTAAAGAGTTAGAGAGTGAATATGTGTACCGTTCACCGGGTATGCCCCTATTTATAGTGAGGCCGGGTTGGTCCGACTCTCTCGGTAGCATATTCCCATGATGTCGCGTTCCGTGCCCCCACTCCCTGCACTACTATGGTAGTGGGGATAATCGTGGGGTAGTTGGCCATCTAGTGGGCTTGACCTCATCTGGCCCATTTCTGAGGTCCATAACAGTTGCCCCCAAAGTCGGCTGCTCGAGCTTACGAACTGTCGAGTTTTATTCCGGTATTGGCCCCGACTTTCTAGGCCCTTATTTCTCTTAGAACCTTCTTGGGCTCTAATCTCAATTGGCCGTAACCGCATCCCACATCTGTGCTAAGTAGCGACTTGCACGAGCTTTGCCGTCAACTTATCTATTAGAACTTGACCTCGTCCGTTTCCGCAAACCGTCTTGGTCTCGTCATTTTAGGACCTCCATTTGAGTTTATCAATTTAACTCGGCCATTATACGTCTTGGTATTCGGCCCGAGGTTTTGAGCGAGAATGCCGACATACCAGCAAACACGACCGTTCGCCTAGCAAAATGTCTTTTCGTTTGCTCGCGTCGCATCGTATAACCGTCGCCTCCGATTATAATGACACGTGCCTTCAAGAGTCGCCTTTGGTTACCGCGCCCATTACTGTCCCACATCATATCGTCATCATAGCCTTTTAGGGTTTTCCTTTTACCTCCTCGTAAGCGATGAAACGACTCGGCTTTCAAACGTTACATCTCTAGCATTTTTATAAGTGCCCCTCACACCCTTCATCATCACTCTTCTTCGTCTTCTCAACTTTGAAGAAACGCACCAGAGCTCTCTTATTCAAAATCTGCCTTTCTGCTCTCTCGTTGTTCTCTCGCTTCCAGGTATTGCCTTTTCAGTTGTTCTTAAAACACGCATGCTATCCGTACCTAGCGTCGTTCTGTATTTTGGCAATTTTTGCTCTTTGGCCTGGGTGTTGAACGACTATGATGACTATGTGAATTCCTCTCCGAATGAAAAAATGTTGAACGCCATTTTGAACTTTGCTTGTCTGAGTTGCTTCAACACCAATTCTTTTTTCACATTCATTCCTTCTGGCTCTGAATTATTCGATGTTTTATGGCCTGCTATTTTGCATTTGAGCGATTTTACTTTGTTGAGTTCTTCGCCATCTGGGCAATCTGGGTTTGATATGCATAATTTCATTCCTGTTTTAACATGCTATATAATTTGTTCCCAAGATGGATCCAAAACCCCCGCTAGTAGATATGTATGGTAAGCCTATTCCGCAGGAAGATAGAGAGATTCTTGAACGCGTGCCTGGTCGAACTAAACTTTGGCTATGGTCCATCCTTCCTACGGAAGAAGAGAGGACGGAAGATTTACTCCGATCTCGGGAAGTGGGAGTAGGGCAAGCGTTCGAGTTCCTCCTTCACCCGATGCCGAACTCCCTAATTCTCCTTCACCAAGATTGTCGCCTTCTCCCCGAGGTTACGCCCCCGCTTCAAACATGGGCCCTTCTGGTCCTTGTGAGGAATGTTGCCACAAGGCGATTAAGCTTGCCCGTCATGGCCATGACAAAGAAGCCGAGTCTCTTTTGGATAAATGCCGCTGCAATAGACCGACGAATACCTTGTCCTCGGGCCATTGCTTGTTCAAGCTCGTCCCGAAATTCCCGTTCGGGTATACTTCATAGTTCGATTCCGTCTTTGTTTTTATTTTAGGTTTAAATGTCTTCACACCAAACCACTCAATCCGAGACTGGAGAGTCCGCCCCTTCTGGAGGAACTTCACGAACGCCTTCTATCAAAGACTATGCTGTGAGCAACATAGTACTTGACGTCAAAAACAAGATGTCCGGGAAAGCGATTTCGCGGATTGTCCGAGGTGGAGAGGGCTATGATGTGTGCTTGCCCCCGGCGAACGAGTCCGTGGCTTCGGGTCGATCAAACGATGAGGCCTGCCACTTCTTTTATTTTTATAAGGATCTGATCACCTACCTTGGGGTCGAATTCCCCTTTTCCGACTTCCAAATGCGCCTTCTCACCCATTTACACCTCGCACCTTCCCAGTTACACCCCAACGGTTGGGCCGCTGCAGTTGCTTTTGAAAAGTATTGCCATACTCATAAGCTTGAGTGTTCCGTCTCCGTGTTTTGTAGCTTTTTCACTCCTTTAGACATTAAAACCACCACGGACGGGGGAAAGAAATGGTTTTGTTGGACCTCACTTCGGGCGTCTCATGGACGCAAGTTTCTTAGGCCTTTTAAAGATTTCTGGAAAGGCTTCCAAACTTCATACTTTAAAGTTATTGCGAAGCCCGAGGATACACCGTGGTTCCTTCAAACATCCGGGGAACTTGACGAACGTTTCCCTTTATACCGGTCCGATGAACATCATAAATTCGAAGCAAAAGATTTTTTGCCGCCTAAATCCCAATTATCCGCCGCGAGAAGGAAACCATCGCCCTTATCACATTAGTCCGTAAAGACAATTTGGTGGATTCGGCTGATTACATTACACCCCGTAGGTGTTTATAGGGCTTCCCTCCCCCATTCTTTGTTCTTTTGAGCGTGTCTGGTCAGAATTTGACTTCTTTGATTGTGCTTTTCAGGTACATCGATGGGTAAAAGACCCGAGTATCTTGACGTGACGATTCCTGCCGCCCGTCCAACCACTCCGGGTCCAAAACGAAAAGCGCCTGGCGGAGAGCCTGATGAGCCTACTACCGCTAAGAAAACCAAATCTCCGAAGAAGAAGAAGACCGACAATCCATCAACAAGCAAGGATATTCCTACCCCGACTTCTCCAGCTCAAGATCCGGGGAGTCAAGAGCCTGAAACTTTAGTCTCTGATGCCCGTCCCACGATTCAGCTTCCTCTTTCCTATTTTTGGGGTCATAAAATACCCAATTCCTCCGCAGGGCATTCGTCCGCCTCGACAATTGGTTTGACGGCGTACATTGCCTGGAGGCGAGATGAAAGAGTTGAAGGAGATTGAGCATGCCAACTTGAAGAATGTCGGCCTATGTCAACTTGTGGCACATCTCAAAGAGAAGGTCGGACAGAATGAGAAAGATTTGGACTTCTTTGAGGACGAGAAGAAAAAGGCCGACGAGGCATTAACTCAAGCGCAGGAGGATCTGCAAGTGGCGAGGGCCGAGAAGGAAAGCCTCTCTGACGAACTGGTTAAAGTTCGTGACAAGCCGCACTTGTCCGAGTCCGAGCTTACTCGAAGGGCACAGTTCATGAGAGTGACATGGAGTCCATTGCCAGGTATAAAAACTTGATTGACGAACAGGTGACGGAGCTCAACTCTTATAAGCAAGCCCTCACTGCCGCTTAGGCCAACCTCAGTTCGTATCGAGAAGCCCTTGATGTCGCCCAAGTTGATATTTCCAAGTTAAAGGCTGGTGTTAATGAGGCCTTTGAGAACGCCCTGGAACAAGTTCGCTTCCGGAATCCCTTGATCGCCTTGAATCTAGAGGGAGTGCACATGAACGCGTACGTCGAAGACGGGATATTTATTCCGGCTCCGCCCGTGGTTGATGATGCCAATATTGCCGAGATGGTTCAGGAAGAAGAAGCTGGCGGCCAATCTCCGTCCGACCCACAATAGTTGGCAATGTGCCATTTTGCAACTTTACAGCTTTGTCTGTATGTTTTGTAAACACTGCTTTGCCCGTGTAGGGCTTTAATTCATGAACATTTGATTTAACAGCTTAAATCGTATGCGCTTATTTTCTATTTAGCGTCTTGCAAATTGAAGGTTCCCTGACGTGATCAAGGTCAAGGAAACACTCCTTTCTGGTATGCCTTGTTTTGATATACGCGGCATTTAAATGGTGTATACACTGAACTGGGCGGCTATACCGCTACATGATTTACGAAAGTAGGCGTTTGCCGATTCGCACATGTTTATTTTGGCCATCGTGGATAACATGATAAACATGAATTAAGTAATCCGAGTCTCATCAATCCTATCATTTGGCTTTTCGTTGCCAAGATCCTGTAAATGTGTTTACAAGGATACTTATTCGGCGGTTTTTCTTTTACATGATTTATGAACTTTGGTCCATACATGTTATGCCCGACTTCTTTTGAACAAATTGTGAAATACGGGTACTAATGCCCGTCCTTTTGATTCATTCAATGTGCGGCTTTACATCAAAGATTCGATTCCCGTAGGAATTTGATACATATGCACGATGAAGTAAGCCTGAAAGTAAAGTTAATAAAGGGAAATACTGAAATTAATTGAAAACAAAGCATTGAAAACAAACAACTGCATCAACTTCGATCATCAGCTATAGTAAGCCTAAAGTTTGTCCGCATTCCAAGTTCTTTTGATTGCTTCTCCTTTCAGTGATTCTAACATGTAAGCACCTTTTCGAGTTCATGTCGATGCGGTAAGGACCTTCCCAATTTGCAGCGAGCTTCCCATCTCGGCATTTTTGTTGCCTATATCGGCCTTCGCAAAGACCAAATCATCCTTTTTGAAGGAACGCGGATTTATTTTCCTATTGTATCGAGCCGCGATGAGTTGCTTTGTGGCTAAATCTCGCAAGTGAGTCGTGGTTCTAACTTCGTCAATCGATCTAGCTCGACCGCGATAGCCTCGTCATTTTCCGCCCTTGCTGCGAAGTTCTCGCTTTTCTCCAGGAGGGTTCGCCGATTTCAACTGGAATCATGGCCTCACAGCCGTATGTCAGCCTGAACGGCGTCTCTCCTGTGGATGTTTGCACTGTAGTCCGACAACCCCACAAGATTGCATAGAGATGTTCCACCCAACTTTCCCGTTCCTCGGTCATTCGCTTTTTAAGCCCGTTGACGATAACTTTGTTTGCTGCCTCAGCTTGTCCGTTGGATTGTGGATGTTCCACGGAAGCGAAATGATGCTTTACATTAAGGGCGGACATCATCTGTTGGAAGCCTCTGTCCATGAATTGTGTTCCATTGTCCGTGACTATTTCTGCCGGGATTCCAAATCGTGATATAATATTTCTTTGTAGGAATTTCTGTACTCTTGCCGAGGTGATGGTCGCCAGAGGTTCAGCTTCGATCCTCTTAGTGAAGTAATCGACCGCGACGATCGCCCACTTCACCGCCTTCGAGCTGCCTTAAACGGTCCCAACAAGTCCATGCCCCATTTGTAGAATGGCCATGGAGCCGTGATCTGCGTCAAATCGGATGGTGGAACCCACATTATCTTGTCGTGCTTCTGGCAACTACTGCATCTCTGAACATGGTATTTAGTGTCTTGCGCCATGGTAGGCCAATAGTATCCCGCCCGAACCGCTTTACGGCCAAAGCTTTTGCTCCCGTGTTGTCCATTTATGCCTTCGTGGATTTCGCCAAAACGTATTGGGCCCGATCTTCGTTGAGACATTTAGCCATGGGAGAATGCACGCCTTTGCGATACAATTGATCGTTGACCATTACATAGGCGGCCGCTGTTCTGACTAGAGTCCTGGATTCGGCCGCCTCCTTCGGGGTGATCCCCCTCTCCAGATAATCAGCAATCGGTTTTCTCCAATCACTCGAATCTGAAATCAGCATCACGCAACTTGGCTCCTGGTAGGTTCTGGCTGACAATTGTGCGGAGATTTCCCGGGCACTTCGTGCTAGCTAGCTTCGAGAGAATGTCGGCTCTCGTATTTTCTGCCCGAGGAATGTGCGCCACTGTCACCTCGTCAAAATTTGTCATGATGTCTTTGACCTTTGTTAAATACTTAGCTAACAACGGCCCCTTCACTTGATAGGTCCCTTGGATCTGGGAAGCAACCAGCTGAGAGTCCATGGACACGTGCACTTGCCGAGCTCCGTTTTCCTTCGCTTGCGAATCCGGAATGAGGGCCTCATATTCAGCCTGATTATTCGATGTCGGGAAGTCAAGTCGGAGAGAAAATTCCATCGCCACGCCTTCGGGGCTTTCCACAATAACTCCTGCACCACCACCCTTTATGTTAGACGAACCGTCCACGAACACTTTCCATGGTTCAGCTCCCGTCTTCCCATTCTGAGCCGAGGTTAGTTCTACTAAGAAGTCGGCCAAAGCCTGTGACTTGATTGCCTGTCGGGCCTCATAAGTGATATCAAACTCGGATAATTCAATTGCCCAAGCTATCATCCTGCCAGCTAAGTCTCGGTTTATGCAAAACTTGTCGTATGAGTTGATTCGTTCTTGCCACGATCGAATGACCGAGGAAATAGTGGCGAAGTCGTCTCGCCGCCGTTAATAGCGCAAAAGCCATTTTCTCCAGTTTTTGATACCTCAACTCGGAACCTTGCAGAGCTTGACTCACGAAGTACACTGGTTTCTGTCCGTCGTCAGTATCTCGAACTAAAACTGCACTTACCGCCTTTTCCCCAACCGACAAATACAGACACAAATTTTCCCCGAATTCTGGCCGGGATAGTACTGGTGGAGATGCCAAGCATTGCTTTATTCTGTTAAACGCTTCTTCACACTCCGAGTTCCACTCTTCCTGAGCTTCCTTCTTCAAGAGTTTAAAGAATGGGAGGGATTTTTCTGCTGACTTGGGCAAGAACCTTGTCAAAGCCGCCAATCACCCTGTCAACTGTTGCAACTCTTTCTTGTTTGCCGGGGGGTTTCATTTCCATCACGGCCCGCACTTTTCCGGGTTAGCTTCAATGCCTCGGTTAGTCAAGAGAAAACCCAAGAATTTTCCCCGACGGTACTCAAAAGCACATTTCGTCGGATTCAAACGGATTCGATGCCTCCTCAACTTTTCGAATGTCTCATTGCAGATCATGAACATGGTCATTCTGCTCTTTAGATTTTACTATCATATCGTCAATGTATACTTCCACATTTTTCCCAGCTGATCCGAAAAGACCTTTGTCATCATTCTCGATAAGTCACCCCCGCATTCTTGAGGCCAAAAGGCATCACATTATAGCAAAGAATTCGCATTGTCCGTGATAAAGGCCATTTTCTCTTGATCATCGGGATGCATGGCAACTGGTTGTATCCCGAGTATGCATCCATGAATGATAAAAGTTGAAAGCCGACGATTGGTCAACCAATTGGTCAATGTTGGGCATGGGAAATGCATCCTTGGGACATACCTTGTTCAAGTCTTTGTAGTCCGTACACACGCGCCATTTTCCGTTGGGCTTTTTAACCATGACCACGTTGGACAACCACGTCGTGTATTGCACTTCCCTAATGAATCCGGCTGTGATCAACTCCTGGACATGCGCTTCCAAGGCTTTACCTCGGTCCGCACCTTGTTTCCTCTTTTTCTGAGCCACCGGGTTTGACCCATGATGGATGGCCAATTTGTGACAACAAAACTCGGGTCTATCCCGGAATTTCAGATGGCGTCCATGCAAACACGTCTTTGTTTTCTCGCAAGAACTCCTCCTCCAATTTTGCTCTCATCTCGGAATCCAATGTCTTTCCGACTTTGGTGGTCTGTTCTGGTTCATCTCCCAGGACAAAATCTTATGTTTCTTCATTAGGTTCGGACCTTTGCATCTTGTCCTCTTCCCTCAAGTCTAACTCTACTATATAAACAGACTTATTATTTGCCTTCTTTTCACATCCCTTGGAATGTTCCGTCTTTGGAGTTTTGCTTTCCTTTATCGCTTCGAAGTAACATTGCCGAGAGTCTCTTTGATCTCCTTTAATGGTAACGACCTGATTCTTCCTGTCGTAAAATTTCAACTTCTGGTGATTAGAAGATACCAACATGTTCCAGTCATGGATAGTTGGTCATCCGAGGATAATATTGTATGGAGACGGGAAATCGGCCACAACGAAATGAACTATCCCTGACTTGAACGCCTCCTTCGTCCCCAACGTTAATTTGAGGTCGATGTATCCCTTAAGATGGGTGTCTTCTCCATTAAAACCCGTTAGGGTGGTCCTACATGGTTTCAGGTCTTTCGAATCGAACCGCATACGTTTAAACGCATCCCAGAGGATTATGTCCACCGCGCTTCCATTATCTATAAAAATCTTCTTAACTCGGCAATTTCCGACGATTCCGGTTATGACGAGCCCGTCGTGGTGTCCCGGCATCACATCCTCCAAGTCTTCTTCGGTAAACCCGAGCATTGGCAAATTTGGTTTTGTGTATTCCCTTTTAAACCTCAGACGATCAACTACAGATAGAACCTCTTTTAAGTATTTCTTTCTTTGATTGGCGGAATCTCCTCCTCCGCCGAAACCTCCAACAATCCCATTGCAGTCATATTTTGACTCGGAAACTCGTCATCTCGTCTCTTCCTTTCTTCTCGTTCTCGCCTTTTCTTTTCTACCGGCGACTTTTACTTCGTTCTCCTCCACGCTTGCCCCGCCGCCCTTGCGTTTGGATTAGATACTTACGGAGCTTCCCTTCTCGAATGAACTTTTCGATGGCGTCCCTCAAGTCCCAACAGACATCTGTTGTATGTCCGTGTTGGTCATGAAATTCACAATATCGGGACTTGTCCAGTGTGCTCGTTTCGCAATGGGCGTGGTCGGTCCACTTTTTCATCTCGGTCAATGAGACTTCCTTCCGGACTTGGGCTCGAGATACTTTTAGTAGGGCATATCGGTCATACCTTCCTTCTGCTCTTCATCCTCGAGGTTTAGTATCCCTTCGTCCTCGGGAATCTTGCCTATTCGGGTTGTATCGTTCCTTCCCTCGGGGAGATGGACTCCTCCGTTTGTCCCGTGGTGCATGGCTCATAATATCCATCTGTTCCAGCTCTATGTACGTCTTTGATCGATCTCGGAATTCCGCCAACATTTTGGGACGCCGCTTTACGACCGACTTCTTCAGACGTGAGGATTTGTCTACGCCAGCTATGATGCAATGCAGATGTACGTCTTCCTTTAACCCCGGCACTTGTATCGCCGTGTCTTTAAAGCGTTCCAAATACTTTTGCACCGTTTCCCCGGGTGATTGCTTCACCTGATCTAACTGGAACTTGGTTTTGGGTTGTTTCCTACTTGTGGCGAAGTTGAGCAAGAATTTCTTCTCCAAATCCTTCAAGTCCGGGACTGAGTTCTCTGGCAAGGTGCTGAACCAGATTTTGGCTGGTCCACATAGCGTTCCCGCAAACAACCGGGGTACCACGGGCCCCGTGTATCCTTTGACCATGATCTCCATTTTGAAATTGCCCACGTGCACCTGTGGGTCCTGGGTTCCATCGTACTTTGGGAAATCTTTGGTGTCTAGGCCTCTTGGATAAGGCGCGGCCATTATTTTGGCCGTAAAGGGAGTCGCGACTTTCTCCTCATCATCCGAGCTTGCATCCGATGACGGCGACACAACATCTTTTTTAGAAAGGTTTTGTTGTTGGAGCCTCTCTTTGTCTTTTTTTCGATGTCCCGACCGACGATCTTTCCTTTCGGGTGTTATCCGTGTTGTCGCGATTAGCCACTATCCGATCTTGTCTCTTCTTGCTTCTGGCTTCCCGTGTATCATTCCTCATCTCGGGAGTGTCTTCATCATGATCTGTCTCGTGACGTCCCAATATTTCGAGATGTCGGGATGCCATTTTGGCTTGGGTCCACATTGCTTTTTCCTGCGTTGCCGTCATGGCTTTTTCTGCGTTGCCGTCATGATCCTCGGTTCGTCCAGCATGACACCTGACTAATTTCCTGAATTCTTCCTCGCGGCGGTACATCTCTTGTCTCATAACCCGGACGTCCTCCTCCCTTTGTAATCGATTCCGTGTTTCCATCTCGTCTATTCTATCCAATACGGAACCAAGGGTGGTTCGTAATAGTTGAATATCGGGATTGACCACTTGAAGGGTTTCGGTTTGCTGGATTATGACATTTTCAGGGGGTGGAGATTCCGCTGTGTCCGACGTCTCCGCTTCGGTTTCCACCAAAACTTGTTCTTCGTCTGGGTTCATCGGGCCCCCTTGTTGTGACGTTTGTCCATCGTGTTGTCGTTCTGGTTGTTCTTCTGGCAATTGGTTTTGCCGAGTTGTTGTACCACGTCCTCTTGTATTCGCCATTTGCTATGATAGGTTCGTAGCTTTATGGTTTGGGATTCGAAGTTTACTCGTTCCCCACGTACGCGCCAATGTTCCGATATGGAACACAAATGTCTCAAATTTGAGGCCGGTTAACGTTCAATATAGGATCTGGTAGGGCTTACCCAATGCTATCTATGGAGCAGATAACAATAGACAAGATGATCACTGTACACAGCCAAAGTGTGGGGTGTGTGCACAGTGGGACGATATCTAAAGAGTTAGAGAGTGAATATGTGTACCGTTCACCGGGGTATGCCCCTATTTATAGTGAGGCCGGGTTGGTCCGACTCTCTCGGTAGCATATTCCCATGATGTCGCGTTCCGTGCCCCCACTCCCTGCACTACTATAGTAGTGGGGATAATCGTGGGGTAGTTGGCCATCTAGTGGGCTTGACCTGATCTGGCCCATTTCTGAGGTCCATAACAGGTTCAAAACTGTTTTAATGGGCCATAACAGTTGCCCTTTGTAAAATTAAATGGACAACCCCCAAGGATATTCTAGCAGGTTGAACTGAGGCAGTGCTTGAAGGATCGAATAGATTTTGATGCAGAACTTTTTGGTAGCTCCAATGCTATACAAAATGATTTATCCCCATGCATTGTTCATAATGAGATTATTTCTTTACTAAAGAAATACACAAATGATGAGCTTTAGGCACAATACAGGTTGCACGTTTTTTATGAGGCACAAATATTGTTATGATGGGCAAATGCACCTCTTGGAGCCGCTCATCCAATACAGAGTTATGCAAGAAGGATCACTGATTTCAATATTAAATGATGATGACGAAGAAGCACGAGGTGATCTTATGCTATGCACACAAGATGAGGTAGATGCCTTATCAATGACTTGATCAAGACAATGATCCTTGGATTCCTTTGGCTCCTCAAAGTAGATGGTTGCGTATCAAAATACGATGAATCTAAATGCACAGGAAAATGGTGGAAGGTTAAATGGCAAAGGTATGCTTTCCTATTATCATTCTAAAGTTGCTGCACTTCATGGCTTTAGAAAAGAAGTCACGGAAAGCATTCATTCTTATCAGGCCTATCTTAGCTATCACATGGTAGGACCCATTTCATTTGTTATATATATATATATGAATTAAAATGCCATATAGTGGGCTTGAATTGTGTAAACCGAAAGCCGGGATTCCACGATGTTTTATTTGAAAAATAAAAGGCCTTGATTTTAGATAAATCAATGGGAGGTATATTGATTGAATTGAAATATGGTTGTGTATGGATTTATACATAAATTAATGGATAAATCATGCACACCAATAAGTTTTGCGGCGAAGGAAAGAAGGCGGACCCGGTTTAAACTAAATCTAGTTTAAATCAGGGATCCGTGTAAAGTTAAGAAGGCGATCCGATTTAAATTGAATCTAGTTTAAATCAAGGATCCGTGTAAAGTTTTGAAACAGGACCCGATTTAAACTGAATCTAGTTTAAATCCGAGATCCATGTAAGATTTTGAAGGCGAACCCCGGTTAAACCGAATCTGGTTAAAATTCGGCTCGTATGCGATGGCAATTCCGTCAAATGAAAAACATGTAGGAATCCAAGGTACATAAACCTGTTTCCGAAAATCATGTTCAAGTGAAAAACATGTAGGAATCTGAGATACATAAACCTGTTTCCGAAAATCATGTTCAAACGAAAAACATGTAGGAATCCGAGGTACATAAACCCGTTTCCGAAAATCATGTTCAAATTAAACATGTAGGAACCTGAGGTACATAAACCTGTTCCCGAAAATCATGTTCAAGTTAAACATGTAGGAATCCGAGGTACATAAACCCGTTTCCGAAAATCATGTAAAGGTTAAAACGTGCTTCCTTCGGAACACGGTAAAACCGATGATCTCGGGTAAGTCACTCGGCGGGTTGATAGCCCATGGGTGGTCCTGCACCCATATTCGCGACAAAAATTTCTCGACTGCGGCCCGATCATCAAATAAAACTCGGACGAGTTTCAAAGACGGAACTTGATTACACTGGCTACAGTTAAAATCCGAGTTCCAAGTGAAATGAACCCTTACGACAGGGACGAAGGCAGACCCGGTTACACCGAATTTGGTTAAAATCCAGGCTGCATGGAGAAACCAATTCAAACATGTGTCCTTTGGAACTTGATAAAACCGAAAGGTTAAAACTTGTGTCCATTGGAACGCGGTAAAGCTAAAAAAGCGGTCAAAACGTTTTCCAAGTTGTGCAGGTAACATTTTTGAAGGCGGACCCCGGTTTACCGAATCTGGTCAAAATCCCGGCTCCGTGTGTATTTTTGAAGGCGGACCCCGGTTATGCCAAATCTGGTGAAAATCCCGGCTCCGTGTGTATTTCTGAAGGTGGACCCCGGTTATACCGAATCTGGTCAAAATCCTGGATCCGTGATAACTTTTGAAGGCGGCCTCGGTTAACTGAATCCAGTTAATATCCAGGATCCGTGATAATTTTTGAAGCCGACCGGTTTTAATCGAATCTGTTAAAACCTGGGTTCCGTATTTTAAAATCCTTTCTTGGATTATTTGCGATGGCAATGCAGCCACGGACTCGGGTATACCTAATCTGGTTAAAATCCTGGCTCCGTGTGAACTTTTGAAGTCGGTCCTGGTTAACCGAATCTGGTTAACATTCGGGATCCGTGTAAAGCTTAAAGTCGGACCCCGTTAACTGAATCTAGTTAACGTTTGGGATCCGCATAAAGTTTTGAAGTCGGACCCGGTTAACTGAATCTAGTTAAAATCCAGGCTTCGTGTGCAGATCTAGGTTAAATCATAAATGCATCCCTAAGCGCCCGAGAGACCCGGCACCGTCTTTGGGGGCAAGGAGTTGTTAGCGGAAATGCATATTATCAATAATCAAGTTAATGGAAACCAGAACGGAAATCAAACTCGAACAAGTATTCGAAATGAGCAAGTTGAACGATTTGCGTAAACAGTAAGTATTTTCCGTTTATTGTGATTTACTTACATATTATTAAATGCAGGAATGTAAACCGGATATTCATCCGTGGAAAGCAAGCAAGGATCTTATTTCTTCTCACACAACCCGGATAAGCTGAATATATCTCGGCCAAGTCCGTGTTGAACATCCGTCAGTCAATACATCCCGGCAGCTCAAAGACCTGAACTACCGGGCTGGGGGGCAACTGTTATGGAATAAAAGTATGGCTCAGATATTAAGGCAAGAGACTTGGGCTTGGAGGCACATAAGGCCCAACAGTCCAAACCCTAACCCTAAGGTAAATCACCAATCACCCCATGATCATGCCCATGATCTAAGATAATGCAGATAATGGGAGAGAAGCAGTTTTAATCATGGGATATTCATGGCAAGAGAGGATACACACGACCAACAGGAGAAACCCTAAAAGATATCTATATATATGAGCATGTTCTCCAGGTGCATTCTCTCCATTCTGAATTGACTCTTTACAATTCTGCCTACACAGAGCACACACCCCACCCCTTTTTGTGTGTGTTCGAACTACGTGGACTTTGATCCCTCTCAAGGGTACGTAAGCCCTAGGCATTGTTCCTAGGTCAAGTTTGATCTATCTTGTTCTACAACAGAACAGTTTACTTCACATAATTTTGTTTCCAGTTTCTTATCCTTTTCCATTATGTAATTGAACCCGAGTTATGATATTGGTGTGATAGATTGGATTAAAGCCATGAGTGGCTAGATTTTCTTTGCAAAGGAGATATGAACTTATTTGAGACTTAAGGCCTGTTTGGATAGTTTCAAAAGCTCAAGTAAGTCCATCGAAGTCCAACGAAAGTGAAGACTAGATTATTGATTGTTTGGCATAGCTTCAGACCTTGATGGGCTTCGGACCTTGAAGCCACTCTTTTTGTGAAGCCACATCTTCTTATTTCAGACCTTGAAGCCACGTTTACCACCGTTATCCCAAACACAAATCACATCGAGAAAAATCTATCAAGAAAAGTCCATCGAAACAAAAGTCATTTCTTCCACCGCCATCCCAAACGGGCCCTTAGAGAGTATTCCCACTAATTAGTTTTGCTTAATATTAATTCAGTTTATTTAATATTATCTTTATTGTTATTATTTAGTGATTGGCCTTTTGGGATTTAGGATTGAACTTGACGAATGGAATCTTAGATTGAGCTTGTGATTAAATAATGTGAAATTAGATTTTAATCTAATTTGTGTCCGGATAGACCTATTCCTAGAAGTTCCGAATAATCAAATTAGAGTGAGTCCAATCTAAAGTGCATCTTATTTAGTTGTGTGAGACATTACATAGTTGATTGAGGTATGTATATAAATGGACCAACAAACATTTATAAATATTAATACTCTAAATTAACTGATTAAATTTAGTTAAATTAATTTAGCGAGGATAAAATCTAAGAAACGAACAAGGGATTATTAACTTTAGGTTATCTGTCTTGATATTGGAATTCACTCTTTGCGAAAAGTCTTTGTTGTTATTAATTTCTTGTTCTTGTTGAATTTCTTTTTACTCATATTGAAAAGAATTTTGATTTGCTCAACTTTAACGAAGAAGGAAATTTAACACCCAATAACTAGTTTGATTAAGTCTTTGTGAGACGACTTTCATTTGCCACTTACTATTTTCATGACTCGTATACTTGCGGTGGTTTAAATTTTGGTAGCATTACATATACTATATCATCAAATGTAATCATTAATTGGGTTCATTTGTTATTAACAAGATGATCGTGAGTTTGACTTTCCTGATGAGTTAGACCTTCTGGTTGGAAAGAATGTTTTGTTGAAGCTGAAGATGAATGACTACAATAAGAAGCATCCCACTTCTAGCGTCGCATTAGTCAATACACCATTTATGAAAATCTTTTGAATTAGTTCAATGAAGCAAATGCGGAGTTTTTTCACTTCTCAACTACTCATGTGTTATGTCTTTATTGAATATGTATTTTTCCTAGTGGTAAGAAATTTAAATATTTTTTCTAACATTTGCATTTATGGTTGTTTTAAAAAACAAAAAACAAAGTCATTCATAAGGGAGTTCTGAAGTGAAGGGAACTGTGGAGAGTGTTGAAGCTCAAAACCATGGATCACAACGTTTTTGTGAAACCTGTGATTGAAGTTGTTACTCTTCTCGTAACACCTCTTGAAGATAGCAACATATCTTACTTTTCTCAACATGTCACCCCTACCCTTGTTAAGGGAAAAGAATGATAACAAACAAAAGAAATGTTAAAGATGACTCTACAACTACTTCTCATGTGCCTTCTCCTGGTCATGTTGAGGAAAGAGTTTCAAAAGTCAGAAAGCAAGTTATTAGTTCATTCTATATTAGGTTATTGTGTGGCTTTTTCAGTCATGCACTTTTAAAACTTAGTTTCAATGTGATTTTTAATCTTTTACATTCTTGATGTTTGTAGTTTTAATTAATGTTCGAGGTTTTTAATATTTGTGGTTTTATGTATTGTGATGACTTTCTAATTATATTTCTTCAATGTCACTATCATTAGAGTGGAAGCTGATTTGTTATCATATTTCCTGATATGCCTTTTGAGTTTTGACTATACTGAATTTACCTTCTTTTATTTGTATTAGTATGATATTGACATGTTTTTCTTTTCGTTGCATATCATACAGTATCTGTAGCAGGGTTCTCATCAACCCAAAGTATGTTATGTCACTATTATCATCCTATTACAAAGGTAGCTTAATCTTATTAGAAATTGAGATTAATTAGCTTAATGGGGTTGATATATGGATCTTTTGAATGTGTATCCTTTTTGGGGCTAGACCATGCCACCCAATTCTCGGGTTAGAGAATGAGTGAATAGATAACCCTCATGCTTATTGTGCCACTCGTTCATGGTTAATGACTTTGATATAATAGATAACCCTTGCACCATTTTAATGATAGGTTGAGGCTACAATATGCAGCTGATATTGTTACAGTCATAGGCAAACGTAGCAGACCATCATGGATTTGGAAATTTGAATATGTTAGGTCTATTTGGGTTAGCGTGGGAGCAAGTGGCTTATTTTTTTATCGACTTTTTGCGAAGCAGCGTGTAAAAAAAAAGGTTATAAATGTGATTTGTATTTAGATTGGCGGTGGTAGAAGTAGGGTTTTTTTTTTTTTTTTTTTTTTTTTTTCTCAAAACGTGTTTGGATTATGATTTGAAAAGTCAGCTGACATGGAAAATAACTGAAAATTACATAAATCTCATAGAATACTATATATATATATATATTAATATTATTTTTCTAAAAATCATAATTATATGTTTTTGGATGATTATCTAAATTATAAAGATATTATTGTAATAATTTAAGAAAAATATTATAATTATAATTATAAAATAATAAAAATATTAAATTTTTATTGGACAAAACTTAAAACGACTAAAATAATTATTATAATAAATATGAATAATTGATATATTGTAAATGTAGGCATAAAAAATATATATTATAAGACAAAAAATTAAATAAATATGAAATAACTAATATATTGTGGGACCCATAATTCCCATTGCCTCATCATCAGTCGTCCGCTAGAAAAAGCCACTTTTTAAGTAAAAGTTAGGTGGAAAAAAAGCTAATTCAAACAGAAAAAAATTAACTCTACTAGGTTTTCAATAGTCACCGTGTGTTTGGGCAACCTAACACTTCTGCCAAACATGCTCAATACAATAAACACTCACTAATCCCATTTACAATTAGATAATACATTTGTCAGTAGTGATTTTCATAGCAAGATTCTTCTTAATAGCATTCATATAAACTAAAATGTAAATTCTTGGATGATTTACACACAGACCTTCCAATATGACATGTGTCTTTTCAAAAAAGGTTTGATTCTTCAGTGTATCGTAACCTCTTTCAGCTTTAATTCAGAATTGTCAGCATAAAACATTGTTGACTTTATCCAAAAACTTAGTCCACCTGGGGAGTGAAGCTAACAATTGGCAATACATCAACATACTAGATGCTTAAAATAAAAAGCAAGAAGCCTGGTCCTATTCCCAAAAAAAAAAAAAAAAAAAAAAAAGAAAGAAAGAAAAAAAAATGCCAATAAAACCTTTTCATATTTACATGTTGTAGCATCTCTCTTCTCAACAACTGGGGCTTTATTAAGGTGATGCATACTTCATTTTCCAAATTTAGTAATTTATGTTTAAGGATAAAAAGACCAGACAATAGTATCTGGCTTCATTAGTGGACATAAATTAAATATGAATGTATTCTTCCAGCAATGAAGGGGTCCAAATTGCTGAGATGAATGTTCAAGAAGTATAGTAGCAAAATTATTGATACTTACGGGCAATAGTGCTGAAAGATCCCCGGGTTTGGCAACAACTTTAAAGAAAGAAGTTTTAAAGCCTTTCCAGGACTCCTTGAAGGGCTTAAGAAATTTGCGGCAGTGGGAAGCTCGGAGTGATGTCCAGCCAAACCACATCTTCTCCCCCTCCGTGGTGGCATTCGTATCCAGAGGGGTGAAAAAGCTACAAAAGACGGGGACCGAACACTTAAGTGTATGTTTTTTGCAGTAGTTTTCAAAGGCTATGGCAGCGGCCCAACCATTGGGGTGTAATTGAGAATGAGCCAGGTGTAGGTGGCGGAGAAGACACATGTGGAAGTCGGAAAATGGAAATTCTACGCCGAGACGAGTGATTAGATCCTTGTAAAAATAAAAGAAATGACAGTCCTTATCGTTTAATCGACTAGAGGCCACTGACTCGTTCGCTGGGGGTAGGCATACGTCATACCCCTCTCCACCTCGGATAGTACGTGAAAGCATTTTCGCAGACATTTTATTCTTTAGGCGAATTACGGTACTGCTCACAACATATTCCTTGATGGGAGACATTCGTGAAGATCCAGAAGGGGCGTACTCTCCGGTCTCAAATTGATTTGTTTGGTGTGAAGGCGAAGACATTTAATACCTATAATAAAAAGAAAAAAGGCTAGGGTCAGAACCATGAAGTATACCTGATGGTATAGGGATTTCACGACGAGTATCAAATAGCGGTGGTGTGTGCTGAGTTCCCGAAGTGAACGCAGAAGTAGTTCGCAGTCCGCTCTTGCAGTGGCACCGGTCTAAGAGTAACTCGGCCTCTCTATCGTGACCAAGGCTGACGAGTTCAATGGCTTTATAACAACATTCCTCGCAGGGACCAGAATCTTCGATCATCGGAGTCGGGGTAATAACCTTGGGAACCGGGTGAGAAGCCGGAAAGCGGGTAAAGAAGGCCGGTGGCCTAGCGATGGGTGAAGTGGGAGCTCGGATATTCGCCCTACTTCCACTTCCCCGAGATGGGCGAAGTAAATCTTCCATCTTTTCTTCTTCGGTAGGGAGGATGGACCAAAGCCACAGCTTAGTTCGGCCAGGGACGCGTTCAAGTATTTCTCTATCTTCTTCTGGGATAGGCCTACCATACATATCTACTAGCACAGGGGGTTTTGGATCCATCTTGGGGAACAATTGATAAAAGCATGTTAAAAGTGCACACAACTTTATGCATGTAAAACCCAGGCTACCCAGAATGCGGAGAACTCAATGCAGATAGAAAACCAAGGTTATACAAATACAGGATAACCAACCAGAAAACGGCGAGAAATAAAGAGAGAAATAGAGTAAATGCAAAAGGAAAACCCCAGGTGTTACAACAACTCAGATAGACAACGTTCACAATGGTTTTCAACATGCTCTTGTTTGGAGAGGAATTCACGTGGGTCATCACAGTTGTTCAACACCCAATCCAAACACAGAAGAAAAGTGTAGAAAGAGAATTACCAAAATATAGAAGGCGATACAAGGTGGGAATAGCAACATACATATCAATCTGGTTGAAGCCAGGAAGAAGAAAATAAGAACAACACAGAGGTTTGAGATGTACCTGGGAGCGAGAGAGTAAGGAAACTTAAGCGTTGAAGAGAGAGAGAGCTTTGTCAAGCTCTTTTTCCCTGAAGAGAGCGGACGGGGTAAAGTGACGATGAGGAGTACTAAGGAGTATTTGTAGACATCTTTGGAGGTGTAACGTCTGGAAACCCAGTCGTCTCGTCATTTACGAGGAGATCAGAAGATAACCCTAAAAAAAATCATGGCGGGTATGATATGACGTGGGACATTAATGGGCGCGGTAACCGAAGGTGGCTCTTGAGGGCGCGTGGCTTTAAATTCGGGGATAGCGACGCTGCGACGTGGGTAAGCGAAGAGGCACCCCGTTAGGCGAACAGTCGTACCCACAGACATGTCGTCACCTCTACTCGATACACCGGAGAGGATATAAAAATGCATGACGGCCACCGAGATGAACTTGATCGAGATAAACTCGGACAGGCATCCCGACGGGATGATACCAGGACATTACAAGAACAAAAATTTGTTAGTTTTAGCGGATCAGTCGGCATTAAGATTCGCGCAAGTCGTCGTTTAGCCCAGAGAAGATGCGAGACTTGATCACAGCCAATTGTGGTTGGCATTCGAGAAGAGGCCAGGGAAAATACGGGCCTGGGAAGTCGGGGTCTTAGGCCAGAATAAACTCAGCAGTTCGGAAACCCGAACAACCGACTTTGGGGCAACTGTTATGGACCTCATAAATGGGCCTGGAAAGGTCAGGCCCAAGTCAGGACCCACTATCCCACGATGACGTCCACAATTATAGTAGTGCAGATAGAGGGGCATAGAACATGCTAGTCATGGGAACATGCCATCAGGAGAATGGGATCAGCATAACTTCATTATATAAAAGGAGACATTCCCATGTGAATGGTACACACACGAACATTCTCCCTTACTAGTTACATATTGTCTCACTGTGCACACACCCCACCTCTGTGACGGAATTCTGTCTTTGTGTAGCACAGTGATCTCCTTGTTCAGTGTTATCTCCTCAATAGATAACATTGGATAAGCTTCTATTAGATCCTATATTGATTATTTACCAGCCCTACATGGATGGACACTTGTGTTTCACTTCGAAACAAGTTTATTTTACAATGAAGAAAAAAGCTCCTCTTGAAGAAAAAAGCTCCCTAAGAGGAGCTTTTTTTTAAGCTCTTATTTTTTAAAAGAACCCTAATCCTATCCCGCGCCGATCATCTCATCTCATTGTCTCCTTTAGACTCCTATGTGAGACTGGCACACTCTCACAGATTTCAGTCCAGATCTACTCTTCAGGTGCTTTCTTCCTCACTCTCCTTGCCTCCTCACTCGTCATTCGATACAGTATCACATCATTTTGAGATGTATGAGGATCGTGATTAGGTTTTTGAGGATGTATCTATATGATTAAAATTTTAAGTAAATCGTTAATGCTATTTCAAATCACTAAGCGAAACTTTTATGAGAACAATGGTTAATAAGGATTTTGATTGCGTATCTGAATTCTGGCGAGTCAAACATGGAGATATTAACTATGTTAAACTTTTATTTTTAATTTGAGATTTTAAGCTAAAAAACTTATTTTAACCATCAAACAACTTATAGCTTATTTTAAAAAGCTCTTTTTCTAACATTAACTTAAAAGTAGTTTTTAGTTTTTTTTTTTTTTTTAAAGGATCAAAACAGGCTCTAAGTGCGTCAAACGCCACATGTTTTTCATTGGTTCAAAAATACCCATAAATATTCAAAATGGACATGAAAGTACCAAAATACCCTAACTTATTTAAAAAAAAAAAAAATTATTATTTATCTAACTATTCAAATTCTATGCTATTGTTTTGAACATAACGTAAAATTTTATATATCAACTTTAAATTAACAAGCAAATTAATATAATCTACTCACATCTATTTATATAGTCACTTTTAACATGTTTTATCATAATTGAGAAAAATCTTAAACTTCATTTTTTATATCTTTAAACTTAATAAATTTCTATTTTTTATCTCTAATTAATATACAATTAACCCCAACTAATTGGATGTGATAATTTAGAAATTGGACATGATAACGTATATTACGCCAGATAGAATATATGCTATTAAATTTTCCATTAATTTTCTGCTTTGATTTTTTTCTAAATTGTTTTAGAAAATTAACTTATAGTTAACACACTTAGATTTTCTATTTCATTTTTTATAAAATTTTTAAGAGTTAAATTTAAGGTGTAAAATATAAAACCATAAGACAATAATTATGGAGGAATATATTATTGTATGTCAAAAAAATTAAAGGGCTAAGATATTGACTTAATTAAAAAATGAATTAAATCACTGAACTAAACTAGATTCAAAATCCTTATAACAAACAAAAGAGAAACAAATAATTAGATGCAAGCTCCAAATTTGACTAAAGTACCCAGCAAATATATATACGTACATAATTGTCATAAAATATATTCGTCATATGTGTGTGTGTGTGTGTTTTTAACCTGCGGGCATTTTGGTACTTTCATGTTTATTTTAAATGTTTATGGGTATTTTTACACATCTAAAAAATATATAGTGTTTGACGCACTTTAAATAAAAGTTTATGGGTATTTTTACCATTCTTGAGCTGGGAATTTTGGAACTTTTAGAAAAATAGAGTGGGTTCCATAGAAAAAAAAAAAAAAGACTTTAGCCCATTTTAGCATGTGTCATTTTTTCTTTGATTTTGAATGTTTGTGGGTATTTTTACACTCAGTAAGAGTTTATGGTGTTGAGTATGCTTTTGGTATAAATTGGTCGTTATTTTTATACCTTAACCCTCACTAAAGTATTTATATTTATTTTTTTCCCTAAATTATAATTTATTTTTTTCCTTGTAGCTGATGTGTGGTCATACTTCTCCATCAGAGACCCGTAAATACCCAAAAATGCCCTTCACCATCCACTCATCTCTGTCTTCTCCTTCTAGCCTCTTCTCTTTCACTTCTCCTTTGCAAAGTGATGTTTTTGTTGAAAGAGTAAAAGGATTGTTGCAACCGGAAAAGCGCTTGAAGTATAACTCTTCAAGAAGAAAATGGCAACTTTAGGCGCTTTTCCGGTTGTACCACTCTTCCTACTCACTTTTTCCCTATTTGTCCTCTCACCGTCGCCCCATCCATCCAGCCGCCGCTGTTGGCGTCAAGTATCGTACATCATCATCGTCCCCGCGGCCTGTTCTATTTTTCTGAAACCTAATCGCCATCTTCTTCAGGCATTGCCATCATCTTCTCCTTCACGCTTGTGCTCTAACGTTTCGAAATATCCTAGGATGAGAATATGGATATAAGTTTTGGTTATTTTGCGTTTTCACTTCATTATTATTTGATGATGAAATCTCTATCCGTTCACGTTGTTCTACTTTCAATGAACCTTTATCCAGGTTCTTGCCAGATTTTTCTTTTTTTCGTTAAGATTATAGTGTTGTTCTCTCTCCATCTATCGCAAATCTTTCGTTTCGTTTCATGTGCAGGGCTTCTAACTGGGATAATTTTTGAATCTTGTGTTGTATTAGGAGCTTGAGTTGATTATGTCAGCCTACCTATAACGCAGTTTAACACTCTAAGCATCTCATCATATATACTAACTTGTAAAATTGTTCATACTTCAAATTCAAATTAGATCTGCAAACTAGATCTTATATTAAACACAGTAAGGAAAGTAATTGATGTAATTTACGAGAAGTGTTCATGATTCCATTATGAAGCTTTTCTCATCAATACATTTTTTTTTTATATATGAATTCAAAAAGGATTGAACAATAATGAAAATAAAGAAGTAAATACGGAAAAAATAGGTTACTCATAAGAGTTAACGTAAGAAACACTACTATATAATTTATACAGTCACAACTTCAAGAAAATGAATGAGTGACGCCTAAGAGCACTGAGTAAAGATTGTTAAAACAAAAAACAAAAAACAAACAGACGTTTAGGTCTGTAGATCTGAAAAGAGGGAAAAAAAACTGAGTTAAAAAAAGTAACAAATTAAATACGACTTTAATTATTATTTTTTGGTCAAAAATACGACTTTAATTATTTGATAAACGAAAATATGGAAAAAAAAAAAAAAAATCAGAGTACCATGCATGCTTCATTTGGAAATTAGAAATGACTTCACTTAAATATTAATAAAGAAATAATGCTCCTAAATAACCAAAATGTTAAATGAGGTTTAATAATAAATAGGAAGATTTGAAGAAATTCCAATTCAAAGAAAAATTTGAAGAAATTGGCATGAAAAAAAAAATTTTAAAAAGCTTTTTCATAAGCAATTTTGCCTTAAAAATTACCACGCAGTTGGGTAAATAAAAGTTTTCTTAGAAGCAACTTGTCCATGAATAATATCCAAAATGTGGCAATTTTGCTTTTGAATTAACCAAAATGTAACAATCTTGTCTTCTGTCGTTACAGTCAAT
Source organism: Acacia acuminata (assembly GCA_019022655.1). Classification (NCBI taxonomy): domain Eukaryota; kingdom Viridiplantae; phylum Streptophyta; class Magnoliopsida; order Fabales; family Fabaceae; genus Acacia; species Acacia acuminata. Next base: position 3,812,824 of record JAFJYI010000053.1, on the reverse strand, counting down.
GTTAACTTTTCAATAATTAGCGTAAATTTACTTATTTTTTTAACACTTTTGGCGCGAAATTACTCCTTGAATATATCTATATTATTTAGATAATAATACTAGTATTTTTCAATTTCTAACTTCATTTGCATCACAATCTGCTGCTTCATTACCTTTATGAGGAGTAAACAGAACCTTAACATTGTTACGTTTCACCATTTCTGCAAGAACTTTCTGCAACATCCATTGTCCCCTCCAATCAGCCTTCTGTTCTGAATTCCTCATCCAACACCAGCACCCATTTGCACTGTCCACTTCTATTTCAATATTCTTACTCCCCAATTCATTTATCAGGCTAGTAGCTCTCTCCACAGCCAATACTTCTGATACAAATGCAGACTGAGCCTTCACCCTATCCCTAACATTATCCAACATCATAAACCTGCACCATTCATCAAAAATTCTAAATCTATCTCTATGAAACCTAAGAGATAATTCACTACCAAACCAGACACGACATTCAGCCCATGAGCACTGAAAAATAGCATGTTCTAGCGTTTTTTGGCTCTTTTTCATATACAGGACACATTACAGGTAGGTTGCATTTCCTCCTAACAAGAGCCTCCCTTACCGGGACAGCTTTCACTAAACGTTTCCAGAGAAAATGTAAAATTTTAGGCAAAAATTAAATTTCTCCTACCTAATTCTCCACAAACGAGCTGGTATACCTAGAGAAGGACTAGCATTCTTTCTTACCACATTCTTTGCCTCCTTTGCTGGATAATAACCTTTCTTAACCTCATATTTGCCCTCCTTCGGTAGCCACCATACAGCCTCGTCCTTCCAGTTCAGATTTTGAAGTGAGAACCCTTCAATTTGTTTTTCAAGATATCATGATTCACCAAGCCTTCCAACTTTTGCAAACTCCAACTACCCTGCTGCACTAGGTCTGCAACTTTCCAATCCTGCTTTTCCTCTGGTACATCAACTTGATTAATCAATGCGCCTCTGTCTTCATCCACCCACCAATCTTTCCACAACGTGGCAGAGTTACCATCTCCAACCCTCCAAAACAAATTCTTGGACAGCAGGTCTCTCCCTTCAAGCAAACTAGACTACACCCAGGAGGCACGACCTCCTTTCTTTGCATCCAGAAAAGAAGTTTCAGGAAAATAAATCCCTTTAAGGACTCTCACCCAAAGTTCATCCGAGCCCTTAAGAATCCTCCATGCAGTCTTTGCAAGTAATGCTTAATTGATAGCTTCAAAGTCATGAAGTCCATGCCAACCTCATTCCATTCTTTCCAGTGTATCTTAGTGTATCTTTCTACAAGTTCACATTAGGTGCTATTCCCTTATGTGCTTCTTAGGTGTCATTCCCTCTAATTAGAGGGATTAGGAATTTTATTTTATTTTTTTAAATTTTTTTTATATATTCTATTTATTTAGATTAGATTATATGCTGCATCTTGAAATTTTTTTTGTATCCAATATCTCAAATTAATTAATTTTCAGTCCTGCATTCATAAATATTTCTCCTGTAGCCCCAATATCTTGGAAATTAATTAATTTGAGATATTGGGTGTAAAAAAAATTTCAAAATGCAGCATATAATCTAATCTAAATAAATGGAATATATAAAAAAATTTAAAAAAATAAAATAAAATTCCTAATCCCTCTAATTAGAGAGAATAACACCTAAAAAGCACATAAGGGAATAGCACCTAATGTGAACCCGAGAACTTGAAACAGCTCATTGGATACAATGACAGCACTAATTACTGGTTTGATCATCACTTCCCTCCCAGCATTATTTAATAGTCTGCCACTCCAACTTTTAATGTTCTTTCCCACTTTCTCTCTTATACAGCCCTGGTAGTGTCATATCGATGGATGGTAGCTAAGTGGCGCTTCAAGTCTTTTAAGCAGACAAGAAAGAATTTTCCTATTTTCCAATTAAAAAAAAAAGGAATTAAAAAATAAAAACAACAAAAAAATTTAAAAATTGTTTTGGTTTTTTAGTTTTTTAAAATAAGTTATTGTCTTTTAAAAAACATCTAACTAAAAATAGATTGTCAAAAAGTTTTCGTGTTTTTCTTTTTTTAAAGAACTGTTTCCAAAACAAGGAAACAAACAGGCCCATAGTTGTGTGTGAGATCTTCAAAAGGCTAATGGGAAAATATTAACTTTCTCATTTATCATCGCATCCAAGAAACAAGCTCGCTCTCCCTTTGTACATATCATGAATATTTCTATATTATTTAGATAATAATACTAATACTTTTTTCAATATTTAACTTCATTGCATCTCAATCGATTGCCTCAATATAAATGTTTGTTTCTATTATAGCAGCTGAAGAAGCAGGGCTAAGAGAAGTGGCAGGTGAAGTAGGTATGAGATGTATAGCAGAAGAGGGACGTAGCCCCCCCCACCCCCCCCCCCAAAACTAAATTGGGTTTCTCTCATAATCTCTTTCTCATTATCCCTCATCATCTCTAGATCATATCCATCCTATCAATCACAATATCACTTTAACTTCCACTCATCTTCCCAATCAATGGCCCAGATGATACTAATAAGAAAAAATGAAAAAAAGGATTAGGAGAGAATCCTCTCCCCAAAAAAAGGGGTAGGGTTTTAAGTAAAGACATTAATAATACTTTTTCTTTTTTTCATAAAACATTAATAATACCTAAACATAGTATCACATTGACCAATACACTCATCTAAAAAAAATTATTGCATGCGCTAAAAATTAATTAACTTAAGATACTTGGTGTTGAAAAAATATTTTAGATATTATGTGCTACTGTAAAAATATTTTAGAATATTGGTGTTATAGGAAAAATATTTTTGAATACAAGAATATAAATTAATTAATTTGAGATACTAGGTACAAAAAATATTTTAGGATGCAACATACAATTTAATCAAAATACATTAAAAAAATTTGAGCAAAAAAAATACATTAAAAAAAAAAAAAAAAACGGTCTCGCCTCAAAATTAGAGGGATGAGCACCGCATGCTCATCTTTTGCATGAGCATTGAATATGAACCCCGCATCGACACGAAACCAATTAAGGTGCCTATCCAAATGTCTCATCTGAATGATCCAGATGCGATCTAGACGATCCAAATATAATATTTTTTACATTTATTTTCTTAAAAAACATTATTTTACTAAGTAGAGAATACAAAATAAAGATAATATCTCAACTTGTACCTTTTTAAAATATAATTTTTTCATTTAAAATATAATTTTTTAAAAAACATTGAATTTAAACAATTCAGATCCTATCCATAAGTAGATCTTGCATTAGAGCTGGGAATCGGGGCTTGGCCCTACAGACTGGGGTAAAGAAAACATCTTTTTTTCAAAGCGACCCGATAGTATCGGGCCGGGGCTAGCCCTACGGGGTTTGAAAATTACTATTCCAAATTTTAATATTTTTCCTTCGATTTTTTCAAAGAAATATAATTAGTAAATTGCAATCATTAAAGTTTTAATCTATCAAATAAATGTTATCAACATTAACATTTAAACAATATAAATCATTCAACAAATAAACACATTCATTAGTTCGTAATAAAAAAATAAATAAACATAAAGAATATGTTTTTTCCTTTTTTTAAAAAAAATATTAAATAAAGGAATTGCTTTATGCATGCCCATGATAAAATGTCTTTCCCTCTCGTAATTTTTTGTGTGTCTCGCATATTCCTTCGGTTTATACATGATTTTACTCGATGACTAAAAATAATTATACTTATTTTACACAACATATATTTATAATTTATTACTTATATAATATTGTAATACAAAAGTATGTGTTTATTTAGTATGAAAGCATCCCTTCTTTAAAATTTATAATAATTAATTATGTGTTTTAATACAAAATAATAATAAACAAAAAAAAAGGGTTATAGTTTAAATTTAAAAAAAAAACTAAGTAATTACAAATAAACACATTCATTAAGTGGAAGCCTAAGTAATTAATTTTTTTTTTTAAGAAAAAAGCAACAGTTAAACGGGCCTAACAGGTCGATTAGGTCCGACCCCGCGGGGCGCTCAATTAAGCTTGAGGCCCTATAAGGCCGGCCTTCAGGGCTAATTTCAAATTTCTGACCTATTTTTTAAATTCGAGCCCTACAAGACTATAACTGAAAAGGACCGGCCTGACAGACTCGATCCGATTTTTCGACTCCATCCTGCATATCCAACTGGTTCCCATCTGACACTAGAAGCACTGTGAAAGTGAAACAACTCCTATATGTAAGTAACCTGTCTCGCATTTATGTCCTGTTTCTGTCTTTACTATTGACTCATTTTGAATTGAATCTTTCCTAATAAATATATACAGTACTATGTATATATTTTTATAACCTGTCTTTTCCTTTTGTCATATATGTATATAACGTGTCTGCATTTGAGGTTTTGCTTATTTATTGACTCATTTAAATCTCAATATATTAAAGAAGAAAGATGCGGTGGGTTGCGTTGCGTGCAGAGAACTAAAACCTAGTTCCATCATTACTGACTCATTTTGAATTAATGAATCCCTCATATAATTAATATCTGATAATTATTACTCTCGTTAGTATATATTATATATATTTGGGGAGTTAATATATATGATATATATTTGGAAGGTTAATATTATCATAAATATAAGATATAATTTTCATATTTTTTAAAATATGCCCTTAATTAAAGCTCGTTCAACAATAATTAAAGAGGAAAGAAGGATTATGAGAATTAAATATGACTATGATATTTTAGAAAAATATTTCATATTAAATAACATAGCTAACTAACTTTCCTAGTTCAATCAAATTAAATATATATATCTTATATTAAAGACAGAATGTTGAAATGTGTAGATCTTGAATTATAAAATATTCGCCCCAGTATCTCCCGCAATCCAATGCAATATGGGATTTCACTGGGTAGGTTTAGTTAGAACTTAGAAAATTGTTTTGTTTTTTGTGTTTTTTTTATGGATGGGTTGGGTTGGGTAGGGTACGCAAAATTCTTTTTTTTTTTTAAAGAAAAAAAAAATCATGCATACACATTAATATATCTTGCACCAGGAACTTATTAAATGAAGATAGCATTGCTTTGGCAGTGTCAGAGGAAGAGCCATTTTCACTTAAGCTTAAATGAAGATTAAGCTTATTTGAGATCATTTCTGAGGTCTGTAAATGACAGAAAACTCTTATAATATATTTATCTCCTATATTATAAAAAAGGATTAAAAAGCTACTTTTAAAATTATAATCGCCATTCCAAACAGGCTCCTCAATAGTCCTTTTATAATCGGTTGCTCCTTTACTTCAAACTCGATTTCTCCTCTTTCTTTACTTCCGATGCTCTCCTACTTCTCTTACCTCACTCTTCTCTTTCCTTCAGCTTTGCAACAAGTTTTCAAGTCAACCACACTATCAGGTTTTTGCCTTTTTCTTCTCAACTTCTTCGTCCATCTTCGTGCTATGTAGTTTGCTGTTGCTTTTTTTTTTTTTTTTTTTTAACTGGGTTAAGTTTTTGGTGTTGAAAATGCTTTTTTAATGTGCTGTTGCTTGCAAGAAAGCCGTGGCCGGAGTAATTTTTATGATTATTCTCTTGATGAGTTTCGGTCTCTTTCACCTCACCCTTGTTTCTCTCTTCTTCTTCCTCCTCTCGTTTATGATAGGTAAAACTAAAGAAAAAATTGTACCATTGATCGATACTATAATCCAAGTATTGCAACCCGGAGAAGCGCCTAAAGATCGATATGAATGTCTCCAAGAGCGTCTGAAGATATAGAGCTGTCTTTCGGGGCCTCTTTTAAAAGATGGTTTGACGGGTAAGCATTTTATCATCATTTACTCTTTCTGAGTTTCATTTTCTACGTTGCTCATTTTCTGTCAGATTTCCACATCTTGAGTGAGAGTTTTACCGATTAATTTGTTATGCTTAAAAATGAAGGAAATGGCCGCGTATTGGATCTCCAAAGGAAATTTGAAATCTACTACTAGTAACCTATAATCCAAAAAAGAGATTATTTTTGGTTTTCTTCCGTTTTTTTCTTTATCCAATATATATATGTGTGTGTTCTGTAAGAACACGGATGTCCAGTCGATGGGCTAGTATATTAATATTGGATCAGTTAAGTACCCCAAGATATCTATAAGGAAGATATCAAAGGGACTATGATTGCTCTAGGATATCTATAAGGCAGCTACGAGGAGAATGGTAGATCATTATGCACGTATATGACATTTAGCCAAAAGGGGTGAGGTGTATATACGATGAGACTGAATAGTAAATAAGATGAATAAAGAATGTGTACATTTTAGGTTAACCTCCTATTTATAGAGATTACCTTAGGGTTTGGACCCTTGGACCCTATGCGCATTGCACCCCACATGTCTAGCCACCACACCTGCAATTGCCATCCCTGATTAGGGTTATTCCTTGATTATAGGCTAATTAGGATCCTCCTTCATTATTGGTAGATCCTGGTATGCTTTGTCCTTATTGGGCCTCGTGGTAAATGGGCCTCTTATATAAGTCCATAACAATATAATATCTCATCCCCAAAGCTGATCCCTCCCCCGGCTAATTTATGGCTCAAGACATAGGTCATTGTTCACAAGTCATCCTTAGTTTTTTTTCAAATAAAATATTCATTCCTCGAGCTACGAACAAGCAACGGTTGTAGAAAGGACTAGCTAACAAGTGTAGATTTTTTTTTTTTTCATTGTAAAGATAAAATATTATCCCTTCTAACATTTCCCTTTGTGAAAAGTCTTTGCTTTGTTATTTCTCGTTCTTGTTGAATTTCTTTTTACTCATATTGAAAATAATTCTGATTTGCTCAACTTAAATGAACAAGGAAATTTAACACCTAATAACTAGTTTGATTGAGTCTCTGTGGGACAACCTTGATTTGCCACTTACTATTTTCATGACCCATATACTTACGATGGTTAGTTAAATTTTGGTAGCATCACATATTTCATCAAATGTAATCATTAATTGGGTCCATTTGTTATTAATAGGATGATCTTGAGTTTGACTTTCCTGATGAATTAGACTTTCTAGTTGGAAAGAATTTTCTGTTGAAACTGAAAATGAATTACTACAACAAGAAGCATCCCACTTCTAGCATTAGCGTTAGCCAATACGCCATATGCAAAGATCTTTTGAACCAGTTCAATGAAGCAAATACAAAGGTTTTTTACTTCTCAACTACTCGTGTTATGTATTTATCGAATATGTATTTTTCCTAGTGGTAAAGAATTTAAATATTTTTTCTAACACTTGTGGTTGTCTGAAAAAAAAAAAAAAACAGAGTCATTTGTAAGGGAGTTCTGAAGTGAAGGGAACTGTGGAGAGTGTTGAAGCTCGAAAAGGTGCTCACAACATTTTTGTGAAACCTGTGGCTGAAGGTCTTACTCCACTTGTAACACCTCTTAAAGATAACACCATATCTGGCCTTTCTCAACATGTCATCCTTGCTCCTATTAAGGGGAAAAGAAGGAGAGCGAGAGTAATATTATTAAGGATGACATAGTAACTACTTCTAACATGCCTTCTATTGATCCTGCTAAGGAAAGAGTTTCAAAAGTGATGAAGCAAGAGAAGTGGTTCAATATGTATTAGGTTGTTGTGTGGCTTTTTCAATCATACACTTTTAGTATTTAGTTCCAGTGTGGTTTTTAATCTTTTATATTATTAATGTTTGTGGTTTTAATTAATGTTCTACGTTTTTAATGTTCGTGGTTTTATGTGTTGTGTTGACTTTCTAATTATATTTCTTCAATGTCACTATCATTAGAGTGGAACCAAAAGATCCATCATCCATACATCAACCCCATTAAGCTAATTAATCTCAATTTCTAATAAGATGGTTGCTAATTAAGCTACCTTTGTAATAGGATGATAATAGTGACATAACATACTTTGGGTTGATGAGAACCCTGCTACAGATACTGTATGATACAATAGGTTATCCAAGCAAAGAAAAACATGTACATATCATACTAATACAAATAAAAGAAGGTAAATTCAGCATAGTCAAAAGGCAAAACCATGCCACCCAATTCTCGGGTCAGAGAATGAGTGAATTGATAACCCTCATGCTTATTGTGCCACTCATTCATGATTAATGACTTTGATATAATAGATAACCCTTGTACCATTTTAATGAAAAGGTTGAGGCTACAATATGAAGCTGATACTGTTACAGTCATAGGCAAACGTAGCAGACCATCATGGATTTGGAAATTTGAATATGTCAATATAATAAACACACACTAATCCCATTTACAATTAGATAATACATTTGTCTATAGTGACTTTCAGACTAAGATTCTTCTTAATAGAATTCATATGAACTGAAATGTAAATTCTTGGATGATTTACCCACTGCGTTCCAATATGACATGTGTCTTTTCACAAAAGGTTTGATTCCTCCGTGTTTTGTAACCTCTTTCAGCTTTAATTCAGAATTGTTAGGATAAAACAATATTGACTTTATCCAAAACCTTAGTCCACATGGGGAGTGAAGCTAACAGTTGGCAATACATCAATATACAATATGCTTATAATAAAAAGCGAGCAGCCTATTCCCATCCAAAAACAGAAAAACAAAAACAAAAAGCAAGCAGCCAATAAAGCCTTTTATATTTACATGTTGCAGCATATCTCTTCTCAATAGGTGGGACTTTATTAAGGTGCTTACTTCCTTTTCCGAATTTGGTACTTTATGTTTAAGGATAAAAAGACCGGCGAGTCAATAGTTTCTTGCTTCATTAAAGGACATAGATTAAATATGGATATATTCTTCCTGCAATGAAGGGGTCCAAAATGCTGAGATGAATGTTCAAGAAGTATAAAAGCAAAATTATTCATACTACGTACAATTAACCTTATTCTTAAGCTTTAGTTCCCATGACAAAGACTTCAAGTCTTTCCCCTCCTTTTTCCCTATATAATGTGGTGTCCCAATTGGCTTCTTATACTAAGGATTCAGAAAAGCTTTTGAGTTATTAGGAATAAAAACTAGGCTTCTTCATGGAAAGGCTTTTGGCATACAAAAGCTAATGTCAAATTATTCATATTGTCTTATTTTTCTTTACCTCTATATTTATGTGTGATAACCCAAGATAAATGTGAAATATTGCCGAGTAGATCATTGAATAGCTCATATGTCACATATTAAGCTTGCTGTTTGTTTTTTTTTTTGGCACAAGTGAGGCAGATGTCATCTTACACCAATATGAGAAATATTGCTGAACCTAAATGTACAACTATTTTACCTATTATGTGATTATTTGATCATGTTGTTCGGAAGTAATTGAAGTCTTTATGTCAAGAAGAGAACTAGTAAGGATATATGAGAAAAATCAATTTCTTATGGAATTTATATAGTGCATTGGAACAATATATGAATAGCTCATATGTAACGCTTGATTTATTTGAGTAACTCGTGAAGTACTATGATGGGGAAGCACAAGCTGGTTATTTATGAAATGAAATCTGTGTTGCTATCTAGTTTCTCTATATCTCTACACTTTATCCTACTTCGGATGAACCTTTATCCCAAGGTTTTTGTCTGATATTTTGTCTTTTTTATTCTTTTAATATTAGTGTACGTTTGCAGGTGGGTTGTTGTCCCCCTTTCTCTCTAACAATCTCAAATCCTTCTCCCTTTGTTTTTATTGTGCAGATGCTTATAAAAAAGCTCCATAGGATGGCCTCAGTTGCTGAACAAAATTCCAGTAAGTTAGAGCAACAATTTCTTTGGCGCTGTCAAAAGTCTTATCAGCCATTAACATGTATCTGTTTAATATTGCTGCTCTGTGTTCTTGCCAGCCTCAAAGCTTTCTTAATCAACTCCCTTATTCCATTCCCATCTTACAACACTTATAACACTCAAATATATAAATGATGTGAGGGAGCAAATACTATAAGATTATTTAAAAACAATACCTTCACTGCCAAGGCCTGATAAAAGTCATCGCGAAACTCATGAAATTTGGCCACGGCCATAAAGTTGGAGAAGTGTAAATCGATCTCAGAGCTCCAGCTTCAGTCCTTTCCGAGAGCATTTCCAAAAAGAAAGGCATATCAGAAGAGGCTGAGCAAAAATTGCAGGATTTCACATAGCAAACCAAGAAGTATCATTTCAGAATCTTGGAAAGGAGAAAGTTTCGAGGTAGAAAAGCTTGTTGAAGGACTGAAATGCCTTCTAGTGGACTACATAGTATGAAAGTCGCCCCTCCTCTTTTGTGTTATTTCTAAGTCTCAGTACAGTGTTGTATTAGCAGTATGTCATAATTATATTATGATAGTTATGATAAATATTATGAAAAGTAGTAGCAGTCTCATTATAATGACCACAGTAGTCCTTACCACAAATTTAATTGTAGAAATTCTATTATGAAGGTTTTCTCATAAAAACATTTTTTTTTTTTTTCATATGGCGATTGAAGAAGGATTAAACAAAAATAAAAACGAAAAATGAAAAAGAAAAGAAAAATGGCATATGACTTGTACGATTTAACGTAAAAAAGATATGATATACATACAATTTCAACATCAAAAAAACAATTATGACGTTTTAGAGCACTGATTAAAGATACTTTCTTTTTTTTTTCAGAAGAAATGTTTATGATAATACATAAAGATGAGATGGAAATTATTATATGAAATTGTTGGTTGAATTCCTTGTGGCAAGTGAACCAATCAAACAAGTAATAACATATAAGTAGAGTTATTGTAACACAGAGACTGTTGATACCTAAGATGATGCCGATTTCTCGTGACAATTATGTATGATAAAAGTATGGTTGGTTTATTTGTTTTTGCTATTACTAAATGATAAGTAAATAAATGATCGGAAGTTCGGATTTCATCTTAAATCACATCATTCCCCTAGTTTGCACACAACGCATTGCTATAGCAATTATGCTACATAGCTTCCACAATGTTACAACAAAACCGCCTTTCACAATGTTATTCAGCTAACGCACCACTATCCTATACAGAAGCGTCAGCATTCTGTAAGTACAGTCCTCCCTTTACCTCTCCCATATTCTTATGACGATTTTCCAATTTAGACTGTCAGTTTTAACCTAGGTGTTCCGGTTATGAGCAGTAAACTAATTCCTGTAGCCTACAATTTAGGTTGAGCCTGCATAGGCTTGCCTCGAAAACACTATTTAACAAAGGTCTAACCTCGACTCCTATCCGGTAAGCCGAGGCCACTGATCTAGCCCTTAGCATACACTAACTGACTAAATGTTAATTTCTGTTAAACAAACTGAATATATTAAATAAAGAACTTAGCAAACTAGGTTCATTCTGCAACTTAGAAATCCATCATCACTTAGCCAATGGAAGTTTAGTTCATGATTGTTGAGGGAAACACAAAACAAAGTAATGCATAACAGCACATGGAAAGGTTTACAAAAATAAAATAAAAGAAGAAGACAGAGGAGCTCTTCGGAATGATCAATGGCATAGGGAGTATCTTGTCACGCGACGTCTCTACATCTTCTACAATACGTCTTACTCCAAGGAAGAGTTGGGTCTCCTCTGCAATTCTCTCGATCGATAGTTCTCTCATTCCTTCGGTGTGAGTCCATTCGGATTGGAATTTTACTTACTTCTCTGACTCTCATGACTTCGACGACCTTTTTAGGTTTAGCCGCTCTTTCCTCTTATAGTTAGGTTCTCTCGTGCTATACATCCAATGAGCTGGGCCTTCCAAATCGGTTTGGTCCAAATCTGTAGATTTAGTTGATTAATTCTCTTTTAATACTACGGGATCCTTCAAATCTTTCCTTCGATTCTCCGCATCTTCTGATTCAGCCTTAATCAATTCAGCTGCCGTCTAAACGTCTATCTGGGTGACCTGTATTAATTTCCTGAAAACTCGTGAGGAAAGGTCAGAGTAATGTAGCGCATAATTCTGCATCACTTACAATGCTATAGCATATTGGTCACATTGTATTGTTTGCACAGATGCGAGCATACCATATGCTATAGCATTATATCAGCTTCACTACACGCTTTCACGGTAAACCATAAAGTGGCCTTTTTCTTATGCACATGAGCAGGATAATGATGTGGATGTAACAATTTAGGATCTATCCTCTATTTCCCTACTTGCATGAATTCTTACACATTTTATCAGATAAAACACAAATGAGCTTAGATTCATCATTCAAAGTAGTCAAAACACATAGGGAAAACATGACATAAATATGACTCATCAGAGTTGTTAAAGAAGGAATACTCCTGAACGACTAAAATGTTAAAGGAAAAAAATCAGAGAGTACTATGCTTTCTTCATAAATTAGAAATGACTTCACATAAATTAGTTATAATTAATGAAAGAATGCTCTTGAATGGCTTAAATGTTAAAGAACGTTTAACATTTTAGAGCCAACGAAGCTTATGTGATCAGCATTTATATATAATAAATGGCATTTGTAAGTCATATTCGAGAAAATATGAATATTTCTCATTATAAGTCACAAAAGAAGGTCCCTTTGTTTTGCGGGAATGAGGGGAAAAAAGGGAGGGTTTGGCTTAAAAACATGCACGAGACGGGTGCTAGTCCTTGCCGATGCAAGTGGGTTGGAAATATGGTTAAATGCGAGATTCTCGAATCATTTGGGATCGCCATTTTTTTAAAGGGTTAAGGTGCATTTTTGCCCTTAATGTTTACCGCCGAGAGCAATGTTGCCCCTTAAGTCTTGGTCGTAGCAATGTTGCCCCTAAAGTTTCAAAATGGAGCAATGTTGCCCCTCCGTTAGGTCAACTAACGGTCAACGTTCTTTGACCGTTAGTTGACCTAACGGAAGGGCAAGATTGCTGCTCCGTTTTCATTCAGGGGCAACATTGCTCCTCCAAAAACTTAAGGGGCAAAATTGGTACTTAACCCTTCCTAAAATAATTTTTCAAGATCATGAAGTATTTTCTTAGTACCGGCCCGATCCCCAAATCAGATCTTTTTAGTACCGTTAGTACCACGTAATATTTTTTCAACGTCCTAAAATAATTTTTCAAAATTATGAAGTTTTTTTCAACATCCTAAAATAATTTTTCAAGATCATGGAGTATTTTTTTTTAGTACCGGCCAAGTATCCCATCGGTATCACCGAAATATTTTTAGTACCTATCAATATTTTTTCAAGCACCGTCGGTATCACGAAATCTCTTTTTTGTACCCTTAATATTTAAACAAAAAAGAGGGATCGGGTATATTTTTAACAAAACGACGCGTATTAAAAAAAGAGAACAACAAGATGGGAGGCCGAAGAGGACCTCGGTCGGATCTTGACATAACATACTCGTATGGACAATATTTCTCTTTCTCACTCTCTTTGGAATTTGTGTCTCATTTCCATTTACTTTAGCTATTAACCCAAAATATCATCTTTGTAAAATAACTAATGACATTTTTTTTAAAAAAAAAAGTGTTAAGTACCAATTTTGCCCACGAAGTACGCGTCGAGGAGCAATTTTGCCCCTTAAGTTTTCGAAGAAGCAATGTTGCCCCTGAAGTATGAAAACGGAGCAATGTTGCCCCTCTGTTAAAAACCCTAACGGTCAACTAACGGTCAACGAACGTTGACCGTTAGTTGACCTAACGGAGGGGCAACATTGCTCCATTTTGAAACTTTAGGGGCAACATTGCTACGACCAAGACTTAAGGGGCAACATTGCTCTGACGTAAACATTAAGGGCAAAAATGCACCTTAACCCTTTTTTAAAAAAAAAAGTTTGCGGGTATTTTTCTATGCAATAAAAGTTTATGAGTATGTTTGTACATTAGATATAAGTTTATATGGTTATTTTTCACCTTAACTTTATAATATATATCTAGAAGGTCGCCAAGTATATAAATCTAGGGAAAATTCTATTTAAATACCAAATGAAATTGTAAAACCTCCAAATGTTTGTTAAAATTATTAAAGGACTTAAAGATATCAAGGACTAAATTAAGATTTTCAAATTCGGGTAAATTTACCCTCTTGCCTCAATTTTTTTGAATAAATTTGAAAAAAAAAGAAAGAAAGAAAAATGACCCTTGTTGGAGGACCACCGTGGCCGGCCATAGACGGCCTACAACCAAACCACGATCCGGGCTTTGACCACCGGCGGCCGAGATCCGGCGAGGATTTGTTTTAGGTGGGGTTGAATCTTTTTTCTTTAAAAAAAAAAAAAAGGATTCAATGAAAGTGAGAAGGGGGGTTTAAACCTACCCTACTTTCATGTTGTCAAGTGGCCCAACTACGGGTCACTTGGTTCTTTTGAGATATATATATATATATATATATTAACATTTTTTCCATTAAGAAACACACATTCTTGTAAATTCCATTATTGAATTTGTAAATACCATAAACGAATTGGTAATTCCCATTACAAGATTTGTTATAATTGACCCTTATTTTTTTTTATGAGAGACACTTGTGAAAAACCTTACGAAAACACCGGTAATTACCATTACGGAACTTGTAAATACCATTAACGAATTGATAATTCTCGTTACAAGATTTATTATAATTGACCCTTATTTGTTGTTTCATGAGAGATTTGTGAAAAACTTAACGAAAGCACTAATAATTATCATTACGGAACTTGTAAATACCATTAACAAATTGGTAATTCTCATTACAAGATTTGTTATAATTGACCCTTATTTGTTGTTTCATGAGAAACACTTATGAAAAAACTGATGACAGCACTACATTAACGAATTGATAATTCTTATTACAAGATTTGTTATAAATCATTTACTTTTTGTTTATACCATACCCTTTATTGACATTAACATTTCCTGATTTACAAACATCATGTACACACACACACGGTTCAGTCTTGTGAATTTCATTATATAAATATGGGATAAGATATTGTCACTACCATTTTTTGTCACTATCAATGTCACTACCACTTTTTCACCGTTATATCAGAATTTTAATAGGAGAGAGAAATCATAAAAGTAAATGAAATTCTGATCTAACGGTGAAAAAGTGGTAGTGACATTTGTAGTGAAAAAATTGGTAGTGACAATATCCTATCCCTATAAATATTATATATATAATATGTATTTATAACAATTAATTACTAATAAAATGATGAATCAAAAAAACAAAAAACAAAAAGTAGACCAAAAAGATCCTTCTTCGGCTTGAACTTATCAAATCCAAAATCTTTCCATTTTGAAATTAAAAAAAATAAAGGGTTCGAATCCCTCTCTTTCCGTTTTCATCAATGATTTGGTATATCTTATTTACCTTTTTTTTTAAATTTATAAAACAAAGTCTCTTTTGTTTCTTTTCTTTATTTGAATTTTTTTATTAATTATATTTGTATAAATATATATATATTATATATATAATATTTATGTAATGAGATTCCATGATGTTTGTAGATCAGAAATGTTATTGTCAATGAAGGGTAAGGTATCAACAAAAAGTAAATGATTTATAACAAATCTTGTAATGAGAATTACCAATTCGTTAATGGTGTTTACAAGTTCCGTGATGGTAATTACCAGTATTTTCGTTAGGTTTTTCACAAATGTCTCTCATGAAACAACAAATAAGGGTCAATTATAACAAATCTTGTAATGAGAATTACCAATTTGTTAATGGTATTTACAAGTTCAATATTGGAATTTACAAGAGTATGTGTGTTCTTGATGAAAAAAATGTTAAGAAAAAAAAAATATATATATATATATTAAAAAAACCAAGTGGCTTAGTGGGCCACTTGGACCCCTTGAAAGTGGGGTGGGTTCGAATGCCACCTTCTCACTTTTATTGAATCATTTTTTTCAAAAAAATATTCAACCCCACAAAAAAAATAAAAACACTCGACGGGTCTCGGGCACATGGCAACCCGGTGGCACCCGGCGAGGTCATTTTTTTTTTTTTTAATTTTTGGGCAAAAGGGTAAATTCACCAAATTTGAAAATCCCAATTGGTCTTTGGTAGCTTTAACTCTTTTAACAAGTTTATGAGACATTTGGAGGTTTTGCAATTTTATTTGGTATTTAAATAGAATTTTCCCATAAATCTATATACTCCTTCCTTCTAAATATAAAACAAAGTTGACTTTTTTCTAGAGAGATTAAGAAAGCTAAATAAGTTACTTAACTATATTATATGTTATGTATCATTAGATTATATATCGGTTTATAAGTTAGGCAAAATAGTTTAGAGGAAAAACAATAATATAAATATTTTAAAATAATTTAATTAGCTTCTTTAATCTCCTAAAAAAAGTCAACTCTATCTTATATTTAGAACCGGAGGGAGTATAATTTAATTACATGTATATGAATTACAATAATCTTAAATTTAGCCTGGTATAAGAATTAATCATGTTGCACTTTGCCCATTATCGGTCATGCTTGTTATGTTATCGTGGTTTGATATCTAATTACAATATATTTTAATGTGATTGATGTAACTTTCTTGGAAAATTTCCGATATTAGCTATGCGTTATTCATCCATACATGTGTGTGTATGTACTACATCCTATATAAGATCTCATTTATAGCATTGGTTCAACTACAAACAAGATCATATATTAAAGATGAGAGGTAACATATTACCAGAATCAAACACCTTAAATTGATTTGTCCGTCTCTCCTCTCTTTTCTCCTCCTTCTCTCCTCCTCTCTGCACTTCATCTTCTTCATCGCATGCTCCCTCGCCGGCGGCTTGTGCCTTACACACAAGCCGCCGGCGACCACCGCCTTTGTGCCACAGACGAGTCCGAGTGGTTGTTGCGAGTCCACATCTTTGATCTGCGGTCCAGGTGTTTTGGAGTCCAAATCCTTGATCTATGGCCCTCTCCCTCAGAGTTCTGTCAGACGTGGCATTTTCTTGTCCCTATGGCGAGCCCTTTCCTCTCCTCTACGATCGATCTGTGGAGGTGAGATTTATCTGGTTTTTATTACTTTTACGTGTTCTTTGGGTTGTCTGGTGGTGTTTTTGTCTTATAAAATAAGCAGATCTGTAAGATCTGCGGTCAATTCCTCTAGGATGGACAGTTGTATGAACATTATAAGATCCGACTCTCCCTTGGTAGTTCGGATCTGCGTTCTTGGGGGCAGATTTAAAGAGACGTTGCTTGTTGTGTGGCCAAGGTCACGAGATCTGATTCAACGAGGAGCGAAGATTTCTTGGACATCATGGGTCTTCTTACGTCGAGGTTGGGTTTTTGTGTTCTTAACCCCAATATGGGGTACTGTCTGCTTCTCGTTGCGGCTAATGCTTATAAGGAGGTGTGCCCGTTTGGGTGGGTTTTACAACCATCACCTTCTTCGTTGTCACTTCTAACCCCAGATATTGAGGAGGCTGCTTTGTCTATGATTCTACTTCTACTTCTAAATATTTTATGTACGGTGATTTGGTTGTTTTTGTTGTTGTTTTTGTCTTTGATGTATTTTGTTGTCTTGGATCGGCTTTACTTGTATCCGGATATTGTACCTGTTTTTAGTATTTATATAAATAGCTTTCCGATCAAAAAAGGTAACATATTACCGGGAATATGAGATTAAATGAATGAATAATACAATAAATACACACACATAACCTGTCTCGCGTTTTAAGTTCTCCTCTTTTATGTCCAGTTCCCATCATGACTCTTTTTTTTAAAAAAAAAAAAAAATCTCAAGAAAATTATTGCATGTTAATCTAAGGCTCAAAGAAAAAGAAAACAATTCAAAATTAAGAGCGATCAGCGAATCATCATCACCGAATCTGATCCCATGACTTGTAATGTGAAGCAGAACCAACAAAACTAATTAAACCCAAAGTACAACCAATGAATTAATAAGAAAACTCCGGTTTTCAAACCAAAAAAAAAAAACCAATGAATAAACCCCTTTTTACCCGTCCAAGCTAAACCTCTTTACATTTTGTTTATGTATGTGGATTGGGATAAACCCAGCAACCTTTTAGATCTATCTCTATAGATTTTTTGGACCCAGCAACCTTTTAGATCTATCTCTATAGATTTTTATACCAAATATGTAGGCCGCTTCTACCATATTCTTCATAGTGAAGTTTTTTGATAGACTGCAACATGGGAATGTTATTTTCAATGAGCAAAATGTCATCAACAAAAAGTACAAGGAAAGCGACAACACTCCCACTGACCTTCTTGTAAATACATGATTCATCTTTATTCTTGATAAAGCTATTTCCTTTGACAACTTCATCAAAACGAAGATTCTAGATCCTTGATGCTTGCTTAAGCCCATAGATTGATTTTTGAAGTTTGCATACCATATGCTTTTGGTCCTTGGATTCAAAACCCTCAGGTTGTGTCATATACACCATCTCCTTCAAGAAACCATTCATGAAGGCGGTTTTGACATTTGTATGCCAAACCTTATAATCATGATATGTGGCTATAGCTAGCATAATCTTGATAGATTTGATCATGGCAATAGGCGAGAAAGTTTCGTCAAAGTCAATTCCTTACTTTTGATGATAACCCTTCACAACCAACCTAGCTTTACTTTTGAATGTTGCCATCTGCATCAGTCTTCTTTTTGAAGACCCACTTGTACCTAATAGGAACTATTCTCTTAGGTGGTGGAACCAAAGTCCATACCTTGTTCTAGTCTATTGAATCTATCTCGGATTGCATAACTTGAAGCCATTCTTGGGAGTCAACATCCTTGATTGCCTCAATTTAGGAAGTAGGCTCGTCATCTTTAACGGTCTGTTGATTCTCAATCACAAAACCGTACCTTTCAGGCTGATGACTAACTTTAGAAGTCCTACGGGGCTAGGTGTTTACAGCCTCTACTTAAGGCATAGCTGACCAACAGACTCAGGCTCTGTTATTTGTTCTTATGGGTCTTGAATTTCTTCAAGTTCTACCTTAGTCCCACTATCTATTTGAGAGAGTAGATCCTCCTCAAGAAATGTAGCATTCTTGGATACAAACATTTTGTAATCCTCATGGTAGTAAAAGTAGTATCCCTTAGTTTCCTTGGGATAGCTTACAAAATAACACAAAGTGCTCCTAGCCTCTAATTTATCCGGTGCTAGGTCTCAACATAAGCTGGACAGCCCCATACCTTGAGGTAATTCAAGTTGCTTCCGGCCCTTCCATATCTCATACGGAGTAGTTGAAGGTTAAAATTGTTCTTGCTTGACGTTCAAGCAACATGTTCACAAGGTTGAAAAACAAAATTTTTCAGTACTTGCGGAACCCACAATGGATTTTTACTATTCATGTGAATAGTACCAGTAAACATATTTTTACCGTGCCGGTAAATTATTTTTACTGTGATGGTAAATAATATTTACTGTGTCGGTAAATAATTTTTACTGCGTCGATAAATAATATTTGCTGTGAACGGTAAATAATTTTTACTACGACTGTAAATACTTATTTACGATGGTAAATAATATTTACTATGTCGGTAAATAATCTTTACTGTTCTGGTAAATGATATTTACTGCACCGGTAAATAATATTTACTGCACCAGTAAATAATATTTACCGCCTAAGAGTAATCTTTTCTGATGTGACAGATCAGTCTAAGCTACAGCCACAGAGCATACTCAGAAAAAACCTTTGGTAAATAATATTTACTGTACCATGTGGAAATACTATCCTCATGAACCATGTGTTGCAATCCGTACACGCAGCGGATTAAAACTTTACGGATCCCGTGCAAGGATCGCTCAATAGCGTTTAGATTAAGACTAAGGGATTTCGAAAATTACCTACACGCCGAAACTGTACGAGTCTCTTCGACTTGAACTCGTGGGCTACCTTCTCGATCAAGCAGATCGACTCTTAGAATCGGCTTCCTCTACGGTATCCACACGAATAATTCCCGAACCCGACAAAGCGGCGTGCTAGCGCCCACTAGTTTTGCGTCTCTCTCAATTTCACTCAAGGGTTTCTCGCGGCTTTCTATAATATGCTCGACAAAAAGTCCGTAGTTCTTTTACAAACTCGATCAGCATATTATATAAAATTAATCCTCATTAATTTTGAAATTCGAATTTTAAAATCTGGATTATAATATATTAATTAAATCTATCTAATAGATCTAATTTAATACATTTATTTAATCCTAATTAAAAGTCAGATCTGAGATTCGAATTTTGAATTTTGATTAAAAAATACATTAATTAAATCTATCGATAGATCTAATGTAATATATTTATTTAATCCGAATCAAAAGCCTTAACGATTTAATTTATCTCTATAAATTAAATCAGAAATGATATCTATCTATTTAATTAAATCTGAGATACTATATCTCAATTTAAATTAAATAGATATATGATATCTTTATTCAAAAATTAAATGAGATACAATATCTCTATTTGTTTTAGATATTTAATTTATTAAATAAATTAAATACAAAACAAATATTATATATATTAATATTATAATCCTATTAATAATATTAATATATATTAATTTCGAATTTAATATATATATATATATTCACCCCAGTTTAAATTAAGTATTCATTAAATCTCAGATTCAATGAATCGGACACTTTTGCTCGTGTTGGGTTATTCTTGTGTGTGACCCCGCGAGCCCATATGAGATTGGCAGTGGGCCAATAGTGTACCAACCCACAAGTCGCAAGCGGCCTCTGCAAGACATTGGGACTACCAAATTCACATAGGGATCGATGACACGATACAATCTATCGCACAACCATGTCACGTCCCTTTTGTCACGCGATAATTTGGTTAAGGATGAGGCATGCATAATGTCAACTTTCTTTTCTTGACCATTACTTTCTCAATTCTCGAGTAGTCTAATAAGTGAAATGGAAACTCCTTTCCATCACGGTATGTAAATACATTTCTTAGACTCACTCATCAAGGGGCCCAGTATTATCTCTCTACAAATGTGAGGGACAAACTCCATCTTGACCATTCACATTCCTCCGCATGAAAACCATTGATCCCGATCCAAGCCTTTATCATCACCCGGTCAAAGGTGACTTTTGACTAGGTCAAAGACCAGTGACTCATCATGTAGGAATCCATGATGATCTCAGGTCATAGGGCGTCGTGACGCGGTTATACATGAGATAAGCTTATGACTAGATCCATGCAGCTTTCTCATAGTGGGTCGGTCCAATACCTTGTACTCTTACAAGTGCCCATGACTTTGATTCGTATCTCCATACCTCATCAAAGTCATACTAGTCTTATCTCATCTTCGCTCCCGCGTAGATGACTGACTAGGAATATTTAGGATAATCTATAAGATATATCCAGGGATGCAGTTATCACTATAAACATGTGCATAAAGTGATAACTTAATGGAGAACAATGACTTGCCCCTAGGGAATAATTTCCAACAGACTCCCACTTGCACTAGGTGCAATCATTAATTACACTAATTCCCATTGCCCTAACATGACGCTCATGTTTTGCTTGTGCAAGCAGCTTAGTAAGAGGCTCAGGTACATTGTTTTCTCCTGGTACTTTGCATTTGTTTATATTACCTCTTTTATTGATTTCTCTGATAAGATGAAATCACTTGAGTACATGCCTGGTCCTTTGATGTGACCTAGGCTCCTTGGTCTGTGCAATAGCGCCGCTATTGTCACAGAACAAGTGTATTGGCTTTGAGATGGTTAGAACCACCCCAAGTTCATTAATGAACTTTCAAATCCAAAAGGTTTCCTTAGGCATCCTATCTTTGCTCTATACTCAGCTTCTATATTGTAAAATCAGCTACAGTGCTCTGCTTAGAGCTCTTCTAGCTTACCGCACCACCATTCAATAGGAATACATATCCTGATTGCGATCTTGAATCATCTTGGTCAGTTTGGAACTCGCATCGTGTGACCCGATCACGCGAGCTCATCTTCCAAGCCACCATATATTAAGAATAAGTCCTTAGTCCTTCATAAGTACTTAAGGGTATTCTTGATGATCCGGTGACCTTCAGGATCCTGTGATATCTGCTGGTCATACTCAAGGCAAATGACACATCCGTCGAGTACATAACATGGCATACATGATAGATCCAATGGCGGAGGCATATGGAATCTTACTCATGCGGTCTCTTTGATCTTGTGTACTTGGACACATATCCTTACTGAGATGAATGCCATGAGACATGGGTATGTTACCGTTTTTAGATTCCTGCATACTGAACCTATGCAGTATCTTGTCTATATATGTGCTTTGACTTAGGCCTATTAGCCTCTTGGATCTATCTCTATAGATCCTAATCCCTAGGATGTAAGTGGCTTCGCCTAAATCTTTCATTGAGAAAGACTTTCCTAACCAAGACTTGACACTCAGCAAGGTAGGAATATCATTCCCAATGAGTAGGATGTCATCAACATAAAGCACTAGAAATACAACTATGCTCCCACTAACCTTCTTGTAAACACAAGGTCCATCGAAGTTTTGAATGAATTCAAACTCTTTGACTACTTCATCAAAACGACGATTCTAGCTTCGAGATGCATGCTTCAATCCATAAATGGATCTTTGAAGCTTACATACTTTACCAGACTCCTCTGGACGCACAAAACCCTCAGGTTGTGTCATGTACACATCCTCAAGCAGCTTCCCGTTAAGGAAGGCTGTTTTGACGTCCATCTGCCATATCTCATAGTCATAATATGATCCAATGGCAAGAAGGATTCTGATTGATTTGGCCATTGCAACTGGGAAAAGGTTTCATCATAGTCCGCACCATGAGTTTGACTGAATCCTTTTGCAACTAGCCGTGCCTTGAAGACATTTACTTTGTCATCCATGTCGTTTTCTCTTTGAAAACCCACTTGCACTTGAATGGTTTTTACACCTTCAAGTGGATCGACTAAGGTCCATACCTTATTGTCGTACATGGATTGCATTTCGGACTTCATGGCATCAAGCCATCTTTCGGAGTTTGATCCCACTCGGCCTCTCGATAGGTGGTTGGCTCATTACGTTCAATGAGCAAAACATCACGACTTCCGATGTCAATCCATATCTCGAGGCGATGGCGTGATCTATCAGACCTTCGTGGGCCTTGTGTTACTTGAGCAGGCTCAACAACTTCTTGTTGTGAGTATTCTCCGGTTTTCGTCTGTGGTTCTACATTGTCCTGTGACTCTCGAACTTCTTCGAGGTTCACCTTACTCCCACTGGTTCTTTTAGAGATAAACTCTTTTCCAAAAAGATACCATTCCGAATAACAAACACTTTGTGATTGGTGGGATTGTAGACATAGTATCCTTTAGTTTCCTTAAGATACCCCACAAAAAGGCATTTTGAGGATCTGGATGATAATTTATCGAGGCTTGTTGTTTAACATAAACCTCACATCCCCAAATCTTAAGAAATAACAAACTAGGTTTATTCCCGAGTCCATATCTCATATGGTGTCTTTTCAAGCCGCCTTTGACGGAACACGATTTAGTGTGAACGCAAGCTTTCTAGGGCATGGCCCCAAAAAGAAGGTGGAAGATCTGTTTGACTCATCATAGATCGAACCATATCTAATAGAGTTCGATATCTCCGTTCATAAACACCATTCCATTGAGGTGTTCCTGGAGGAGTAAGATGTGAGATGATCCCACAACTCCTAAGATGGTCAATCAACTCTTGGCTGAAATATTCACCACCCCGATCGATCGAAGTGCTTTAATCATTTTGCCAAGTTGATTTTGCACTTTATTTTGGAATATTTTGAACATTTCAAAAGATTCAATTTTATATTTGATTTGGTAGATATACCCTTATCTACTAAAATCGTCAATAAAAGTAATGAAGTACAAATGACCTCCTCTGGCATATGTATTCATTGGTCCACACACATCAGTATGTATGAGGCCTAATAAAACAGTGGCCCTCTCACTGTGTCCAGTAAAAAGGAGCCTTTGTCATCTTTCCCAATAAACAAGATTCACATGTATCAAATGATTCAAAATCAAATGAATTCAGAAATCCATCTTGATGGAGTTTCAAAATGCGTTTCTCATTTATATGACCTAGACGACAGTGCCATAGATAGGTTGGATTCATATCATTTGACTTGAACCTTTTAGTAGTTATGTCATAGATGTCCATTCAATTTTCTACTGTCCTTGAGATCCTACACATTTATACAAATGCGAGAACCACATGCGGTATCTAATACCCATGTTGAGGAAGTAGAAAAGCGAATATTTATGACATAGATACCTGAAGCGATAGCCCCGCTATCCTTCTTATCCTTTTCCAGATCTTCTTGATAGAGTTTGCAGTTCTTCTTCCAATTACCGATTTCATTGCAGAAGAAGCAAACTCCATCCTTCAGAGGTTTTGCCTTCTTGGCTTTCTGTTTCATATCCCTTCCTTTACGAACGAACAAAACGATCTTGGACCTCTTCTTAAGGCTCGGCTCAGCAGTCTTGAGCATCCCATGCAGTTCAGAAATTGATTCCTCCATGTTGTTCATGTTGTATTCATGACAAAGTGTTCATAACTTCCTGGGAGTGAGTTCAAGATCACATCTGTAGCTAACTCCTGGGAGATGGGGAATCAAGCCTCTTAAGGTGATCAATGTAGCCTTTCATTTTCAACAAATGAGGACTAAGCTGATTCAACTTGACCATCTTGCAAGAAAATAAGGCCTTTGTGGTCTCATACCTCTCTTGCCTTGCCTGTTGCTAAACATTTCCATGAGATGATAAATCATCTCAGAGGCCTCTTCATGTTCGAGATCTCTTTCGAGGTCTAGAACCATAGTGGCAAGCATCAGGCATCTGCATCCACAAAGTCATCCTTATGCTTCTCATAAGCATCAGTCTGAGCTCTTGGATCAGTAGCTGCTGGCTCGTTAAGAATGGGTTGATCGATGAGATACTCCTTTCTTTCGTGCTTAGGATCAACACTTAAGTTCATAAACATGTCAAGAAAGTTTGTCTTATCGAGTTCGTCCTTCTCAAGGACTGATCGCATTGATGGTGTTGCAGTATTGCTAGTCTACATGATTCTACAACTAAAAGATATGCAAAGTTTAATTAATAACCTCCCACTGAATTAATAACCCTCATTATAATTAGTGGGCTAAGATACATATTTGGTTTAATCTTAAGTCCGCTTTGGCAGGACACTTAAAATCAAGTTATTTAGGTAGACAACCTCTTTGCCAATTACATCACATGTAATTCTCATATCTTTATGGGATTCGATCATCATATGACCTAGCATGTTTAATCCCATCCAATGTCTTGAGATCCAAAACTGTTTTGATGATCTCAATTAAGTCAAGACAATAATGAATGTAGAGTATCACCATTACTCTCTCTTGTCTCACCAAGATTACTCGGATGCATCCACTTTGGTGGAACATACAAATGGGTGATCTAGGTTTTGACAAGTATTCATTAATTGATGGCATAGTGACTTAAGATTTTATTTAGAGGGTATTATTTGATATTATCTAATTAATCCTATTATTTATACCTATATGAATGCAATCATTATTGTATCTCATATAGTGTCTAACTTAATCATGCATTGATCATATCAAAAACATAATTAAAATTCGTGACACAACATGGCTCATAACCTAGAGTCTTCTCAAGCCAATGAGGGGACTTCTCTAAATAATAAAAGAAAATACATAAGGAGAAACCTCGTTTAACATTCGAGGGGAGTGAGATGAGAAGAGAATGTACATCAAGATTATTTAGAGAGAGAGGCATGGCTTGCGGGCTATATTTAAATTTACAACAATTGTAAAATCTAGAGCTATGTTGTTCACCATACCCAAACAACACTTTGAAAGGTAAATTAGAACATATTTTAATTCATACAATTATGAGATAAAATATTATTCATGATTAAAAATTCTCTAATTTATACTATATTATATAAGGGGTTTACTTTTCTCATGTTACATGAGAAGAATAAATTTCCTACTCACACATGAAATGGTGGGACCCACAAATATATATAATGCTAATTGTATATATATGTGGGTCCCACCATTTCATGTGTGTGTTACATGAGAAAACACTTCTCCTACAACATGAGAAGTGTTTTTCCCATTATATAATACATATAATATAATAAATTCTCCAATTTATATTATATTATATAATTATATAATATAGTATCATGTTTTAAATTCTCTCCAGGTTATATGCTCAAATATAGAGAAGATATGGGTATGACGATACTATAACCAACCATCAAGCTTCAGGGGTTGACCAAACATGATCCAGGTTATGGAAGGATACCTGTCCTTTTTCATACAGGAATACTTTTATAGAGAGTAAAACGTCTCTCAGACCTTTCTTCTTCAAACCACATTCAGCACAGCCTTCCTTCGTTTCCTACTGGAGGTGTAATCTAAAACTTGATTTTATGGCTCTTATATGATCATAACCAAACCTTAGCCTTATTTGAGCAAATAACTATGTGTGTCTTACAGGACCATAACTAATAAATTGCTGATAATATTACTCCCTAATTTGATCCCCTTAGAAAGTTAAAAACTCATACCTTAAACTTGTTCCACAGATATTTGAAGTATGCTTCAAAGAAGGAAATGATTAAAATGCTGGAATTTTATTTCTCAAGACAAGTGTGTACAAGAGAGCAAACTGGTAATATGAGTATGAGGAATTCGATAGTCGTGGTGATAGTCGTGGTTTACAATGAAGAGTTGCATGGCTTTTATAGACAGTCGGCATACCAACTGCTTTCTATTCTAATCTGATACAAGACACGTAAGAGAATATTTTACAAACATACTCATAATTCCTAAGACATAAAGTTTGAAAAGTTAAGACACAAAATTGACAACCTATAACATGCCTAAGGCATAAAGTTGGTAACATGCATCCGTATCATGCAATTTTGCAAAAGCAAGATACTATTTACTATTTTGTCTTTTTGTGCTTTTGTCCTTTTTTTTATTACAAATTTTGTACATTGTCGGCAAAATACCTTCCAAACACGTTGCATGGCTATTTGCACTCCTTTGCTTTCTAGACTAGCTTGTCAGCACTTTGTCGGTGTCGGCAAGCTCTTTCCTTGTCGTCTTCCATTTGTCTTCGAATCTTCAAAGGACACTGAGATCTACTTCCGAATCTTCAATATCTTGCATGGCTCTTTCTCTTTCTTCAAAAAACTTACACATGTGATTAAAGTACTCTGCCAAGAGATTACATATCTTCTTCTTTGTTTTCTCTGAATTTTCCATCTTGTTGTTCCTCAGCTGATCATACCATTGCACGAATAAAGGCTGGTCATGTGAAGTCTTTCCAGGTGCTACAATTATTGTTGTTAAACCGCAATAATATACCCATTGCTTTTCAGTATTAATGGCTCTAGTCATTTCTTGAAAAATAATATGATAATTATGAGCTCTAATATTAGACATCTTGTTCTGAAATTCCTCATCTTCTTCAAGGTCTTCTTTTATCTCTGCATCCGTCTCTATGGGTTTCTTTGTTGTTCCAAACTTGATTAAAGTAATTGGGGGATAAAACTTCTCTGGTGTAATTTCTGGAACTGTGGAATAAAATCTGATATATACACTATGTTGCATTACAACTCCAACATATGTCTTAGTTGCTGCTTCCAAGGTTGGTGGTGGCAATTCTTTAACTTCTGGAGGATCAAGATTATTGGGCAAATAAATGGCATGTAACATTTCATATTGGTATAAGATTTTTATTAATTCTGGTGAAGTTCTTGGATAGGCTACAACTTTGTTAAAGGCAAAATGGGAGGCATATTTAACATGTGGATCTGAAATTTCCATTCTTCCAATTTTCATGACAAGTTTTTTGAAAAATTGATATTTAGGGTAATTATCAAATGAATCACTTCTGATAGTTCTAGGTTGTGAGGTTGAGACTTCTATGGCTTTTCCTTTTTCTTTCCTTCGGGCTTCCTCTTGCATTTGGGCTCTAATAATTTCATTAAAAGGGGTTATAGTTTGAAGTGTTTAGGCTGGTGTTTGGGCTTCTTGGGCAGTAGGCCCACTAACATTTTCTTGGGTTTCTTGGGTAGATGACCCGCTAACATTTCCTTGGGTAGATGACCAATTTCTATTTCCTTGGGTTTGGGTGGATGACCCAATTTGAGTGTATAACTCAGTTAAAGAACTTAATTGTATTTCAGTTTGTTTTGCTGAATCAGCACAACTTACATTTCTTTTTACATGTGCTTCCACTTTCTCTACTCGTTTGAGCAAAGTTTCCACTTCTTGATTTAAATGTGCAATATTGCTTACAAGACCTTGTATGGTTGAACTGCACTGACTGTTTAACATACTAACATTCATTTTTAGAATGTTTCACTATTGCAAAAAAGGGCTTTAAGACCGCCTCATTTAGAGCGGACAATCGACACCCCAGTCTTAAAGGAATGACCGGTGGCGTTCCGTAAATATAAAGAACTTCTTGCAGGACCAATTTTTCACCGCTCTTAAAAACATTATTGAGACCGACTAAAAAACAACCGGTCTTAAAAATTGAATTGAAATTTCAATTACTTTCTAAATATATCTCATATAGCCGTACTTATATTTTCGCGGTAAAACATAATAAGGAAAAATTTAAATATAAAAAGTCTAAAGTTTTAAGACCGAACTTATTAACAAGACGGTCTTAAAAGTTTTCTTTTATGACCGGACATATGATACTTCCCGGTGCGAAAAAAGTTCATTAATATTAAGACCGGCGTTTTACAAGGAACGGTCTTAAAGGTTAAACTTTTAAGATCGGACTTTTAATATGACCGGGATTAATGTAAATATTAAGACCGTCTCTTTTTCACCCGGTCTTAAAAATCAACGCAAGATATACATTTCTTCGCGCGAAAGCTTTTGTTACTCTGTGGAGAACCTCTGTTCACGTTCCGAAACCCTTCTTGTTGCATTACCTCTCTTCCTCGCCCACGTACCATCAGCCCCTATTACTCTCTCATTTGCTCAGGCATTCCTCTCTTCCTGTCTCGAAAATGGACGGTGAAAACGATTCTATTCGTGTTCCGGCAACGCCAGTTCCTGGTGTGACTGGTGTGAGTGAGAACGAACCCTCTTCATCTCACAATGAGGCTCGTAATCGCCCTGCACGCCGTGGTAGAAGAGGCACACGAATGATGGATGTGACCCTAAGTCGGACTTAAAGGTCAAAGCTCGAGATTCGTTTGATGAAAGGTTGGAACTGTCGGTCCTAATAAAAGCAAATATAATAGTTTTGTCGGCTGTCTAGCACGCGGCAAGGTTAGCATCTTGACGATGAGTGGAAAAGTGTGGACTCTAAGAATGTAAAGGATCCTATTTGGGAGACTATCCGGGTTACATACACCGTCCCGATCAAAAAGTTGAAAGACAAGACATTGTCTTATTGTGCTGATCGGTGGAGGAAGTTTAAGACCTTTCTCGCTAACACGTATATTTTCTCCGATGTTCCGCCTGCCAAATATCCTTGGGAAGTTTACACATTTATTGATGAACGAATTTGGCGACAATTTGTTCTTCTGCGGACCACTCCTGAAGCTCTGGTGAGTTTATATTTAGTTTTGTTTTCCCTTTTGTTTGCTTATTAACTTTGTGCGGATATGTGAATGTTATTGTGTTCATCTAATCCTGTTAGTTATATAATGGTTCGGTGTGTGAATAGAAGAATACATTTCACTGCCTTTGTCTATGCAAGTCGATATGTCAACCACGAAAAGGTAAATTACGATGAGAAGGTATTAATTGTGTAATGGTTTGTCTTGCAAAGGAGGAAATGAATAGTCTTAAAAGGGGGAAACTTTATATACCCAATTGTTACTATCTAATGGGGACTGCGATCCCACTTGGATGCCTTAAAAAGGATCAAGTTTGTATTATTCTGTAAGCATAATTCTCTTTTGTTTCTTAACCTATCTATCTAGCTAGCACTACAAAACATAGCTCCAATTTCTTCTATAATTCTACATCTTCCTTAAATAAAATGTTGAAACTTGATGAAGTGAAGAATTTGACTACTATTTGATTGACGTTCATATGAAGCGAAGTTCTCTAATTTCGTTAGTGACATGCATGGTTGGAATTCATAATTAATAGATGTTTTCAATCCCGATTCACGAAAAGAAGGGAACAAGCACAAGAGATAGGTAGAAAGAATGATTTCCCTCATAGGGCTTCTCGCGGGATATCAAAAGGCCAAAAAAGATTTGATGGTCATTGCGGAAGAGATTGGATGATGAAGCGAGAATCCAATCCTTCGTGATACATGCTCCTCCATCTCCAATACGTCGCGAGGAGTTGTGGTTGCATATTCGGCAAAAGCCAAGCGGCGCCTACACGAGTGAACAAACTCGTCTAGTTGCTTTGAAAGAATTGTAAGTATCGTTATTGTTATTTTTTAGTTACTAAACATGTTTCATTACTAAGCTTCTCGTTATCCGTATCTTACGGGAAGATCTTAAAAAGAAAGAAGCGAGAGGGATCTTTTGTGTCGGACGGGAGGAATGATGTTCGGCCCGGGTGCGGCCGAAACCGGATCACCGAGGCGTGTAAGGGGGATTGGAGGACGGGTAGGCATAAAGCAAGTCTTTGGTACATCCAAACGCCATAGACAAAGTATGGTTACCCGGGAGGAGATGGACCAGACGCTAGCTGCTAATGAAGCTTCATGACTGCAATGTTTCAATCCGAGATGAGCCGGATGAGGGAGGAACTGAGTCAACTGAGGCTGCTTTTAAGCAATCGTCCAGAGACCAGTGTTCCCTTCACACACTCACTCCGCAATCGTGCAGCGAGCACTAGAGGGAGCTGCATTGTTGGACGATCGAGCAACCTTGTGACCTTTATGTGGAGGATCCCGATCATCATGATGGACGTTTATTGGTTGCAAAAGGGACTGTTCACAACTTGGGATCAACGTACACCACCAACACATGCCCGATGATGAAGTCGAGTGTCGTTGAAAAGGTGATCATTGATGCACCGCTCCCTCTCCAAACGATGAGTGAAGCTTGTGAGTGATGTCAAGGGAACCTTCATCCCTTGGCCAGTGAAGCTTGTACATGTCTCTATTGCTCCTGAAGCTTCAACCCCTCCTCCTCAAGTTCCATCCCCTCGTCAAGCTCCATCCCCTCCTCAAGCTCTATCCCCTCCTCAAGCTCTATCCCCATCGCTAAGTTGGTCTGCTTTGCCCGGGGAAAAAATATCCGATCTGATGAAGAGTGGATATTTTAAGGATAAATCGTGGCTTCGCCAATGAAGTAGTAGGCGTCCCTCATCCTTAGCCCGTTCAAGTTGACACCGTTGATGTTGAGTCCCCGCCGCTTCCTCGACGAGCTTACGATGCGCTTGTTCAAATTTTTATAAAGTAAGTATCTTCCGTCTATGAGTACATAATTTAAATGCATCGTTTAGACATACATACATATATACTAATTCCCTGATCGATGTCATTATTGTAGGTTCTTGCATCATGAATTGGTTCAAAAGGACAGGATCAACGATTTTGGATTCTTGTGCCTTGTCTATTCAAGTCAAACATCCATGGAGGAGAGACAGGAGTACATATCAAAGAGGTTGTGTGAAGTGACAAGAAAGTTGTACTTTTTGCCATTCTTCCACAGGTACATATCAAAAATCTTGTCCGCAATTCACTTAATTCTGCTACATATATCACTGAGTATAGTTTACTTCGTGAATTTTCAGCCGCCACCGGCGCTTGGTCCTCATGTGCATGGAGGAGCATAAAGTTATCTTCTTATGCTCCACTCACACCGAGCCATTGCCTACGTTGGTGCAGACCATCAACGAGTAAGCATGTCATTTTGATTCTCTTGTCTCGAAATCTCTGTGTGAATTTTCGGTGAATCATTGATAAATTTGTGATTTTGATGATAGTGCCATGAGGACCTTCCAAAGAGTAGAAAAGAAAAGGCGTGGTACTCGGGACAAAGACCCCATATGGTACATGACCCGAGGTTGGTACAATATTTGTAGCACACCTGCCTTGTGAACTTGGTCATTGAGCTATATATATGCTCTTATATATATTTCTTGTTCTTTTTAGACCCGTCGGCAACCACCGAGTCCAATTTATGTGGCGATCGTCATGAAACACATGTATGATATTACAAGGCGAGGGGATACTAAATTAACTGCAAAGGTAAATGTAGTTTATGTTACATATTATGCAAGTTAATTCAGTTTAAAACTTCTTGTTACAAATGAAATATGCACGCAAGTTAATTCATTCTTTGTCTTTGATGTTACGAGATGTTTCAATGCAAAACTCCCTTTTCGATGATGAACTGGAGCACATACGCAATGTGTTTTGTGAATATCTGTATGGTCTGATCTTAGAGTCACAAAAACGACAATAATTAATGTCCTAAATTCATTTGTAAGTATATTATGTAGCAACAATAATCGATCTTCTGTAAATTTGTTTATTTTTTTGAACAATTCATTTGTAAATATACATAGGCAATGTAAAATTCAATAAATAAATTTAGTTAATTTTTCGAACAATTTTCTTGTGTCCATTTTGGGTTTCGAATGTATTATTGGATGGTGGATATAGCTATTTAATTTAGTGTTTGAAATTTGAGACTTTTAGGACCGTTCATTAACAAGATGTCCGGTCTTAAAGATCCGCAAAAGTCTTCGGTGTAAAAAGTATGAGACTTTTAGGACCGTATATTGCTTTAGTGTCCGCTCCTAAAAGCTTAAAAGTCCGCATGAACTTTTAGGTCCGGACGTATTATAAAGGGTCGGTCTTAAAAGTCACTCTTGAAAGCCCGCTTAACTTTTAGGACCGTATTATTATAAATAATTGGTCTTAAAAGTCCTTTGCTTACAAGTCTGCTTAACTTTTAGGACCGTATAGTTTTATTTGTGTGATCTTAAAAGTCAGCCTTTAAATACCTCTTTTCAGACAAATTAAATGGATAGGGTTGAAGACAACGAGGTTACGGCGTTACGCTCAAGCTAGGTCCTTCATTATCGTCATTTTTACCTTTCCATATGTGGAAGCATTATCGGTGTCCCTTTTATTTTGTCTTTTTTCTTTTTGTCGAAAAAAGAAGGAAGATAATGAAAAGGACATTTTGTTTCCAATATGGGGAGGTAAAACCGACGATAACGAAGGTCCAACCTTGAGAAGAATAGTCACTTTGTTTGTTCTTATCCGAATAAGGTAAAAGATCTTTTTTTTATGTTCTTAACCGTATTCTCGCGAATTTCTGTTGTTGGATTTACACGAGGACAATGTTTTGTTTGTTTCCTTTTTGTCGGAAAAAGAAAGACGATAATGAAAAGGACAAGAGGCAATCGGATATGGAAACCAAAGTCGACAAAAATGGCGTGTTTTTAGGACCGTCGATTTACTAACTAAAGTCTTCGTTCTTTTATTTTAGGTTTTTTAGTCTCGCCATTATCTATCCTTCATAGTTGCCTTGTTTATTGCTTTCCGTGTTCGATAATGGGATAAAGTACTAAACTCGCACGAGAACAAAATTTAAAAATATTTTATTTACTAATTTTTTTACGCCGCCCTATAGGGCAGCGATCACAAAAAAAACAAAATAAAAAAGCACAAAAAAAAACTAATCCCTCTCGTAGTCGGAGAGGGAGGGGGCGTCGGAGTCGTCGGAGTTGTCGGAGTCGTCTTCAGCGGGATCGTACTTCACGTCATTGGCGTGGAGTACCATGTTCAACTTGTTGTTCATGGTATGAGCAAGCTAAACCAATTGGCCCAAATGTCAATCGATTTGATCGACGCGGGCCACCGGTGACTGCACCAACTGCTTCACAGTCGGATTTGGAGGAGGCGGTGGCGGAGGGGGCTGAGGTTGAAGAGGAGGAGGAGGAAACGGAGGACTGGGGGGAGCAGCCATTACAGTGGGGGCTGAGGTTGAAGAGGAGGAGGAGGAAACGGAGGACCTGGGGGAGAAGAATGTGAAGAAAGTACAAAGAACAACGGGTTTAAATAGAGAACCCATCCTGAACAATGTGAAACGCCAGAAACTTTAATGAGGAGATGCATTGTTCATCAGAATACGAGGAGACGCATTGTTCATCAGAATACGAGGAGACGCCTAGTTGGGAAGTTTATCTGGAAGCCGAAGAGACTTTGCATCATTCATTTGAGCAGTGTGTAAGTACCGGGTAAATGATAAAAGGTCGGACCGTTCATTGGGGAGGTGTGAGGCTATAAATAGGAGAGTCCTCCTCACTTGTAAACCATCGAAAGCAATACAAGTCATTTGCAAGACTTTGAGGAGGGCTTGCTTCATTTGTAAGACTTTTAGGACCGGATATTTTAAAAAATGTCGGTCTTAAAATAAAATGAATTGCAAAAATATTAAATAATGGAATTTTATACCGCGTACCTATAACTCCTTATTAATTCCTCACTACCTCGTAACTCCAAACTACGTACGTGGCTATCTCGAGAACAGCTCTCGCCTTTATTAATTAACTCCTCATACCTCTCGCCCCCAACCGCTCAAACCATGGTTAGATACAAGAGAACCGCTCGTAGGGTGCTCTTAGTCGTGATGCTCGTGCCTTCCGTCGATCGTTATACGATGCGCCTCCTCCATCGAGAGTCCGACCTATTGTGACGAGAAGAGTCTCGGGTCGTTGGACCCATTGTTTTTTCTTCGATGATGAAGAGGTTCCCGCTCCCCCTCCCAACCTCTTGGCCCCACCGCAACTACTACGACCCCTCTCCTCTTTCCTCTAATGAAGCATTGTGGCCGATTCGAGTAAGACAAAACTTGCTGATCTCCGGCGGGAAATTAATGTGTTCATGCCGAAATCGCCAAGGCTTTGGAGGATAATAAGCTTTAGGAGATGTTTAGTCGATTCTTGTTTTTGATAATTTTCTGCTTGTTTTTCTTTTGTATTTTTTCTTGTGTACGTGCATATGCAAGTAATATATGTAATTAAAGAAACTCCAGTTTTCCTTTAATTTTTATTCATTCAGTTGTTGCGCTAGCCAAATCCTTCTTTTAGAAAACACAAAAACGAGGAATTTTAGGACCGGAGTATTATAAAACTTCGGTCTTAAAAAGTTTTATATATAGAACCGTCTACTTTTTAATGAATCGGTTTAATTGTCTCAATTTAGGTCCAGAGTATTATAAAACTCCGGTCTTAATAAAATCCAAAATATAAAACATGTCTCACTCTATCGCGGAATATTAAATTTCCCTCTCGAACTTCTCTTGTCGCGCCTAAAGTGTTACTCGGGTTACGTCGCCACTTCGTCGGGTTTGCGTTGCTCTCTCGACAATCACTTTCTCGTTCCTTAGCTAAACGTCTATAGACCAAGCTGTAAGAGGTGTTTCGGTTATATAACTTTATGATTTTCCCCGCTCATCGTTCGGTTTTTCCGGGTTGAGCGAAATCGATCAAATGTTATTGTGGGTTTTGTGTTGTTAATGGATATTGTATTTTGAAGATTATAATTGCACTTTAGACCTACCCAACTGACCAATAAATGTTTTTAGGTTACTCTTGTTGTCTGCAACATCAACGTTCATGGCGGGAGAAGAAAGACTCAGCAAACGCATTTGAATTTATATGCTACAGGTGAGTCCACAAGACCTTCATACAATGCATTTAATTTCCTCGTCATGCATTTATTTTGGTTCTTGGATTCATTGCGATACATTTATGACCAAAAGTGATTCTTCGTTCTGCATTTAATGAGCAAGTTTATCCGAAAAAAAAAGGAAAAAAAAAGACATAACCGACATTTGAGCATATATATGTATGTTAAATCTTTCCGTTTATATATATAGGAATTCTACTATGGATCACAGTTGGATAAATACTAAACGGACGAGTGTTGAATATCAGAATGGGGTGAGGGACTTTATAAAATTTGCTAAACAAAATGCCCATGATGAGGGTGGGAAGTTTTATTGCCCCTGTATAAAATGTTTGAATGAGAGGCGACTAAGTCCTGAAGTTATACACACACATTTAATTTGTGAAGGAATTTGTAAGACTTATATAGTATGGGTATGGCATGGTGAAAAAATACCAAGTGGGTCTCAACATAGGGAAGTGGCCTTTGATGATAATGACATGGATATGGATGATCACATAGAGGACATTATCCGTGATGTAGGAGAAGAGGCTTTTCATCAATCACATGCATATGGTAATATGTGCAAAGTGATGCGAGACCCCCTCTATACCGTGGGTGTAAAAAATACCAATTGTTGAATGCCGTATTGAAATTGGTAAGCTTGAAGGCACGTCATGGATGGAGCGACAAGAGTTTTTCGAAATGCTTGAGGCTTTTAAGGACATGCTTCCGGATGATAATGTGTTGCCGCATCGATACTATGATGCTAAGAAAATACTTTGTCCACTCGGGATGGAGTACAAAAAGATCCATGCATGCCCGAATGATTGCGTATTGTATAGAAAAGAGTTTGAAGAGGAGCAGAATTGTCCGAAATGTGAAACCCCAAGGTACAAGTCAAATAAGGGGCCTGCAAAGTGTTGTGGTATCTTCCAATCATACCAAGGTTCAAGCGGTTGTTTGCGAATGAAAATGATGCAAAAAATTTGAGGTGGCATGCGAGATGAGAGGATTTCGATGGAAAGCTTCGACATCCGGCCGATTCTTCTTAATGGAAGAAAATCGATCAATTATTTCCGAACTTCGGCGAAGAACCTAGGAACCTTAGGCTTGCCCTTAGCACGGATGGCATGAATCCATATGGAAGCCTTAGCAGCATACATAGTTCATGGCCTGTACTACTGATTATTTACAACTTATCTCCAATGTTATGCATGAAACGAAAGTACATCATGTTGTCTATGTTGATTTCGGGACCGAAACAACCCTAAATGACATTGATGTTTACCTTCAGCCCTTGATCGAAGATTTGAAGGAGTTATGGGCGTAAGGTGTTGATGTTTTTGACTCTTTCAAGAAGGAGGTGTTTAAAATGCGAGCCATGATATTTTGTACTATAAACGACTTCCCAAAGATATGGGAACTTGTCGGGTATAGTGTAAAAGGCCATAAAGCATGTCCGGTTTGTGAAGAAGGCACACGCTACCATCAACTTCAACATGGAAGAAAGACGGTTTATCTTGGACATAGGAGATTTCTTAGACGGGGCCACCCATATCGTCGATTAAAGAAAGCCTTTTTTGGTGGCCAAGAGTATGAAGATGCTCCGTGGCATTGACTGGGAGCAAGTTTATGAAAAGGTGAAAAATATCAATGTCGTATTCGGTAAGACGCAAAGAGTAGAAAAGAAACAAATATATGGAAAAAGAGATCTGTATTCTTCGATCTTCCATATTGGCGCAATCTTGATGTGAGACACGATATTGATGTCATGCATGTGGAGAAAAACGTATGTGATAGTATTGTCGGCACGCTTCTCAACATACAAGGTAGTTCCAAGGATGGTGTGAAGGCAAGATTGGATCTGATAGCAATGGGAATACGCGAAGAGTTACATCCAAGGCCAGATGGGAAGAGAACTTATTGTCCCCTGGCTTCTCATACTTTGTCTAAGGATGAGAAACGAAGTTTTTGTGAGTGTTTACATAGCACAAAAGTTCCCACGGGGTATTCTTCAAATTTGAAGAGGATTGTATCGATGAAGGACTTGAAATTAGTAGGCCAAAAATCTCATGATTGTCATGTCTTGATGCAACAAACTACTCCCAATAGCTATTCGAGGCATCGCCGAATATGATCTTCGGGTCGTTTTGACTAGACTTTGTGTCTTCTTCAATGCGCTTTGTAGTAAAGTTTTTGAGATTGAAAAGTTGGATGAATTGGAGAATGAATGATATCTTATCTTGTGCCACCTTGAGAAGCTTTTTGTTCCTACATTTTTTGACATCATGGTTCATCTAATTGTTCATCTAGTGAGGGAGATAAAGATGTGCGGCCCTATCCATTTACGGTGGATGTACCCAATTGAAAGATCTATGAAATTCCTAAAAGGGTACGTGAAGAACGCATACCGGCCGAAAGCATTGATTGTTCGTAAATATGTTTCCGAAGAAGCCATGGAATTTTGTCAAAATTATTTGGCCAAAGTAAGACATATTGGGCTTCCAAAACGTCGATGTCGATGGGGGTAGACGAGGGGCTTCCGTAAAGAGTGTGGATCCCGATGAATTGTCACAAGTCCACTTATACATCTTGAATAACGTCGATGAAGTTCAAGCCGGCATAGCTGCACATAAAGCAAACTAAGGAAAGAAAATCATCGAATGACCGAACAAAGGTTGATTAGGGAGCATAAATGAACTTTTGCAAACTGGTTCAAACAAAAGGTCGAGGGAGAGGAATGTGTTTCTGATACAATCAAATGGTTAGCGGGTGGTCCTGAGGTTGATGTCATAAGTTGGAATTCGTATGTGATCAATGGTTATACATTTTACACGAAGTCCCTAGATGATACGAGCACAGTCCAGAACAGTGGTGTTATGTGGAGGCTGAATCTATGCACTTCTCCAGTTCGAAAGACAAGAGCCCTTTATTGGCAGTCATGCCATATTATGGGGTTATTGAAGAGATTTGGGAGGTGGACTATGTGAAAATTAGATTTCCCATTTTCAAATGCAAGTGGGTTAATGTCAA
The DNA here is from genome assembly GCA_019022655.1 of Acacia acuminata. Taxonomy (NCBI): domain Eukaryota; kingdom Viridiplantae; phylum Streptophyta; class Magnoliopsida; order Fabales; family Fabaceae; genus Acacia; species Acacia acuminata. The sequence continues at coordinate 3,774,229 of JAFJYI010000053.1, read as the reverse complement.
TAATGGTGTTCGGATCGATCAGCTAGGATTTACATTAGTCGATGTCAATGGTAGAAGTTTTGGAGATGAACCTTTTATTATGGCGGACCCGGGCAAAACAAGTGTTCTATATCACCGATCAAGAAAATAAAATGTGGTCTGTAGCTCTCCAAGGAAAGAGGGTCATTGATATTGATGAGGAAATGAATTCAAATTATGGTATTCCCGAGAGTACTCCTTTTCAAGGGGTCTACCTGGACATGAACGAAGAAGATGAAGCGGATAATGAACCCGGCATAAGAAGTGATCATCAAGAAGGGATATGGGAAGATATCACTTTATAAAAGAGTCAATTCATAAGGTAACATTCATATGCAGATTTCTTTGAAGACTTTAAGGCTTTAACTATATATATTATATTCCTTCTATCTATGTTCATAGTTAATGTCACGACTATGAATTTTGTTCTTGTTTTATTTTTGTGGCAGGATCCGATCCAAAGGGGCATGTTATATAAGAGGATGTTACGTTGTTGGGTGGGGGAATCGATGAAGGCATGGTGAATATTATTTTGGGCGCATGTATGTTGTACTTGTAACTTATTGTATTTGTAAGTAAGTTATCTTATTGTATGAATTAATTTAGGTGTTGTAGTCATAGTAATCATTAATTAAGAGGCCAAATAGCTCATGGTGAATAATATTTGTATTCTTTTTCTGCATTCAATTTATTCAAATAATTGTTCATAGCTTGTAGCTTAAAGTATCGACTTTTATGTGCTGGATTGGGTGGTGGGTTCGTGTATATATATAATCGGGAAGAACAAATAGGAAAAATTTGGGAAAATTTAGACCGAAAATAATAAGCCGGTCTTAAATGTTCACTTGTTAAGACCGGATGTAATTATATGACCGGTCTTAAAGGTCGGGACGACTTTTGAGTTTTGATATTAAACCCGGTCTTAAAAGTTGGTCTTTTAAGACCGGGTATATTTAGACGTCCGGTCTTAAATCAAAATCTTTAAGACCGGATGTATTTATCATCCACTCTTGAAAGTCGTCTTTTAAGACTATGTATAAATAGTCGTCGGTCTTAGAAGCCGCTATTTTTCAGACCGTATGTGTCTTGTCCGGTCTTATAATTCCGATCTTTTAAGAGCGGCCTATTTTTTGGCCGGTCTTAAAAGTTGAGCTTTAGGACCGAACAAAAATATTTCGGCTTCATTTAGTACAACTTTTAAGACCCAAGTTTTTAAATGTCCGGTCTTAAAAGAGTTTCTTTAAGACCGGTTCGAGTCCGGTCTTAAATGGTAGACTTTTAATACCTACTGGAACAAGACCGGTCGCATGTCCGTCTTACGACCCTCTTTTGTCCGGTCTTAAAAGCCTTTTTTGCACTAGTGAATTTAAATCTACTAAAAAGGACAGTATCCTTCCATAACCCGGATCATGTTTGGTCAACCCCTGAAGCTTGATGGTTGGTTATAGTATCGTCATACCCATATCTTCTCTATATTTGATCATACGCCTCCAGTAGGAAATGAAGGAAGACTGTGCTGAATATGGTCTGAAGGAGGAAGGTCTGAGAGACGTTTTACTCTCTGTAAAAGTATTCCTGTATGAAAAAGGACAGAAACATAAAGAAGAAGTACAATTCTTACGAATAATGAACCAAGAAAGATAGAGCATATGTTAGCAACATTAACAATTAGAGAAGAAAAATCTATAGAACAAAGAATATTAGAAAATTTTAGTGAAAATCCTCTAATACATTGGGAGAAATCTAAACCGATGGCAAAAATAGAACTAAAAGATTAAATTCTCTAATTTATATTATATTATATAATACATATAATATAACAAATTCTCCAATTTATATTATATTATATAATTATATAATATAGTATCATGTTTTAAATTCTCTAATTTATATTATATTATATTATATAATACATATAATATAATAAATTTTCCAATTTATATTATATTATATAATTATATAATATAATATCATGTTTTAAATTCTCTAATTTATATTATATTATATAATACATATAATATAATAAATTCTCCAATTTTTTATATTATATTATATAATTATATAATATAGTATCATGTTTTAAATTCTCTAATTTATATTATATTATATAATACATATAATATAATAAATTCTCCAATTTTTATATTATATTATATAATTATATAACATATCATGATTTCAATTCTCGCTACGAGCAATCACGGTCCCTACGCGAACGTTTGAGACCGATCGAATTTCGAACATTTCGAATCTGATCTATAGGCGAATGTAACAGTCGTCCGAGAATCACCGACGTTCGATCATCATCAAGCGTGTCCGACGATTCCGACCCCAACGTCTCCAGCGTCCGACGTTCTGAACAATTCAAAACCGTACGGTTAGCGGCCATGCACCGTTCTAGAGATCCGACCAAACCCCTAACACGAACTTAGACACAAAGCATAAGGATTCGATTTTTCATATATATCAAACATATATATAATCACACGAAAAAGCCTAATTTAAACGCACATTGAGTTGACTCAGATGCCACTGTTGGGATCCGTACACGCAACGGATTAAAACTTTATGGATCCCGTGCAAGGATCGCTCAATAGCGTTTAGATTAAGGCTAAGGGAATCCGAAAATTACCTACGCGCCGAAACTGTACGAGTCTCCTTCGACTTGAACTGGTGGGCTACCTTCTTGATCAGCAGAAGTCGACTCTTAGAATCGGCTTCCTCTACCGGTATTCACACGAATAACTCTCGAACCCGATTGCGGCAGCGTGCTAGCGCCTTTTAGTTTTGCGTCTCTCTCAATTTCACTCAAGGGTTTCTCGCGGCTTTCTGTAATACGCTCGACAAAAAGTCTCGTAGTTCTTTTACAAACTCAATCAGCGTATTATATAAATTTAATCCTCATTAATTTTGAAATTCGAATTTTAAAATTTGGATTAAAATATATTAATTAAATCTATCTAATAGATCTAATCTAATACATTTATTTAATCCGAATTAAAATTCAGATCTCGAGATTCTAATTTTGAATTTTGATTAAAAAAAATACATTAATTAAATCTATCTAATAGATCTAATGTAATATATTTATTTAATCCGAATCAAAAGCCTTCGATTTAATTTATCTCTATAAATTAAATCCGAGAAATGATATCTATCTATTTAATTAAATCGAGATACTATATCTCAATTAAATTAAATAGATATATGATATCTTTATTCGAAAATTAAATGAGATACAATATCTTTATTTGTTTTAGATATTTAATTTATTAAATAAATTAAATACAAAACAAATATTATATATATTAATATTATAATCCTATTAATAATATTAATACATATTAATTTCGAATTTAATATATATATATATATATAAATATATATAGTCACCCCATATTAAATTAAGTATTCATTAAATCTCGATTAATCTAAGATTCAATGAATCCTGACACTTTTGCTCGTGTTGGGTTATTCTTGTGTGCGACCGCAAGCCCATATGAGATTGGCAAAGTGGGCCAATACTTGTACCAGCCCACAAGTTGCAAGCGACCTCTAGCAAGACATTGCGACTACCCAATTCACATGGGGATCGATGACACGATACAATCTATCGCACAACCATGTCACGTCCCTTTTGTCACGCGATAATTTGGTCAAGGATGAGGCATGGATAATGTCAACTTCCTTTTCTTGACCATTACTTTCTCGATTCTCGAGTAGTCTAGTAAGTGAAATGGAAACTCCTTTCCATCACGGTATGGTCATACATTTCTTAGACTCACTCATCAAGGGGCCCAGTATTATCTCTCTACAAATGTGAGGGACAAATTCCATCTTGACCATTCACATTCCTCCGCATGAAAACCATTGATCCCGATCCAAGCCTTTATCATCACCCGGTCAAAGGTGACTTTTGACTAGGTCAAAGACCAGTGACTCGTCATGTAGGAATCCATGATGATCTCAGGTCATAGGGCGTCGTGACGTGGTTATACATGAGATAAGCTTATGACTAGATCCATGCAATCTTCTCATAGTGGGTCGGTCTAGCACCTTGTACTCTTACAAGTGCCCATGACTTTGATTTGTATCTCCATACCTCATCAAAGTCATACTGGTCTTATCTCATCTTCGCTCCCGTAGATGGCCGATCAGGGGACATTTAGGATAATCTATAAGATATATCCAGGGATGTAGTTATCACTATAAACATGCGAATGAAGTGATAACTTAATGAAGAACAATGACTTGCCCCTAGGGCATAATTTCCAACACCATGAACCATGTACCGTAACTCTTTACAGTACATATTTAGGATCTACTCGTTAAAACACATACAGGGTTTTAGGAATACCTGTGATCACTTGAAGACGTCAAAGAGTATGAAGTCCTCTAACGTTGATCCACACGATTATCTCCTGATTGCAAATGAGAAATCCTTCTCCTTGAATCCCCGACTCCTTGAATGCTTGCCAGGCAGTAACAAGGTGGAGAGCTCAATTGCTTGGATTTCTTACTCAAGACTAAGAGAACTTCCTTAAGAGGAAGAGAGAGAAGCTTAGGAATTGGTGAATTGGAATGAAGGAAATGAACGCAATTTATAGAAACAGCGGGTGAACCATGGCCACATGTTCTTCTTTCAATGTGAGCCACATATTCATTTCTACTTCAAATCCAAAGTGCTTCTTGAAAAATCAATTATTCCAAGAAGTGATTCTTGAACAATTAATTATTTCAAGAAGTGCTTCTTATAATTAATTATTCATGAATAGTAAAAGATGAATAGTACTTTTCACTTAGTACTATTATTCATTTGACACTATTCACGTGAATAAATAATTACTCATTAATTATTCTCTTTATCCAATCCCGATTGATACTAAAATTGGATAATTCATAAATTATCCTTAATCTCCTAACCTCTTTATAATTGGGCTTGAAGTTCTAACCCAATTACATCAATAGTCTTGACAAAGCCCAATAACATTTATTGGTCCAAACTTGCTAAACTAAGCAATCAAGAATAATCTTAGTGAGTGACCCATTAGGCCCAATTAGTTACTGACATAGATAAACTTGAACCAATTAAACTCCTTTAATAGGTCAATTTATCTAATGACTACATAAGACACTAGCAATGCTCTGCAGTCCCAGAACTAATCAAGTTGATCAAGTGATCTACCTTTCTAATTTGGATATTGTGCATGTATCATCCCTTACAATGTTGTTCATATTTAGTCGAGAGCAAGGATAGAGTATCATCTCTCTTGTTTGACTAAATGTAGCTATTCCACAGAACTAGGAATATTCTTCTATTGACTCTAAGACAGATCATGACTCTTCATGATCACTTACTATGCATAGATTCCCGAGTCAACTAGAAGTCATCCAAGCCCTACCAGTCTTATGAACAACTAATCCCTTGTAGGGGATTGTAAGTCCTTTCGGCATGTCCATCTATACTCATGTATTCAGATTATACCCAAGAGTACATTATTCTCCCCATATTTCAGGCGGATAGAGTTGTACGGTCAAAGTATAACCCTAGGACATAGTGTTCGATCACATCCTCAAGTCTAAGATGATCTGCACTTCCAAATGATGAGAGACATTACAAATCCAATGATACTCTATACAATGAATCCTTGTGGAGTCTCTCAGCAGGTCAGTTCAGTGCTATCTATTCTCTAACAGATCCACCCACGACATCAGTTAATGCATCAACATGCCTACATTCCATGAGGTCCCTACCTTATATCACTATACAAGTAGATGATGTCGTACTAGTCTTATTGAGATCACTAATGTCGTTTCTTGGTGATTCAATACTAGGAACAAGTTTCAGGCAGTAGACATGTAGTGTCCTCGATTCCTCATGATCATGATCCCTATCATAGATCATCGAGTAAACACCTATTCTATTCCTTGGGCCTTTATCTTTAAACTCATATTAACCATAAAATATAGGTGAGACATAAATATGATAAAGATAAATTATGCTCAAATAAATAAACCATGAAATACTAAATAGTAAAAGGTGTTCAACCGATAAAACAGATTGTCTCTAGGACACCTTTATTCTAACAGTAGTTTGAACAGATTTTGACGGAACCCCGTTAAGAAAACTTTGGTTTTCAAAAATCCTTTATAACCATTGTAGTGTTTTCAAATAGTTAGTTGAACTCTTTTCCTTCCATAGTTAACTTTTGAAAGATAAGTTGTAATCTTTTCTACTATGGTAGACCTTCATGTTTAAGTTTTCTCTGTTATGTCATAGTATTCTTTATTGTCCTAAAATTTGATTAAATATATGAATAATTGAGTTTTAATGAAAGGATTTTACAAGTGGGGTGCATATCAAAAGAGAATAATATTTATTGAAAAGGATCTTAAAAATTATAATTATTTAAAAGGGCCAAATAACAAAACATGTTTTTTAAAAGAAAAATTGTACAAAACCTCATGAACTTTGGGTTAGTTGTATATAACATCCTTGACATTTGAAAGTTTAAATTTAATCTCCCTAATCTTTTATTCTTTTACAATGAACCCTTTATTGTTAATGAACCGTTATCTTTTTAATGGAGTTTGCACACCATATATTGATACGAGACACATGACATCTTACATGGCAACATATGTAATCTAATACTTTTGTAGCAATTATATATTTTTTACATAGGGATTAAATTGTCATTTTATCATTTTAAAAATACCCTCATTCTTCTTGTAGACTCTATTTCTCGTATCCTCTCTTTCTAGTCATTATGGACGCCATTCTCCCTTCTACTCGCTTTTCACCATTTCCCTTCCCCCCCCCCCCCCCCAAAAAAAAAAAAAAAAAAAAAAAATTATCTCATCCCATTTCCATCACTACCACTTTCAATGCTCTCGCCTTGGTATCCTTCTCGTCTCCATTATCAATTGTTTCCTAATCTTCTATGTGTAATTATGTATAAACGTTTCTTTTTTATATAACATAAACAACCATTTCTTTAACCTTTTAATTGTTTTCGATTTTCGTGTGAGTTCATATATACGCTTTTGAGTGGGAAGTAATGTTTTGCTTACGCGATGTTATAGGTGATGTCTTTGAGACATTCTAAGAGGACCATATCTAGGGTAAGGGCATGGAATGGAATCAAGGAGCTAAAGCAAGAACGAGAGGTTTTAACGATAAAATCACAATTCAATCACTAATAAAAATTACGTAATTACTATAAAATTATTAGATAACGTATAAGATCTTACCTCAATGATCAGTTCGAATACCCGAAATGCAAACACCTTTCTCGTTTTACACATTATTGGCAAACACAACAAACAGATCAAATGTTTCATCATTTAAAGATAAAAAGATAGTCCATGTAAATCGAGAGAAATCGTCGACAATGACCAGAGTATATAAATTGCCACCAAGACTCTTAACTCTTGACGGTCAAACTAAATCCATATGAAGTAGTTGAAGAGATCGATTGGTCAAGATTTCAAACTTATTTTTAAAAGATGATTTACTCTGTTTACCTCCTTGACATGAATCACAGATCATGTCATATTTAAATTGTAGTTTAGGTAAACCAAGAACTAAATCTTTTCTTAACAACTTATCCAGTTTGAACATGTTCACATGAGCCAAACACTTATATCACAGTCAACTTTTGTCTAAGTTGCTAACAAAACATTTTTCAGAATTAACTTTAGGTAAATCTAAAGTATAGAAGTTACCTTCTCTAGGTGCTTTGAATAACACCTTAAGTTTACCTTTATTGATTGGGAGACCATTTTTATTGACAATGAGGCATTCTTCTGAATTGAAGATGATCCAGTTGTTCTTGTCAACACTTTGACTAACGCTCAGAAGGTTGTGACAGAGACCTTCCACAAGATATACATCTTTGATCTGAGGTCCATCCTTTGCACCAATCTCGCCAATTCCAACGATCTTTCTAGATTGGTTACCTCCAAAAGTGACTCTGCCACCATCTTTTGATCTTATTGCAGCAAATTTGGTTTGATCCCCCATCATGTGTCTGGAGCACCACTATCAATGTACCACTTGTTGGTTCTTAATACTCTCAGACAAACTTGCAAATCAGAAGAGATTGAGTTTTAGATACCCATATTTTCTTAGGTCCTTTGGGGTTAGTTCGGGCCTTAGGAACATAAGTTCCCTTAGGTACCCACCGATAGTTACCAATAGGTTTATCTTCTTTCCTTTTTATGAAAACAAGATGAAGTATTATGACCCTCACGATTACAGTAGTTACAATGAGCAAAAGGGTTTAAAGCATGAACTGATTTCTGGAAAAAGTTCAAATATGATTTTTCTCCAGTTTTCTTTTTCCCTTTCTTTTTGTCTAAAATAGGATTGTATCCTATGCTTAATCGATCATTTGTAAACCTTTGAGCTTTCAAAATCACATTAAGCATTTCATTGCCTTTAGTGAACTTCTCAAGAGTTTTCGTAAGATGGGAGTTTTTCTTTAGAAGATGAGGACACTTCTCGCAAATTGGGTTTTCACAAGGTTAGAAAAATCTTTAACTTGCTTTTCAAGAATTTTGATTTTCCTCTTGGAGGCAATAAGTTCTTTCGCAATCTTTTCAAATTCTGAATGTAGCTCATTGTACTCAGACAATAATTCATCGTAAGTAGGTTTAGAATCATATACCACATCATCATTGTTTTCAGGTTGCTCTTCTTCTGCAATGAGACAAACATTAGCAACTTCTTCTTCCTCGCTTTCTTCTTCATCTGAGGAATTGTCTCCCCACATGGCAGACATATAGGCCTTTTTCTTGAAGTGATTGAACTTCTTCTTCTTCTCCTTATCTTTGCCTTTCAACTGAGGGCATTCGGATTTGATTTGACCAGGCTTCTCGCACTCATAACAGATGATTTGATCTTTATCTTTGAATTCTCATATGTTGTTGCTTGTGCTTACTTTCTGAAATCGATTTCTGAAGCCTTGATCCTTCTTGTAGAATTTCTTGAATCTTCTCATGAACATCCCTATTTCGTCATCGTCCTCATCATCATCTTCGTCTTTAGCTTCCTTCTCTTTCACAGCGTTAAGAGAAACACCTTGGCTTTTGTTGGTGTTGATTTCATCTAAGCCCTTCTTGAATTTCAATTTGCTTTCATATTCAGATAGACTTCCGAATAGAGCAGCTACTGATTGCATTGATTCTCCACGGGCTTCTTTGATTGCTGTCACTTTAGCTTCCCAATATTTTGTTAGGACATTGAGGATTTTTCTGACTTGAGGGGCTTGCTCGTATGTTTTACCCAAAGCTGCTAGTTAATTGATCAAATGGGTAAAGCGTAGTTGAAATTCACTGATGGATTCTTCGGTCTTCATTCGAAGAAGATCATACTCGGTTGTCAAGGTATTGATACGATTCTCCTTGATGTTGGAAGTTCCTTCATAAGCTATCTCCAATGCTTTCCACATTTCTTGCACACTTGATAGTTTGTAGATTCGAAAGTATTCTTGTTGACTAAGTGCACTTTGAAGCATCAAAATAGCTTTCTATTGAGAGTGATGAGTCTTCTGTCATTCTCATCATATTCCTCTTCAAGCTTGTCAATTCAAACTCCATCTTCAACAGAAGTTGGTTTGTAGTTTCCTCTTTCGAACACATTCCACAGAACAAATTCAGTAGCCATAACAAAGACTTTAAATTTGGCTTTCAAAAATGAATAGTGTTCTCCGTTGAAGCTAGGTGGTTGGTTGATAGAGGCACCATGAGGCAATATTCCTTCCAAGATCTTTCTCAGGATGTTAAGCCCAACCGAGAAACCTTTTGAAAAAACACTTTCTTACTAAACAACAATTAACCATAATGTTTTCTTAAAATCGAGATTGGTAGGTAATTATAGAAAACTTTCCTTTTTTTCACATCTCGAGTCCAGGGCACAAAATTCGCCCACAAACCCACAACAGAAAATCCATAACTCAGGGCACAAATATTGAACTGGAAATTTTATAGCCCACAAGTTATACAACATGGACCTCACAACAAAGGGTTTTCACAAACAATGTCTGCACAAAAAAGGAGAGTGGATCCACTATAATTTGATAGTATATAAAATAAGGCCTTCAACAATCATCCAAAAGTAGTTAATGTAGTATTTCAAAAATATGAGGACCCTATAATGGCAATATATAAGTCAATACAACACTAATACCAAAAAGAGGCCTACGGGTTTCACGACGACTATGCCTCTAGTCGCTTCCCTTGTCCTCTAGTAGGGTTAGAGGTCTCGCCCGAAAATTTAATAATGACGGGTGAGACATAAAGTCCCCCTAACCGAAATTAATTTATCAAATATGCAAGAAAGGATTGCAAGTCGAGAAGCAATCCATTAATAATATAATAATAATAATAATTGCAATAATTAAATAACCACAAATAACACAATTAACACATAATAACCATAACAATTTACCATCCCCACTCATCCATCCTGCTCCTCTTTATCTCCTCGTGAACGCGGATCAGCCCATCAGTGTTAGTAACCCGGTCAAGGTTAGCTATCACTTCAAGGATACTATCCCCTCCCGTGCCACCAAAAAAATACCGTAACAGGGAGGTGTCCGCCCAAAACACTCGACTCAAATCCGGGCCAGGAATATGAGAGAGCTGATGGGCACAATTTCACCATAAATCTCTTCCACACAACCCAACATATCCCACAACAAAGAAATAATATAATAATAAAATTTTAAACAACAATTTATTAAATTATATTTCATACCGTTCATCTCACAACAAACATTATAACCATTACAACGATAACAATCCCAATAATAATAATCACTTAAATACATAGATTGGAAATTACACTGCTTCACTGAATTAATTAATTATTCAAACTTACACATAATTTTTCAAAACACATACAAGTCATATATATGAAAATTAAGCTTAGAAAAATACCTCATAGTCCAAAACTAACATATAAAATAAATTAACCCTGCTACCTCAATTCCAAGCTTAACCTTAGCTTTGAGTATCACCCGCACAATTACCGGTCCACAAAAAAGGCTCTACATTATCACAAATATAACTTATAATTTCCTATAACTTAAAATAAAAATTCTCATAATAATATATATTATTATAACAAAAATTGAAAATGACATTGTAGTCCAGAAATTTCAGAAATTACAGTTTTGGCCCAAAAATTCCAGAAATTACAGTTTTGCCACAAAAGTTTCAGAACTTACAGTTTTGCCACAAAAATTTCAGAAATTAAAGTTTTGCCCCAAAAATTCCAGAAATTACAGTTTTTCCCCAAAAATTCCAGAAATTGCAGTTTGGTCCCAAAATTCCAGATATTACATTTTTGTCCTTCATATAAAAAACTAAATTGATTAACTACCAAAAAATATCTCCCTAAACCAAATAAATTATTTTCATAACATTTAATCGGTAAAATATTTTATAGACGTAAAATCCTAACTTCTTAAATAGAGAAATTTTTCATTTCAAACTCCTATAACAACCAAACAATAAATTTAACCGATTAAAAACCCTTATAATATCTTCCTAACCCAAAAAAATATTTTCATAACATTTAATAGGTAGAAATATTTCATAGACACAAAATCATAAACTTCTTAAAGAGAAAAATTCATTTTAAACTTCTATATCAACCAAACAATAAATCTAATCGATTAAAATTTACTATTATCCATATACAACATATATATAGTCTTCTATTGTCAAAACTCAAAACTTTCACAAAATCATAATCTCAAAATTTTCACTAATCGGTATAATAATAGACTCATTAGAAAGAGAAACATATTTATAATAACTTTCATGAAGAAAGTTTATTGAAAATAAACTAGTTTAGCTATCTAAATAATCTTATAAGATAGAAGACATACCTTATAATACACAGAAAACCTCAAAACCTCTCTTTTTCTCCTCCTTCCTCACTCTCCCTCTCTCCTGCGTCTGGCCGACGGTGTGTGTGTGTGATATGTGTGTTGAGGGGAGGGGGTATTTATACTAATACACACTTTTTTTTTAATTGGAATAGGTGGAAGGCCATGCCTCCCACTAATGATTCGTGCAAAACTGGGAGGCCATGCGGGGGGTCACGCCCCACCGCCAAAAGTATGGTACCTTTCTTTATTTTTTTTATTATATATATATATATTTTTTTTAATTTCTTTCTTTCTCATTCTCTTCTCTCTCTTTTCCAACAAATACATAATAAATATATTTATCATATATAATTAATTTATAATCATAATTAATCCTAAAATAAAAATTAGGATGTTACACCTTTTCTTTAATACCAAATGAAGGTGGAATATCACATAGAGGGGGTGAATAGGTGATTATAAAAAAAATTTCGTTAGAGTCTTAAGAACACAAAGACACGGAGATAAAGCGAGGAAATCAACACAGCGAGATTATATTGGTTCGGTCTAATTCCACGACCTACGTCCAGTTCCCAAGCACCTTGAGATTTTTCACTAACTCAAAATGATGGTTACAATTACACACTTCGTACTTGGATGATCCTCTTACATCTCACTCCCCCTTACAAACTGTAATTGTACACTCACACTTAAGGTTCCACAACCTTAAGATTTGACTGATAAACAATAAATCGATAAGTGTTTAACTCTTTCACAGAGTAGGTAAAGTGATGAACACTGAAGTATAATGAAAATATCCGAAGATATTTAGCTCAGTTATTGAAACAAAATGGTAGTTGAGCCGATTGATTGTACCGCGTTTGGTAGGTAGCAAATTCAATACTTCGATATTTATAGTTGATGACATTTATGAGCGTTGAAAAGCTTGATGATTTATCTGTTGAGACCCTTCAATATGTTCGTTAGAGAGATGAAGCATCAAACACTTAATGCTCTGTAATCATCGTCTTCAACATTCTTTAATTCTTTAATTTCTTCGTTTATGACCGTTGAGGCACAACAATAGGAATGAGGAATATCTTGCTAGATACGCTTTTCGTGTGTTCAGAAGCATGGTTGTTGGATTAGAGTCTCGAAAAGGCAAAAAGCATTAAATGCTCTGACACATTAGATTGCTTTATCTAATAACAGCATTAATCCACATTCTAATCATCTGAAACTCATTAATAAACTGATTAAATATAATTAGAAACAATAATGATAGATGATATGAAGTAACAAAAACAATCTCAGAGAATTTAGAGATTCGAACACGGTGTTTTTCAAACTAAGGATAATTGGCTCGAGTCAATATTATCCTGGCTTGGGTCAACTTGATTTTGAAAAACATAGAGAAGAGAAGAATCAAAGTGACGGACTCGAGTCAAGTTTTCCGGCTCGAGTCTAGGCTCTAACTCGAGGCTCAGAAATGGTGGCTCGAGTCAATTTCAAATGATCACTTAGCTATGATGATTCTTCAACTCGAGGCAGAGAAAGACGTGGCTCGAGTCTATGTGCAAACTCAAGGCACCAAAATCCTAGCTCGAGTCAGATGCAATAAAAACACTTTGAGCTATTTTCAAAAACGACCTTATTGGCTCGAGGTGATAAGTGATTACTCGAGTCAAACTCATTTTTAAGTACAATGGTCAAGATTGGCTAGAGTCAGTTGTCCTCTGGCTCGAGCCATGTGAAATCTGATTTTGAAAATTTTTTTAAGTTCGCAAGCCATTGGCTCGAGTCACGGAAATGCTGGCTCGAGTTTAGACTCAAACCCGAGGTTGACTTTTGGTGGCTCGAGGTGATTTATCAATTTTGATATATATGCAAAGGGGATTGCCTTAAGTCATCAAGCCTTGACTTGAGTCAATTTGACAGCAAAAATTTCAATTGATATCATCCCTATTTCAACTAAGTTAAAAAACATCTTGCCTAGGATCATAAGACTTAATCTGTTTACAATGATTAGTTATCATCAAAACATATTCAAAGAACTAACACTAATGAGTGGAAAAAAACCAACCAGGGTTAAGTCTAGTGAAAGGAGTCGATTTATCACAATATAACAAATCAATATCCAATTCCCGCTATGGGGGTGCCCGACAGTATCTTGAACAAGATTGCTTCGAAGGGAAGGATGCATATACTGCCTAGCGAAAAAGGTTGGTAATCAAGGATAAAAATGAAAATACTATTTGCTTATGTATATAATATGAACCCAATATACAATTAATTGTACAAAATCGGTCAATTATTTTCCTCAATATTCATAGTTAAGCATATGGTATATTATAATAAGGGAGCCTCTCCCAACATTGTGGCATAAGCGAGGTTGTTTGATTTTATACTCTTTTACCTTACTGCTCTTTGGATGGGGAGAAAAAGGGACTGGAAAGAAAATTAGATACAAAGAAAGGGAAGAACAGAGTTTTCTCCTAATTAGATAGGAGGGATAGTAGAAGATAAAAGAAAGGGAAAATCTCTTTAAGGTCCTAAGGGACCAAAAAAATATCAAACAAGTCCCAAATAAAATTATAATATCAAAAAGGTCTCATTAATAACTCCTTCAGTAGAGCATTGATAACCCTACTTATAAGTTTTGAGAACTCATTGAGATTGTTTTGACATCAATATTTTTCTAAGATTTTTTTAACATTTTCCTAGTCCCTTGAGACCTTAAAGAGATTTTCTCCAAAAAAAAAAAAGTTTGGGAGAAAATTAGATGGACCTCATGTCCTATGCCCTCAACTCAAAATTTCATTCCCCTCACTTCCCCTATCTGGATCTGGCTTTTATCCTTTGGGTTGATATCCGTTGCCGTCCTTTGCTTTGAAATGGCGCGTAAAAACTGACATTTTGCACATTTTTTTTTTAAAAAAATATACTTTATGATACTGAAAGCTACTGAAAAAATACTTAATAATCTTAAAAAAATTATTTTACGATCTTGAAAAAATATCATGAACTATATTTTTAATACTAGTCAAGACTAAATAATTTTTCAAGATTATGCATATTTTTTCAAGATCAATCAAGATCGTGAAGTATTTTTGTAGTATCATTCAAGATCTCCCTCAAATATTTTTTTAAGATCGTGAAACATTTTTTTCATAGTAATTAGTATCTTAAGGTATCTTTTAGTACTAAAATAATTTTTTAAGATCGTGAAATATTTTTTTCAAAGTAATTAGTATCTTAAGGTATCTTTTAGTAACAGTTAGTACCTTAAAATATTTTTTCTAATCTTAAAATAATTTTTCAACATCATTAAGTATTTTTTTGTATGGTTCAGTATCCTAAAATATATTTTTATTACCCTAAAATATCTTTTATAGAAAAAGGTTTTGCGTCAAAACGGCGCCGTGGCAAAGGACGGCCCCGAACCCCGTGGCGCAAAGGTCTCCTAAACCTCAGAAGTTTCGCGCGCTGTGTCGCCGTGGCCGCTTCCATCAGGTATCTTCCTCTTCCTCATCCCATTTTTCCTGTTATGTTTTTTTCTTTAGCCTTAGTCTCTTTCAACAGTTCGATTCTTCCCCTCACTCTCAGTCCCCGACATGTTCTTCATCGTTCTTTGTCTTGTTCGTGACTCGTGAGTGGTGGTGCTACAGGAATTGTTCTTCTGAGTTCGAACCCAGTGAGGTATGCTTAGTCTTCACGCTTCAGCCTTCAGTTTTTTCTCTTCAATGTTAATAACTGTAATGCTTGCTTGGTTTGATCCTTTTCGACTGTTTTTCCTTTTATTTATATCTAATGTTAAAAAGGATAAAAATTTCCCCACACCTCTGTAAACTAAGCTCGAGATATTGCAAATTAATTGATATATTGATGAAGCCAGACGTCGTGACTTGGTTGAATTGGTAAACATAGGCTGCTATAGATAATAGTAATAAACTCCTATACGTACTTTAACTTCTCTTTATAACAAAAGCTCCGATCGACCAAGAAGAGATATATCATCAGAATCATATTATTAGACATAATTATGGCTTCTCTCTCTCAAACCAGAAAGAGGGCCTTATTGCCTTCTAAACTCGTTTTGGCACTCTTGTATATGTGAATTTTTATGTTTGTTTAATTTGACCTATATGTACCCTGGATCTTACTTGGCAATATTTTCTTTGAGACACAAAAGGATAAAGGGAACTTGTTGAAATCCTAAATTTTTGGTTGACATAAAGGAGTCTTTTGTGATATTAGAAATCTTTTTATCACTCACAGACTCTGCAAATCGGAGGAGTAATACAGCAGTAAATTTGGAACAAATTAATGAAAAGTACTGATATGAGGAAAGTTTTACACTACTCTAGAAACTTAGTGTGGTAACTTGGGTCAAATTCCAATTTTATGACGTGTTTGAAATTAAAATAGTTGCAACTTTACATGTCTATTAGAATAATTATAGTCAAGGACAAGTCAAAAGTGTAAAATGTTAAGTGCAGGTCTACGAGGTTTTTTTTCATAATTTATAATCTGTAACACACTTTATACAAAAGTCTATTGACCTCCAAGTATGGTCCAATCACATATCATACTTTGTACTTGAATTTCATTAAATTATGAAATGGCGTCAGCTAAAATTTAACTATGATAAGTACAATAAATCTTCACTTGACAACAGTTAATTGGAGACGTACTAACGCTAGTTCTAACAAGAATGTTGAAAAAAAATTGGTGGTCTTATCTTGGAAACATTGTCCTTGCTAATCCTCAGTTTTAATCTTTTGGAGCAAAAGGGGTGATCTCTTAAGAACTTGCAACAAGGGCCAAGTTGGGTTGTGGGGGGTGGATTGTGGAAGGTGGAAGGAAAAGAGAAAACAGAATTCTAATGATTTCTAAGAAGCTGTTTATGCGCAAACAAAACCTGTAACCCTGTTTACTAGAATTCTAATGTGAAGTTAGGTCATACTCTGAATGAACTTGATATTCTTTACTCACAGTAAATGCTATTATGTTTAGACAGTTGACGAGTTTACTTTGAGATGTGGTCTTTGTTCTGTGAGATATACCAAGTGTAGAAGGAATCTAGCCATATGACAATATTTTGGTTTGTGTTTTGGCAGATTTGTCATTTGTTTTTCTTAGCCGCTACTTGGTGGCTTTTATTCTTCACCTCTTCTGAACAGAGGCATTGTAGAAATTTTCTTTAATTTAAACTAAAATGTGCTTTACCCACATGTAAACTAGATCCATTTGGACTTTAAATTTCTCATGTACTTCGTTTATGGTACAGTTCAATATGATTGTGATATAGAGAGTTCCAGTTTCTCATTTACTCTCTTGATGAAAGGCACCAGCTGAAATTTTTTGGGGTTCCATCTCATATGCGATTGCAATTACTGCTCCGGTTGATTGCAAATGCTAGAATTCAGTGAACCTATATATATGGTGTTGTACTTGTTTTGTTCGTAGATCTTTTATTATGTGGTGACATGTTGGCCTTTTTGTTTAGGGAACATGTACCTTTTGTCACGATGTTTCTAATATTGTGACATGTTGGCCATTTTGTAATTTTAGGGGAGATAGACCTTTTGTTTTTGTTTTTTTGCATGTTATTAATAATTTTGGATAATGTATACTTTATTTATTTCCTTATATTATATTTAATTGTTTTGAAAAAATTATTATTTTTTATCTTAAAAATAACTCTTAATCTAAATTGTTTGATTTTTTATTGTAACGGACTATAATAAGGATATTTTAGTCATTCTTATAGTTATTCATTTTCTTTTCTCTTCATTTTCTTTCCTCCCAACTTATCTTCCCATTAATGATTGTGCAGTTCGAAATGGTTGATTGGTTGGTCTGTAGTTAATTTTTTTTAGTTAGTATGCTTGTATTGTAGTTTCTAAGGTTTTTCTGTAAACATTGTTATATCTTTTAGTTGCTTTCCCTATCTCTTGTTAAGAGTCATGAAGCTTTCTTCGAAATTCATTGTTTTAGTTGCAAGTGGAAATGTACTTTTTTAGAATGATTAATTTTTGAGTATGACATAAAGGCAGATCCTGTGGAGAAGCTAGCAAGGATGTATGATATCAATGACCCTAATGTGATTTTATCTTCAAGTTTAGAACTAAATTGAATGCTATCTGATATAGCATCCTCGTCTCTTGGTATCTCTGTTTGCAACAATGATTTTGCCTTATCAAGGGACAGAGTGGATTTCAATTTAAGTATGCTTTAAGTTGAAACCACAATTCATTCTTATTAGTTTTTGCTTTTTGATAGGATCTTTGACGCAAAACTTCCAAACCCCTCACTGTATTAAGAACAGATTTACGCACTAAAATTAACATAAGAGCTAAAACACATTACATTCAGGCATCTAACACTACTCTGATTCAGGTGGAGATACACAGTTAGAAGTGACACAGGAAGGAGAATGTTACAGCTTTCAGTTACTGGACAACAGATAACAATGAACAAAATATACAAGCCACACACATAGACCTACAGAAACTATGAACTCTCGAAAAACAAGGAAGGCCTAAGCCACACTTCAAAAGTTCATCTCTTCCCCAACCCTCCCTGCTTTTCTTTTTCTTTTCTTTTTTAATAAATCCCGCTGACATCTATCCATTCATCATGAATCGCTTATTTTCTCCTTTAATTTTTACTCCTAACCCCTATGTTTTCATTTGGACCATTAGATCCCTTTTTTGCCTTTTTCGTCATTCCTCTATGTCCTTATTCTACCTCATAGCAGCAGTAGGACTTGGTTCTTATAACTTTCCATTTCCTTTTTCACTTTCTTAAAGAACTTCCAGAATATCAAATGGGGCGTGAGAGTGGTTGTCAATTCACTAAAGGGGAAAATATATCAAGGGATCATTGAGTTGACTTATACATATATCAATCATTGGAGGAGATGTTTTGATTTAGTCCCCTCCAAGAAATAGTTTGATGCTCATGTATCCAAGTTAGGAATGGGTGGTTAACTAAAAATTCTCATATTATTCTTTTTGAATTCTGAATTTATTAAGATATTTATTTTACCCTCTTCATTGATGCTCTTCATTGATGCATTTGATGTGAGGCACAATAACATAATTTAGGGCCTGTCTCTTTTGAAGCTTTAGGATGTGCTGGTATTTTTGAATTTGCTTTAGTAATTACATTCATAGTTTTCCCCTTTTTCCTGTCAGGTTTCTGTTTCAATCATTCTGAGGTATATGATTGTATTCCAAGATGTTTTGATTTGCATATTTCAATTATCCTTTTCCCTTATATTTCTATTGTTTCTGTAGTAGACCGAAGATGTTGTTTTCTCATCTCTTGTGAATTTTTATTCCTGAAATATTTCTTTCTACAAGAACATACTGCAACTTTTTTCTTTGTCATTGTTAGTTAATTTACATCACTCTTTATATTTGATATGGCAGGAGCATTCTGAGAAAAGTGTAATATGATGAAAGAGATCATTGTCCATTAGTCATGTTATCCAGAGTTAATGTCATACATTGTTGGTTATTTAATGTTGCAAGAGTCCGTGGTTTCATCCATGAACATAAGCAAGGATTCATTTATCAGCAGAAGTTCAGTCTAGTAAATATAAAGTTGAAATGGGTAAATGACAAGGCATTGGATTCTGTTGTTACTAGTCATAGAGGTCTTAAGGCAGCAGATACTCTTGTTTCCATTCTTTCTTCTTCGGGATGTCTTCCCATTTATCATTTATCTCGCTATCGTGGACATCTTGGTCTTCCCCATGATATGAAGCTCTCCACGTTTATCCGGAGCTATCCTAATATATTTATTGAATCCTTCAGTTATGATAGTGGAGGTTCTCGTGTCCCATGTTTCAGCTTAAGTCCTGAAGCATTGAAAGTCCATCAAGAGAAAGTTAACATCTTCCAACAAAATCAGTTGGAATTTAGGGATAGGCTTTGCAAATTGCTTATGCTCACAAAAGACAGGATTCTTCCACTCCAAACCATTGACCAATTAAAATGGGATCTGGGGTTACCATATGATTATGAGCATTCTTTTATCCCGAACCACCTTGAAAGGTTCTCCTTTGTTCGCCTCCCCGATGATCGCATCGGCTTAAAGTTGTTATATTGGGATGACTCACTCACTGTCTCAGAGTTACAGAAGAATGCTCCTATCCAACAAAAGGAAGATGACATTAGAAAAGGATCATGTGCATTTCCAGGCAGTTTTACTAGGGGTTGTGGTCTGAAAAGAAAATGCATGGAATGGTTGACTGAGTGGCAGAAACTTCCCTATACTTCTCCTTACATTAATGCCTCCCACTTGGATCCTCGTACCGATGAATCCGAGAAGAGGATAGTTGGAGTTTTTCACGAGCTCCTTCACCTTACAGTTCATAAAAAAACCGAGCGCAAGAATTTCAGCAACCTCAGAAGATGCTTGGGATTACCTCAGAAGTTTACCAAGGTATTTGAGCGTCATCCTGGAATTTTTTATATTTCTAAGAAGGGCAACACTCAAACAGTTATTCTTAAGGAGGCCTACGATGGTCCAAAACTTGTGCAGAAACATCCCCTTGTAATGATTAGAGAGGAACTTGCAAGCATGTTAAAGAAGGGGTTCCTAGATAGGAGCAGAGGTTTATACGAAAAGGATGTAGTTGCTACTTCAATGGAATATCCGAATATGTAAAAAAGGATTTCCAGTGACAATTTGATCAGTGCAAAACCATCTGTTAATTGATGGGAATCTAATTAGAGATAGTTTGCATTATATCTTGTCGACTCAGTGGCAAGAAATGACTTGATGACTAAGTTCCTTATAAAATACTATCATCTCTTAATAATTAAGACTAATTTAAAGAGATTAAGGAAAAAAAATTACTTAAGTATAAATAAATAGCATATACATATAATCTCTCTAAATATTTATGTGGATTACTATATTATATATCAATTTATAATTTTGGAGAAAAATTATAAGTATAATTATTTTTAATAAATTTATTTAGCTTCTTTTAATTTTTTTAAAGAAAGGATTTCCAGTGACAATCTAATCAGTGCAATGCCATATGTTAATTGATTTGAACCTAATTAGAGGTAGTATGCATTTTTTATTCAAAAAAATCAAAATCTTGTCGACCACTGGCAAGGAATGACTTGATGACTAAGATCCTTATAAACTAATATTATCCTAGTATTTAATATAAGAATGACATGATGACTAAAATCCTTTAAAATATTATCTAGATCATATTGACTAATTTAAAGAGATTAATGAAGCAAAATAAATTACTTAAGTATAATAACATATCTAAATAAATGTAAATTAAGTATAAATAATTTAAATTAATTTATTTAGCTTCTTTCCAGTGACAATTTAATCAGGCAAAACCATATATTAATTGATGGGAATCTAATTAG
This sequence comes from Acacia acuminata, assembly GCA_019022655.1. NCBI lineage: Eukaryota > Viridiplantae > Streptophyta > Magnoliopsida > Fabales > Fabaceae > Acacia > Acacia acuminata. The sequence continues at coordinate 3,752,916 of JAFJYI010000053.1, read as the reverse complement.
AGGTAGTATGCATTATGTCTAGTTCACCAGTGGCAGGAAAGGACTTGCTGATTAAGAACCTTGTAAAATACTATCTTCATTCCTTAATATAAGGTACAGTTAAATAACTTGAGAATGTTAATGAAATTAAATAAATTATTTTATTATAACATCTTACATTAACAATTATTTGCTCAACACATATTCCTCAAATTAGTTAATTAAAGTAATAAATGTCATACTTACATCTTTGCACGTTGCCCTATTGTGGCCCTCTTTATGACAAATATTGCATTTTGCACCAGACCTTCTTTTTGACCTTACCAGGAAGAGATGGAGGTAAGTCAAGATTGTGTTCACCAGTTTGTTGTTTGTTGGTTGAGAATTTCCAACCTTTTTCCTCCTATCTCCTTCGTCTGTCCGTTTCCTCTTCTTTGAAGGTCTACCAGGCATTTTACACACAGGAGGTGGGTACATTGGCTGAAACTTATCAATTGCCCAGAAATTTTTACCTCTAACAGGTTGAAACTTATTTCTATAACTTGATATGTATGTGTCCTTGCGGTAAAACCTTGAAATTTGAGAAACAAGATCAATGTTGGCATGATATAAAGCACAAATTGCATGTAGGCACAGTATACCAGTCAAGTCTCATGCCTTACACATACATTGTTTCCTAGTAATGAATACATTGTGTCTATCCTCCCCTTCGGTTAGCTCATATACATCATCGCCATTAAAATAAACCCTAAATCCCATGGATAAGTGCTTATTTGTCTCATACAGACTTACACCTTAGGACTAAAATTCTCCTTCTACTTTGTGACATTTCTTTCACTCATTGCCCACTTAGTCATAAGTGTAATTCTTATCCCTTCAATCATTCAAATAATATTCGGCCATTTTCTAACACGCCAGAAAATGGGTTCCCACCATTTTTTGTGGGAACCCATTTTCATTTATATGATTTAAAATTGGGGAGGCGGGAAAATCTTTTCTGACGGAATATTTGAACCAAACAATCGTCACCACTTTGAAAATGCTCATTTTCCTATTCTGTCGCCCCATTTGCACCAAACCAAATAGGCCCTTAATGTTGATTCTATAGGGTGTTTCTTTTCTAATGTTTGTTCTCTAATTCATGTCTTTTACTCTTCCATCAATTTTGTACATTTCCTATAAAACTTGCTTCTACTATCATACTGGCTATGTTAGTCTCAATATTTCTTCCTATTAATGCTATTAATTGGGATTTTGTCCATTCTTCTAATCTTTTTTCAATTGTCTAAATTACAGTCTAAATCTAATCATATTCCTAAATTTGGTATTTGTCTAATTTCATATTGTTCTATAGGTGTTGGTATAAATCTTGAATTGCTAGATATTTTAAATGTTGTTTCAAGTGGTATATCATGTGATCTTAACGGTTCTTTGTGATATAAATATTTACTTATGCTTCTTCTTCTCTACTTATTCCATTAATTACTATACTTTCCAAAGCATCATTTATATTATATTCTTGACTATTTATACTTGGAACATTAAAACTTTTTTTTATTATTTATTTCTGCTTTTAAATTTCTTATAGTTGTGATATATACTAATTCTTTTCGTATTTCTTCTAAATTCTCCTTTTCTTTTTGTCCCATAATTTCTCCTACTTCATCTTCGTTCAATTTTTTTGATTCTTCTATTGTATTCATCATATCCAAGGAGGTTTTATTTTGATTTTCTTCTTTTTTACTGAATGATTTATTTAATATTCTAAATAAATCATCAGTTTTTTATCCTATTTGACAGATTGTCTCTAATATTTGATTATTTTCTTTTTGAGTTAAAACTACATCTTTTATATCTTCCCTTTCTTTGTAAATTATTTGTCCATTTCTTTCTTGTTGTCTTTTAAATATATTTTTTGTATTTCTTAAAATATAGTTCATAAGTTTTTATTAATAACTTTTTGTCCTTTATAAATCTCTTCTGTTATAATTCTAGTTTGTCTCATATTCTCATCTAACGTTTGAGATCTTACTTGTTGTTTAGTGGTTTCGTTTTCTTGTTCTAATATTTTCATCATGTTTATTTGTGGATGATTTTGAATTTGTTCTATTTTCTATTCTATCCCTAAAGTTTTCATAATTTACTTAATATTTCCCTTCATATAAGCTAATTCATTCATATTATTTCTTATTTTTGTCTTTTTATCATATATTTTTTTTGTTCTATTGGTTTTGCTAATTCTAACAATCTTTCTAGTCTATATTTGGGTTGTTCTTTTGCTATAGTTAATTTTGCATCTTCACGTAATTTTTCTGTGATATCTTATGATGCATATACTTTTAATAAATCTTCAATATTCATGTTTATATAACACCTAATTGTTTCATTAAATACATATTTGTCCAATTTACTTGATTATAGGTACTATCTCCATCTCCTAAGATAAATGGAGAAAACATACATGTATTTTCTTCATTTATAGGCATATATGAACTTTCTGGAAGTTTATTGGTTTCATACCATAGAATTTTCAATAATATAAACTAAATAACAAATGTAAATTTGAATACCAACAAAATAGACTAATAAAATGATGAATTTGACTACCAAAACACGATTGCAAATATACAAAATTTGTCTATTAACTATGGATCAAGGATTCATATTATCTTTTTCCTCAAGCTCTAATATCATAACGGAGGCAATCTAGTTATATGTCCATATAGATAGGAAGAGCATGGGCAAGGCTCGTTATGCCTCCAAGAATGAATGCAAAGGAAGGTTGTGTTGAGATGATCTTACCCTACTCCATGAAGGGGAACGTCTTTGAGTTCTATTTATAATAATATAATATATTTTAAATAGAATAGTATATATAGAATAATATTTATTTAAATATATTTAATTTTTATAAAAAGCTGCCCAAATTTTTTCGATAGGGATCCTTCTACCATTTGGATCATTATCGAAGGAAGGTTGTCTCAAACCACTCTAATAAGGAAGATCTATAATAGTATCTCTGTATAAAATAAGACAGGGATCCTTCTATCATTTGGATCATTATCATTCAAACCACTGGTCTACTATCTCTATATGTTCATATAGTTTTATAAAAAAATATATTATTATACAACTAATTTAAAACAACATATATATATTATATTAATTATAAATAAAAATGTTATTATATTAATTAAATAAGAAGTAAATTAATTTATATAACATTTAAATAAAAAATATAACCAAATATATTTGGGTAAAATGGTAAATTGTTATTCTTCCTTCCCACTCATCCCATCTTAAATCAAATAAGGGATCATTAAAAACCCTTGACCTTTTCCCCTCACCAACCAAAACAAATAATAAGGCAACAATCTACCATATCCTTCCATCCCCTCCCTTTGAACCAAACAAACATACTTGCAGAGCAAGGATCAAAATACAGGGAATTTTTTGTTTTGCATCATATTCCCGTAAGTACGCTTTGGCATATAGTTGATGAACTTTTACCCTATATTTGAATGAAGGGAAAACTAGGAGGGAAATAAAATTAGGAGGGAAAGCTCCCAAAAATAATATTTATTTTATATATAATTTTAGAAATTTTGCTTTCTAATATACCTTCCCCTATTCCTCACTCTACTTTTCCAAAACATTAGAAGTTTTCCTTTTTAATATACCCTCCCCTATTCCCCACTCCACTTTTCTCTCCATCCAAAACATATTCTCTCCATCCAAAACATAGTCGATGAATGGATAATCTCCACTTTCTCCCCAGTTTTTATCTCTCAATGGTTGAAATTTAATATTATATTACAATATTAAAATATATATACATATATTATAAATTTAGATTATTGAAATTTGATTACAGATTTCACAACTATTGAATTTCATTAAAATATTTTATATTTTTTTAGCCATGATTGCAATTCTAAATTGTTCATGTTAATGTTAGCAATTTAAATTTACATACATACATACATAATACATATATACATACATATGTATAATATCATAATTAAAAATGTATAGAATAATAAATTTAAGCCATTTAAAGTTTATTCTATGATAATTTTAGAAAGTGAAGAGAAAATTCAAAATTCTAAACGGTTCAGGTTAAACGGTTTAAATTTTTACATAGTATGATTGTATAATATTAAATTTCAACCCTTCAAAGTTAAGAGAAAATAAAGAGTAAGAAAAATGGAGAGAATCGTCTAACGTAACTCAAAAAAAAAAAAAAAAAAAAAAAAAAAACGATTTGTCTAATGTCATGATGCCCTTGACAGATTATTTACAACTAACTCAATTGAGTGAGGTCATGCATATGTGTGTGTCTATATATATATATATATATTGATATAAAAAAGTTTTGGAGGGGTTAACAAGGGACATGGCCCCGGCTCTAACTAATCAGGAAGTGTTACAACAGAGACGCACTATTTTCTCATTGGCATCTATATAGATATATTGTTAACAAGGGACTGGTAAAACTAATCATGAAGTGTTACAACGAGACTCAATTCCGGTGGCTCCGCCAGTAGGTCATGCATATTTTAACTACATATATGTTACTCCCTCCGATCCTAATTATAAGACAACATTTGAGAGTTAGTTTTGGTCCTAATTATAAGACAACATTCTAATTTTTGTCAACTTTTTTAAAAAATGCCCTTATTTTATTCTCTCAAGTGTGTTTGGTTTTTCGTGATTACATATGTGTGTGTGTGTGTGTGTCTATATACAAATACATATACATATATACACAAATATATATATAGACACACACATATATATGTGTGAGTGTGTGTGTGTGTATACATATATGTGTGTGTGTGTGTGTGACGCGCGCCTATATGTGTGTGTATACATATATGTGTGTATACATATATCCATATAATTATATGTGTGTGTATCTATATCTATATCTATATGGGAGTACTTCTTAAGAAATCATAGCTGAAAAAGATAACAAAATTAAGTAAACATAAATATTAATATAAACAACTCTACTTATGAAAATATATAATTTTTATTTGTATTCATTTATCATCTCTATTTATAACAGTGATTATAAAAAAATTAATATAAATGATTTCCATTTAATGTTTCTTAAATTTTATTTTATGTAAAACCACTATATCATGGATGGGCAATGCATCCATATTTCAATTGAAAAATTAAAAGACGTGCAAGTTCCAGTTATCCAAATAGGCACTGAATATGGTTATGAAAAAAAAGGCACTGAATCAATACTACTGTTAAACTGATTGTAAATCAAAAACTTTTATCAATCCAATTATACAAGTCCAATTTAATAAAACTTACCAAAACCTTGATTTGGATTACCTAATATCTTAATTAATCCACAATATTTAAGAAGTAAACTTGCCTATTAAGGTAGAATGACTTTTGCATTTGATGAACTTTTTTTCTAATGGACTTTTTCTGATGTGGTTTGTGTTTGGAATGACGGTGGCTTTTTTTGGTGATGGGATCAAAAGTAAGGAGGTGTGGCTTCACAAAAAAAGTAGCATTAGACTTTGAAGCCCATCATGTATGAAGCTATCTCAAACACCCAAAAAACAAAATTTCACTTCTGATGGGCTTTTTTTGACTTATGATGCTTTCCCAAACATGTTCACAAGTTATTACTTGCTTAATAACAAACAAACAAAAAACATTTTTTTGGGCCGAAGAACTAAAAAAAAAAAAAAACACATTACCTGCTTTAAATTACATATCTTGTTTGGGATACCGGTGGGGAATCGGACTTATGGAAAAGTTCGATTGAGAAATGTGATTTATATTTAGATGGGTGGTTGAATAAGTAAAATCAAAATTACAAAAAATGGAAAAGTTAAATTACAAAATTGGATACAAACTTATTTAGAATGACTTTTGAGATAATTGTTAAAAAAAAAATTAAAATCAAAATTTCAAAAAATATGAAAAATGCTAAATTACAAAATTTGACAATACTAAAATACATAATTTGATCAAATAAATAAATATTCCCATTTTCAGCTTCTTATAAGCTCAATTGAAATAAGTTGTTTTTGATAAGCTAAGAAAGGCAACTTTTGAAATAAGCCAATTTAAGCCCAGTTCCAATAAACTTGCTTAAAAAAAAAAAAAAAAAAAAAAAAAAAAAAAAAAATTGTTTTTGGCCAAAGAACTAAAAAAAAAACATTACCTGCTTAAAATTACATATAATAAGTATAAATCTATAATGTCCCATGTTATCTTATACAATCAGACTTCATACAGTACACCAACTACGTTTTAAACACATATTCTAAGTTTTTAACCAGCTTCTTTCTTCAAGTTTTCAACGAAGGCATTCAAACTAAGATCTTTCTTCAAATCTTCTTCCTTTTGAATGATTGTATCATGCAATTTCCTTAACATACCTTTGCATTTCCACATCCTTCACTACAAATCCACTCAGCCTCATACCCACTTTCCACACTTGAACAATGCAAGCACAGTTCAAGGATTGATCACCTGCCACAGGATAACATAGTATCTTCTTGAACCATATCGCCTCCATCGTGGAACTCCACCCACAATGTGTCTCAGAACCTCCACTTGTGGTAACCATGAAACCACTCTTCCTTGATACTTTGAAACTCTCTCTTCAAACCCATTTGGTAACCCTTCTTCATGCCATGCTTTCTTCAGGACCCAAAGGAAAGACCTTCTTGATGCTTCAAGCACCATTGCCAAGCTTCTTCTTGAATCATATCGCCTCTATCATTGAATTCCACCCGCAAAGACAATTGCTAGTTGTGGCAGAAGAAGCAGAGCAAAGAACAAGGAAGAGGGAAGGAAATAAAAAGATAAAGCAATGAATACTGTGACTTCCTACAAGTTTCATATTATAATGGTTTGAAGAGATGTTGATCATAGTTAAACTCACCTCATAATGCTTTTAAAAGCTGAAAGAAAACATGTATATTCTTCTAATCCACGAAATCCAAACATACAAGCCTTGCAAATTGGTATTCAATGAAGATGTAATCAATGCAATTAATTAACAAAGTGATGCAATCTGAGAGCTTCAGCTATTGGTATTTGGTAGAGCAAATGAGATTCACTATTACAATTAAATCTGAGTAGAGTCAGATCTCAAGTTTGAAACTCATAATCAAATCAAGTTGGAACCTATATTTAGATCGAACTAAAATCAGCATCAAAGTTCAATATATCAAATGTTAGTATTTGGCTTCACTCAATCATCTCCACTCTTAATTAAAATCTAGTGACAATGAACATTACCGAACAGTGAAACAAAATCAAGTATATTCAAAATTAGCAAGTAGATCAATATAGATAGAGGCTTATTTTAACGGATGGAAGCATAAAAGAACAAGGGAATTGTTGCCAACGAAATAGAGGAGGTAGCAACAAGTGCAAAAAATTGCAACATAACAGAGGCTTGAGGGCACCAAATGCACAGATTACTGGTTGTAATCCTAGCAAGGCCAACATCAAATTGAGCATAGGGAGGTCTACAAGTATCATAACTTCACAAGGTTCAACAAAAAAGACCTCTCAAAGCCTAACAAATAGCAATGTCATTATCCTTATAAGCACAAAAATATGAGCGAGTGAGAGAGAGACTATTTTAAATGCATAGATACCCTTCATTGCCCTCAAACTGCTAATCTGTTTCAAACATATTAAGGACTGTACATGCTAGAAAAAGGTCAGTGCAATAAGGACATCATGTAGCAAAAGAAGATTAGTGTAATAAGCTGATCACATTAAAATGCATGAATCAAGAGGTTTAAATACAGTTGGCAGACATAGTGAAAAATATAAATTTTATCTAACAATAGCAATGTCATTATCATGGTAGTTAAAAACTCGATTTATCACTGCGATTTTAAATTTTTTCGATTTTTTTTTATTAAAACGATTTTACTAATTTTCCAAACGCTTTTATGTTTTTATAATTTTTTTACGTTATGATTTTACGTTTTATGATTTTTTATCCCTCTTCCGATTTTACGTAAAATCTCGATTTTAACTACCTTGGTCATTATCCTTATAAGCACAAAAATACTTACAGATTGAGTGTAAAGGAGTTAATCTGAAGGCTAAATCAAAAGAAATACAGAAGAATGGATGACTAAAACCATGGGAATGTAAAGAAAGATGAGATTTGGTCAAGATACACAGATCAAATAAACTTCCTTTCAAGAATAATAGTTAGTTAAAGCTATCAACATTTAGCCAAGAAAACATTAGGGTGATATTTTCTTTTCAGTTTTATCCTCCCTTCTGCTATATCTTCTCTCCTCCAATTTTGCTGCTCCTTCTGTTTAAGCTAATTTGTTCGTTCTCTCTCGGGCAGCATCCCAATGCAAATGAGAAAGAGAGACTATGAGAGAATGATGTTGATGAGATTACATTTAAATGAAGCAAGAAATGTGGAGAAAAACGAACATACCTTGAATAGTGTGGCTTCCTGCAGATTCTACACTATAACGGTATGAAGAGATGTTGTTCATATTTAAACTCATCTTATAATCCTCTTCAAAGTTAAAATCAAGCATTTTTGTTCTAGTCATCAACAAAAGAAATCCAACCATACAAACTTCCAACTTATTAACAAAGTGATGCTGCTTGAGAGCTTCAGCTAGGTAGAGTAGATGAGACTCACTATTTACAGGAACAAATCAACCAAGCATCTTGAGCACAAGATATCCATTACAAGCGTTAAAACCAAATAAAGTACAAGATATCCTTCATTTCACTGGACAAATTTATAACTAACCAGTTGATCTTTATATTGTTAGAAATTTTAATTTGAATTACTATTCAGGTTGAGTAGAGCCAAATTGAATCAATCGAGTCTAGTTTTTTAGATCAAACTAAAACCAACACAAAATTTGAGTTCAATTCTTTGAATATTAGTATTGGGCTTTACTCAAATCAAATCCACTCTTAATTAAAAGCTAGAGATAATGAACATTACAAAACAGTGGAACCAACCAAGCCTGTCTAAGAAAAATAAGTAAACAAAAATACAGAAATTAAGAAAGAAGTCAACTAAAGTCAAAATTAACAAGTATATCAATACATAGGGGCATATATATAAAGGGATGAAAGCAAAGCAAAACAAGGAAAATGGTGCTAACAAAATAAGAGGAGGCAAAAAGTGCAAAAAATTGAAACATTCAGCAACTTAAGGGCACCAACGACACGATTGTCAGTTGTGGAAGAAACAGAGCAAAGTACGAGGAAGAGGGAAGGAAAGAAAAAGATAAAGCAGCCAATATTGAGACTTCCTATAAGTTTCATACTATAATGGTCTGAAAGAGATCTTGATCATAGTTGAACTCACAATATAATCCTCTTAAAAGTTTTAGAAATAACATGTATATTCTTGAAATTAATCCAACCATAAAAGCCTAGAAATTCGTATTCAATTCCATATAATGGGCACTTGCAATTAATTAACAAAAGCAATGCTGTCTGAGAGATAGCTTTGAGAGATGCGGCTATTGGTAGAGTAAATGAGACTCACTATTACAACTAAAGCTGAGTAGAGTCAAATCTCAAGTTTGACATTCAGAATCAAATAGAGTTAGAACCTAAATGTTTAGATCAAACTAGAATCAGCACCAATTTGAGTTCAATATATCAAATGTTAGTATTTGGCTTGACTCTATCAATCCACCCTTAATTAAAAGCTAGTGACAATGAACATTACAGAAAGGTGAAACAAAATAAAGCCTGTATAACAAAGATTAGCAAACAAGAATCAAGACTATATTAAGAAAAAACTCAACTATATTCAAAAGCAAATACGTCAGAATAAAGATAGAGGATTATATAAAGGGAAGGAAGCATAAAAGAACAAGGGAAATGGCAACAGGTGCAAAAAATGCAACATTTAGAGACTTGAGGGCACCAAATTCACAGATTACCAGTTGTAATCCTAGAAAAGACAACATCAAGGGGAGAACAAGGAGGTCTCCAAGTATCATAATGTTCGACAGAAAATCGCTCATAGAAAGCCTAACAATAACAACATCATTATCTATCTATCTATCTTTTGTATGCTCAGATACCTCTCCATTGCCCTCAAACTGCTCTTCTGTTTGAAACATATCAAGGACTTGACATGCCAGAAAAAGGTCAGTGCAGTAAAGACACCAGTGACAAAAGAAGGCTATTGTAATAAGCAGGTTACGTTAAAATGCATGAATCAAAAGGGTTATACACAGTTGGAAGACAGTGAAAAATACAGATTTTATCTAAGATGTACCTGCAACATAGTTTGTAGAGCCACTTCGAGACCACAGCGTGGCATCTCATGTGCAGATGTGCATATGTAGCCGCAAGAACAGTATCACCAGCAACACTAGCAGATTTTTTGTTTTGTGCAATAACATCTTTGTTTGTCTAATAATGCGGTTATGGCTGTTACTCAAATAAATATTAGTAGAGAAATAAAGTTTCAAATCCTTCATACGATGACAGTAGAACCTACACTGAATTACCTAAACTAGTCGATGAAAGTAAAGAAAAATTATCCAGATCCTTATCTTCAAAAATATGTGTTAACCATTCATAATTCATATCTACCTCAAGATTATCATCAGGAAGCATCTCAGCACCCTCAAATTTGTTGCTGTCTTGCTTTAGCTCTTCAGAAAACAGAGCATCCTGTTCACACTCAATCAGAGAGCTGATTGATTCCCCTTCATCTCTCCTCATGTGTCTTGGCCTACTGATCCTGGAGACCACATACCCATAATCAGAAGAACTTTGTTCCTTTTGGTGCATAAGACAACCATCAAGTCTGTACTCATGCATTGTCCAACCGTTAGTCTTCTTGGATCCTTTTATCATGTGCTCTTCTTCCTTCTTCTTCTTCTCTATGAAGGAGAAGCTCCTCTTAGACCCGATATGCTTCTTCCCAGCATAAATTTTCATGTCAGATTGACCTCTCCAAGTACCAAACTTTGTGGCTCTTACAACCCTTGAAGAAGAACCATTTCTTTGGGTGCTAAAGCTTCTTAGTCTAGTGAAGAAGTGAAGAGATTCCTCTTCCCGATCCTCAAACATCTTCCTCCATGAATCGTCACCTCCATAAATGTCACAATCAATAATTGCATTACAAGGGAGGGGTATGCCATTAGCCTTCTTGTGCAAGTAATGCCAAATCAGTTCTTGATCAGTTGGGTTAAACTTGAAGCCAGGCGGTACAGGTGTATTCATTTTCTCTCCAGGTAGCCAGAAAAAAATTGAAATTTACAGAATGGAACAGGCCTCTGAGCTCTCCGCTGTTGGGTTTCACTGCATCAAGAAAGACTTATATCATTATATGGTAAAAACAACCAATCATCAAGTCAAGCAAAAGTCAAGCAAAAGTTATTTAGAGCCCCCAATTGAACATGTGCTTTACATGGTCGGTACACTGTACAATACTGAATGAGCATTATAAGCTCTGTTCAAACAGCCATTATTAATAATAAATATCCTTCCTAACCTTTTGGCTGCTTACAGATTATGAAACTTGTGGCGAAATAAGAACGTACAAATATGTGCAATTAGTATCAAAGTTAATGTGAAGTGTTTTATAATATATAAAAGTGTAGAAGTTTAAAAGGCTATGGCGTAAAAACAAAACCACTAGTTGGATTATTGAGTGAGATCAACGTAACATTCTTATTTTATTACATAATAGAAATAAACGAGAGACATGAAATTAAATGCTACTCTACTTACCAATGAAATTGAAACCCAGAATCCAATAAAAAGAAGAGAAGGCACGAACAGTCAGCCCGAACAATTTGCACGGCTTCGAATCAATTGATTTTTACGATCGCAAGCAACAAATTTAGGGTTCAGAAGGCGAAACAAATGCTGAATCAAAGAATAATCGCATAGAGAGAGAGAGAGAAGCCTGGCAGTAAAGAGAGAGTGGGTTATCGGATTCGACCGTTGCCTGAATATTAACACTAGCTCGATGGAATTTTGGGCGGTAACGAGGGTTTTTTAAGTGGAGGCAACGAGGTTCTTAAAAGTTGAATCGCGCGCATTGCCACAATGCCGTTGCATTGGAACGTACCGTTTTTCTTTTTTCTTTTCTTTTTTTTTTTGTTTTTTCACTTTTTGCTAAGTTAATGATAGGTAATAAAGTCCTTAAAAATGTTAAAAGACTAAGAATATATTCTGAATATTCATAATATCAGAGAAGTATTAGATCTTATTTTTCTTGCCAAAATTAAATTTAAATGACTAAAATGCCCTCATATATTTAAAAAAGTGTAACCCACACCCTCCCGACCACCGACATACCCGAGCCAGCTCTGGAGCACTGGTCGTCGATGCCAATGACAACTTTCGTTTAGATTTGTTACTTGGTAAACGAAATTATTAAAACCTGATGACATGTCATGAATTCTTTAATAAAACTTGTGAAATTTTGTTAGTATAGATTTATTACTTGGTAAACGAAATTGTTAAAACCTAATGAAATATCATAAATTTTTTAACAAAATTTGTGAAAAATTTTATAGTTTAGATTTGTTACTTAGTAAATGAATGTTGTTAAAAACTAATCAAATATCACGAATTCCTCTACAAAACTTGTGAAAAAACTGTAGATTTGTTACTTGATAAATGAAAGTTGTTAAAACTTAATCAAATATTGTAAAATTATAACAAATCTTGCTACTTTGGCAATAACTATTGCCGCCAGAGCTCTATTTAAAAAATCAAAACCATTCACTGGGGTGGGGGTTACAATTTTTTTGTTTTTTTTAAAAAAAAACTATATTTACACCATTTCATTTTAATTTTAAAAAGGACCAAACAGGCTTAACCCTTTTCTAGTATGATGAATATTAAAAACTATCATTTTATTCTATCCTGTTTTTAAAGTTCTTTTTGTGCTAGTTTTCAAACTAGCAGGCTAACAGGTAAAAAAAAAAAAAAAAAGCAGCACTTGTGTTTTAAAAAGTTTAGAGTTTTTTTTTTTATATTACTAAATTCTACAAAAACCCCAATTAACTTTAGGACTTGCATATGACTCCCTAATATTTCAAAGTTTAAATTTAACTCCCCGACCTTTTATTTCAAAGTTATCTTTTTAAACAAAATTGAATGTTAAATTAACAAAAGACACGTGGCATCCTATGTAAATTACTAATTTTGTAAAATCCCCCTAAATTTTGACCAATTATAGATAACCTCATATTAAGTTTTCTCATGATTGTTAAATTTGCACCTTAACCCTAATAAATTATTAATATTTTTACTATCATTTGATTATGAAATAAAAAATCACATCTCGTGCGCCACCGTTGCAAATTTCATCACATCTTCGATTTAGTCGCCCCATCTTCTGGGTTATACACTGGGCTTCACAGGACTTTTTGTTACTGAGCAGAAATTTTTCTCTTCTAGACTATCTGAGATGTGCCTGCTGTGTAATTTTCTCCTCTGGGACGGAGATTCCACATTGTTGCCAACAAGTGGTTGTTAAAGAGAATTTTGCAGGTGTGGGTGTTTCTATTTTTGGTTGTATGTATCGCTTTTTTTTTTCTACACTTGTGTCCTCTTTTGTTGATTAAGATTATTCTTTTAATTTTTTCCTTCTTCTTGGATTCAAAGCTGGTTTAATGGAATGAAAATGACTGTTGTTGTCCTGTTCCGATATGACCTGATGCAGAAGTTTGGTTAGTGTCAAAATTTTGGTTTGAACTCGTTCTCACTTTAGTGCATTACGTTCGAACTTAACACCATCGTTCGAACGTAAGTTTGAATCAGTTAAATCATTTTCTCCATTTTTTATTATAAGGGCATAATGGGAAGAAGTGAAGGTCACAATGAAGGAGAGGGTGCCAGCGACCATTGATAGAAGTGAAGGTCACATATGAGAGTGAGGAAGAAGGTCGCAGATGAGAGCAATGAAGAAGGTGTGGTTGTTTTATTTTTTAGGGACATTATTGGTATTTTACCTCTCCTTCCCACTTAATTAACTTCCTTTTCTTCCTACCAAACATTTTATTTTCCTTCAACTTAAGTTTCATTCCTATGTCTACCAAACAGCTCAACTTTTTAAAGTTCCCTGTCAATCTTCCTTTCCATTACTTTCCCTCCTTAAATCTTCTCTGTACCAAATCGGGGCCTTAAGAACATGCAACAAGAGCCAAGTTGGGTTGTGTAGGGGTGGATGGTGGAAGGAAAAGAGAAAACAGAATCCTAATGATTTCTAAGAAGCTGTTTATGTGCAAACAAAACCTGTAACCTTGTTTACTAGAATTCTAATGTGAAGTTAGGTTATACTCTGAACAAACTTGATATTCTTTAGGCACAGTAAATGCTATTATGTTTAGACAGTTGACAAGCTTACGTTGAGATGTGATTTTTGTTCTGTGAGATATACCAAGTGTAGAATGAATCTAGCCACATGACAATATTTTGGCCATGATGGGTGACTAAGTTGAGGCTTAATCTTCTGCTTGTTGGTCTTTGTGTTTTAGCAGATTTGTCATTTGTTTTTCTTAGCCGCTACTTGGTGGCTTTTATTCTTCTCCTCTGAATAGAGGCATTATAGAAACTTTCTTTAAGTTAAACTAAAATGTGCTTTACCCAAATGTAAACTGGATCCGTTTGGACTTTAAATTTCTCATGTACTTCATATATGGTACAGTTCGATATGATTGTGATATAGAGAGTTCCAGTTTCTCATTTACTCTCTTGAAAAATGCCACAAGCTGAAATTTTTTGGGGTTCCATCTAGAGCCGGGAAATCGGGCCAAGCCGTCGGAGCCCCGGCCGTTTAAGCCACAGCGCCGTAAGGCTCGGGCTTAAAAATCAGCCGAATTTTGAATTTGGCCCTGCAGGGCTTCGGGCCGGCCCGTTTCACTGTAGCATTCTTTTTTTTTTTTTTTTTTTTTTTTACTTGGCTTTTATCTATATATGAACAGTCAAACGGAACTTGGAAGATATTTATCAGAAACTACATAAAGCACACATGCTGTACTTAAACTAAACAATATGACTTGGAATGACATGATAATAAATACTTGGATTCCATGGTTAATTTATTAAATAATAAAAGCCATAGGGAAAGTAAAAATTCACAAAGATTAATTTGTAAGTCTCTACTTCAACCGTGGACAATGGTTTTTTTTTTTTTTTTTTTACGAATTAATGAATGTATTTATTTGTTGGATGATTTGTATTGTTTGGATATTACTGTTGATAATATTTATTTGATAGATTAGAACTTTGATGGTTGCAATTTACTAATTATATTTCTCTGAAAAAAATCAGAAGAAAAATAGTTAAAATTTAGAATAGTAATTTGCGGCCTTTGTAGAAATGGCCTGCCCCTGGTACTATCGGGCCGGGCTTTGAAAAACAGACATTTTCCTTATCTCAGACCCTGTCGGGCCCAAGCCCTGTAGTTCCATCTCATATGTGATTGCAATCACTGCTCAGGTTGATGGCAAATGCTAGAATTCAGTGATCCTATAGATATGGTGTTGGACTTGTTTTGTTTGTAGATATTTTATTATGTGGTGACATGCTGGCCTTTTTTGTTTAGGGAACATGTATCTTTTGTCATGATGTTTCTAATATTGTGACATGTTGGCCATTTTTAATTTGAGGGAAGATAGACCTTTTGTTTTTATATTTATTTTTTTGCATTTTATTAATAATTTTGCATAATGTATAATTTATTTATTTCCTTTTATTATATTTAATTTTTTAAAAATATATTATTATTCTTTATCTTAAAAATAAATCTTAATTTAAATTGTTTGATTTTTATTGTAATGGACTATAATAAGGATATTTTAGTCATTCTAATAGTTACTCATTTTCTTTTATCTCAGTTTTCTCTCGTTCATCCAAACAAGATGAGTGATAACATTTTCTCTTCGGTTTTCTCTTCTCTTCATTTTCTTTTTTTCCCAACTTTTCTTCCCATTAATGATTGTGTAGTTGGGAATGGTTGAATGCTTGGTCTTTAGTTAATCTTTTTCCTTGTTAGTATAGTTGTAATTTCTTAGGTTTTTCCGTAAACATTGTTAGATTTTTGAGTTCCTTTCCCTCTCTCTTGTTAAAAGAGTCACGAAGCTTTCTTCGAAATTAATTAGTTTAGGTGCAAGCGGAAATCTACTTTTTTAGAATGATTAATTTTTTAGTATGGCGTAAAGGCAGAGCCTCCGAAGAAGCTAGCAAGGATGTATGATGTCAAACACCCTAATGTGATTTTCTTCAAGTTTAGAACTAAGTTGAATGCTATCTGATATAGCATCCTAGTCTCTTGGTATATCTGTTTGCAACAATGATTTTGCCTTATCAAGGGACAGAGTGTATTTCAATTTGAGTATGGTTTAAGTTGAAACCACACATTCGTTCTTATTAGTTTTTGCATTTTGATAGGATCTTTGACCAAAAACTTCCAAACCCCTCACTGTATTAAGAACAGATTTACGCACAAAAATTAAAGTAAGAGCCAAAACACATTACATTAAGACATAAAACAATACTCTGATTCAGACAGAGACACACAATTAGAACTGACACAGGAAGGAGAATGTTACAGCTTCCAATTACTGGACGACAGATAACAACGACCAAACTATACAAGCTACACACATAGACCTACAGAAACTACGAACTCTCGAAAAATAAGGAAGGCCTAAGCCACACTTCAAAAGTTCTTCTCTTCCCCAACCCTCCCTGCTCTCTCTCTCTCTCTCTCTCTCTCTCTCTTTTTAATATATCCCGCTGACATCCATCCATTCATCATGAATCCCTTATTTTCTCCTTTAATTTTTACTCCTAACCCCTATGTTTTCATTTGGACCATTAGATCCCTTTTTTTCCTTTTTCGTCGCTCCTTTATGTCCTTATCCTACCTCATAGCAGCATTAGGACTTGGGTCTTATTGCATTTCCATTTCCTTTTTCACTTTCTTAAAGAACTTCCCGAATATCAAACGGGGCATGAGAGTGGTTGTCAATGCACTAAAGGGGAAAATATATCCAGGGATCATCGAGTTGACTTATACATATATCAATCATTGGACGAGATGTTTTGATTTAGTCCACTCCAAGAAATACTTAAATGCTCATGTATCCAAGTTAGGAATGGGTGATGAACTAAAGATTCTCATATTATTCTTTTTGAATTCTGAATTTATTAAGATATTTATTTCACCCTTTTCGTTGACATGTCTAATATAGTCAGCTTTGGGCTTCATTGGAGTTTATTGGGACTGAATTTACAGATTTATTATTTTTGAATTGTTTTATTTCTTGAGATGACACCCGATATTAAAGAGTTTCTGTTCTTCCTTTGTTTTGATGTGGTATATTTATAATTCAACTTGTTGCATTAGGAAAAAAATTCTCCGGATATTTTCTCTGCCATTTCAGTTCTCTCTCTCTCTCTCTCTATATCTATATATATATATATGCTCTCGCCAATGCTCTATTGATTGCAAGCCTCCTTCTAGAGGATAATAATATACTTTTTTTGTCAGTTGTACTATAATGCGTTTGATGTGAGGCACAATAACATAATTTAGGGCCTGTCTCTTTTGAAGCTTTAGGATGTGCTGGTATTTTTGAATTTGCTTTAGTAATTACATTCATAGTTCTCCCCTTTTTCCTGTCAGGTTTCTGTTTCAGTCATGCTGAGGTATATGATTGCATTCCAAGATGTTTTGATTTGCATATTTCAATTATCCTCTTCCCTTATATTTCTATTGTTTCTGTAGCTGACCGAGGATGTTGTGTACTCATCATCTCTTGTGAATTTTTATTTCTGAAATATTTTTTTCTGCAAGAAGCTGGTGCAACCTTTTTCTTTGCCATTGTTAGTTAATTTACATCACTTTTATTTTTGATATGGCAGGAGCATTCTGAAAAAAGTGTAATATGATGAAAGAGATCATTGTCCATTAGTCATGTTATCCAGAGTTAATGTCATACAATGTTGGTTATTTGATGTTGCAAGAGTCCGTGGTTTCATCCATGAACATAAGCAATGATTTATTTATCAGCAGAAGTTCAGTCTAGTCAATATAAAGTTAAAATGGGTAAATGACAGGGCATTAGATTCTGTTGTTACTAGTCATAGAGGTCTTAAGGCAGCAGATACTCTTAGACAACTTTTAGGAAAAAAAGGTCAGGCTTCTTGAATTGCCTAAGACCTGAATATTACTATTTATAGAATGGTGAACCAGTAATACAATGACATGTGTCCTATATGATTATTCTAGAATACAAAATACAATATTCAGTTACAAATAATACACAGGGTCATTTATTTCTAACTCCCTCGTTTAATTGGGACCCTCTTCTTCTTCTTCCCTGATGGAACAATGGTTGTGAGAATTTGAGTTTGTTCAATTCTTTTTCCTGGAGAAATAGTGATACATAGCTTGTCTCGGAGGTAACAGAAACATGCTTGATGTAATGGCTTTGTTAGGCAGTCAGCTACTTGTGAATCAGTAGGCACATACTAAACTTTGAGAGCTTTATCAAGGACTTTATCTCTTACAAAATGAATGTCAATTTCTATATGTTTAGTTCTTGCATGGTGGACTGGATTTGAGACTAGAGCAGCGGCACTGGTGTTATCACACCATATTATTGGTGTCTTTTGCTGATTCAGGCTCAATTCAGTGAGCAGAGAATTTATCCAGCTGAGTTCTGAAGCTGTGTTGGCCAAAGAACGATACTCTGACTCACAACTTGACCGAGAGATGACAGGCTGCTTCTTGGAGGACCAAGTGATCAGAGAATCTCCTAGAAACACGCAGTAACCTCCTACTGAACGTCGGTCATCGGGGCAGGAGGCCCAGTCAACATCGAAATATGCAGAAATGTTGAGGGACTGATCAGGTCTGATATGTAACCCATAATGAGTTATGCCTCGCAGATATCTCATCACCCGTTTCACTGCCTTCCAGTGCTCAGTGGTAGGTTGAGATAGAAATTGGCTCAATTTGCCAACACTGAAACTAATATCTGGTCTTGTGTTGCACAAATACTGAAGAGCTCCAACTGCACTACGGTATTCAGAGGGATTGCCAAGTAATTCACCTGAGTGTAGTGAAAGAGACTTATGGGCAGCCATAGGGGTTGGAAAAGGGGAAGCATTTGTCATGTGAAAGCGATCCAGCAGGTCACATATATATTTTCCTTGAGTCAAATATAAGCCAGTATGATCTCTATGGGCCTCAATCCCAAGAAAATAATGTAGAGATCCAAGATCCTTTAAGGAAAAGATCCGATGCAACTTTGAGGCAAAACATCTAAGGCTATAGGAATTGCTGCCAGTAACAAGAATGTCATCCACATATATCAAAATCATTAAAATTTGAGTTTTGTCAGAGTAGACAAAGAGAGAGATATCACTCTTGGAGTTAGTAAAACCCCAATCTAAAAGTACACTTCGAAGTCTATCAAACCAAGCCCTTGGCGCTTGCTTCAAGCCATATAGAGCCTTGGTGAGTTTAAAAACATAAGATGGTTTGACAGGATCAACAAATCCTTCGGGTTGTTCCATATAGACAGGTTCAGAGTGAAAACCATTCAAAAAAGCATTATTTATATCAAGTTGTTTGATGTCCCAGTTGAGAGCAATAGCAATAGTCAAGATAATGCGAATAGTGGAAGCTTTAATCACAGGACTGAAGGTGTCAAAGAAATCAATACCTTCTGTTTGTTGAAAACCCTTGGCTACAAGGCGCGCTTTCTTCTTAGCCAGGGTGCCATCTGAATGATATTTAGTCTTGAAAACCCATTTGTTGTCAACAACATTTTGTGTAGGCAGTCGTGAAACAAGAGTCCAAGTGGAGTTTCATTGAAGAGCATTGAACTCCTCAACCATGGCCTGTTTCCAAGAGGGGAGAAGAAGAGCTTCTTTGGCTGTATGAGGAACACACTCATGAACACGTGTGAGGCCAACATATGGAGTTTTGGGCTTGGTGATGCCATGCTTGCTCCTGGTTTGCATGGGATGAGTGTTAACTGCATCTAGTTGTGGAAGAGAGGTAGATGCAGCAGAGGTAGTCTCAGTTGACAGAGGAGAAAATGAACAACTAGAGGTTGCTGGACTATTCTCAGATGGTGAAAATACATTGCTGATTGGAGTTGCAGCAGGAGGAGAATGCGCAGGGACAAGAGGTAGTGAGGATGTCCTGATCTGAGGAGTGTTACCTGCTGATGTGTGACCTGCTGATGTATCAGGTAAAACAAAAATTGGAGGTAGTGGGTCTGAGATGGTGCACCCAGGTACCAGGCCGAGAGACTGATGATGATCAGCTAAACTGATATTGCTAGAGGTAAAGTCGAGAACCTGATCATCACAGAAAAGAGGAGAAGCATTGGCAAAATGAATAATCTCGGGCTGTGGAGGTGTCTGAAACAAAAGAAAACCATCAGTGAAAGGATAAGCATTTTCATTAAAGATAACATGTCGTGAGATGTGAACCCTTCCTGTAGAACTGAGGCATTTAAAACCCTTGTGAGAACCACTGTACCCAAGAAAAACACACTTGGTGCTATGGTATTGTAACTTGTGTTGATTGTAGGGTCGAAGACAAGGGAAACAAGCACAACCGAAAATCTTGAAACTCCCATAATCAGGTTTCTTGTGATATAGAACCTCAAAGGGTGACAAATGATGCAGAACAACAATGGGTAATCGATTGATTAAGTAGGTAGCAGTGGAGAAAGCCTCCCACCAGTAGGAAGTGGGCATGTGTGCATGAGCTAACAATGTAAGACCAGTTTCCACTAGGTGCCGATGCTTACGTTTTACCCTTCCATTTTGGGCAGAAGTATGTGGACAAGAATGTCGAAAAACAATACCATGTTCATCAAGAAGAGTTTGAAAGCTTCTAAACTCACCACCCCAATCACTTTGAAGGACTTTAATTTTTCTGTCAAAGAGATTTTCAATCATGTTTTTGAACAATTTGAAGGCAGACAGTGCTTCACCCTTGGCTTTTAAAGGATAGATCCAGGTGTGACGACTAAAATCATCGAGGAAACTAATGTAGTAGCGATAACCCCCCACAGATTTGATTGGGGAAGGACCCCACAGATCAGTATGCACCAAATCTAAGACATGCAATGCACGAGATTGTGAATTAGGAAAAGGTAATCAATGAGATTTGCCAAGTTGACATGAGTCACAAAAAGTAAATTCTTTATTAAAGTCAGCAGAAGCATTACAATCAGCTAAAATCTTTTTCAAAACTTCTTTACTTGGATGACCAAGGCGTTTATGCCACGACTTAAAAGAGGATAAACTAACATTATGCCTATCACTACTATGTTTGACTGAAATAAAACTTGTAGCAGCAGATTTTCTTCACAAGAACAATTTGATTGTCAATTCGATATAACCCTGGAGTAGATCCTCTCGTTGTGTGTCCCTTGAGCAAAACTTTATGCTTGGTCTTGTCCTTCACAAAACAGCCATGTGAGTGTATTTCAACAAAAACATCATCATTATCACTAGTGAGCTTGAAACCACTAATCAGATTTTTAGCTATTTAAGGTGCTACAAGAACATCATTCAGATTCCGTGTTTTCAGCCCAAAGGAATTATCACACATTAATTTGGCATTGCCAGTGCGAACGACATCCATAGAAGCACCATTACCAACAGAAATAGAATTTATACCTGAAGTAGAACCAGAATCAACGGTTTCATCAGAATTGGTAACATGGTGAGTAGAGCCAGTGTCTAAGTACCAAGCTGGGTCAATGGTGGTTTCGGAGGTAGCAAGATAAGCAGAGGCCTGATCTGGTTTGCGTGGTGGTTTGAAGGAGCAATCAAACCGTTTAAAGCAATTTAAAACCTCATGGCCAGGTTTCTCACAAAGATAGCACCAGGGTCGGTCTGATTTGGGTTGACCGTGATTACCACGACCTCCTGAATGTCCTCGGTTGGAGCGTCCCGTCCCCTTCGTCCACCACCACGATTCTGCCAATTTTGCGAACGGGACTGATTATTGTTGGATGAGAAGGACGGATGAGCAAGAGCGGTGGACAAGGTAGCAGTGGAGGTTGTGTGTAGCTGCTCAATCCGAGACTCGTAGGTTAACAACTTTGATTGAAGTTCGGACCATGATAGATTCTCTCGTTCAGTGAGAATAACCACAATGGGAGTATATTCATTGTCAAGCCCAGCAAGGGTCTGGGTGACTAGATCAGACAGTGACAGGGAATAGCCGGCGAGAGTCAGGTTGTCCGAAAGAGACTTAATCTTCACCAGATACTCACGCATCTTAAGAGCACCTTTCTTGAGCTGTTGGAACTCGCTCTTCAAGAAGGTAATGCGAGATCGAGTGTTTGCTTTGACTAACTCAGTTATGGATTTCTAGTGTGCAACGGAAGTATTGCACGTAGTCATTTGAGCAGCAACTTCAACGGTCATAATGCCGAAGAGCCAGCCAAGAAGAAGTTGGTCCGTGGCCAACCAATCATCGTACAAGGGATTGGGGCAAACCTGATCAGTAGGGTCTAGGATGTATTCTGGAGGGATGGCCTTAGTTCCAAGAACGTGGCCATCGAGTCGGTGTTCATGGATGATGGGCATCACCGTCGATTCCCCAGTGAGAAAATTATTGTCGTCCAACTTGACGGGATTCCCTTGATTTAGGGAGCTAAGAAGAGGAGTTGACCGAGATGGAACATGGGTCGACTAAGGCAGAACAGAGTAGAAGCCGTGGGTTGTCGAGGCAGAGGGATATTGTGGAGGATAGGTGGTGAGATGAGGGTTAAATTGTGGAGGATAGGTGGTGAGATGAGGGTTAAAGGTAGAGTGAGAGGGAAGGCTGGTCGGAGAAGGGGTACTGGAAGGCATATAGGGTGGAGGAACGAAGGTCGAGATGGGACGACATGAGGGAAGGAAAAGGTTTCAGACATTGGGACGGTGTTTGACCAGAATTGGGGGCCGAGGTATGTAGAAAGAGGAGGCAGCGTGGTGTTAGGTGGAAATGAGGTAGGTGGCCAGCTGGCGTGGGTTGATGGAGAGTCTGATAGTGAAGGGACAGAAGTAAAAATGGAGTCACGAGGTGGCGGGTGAGTGGTGGAATTAGGGTTAGGGTTTTCAGATAAGGAGGTGGTGGTGGCTAGGGTTGATTGGCTGATGGAAATCCTAGAAGATGCCATTTCGACTTTTGTGGCTCGATACCAAGACAACTTTTAGGAAAAATAGGTCGGTGAAAGAGATTTGCCGTGTCCCTCAAAATAAAGATTCAATAAAAGATTTGCGTAATAGGAACCTGGATCGTTTTCCCAAAGAATTCGCAATGTCGATTAGAATAACAGCTAAACAAAATAGTAAAAATGGGGGTTTTTGGTTCAAACAGATTTAAAATGAAATTGAAAGAAACAGAACGAAATATTCAGAAGCAGATTAAAATCGATCAACCCAACGTTTAGATTCCAATGACTTCCATCATTGAACAAAATATAAATAACCCACGTTTGGCTCGACGAACCGAGATCTCTCTCGCATTCGCCTTAAAATCCCTCGACTAGACGATTGCCTAGAATATGTCCGAACAAATGCGTCCCACCGTGCAATCGCACAACAAAACTTAAAACCTAGTTCGAACTCGAGTCCTTGGGATAAACCAAACCGAATATTAAATGTAATATTCAAACTATTTCCGTAAATCGAATCCGATTAGAGGAAAATAGAAACGAGTTAAATTACCGAACAAGCACAAGTTCTCTCGGACGAATCATGGAATCCTCACGTTGGGTTAACCATAGAAGTTTAGCCAAGCATGGCTAAGCAAAACGTAGAAGAAAAGATGAACATGAACATGAAGAACAACTCGTAGAAAATAAAACTTCTGTATTTCAATCCAAAACTGTCTAAAATGTGAATGAGAATATTTTGGCGGCTGACCTAACGCTGCCATGCCAAAACGAAATAGGCCCTACTGTTGGCCTAAAACAAAAATAAGAAATCTCTAATAAATGGTCTTTATTACAAAATTCGAGCAGAATAAAAATCCAGAAAAATGGGTTTGTCTTTAGCTCCAATTTCGTCCATCTTCTTGTCCAAATCAGCCTTTCGAGTCTTCATAACAATTGTAGCTCTCTGAATCATCTAAAAAAGGAAAGAAGAATCAGGCTAATTAGATATCTAGATCAAAAGTTATGGTGAAAATACTAAATCACTGTAAATCTAGAATTTAATCATAAAGAATGAATCAAATCCAATTAAAAGCTCAAAGCCCAATTAAGTAATAAAATCCATTATTTATTAGTCAAACCTTTCTAATTTTATTCACCAAGAGATACAAATAAGTGTAATAATATTCAATTATCAAATTCCCCACACTTATCTTTTTGCACTCCTGAGCAAAACTCAAAGAAAAAGACTAAAATGAAAAACTCTTCCTTTCTAACAATTGCTAACAATGCAAAAATTTAACAAGGGACACAAAGCTTCAAAAGACCAATCAATCAAGACCACAATCCTTTCATCTCAAATTACAAATCCTGGTAATCTCAATCAATGATGCTAATCACACAAGATGGTCTCTCAAGGGATGCCCTCAATCTATCTCTCAAGTGTGTATGGTCAATAAATGTATCGGTCAAATTCTACTCAAGAAAATTGTTCTACCATAGGCTTGCTCAATTTCTACTTCTCCACTACTTATAACACATGCATGCAAAAATCAAGAGAGCTTGTTATTGAAGGTTGTAATGGGGCTAGGGTATAGGTGTGAATAAGTATGGATATGATAGGCTAAGCACCCAAGAAATTCAAAGAACATCAGTTAATAATAGCAAATCACCTCAATATCATTTCTTTTTATTTCTCCTTCTTTACATTGCTTCCTCTCTCTCTCTCTCTTTCTTTCTTTTCTTTTCTTTTCTTTTTTTTTTTTTTTTTTGTACTTTTTTTCCTCTCTTTTTTGTACTTTTTTTTCTTTTTTGTATAGGACCACAATGACCAACATTAATGCCAAATGATGAATGGCACAAAATCAAAATCAAATACTCCCCCCCACACTTAAAATGTTGCACACCTGGGCAACCCCCACACTAAAACATAAAACCAAGGTGAAACCAATGCTCAATAAATTTGCAAGGTGTGGAATAAAATGGTTTTACGCTTAGGATTATAATGTGGCTTAGAAAAGAATGAGTCAATAAGTCACAAAGGGGCTAGCAAAGGGAATATAATGTAAGGGGAAAGCTATTTGGTCAAATTGGGAAAATGAAAGAAAGAAAACAAGCTTCCATCATACTTATGCACGTAAGTGAAAAATTTAGCTTCAAAAAGAAAGGGAGCAAGTTCTAGAGAACAAAAATCATGAGCAGATGCACACAGGAAAGAAAGAATGGCAAAAGACGAGTTCCATTCATGCAGGCCCAAAATCTCACAAGGTCAACACCAACTTAGGCAATCAACAACATCAAATCAACTACCAAGACATGAAATCGAAGAGTCAAGAATTGCAGACCCAACAAAATAATCCAATAAAACCAGAATGTCCAAGTTCGACTATGTAGCAATCGTAGAAAGAGAGAATGTATTTATTTTCAAAAAAAAAAAGAACAAACAAACTAGAAAAAGGAAAACAAATAGAAGAAAGAGGGAGAAGGAAGAAGAATACTCCCCAAGGGGTTTATGGAGGGTAAGTGGCATCAATGAGGAGGACCTCTACTCCCTCAGTTTCTTCTTGGGATCCCTCATGAAATTGCTTGAGGCGATGCCCATTGACCTTAAAGGTTTGTCATGTGGTTGGATCACATAGCTCAACAAAGACCAAATGAAAAAATGTTAGTGATCACAAAAGGGCCATCCCATCTAGATCGAAGCTTACCAGGCATAAACTTCAGACGGGAGTTAAACAGAAGAACTTTCTGGCCCACGGAAAATTCTTTCCTCAGGATATGCTGATCATGGAATGCCTTAGTCTTTTCCTTGTACAACCGTGAACTCTCATAGGCATCCAATCTAAGCTCATCTAACTCTTGCAACTGTAGCTTCCGCTCCATCCCAGACTTAGCCAAATCCATGTTACACTGCTTAATGGCCCAATAAGCTTGATGTTCCAACTCAACCTAAGATGACATGCCTTACCAAAGACAAGCCGATAAGGAGACATCCCAATCGGAGTCTTGTAGGCGGTGCGATATGCCCATAAAGCATCATCCAGTCGCTTACTCCAATCTTTCCGGGTAGAGTTAACAGTCTTCTGAAGGATTTGCTTAATCTCTCTATTTGAGACTTCAGCTTGACCATTGGTCTGAGGATGGTATGCTGTGGAGACCTTGTGAAGCACTCCATACTTGCGCAACAAGGCATCCATGCTTCGATTTCAAAAATGAGAACCCTGGTCACTGATAATGGCTCTAGGAATACCAAACCTACAGAAAATGTTAGACCTAACAAGATCCACCACCACAGAAGAATCATTAGTTCTGGTGGCTTTCGCCTCAACCCATTTTGAGACATAATCAACAGCCAGCAGTATATAACCATGAGAAACAGGAAATGGACCCATAAAATCAATACCCCAGACATCAAATATCTCGCAAAACAATATAGGGTGCTGGGGCATCTCATGCCTGCGGGAAATACTCCCTGCCCTCTGACAATTATCACATGACTTACAAAACAAATGGGAATCATGAAACAAGGAAGGCCAACATAGCCCACTATCTAACACTTTCCTAGCAGTTTGTTGGGGTCCAAAGTGACCACCACATGCAGAAGCATGAGCAAAATGCAATATAGAGTGAAACTCATGATCAGGCACACATCTCCTAACTACTTGGTCACTACAAAATTTCCACAGATAAGGGTCATCCCAAACATAATATTTAGACTCACTCTTTAATTTAAGGGTTTGGGCCCTAGTGGAATCGACAGGCAAAACACTAGCTACCAAGTAGTTAACTAGATCAGCATACCATGGAAGCTTACCTTGCAGCTGTAGAAACTGCTCATCAGGGAAATCATCTTGAATAGAGGAGGGGTGAGAGGGAGGATGGGCGATGGGCGATGCGACTTAAGTGGTCAGCTACCCAATTTTGTGCTCCACTTCTGTCTCGAATCTCAACATCGAACTCTTGGAGCAATAACATCCACCGGATGAGTTGTGGCTTAGCATATGCCTTTTTCAAAAGGAACTTTAAAGCAGCATGGTCAGAGAAAACAATTACTCTACTAGCTAGTAGATATGACCTAAACTTATCAAAAGCAAATACAATAGCCAACAACTCCTTTTCAGTAGTGGTGTAATTAGACTGGGCAAGGTCCAAAGTCTTACAGGCATATGCAATCACATGAGATGCTCTGTCGACCCGCTGTGCCAAGATAGCACCAACCGCATAGTTGGAAGCATCGCACATCAACTCAAAGCGGAGGCACCAATTAGGGGGCTGAATCACTGGTGCTGTAGTCAGGCAACGCTTTAAGTGATTGAAGGCCGCCTTGCACTCGTCATCAAATACAAATTCAGTGTCCTTATGCAGAAGGTTGGACAAGGGCCGAGCAGTCTTGTTGAAATCTCGAATCAAACGCCGATAGAAACCTGCATGACCAAGAAAAGAGCGAACTTCCCGCGCAGATGCGGGGTAAGGCAAAGCAGTAATGACATCTATCTTAGCAGGGTCTACCTCAATCCCTTTCCTAGACACTATGTGTCCCAAGACTATACCCGACTCAACCATAAAGTGACATTTCTCATAATTCAGCACAAGATTAGACTCGATGCACCTATGCAAGACTTTAGACAAATTAGCTAAGCATGCATCAAAATTAGACCCATATACAATGAAATCATCCATAAAAACCTCCATACAGTTCTCTAGGAACTCAGAGAAAATACTTACCATACAACGCTGAAAGGTGCCAGGTGCATTGCAAAGGCCAAAAGGCATCCTTCTATAAGCATATGTCCCAAAAGGGCATGTGAAGGTCGTCTTCTCCTGATCCTCATGAGCAATATGGATCTGGAAGTATCCGAGTAGCCATCCGAAGCGGAATGAGACTTACCGACCAATCGCTCTAACATCCGATCAATGAAAGGTAGAGGGTAATGATCCTTGCGAGTGGCTTGGTTGAGTCTCCTATAGTCGATGCAAACTCTCCAACTATTCTAAACTCGAGTAGGAATGATCTCATTCTTCTGATTGGCGACCACAATGACACCGGATTTCTTAAGAACCACCTGGACCGGGCTAACCCACCGGCTATCGAAATGGGATAAATGATACCACTTGCGAAGCTTAGTGACCTCCTTCTTCACAACATCAAGGATAAGAGGATTAAGGCGTCTGCGGGTTGCCTCACCGGCTTAGAGT
This sequence comes from Acacia acuminata, assembly GCA_019022655.1. Lineage (NCBI taxonomy): Eukaryota > Viridiplantae > Streptophyta > Magnoliopsida > Fabales > Fabaceae > Acacia > Acacia acuminata. Next base: position 3,724,579 of record JAFJYI010000053.1, on the reverse strand, counting down.
CCTCTTCCAACAGAATTCGATGCATACACATGGAAGGGCTGATGCCAACGATATCAGCTAATGTGCACCCAATGGCTTTCTTGTTCACCCTCAATAAGCTTAGCAGCTTCTCTTCTTGGTCAGGAAGAAGATTATTCGCCACAATGACTGGCAACTGTTCATCCACCTCAAGAAATGCATACTTCAGGTGATCTGGAAGGGATTTCAACTCAAGTTTAGGTGGTTGCTCAGTGGAGGGAAGAAGCTTAGGTGGTTGTTGCAAAAACTCTGATGTCATCACACTGGAAATACCTGAAACCACATGCAAAGAAGCAGAAGAACTGTGTCTATACAGCTCAATGTTAGCATCGAAATTAAGCTTATCAAAATCGAATCAACATTAGATTCCTCAAGCAAGTCAAAATCGATGCGGTAATCTCGGTGCAAACGAGCACCATTCATTATCAGACATGCACAAATGCTAGAGTCACTCTCAGATGAAAAGTCAGGGTAATCAGCATACCAATCAACTAGAGCATCATCCACGGATCATCAATAACATCAATGCGGAAAACGAATGCTCTTCCCTAGGATGTTTCAAGGCATCAAAGATATTGAAATTCACGGATATATCACCAAACTCCATGGAAAGAGTACCGAGAATACACATCTATCTTAGTCTTAGTTGTTTTCATGAAAGGCCTCCCTAGAATGATTGGTGACCTATTACTAGGAGACTCATCCTCCATATCTAAGATGTAAAAATCAGCGGGGAATATCAATTCATTAACTTTGACTAATACATCTTCAACTAAACCGAAGGATGAACATTACTCCTATTAGCTAACCGCACAACAACACCCCGTAGGGACGTAAAGGACCAAGACCAAGAGATGTATAAATAGATGCGGGCATGACATTAATAGAAGCACCTAAATCTAGCATGCAATCATCAAATCTATAATTACCAATAAGGCAAGGAATAGAAAACGTCCCTGGATCTTTGCACTTACGAGGCATGGTAGGATTTGAATGAGTCTTGATACATTCAGTTCGACTCACTCATTCATTCCCCTTGATCGCCTCTTGTTGGTGCACAAATCCTTTAGAAACTTGGCATACTTTGGAATTTGTTTGACCGCATCTAAGAGAGGAATGTTGATCTCTACTCTTCCGAATGTCTCAAATATATCCTTCTCTTGTGCTTTCTTTGCCAACTTCTTGGACCGGATCGCTCTAGGAAAGGAAGAGGAATAGGAATGTCTTCCTCTTCACCTTGCTGTATTGCCTTTTTATTTTTAGAGTCAATCTTCACATTTTCTGACTCTTTTTCTAATGTGGAAGTCACATCTGCAGCTTGTTTAGATTCCTCCAATTGCTCGCCAGACCGTAGTGAGATAGCACTCACGTTGCCCTTAGGATTGAGAATTGTCTGTGAAGGAAGAGTGTTAGATCCCCGAGGTTGAAGCGATTCGCCGACGTTGCCAACCGGCCAATCGAGTGTGCAAACCACGAATGGTAGTCTCAGTCTGCTGTCGAAACTGCCTATTTTCGATGGCAAATTGCTTTACCATATCCTCTAGTGAGGAACCACTACTGCTTGCCTGCTGTTGTGCCGCCTGTGGAGGTGCACATATGGCTGGACGAGGAGGTGGTGCTGGCAAAGGAGGTGCAGATTGCTACCGGAAACTCTGTGGTCTGTACTGTCTCTACTGGTAATTCCCAGAATTTTGCTGATACTGGTTACTCTGGTTCTGATTTTGATCTTGGTTCCAGCGAAAATTGGGGTGATTTCTCCAACCAGGATTGTAAGTATTGGAAAAGGCATTATTCTGCTGGTATTGTGGCTTTCCTGGAAAAACACCTACTGCAACTACTGACTGGTCTTGGTAAGTAGGATCATGCAAGGTAGGACAAGAGTTAGTAGAATGATAAGGGTTAGAACAAAACCCACATGAGTACCCAATCTGAGGAGGAGGAGAAGACTATACTGTCTGTGTCACTGCCAACTGCCTCACAAGGGAAGTCAGATCATCAAGTCTAGCCTCTAATCTCTGAGAATCATACTGGATTGGAGGTGTTTGAATCTGGTAGACAGGAGTACTATTGGCCCTGGTGCCAAACTGTTGAGAATTAGCAGCCATAGTAGATATCAACTCTTGGGCCTCTTCAGGTGTCTTGCCAATCTGAGGAGGATGCATCCACGAAACTTCTATCCAATGGTAACAAACTGGAATAGAAATATGTAATTAAGAGCTGGTTTGAAATCTGGTGGTGTGGACAGCTAGCACACAATCGCTTGAACCTCTCCCAATACTCATACATGGTCTCCCCATTGATTTGTTTAACACTAGTGATCTCCTTCCGAATAGCAATGACTTTTGAGGAAGGAAAGAACCTCATTAGGAATAACTTCGCATATCATCCCAACTCCCAATAGATGTTGGTTGCAAATTGTAGAGCCAATCCTTAGCCACACCATCTAAGGAAAATGGAAAAGCTCTCAGCTTAATGTGGTCCTCATCAATTGCTTGAGGTTTCATTGTGCTGCATACCACATGGAACTCCTTTAGATGCCTATGAGGACATTCACCTGCAAGACCATGAAACTTGGGCAACAAATGGATAAGACCAGATTTTAGTTCAAAGTTAGCAACAAATTCAGGATATTGAATACATAAATTTTGATTGCCCACATCAGGGGTAGCTAATTCTTTCAAAGTATGATGACCTGCTTGTTACGCCATAATTTACGAGTTAGCAAAATTGCTACTAGAATCGGTGAAAAACAAGACTATCAGCGGTACTATCAGAAACAGGATCAGAAAGATCAACAGAATGGACACAATTAGAATGGCCACAATCAGACTCAAGTTCAATTTCCAATTTAGTATTAATCCCACGACTCACTCTTCTAGCAGTAAGAATTGTTCTTTCTATTTCAGGATCAAATGGCAATAAGTCTTCTGGATTAGTAGTACTTCTAGTACACATGCAAGATAAACACAAGGCGGAATTTGCGATACTTAGAATTACAAAAATGCCACCGACAATCGAATTATGAAAATGCCACCGAAGTGGTAAAAAGTGGAAAAACACTAAGACACACAAAAGCAAAAGACACAAAAACAAAAACAAAACCCTATGTTAGAAATTGACCAAAACAAGTCCGAAACACTATCAAATGATTTTTAAAATTTATGAGACTTGGACGGGGCAACTTCTACACTATTGGGGAACCAAAAAATGAACAAAAAAAAACTTAAAAAATTGAAAACGTTGTCTAAACGATGGAATTTGGCTTACATCCGAGAACCCAAAGTGCCTATGGCACGGTGTTAGATCCTAAAATAGGGTTTTCCTTGACCCACCAAAAATCAGCCCAATCGGAGTAAGTCAAAAAAATTCTGAAATACCCGTTACGTCCCAACGAGACCAAAAAAATAAAAATAAATAAAAAATAATAAAAAATAAGAAAAATGTTATTAATCAAACCGATGCAAATTCCCCGAATCAACGGCGCCAAATTTTGAAAGAGATTTGCCGTGTCCCTCAAAATAACCAGATTCAATAAAAGATTTGCGGTAATAGGGAACCTGGATCGTTTTCCCAAAGAATTCGCAGCGGGTCTGAGTAGAATAACAGCGAAACAGAAATAGTAAAAATGAGGGGTTTTTGGTTCAAACAGATTTAAAATGAAATTGAAAGAAACATAACGAAATATTGAGGCGATTAAAATCGATCAACCCAACGTTTAGATTCCGAGGCTTCCATCATTGAACAAAATATAAATAACCCACGTTTGGCTCCGGACAAACCGAGATCTCATTTGCCCGAAAATCTCTCGACTAGACGATTGCCTAGAATATGTCTGAACAATAAGGCGTCCCACTTGTGCAATCGCACAACAAAACTTAAAACCTAGTTCGAACTCGGTCCTTGGGATAAACCAAACTGAATATTAAATGTAATATTCGAACTATTTCCGAAATCGAATCGATTAGAGGAAAATAGAAACGAGTTAAATTACCGAATAAGCACAAGTTCTGCGGGACGAATCATGGAATCCTCACGTTGGGTTAACCATAGAAGTTTAGCCAAGCATGGCTAAGCAAAACACGAAAGAAAAGATGAACATGAACATGAAGAACAACTCGAGAGAAAATAAAACTTCTGTATTTCAATCCAAAACTATCTAAAACGTGAATGAGAATATTTTGGTGGCTGACCTAACTAAATAAAACCTAGCTGCCATGCCAAAACGAAATAGGCCAAACTGTTGGCCCAAAACAAAAATAAGAAATCTCTAATAAATGGGCTTTATTACAAAATTCGAGCGAGAATAAAAATCCAGAAAAATGGGTTTGTCTTTAGCTCCAATTTCGTCCATCTTCTTGTCCAAATCAGCCTTTCGAGTCTTCATAACAATTGTAGCTCTCTGAATCATCTAAAAAAGGAAAGAAGAATCAGGCTAATCAGATATCTAGATCAAAAGTTATGGCAAAAATACTAAATCACCGTAAACTAGAGTTTAATCATAAAGAATGAATCAAATCCAATTAAAAGCTCAAAGCTCAATTAAGTAATAAAATCAATTATTTATTAGTCAAACCTTCCTAATTTTATTCACCAAGAGATACAAATAAGTGTAATAATATTCAATCATCATCGAGGCTTCTTGAATTGCCTAAGACCTGAATATTACTATTTATAGAATGGTGAACCCGATAATACAATGACATGTGTCCTATATGATTATTCTATAATACAAAATACAATATTCAGTTACAAATAATACACAGGTCATTTATTTCTAACTCTCTTGTTTCCATTCTTTCTTCTTCGGGATGTCTACCCATTTACCATTTATCTCGCTTTCATGGACATCTTGGTCTTCCCAATGATATGAAGCTCTCCACGTTTATCCGGAGCTATCCTAATATATTTATTGAATCCTTCGATTATGATAGTGGAGGTTCTCGTGTCCCATGTTTCAGCTTAAGTCCCGAAGCATTGAAAGTCCATCAAGAGAAAGTTAACATCTTCCACCAAAATCAGTTGGAATTTAGGGATAGGCTTAGCAAATTGCTTATGCTCACAAAAGACAGGATCCTTCCACTCCAAACCATTGACCAATTAAAATGGGATTTGGGGTTACCATATGATTACGAGCATTCTTTTATCCCGAACCACCTCAAAAGGTTCTCCTTTGTTCGCCTCCCGATGATCGCATCGGCTTAAAGTTGTTATATTGGGATGACACACTCACTTGTCTCGAGTTACGTAAGAATGCTCCTATCCAACAAAAGGAAGATGACATTAGAAAAGGATCATTGGAATTTCCAATCGGTTTTAGCGGGGTTATGGTCTGAGAAGAAAATGCATTGAATGGTTGACTGAGTGGCGAAACTTCCCTATACTTCTCCTTACATTAATGCCTCCCACTTGGATCCTCGTACTGATGAATCCGAGAAGAGGATGGTCGGAGTTTTTCACGAGCTCCTTCACCTTACAGTTCATAAAAAAACCGAGCGCAAGAATTTCAGCAACCTCCGAAGATGCTTGGGATTACCTCAGAAGTTTACCAAGGTATTTGAACGTCATCCTGGCATTTTTTATATTTCTAAGAAGGGCAACACTCAAACAGTTATTCTTAAGGAGGCCTACGATGGTCCAAAACTTGTGCAGAAACATCCCCTTGTAATGATTAGAGAGGAACTTGCAAGCATGTTAAAGAAGGGGTTCCTTGATAGGAGCGGGGTTTATACGAAAAGGATGCGCTTACTAATTTAGTGGAATATCTGAATATGTAAGAAAGGATTTCCAGTTACAATTTGATCGTGCAAAGCCATCGGTAATTGATGGGAATCTAATTAGAGGTAGTATGCATTATATCTAGTTTGCCGGTGTATCAATATATCAATTTATCAATTTGTAGAAAAATTATAAATATAGATACTTTAAATTAATATATTTTGCTTCTTTAATTTTTTCAAATAATTCAATTGTATCATTGATAAATCCCAATTTTAATATATTTTATCTCACCTTATCCATTTATTTTGGGGATTATTTTAGTTTAATTTGGATATATTAGATAATATTTGAATTGTTAGCCAATTTTAGGAAATAATATAAATCTGAATTAATTATGAGATTTTTGTGCTTAAATTATTAATATCCTAATTGTTATCTTGTAATTAAATAATATTTCTTAAGATATGATAGATTACGATTTTATCATATTAGAAAATCCTATGGTGCAGAATTTTCGGGAAGCTAAGAGGAAATCCAATGGTGGAATTTTATTAGGCTTCTTATATTTTAATGGGCTTAAGTTGGTACCCAAAAATCATCTCTTCATCCTATTAATTAACCTAGCCGCCAACATCAAACTCACGCTCTCTTTGAGAGCCGCAGAGATTCGCGCATACGGATTCACGCTGAGACGCAGCTGTGCAACACGCAGAGACCATTTGATTCATTCAATTCATATAATTCTCCAGTGGTGATACGCACAAACCGAGGCAAGGGAATTGATCATTAATTCACTTGCCATTTTTCCACCCACGGGCCCCACGTCCATATAATCAATTCCTTCAATTCCACGGAGACGCACGGATTGTTCAATTTGATTGGCATATTTACATGTTTGCGATGTGTTTGGCTTGTGGAGCAAGAATGATTTCCATGGCAGCTTGAGATCTTTGGGAGGCAACTTGGGAGGAGCATGGAGAAAGCTAGAGCCTAGGGTTTTACACTTGAAGACCACAAGGAGTGTTATTCTTTTTATCTTTTTAATTCAAACTTGAGATTATTTAGTTTTAAAGAATTTCGAGTTGCATTAATTGAGAACAATCTAGTTTTAGATTGTAAACTTATTTCTTTTGAATTAGACTGATTTGAAGTTTTTATGCTTATTCTTTGGATTCTTGGTTGCAACCTTTGGATTGTCAATTAAATTAGTAATTGAGTTTTCGTTATTGATTTAATTGTTAATTTGGTTTATCACCTTAATTGTTTAATTGGGTTGATAAGTTATCTAGTTGTTTAATTAGATAATTGTAAACAAGATTTCCAAGATTATTTTGTGATTGGTTTTTAATGGGTTTGATTAGCCACCGTTTATTTCATTATGAGTTTTCTAATGGAATATGTGTTATTGAGCTAGAGGGTTTTCCATGTTCAATTAGGTAATTAAATTCATTAATCTCCTTTTGGTCTAATTAATTGATTTAGGCTAAGAAAGTCAACTCCATGCGATTCCTAAGTTGTCCCCTTCATCGTCATAACTTAGTTGATTTACTTTTATTTAATACTCTTCTTAGGATTTTGATTATTTTTCTCACAACAAAAACCCCCCAAAAATTGCATTTAAATTCATATAGATTAGTTTCATTCTCATTTAGGTTTTAGACTCAATTTTCATCCTGCATTTAGTTAGTTTAATTTCATTTCTTTGCATTTTTCATCACCTAAATTCAACTTAAAGAAAAACCCACATATTGCTCCTTGGGAGAATGACCTAGGTTGACCCTAAACTGCATAATTAATTAGGACCTAGTTTAATTGACTGCTTTAGCGACGAAAGCAGTTCATCAATCATATATTAACAACGAGGTAGTATAATCGCCATTACATAAGTGGTTACATGCTTGTTTGTGAGTGATAGCGGTTGTAGAAGTAACTTATTTGTAATTTAACTTTTGCGAAGTAAAATATGATAAAAGTCGATTGTAAATGTGATTTGTGTTTAGAATGACAAGAGAGTTTTTTCCCCCCAAAGGAGCTCTTATTTGAATGATTATTTGAAAAGTTAGTTGAGATGAAATATGACTAAACATGACATGAATCTTATAAAGTATTACACATATGTATTAGTTGTATATATGTGATGATTGAAGATAAAAATTTAAATTTAAATTTGATAAAAAAATAAATTATTATTAAAAAATTTTAAAAACTCTAAAGTATTTAATTAAATATATTCTAATGGATAAATTAGAATGTATACAATGTATATTTAATAGTACATTACTTATTGATCATTTATCCTTAACATTTTTCTCCATAAGCTAAAAAAAGTTGCACCAAAAGCTGAAAAAAAAAAAAAAAAAAAAAAAAAACTTCTATTAGAGGGTACTTTTTTTTTTTTTTTTTCAAATAAGCCCAGGAGACCACCACTATCCCAAACAGTTCATTTTTCTCCACTAGGTTTAAATCATTATGCATTGGGCTTTTTTCTTCCCTCCCTACTATGCCAAACAGGCTGTTTAAGATGTCTTTCAAGGATTTAAAGGGATGTGGTTTACATGTAATATGGCTCGGTACTAAAACTTCACTCCTACAACGAGATATAGGGTTAATATTGTTGTGAAAAATAGATTCAATCTTCCAAAAGCCACCCTTCGTCTTTGGGCTCAACTGGTAAAGGATTGGACACTCTTACCAAAAAGAGGGGGTTCGATCCTGGAGTTGGTCAAGGCCCTGGGGAAGGCATCCTAGCTCCTAGGTGCCTAGGTTAATGCCTGAGGGTAATAGACGGTTCGCCCTGCCCAACATCGGTATCACCTAGGAGGAAGGAAGATTTCGCCCTGCCCTTGGATTGTGGGTGAACCCAACCCCTTTCTTAAAATTTTTTTACCAAAGAAAAAAAAAAATCTTCCAAAAGCCCTATCATATCTAATTTGAGGAGATTAAGGAAAGATACATAAATTATTTAATTATAGCATATACTATATGATGTTTCTGAAATATATATATCATTAAATTATATTTCAATTTATAACTCGAGATAAATTAATTTAGAGAAAATTATAAATATCAATGCTTTAAATTTATTTATTTAACTCCATGCCTATATGGTAAAAAAATTAATTTATTTAACTTCCTTAACCTTTCGTGCCCGTTTGGAATAGAGGTGACAAAAGTGGTTTTTTTTTTTTTTATTGACTTTTTTCACCAGTTTGGCCTTAGGTTAGTTCTAATTTGACTTTGATATAATCTATTGACTCTTGATCCAATACCTCAACCGATTTAATTTAATGACTGATCCAGGTTTAAGAAACTTGATTCTTGTTCCCAATTCATTGTCTTCAAGATTGGTTAGGGAGCTCATTCATTTTCTTTCGGAGACGCTGGCGGTCGTGTGAGCGGTCTTCCTAGCAATATGGCCTCTCTTCGCTAGGGGCACCAAAAGAGGAGATGCAACAAAAAATAATCACAAAGTCAGCAATAAAGATCAAACACTTGGATAATTAATGTTTTACTAGCACACAGGTTCCTATTTCAGAAAAAATAAATAGTTTGATGTTGGTCTTTAGATCATATATTAACATATTGCATGAGATGAAATACTTTTTATGCAAATGTTCCCTTTTGAAAACTTGATATGTTGCATCCTATGCAAGAACGAGTGAAGATGACTACAGAGTTTTTTTTTTTTGGTCAGCGGAAATTTGTATATTTAATTAAATGGTCTTTATGATGGAAATTTGATCATTTTACTCAAAAAAAAAAAAAAAGCCACACACACACACGTCACACACAATTGTAGTAGATTGATTTTACGCCTTATGTTTGTTTCAATTCTACTTCGAAGCCGAAGCCATTTGTTGTGTTATTTTGTTTGTTTTCATGTGCTTTGTTTTCGTTCGATGTTTGCTTTTTTTTTTTTTTTTGAATAGAACCTTCGATGTTTGCTGTTTCACTTGCTGTAGTTTACTTTGCTTGTTGGTTTGTTTGTTTATTTCCTTTCTTGGGTTGCTGGCTTTGAATAGAACGTTCGATGTTTGTTTTTTTTTTTTTTTTTAATAGAACGTTCGATGTTTGCTGTTTCACTTGCAGTTGTTTACTTTGCTTGTTGGTTTGTTTGTTTATTTCCTTTCTTGGGTTGCTGGCTTTGAATTTCAAACTCATGTAAAGTGGCCCAAGTTTATGTAATCCTTTTTTTTGTCTTAATGCATTTTGATCTTGTTCAGTCGTAGAACATAAATGTCTAGCCCAGTAAGGTTAGGATAAGTTGATATATGATCAATGAACTCTCCACTAGTGTTTATGAGGAAAACACCTATGAAGAGAGGATTACTCGACGATATCTACGGAGGAGATACCAACGGGCAGTCTCAGATCACTGTGCTACACGGTGTTGGCGTTTCGCCAGAGGGGTGATGTGTGTGCACAGTGAGGCTGAATAGTAAATAAAGTAATAGAGAATGTGTAGAGTGCACCTGGCAGGTAACCTCCTATTTATAGGGATTACCTAGGGTTTCTCTCCTAGTCATAGCAATTCCGTTATTCAAGCAGGGTGTGCCTCCCACGTTCTGCAAATGTCTGCTCCACTACCTGTACGGTCCTGAATCACAGGTACAATGAGAATGTGACTCACCCATTACCTTGCCACAAAGGCTTCTGTAGCAAATGCTCTCATTGGGCCGCATATCTATTAGGCCCAATATATAGTTCCATAACAGATCTTTTACAAAATACTTCTCATCCTTTACACCAAAAAAAAAAAAAATACTTCTCATCCTTAATATAAGAGTTAGTTAATGATTGATTTTGTCTTGAATATAAAACATCAATCTACTCTGCTTCTCAACTTCATAATTTTTTTCCTCTAAGTATTCTTATTACTTGTATGCATTAAAGAGTTTCCATGCAATGCTAGGCATAATGAAAAATAACATTTTAGAAAAACCAACATATATTTATTATAAATAATTACTATAACTAATTTCTTTAATTTACCTAAATTAGTCAACTAGTTGAAAGCAAAAAGCTAAAAAATTGATAAAAATATGGGAAAATTCTCGAGGATAAATACCAATTTTGCTACGAAGTTTCAGTTTTGAAGCACCCAAGACACGAAAGTTTTTTTGATATCATTTTTACCCCAGAAGTTTACAAACGTAGCAATCTTACCCATCAGTTGATCTTGACCATTGGATTGATCATTTTTGCCGCGGAAGTTTACAAAAATTTGCTCCTAAAAAAAACTTACAAGGCAAATGTGCTCCTAAAAATCTGAGTATATTTGCTCTTTTTCTAAACTTCCGGGTCCTTCCGGTAGAGTTTCAAAATGGGTTGGACCCCGCGGGCCAACCCATTAAGCCCCACTTTTAGCTCCCTTATTTTTAGCCTCTATGTGATGGGGTTATGTTTGGCCCTAGCCCAAAATAACCCTCACTCTTCTTGGGCTATGATAGGGCCACCCACGGGCCAAAAAACAAACTTGAACAAGATGGATTCAGTAGCATATCACCAATTCATCCAGCTACAAGTGTTCCCTTACCAATTCATGGAACATGGTAAGCAATTCATACTGTGACGGTGTGACCTGTGAAGTGACCTAGTTTGGCACATACTACGGTCAACATTAAAGATAATAATGACGATTTAAAATATAAATTTTATAACAAATAAAAGATAAATTATTAGATTTATTTTTCATGATCCTGACATGCATGATAATGGAATACATTAGAATATTTATGTATTATAATTATAATTTAATTTTCAAAAAAATAGTTTTGGATTCTTTTTCTGATAAAATCATTAATGCCACAGATATATTATATATTGTGATTTTTCATTTGCTTTTCATCTTTATTTAAAGCGGTTAAATGCTCTTATCTGCTTGTGTGGTATTCCCACGCTCATAAATATAAAATCTACTTAAATTTTTTTAAGAGATTAAGAAAGCTAAATAAGTTATTTAATAATATTATATATTGTGTATTATTAAATTATATATCAGTTTATAAGTCAAAAAATTAATTTGGCCAAAAAAATAAAAATAAAAATACATTAAAATAATTTAATTAGTTTCTTTAATATTTCTAAGGAAAGTTAATTATGTTTATTTTAGGATTGAGATAGTATTTGCTAGTGACGGGCACCAATTTCTTCTCTAATTAAAACTAACTGGTTGATCACTCGACGTCACATAATTTATCAATCTTAAAAAGAGTGATATTAAGTTACATAAGATGAATTAATTTCACATTTTTAAATCGTTTAATCCATAGCTGGAACCGGAAAAAAAAAAAGTGACGTTAAAATAAAAGGAAAAAATGACTACGGATGCAAAATACGCCCCTTTCAGAAAATTGTCCATATTTTAAAGTAAAAAAATTATGTATAAATAGATCCCCAAATTTATTTAACAATATATTCTAGAAAATTAATATTTACAAGTCAGATTTTCACATTTACAAGTTAAATAGTGTCATTTACAAGTCAAATTTACAAATAAATGTTTACAAACCACCCTTCATATTTCCAAGTTTTTTTTTATAGCACATATCACCAAATAAGGAATAATTTAGGTCTAAAAATTATATTTTATAGCCTAGGAAAAGTAATTGAGAAGCAAAAATCCTTATAGGAAATTAAGGATTTATTTTTAATGATAATTGCCATTAAATAAATAAAAGACCTAATTGTAAATAAGATTTTTTTTTTTTTTTTTGCTTACGCAAGGTGTCTCCACAAAGTTAACCATGAGACTAATCCTTCGCCCTACCGTCGGTAGCACAAAGCGGTAGAAGGTCACCATGGGATGCTTTCCATTCACAAAAGTTGGGGATCGAACCCCCAACCACTTGCTTAAGAGACGAGATGCTGAACCATCACGCCCACCCAACGTGGTTTGTAAATAAGAGTCTTGAAGAGGATTAAGTGAGATAATTTTTAAAGTGGCCCTACCACTTAAATACATATATTCCTGATTAGCCCAATATAATACCCCAACCCCGTTACCTTATCATTTAAGACCCAACCCACTATCTCATCTATTCTTATTCTCATACTCCCATCTCAACAGCACGAGCCCATGAATAGCTCAATCCATTAGATTGCTTTCAGCCCAACTATGACAGGAAAAAGAGATCACAGTCAAAAATAAATCAAATCCTCATCATAACTCTCGGCCAGATCACGCAAACCACAGAAAGCACAGTGAAATCACATAAACACAGAAAAGGAGTTTGCAGCAGTGATTTTCACGGGATACAAGAGAGATTAGAGGCAACGAGAGATTATACAGATCAGCAAACCATACCCTTGCATCATTTGATCTGCAAACCCTGCTCTCCCATACCTCTAAGCCTCAACAAGAACCCATGTCGTTCTCTCTTCTCAGACCGTTAGCTTTCCTCTTGGACTGGACCCTTAGAGTGTTATATATTCACTGCTCCTAGACTCCTCTTCATTCACGTTGCTGAAACAAAAACCAGAACCGAGCCACACTCACAGAGAGAGAGAGAGAGAGAGAGAGAGACGTGATCATTTTACTCTGCATAAGTGTTTCCAAAAATAGGGGTAGTGAGCCACGGTAGGAATCATAACAAGCATGCCTGAAATTGAAGGTAAATCATCAAGTCTCCCTTCCTTCTAGTTTTCTCTGATTTTTCCAACATAAGTTTTGAGTTTCCAACCTTGGGAATGTAGCTATAATTCCACATGAGTGTTCTGTGTGTTGGAACTAGAACATAGGGATTTTTTTTTTTAATACATTGGAAAACTCCTGAACCAGCACATGAACCCAAGCATTTATGTTTTATATTATATATATATATATATATATATATATATTTCAGGAACCATATATGATCAGAAACTAAACCTTACTGTTTACGTATATATTGATCGCTGTGTGTGTATGACTATATATATATATATATATATATAACATGAAAAGAAAAGCTTGCTGTTATATATAGATATCTATATATGTACATGTGTATCACAACAAAGCATATTTTATATGGTTAGTATTTGTTAAACTCAAAATTTATATATATATATATATATATATATATATATATATATATGAAAGAAGCATATTTTACATAGTATTAGTACTTATTAAACTCAAAATTATATGAAGCATATTTTACGTGGTGTTAGTATTTGTTAAACTTCTAAATTAAAGTATTGATGATGTATTTAATATTGGAATAGTCTTTGGGTTAATAAAGATATTATTGAAATTTTAATCGGTTTAGTTTTGAAATTTAAAGGAATGATATGTCATTTCTGAAATTCATGGGACTAAACTGACATGTTTTTTTTTAAAAAAAAATGTATACCCCAAACTGTCATTTTTTCAGTTTTGTTATAATAATATATTATTATTAAAATTTGTATATTTTTAATTATATGAAATTATAAGTTATAATTTTGATTATGTAGAGTTTTGGAAGAGTTATTAATGGTTAGTAAATTGGTTGTGGTAGATTAATTTTTGACGTGTGTTTGAGATCTTGGATTAGGAGCAGTGTGATAATAATTTGCTTTGGCAAGAGGTAACCACTTTCCACTTGTTATGTGTATTAATATGTTGTTTGTGAGTACGTTGTGAAATAATTATGAATATTTTAATAGAAATTTTCCTTGTGGAACCTTATGATTTAAATTGTGAAATATATGCATATATTTATATATGTATAAGAATTGGGAATTAAGATATTATGACATGTATATGAGAATTATTTTAAATAACACGATATGAACTTGAAAATCTTGGAAAAATTCCTGTTGAATTGGAAATAAATTGAGTAGTTTATTTTACCACGTGGTATAGCCTCTATTGGTGCACAATGGTTGGCTTTCTATGGTCCCACTTGTTCAATGAGGGACTGTCCTACTACTTTGATGAGGGCTTGCGACACCCCATTAGTTCAATGAGGGGAAAAGACCCACGGTCTGGGACATGTGCTATGAGGATTTTGGCCGGTCCTCATCACATGACCAGTGAGCTTTTGAGTAGCCAGTAATATGGATAGTGACTTAGCCCATGGGTCTAGTCAACAGAAATAAGGCGGTTCGGTTGGATTGAAGGGAAGTATTTTGGGAATTGTGTTGGGAAAAGTTTGATACATAATTCATGATATAAAATTTGTGATGTGGATATTGGCAAATTATATTTATAATACTTTGTTATATAAATTGTTCCACATGATACCTCACTAGCACATATTAGTATTCGAAATGAGTTGAATTGATGGTTACAACATTTTTCAGGAGATAATTTCCATGCGGGTCCATCAGGGAGGACTTTGGAAGCTTAGGCTACTTTTACTGACAGTAGTGCTTCCATCTTTTGGTATATATTGGATGATTGTATATTGCCACGTTAGAGCTCATTTTGGATATTTTGAGTAATGATGAAGCAAATACTCTAACTATTATATAGTAAATATGTTAAGTAAAATGGAGGACATTGGTTTATTTTGGATATTTTGATTAATGATGAAGCAGTATTAAGTTATTAATCTAACTATTATATAGTAAATATGTTAAGTAAAATGGAGGACATTATAGTATGAGCTTATTTATTTGGCAAAGCGTTTTGGAGCCTCAAATGTGCGACGAGATGGCAAAAGCACATTAGAGATTTTTTTTTCCCCGATTGGGAGCGTTTTGTCCACCTTACTTTTACCTAAATAACAGCTTTTTATCAAAAGCCACTCACCCCCTGCTTTTGACAGTGAGCTACGTGTGGTGGGAAGAAATTTGCCATGGTCCATAAACATTTCCTTTGTTGTACTATCTAATCCAAAGAAACATTAAGTTTTTTATATTAAAAAATGATTTTTAATTTCCTTTATAGAGGAATATTATTTAATTAAAAATTTAATATTTTTATTCTTTATAATATATATTTTTACGCCAACATCTACAATAAGTTAATTTTTTTCATATTTATTATAATTAAGTATTTTTCAATTCGAAAAAAGCCACTTTTATATTATCAATCCAAACATAAATTACATTTACAATATGACTTTTCTCATATCTTAAGTTTGCAAAACTTATATTGAAAAAAATCATTTCTGCCACCGTTAATCCAAACGGGTACGTAATAAATGGAAGTTAGTTGGATTTAACAATTTCGCCTTAATTTTGAAAGTTTACTATTACTTTTGCTCTAAAAAATAATTTTTATGGTTATTGTTGTACTTTGATAAAAGTTGAAGGTTATTTTAGCAACTTAATCCATCTTTTTTAATATTAAAAAATCACATCGATGAAATTTTAAAATTATGTTATAAGGATTTTAGCACATAAAAGTGGAGTTCCGGCAGCTGGCGCCCGGAAAGGGTTTCAAGGGTTTGTTTTAATAAAATTGAGAGTAACGATGTTGTTTCCCAACATTTTTCGAATTTCAAAATTTCAAGTTCATTTCAGTTTATTAAAATTCAACGTTTTCATTTATCCTTTTTTATTTGAAAAATATTTTTCTGTCTTTTTTTCCAATTAAAAATTGTACAGAATCCGTCAATTGTTTTCCCAATATTCATTTCATAGCTAAGCGTCTGTACAAATAAGGGAGGGAGCCTCTGCAAGTGTTGGGGCATACCATGTATTTATTAATGTATTGTTATGTAAAAAAATCACTTAAGATATGAGCGAGTGAGATAGAGAGAGAGACTATTTTATACGCATAGATAACCTTCATTGCCCTCAAACTGCTAATCTGTTTCATACATATTAAGGACTAGACATGCTAGAAAAAGGTCAGTGCAATAAGGACATAATGTGGCAAAAGAAGACTAGTGTAATAAGCTGATCACATTAAAATGCAATAATCAAGAGGGTTATATACAGTTGGCAGACATAGTGAAAAATATAAATTTTATCTAACAATAGCAATGTCATTATCCTTATAAGCACAAAAATACTTCCAGATTGAGTGTGAAGCAGTCAATCTGAAGGTTAAATCAAAAGAAATACAGAAGCATGGATGACTAAAACCATGGGAATGCAAAGAAAGATGAGATTTGGTCAAGATACACTGATCAAACAAACTTCCTTTCAAGAATAATAGTTAGTTAAAGCTATCAACATTTAGCCAAGAAAACATCAAGGTGATATTTTCTTCAGTTTTATCCTCCCTTCTGCTATATCTTCTCTCCTCCAATTTTGCTGCTCCTTCTGTTTCAGCTAATTGTTCGTTCTCTCTCCGGCAGCATCACGATGCAAATGAGAAAGAGAGAGTAAGAGAGAATGGTGATGAGATTACATTTAAATGAAGCAAGAAAGTGGAGAAAAATGAACATACCTTGAATAGTGTGGCTTCCTGCAGATTCTACACTATAACGGTATGAAGAGATGTTGTTCATATTTAAACTCATCTTATAATCCTCCTCAAAGTTAAAATCAAGCTTTTTTGTTCTAGTAATCAGCAAAAAAAATCCAAGCATACAAACTTGCAACTTATTAACGAAGTGATGCTGTTTGAGAGCTTCAGCTATTGGTAGAGTAGATGAGACTCACTATTTACAGGAACAAATCAACCAAGCATCTTAAGCACAAGATATCCATTACAAGCGTTCAAACTAAATAAAGTACAAGATATCCTTCATTTCACTGGACAAATTTATAACTAACTATTCAGGTTGAGTAGAGCCAAATTGAATCAATCGAATCTAGTTTTTTAGATCAAAGTAAAACCAAAACAAAATTTGAGTTCAATTCTTTGAATATTAGTATTGGGCTTTACTCAAATCAAATCCACTCTTAATTAAAAGCTAGAGACAATGAACATTACAAAACAATGGAACCAACCAAGCCTGTCTAAGAAAAATAAGCAAACAAAAATACAGATAATCAAGAAAGAAGTCAACTACAGTCAAAATTAACATGTATATCAATACATAGGGGCATATATATAAAGGGATGAAAGCAAAACAAAACATGGAAAATGGTGCTAACAAAATAGGAAGAGGCAAAAAGTGCAAAAAAAATTGAAACATTCAAAACAAAACATGGAAAATAACTTAAAGGGCACCAAAGACACGATTGTCAGTTGTGGAAGAAATAGAGCAAAGTACAAGGAAGAGGGAAGGAAAGAAAAAGATAAAGCAGCCAATATTGGGACATCCTACAAATTTTATACTATAATGGTCTGACAGAGATATTGATCATAGTTGAACTCACCATATAATCCTCCTAAAAAGTTTTAAAAATAACATGTATATTCTTGAAATTAATCCAACCATACAAGCCTAGAAATCCGTATTCAATTCCATATAATGGACACTTGCAATTAATTGACAAAGCAATGCTATCTAAGAGATAGCTTTGAGAGATGCGGCTATTGGTAGAGCAAATGAGACTGACTATTACAACTAAAGCTGAGTAGAGTCAAATCTCAAGTTTGACATTCAGAATAAAATAAAGTTAGAACCTAAATGTTTAGATCAAACTAGAATCAGCACCAATTTGAGTTCAATATATCAAATGTAAGTGTTTGGCTTGACTCTATCAATCCACCCTTAATTAAAAGCTAGTGACAATGAACATTACAGAAAAGTGAAACAAAATCAAGCCTGTATAAGAAAGATAAGCAAACAAGAATCAAGACTATATTAAGAAAAAACTCAACTATATTCAAAATTAGCAAATACGTCAGAATAAAGATGGAAGATTATATAAAGGGAAGGAAGCATAAAAGAAGAAGGAAATGGCAACAGGGGCAAAAAAATTGCAACATTTAGAGACTTGAGGGCACCAAATACGCAGATTACCTGTTGTAATCCTAGAAAAGACAACATCAAGGAGAGAACAAGGAGGTCTTCAAGTATATCATAAGGTCTGACAGAAAACTGCTCATAGAAAGACTAACAATAACAATGTCAATATCCTTATAAGCACAAAAATATGAGCGAGAGAGAGAGAGAGAGAGAGATTATTTTGTATGCAAAGATACCTCTCCATTGCCCTCAAACTGCTCTTCTGTTTCAAACATATCAAGGACTTGACATGCCAGAAAAAGGTCAGTGCAATAAAGACACCATGTGACAAAAGAAGGCTAGTCTAGTAAGCAGGTCACATTAAAATGCATGAATCAAGAGGGTTATACACAGTTGGAAGACAGTGAAAAATAGAGATTTTATCTAAGATGTACCTGCAGCATAGTTTGTAGAGCCACTTCGAGACCACAGTGTGGCATCTCATGTGCTGATGTGCATATGTAGCAGCAAGAACAGTATCACCAGCAACACTAGCAGATTTTTTGTTGTGCAATGACATCTTTGTTTGTCTAATAATGCGATCAAGGCTGATACTCAAATAAATATTAGCAGAGAAATAAAGTTTCAAATTCTTCATATAATGACAGTATAAACTACAGTGAATTACCTAAACTAGCCGATGAAAGAAAAGAAAGATTATCCAGATCCTTATCTTCAAGAAAATATGTTAAATCTACCTCAAGATTATCATCAGGAAACATCTCAGCACCCTCAAATTTGTTGCTGTATTCCTTCAGCTCTTCAGGAAACAGAGCATCCTGTTCACACTCAATCAGAGAGCTTATTGATTCCCCTTCATCTCTCCTCATGTGTCTTGGCCTACTGATCTTGGAGACCACATACCCATGATCAGAAGAATTTTGTTCCTTCTGGTGTATAAGACAACCATCAAGTCTGTACTCATGCATTGTCCAACCGTTAGTCTTCTTGGATCCTTTTATCATGTGGTCTTCTTCCTTCTTCTTCTTCTCTATGAAGGAGAAGGTCCTCTTAGACCCGATATGCTTCTTCCCAGCATAAATTTTCATGTCAGATTGACCTCTCCAAGTACCAAACGTTGTGGCTCTTACAACCCTTGAAGAAGAACCATTGCTAAAGTTTCTTAATCTTGTGAAGAAGTGAAGAGATTCCTCTTCCCGATCCTCAAACATCTTCCTCCATGAATCGTCACCTCCATAAATGTCACAATCAATAATTGCATTACAAGGGAGGGGTTTGCCATTAGCCTTCTTGTACAAGTAATGCCAAATCAGTTCTTGATCAGTTGGGTTAAACTTGAAGCCAGGCGGTACAGTTGTATTCATTGTCTCCAGGTAGCCAGAAAAAATTGCAATTTACAGAATGGAACAGGCCTCCGAGTTCTCCGCTGTTGGGTTTCACTGCATCAAGAAAGAGTCATATGGTAAAAACAATCTATCATCAAGTCAAGCAAAAGCCATTTAGAGCCCGCAATTGAACATGTGCTTTACATGGTCTGTACACTGTATAATACTGAATGATCATTATAAGCTCTGTTCAAACAGCCATTATTAATAGTAATAAATATCCTTCCTAACCTTTTGGCAGTTTACTGATTATGAAACTTGTGGCAAACTAAGAACGTACAAATCTGTGCAATTAGTATGAAAGTTAATGTGAAGTGTTTTATAATATATAAAAGTGTAGAACTTTAAAAGGCTATGGCGGAAAAACAAAACCACTAGTTGGATTATTGAGTGAGATCAACGTAACATTCTTATTTTATTACATAATAGAAATAAACGAGAGACATGAAATTAAATGCTACTCTACTTACAAATGAAATTGAAACCCAGAATCCAATAAAAAGAAGAGAAGGCACGAACAGTCAGCCCGAACAATTTGCACGGCTTCGAATCAATTGATGATTACGATCGCAAGCAACAAATTTAGGGTTCAGAAGACGAAACAAATGCTGAATCAAAGAATAATCACATGGAGAGAGAGAAAGAGAAGCCTGGCAGTAAAGAGAGAGTGGGTTATCGGATTCGACCGTTGCCTGAATATTAACACTAGCTCGATGGAATTTTGGGCGGCAACGAGGGTTTTTTAAGTGGAGGCAACGAGGTTCTTAAAAGTTGAATAGCGCGCATTGCCACAATGCCGTTGCATTGGAACGTACCGTTTTTCTTTTTTCTTTTCTTTTTGCTTTTGTGTTTTTTAACTTTTTGCTAAGTTAATGATAGGTAATACAGTCCTTAAAAATGTTAAAAGACTAAAAATATAGTCTGAATATTCATAAAATTAGAGAAGTGTTTGGTCTGATTTTTTCTTGCCAAAATTAAATTTAAATGACTGAAATGCCCTCAGATATTTAAAATAAGTGTAACCCGCACCCCGCCAGCGACCACCAGTGACATACCCGAGCCAGTGCTGGAGCACCGGTCGTCGGCGCCAATGACAACTTTCATTTAGATTTGTTACTTGGTAAACGAAATTTTTTAAAAGGGAAAATTACACACAAGTCCCAAGGAACACAGATATTTACATTTAGGTCCCATGAAATGACAAAATTACACAGAAGTCCATGTAATTATTTCAGAGTAGTAAATGACCCTTTTTCCCATTCAGCATAAAAAACGCCTAAACCACTGAATCAGTCTCTCATCTCCCATTCGACTCTATCTCCTATTCGACCGAGCCCTTCAACCTTCGAGTGAGCTCTTCGCCGGCGTTCGACCGAGAGACCTGCATCTGTCATTCCTTGTTCGTCGCCGGCGGGATTGTACGAGACTCCCTGCATCTCTCATTGCTATCAATGGCGGAGCCACAGTGGGTCCAATGACCGCAAGTGCAGGTGTGAAATTTTAGGGTTTTTTTTTTCTCGAATGTCGTCGCCCATCCCGTATGTACTCTTCTTCATTCACCTTCGTTCTCCCCCGTCCCGTGTGCACTCTTCTTCATTTCTTTATTTTCAGTTTATGTGGAGCATTCGTCTCGGCATTTTTTTTCTTGGTTTGTTAATTACTCCAATCAAACAGGAGTTGGTGAATCTTTATTCCTGTCGCTTCTTGATACATAAGTTATTTTGGGTCAATGACCTTAATGGGTCAACTATGGTTATTGTCATTTCTCTTGAGGTTTTAGTTATTGAATTTCTATTTTCTAAGTTTCTCTTGGTAGTTGGGTTTAATTAGGTAGTTGGTTTACTTATGTTAATTTTCTAGGCAACATAACTCTTAGATTATATTTTTTTTTTTTCATGCTTTTAAACCCTATAAAGGGGGATTAATTTTTAGTTATTGCATTTCCATGAACAATATTGTGGGAATTTCAACTTCTAATGGTTTTACGTTTGCAACTTATTCTCAATTGTGGTGGACTCTTATCTTTCCCCTTTTTATTTTTACTTTTTTTATATTTCAATTGACGCAGAACCCGAGGTTCTTGTAGAATACTACTGTCCGGAACAATTAGAGTAAGTACTCATGTGAATTTGGGCTATTCTTTGGAATTGTTTGTTTATTTATTTTTTATTTTATTTTTTTTGATGAAACGGGGCTTAATTTTTAGTTTAAATATGACAATGGTTTTATTTGCAACTTATTCGATATTTCAATTGGGATGACAAATCTGAATGGGATGCTTAAATTTCTGCGTGATTTCAATTGTCGCGTGATTTCAAGAATAATTTGCTTCGTATCACCATAAGTTAGACCTCTAAATTTATTAGAAACTTAAATTTCTGGTTCATACGGACCATAAAATTTAGCGATCCCTTGATAGAGAGCAGCCAAGGAATTATGGTTATCATTTTTGCGAGAGGTGCTTTGGTACATAGGAGGAGGGTAATTACGATTTTGGTGGGAACAAGTACCTAGAACAAAGGTAATTTATTCTATTTTGAACTTTGAATCAAGGTCACACTAAGACAATTAAGATAGTTAAAGGTTCTCACTTTAATGTTGTAATTATTATAGCCACTAAACTAAAACCTCAAAACCAAGATTACAATGACCAAGTTTCTTTACAATACAAATAGATTCCCAAAATGCAAGATCGGTTCCTCTCCTTGAAAAGAAAAAAGGATCAAGAATGTAAATATATTAAAATAAGTTCCTATCCTATTAGTGATTTATTAGTTTGCAATTGACCGGTGAAAATAAATTCA
Source organism: Acacia acuminata (assembly GCA_019022655.1). Taxonomy (NCBI): domain Eukaryota; kingdom Viridiplantae; phylum Streptophyta; class Magnoliopsida; order Fabales; family Fabaceae; genus Acacia; species Acacia acuminata. The sequence goes on along the minus strand of JAFJYI010000053.1, from coordinate 3,701,929 downwards.
CCTCTCCATAAGGAACAGATCTAGAATGAGCTTAACAAAATATCAAGACATGCTCCATTTTTTATGGATGACCTAAACATGCTTAAACTAAAATATGATTTGATTGCTTAATTCCAGAGACTGATGTGAGGTCATTTTTAGGGCCATCCTAAAAGTAGCACATGAAATACTAGGAACAAAAAAAAAAAAACTATGAAGGTTTAAAGATTGCACCCATTAACTAATCAAAATTACATCGTATACCCGCTTCCCTCTTTTATGTCTTAGCGCATCTTGCTATAGTTAAGAACGAAAACTTAAGAATCAAAATCACGTTTTACTCTATAGATAGATACATGGATTAGGAGGATTGCCATAATGCTAATTTACCTCAATGTAAAGTTAGTGTCATATGAGAAGAACAGACCAGGCATTTTCTCTGCAATGTTTAGCAGCTTGGAAAATTCCAACTCTGTTTTTTTCTACCCAATATGGTAGGACAGCATGAATTCCAAACACATAGTGGCCATAGAAAGTAAAAATAAACAAATAAGCAGGACCGTTGCAGAAGTAAAACTATCATTTGCTGCTCTGACTCCTTTTTCTCCTCTTCTTTCTCTTTTTATTCTGATTTTTCCACAGTTGGTGTCACAGAACTTGTTTCTGAATTCTCATTCTCTTTCACCTCCTCTGACTCTGATTCTTTTGGAAGAATAACCTCGGCGTGTTTGCTTGATTTATCTATGGTTTCAGCTTCCACTTCCTTTATCTCGCTCTTCTTCCTCTCGCCTTTCGTGGTGTTTCATTGTCAGTGGAAAGGAAACAAGAATATGGCGACAAATGAAGAGGTCAAGCCAAAGGTGTCAGGGTACAAATTGTTCATGAAAGCATATTTCAAGCCAAAGGTGTTGTCCCAACTATCAGACAACCAGCAGTCGAAGAAGAAGAAATAGATGTAGTTTTATAGTAAATTAGTTGAATGAATTGGCTTACATATGACCTTATTTTGGCAATGTATATAATTGGAAGTGAATGTACAAACTTTGCTCAGTCTTAGAGCAAATACTAATTATTTTTTGACTAGCCTTTGAGCCAAATGTTGAATATAGCAACAAGAAATGGTATATGCAGGAATGGTGTTACAATTGTTTGACTTACTGCCACTTTGTGCAAGAAATTTAATTCTTTGATTCTAAATTTGAGTGCTATTGGTGGTTGTTCATTATTTTGACCTTGGTGAATTCATCAAGTTTAGCATGTATTTGCACCTAAAGTTTGACTTTCACTTGTCCCCATATATGCTAAATCATTGGTAAGTCGTTGGAAATGCAATTCTGAGTTACAGAGGTGATTTACAATAATAAATTCTATATTTACAACATACAATTGTTGTTTTAACAACAAGTTTTTAGAACCTTTTTGTGATTTCGAGTTACGAGGTGATTTACAACAATAAATTCTATATTTACAACATACAATTGCTGTTTTAACAACAAGTTTTTAGAACCTGGATTTTGTGATTTCTGAGTTACAGAGATGATTTACAACAATAAATTCTATATTTACAACACACAATTGATGTTTTAACAACAAGTTTTTACAACCTGGATTTTTTCAAATCTTGAGTTCCAAAGGCGATTTACAACAATAAATTCTATATTTACAACACACAATTGCTTTGTTTTAACAACAAGTTTTTACAACCTGGATTTTTTCAAATCTTGAGTTCCGAGGCGATTTACAACAATAAATTCTATATTTACAACACACAATTGTTGTTTTAACAAGAAGTTTTTACAACCTGGATTTTTTCAAATCTTGAGTTCCGTGGCGATTTATAACAATAAATTCTATATTTACAACACACAATTGCTGTTTTAACAACAAGTTTTTACAACCTGGATTTTTTCAAATCTTGAGTTCCAGAGGCGATTTACAACAATAAATTCTATATTTACAACACACAATTGCTGTTTTAACAACAAGTTTTTACAACTTGGATTTTTTCAAATCTTGAGTTCCAGAGGCGATTTACAACAATAAATTCTATATTTACAACACACAATTTCTGTTTTAACAACAAGTTTTTACAACCTGGATTTTTGCAAATCTTGAGTTCCACAAATGTTGATGGATCAAAGCTAACTTTGAATTTCACACAAATGTCATTGCTTTCTTCTCCAATCAGAGATGATATGATTCTTCGCAATTCATCATAGGTTGTGTCTTCCTTTATAAATTTTGTTCTTACCAAACCTCCAACATATTGACTTTCATCTCCCCCACCATTTAAAAACTTCCCCCAAAATGAAAGAAACAATAGATTTTTTCTAGAAGAACCTGCCATATTTCAGACAATCTGCAACAACAAGATTGTATTAACAACTAAAAAAAGCCACCACTTACAACAATAAATTCACGTATTAACAACAACTTTATTGAATCCTATCGAACTTTTTATTGAATGTTCCATCATCACATCAACCACAAACCAAAGTGAAAACATAGTAGTCCCTCTGTTTCCTTCCCAAAAAACAGAGCAAAATGTAATTAACCCTACCCAATAACATGAAACCCTAGAACTTTTTATTCAATGTTCCATCATCACATCAAATTATATCTAAAAGTAGTTGAATGTATGCGCCTAGCCGGAGAACTTCATGCGGATATTGTGGACTTGAAGGAAATGTACAGGGAACAAGTGAATGCAAAGAACATACAACGAAGGGGAAGGATTATTCAACGAAAATATGACAGCTTCACAGTCTAAGCTTTGCCTAGGACATGAAAATGTCACTTACTTGTCTTCTACGTTGGAGATTCGATCCACCTTTAATGCTTATTGATTTCAGCGTTTTCCCCTTTTTCCACAGCTACTCCCGCGCATTTTCATTGCTTTCTTTGTTTCATGCGTTTTTTATGCTGATTGTCCAAAAGGTTCATTTACTACTCTGAAATAATTACACAGAAGTCCCTAGGGACTTCTGTGTAATTTTGTCATTTCATGGGACCTAAATGTAAATATCTGTCTTCCTTGGGACCTATGTGTAATTTTCCCATGAATTCCTTAATAAAACTTGCGAAATTTTGATAGTATAGATTTATTACTTGGTAAACGAAATTGTTAAAACATAATGAAATGTCATAAATTTTTTAACAAAATTTGTGAAAAACTCTATAGTTTAGATTTGTTACTTAGTAAATAAATGTTGTTAAAACCTAATCAAATATCGTGAATTCTTCAACAAAACTTGTGAAAAAACCTGTTGATTTGTTACTTGGTAAATGAAAGTTGTTAAAACTTAATCAAATATTGTAAAATTATAACAAATCTTGCTACTTTGGCAATAATTATTGCCGCCAGAGCTCTATTTAAAAAATCAAAACCATTCACCGGGGTGGGGATTACAATTTTTTTTTTTTAAAAAAAAACTATATTTGCACCATTTCATTTTTTTAATTTTGAAAAGGACCAAGCAAGCTTAACACTTTTCTAGTATTATGAATATTCAAAACACCATTTTATTCTATCCTGTTTTTAAAGTTCTTTTTGTGCTAGTTCTTCAAACTAGCAGGCTAACAGCACTTGGGAAAAAAAAAAATAGCAGCACTTGTGTTTTAAAAAGTTTAGAGTTTTTTTTTATAACTAAATTCTAAAAAAACCCCAATTAAGTTTAGGATTGCATATGACTCCCTAATATTTCAAAGTTTAAATTTAACTCCCTGACCTTTTATTTCAAAGTTATCTTTTTAAACGAAATTGAATGTTAAATTAACAAAAGACACGTGGCATCCTATGTAAATTACTGATTTTGTAAAATCCTCCTAAATTTTGACCAATTATAGATAACCTCATATTAAGTTCGTTCTCATGACTGTTAAATTTGCACCTTAACCCTAATAAATTATTAATATTTTTACTATCATTTGTCAACTAAAACAACTTTTTGTATGGCAAAAAATAGAAAAATGATACTTAAAAAATAAAAATAAGCATTGAACCGCTAATTCAAGAAAAAGTGCATTATTAAGGCCTTCATTAGTAATATTGATGCTTTTTATAAGATATTTTATGATAATAATAATAATTTTATTCAGTAATCATTTATTAGTAATTCATATTTTTTTTTCTTAAATATGACATTCAACACCTAATTTTATATTTTTCAAAATATTATTTTTCTATCATACAAAAAATCTATTTTAATTGAAAAATAATAATAAATTTATTAAGATGAGAGAAGTAACAATAGGAGGTTAATATTAAAAAAAACAAAATCTCAAGGTGTTAAATGTCATTTTTGAAATGTCGGTGGTTATTTGTAAAGCAAAATATCCTATTTTTTTTAATAGTGTGATTAAAGTTTAGGGGTAATTTGTAACTCTTAAAGTTTAGGGGTTTTATCAAATTAATAATTTACTGAGGATGCCACGTGACATCTATTAATCTGACGTGACAATTTTTCATTAAAAAAATAACGGTAATTTGACAACAGAGTTTATCATTAAAAAAATAAATGGTTAGGGAGTTAAAATTAAACTTTGAAATGTTCAAGGTTTTTATATAATTCAGCATGTTTTTACCAAAATTAGTTGAGTCTTTGACTGTAATAATATTTAGGGACGAAAATATGTCGGATTATAGATCTGATAAGGCCTAACTTATTTAATAAAGAGGAAAGTCATCACACCTATTTGAAGACTTTCTTGTATTAAAATAGACCATGCATTTTTCAAAGGTTTAGCCTACATCCAGTAATATAGGGTTGAGTTTGCATGTCCAACCCACCAACCCATAAAAATTTGAAGGGTCAGGGTTGTGATACAGGTATTTTTGGCTCAAATGTGCACAATTTGTACCCATGGGCTAGCCTTCATTTATTTTATTTTTTTATTTTTTGAAATTTTAAAAGGTAATATGCAATTTTTTAAAATAAGAAAACGTAATATGCAAAAAAAAACTTGGGAATTTTTCCAAAAAAACCTTCAAAATCTCAATTTAGTTTTGTTTCCTACAATAATTCAGATATTGATTACACTTGAATATCAATTCAACTCTTTTAGAGGGAAATCACTAAATTGCACTTTTTTTTTTTTTTTTTATACATAGGCGATAGGGGAGGGGGGATCGAACCCAGGACCGGGCGGGGGGAAACTAATTCCAATACCACTGCACTACTAGTAGTGCCGGTACTAAATTGCGCTTTTGATATTTTGAAAGTATTTTTCTTGAATTTTCCCAAAAAAACTTAACAAAAAAAGGGTTGGCAGCCCACCAACCCACCTGATAGGTTGGGTTTGCTAAATGTCAGCCTGTCAGCATATGGGTCTTTTCGCTTGACCCTTTAGCTATCAACCTGTAGCATGCCAGCTCGTAACCGGTAGGCTAGTCTACATTACCAGCTCAAATATAGCCTACAAGTCTATAGGCCTAACTTGCTTAGTATATCTAAAATTAAATTATTTTTTGAAATCTTGAATATTAGATCCCATTTATAATAACATTTAATTAGATCAAATTTAAATTTTATTTAATATATGAGGCTATTTAAAGCCTACAATTCACCAATGGGGGTTGGCACAAATGATAAGCGGCTTGTGTCGCTTAAGCAAGGCTTCGAGTTTGAGCCATCGACGAACACAGAGGGGGCTAGGGGTGCCCCCCCTAAATTTAAAAAAAATGAAGTAAATATATTTTTTTTAAAACATGAAGTAAATATGTGGGGCCCACACACGAGGTAAAACATTAGTCACAAACTCACATTATCAAATATCGCACATCCGCATCCGTTCGTTTTTTTTTTTTTCTTGCTCAGGCTGTCATATATTTTAAGAAAAATTAAAGAGGTGGGGCCCACATCTTTAATATATATCCCCAACCTTACTTGTTTTGCACTTTTCGGAAATTGCCATTGTCTCTTCGTCCTCTCACTGGCTACTCATCCAGCATTTTTTTCAATAGTTTATAGCAAATTTTGAGAATCCATATAATACTTAAAATCACTTCTTTTCATTAAATTTCCTTCATAAAATTTATTATACATGATTTTATCTTTCTAATGATACTATTTTTATACTGATTAGAGAATATTTTAGGGTGAGTATTTTGGACAAGTTTTGAGTTTTGTTAACAGATGGCTATGGGAATATTGATGATGACTAATATTTAATTTTAATCTATTTACTTTTGTTATTAATAATATTTTTAAAATCATATTGGTCATGAAATAATTTATACTCTTTGTAGGTGATTATTATGAGGAAGAGTGCTACCATTGATACTTATTTTAAGAGAAAAAAATAGTGAGTCTTTGCCCTCGTCTACCTCTAATGTTGAATTGTCAAATACCGAGACTTCTTTTACAAAGTCTCCTAGATTTGAAAATAAAAAGATAGGTAAAGAAGTTGATCTTGCTTCATTGGAAAGAGATCCAGCACTGTGCCCTCCAATATGGGAATATTGAGGATAAATCAACAAGATGAAATTCGTCGTGTTTATCTTAAACTTGGTCCATTTCAATGCAAGCTTCAAAATTATCCTTTTTTTAGGCCAAAGAAGAATCAACGTCATTTTTGCTCTTTTTGATTTGTTTCCATCTTGGTTAGAATATTCTCCAAGTAAAGATGTTTCATTTTGTTTTGGACTTAATACATTTGTTGTTGATGGATTTAAAAATTGGAAAAAAGGTTAATGATGGAGAAAATTGTGTTTTTTTACGCCATGTTAGGAAAATAATTATTATGGCTCTTTTAAGCCATAAATGATCCTCGTTTCTCAAAGATGGCAAACCGGGCTCTCAATAACATTTTACATGCCTTTGGAATCAAGAAATTTTGCAATGCTCGGCCAAAATAACCTCGAGTCTTTTCAGATTTCGGTTTTGGTTCTGAAACAGACAAGAGACAAACGAAATCCAAATTATTAACTCTAGGCAAAACAACGGCCCGAGAAAATAAAAGAGAAGGAAAACGCATGCAAATCCTAAATCCGAATCCTAAAATGCAATGAGAAAAGAAAAATCAGTAAGGAATCATACCTCAAGTTATTAGAATCTTTCACTAGGTTGTTTTCGCTTTCGCTTTGCTTACTTCGCAAATTCTGCGCCTTCGGTTTTCCTCCACTCGCTTCTCTTTATATACATAATCGAGTGAGCAACGACCCAAAATATGCATAATCTTCCTAGCCTGCGCCACGCCCCTCTTAATCAACTTAATCAGTGCACTTGAGTGCTCAAATGGCACACTCGAGTCTCCCATATGTACACTCTAAGTGTCCTCATTTCTCTCGATTTTCGTTCAATAATACATCACACTAGAGTGTAATAATGTCATATCCGAGTGCACACTTGAGTGTTCTCACTCAAGTGTATTGTTGTTCTCATATGTTATAGTCTCAATTTTCGTTCAACAACAACAACACGTGCAAATGACACACTTGAGTGTGTCATTAGCACACTCTCAAGTGTGCTATTATTCTTGCATGTCTCCGCAAGTTGCCATCAATAAGACAGACACTCAAGTCTAGCATTTTTCACACTCAAGTGCCTGACCACGGTTTTAAGTACTTTTGTGAGTGATTTCACTCGAGTATGCACGCTTTCACTCGAGTGTCTATCGCACCTAAGAAGTTTAACTCTGTTTAAAGTGACTTGAACAGGGGATTGTGAAGGAAGAGAAAAATATGTAGTTGTGCATGTTGTAAACCAAAACGATGAACCTTAACTACTTTAGGCGGTTACATAGATGATATTGTTTGTCTGTCTGTCGTTCTCAATTGCAATCACACAGATTGCCTTTGCAAAAATATAAATATATGTGGATCTCGTTCTTCTTAGCTCTCTGTATTTCTAGGGTCACAAGCTCGCCCTTTTAAGCTCGCTCTTTTATACAGTTAGTCATGTCATCAGGGGCAAATGGGAATTTCGGCGACTTTCGGCAATTTTCAAAAGCACTGGAAAATAAAATGGTGGAACCCATTTCCCTTTAAACATGGGAGAATGGCGCCCAGGGAAAATATTTTTCTACGGAAAATTCAGTCCAAACAGTCACCGTCGGCTGGAAATTTGAATTTTCCTTTTTCGCCTGATTTTGAGTTATCTAACGGGCCTTAATTCAAGGCCATGATGGTGACAGGCTCAAAAGACAACGGGTGACGACAAAGACGGAAGATGCACCAAAAATGGAGATGGGTTTTCAACTTTGTGCAAACAAACCTTCCTCTCAAACTCTCTTCTCAAGCATAAAGGGCAATAAAGTCTTTCCATCATTTAAGTTAATTTCATTTTAACCTTAAAGGACTACAGTGTGATTCAGAGTTGTTTGGAGTAAATTGAAATTATGTAGCTACAGTGTCCTTTAATAAAAATTTTCCTTATTTCTATTTTTGAGCAGTCCAATTTGCTAGAATATAATTTTTCCTTTTTTTAAATATACTTTTAGAAAGTTTTTTGTGGTTTTTTTTTTTTTTTGACTGTAGAATGATTAATTTTAAAAGTAAGATATTTGTTAGCTCCAATCATCCAATCAAATTTTAGCACGTTAAGGTGTTAAAATAACCTACAACTTTTATCAAAAGTGTCACAGTAACTATAAACTATTTTTTTGGAGCAAAAGTAACTATAAACTTTTAAATTTGGAGCAAAATCATTAAACTTATACTTACTACAATGGAGAAAATTAATCTTTTGGCCTTAAAATTTTGACTCACCCATAACTAAATTCCTAGAGTTTGACTCGGTACAACATAGTCCCAAAACTTTCAATCTCTGATTTTTCTAAGTCATCCTATGTGGCAAAATAATGTTAAAATTATTGTTAAAAATTGCTCAAAGTGGATTTTACATAAATTAAAAATAATAATAATAATAGTGTCTCGTCCCCACCGACTTGAATCCTCCTCCACCTTTGTTTTCTAGAAATCTCATTGGGCATTTGCACTATCCATGACATATTCTTCAGAAGCTCCTTTCAAGTATAAGATGAGATCTATTTTCTTATATCAAATGGTCTTCAAAATTATGAACATCATGTAAAGGATCTGTAGTTCCATTTGTCATTAAAAGGAGAGATTGTACACTAGATATGTTGTAAAATGTGTGAGCTTCAAATTTTTCTAATCTCATCTTCTTCCAAGTGCTATTCACTATTTATCATTCAAAAGTTAATAAATCTCTCTTTTCATTTTTTTGGGGTACATTTTGGATGCTTTATCATATTTACAAGCATCATAAGTGACTTCAACATTCTCTAATTTGAATCATTGGATGTCCTTTGGTGCTGTAAAAGGATCTTTCCGCCACAGATAACTAGCGAGGTTTTCGGAAAACAAAGGCAAGGGGATGCGAGTTGGGGGGATGAAGACACTGTTTTGTTTTTTAAATTTATGTAAAATCCACCTAATCAATTTTTTACATCATTTTAACTTCTTTTTTTTGGGTCAAAAACGATGACTCAGAAGTATCAGGGATTGAGTTGTAAGCAAGTCAAAAGTTCAATGATTGGGTTATAAGTGAGTCAAAACTTGAAGGGCCAAAAAATAAATTTTCTTCTTGCACGTGTAACATCCCAAACTTTGAGATTTGAAATAATGAATAATTTAGGCCTAAAAATTATATTTTATAGCCTAGGAAAATTAATTGAGAAGGAAAAATCCTTATAGGAAATTAAGGATTTATTTTTAATGATAATTGCCATTAAATAAATAAAGGATCTAATTGTAAATAAGAGTCTTGAAGAGGATCAAGTGAGATAATTTTTAAAGTGGCTCCACCACCTAAATACAAATATTCCAGATTAGCCCAATATAATACCCCAACCCATTACCTTATCATTTAAGACCCAACCCACTATCTCATCTATTCTTATTCTCATACTCCCATCTCAACAGCACGAGCCCATGAGTAGCTCAATCCATTAGATTGCTTTCAGCCCAACTATGACAGGAAAAAGAGATCACAGTAAAAAATAAATCAAATCCTCATCATAACTCTCGGTCAGATCATGCAAACCACCGAAAGCACAGTGAAATCACATAAACACAGAAAAGGAGTTTGCAGCAGTGATTTTCACGGGATAGCAGAGAGATTAGAGGCAACGAGAGATTATACAGATCAGCAAACCATACCCTTGCATCATTTGATCTGCAAACCATGCTCTCCCATACCTCTGAGCCCCAACAAGAACCCATGTCGTTCTCTCTTCTCAGACAGTTAGCTTCCCTCTTGGACTGGACCCTTAGAGTGTTATATATTCACTGCTCCTAGACTCCTCTTCATTCACGTTGCTAAAACAAAAACCAGAACCGAGCCACACTCACAGAGAGAGAGAGAGAGAGAGACGTGATCATTTTACTCTGCATAAGTGTTTCCAAAAATAGGGGTAGTGAGCCACAGTAGGAATCATAACAAGCATGTCTGAAATTGAAGGTAAATCATCAAGTCTCCCTTCCTTCTAGTTTTTTCTGATTTTTCCAACATAAGTTTTGAGTTTCCAACCTTGGGAATGTAGCTATAATTCCACATGAGTGTTCTGTGTCTTGGAGCTAGAACATAGGGATTTTTTTTTAATACATTGGAAAACTCCTGAACCAGCACATGAACCCAAGCATTTATGTTATATATATATATATATATATATATTTCAGGAACCATATATGATCAGAAACTAAACCTTACTGTTTACGTATATATTGATCGTTGTGTGTGTATGACTATATATATATAACATGAAAAGAAAAGCTTGTTGTTATATATAGATATCTATATATGTACATGTGTATCACAACAAAGCATATTTTATATGGTTAGTATTTGTTAAACTCAAAATTTATATATATATATGAAGAAGCATATTTTACGTAGTATTAGTACTTATTAAACTCAAATTATATGAAGCATATTTTACGATTAGTATTTGTTAAACTTCTAATTTAAAGTATTGATGACGTATTTAATATTGGAATAGCCTTTGGGTTAATAAAGATATTATTGAAATTTTAATCGGTTTAGTTTTGAAATTTAAAGGACTGATATGTCATTTCTGAAATTCGTGGGACTAAACTGTCATGTTTTTCTTAAAAAAAAAAAAAATGTATACCCCAAACTGTCATTTTCAGTTTTGTTATAACAATATATTATTATTAAAATTTGTATATTTTTAATTATATGAAATTATAAGTTATAATTTTGATTATGTAGAGTTTTGGAAGAGTTATTATTGGTTAGTAAATTGGTTGTGGTAGATTGATTTTTGACGTGTGTTTGAGCTCTTGGATTAGAAGCAGTTGATAATAATTTGCTTTGGCAAGAGGTAACCACTTTCCACTTGTTATGTGTATTAATATGTTGTTTGTGAGTACGTTGTGAAATAATTATGAATATTTTAATAGAAATTTTCCTTATGGAACCTTATGATTTAAATTGTGAAATATATGCATATATTTATATAAGTATAAGAATTGCGAATTAAGATATTATGACATATATATGAGAATTATTTTAAATAGCATGATATGAACTTGAAAATCTTGGAAAAATTACTGTTGAATTGGAAATAAATTGCGTAGTTTATTTTACCACGTGGTATAGCCTCTATTGGTGCACAATGGTTGGCTTTCTATGGTCTCACTTGTTCAATGAGGGACTGCCCTACTACTTTGATGAGGGTTTGCGACACCTCACTAGTTCAATGAGGGGAAAAGACCCACGGGCTGGGACATGTGCTCTGGGGATTTTGGCGGTCCTCATCACATGACCAGTGAGCTTTTGAGTAGCCAGTAATATGGATAGTGACTTAGCCCATGGGTCTAGTCAACAGAAATAAGGCAGTTCGGTTCGATTGAAGGGAGGTATTTTGGGAATTGTGTTGGGAAAAGTTTGATACATAATTCATGATATAAAATTTGTGATGTGGATATTGGTAAATTATATTTATAATACTTTATTATATAAATTGTTCCACATGATACCTCACTAGGACATATTAGTATTCGTAATGAGTTAAATTGATGGTTACAACATTTTTTGGGAGATAATTTCCATGCGGGTCCAGGGAGGACTTTGGAAGTTTAGGCTACTTTTACGACAATAGTGCTTCCATCTTTTGGTATATATTGGATGATTGTATATTGCCACGTTAGAGCTCATTTTGCATACTCTGGTTTATTTTGGATATTTTGATTAATGATGAAGCAGTATTAAGTTATTAATCTAACTATTATATAGTAAATATGTTAAGTAAAATGGAGGACATTATAGTATCAGCTTATTTATTTGGCAAAGTGTTTTGGAGCCTCAAATGTGCGACGAGATGGCAAAAGAGCAATAGAGATTTTTTTTTCCCCGATTGGGAGCGTTTTGTCCATCTTTTACTTTTACTTTTTATCAAAAGCCACTCACCCCCGCTTTGAAAGTGAGCTTTTGCCATGGTCCCATCAAAATCCAAAGAAACATTAAGTTTTTTATATTAAAAAATGATTTTTAATTTCCTTTATAGAGGAATATTATTTAATTAAAAATTTAATATTTTTATTCTTTATAATATATATTTTTATGCCAACATCTACAATAAGTTAATTTTTTTCATATTTATTATAATTAAGTATTTTCAATTCAAAAAAAACACTTTTATATCATCAATCCAAACATAAATTATATTTACAATATGACTTTTCTTATATCTTAAATTTGCAAAACCTATATTGAAAAAAAATTTTTGCATTAATCCAAACGGACACGTAATAAATGGAAGTTAGTTGGATTTAATAATTTCGCCTTAATTTTGAAAGTTTACTATTACTTTTGCTCTAAAAAATAATTTTTATGGTTATTGTTGTACTTTGATAAAAGTTGAAGGTTATTTTAGCAACTTAATCCATTTTTTTTTTTAATATCAAAAAATCACATCGATGAAATTTTAAAATTATGTTATAAGGTTTTAGCACATAAAAGTGGAGTTCCTAAAGCGCGGCGCTTGGAAAGGGTTTCAAGGGTTTTTTTAATAAAATTGAGAGTAACGATGTTGTTTCCCAACATTTTTCAATTTCAAAATTTCAAGTTCATTTCAGTTTATTAAAATTCAACGTTTTCATTTATCATTTTTATTTGAAAAATATTTTTCTGTCTTTTTTTCCAATTAAAAATTGTACAAAATCCGTCAATTGTTTTCCCAAAATTCATTTTATAGCTAAGCGTAAGCCTACAATTTAAGTAACAAAATAAGGGAGGGAGCCTCATTGCTTCTTGGGAACAAGCAAGCGTTGGGGCATCAACCATGTATTTATTAATGTATTGTTATGTAAAAAAATCATTTAAGATATGAGCGAGTGAGACAGAGAGAGAGACTATTTTATATGCATAGATACCCTTCATTGCCCTCAAATTGCTAATCTGTTTCAAACATATTAAGGACTTGACATGCTAGAAAAAGGTCAGTGCAATAAGGACATAATGTGGCAAAAGAAGACTAGTGTAATAAGCTGGTCATATTAAAATGCAATAATCAAGAGGGTTATATACAGTTGGAAGACATAGTGAAAAATATAAATTTTATCTAACAATAGCAATGTCATTATCCTTATAAGCACAAAAATACTTCCAGATTGAGTGTGAAGCAGTCAATCTGAAGGTTAAATCAAAAGAAATACAGAAGCATGGATGACTAAAACCATGGGAATGCAAAGAAAGATGAGATTTGGTCAAGATACACTGATCAAACAAACTTCCTTTCAAGAATAATAGTTAGTTAAAGCTATCAACATTTAGCCAAGAAAACATCAAGGTGATATTTTCTTCAGTTTTATCCTCCCTTCTGCTATATCTTCTCTCCTCCAATTTTGCTGCTCCTTCTGTTTAAGCTAATTGTTCGTTCTCTCTCGGGCAGCATCACAATGCAAATGAGAAAGAGAGAATAAGAGAGAATGATGTTGATGAGATTACATTTAAATGAAGCAAGAAATGTGGAGAAAAATGAACATACCTTGAATAGTGTGGCTTCCTGCAGATTCTACACTATAACGGTATGAAGAGATGTTGTTCATATTTAAACTCATCTTATAATCCTCCTCAAAGTTAAAATCAAGCATTTTTGTTCTAGTCATCAGCAAAAGAAATCCAAGCATACAAACTTGCAACTTATTAACGAAGTGATGCTGTTTGAGAGCTTCAGCTATTGGTAGAGTAGATGAGACTCACTATTTACAGGAACAAATCAACCAAGCATCTTAAGCACAAGATATCCATTACAAGCGTTCAAACTAAATAAAGTACAAGATATCCTTCATTTCACTGGACAAATTTATAACTAACTATTCAGGTTGAGGAGAGCCAAATTGAATCAATCGAATCTAGTTTTTTAGATCAAACTAAAACCAACACAAAATTTGAGTTCAATTCTTTGAATATTAGTATTGGGCTTTACTCAAATCAAATCCACTCTTAATTAAAAGCTAGAGACAATGAACATTACAAAACAACGGAACCAACCAAGCCTGTCTAAGAAAAATAAGCAAACAAAAATATAGATAATCAAGAAAGAAGTCAACTACAGTCAAAATTAACAAGTATATCAATACATAGGGGCATATATATAAAGGGATGAAAGCAAAACAAAACATGGAAAATGGTGCTAACAAAATAGGAGGAGGCAAAAAGTGCAAAAAATTGAAACATTCATTAACTTAAGGGCACCAAAGACACGATTGTCAGTTGTGGAAGAAATAGAGCAAAGTACAAGGAAGAGGGAAGGAAAGAAAAAGATAAAGCAGCAAATATTGGGACATCCTACAAATTTTATACTATAATGGTCTGACAGAGATCTTGATCATAGTTGAACTCACCATATAATCCTCCTAAAAGTTTTAAAAATAACATGTATGTTCTTGAAATTAATCCAACCATACAAGCCTAGAAATTCGTATCCAATTCCATATAATGGACACTTGCAATTAATTGACAAAGCAATGATGTCTAAGAGATAGCTTTGAGAGATGCGGCTATTGGTAGAGCAAATGAGACTGACTATTACAACTAAAGCTGAGTAGAGTCAAATCTCAAGTTTGACATTCAGAATAAAATAAAGTTAGAACCTAAATGTTTAGATCAAACTAGAATCAGCACCAATTTGAGTTCAATATATCAAATGTAAGTGTTTGGCTTGACTCTATCAATCCACCCTTAATTAAAAGCTAGTGACAATGAACATTACACAAAAATGAAACAAAATCAAGCCTGTATAAGAAAGATAAGCAAACAAGAATTAAGACTATATTAAGAAAAAACTCAACTACATTCAAAATTAGCAAATACGTCAGAATAAAGATGGAAGATTATATAAAGGGAAGGAAGCATAAAAGAAGAAGGGAAATGGCAACAGGGGCAAAAAAAAAAAATTGCAACATTGAGAGACTTGAGGGCACCAAATACGCAGATTACCAGTTGTAATCCTAGAAAAGACAACATCAAAGGGAGAACAAGGAGGTCTTCAAGTATATCATAAGGTCTGACAGAAAACTGCTCATAGAAAGACTAACAATAACAATGTCAATATCCTTATAAGCACAAAAATATGAGCGAGAGAGAGAGAGATTATTTTGTACGCACAGATACCTCTCCATTGCCCTCAAACTGCTCTTCTGTTTCAAACATATCAAGGACTTGACATGCCAGAAAAAGGTCAGTGCAATAAAGACACCATGTGACAAAAGAAGGCTAGTCTAGTAAGCAGGTCACATTAAAATGCATGAATCAAGAGAGTTATACACAGTTGGAAGAAAGTGAAAAATAGAGATTTTATCTAAGATGTACCTGCAGCATAGTTTGTAGAGCCACTTTGAGACCACTGTGGCATCTCATGTGCTGATGTGCATATGTAGCAGCAAGAACAGTATCACCAGCAACACTAGCAGATTTTTTGTTGTGCAATAACATCTTTGTTTGTCTAATAATGCGATCAAGGCTGATACTCAAATAAATATTAGCAGAGAAATAAAGTTTCAAATTCTTCATATGATGAAAGTATAAACTACAGTGAATTACCTAAACTAGCCGATGAAAGAAAAGAAAAATTATCCAGATCCTTATCTTCAAGAAAATATGTTAAATCTACCTCAAGATTATCATCAGGAAACATCTCAGCACCCTCAAATTTGTTGCTGTATTCCTTCAGCTCTTCAGGAAACAGAGCATCCTGTTCACACTCAATCAGAGAGCTTATTGATTCCCCTTCATCTCTCCTCATGTGTCTTGGCCTACTGATCTTGGAGACCACATACCCATGATCAGAAGAATTTTGTTCCTTCTGGTGTATAAGACAACCATCAAGTCTGTACTCATGCATTGTCCAACCGTTAGTCTTCTTGGATCCTTTTATCATGTGGTCTTCTTCCTTCTTCTTCTTCTCTATGAAGGAGAAGGTCCTCTTAGACCCGATATGCTTCTTCCCAGCATAAATTTTCATGTCAGATTGACCTCTCCAAGTACCAAACGTTGTGGCTCTTACAACCCTTGAAGAAGAACCATTGCTGAAGTTTCTTAATCTACTGAAGAAGTGAAGAGATTCCTCTTCCCGATCCTCAAACATCTTCCTCCAAGAACCGTCACCTCCATAAATGTCACAATCAATAATTGCATTACAAGGGAGGGGTTTGCCATTAGCCTTCTTGTACAAGTAATGCCAAATCAGTTCTTGATCAGTTGGGTTAAACTTGAAGCCAGGCGGTACAGTTGTATTCATTGTCTCCAGGTAGCCAGAAAAAAATTGCAATTTACAGAATGGAACAGGCCTCCGAGTTCTCCGCTGTTGGGTTTCACTGCATCAAGAAAGACTCATATGGTAAAAACAATCTATCATCAAGTCAAGCAAAAGCCATTTAGAGCCCGCAATTGAACATGTGCTTTACATGGTCTGTACACTGTATAATACTGAATGATCATTATAAGCTCTGTTCAAACAGCCATTATTAATAGTAATAAATATCCTTCCTAACCTTTTGGCAGTTTACTGATTATGAAACTTGTGGCAAACTAAGAACGTACAAATCTGTGCAATTAGTATGAAAGTTAATGTGAAGTGTTTTATAATATATAAAAGTGTAGAACTTTAAAAGGCTATGGCGGAAAAACAAAACCACTAGTTGGATTATTGAGTGAGATCAACGTAACATTCTTATTTTATTACATAATAGAAATAAACGAGAGACATGAAATTAAATGCTACTCTACTTACAAATGAAATTGAAACCCAGAATCCAATAAAAAGAAGAGAAGGCACGAACAGTCAGCCCGAACAATTTGCACGGCTTCGAATCAATTGATGATTACGATCGCAAGCAACAAATTTAGGGTTCAGAAGGCGAAACAAATGCTGAATCAAAGAATAATCACATGGAGAGAGAGAGAGAGAGAAGCCTGGCAGTAAAGAGAGAGTGGGTTATCGGATTCGACCGTTGCCTGAATATTAACACTAGCTCGATGGAATTTTGGGCGGCAACGAGGGTTTTTTAAGTGGAGGCAACGAGGTTCTTAAAAGTTGAATCGCGCGCATTGCCACAATGCCGTTGCATTCGAACGTACCGTTTTTCTTTTTCTTTTCTTTTTGTTTTTTTACTTTTTGCTAAGTTAATGATAGGTAATACAGTCCTTAAAAATGTTAAAAGATTAAAAATATAGTCTGAATATTCATAAAATTAGAGAAGTGTTTGGTCTGATTTTTTCTTGCCAAAATTAAATTTAAATGACTAAAAGACCCTTAGATATTTAAAATAAGTGTAACCCGCACCCCGCCGATGACCACCAGTGACATACTCGAGCCGGCGCTGGAGCACGGTCGTCGGGGTGAGTGACAACTTTCGTTTAGATTTGTTACTTGGTAAACGAAAATTATTAAAACCTAATGACATGTCATGAATTCTTTAATAAAACTTGTGAAATTTTGATAATATAGATTTATTACTCGGTACACGAAATTGTTAAAACCTAATGAAACGTCGTAAATTTTTTAACAAAATTTGTGAAAAATTTATAGTTTAGATTTGTTGCTTAGTAAATGAATGTTGTTAAAACCTAATCAAATATCACGAATTCCTCAACAAAACTTATGAAAAACCTAGAGATTTGTTACTTAGTAAAACGAAAGTTGTCAAAACTTAATCAAATATTGTAAAATTATAACAAATCTTGCTACTTTGGCAATAATTATTGCCGCCAGAGATCTATTTAAAAAATCAAAACCATTCATCGGGGTGGGGATTACAAATTTTTTTCAAAAAAAAAAAAATATATTTGCACAATTTCATTTTAATTTTGAAAAGGACCAAACAGATTTAACACTTTTCTAGTATTATGAATATTCAAAACACCATTTTATTCTATCCTGTTTTTAAAGTTCTTTTTGTGCTAGTTCTTCAAACTAGGAGGCTAACATCACTTAGTTAAAAAGAAAAAAAAAAAAAAAAAGCAGCACTTGTGTTTTAAAAAGTTTAGAGTTTTTTTTTTTTTTTACTAAATTCTACAAAAACCCCCAATTAACTTTAGGACTGCATATGACTCACTGATATTTCAAAGTTTAAATTTAACTCCTTGACTTTTTATTTCAAAGTTATCTTTTTAAACGAAATTGAATGTTAAATTAACAAAAGACACATGGCATCCTATGTAAATTACTAATTTTTTAAAATCCCCCTAAATTTTGACCAATTATAGATAACCTCATATTAAGTTTGTTCTCAAGATTGTTGAATTTGCACCTTAACCCTAATAAATTATTAATTTGTCAACTAAAACAGCTTTTGTATGGCAAAAAATAAAAAATGATACTAAAAAAAATAAAAATAAGCATTGAACCGCTAATTCAAGAAAAAGTGCATTATTAAGGCTTTCATTAGTAATATTGATGCTTTTTATAAGATATTTTATGATAATAATAATAATTTCATTCATTAATCATTTATTAGTAATTCATATTTTTTTCTTGAATATGACGTTCAACACCTAATTTTATATTTTTCTAAATATTATTTTTCTATCATACAAAAAATCTATTTTAATTGAAAAATAATAATAAATTTATTAAGATGAGAGAAGTAACAATAGGAGGTTAATATTAAAAAAACAAAATCTTAAGGTGTTAAATGTCATTTTTGAAATGTCGGTGATTATTTGTAAAGCAAAATATCCTTTTTTTTTTTTTTTTTTTTTTAATAGTGTGATTAAAGTTTAGGGGTAATTTGTAACTCTTAAAGTTTAGCGGGTTTTATCAAATTAATAATTTACTTAGGATGCCACATGATATCTATTAATATGACGTGACAATTTTTCATTAAAAAAATAACGGTAATTTAACAATAGAGATTTATCATTAAAAAAATAAATGGTTAGGGAGTTAAAATTGAACTTTGAAATGTTCAAGGTTTTTATATAATTCAGCATGTTTTTACCAAAATGAGTTGAGTATTTGACTGTAATAATATGTATGGATGAAAATAGGTCGGATCATAGATCCTGATAAGGCCTGACTTATTTAATAAAGAGGAAAGTCATCACACCTATTTGAAGACTTTCTTGTTAAAATAGACCATGCATTTTTCAAAGGTTTAGGCTACATCCAGTAACATGGGTTGAGTCCACATGTCCAACCCGCCAACCCATAAAAATTTGGAGGGTTGGGGTTGTGATGCAGGTATTTTTGGCTCAAATGTGCATAATCTGTACCCATGGGCTAGCCTTCATTGATTTTATTTTTTTATTTTTTTAAATTTTAAAATTTTAAAAGGTAATATGCAATTTTTAAAAATAAGAAAACGTAATATGCAACAAAAAAAACTTGGGAATTTTTCCAAAAAAAAAAAAAACCTTCAAAATATCAAAATCTCAATTTAGTTTTGTTTCCTACAATAATTCATATATTAATTATATATATTGATATTTTGAAAGTATTTTTCTTGAATTTTCCCAAAAACTTAACAAAAAAGGGTTGGCTGCCCAACAACCCAGTTGGGTTTGCTAAATGTTAGCATATGGGTCTTTTCTCTTGACCCTCAAGCTATCAATCTGTAGCGTACCAACTCGTAACTGGCAGGCTGGTCTACATTACCAACTCAGATATAGCCTACAAGTCTATAGGCCTAACTTGCTTAATATATCTAAAAATATATTATTTTTTGAAATCTTGAATATTAGATCCCATTTATAATAACATTTAATTAGATCAAATTTAAATTTTATTTAATATATGAGGCTATTTAAAGCCTACAATTCACCTATGAGAGTTGGTACAAGTGGTAAGCGGTTTGTATCGTTTAAATAAGGGTTTGAGTTCGAGCCATAGACGAACAAAGGGAGGGCTAGGGGTGCCCCCCCCCCCCCCAAAAAAAAAAATAAAAAAAAGTAAATATGTGGGGCCCACACATGAGGTAGAACATTAGTCACAAAGTCAAATTATCAAATATCGCACATTCGCATCCGTTCGTTTTTTTTTTTTTTTTTTTTTTTTTTTTTAGCTCAAGCTGTGATATATTTTAAGAAAAATTAGAGAGGTGGGGCCCACACCTTTAATATATATCCCAACCTTACTTATTTTGCACTTTCCGGAAATTGCCATTGTCTCTTCTTCCTCTCATTGGCAACTCATCCAGCATTTTTTTCAATAGTTTACAGAAATTTTGAGAATCAATAAAATACTTAAAATCACTTCTTTTCATTAAATTTCCTTCCTAAAATTTATTATACATGATTTTATCTTTCTAATGATACTACTTTTATACTGATTAGAGAATATTTTAGATTTAGTATTTTGGACAAGTTTTGAGTTTTCTTAACAGATGGCTATGGGAATATTGATGATGACTAATATTTAATTTTAATCTGTTTACTTTTGTTATTAATAATATTTTTAAAATCATATTGGTCATAAAATAATTTATACTCTTTGTAGGTGATTATTATGGGGAAGAGTGCTACCATTAATACTTATTTTGAGAGAAAAAAATGGTGAGTCTTTGCCATTGTCTACCTCTAATGTTGAATTGTCAAATACTAAGACTTCTTCTACAAAGTCTTCTAGAATTGAAAATAAAGAGGTAGGTAAAGAAGTTGATCTTGCTTCATTGGAAAGAGATCCAGCACTGTGCCCTCCAATATGGGAATATCGAGGATAAATCAACAAGATGAAATTAATCATGCTTATCTTAAACTTGGTCCATTTCAATGCAAGCTTCAAAATTATCCTTTTTCTAGAGAAGAATCAACGTCATTTTTGCTTTTCTTGGTTTGATTTGTTTCCATCTTGGTTAGAATATTCTCCAAGTAAAGGTGCTACATTTTGTTTGCCTTGTTATTTATTTAGTAAACCAGGCAGTGGTTGTTTTGAACTTGATACATTTGTTGTTGATGGATTTAAAAATTGGAAAAAAGGTTAATGATGGAGAAAATTGTGTTTTTTTACGCCATGTTAGGAAAAAAGTTATCTCAGTGCATAAAAATGTTGTGAGTTCATATAGTGATCTTATGAATCAATCTCAACATATTGAGATATTGGTTGAAAAACTTACTTCTCAGGAGATTGCAGCTAATCGTTTGAGAGTACAAGTTTTTGTGGATGTGACAAGATGGCTTGCTCTTCAAGGATGTGCTTTTAGAGGTAATGATAAAAACTTAGATTCACTTAATGAGGGTAATTTTCTTGAGATAATAAAGTTTTTAGCTTCCTATAATCAAGAAGTTACAGCAGTTGTTTTAGAAAAAAGTCCTCAAAATGCATCATATAGTTCCTCTCAAATTCAAAAGGAAATTCTTCATGTTGCTATTATCACTTATATACATCAACAGTTGCTATTGATTCTCCCCATAAATCCTTGAATGCCTTTTTTTATGCCAAATCACATAGCCACATGGTGTTAGAGGTACCTTTATTCTATGATATATAAGCTTGTATAAATTGCATAGACTTTGATGCCAAATTACATAGCCACAAGGTGTTAGAGGTACCTTTATTCTATGATATATATAAGCTTGTATAAATTGCATAGACTCTAGAGTTATAAGCCTATAAATATTTAAATAATAATAAAATCCTAAACTTAATCTAAATCATATTCTAATTATAATAAGGATGTAGAATATCAAGAAATTTTTACTCCAGGAGCACCCAGCACAGAAAAGTTTTAAGCGGACAAAAAATACTAAAAAACTTTTAAAAAATGCAAAGTTAGCACAACGCCGTTAGAAAAAAAAAAATCAATGTTCGTTAAAATCACAAACTTTTAAGGGTTAAGGTGAGGTTGGCCAATAAAGTTTTACTTCAAGAGTACCTAGTACAAAAAAGTTTAATCTAGAGGCTCCCAACACAAAAAAGTTTTTAAGTGGACCTAAAATAACTACTCATTACATTTGTGATTTTTTTGTTGCATTCACTCTTTCTAACTCTAATGCACATGGTTGTGGGGTCTGGGCAAGAATTTGCAACAGTCGGATTTTGGGTGGATTGCACATGGACTTGCCCGGGCACGTTCGAAAACTTACCCGGCACCCTTGAAAGTTTACATTTTCGAACATGTCCGGAAAGTCCATGTGCAATCCACCCAAAATCCGAATTTTGCAAATCATTGTCCGAACCCCCAACCATGTGCATTGGGGTTAAGAAGAGTGAATGCAAAAAAAAAAAAAAAAAAAAAAAAAAGTCAAAATGTAACGAGTATATTTCATTTTGAGTAAGGGTGGTAAGTCTTCAAACTTGCCTAGGCAAGTCCATGTGCAATCCATCCAAAATCCGACTATTGTAAATCCTTGCCCGGACTCCCCAACCATGTGTATTGGGGTAAGAAAGAGTGAATGCAAAAAAAAATCACAAATGTAACGAGTAGATATTTTAGGCCCATTTAAAAAAAAAAAAAATTTGTGCTGAGCACTCCTAGAGTAAAACTTTGTTGGCCAATTTGCACCTTAACACTTAAAAGTTTGTGATTTTAACAGACGTTGATTTTTTTTTCCCCAATGGCGTTGTGCTAACTTTACATTTTTAAAAGTTTTTTTGTTATTCTTGGTCCACTTAAAACTTTTTTTGTGCTAGGCGCTCCTGGAGTAAAACTTTATTGGACAATCTGCACCTTAACCATTATAATAATGTTTACAATAAACTCTCTTTCTCAAGAATGAATGACATTGAACACTAAGTACAAGATATGATGTTGGGGCTTTGAATGTGAATATGATTTATTCATAATTTCAACACTTTTTCCTTAGAGAGTTTGTTCCTTTGCTTTGTGTCACACTCATCTCTAGATTACTCACAATATTCTTAAGGGGGCGTCCTCATTACTATCAGAATGTTTCTTTACTCAATTTCTATGCTCATTCATACATGTACATACTATAACATGTTTTTTTACAAATAATAAACATGCTGGAATTTATACATGACTCATTATCACTTATACACCTTCAATCTCCATCCATTCTCTCTTGCGCAACTTCATGCACTCCCCTTCTGTGCACTCACATACATGTATGGTTGGTTGTGGGAGGTTGAGATTCGGGGGAGTAGCAAACAATAGTGAACAATGCATGCAAGATAAATGTTAGTGCATGATATGCTTGCCTCACGTAGGCTCATGTTAACATAATAACAATTCTGCATGCTCAATGCTTCACATTTCTTACTTATGGCCACAACATCAATGGAACTAGAGCTTCAATCATTCAACAATGTTACACATACACAAGCAAGCAAAGCAATCATGCACATCAACACATAAGCAAACATATCAATACATGCAAGTAGGGTAAATTCACTACCTTGGGTCTTTAGGCCCTCCTCTCTTCTTTTTTTTCCCCCAACCATAAAGGTTGCTTCCATTGCCCCTTGTTTGTCACCTCATGGCCCTAAACACATAATCACGACTTGTTAGAGTCATGAAAGTGAGCCATGACAAATGAATGTCTAATGGGGCTACATTAGCCTCTAGGACATAACTCTACTCTTGGAAGTCACTCTTATTTACAATTCACTCTAATTTCTCATTTTCTCATATCAAGCCTATGTTGCCAAAATTTTCACCTAATTTTTATAAAAAAATAACTTAATCTACTAACCTTCAAATGGCGTGGTTCAAAGTTATATGTAAAAGCTCTTTAAATTCTTTATATGGGAAAAATATCACTTATTGCCATTTATATGTACAAGTATCCAAAAATCCTCAATCAATCAAACTGTTCCAAGAATTTGTTCCAGTTCTAGTGCCCAAACTTTAAAAATCCATATTTTATAATCTATTAACCCAAGTGTCACATATTATTTGTCAAATTAAAACTTGTATATCGTCTATCAATATGGAAAAAAAATATCACAGTCTTTGGTCATGAAATGCTATTTAAAATTTTGTCAACACCGGACTATCTCACAAAAAACGTAATCCGGTAACTCTATACTTCAATTTCCATCTTAGCATTTTCTATCCAATCCAACTAAAATATTTCCTCCCCTTCAATTAGCTCATAGACATCATGGCCATTAAAATAAACCCTGAATCCTATGGATATGTGCTTATTTGTCTCATACATACTTACACACTTAGAACTAAAGTTCCTCTTCCACTTTGCGACATTTCTTTCACTTATTCCCACTTAGTTAGTCATTAGTTTAATTCTTATACCTTCAATCATTCGAATAATAGGAAGATACTTATATTCATCAATCCAAGCATTAAGCTTTTCACTCAGATTATTGTCTACCATATCCATGATAAGGACCTTGAACTAAAGTATGCCCTTACCCAACATGTTGGAGGATATGTGAGAACGTTCTCTGCTGCTTCTTTCTTTAATTGTCCAACTACAGTCAAGTTATCTTTAAATTGTAGTTCGAATGCGCTCCATGCACAAGAAATGAACTTCTTTTTCAACTCTGCCTCGGAATCGCTTACTCCAGTTAGCATAGATGTGTCTCGCACACAACCTATGCTCATGGTAGCAATTCAGACACAGCTTCGAGTAATCCGTGCACAAACTTGCAACAAGCTCGTTTTAGCAATTATCATGTACAGAAAAACATAGAACTATGGTAGAAGCATCTGTTATGTTAACTTGGTGGAATAAAGAAGAATATCAAATCCAAAAGCTTACAAAGCCATACCAGCCAACAGAACAGGGTGCAATTAAAAACAAAGTGCAAATTTTAATCCGTTCTGCATATCAGACATAGTTGTTAAATGCTCGCCTTTCCTAGATTTAATGATTTCTACAGCCACTCAATAAAACCACCTCCAGTTGAGAGTGTTTTCCTTTTGGGTAATCCCAAACGCCATTGGATAGAGTGAATCATCGGCATCGATTAACAGTGCTAATAGGGAAAAATTAAATGATTTAATTAACATAGAAAATCGTACAAGCATCAAATTAAAATTGATAGAAAGTTTAGGTATTTGCAAAATAATTTCCCCGTAAATTTTTACCATTTGGACGTTCGAATTTCATTTTAATTCATTATGCTTCTCATGATGGTTTTCATCGAGTGTTCTATTTTTCATTTTAAAAGTAAAAGATGACATATTCCTCGCAAATGAAATAAAAATGTGAGATCTTTTGAAATGTTTATTGTAAATAAAAAGATTGTAGATTGATTGACAAATACCCAATTTGAACGTAAAATTTCAACAGAAAATTGGAAGGAGACTCAAATAAATAAAAAGGGTTAATATAACTTAGGTTCCTCAAGTTTAGTTTGATTAGAAATTGGAAGCAGACTCAAATAAATAAAAGGATTAATTTAATCTTAAATCCCTTGAGTTTACTCTCATTTTAATATTTTAATCTTAGTTCCTCAAATTTTAAACCATAATTTTGATCCCAAAAAGTAAAATGGTCTATATTTTTATTTAATTACAGAGATTGATGCTTTAAATAAAATGAAACTTAAGAAACCAAAACTTCTAGTTTAAAACTTGAGGGATAAAAACAAAATGAGGACAATCTTAAAGGCGGAAAAGATTGTATTAACCCTAAATAAAACTAAACCATAATAAATCATTGTTTGCCCTTTCTCTATTCCTCATCTCTTCATATTTTGAGTATGTCATATTCATATTCCCTGTTTGTGTTGAAAACTCTCTTTGACGTACCTCTGAGGTGTTGTTGCCATTTCTACCAAACTGAACTACAAATTAGTATACATCTAAAATGCCACGCAGGGCATCTAACTACAAAATTGATGGGCATAAATCTTGCAATTACAATATTGCACTGTTTCAATTCTTCAAATGCTGACAAAACACCCACTAAGACTACCTCACTGCAGAGTGCTTCAGCCAAGTTCAAAACTAATCTTCATCAGAACTGCTATCTTCAGACATTTTTCCAAAGTCATCTGATGCAACTTTTTCCTACATGTCAGCACAAAGATAAATGAGTAGAAGCTAACATTTAGCTTAACAAACATCAGTTTCTTATATATATAAGTCTTACAGGAACTTTGTCCCAATCTTTCAATCTTGAACTTGTCAGCATGTAATTATCTCGCAATGGTGCCCAAGCAGGCTCTTCAACTTCCAGTTTTTCTTTGCTTCCTTGAACCTGCATATCAACAATCTGGCCAGTTAGATAATTCACTAAACAAACATAAGGTGGCTACTACTATTATCTCCAACAAGGAGGCTTCTGAACTTACTGTGGCAATAGCCAGAGTTTATTTTGAACAATGAATATTAATATGAAGTGAAACTAAGCTAAAGTTAGCTTGAAAGCTTCTACTACTGAATGGAAAAGAGTCATGGTGAACTGGTGTCATAAAAAATGCCTTCACAGCCAAGGCAGAGAGACAGGGGCTAAGTAAGAGAAATAACCTTTGCAGAGGTGCCTGCTGCAGACAATGGCTTGCCTATCTCTGAAAAGAAGGCTTCTTTGGTCCGCTTTCTTATTTCTGGCAAATGATGTGAACAAGTTATAATTGTGCACAGATTGTCAGGCATGGGTTGGATAATTACAGGCATTTAACGAATCACTAATAAAAATGATAATAATTTCCAATTTTCACCAAGCCAAACACTGAAAGCAACTGAGAATGGGACAAAGATTTCTTATATAGTGGAGTACATGCATGCATATATAATACCAAGACAACAAACGGTCAGATACATATGACATATTCCCGCATCTTAACTCTCACCAAAACAAACTGCTTATTAGACAAAAATACCTTTTTCATTACAGCAACAAATAAAATAAAAAGGACATTTATCAGTGAACCTACTTTATTGAAAAGATCAGAATGTTGAGATGGATATGTTAGCAATCAATAAAAGATCAGATTCTCAATGAACATATATAAGAAAAGTTAGGTGCAGCATCTATTAAAGAGAAAAAAGTAGAAAATTGCTTAAAGTGTTTCAGCTATGTGCAAAGAAAGCCGTTGGAGGTGCCAATGAAGAGGGTGGAAAAAACAAATTTGAGTCTTGTGTAAAGGGATAAAGGAAGACCAAAAGAATACTCAATAAAGTTATGGAATGAAACATTTTAGTTAATATATCCAAATATTTTGTTGTTCATAAAGCAAGATGTCATCATTCAATCCATGTAGTCAACTCCAACTCATAGGGAAAAGGCTTGTTGCTGCTGCTGCTGTTATAGTGAATCAATTCACATACGATTTAACGATTGCATGTAGATGATGAAGCCAAATAAATTGCCCAACTCTAAAGTTGACAGAAATTAAGAAATCATAATGTAATAAATTATATTAATATTCAATGCTTGCCTTGTGTCCTTTTCTTTATCACATATTAGGCTTCGTGGACTTGACCTTTGTGGTCATATGATCATTTGGTTGGCAAGTCTTGTCAACAGCAACAATAACAAACCATATCCCCACTAAGCTTGTCAATAACAACACTAACAAGCCTTAACCCCACTAAGTGGGGAAGACTAAAAGGATTACACAATGCCATTGTGCTATATCCTTGGATATTTTGTCAACATTCTACATAATAAATAATTTCGTTGTGAACATTTAATCCTCGGAATAATTTGAGATTTTCCTTTGCCTGAAGTCGGGCGAGATGAGAAGGAGGCTGGACTTTTGGAATGTTGATGTACTAGCATTTTTTTGGTTAGCAAATGGCTATCATATTTTCCTCAGGAAGCTAATTCGTTGAGGCACAAGGTAATCTCCAATATTTATATATTGTTTTCAAATGGTTGAGTGAAAAATGTTTATCCAGCATAAAGAAGCACATCTTGTTAAAAAATATCATAAACAAGAGAACAATATCATAGACCAAACACTATAATAGACCAAACAAAAGCCCTTGAAAACTAGTAACCCTAAACAAGTTGTGCAATTCATTTGCCTATCAGAAATAGTGGTTCCCCTAAAAGTCTAAGGTATCAAGAATTTTCAAGTGAGTTATTGAGAGCATCTAAATAAAAGGCTTAGAAACTAAACAAAATTTGGTAATGCAATTGGGTTGGGCTAAAATCGAACTAGATTTCCCCTTCAGCAAATGTAAACTGAAATAATTAATCTCCCAAAGATGATTTATTCCTTTTCCTAACTATTCAGAGCTGCAAGTCTATGAAAGCCATGTATTTCAATTTTTCTCTTTCCTCTTGTTTTGTCAACTTTAGCAATAACAGCATACCTTTTGCATCTTTACTCCTTGAAGAATTAAACCCTTTCTGAGCGGTTTGTGCCTTGTTGACCTGCAAAAGGGCAGTAAGGTAATGAAAAAAGAAATAAACCACCAAAAAGAGGGAAAAACTACCAATGGAAACTTAAATGCCAATCAAATACTTACAGCATTGAACAACTTAACCACTGAAAGCAATCCAGCATGATGATTGGTCATGACATTAGTCCAAGTCAGTATGAGGAAAATTCTATAAATAATAAAAGTAGACCTCTATTTGTAAGAGAACCTAACAAAAATACCTCCTTTAGTAGCAACACTTATTAGAAACTTTTCATGTGAATCCAGATAATTAGCAGGTTTGACATGCCCCTTTTCTGCCAACTGTAACATTAAAATTAATAATCACTCCGATTGCCATTAGGGGATCTCATTAGACATACAAAACTAGATAAAC
Source organism: Acacia acuminata (assembly GCA_019022655.1). NCBI lineage: Eukaryota > Viridiplantae > Streptophyta > Magnoliopsida > Fabales > Fabaceae > Acacia > Acacia acuminata. Next base: position 3,672,887 of record JAFJYI010000053.1, on the reverse strand, counting down.
ATAAATTTCTCAAAAACTCATGCATAAAAGTATTTTCTCAAAATACATGCTAGTTGGAATAACAGACCAAGCAGCCAAATTAAAATAAGATATTACCATCTTCTTTTCCTTCCTTGCCTCTCCCTTTACATGGCGTTCAGCCTCCTCTTCTGCAAGCTTTTCTGCAATAAGTTTCTTGTGCCCTGATAATACTGGACCCTACAAAACTATCGACATGTAAGGAAACCAAATTCATTCTTTGTATATTCCCGAAGAACAAGCATCTATCTTACCAATGAATCTTCGGAAACACTCTTCTTCATAATAGTCCTGAAGGCCATCCTGAATGCTCTACAACCTTCAGTAAATTTTGTAATTCCTGGCTGAATATCACCATCTTCTCCTTCATCCCCAGAAATGTCATTATTCATATCACTCAAAGTTGAGTTCCAAGCGTCTTGTCCTCCTGCCTTGTCATCATCAGATAATTCATTAATTTCTTTATCTTCCTCTTCAATTACTTTATTGGTAATTCCTGGCTGAATATCATTGTCGTCACCACCATCATCGTCAGAATTATACTCCCTAGCTCGCTTGCGGATAAGTTTCTTCATTTTCTTGTCCATTTTAACTTTCTTCTGCACCCGGGGTACTGGCATCAATTTTGGTTTTTTATTTGACTTCTTACCACCATGCCTTTTGAGCAACTGCCTCTTTTTCAGGCCTCTTCCAGATTCTAGCTCTTGTGTTTCTTCAGCCATGGACTGGGTAACAGATGAAAAAAAGGGAGCTGAATAAAGAAAAAAGACTACGATATAGTAATTGAAACAATTAAATTAGGAAACAACCAAGACCCACTTAAATTTAGTCCAGAAATTGGGCCAAATCCTCATTATTTTGCGCACTAAAGTTCTAATCTGGCATAACCAGATGGGACGCCAGAAAGCAAAGAGTAAAAGGCAGAAAAAGCAAGTTCTAGGAACCTCTTCTTCAATTGGTGGACAATAACAATAATGTCAACTGTAATTGGCAACAATAAGATGGATTCGCCTCCACGAAAAAATTAATATTTAGACTATAGCGCATAAACCAATGCAATTAATATTCATCCACCACACATGCCAAACAGAAGATCACACAGCAGAAAATCTAACAGGAAATCATAAAGCAGAACAATTGAAGAATTAAACAACCATGGGCCCATGGGCAAAACTATATTACACACAACGGGGACACCAAGAGTTCAAGCAAGAAGCCATTCACACATAATATGAATAATAGATATAATTCCCTTTTAATTTTTGTTCTGGATACTCTGACAAAGAAGCCATAGTAAGCCAATTGATTCAGGCAACTCCCCGAAGCCACTGAAGATATCAATTTAAACTCAAGCTTATAAATTGCTACAAACAACTGAAAGCCAAGTCATCTACCAGATAATGCATCACAAATACCTTGAAAATTTTCAAATTGATGATAATATAAGGAGATTAATAAGCATAATGCCAATACACAACTAATCCAACTTTGCACAAGAAAACAATCCAAAGCATATAAGTCACTAGTTATCAGGATGAAGAGGAAGGAGGTATAGTAGCCGATTACACCATTAAAGCAAAAACTAGTAATCAAAGTTTAAAACAAATTAAACTCAATCTTTATTCACACGATTACCAGACCAATCAAAGCCAAATTAATATGACTTTAAAACAAAGAAACAGTGCGACAGCGTCCTACACAGAGTCGACAACCATGCAGGGAACAGATTCATATATAAGCTCAAAGCTAGAGTGAACAACTTAATCTCACCGGAGTTAGGGAGTAGAAAAGCCGTAGGGTTTGAAACTTCTCCGACACTTTCCAGATAACAGCTCAACAACCAGGGCTGACAACGGTGGACGGCGTCCGACGGCGAGCTGGACCAAGTGCGGTATGCAACGTCGTCGAAGAAAAATGGTTCCGCCACTTCTTTGTTATTTGCTAGGGTTTTGCGTAATTATTATTTTTAAGAAAAACAAATACAAAGGGAAAATGTGGGTAAAATGATTTCAATCCTCTCATCTCTTCTCTCTCCTCTTAAAAGAGTTTTATTTTATTACTCTATGATTTTATTGCACTATATATCAATGTATACTAAAATAAAGGGTTAAGAAACAATAAACTTCTTTTAAAAGTGTTAGGGATGTAATATAATTTGCGGAAAATTTCAAGGCTTTAAATGTAATATAATTTCACTAAGCCCCCTTAATTCATAATGAAATTAAGTTTAGAATAAAAAGACAATGATACTCTTTATTTTATTTGTCTTATAAATTGTCTTATTTGTCTAGTAATTGTCTATATTTGTCTTGTGAATTTTTATATTTGTCTTGTAAATAGCTAAAGTGTTTTTAATTTCCTAGGTTCTTTTGAATCTCTTTATTTCTCTCGTAATGTATTTATTTGTTTTGTGAATATCCATATTTATTTTGTAATTTTTCATATTTGTCCATCATTGTCATTTCACCCACAAAACTTAATTTCCTTTTGATCCAAGTAAATAGCCAAAATATTTGAAATTCCCTAGGTTCTTTCAAATCCTTTTATTTGTCTTATAAATGCTTTTATTTATCTTGCAAAAGCTTTTCTTAGAAATTAGAAGAAGGGCATCATTGTCTTTTCATCTATAAAACTTAATTTCCTTTTGATCCAAATGGTGCAATAAAATTTGTGAGGGTTAAATAAAATTATGTCATATCCTCCTTAGGTGCTCAATGAAAATTTCCCTAAAGTTTACTTTAATGCAAGAATGCCCACAAACTTTTATAAATGGTGGAAAAATGCCTCTAAAGTTAACTAAGGTTAATTGTTGTTACTTTTTTATGGGTGGGCCCCACCGGTTTTAAATGACTATTTACAAAAACTTAGTCACTCCCCCTCCTTCTTCCCTGATCTCGGAACTAAATATTTTTTATCCTTACCGTTTGGTATGGTGAATATTTAAGGAGAAAAAGGAATTTAAAGAAAGGAAATGAAGAGAAAGGAAGATTAAGAGGGAACTTAAAAAGTTGAACAATTTGGTAGACATGGGAATAGAACATAAGTTGAGGGAAAATAAAATGTTTGATAAGAAAAATCGGTGTTGGTTAAGTGAGAAGGTTAGGTAAAATTCTCATAATGTCCCTAAAAAAAACAAGCGAAAAACATAAATTTTTTTGTTTTGTTTTGCGAAAACGGACAAAAACCACAATTATACATTGAAGTTGCAAAACAACACGAGATGTTCAAGTTCGAACCAAACGGTGAAGTTCGAACTCATATTATGGAATGTCAACTAGTACACTAAACAGGTGAGCACAAGTAAACCGTAATTGCGTCATTTCCATTTCCTACATACGAGAACAACAATTATCCAGCACAAGCAAATCCCATGTCTATGTGATTTCCATTTCCTTTCTCACCATTACGTAACCCACACACATACGACTTAACAACGCATGAATTAATTAAAAATCACCTAAATTGCTTCCCAAATCGTAACTATGCCTAAGTCCCCAACTGGAATAACTAGGGCATCGGTGATTTTCACAGCTCGAGAAAGAACAATAACTCATTCACTCTTACCTCAATTCGACCTTCGTTGCCTCTTACTACACGTCCAGCTTCAACTGTCGTCAATAGCTTGTTCGCCACCTCCTTCTTCCAATTGTTGCTCGCATCTAGTTTATAACTTTTCAGAGGGGCTTTTTTGTCCCAACAATTCACTCTCTCGGGAAGATTTTGAGATCCTGCCAATTTTGGAGGGATTTCAATTTCCCACGTTTGTGGGAAGATGGCGTCGGCGGGAATTCGGTTTGAACGCGTTTTGCCGATGAGAACTCTATTATGTTCCCGGGAACTCCCATCGTTCCCTGTACCAAACGGGTCCTAATACTAAAATAAAATATGATTGGCTAGATCAAAATAATGTTTAATTCTAAAAGTATAATCAGGAATAATTCAAGGGAAAAATATATAATATATGTCATGACAATATCATTGATATCAATTCCATGATTTTTAATTAAAAAATCAATTCATTGATATTAATGATACAAAACAAAACAAAAATAATTGTGATTTTTATTTTTATTTAGAAAATGAAGTTGCTTTTAGTCCTTTAAGTATTATATAAGGCATACTTTTAGTCCTTTAACTTTATAAAGTATACTTTTGGTCCTAAAATTCTAACACCGTTAATATTGCTAACGGAAAACGCTGACACAACGAACTTAAATGATGACTAATAGTATTTAATTATACAAATTTTATATATTCTTCAATTTACCCATATTTTAAATTTAAAATTAATAGCATTTAATTACATAATCATCACTTAAATTTACACCGTTATCACTTGAGTTGTATATTCCGTTAGTAAAATTAACAATATTAGAATTATAGGACTAAAAGTATACTTTATAAAGTTAATGGATGAAAAGTATACCTTATATAAACTTAAAGGACTAAAAGTATACTTTAGCCAATATAATATATGTCATGACAATATCATTGATATCAATTTAATGATTTTTAATTAAAAATCAATTCATTGATATTAATGATACAAAACAAAAACAAAAATAATTGTGAATTTTTTTAAAAAAATAAATAAATTTCCTTTTTATTAAGTGAGAGTAAAAAAAGGAAAGCATTACTAAACCATTCATACCAACTTCAGTTTGTAAAAATCAATTGAAATAAAAGTCAATTTTACCAACGTTACTTTTTTAAAATAATTTTCGCTAACATATAAATGTGAGTTTTTTCAAAAAAAATACTTAATACTTTTAAATTTTTTAACTTGTCCATTCTTTGATATAAATTATTCATATTAAATTTTTTCCCCTAATTAGAGGGTGTAAATTTGATATGCTCCTAATGACGTTTTAGATAAAAAGATCTTAAATACGCTTAAAAATTTCATAAAATTCTTTACACACACACACACACACACACACACACACACACACACACACACACACACACACACACACACATACACACATACATACATACATACATACATACATACACACACACATGTACATATACGAGATGTATATAATATATATATATATATATATACCATATAAGCGAACAGCCAGGTTATATGCTCAAATATAGAGAAGATATGGGTATGACGATACTATAACCAACCATCAAGCTTCAGGGGTTGACCAAATATGATCCGGGTCATGAAAGGATACCTGTCCTATTTCATATAGGAATACTTTTACAGGGAGTATAAATCTCTTAGACCTTCCTCCTTCAAACCACATTCAGCATAGCCTTCTTTCGTTTCCTACAGGAGGCGTAACTGAAACTTGATTTTATGGTTTTTATATGATCATAACCAAACCTTAGCCTTATTTGAGAAAATAACCATGTGTGTCTTACAGAACCATAACTAACGAACTACTGATAATATTACTCCCTAATTTGATCCTCTTAGAAAGTTAAAAGCTCATACCTTAAACTTGTCAACTTTAAATCTTAGACCATCAATTTAATTCATAGGTATTATTAGTATGTTTTGTAAATATTCTCTTACGTGTAAAAGTTTTATGTCAGATTAGGAGCAGTTGGGATGCCAACTGTCTATATAAGGCCATGTAATTCTGTATTCTAAGACATCAACACACCAACACACTGAGTTTGAAATATCACTCATCTTACTACTCTCATATTGTACTCAGTTCTCTTGAGAAATAAAATTCCAGCAGTTTAATCATTTCCTTCTTTGACTAATAACTAATATGCATGCATAACATAAGAGAAGGCAATGACAAGATGCCTTTTGCTTTTTTGTCTTTTTGTGCTTTTGTACTTTTTTTTTTACAACTTTGTACATTGTCGGCAAAACTTCCACCGAACACGTTGCATACCTATTCTTACACTCCTTTGCTTTTCAATTAGCCTATCAGCACTTTGTCGGTGTCGGCAAGCTTCTTTCCTTGTCTTCTTCCATTTGTCTTCAAATTTTCAAAGGACACTGAGATCTATCTCCGGATCTTCAATATCTTGCATGGCTCTTTCTCTTTCTTCACAATTCTTACACCTGTGATTCGAGTACTCTGCCAGTAGATTACATATCTTCTTCTTTGTTTTTTCTGAATTTTCCATTTTGTTATTTCTCAACCTATCATACCTTTGTATGAACAGTGGCTGATCATGCGAAGTCTTTCGAAATGCTGCAATTACTGTTGTCATTCCGCAATAATATACCCATTGCTTCTCATTTTTAATAGCTCTAGACATTTCTTGAAATATAATATGATAATTTTGAGCTCTAATATTAGACATCTTGTTCTGAAATTCCTCATCATCTTCAATGTCTTCTTTCATTTCTACTTCAATCTCGATAGGTTTCTTTGTTGTTCCAAACCTAATTAAAGTAATTGGAGGATAAAATTTCTCCGGTGTGATTTCTGCAACTGTGGAATAAAATCTGATATAAACACTGTGTTATGTTACAACTCCAACTTATATTTTGACTGCTTCTTGTAAGGCTAATGGCAATTCTTTAATTTCTTTAGGATCAAGGTTATTGGGTAAATAAATAACATGTAACATTCCATATTGGTACAAGATTCTTATTAAATCTAGTGAGGTTCCTAGGTAGGCTGTGATTTTATTAAAAGCAAAATGGGAGACATATTTAACATATGGATCGAATATTTCCATGTTACCGGTTTTTCTAACAAGGGTTCTAAAAAATTGATATTTAGAATAATTCTCAAATGAATTTCTTCTGGTGATTCGAGGTGTTGAGGTTGAGGCTTCAATAGATTTTCCTTTTTCTTTTCTTCTAGTCTCTTTTTGCATTTGGGCTTTTATAATTTCATTAAAAGGGGTTATAGTTTGAAGTGTTTGGGCTGTTTGGGTAGTAGGCCCAATAACATTTTCTTGGGTAGATGACCCACTAACATTCGCTTGGGTAGATGACCAATTTCTATTTTCCTGAGCTTGGGTGGATGACCCAATTTGAGTATATGACTCATTTAAAGTGCTTAATTCCATGTCAATTTGTATTCTTTTTTAAATTTGTACTTACATTTCTTTTCCCATGTCCTTCCAATTTCTCTATTCTTCTAAACAGAGTTTCCACTTGCTGATTTAAATGAGCAATGTTGCTTAGAAGATTTTCTATGGTTGAATTGCACTGACTATTTAACAGACTAACATTCATTTTTAGAATGTTTAAATATGCTAAAGCTGTCTGGCACTCATTACAAGTTTGATTAGAATTCATTCCCGAACCGAATCATTAGATTCCATCTCGCTCATAAAATTTGCAATAAGATTATTCTTTCCTGGCACATATTCAATAACATAATCATAATAAGCTAAATCTCCTTGCCATTTAAATAACATGTTATTTGCTAATTTTTCTGTTTTTATTCCTTTATCAAGCCAAGATTTTACTTGTGCATTGTCGATCTAATTATAAATTGTGTATTTACTATAAATAATTCAAATTTTTCTCTTGCTTTTACTATTGCTAGTAATTCTTTCCAATTTGAATGATATTTTCATTGTGTTTCTAAGAATTTTCCACTTGCATATCTAGTTATAATTTCTTCTATTTTTTCATTTTCATGATATAATCTTTACACCCAATCTGATCAGATCAGATCAAGATAAATTATCCATTTTACATCTTTTTGTAAAGATATTGTCAATTTTGGTAATTTTTGACAAATTTTCTTTAATTGTTCAATTATTTTAATTGTTTCACTATTCCATTTCCACTCAGTTTTTTCTCCTGCTAATTTAGAAATTTTGATGTTAATTTTGCTAAATTCAGAACATAATTTCTTACTTGATTAATGAATCCTAAAAATGCTTGTAAATCTTTTTTGTTTGTTATTCTACCAAATTCTAAAACTTTTTCACTTATGTGATCTTGCAATTCTATTCCATTTGTGGTTATTATCTGGCCTAGAAAAGATATTTCTTGTTTTCTTAATATAGATTTCTTAGGTGATATATTTAAACCTTTTTCTTCTATTAAATCTACAAACTGATTTAAATGTGTTTCGTGTTCTTCCTCATTGTTTGAAAATATTAATATGTCATCTATATATATTACAAAAAATCTCTAATCGGTAATTTGGATACAAATTCTTGAAATATCTTGGACTATTATGATATCCCATAGGTAATACATTTCATTCATACAAACCTTGGAAATCTTGAAAGCTGTATACTTTTTACTATATTCTTCTAATTTTACTTGAAAAAATCCTGACTTACAATCAAATTTACTAAATATTTTCTTTCCTCTTATCGGGTTAAATAATAATTCCATTTTAGGTATTGGATATCTGTTTCTAATAGCTATACCATTCTACTTTTTCCTTTTCTTTCTTTACTGAGTTTTTTAACAATTATTGTTGGTGAAGAATATTCTGATCTACTTTCTCTTATTAAATCATATTTTTCATTTCATTTATATGCATTACAAATTCTTCTTTATCCTCACCGTCCAAGGATAAGGTTTACAATTTATCTCTTTACTATAATCTTTCGAGTTCTTATTGTTAACGTAGCTAACATATGTTCTATTTTTTACCGGTTCATTGTTTTGTAAGAACTGTACTTCTTCTTTATGTTTTTTCTTTTGAAATTTTTCATCTTTTCTTTTATATGGGCTTGTTATTCTTACTCCTATAGCTTGATGTTTATAAGGTGTTTTTGATACTAAAGCTTTTTCTATAAAAGTAAAAGGATAATATTTGGGTTAAGGTGCGATTTGGCCAACAAACTATTGGCTCAGGAGCGTCCATCACAATTAACTATTACCTGGACCATAAATACCAACAAACTATTAAAATATTAAAATGAGAACAATTCCGTTAAAAAAAAATTAACTCCGTTAAAGACATACATCTAGAGGACAAATCCTTCTTGGTCAAGGGGAATTGGATCTCGGCGAGTGAGGGGGAGAAGAAGGCGAGACAAAGCAATGAGAGAAAGAGGGAGAGAGAAGGCAAGGAAGAAGCCATGAGTGATTTAGATTTGAAGACCAAAGGTGGCGGAACTCAAATCGATCTTTGCTCTATTTAATTAATGGAGGTAGGGTTCAAACTGAATTTAAAAATCTGGATAAAATGCCCAAACCAACTAAGAGAATTGACGATAAAGAATTGGATCCATGTGGGTGTGAGATAAAATAGATAAAACAAAACTGAATGAGAATTGATGGATAAGTGAAGCGATGGTGGAGATTGGATTGGAATTGGGAATTGAAACTGTAAGAAGACAAAACCAAATGAGATCGAGAGATGGGGCTTGAAGCTTGTGGGGAGTAACAATCAATTGAAGAAGAAAAAAGCTCCCAGATCTTCAAAACAATATCAACAAGAAAAAGGAGAAGAACCTACATCTATGAAATCAATAACGTATTGATTTATATGGAGATTGAATGTCAAAACGGGGTATTTCGAGATTGATTCCAATGGATCCCAAGTCACCAAAATTTGTAGCACCCAAGGGCCCAACATCACCAAAGACACCCTATTCTCCACCACGAGGCCATCTCCACCACAAAGTGAGACAAACGCACTCGACGATGCCGATGTCGTGGGTATTCCGAGAAGATAGCATCGCTTGATTGACATCTGCTACTCCGAGTTCATCGAGGCGGTCGACGCTTCATCCGATCCGGTGGCACTCCAAAGATCATCCTGAGTTTGCAATTATTTTTTACTTTCGATCTATTACTTGACTTGGTAAAAAGGGTGAGATGGATGTGCCTTCTCTGTGAGGATGCAGATGGAATAGGAAGAGCAAGGTTCTACTATAGAAGCTACCGATCTGTAGTGGTCAGCTTCTTTGTAAACAAAAACAAACAAACAAAAAATGACAAGGCAATGGAGTTAATTTGTTTTTAACGGAATTGTGCTCATTTTAACATTTTAACTAGCTTGTTGGTATTTATGGTCCATGTAATAGTTAATTGTGTTGGACGCTCCTGAGCCAATAGTTTGTTGGCCAAATCGCACCTTAACCCATAATATTTTTCTAAAAAGTCCAATCGTCATATTATATCACATTGAGGTTCATTATATTGATTTAATTCTTGGATTTTTAACTCATAATTTCCTATCTCGTACCATTAATTTTTGGCTTCTAATTCTAACATATGTATTTCTCTTCCCGCGATTCAATTCTAATAATTCTATTTTTTCTTTTCCACATTTTCGGTAACACATTATATTTTGATACTTGCTAGATTTGCACCTATATCTACTAAAGCATGATATTTTCTAGCTCTGCATTTCTCATAATTAAATTTTACCAATATATAATATAATGGTCTTTCACTCATATATACTCTTGATAATATTTCCAATTTCTTTTTAAATATCTTCTTTTTCACTTTTTCTTTATAAATATATTCTTTTATTCTCCATCTTGTTGAAGGATCTAAATGTTGTGTTTCTAATCTTTCTTCTTGGTGTTTAACTGGTTCTTTTATTTGTTTGTATTAATCTTGTTATATGACTTATTTCTACATTTGGTACTCTTTTTCTTTCATTATAAATTCTCTCTCTTCTTATAATCTTTCTATCATTATGAATTTCTTCCCATCTGATTATATGTATTCTTTGTCTATTATGGAACATGAAATTATTCATATTCTAGACAATATTTCTAAAGTTCGCTTAAAGTGCATTATTAATATATCATTATCATTTATTATTTGTCCAATATCTTCAATTTCTTGATTATATATATTTGGGTATCCCATGTCTTTTATTATTCTTCTTAATCTTAATTTGCTTTAGTTACTTTTCATACTAATCCTTTCATTGACATTTTTTCACATTCTCCTACTTTTATAAAACACTCTTCATTTCCATAGTAGGTATCTACTACTAGTCTTCCATTACTTATTCTTCTATTTCGTATAATCATTTTGTTTTTTGTCATATCCTAGATAGTAATTCCAATTTTTCTTTTAAGTGATATTTTATAGTTTTACATGAATTCAATCTCCTCATGTTTTGATCAAAATACATTGGATGATTAATAAAATTTTTAGTTGTTAATCTTGACTTATATATTTTAATTTTTGATTTTAACTTTTTTATCGGTATTCTTATTAAATTTACATCGCATCTGGTACTAATGTGGTTTCATCTATTTCTCTTTCTATATCTCGTCTTTTATATATAAATACTATTTTATTTCTATTTTCATCCCATTCAATAGTTATGTCTTCATAAATCATGATAATTTTGGTATTATAATTGTTTGATGATTTAAGTTTATCATTATTCTTGTATCTTGGATTCTATATGGTTTTTCTAATTCTAGAAAATCTTTTCCTAATATTATCTTATAATTAAATGCTAAATTTTCTTTTACTAATAGGTTTAAATTAATTGTACCTCTATTATTAAATCTCAAAACTACATTAGATTTTGTTTGGTTTCCTTCTAATATTAGATTATCTTCTCTAAATCCAATGTCTATTTCATTTTGTTCTATATGTTCGTCTACTTTTCCTATAATTTCTTTCCATGATGTATCGATTTTACTTCTAGTTTTATATAATTTTCATCTTGAGGTCTCATTTCTCTTAAACTTGAGCTTATTGGTCTTTCGCTAACAAATTTATTTGGTTAAAATTATCCATAACTTCATGTGATGTATTTATTGTTTTAAGACTTAGAGTTCTATTAATTCCTCTACCGGATGATGGTCTATTATATTCTATGATTCTTCTTGGATTTATATTTATGTTTAATGTTGGATTTTCCGATGTATTTATTCTTAAAGATCTTTGTCCTAAAATATTATTAGTTATCATTCTTCTAGGAATATTTTCATAATAATTTCTAATTCTAATCTTAATATTTCAGGTATAGTAGTTTGTTTTGGATTAGTTCTAATTTCTTTTATTACGAGCATAAAATATTTATCTATTGTTATATTTCCTTTATTTTTATTATAAATTTTATGTTCATTTCTAAATACTAGCCTTATCATTGTTGTTATACTTATACTTCTAGATCCTGGTTGTAATCTTACATTATGCAAATTATGATATACTAAGATTGATTTATCCATGTTTTCTTTTGGTCTACTAATTGCAAAATTTGTGTTTAAAGTAAATTTTAATTTTTGATATATTAAATTTCCTGCTATCATCACTAGTGGAAAAAAGGCTTTTAAGACCGGACAAAAGGGGGTCGTAAGACCGGATATGCGACCGGTCTTGTTCCAAATGCGGTATTAAAGTCTACCATTTAAGACCGACTCGAACCGTCTTAAAGAAACTCTTTTAAGACCGGACATTTAAAAACTTGGGTCTTAAAAAGTTGAACTAAATGAAGCCGAAATATTTTTTGTTCGATCCTAATGCTCAACTTTTAAGACCGCCGGAAAATAGGCCGCTCTTAAAAGATCGTAATTATAAGACCGGACAAGACACATACGGTCTGAAAAATAGCGGCTTCTAAGACCACACGAATAATTACACATGGTCTTAAAGGACTGACTTTCAAGAGTGGATGATAAAAACATCCGGTCTTAAATATTTTAATTTAAGACCGGACGTCTAAATATACCGGTCTTAAAAGACCATGTTAAAATATCACGATCTTTAAGACCGGTCATATAATTACATCCGGTCTTAACAAGTGAACATTTAACACCGTCTTATTATTTCCGGTCTAAATTTTCCCGAATTTTTCCCCGTATTGTTCTTCCCGATTATATATATACACAAATCCACCACCCAATCCAAGACATAAAATTCGATACTTTAAGCTACAAGCTATGAACAATTATTTGAATAAATTGAATTGGAAAAAGAATACAAATATTATTCACCATGAGCTATTTGGCCTCTTAATTAATGATTACTATGACTACAACACCTAAATTAATTCATACAATAAGATAACTTTCTTACAAATACAATAAGTTACAAGTACAACATACATGCGCCCAAAATAATATTCACCATGCCTTCATCTGATTCCCCCACCCAACAACGTAACATCCTCTTATATAACATGCCCCTTTGGATCGGATCCCGCCACAAAAATAAAACAAGAACAAAATTCATAGTCATCGGTGACATTAACTATGAACATAGATAGAAGGAATATAATATATATAGTTAAAGCCTTAAAGTCTTCAAAGAAATCTGCATATGAATATTACCTTATGAATTGACTCTTTTATAAAGTGATATCTTCCCATATCCCTTCTTGATGATCACTTCTTATGCCGGGTTCATTATCCGCTTCATCTTCTTCGTTCATGTCCTAGTAGACCCCTTGAAAAAGGAGTACTCTCGGGAATACCATAATTTGAATTCATTTCCTCATCAATATCAATGACCCTCTTTCCTTGGAGAGCTACGAGACCACATTTTATTTTCTTGATCGGTGATATAGAACACTTGTTTTGCCTGGTCTGCCATAATAAAAGGTTCATATCCAAAACTTCTACCATTGACATCGACTAATGTAAATCCTAGCCGATCGATCCGAACACCATTATTGACATTAACCCACTTGCATTTGAAAATGGGAAATCTAATTTTCACATAGTCCACCTCCCAAATCTCTTCAATAACCCCATAATATGGCATGACTGCCAATAAAGGGCTCTTGTCTTTCGAACTGGAGAAGTGCATAGATTCAGCCTCTAACATAACACCACTGTTCTGGACTGTGCTCGTATCATCTAGGGACTTCGTGTAAAATGTATAACCATTGATCACATACGAATTCCAACTTATGACATCAACCTCAGGACCACCTGCTAACCATTTGATTGTATCAGAAACACATTCCTCTCACTCGACCTTTTCTTTGAACCGGTTTTTGCAAAAGTTCTTGTTATGCTCCCTAATCAACTTTGTTCGATCATTCGATGATTTTCTTTCCTTACAAATGCTTTATGTGCAGCTATCTTTGGGTTGAACTTCATCGACGTTATTCAAGATGTACAAGTGGACTAGTGACAATTCATCGATCCACACTCTTTACGGAAGCCCTCGTCTACCCCCATCAACATGCTTTGACGTTTTGGAAGCCCAATATGTCTTACTTTGGCCAAATAATCTTGACAAATTCCATGGCTTCTTCGAAACATATTTCGAACAATCGATGCTTCCGCCGGTATGCGTTCTTCACGTACCCTTTTAGGAATTTCATAGATCTTTCAATTGGGTACATCCACCGTAAATGGATAGGGCCGCACATCTTTATCTCCCTCACTAGATGAACAATTAGATGAACCATGATGTCAAAAAATGTAGGAACAAAAAGCTTCTCAAGGTGGCACAAGATAAGATATCCTTCATTCTCCAATTCATCCAACTTTTCAATCTCGAAAACTTTACCACAAAGCGCATTGAAGAAGACACAAAGTCTAGTCAAAACGACCCGAAGATCATATTCGGCGATGCCTCGAATAGCTATTGGGAGTAGCTGTTGCATTAAGACATGTTAATCATGAGACTTTTGGCCTACTAATTTCAAGTCCTTCATCCATACAAGCCTCTTCAAATTTGAAGAATACCCCGTGGGAACTTTTGTGCCATGTAAACACTCAAAAAAACTTCGTTTCTCATCCTTAGACAAAGTATGAGAAGCCGGGGGACAATAAGTTCTCTTCCCATCTGGCCTTGGATGTAACTCTTTGCGTATTCCCATTGCTATCGATCCAATCTTGCCTTCACACCATCCTTGGAACTACCTTGTATGTTGAGAAGCGTGCCGACAATACTATCACATACATTTTTCTCCACATGCATGACATCAATACTTGTGTCTCACATCAAGATTGCGCCAATATGGAAGATCGAAGAATACAGATCTCTTTTTCCATATATTTGTTTCTTTTCTACACTTTGCAGTCTTACCGAATACGACATTGATATTTTTCACCTTTTCATAAACTTGCTCCCCGGTCAATGCCATCGGAGCATCTTCATACTCTTGGCCACCAAAAAGGCTTTCTTCAATCGACGATATGGGTGGCCCCGTCTAAGAAATCTCCTATGTCCAAGATAAACCGTCTTTCTTCCATGTTGAAGTTGATGGTAGCGTGTGCCTTCTTCACAAACCGGACATGCTTTATGGCCTTTTACACTATACCCTGACAAGTTCCCATATGCTGGGAAGTCGTTTATAGTACAAAATATCATGGCTCGCATTTTAAACACCTCCTTATTGAAAGAGTCAAAAACATCAACACCTTACGCCCACAACTCCTTCAAGTCTTCGATCAAGGGTGAAGGTAAACATCAATGTCATTTCCTGGTTGTTTCGGTCCCGAAATCAACATAGACAAGATGATGTACTTTCGTTTCATGCATAACATTGGAGATAAGTTGTAAATAATCGTAGTACGAGGCCATGAACTATGTATCTTTAAGGCTTCCATATGGATTCATGCCATCCGTGCTAAGGGCAAGCCTAAGGTTCCTAGGTTCTTCGCCGAAGTTCGGAAATAATTGATGGATTTTCTTCCATTGAGAAGATGTCGAAGCTTTCCATCAGAAATCCTCTCATCTGCATGCCACCTCAAATTTTTTGCATCATTTTCATTCGTAAACAACCGCTTGAACCTTGGTATGATTGGAAGATACCACAACACTTTTGCAGGCCCCTTATTTGACTTGTACCTTGGGGTTTCACATTTCGGACAACTCTGCTCCTCTTCAAACTCTTTTCTATACAACACGCAATCATTCGGGCATGCATGGATCTTTTTGTACTCCATCCCCAGTGGACAAAGTATTTTCTTAGCATCATAGTATCGATGCGGCAACACATTATCATCCGGAAGCATGTCCTTAAAAGCCTCAAGCATTTCGAAAAACTCTTGTCGCTCCATCCATGACGTGCCTTCAAGCTTACCAATTTCAATACAAAGATTCAACAATTGGTATTTTTTACACCCACGGTATAGAGGGGTCTCGCATCACTTTGCACATATTACCATATGCATGTGATTGATGAAAAGCCTCTTCTCCTACATCACGGATAATGTCCTCTATGTGATCATCCATATCCGTGTCATTATCATCAAAGGCCACTTCCCTATGTTGAGACCCACTTGGTATTTTTTCACCATGCCATACCCATACTTGTATAAGTCTTACAAATTCTTCACAAATTAAATGTGTGTGTATAACTTCGGGACTTAGTCGCCTCTCATTCAAACATTTTACACAAGGGCAATAAAACTTCCCACCCTCGGCATGGGCATTTTGTTTAGCAAATTTTATAAAGTCTCTCACCCCATTCGATATTCAACACTCGTCCGTTTAGCATTTATCCAACTGTGATCCATAGTAGAATTCCTATATATATAGACGAAAAGATTTAACATACATATATATGCTCAAATGTCGGTTAAGTCTTTTTTTTTTTTTTTTTTCCGGATAAACTTGCTCATTAAATGCGAACGAAGAATCACTTTTGGTCATAAATGTATCGCGAGAGAATCCAAGAACCAAAATAAATGCATGACGAGGAAATTAAATTCATCGCGTGAAGGTCTTGTGGACTCACCTTGTATCATATAAATTCAAATGCGTTTGCTTAGTCTTTCTTCTCCCGCCACGAACGTTGATGTTGCGGACGAAAGAGTACCCTAAAAACATTTATTGGTCGTTGGGTAGGTCTAAAATGCAATTATAATCTTCAAAATACAATATCCATTAACAACACGAAACCCACAAGAACATTTGATCGATTTCGCTCAACCAGGAAAAACCCGAACGATGAGCGGGAAAATCATAAAGTTATATAACCGAAACACCTCTTACAGCTTGGTCTATAGACGTTTAGCTAAGGAACCAGAAAGTGATTGTCGAGAGAGCAACGCGAATCGGCGACAAGTGGCGACAGAACCGAGTAACACTTTAGGCGCGACAAGAGAAGTTCGAGAGAGGAACTTTAATATTCCGCGACAGTGAGACATGTTTTATATTTGGGATTTTATTAAGACCGGAGGTTTATAATCCTCCGGACCTAAATTGAGACAATTAAACTGGTTCATTAAAAGGAGACGGTTGTGTATATATACAACTTTTTAAGACCGCCGTTTTATAATACTCCGGTCCTAAAATTCTTTTTGTGATTTCTAATAAAGGATTTGGCGAGCGTAGCAACTGAATGAATAAAAATTAAAGGAAAACTGGAGTTTCCTTAATTACATATATTACTTGCATATGCACGTACACAAGAAAAAATACAAAACAAAAACAAGCGAGAAAATTATCAAAAACAAGAATCGACTAAACATCTCCTAAAGCTTATTATCCTCCAAAGCCTTGGCGATTTCGGCTGAACGACATTAATTTCCCGCCGGGAGATCGGCAAGTTTCGTATTACTCGAATCGGCCACAATGCTTCATTAGAGGAAAGAGGAGAGGGGTCGTAGTAGTCGCGGTGGGGCCAAGAGGTTGGAGAGGGGGAGCGGGAACCTCTTCATCATCCGAAGAAATAACAATGGGTCCAACGACCCGAGACTCTTCTCGTCACAATAGGACAGACTCTCGATGGAGGAGCGCACCGTATAACGATCGACGGAAGGCACGAGCATCACGACTAAGAGCACCCCTACGAGCGGTTCTCTTGAATCTAACCATGGTTTGAGCAGTTAGGGCGAGAGAGGTATGAGGAGTTAATTAATAGAGCGCAGAGTGTTCTCGAGATAGCCACGTACGTAGTTTGGAGTTACGAGGTAGTGAGGAATTAATAAGGAGTTATAGGTACGCGGTATAAAATTCCATTATTTAATATTTTTCCAATTTATTTTATTTTAAGACCGTCCTTTTATCATTAACCCGGTACTTATAGGTATGCGGTATAAAATTCTATTATTTAATTTTTTAAGACCGATCTTTTATAATAAGTCCCGTCCTAAAAGTATTACCTTTAAGACCGACCTTTTATCATTTACCCGGTACTTACACACTGTTCAAATGAATCATGCAGAGTCTCTTCGGCTTCCAGATAAACTTCCCAACTAGGCGTCTCCTCGTATTCTGATGAACAATGCGTCTCCTCATTAAAGCTTTCGGCGTTTCACATTGTTCAGGATGGGTTCTCTATTTAAACCCGTTGTTCTTGTACTTTCTTCACATTCTTCTCCCTCGGGTCCTCCGTTTCATCCTCCTCATCTTCAACCTCGGCCCCCACCGTAATGGCTGCTCCCCCCAGTCCTCCGTTTCCTCCTCCTCCTCTTCAACCTCGGCCCCTCCGCCACCTCCTCCAAATCCGACGTGAAGCGGTTGGTGCGATCGGTGGCCCGCGTCGATCAAATCGATCGATGTTTGGGCCAATTGGTTCAGCTTGCTCATACCATGAACAACAAGCTGAACATGGTACTCCGTGCCAATGACATGAACTACGATCCCACTGAAGACGACTCCGACAACTCCGACGACTCCGACGCCCCCTCCCTTTCCGACTACGAGAGGGATTAGTTTTTTTTTTGTTGCATTTTTATTTTTTATTTTTTTTTTGTGTGATCGCTCCCTATAGGGCGGCGTAAAAAAAATTAGTAAATAAAATATTTTTAAATTTTGTTCTCGTGCGAGTTTAGTACTTTATCTCGAACCTGGAAAGCAATAAACAAGGCAACTATGAAGGACGGATAATGGCGGACTAAAAAACCTAAAATAAAAGAACGAAGACTTTAGTTAGTAAATCGACGGTCCTAAAAATACTGCCATTTTTGTCAGCTTTGGTTTCCATATCCGATTGCCTCTTGTCCTTTTCATTATCGTCTTTCTTTTTCCGACAAAAAGGAAACAAACAAAACATTGTCCTCTTGTAAATCCAACAACGAAATTCACGAGAATACGATTAAGAACATACAAAAAAAGGAGCTTTTACCTTATTCGGACAAGAACAAACAAAGTGACTATTCTTCTCAAGGTTGGACCTTCGTTGACGTTGGTTTTACCTCCCCATGTGAGAAACAAAGTGTCCTTTTCATTATCTTCCTTCTTTTTCCGACAAAAAGACAAAAGACAAAATAAAAGGGACACCGATAATGCTGCCTCTACACATGGAAAGGTAAAAACGATGATAAAGAAGGACCTAGCTTG
The DNA here is from genome assembly GCA_019022655.1 of Acacia acuminata. Lineage (NCBI taxonomy): Eukaryota > Viridiplantae > Streptophyta > Magnoliopsida > Fabales > Fabaceae > Acacia > Acacia acuminata. The sequence continues at coordinate 3,653,788 of JAFJYI010000053.1, read as the reverse complement.
AGCGAACGCCGAACCTCGGTTGTCTTCAACCCTAACCATTTAATTTGTCTGAAAAGGGGTATTTAAAGGTGAATGACTTTTAAGATCGCACAAATAACAACATACGGTCCTAAAAGTTAAGCATACTTTTAACCAAAAGACTTTTAAGACCGATTATATATAAAACTACGGTCCTAAAAGTTAAGCGGCGGACTTTTAAGACCGACCTTTTATAATACGTCCGGACCTAAAAGTTCATGTGGTTTTTAAGCTTTTAGGAGCGGACACTAAAGAAATATACGGTCCTAAAAGTCTCATACTTTCTACACCGAAGATTTTGCGGACCTTTAAGACCGGACATGCTGTTAATGAACGGTCCTAAAAGTCTCGATTTCAAACACTAAATTAAATAGCTATATCCACCATCCAATAATACATTCGAAACCCAAAATGGACACAAGAAAATTGTTCAAAAAATTAACTAAATTTATTTATTGAATTTTACATTGCCTATGTATATTTACAAATGAATTGTTCAAAAAAATAAACAAATTTACGAAGATCGATTATTGTTGCTACAGATTATACTTACAAATGAATTTAGGACATTAATTATTGTCATTTTTCGACTCTAAGATCGGACCATACGAGATATTCACAAAACACATTGCGTATGTGTTCCGGTTCATCATCGGGAAAGGGAGTTTTGCATTGAAACATCGTAACATCAAAGACAAGAATCGAATTAACTTGCGTGCATATTTCATTTGTAACAAAGCGAAACTGAATTAACTTGCATAATATGTAACATCAAATACATTTACCTTTGCGGTTAATTTAGTATCCCCTCGCCTTGTAATATCATACATGTGTTTCATGATGTACGGCCACATAAGTTGGACTCTCGTGGTTGCCGACGGGTCTAAAATGAACAAGAAATATATATAAGAGCATATATATAGCTCAATGACCAAGTTCACAAGGCGGTGTGCTACAAATTAAATATTGTACCAACCTCTGGTTTGTACCATATGGGGTCTTTGTCCCGAGTAGCACGCCTTTTCTTTTCTAGTCTTTGGAAGGTCCTCATGGCACTATCATCAAAATCACAAATTTATCAATGATTCACTTAAAATTCACAGCGAGAGATGTCGGACAAGAGAATCAAAATGACATGCTTACTCGTTGATGGTGCGCACCAACGAAGGCAATGGCTCAGTGTGAGTGGAGCATAAGAAGATAACTTTATGCTCGTCCATGCACATGACGACCAACTGCTAGTGGCGGCTGAAAATTCACATCAGTAAACTATACTCAGTGATATATATATGTAGCGAGAATTAAGTGAATTGCGGACAAGATTTTTGATATGTACTGTGGAAGAATGGCAAAAAGTACAACTTTCTGATCAACGAGCACAACCTTTTTGATATGTACTCTGTCTCTCCTCCATGGTTGTTTGACTTGAATAGACGGGGCACAAGAATCCAAAATCGTTGATCCTGCACCTTTGAACCAATTCATGATGCAAGAACCTACCATAATGACATCGATCGGGGAAATATATATATATGTATGTATGTCTAAACGATGCATTTAAATGATGTACTCATAGACGAAGATACTTACTTCATAAAAATTTGAACAAGCTGCATCGATAAGCTCTGTCGAGGAAGCGACGGGGACTCAACATCAACGGTGTCAACTTGAACGGGCATAGGATGAGGGACACCTACTACTTCATCGACAAAGCCACGATTTATCCTTAAAATATCCACTTTTCATTAGATCGGATATTTTTTCCCTGGCGGCGACCAACTTAGCGATGGGGATAGAGCTTGAGGAGGGGATAGAGCTTGAGGAGGGGATGGAGCCCGACGAGGGGATGGAACTGGAGGAAGAGGGATTGAAGCTTCGGGAGCGGTAGAGACATGTACAAGCTTCACCGGCCAAGGGATGAAGGTTCCCTTGACATCACTCACAAGCTTCACTCATCGGTTTGGAGAGGGAGGCGTGCATCAATGATCACCTTTTCAAGCGACACTCGACTTCATCATCGAGGCATTTGTTGGTGGTGTACGGTTGATCCCAAGTTGTGAACAGTCCCTTTTGCAACCAATAATCGTCCATCATGATGATCGGGATCCTCCACATAAAGGTCACAAGGTTGCTCGACTCTCCAACAATGCGGCTCCCTCTAGTGCTCTGCTTTGCACGGTTGCGGGTGAGTGTGTGAAGGGAACACCGGTCTACGGACGATTGCTCAAAAAGCGGCCTCGGTGACTCGGTTCCTCCTTCATCGGCTCATCTCGGATTGAAACATTGCGGTCATTGAAGCTTTATTAGCGCCCGTCGTCTGGTCCATCTCCTCCGGGTAACCATACTTTGTCTATGGCGTTTGGATGTACCAAAGACTTGCTTTATGCCTACCCGTCCTCCAATCCCCCTTACACGCCCCGGGTGATCCGGTTTTCCGGTCTACAACGGTCGAGAACATCATTCCTCCCGTCCGACACAAAAGATCCCTACTGCTTCTTTCTTTTTAAGATCTTCTGTAAGATACGAGATAATGATAAGCTTAGTAATGAAACATATTTAGTAACTAAAAAATAACAATAACGATACTTACAATTCTTTCAAAGCAACTAGACGAGTTTGTTCACTCGTGTAGGCGCCGCTTGGCTTTTGCCGAATATGCAACCACAACTCCTCGCGACGTATTGGAGATGGAGGAGCATGTATCACGAAGGATTGGATTACGCTTCATCATCCAATCTCTTCCGCTGCGACCATCAAATCTTTTTCGGCCTTTTGATATCCGCCGCGAGAAGCCCTATGAGGGCAATCATTCTTTCTACCTGTCTCCTGTGCTTGTTCCCTTCTTTTCTGTGAATCAGGATTGAAAACATCTATTAATTATGAATTCCAGGCCATGCATGTCACTAACGAAATTAAAGAACTTCTGCTTCATATGAACGTCAATCAAACAGTAGTCAAATTATTCACTTCATCAAGTTTCCACATTTTATTTAAGGAAGATGTAGAATTGTAGAAGAAATTGGAGCTATGTTTTGTAGTGCTAGCTAGATAGATAGGTTAAGAAACAAAAGAGAATTATGCTTACGAGAATAATACAAACTTGATCCTTTTTAAGGCATCCGGTGGGATCACTATTAAATTTCGATCCCCATTAGATAGTAACAATTGGGTATATAAAGTTTCCCCCTTTTAAGACTATTCATTTCCTCCTTTGCAAGACAAACCATTACACAATTAATACCTTCTCATCAGGTAATTTACCTTTTCGGGGTTGACATATCGGACTTGCATAAACAAAGGCGGAAATGTATACTTCTATTCACACACCGAACTATTATATAACTAACGGGATTAGATGAACACAATAACATTCACATATCCGCACATGTTAATAAGCAAACAAAAGGGAAAACAAAACTAAATATAAACTCACGAGCTTCGGGAGTGGTCCGCGAAGAACAAATTGTCGCCAAATTCGTTCATCAATAAATGTGTAAACTTCCCAAGGATGTTTGGCGGGCGGAACATCGGAGAAAATATACGTGTTAGCGAGAAAGGTCTTAAACTTCCTCCACCGATCAGCACAATAAGACAATGTCTTGTCTTTCAACTTTTGATCGAGGGACGAGTGTATGTAACCGGATAGTCTCCCAAATAGGATCCTTTACATTCTTATAGTCCACACTTTTCCACTCATCCGTCAAGATGCTAACCTTGCTGCGTGCTAGACAGCCGACAAAACTATTATATTTGCTTTTATTAGGACCGACGGGTTCCAACCTTGCATTAAATCAATCTCGAGCTTTGACCCGGAAGTCCAGGCTTAGGGTCACATCCATCATTCGTGTGCCTCTTCTACCACGGCGTGCGGGCGATTACGAGCCTCATTGTGAGATGAAGAGGGTTCGTTCTCACTCACACCAGTCACACCGAACGGCGTTGCGGAACACGAATAGATTCGTTTTCACCGTCCATTTTGAGACGGGGAAGAGAGGAATGCTGAGCAAATGAGAGAGTAACGGGGGCTGATGGTACGTGGGCGAGGAAGAGAGGTAATGCAACGGGAAGGGTTTCGGAACGTGAACGAGAGGTTCTCCACGAGTAACAAAAGCTTTCGCGCGAAGAAATGTATATCTTGCTTGGATTTTTAAGACCGGATCAAAAAGAGACGGTCTTAATATTTACATTAATCCGGTCATATTAAACGTCCGATCTAAAAAGTTTAACCTTTAAGACCGTTCCTTTTAAAACGCCGGTCTTAATATTAATGAACTTTTTCAAACCGCAAGTATCATATGTCCGTCTTGAAAGAAAACTTTTAAGACCGTCTTGTTGATAAGTTCGGTCTTAAAACTTTAGACTTTTTATATTTAAATTTTTCCTTATTATGTTTTACCGCGAGAAAATATAAGTACGGCTATATGAGATATATTTAGAAAGTAATTGAAATTTCAGTTCAATTTTTAAGACCGGTGGTATTTTAGTCGGTCTCAATAATGATTTTAAGAGCGGTGAAAAATTGGTCGGTGCAAGAAGTTCTTTATATTTACGTGAGCGCCACCGGTCATTCCTTTAAGACCGGGGTGTCCATTGTCCGCTCCAAATAAGGCGGTCTTAAAGCCCTTTTTTGCACTAGTGCATTCCTAAAATACTATCTTCGACATTACTAATTATTATTTCATCTGTTATTAATAATTCTAATGGTGAATCTTTTCCACTTTGAAAATAAGCTTTTACCATAACTTGTACTCTTTTAATATATATTTTTGATATTTCATTTTTAAAAGGTATTTTTGATATTTCATGTTCTATTAAAGCTTTGCTTATTAAAGGTATTCTTAATACTCCTTCATTAAGGTTGATTCTATTGGATATTTCTTTTCTAATACTACACATTGTGATTTCTCTTTTTTTCTTATTTTTTTAATATTTTACTTACTTTATTTAAGAATTTTTCATCTTTTATTTTATTAACAAATCATATCTAAATGTTTTTCTTTTAGCTTATCATATTGTTCTTTATTAAATGTTATTCTTCTTTCTCTTGAAATTTCTTTAGTATTTATATATTCTTCATATTCTTGAAATTCTTGGTTATTAATAATTTCATTGTTTTCCACTTCTTCTACATTCATCATGTTTTTATAATTTTTTTCTTTGATCTATATATTCTTTTTCTATATCTTCTTCATCTTCCGAACTTTTTGATTCTTCTTCTATTTCTTCGATTCATATTCATATGTTAATTTGTATATTCCCAATTCATTTTCTATAGGCTCTTCAAATTCTAATAAATCTATATCTAAAGGTTCTAATTCTAATTCTTCTGCTTTTCTAAGATATTCATTTTTTTTTTTGATTTCGGTTTATCACGTTTGTTGCAATATATCCTAAATTTCTACAATTATAACATCTACATTTATATGGTTTCTTATTTTTATTATTTTTTCTTCTTTTGAAATATTTATGTGGCTTAAATTTTCTTTTATTTTTAGGATTATATTTTCTAAAAAACCTCTTTTTTGGATATTTCTTAAATTTATATATTTTTTCTTTTCTTTCTTTTCTTCGATATCCATTTATGCTAATTACATCTTCATTTATGTGGTTTTTCTAATTCTGAACAATTTACCATTAATTTTTTAATTTATAATATTTAATATTTCTCTATGCTTCTTTACATCTTTCGATAAGTATTTTCTTAAATATTCTTCTCTTCTTCCCATTGTATCTATTATAGTTACAAAATTTGGATTACTTTCACTTTCCATTGCTTGTGCGTATTCTTCTACTAAATTTTCTAAAATTAATCTAGGTAATTTTCTATAAAACATATATAAATAAAATTTTTGTTTTTCGGTTCTACTATTTTTGCTTCATAATAATATTTTTTATATTCACAAACATATTGATTTATATGTGTTGGTTCTAAGCTACAAATTTCCATTTTGTGTAAATATCTTATTGCTTTTAGAATTTGTGTATATTCTATGCTTGCTATATTTGTTCCTACAAATTCATTTTTTTAACAAATTTTCATATTTTGATAATATTGTCGCATATAAGATTTCTCTTCTTTCATAGGGTCGTCGCATCTAATCTTCTAACTTCCATTCTAAATTCTAGTGTTCTTTCTTCCCACTAATGTAATACATTTCCTATAAAACTTGCTTCTATTATCATATTTACAAATGACTTACGGTTCTATTTTCCTATTTATTAATGATATTAATTGAGATTTTTGCCATTCTTCTATTCTTTTTTCATTATCTAAATTACAGTCTAAATCTAACCATGTTTCAGAATTTAGAATCTGTCTAGTTTCATATTATTCTAATGGAGGTGGTATAAATTCTTTTCAATATGTTTTAGGTTTTTTATAACTAATATCAAAAACTTGCTATTGAAATATTACTTAAATCTCCTCTTACTAAATTTCTTTGTCTTCTTATTTCTTGATCTCTTGCTCTTCTTTGTATTTCTGCTTGTATCTAGATGATTTCTAGATGATGTTTCTTGTTCTTGTTGTTGTTGTCTTTCTTGTTCTACTCTGAATCGAGTTGATTTGCATATTAACTTGATTTTCATCCATTATTCTTAAATTCTGTAATTCTTGCATTATTTCATCTAAGTTTGTTTCATTTTGACTTATAAATTTTTCTATTTCATCTTTCGAATCTGAATCTTCATTCCAACTTTTCATCATATTTAATTTTCTAGTTTCAACTTTATTAAATATACTTAATAATTCTCCAAATTTATCTCTCATTTCAACACTTCTTAATAATTGATCATTTTTATATTCCATTTTATATTTAGTTTGTATTTCTTTTCCTTTATTTTTATAAAATTGTTCCAATTTTCTTAGTCCATCTACAATATCTATTTTATTTTTATTTACAGTTTCATATATTGCCCATAAATAGTTATTGATTACATTTTGTCCTTTCTTAATTTCTTCTGTTATAATTCTAGTTTGTGTTTACATTTACATTTAAATTTTGGTTTTTTTTTATATTTAATATAGTCGTGTCTGAATTTTCCCATTCATATAAAGATTTCATCATATTTATTTGATATATTCCTAAAGCCTTTTTTATTCCTTTAATATCATTTTTTACTTCCTTTAAATCTTTTGTATTTTGCCTTATTTCTGTTTTGATTTCATATATTTTTTGTTCTAATGGTTTTGCTAATTCTCTTAATCTATCTTTTTGATTTTTAATATCTTCTTTTTCTAAAATTTCTCTAGTTTCTTCTAGTAATTGCTTTACTATCTCTTCTAAATTAAATACTTGTAATAAATCTTCTATATTTAGATTTATATAACTTCCTAATTGTTTCATTAAATACATATTATTCCAATTCATCTAATTACATGTATATTCTCCTTGACCTCCTAATATAAAAGGTGTAAAGTTACAAGTTTCTATTTCTTTTTCTTGCAATAAATAAGAACTATCGGGTAACTTTTCATATTTTATTCCATACATTCTACACTAGTGCAAAAAAAGGCTTTAAGACCGCCTCATTTAGAAGCATATAAGTTATTAAATGGACACCCAACAATATAAATAAAATGTCTTAAAGGAATGACCATAGGTGCGATTTCGTAAATATAAAGAACTTCTTGCACCGACCAATTTTTCACCGCTCTTAAAAACATTATTGAGACCGACTAAAATACAACCGGTCTTAAAAATTGAACTGAAATTTCAATTACTTTCTAAATATATCTCATATAGTCGTACTTATATTTTCTGCGGTAAAACATAATAAGGAAAAATTTAAATATAAAAAGTCTAAAGTTTTAAGACCGAACTTATCAAGAAGACGGTCTTAAAAGTTTTCTTTCAAGACCGGACATATGATACTTCCGGTTCGAAAAAGTTCATTAATATTAAGACCGGCGTTTTAAAAGGAACAGTCTTAAAGGTTAAACTTTTTAGATCGGACGTTTAATATGACCGGGATTAATGTAAATATTAAGACCGTCTCTTTTTCATCCGGTCTTAAAAATCCACGCAAGTTATACATTTCTTCGCGCGAAAGCTTTTGTTACTCGTGGAGAACCTCTATTCACGTTCCAAAACCCTTCATGTTGCATTACCTCTCTTCCTCGCCCACGTACCATCGCCCCTATTACTCTCTCATTTGCTCGGGCATTCCTCTCTTCCCCGTCTCGAAAATGGACAATGAAAACGAATCTATTTGTGTTCCGGCAACGCCGGTTCCGGTGTGACTGGTGTGAGTGAGAACGAACCCTCTTCATCTCACAATGAGGCTCGTAATCGCCCGCACGCCGTGGTAGAAGAGGCACACGAATGATGGATGTGACCCTAAGTCGGACTTCGGGTCAAAGCTCGAGATTCGAGTTTGATGCAAGGTTGGAACTGTCGGTCCTAATAAAAGCAAATATAATAGTTTTGTCGGCTGTCTAGCACGCAAAAGGTTAGCATCTTGACGGATGAGTGGAAAAGTGTGGACTCTAAGAATGTAAAGGATCCTATTTGGGAGACTATCCGGGTTACATACACTGTCCCTGACTGTCACAAGTTGAAAGACAAGACATTGTCTTATTGTGCTGATCGGTGGAGGAAGTTTAAGACCTTTCTCGCTAGCACATATATTTTCTCCGATGTTCCGCACGCCAAACATCCTTGGGAAGTTTACACATTTATTGATGAACGAATTTGGCGACAATTTGTTCTTCTGCGGACCACTCCCGAAGCTCAAAGAGTTTATATTTAGTTTTGTTTTCCCTTTTGTTTGCTTATTAACTTTGTGCGGATATGTGAATGTTATTGTGTTCATCTAATCCTGTTAGTTATATAATAGTTCGGTGTGTGAATAGAAGTATACATTTCCCCGCCTTTGTCTATGCAAGTCGATATGTCAACCACGAAAAGGTAAATTACATATGAGAAGGTATTAATTGTGTAAAGGTTTGTCTTGCAAAGGAGGAAATGAATAGTCTTAAAAGGGAAACTTTATATACCCAATTGTTACTATCTAATGGGGACTTTCTGATCCCACTTGGATGCCTTAAAAAGGATCAAGTTTGTATTATTACTCAGTAAGCATAATTCTCTTTTGTTTCTTAACCTATCTATCTAGCTAGCACTACAAAACATAGCTCCAATTTCTTCTACAATTCTACATCTTCCTTAAATAAAATGTTGAAACTTGATGAAGTGAAGAATTTGACTACTTGTTTGATTGACGTTCATATGAAGCGAAGTGCTCTAATTTACATTAGTGACATGCATGGCTGGAATTCATAATTAATAGATGTTTTCAATCCCGATTCACGAAAAGAAGGGAACAAGCACGGAGATAGGTAGAAAGAATGATTGCCCTCATGGGGCTTCTCGCGGATATCAAAAGGCCGAAAAAGATTTGATGGCTGCCAAGCGAAAGAGATTGGATGATGAAGCGTAATCCAATCCTTCGTGATACATGCTCCTCCATCTCCAATACGTCACGAGGAGTTGTGGTTGCATATTCGGCAAAAGCCAGCGCGCCTACACGAGTGAACAAACTCGTCTAGTTCTTTGAAAGAATTGTAAGTATCGTTATTGTTATCTTTTTAGTTACTAAACATGTTTCATTACTAAGCTTCTCGTTATCGTATCTTACGGAAGATCTTAAAAAGAAAGAAGCGGAGGGATCTTTTGTGTCGGACGGGAGGAATGATGTTCGGCCGTTGCGGCCGAAAAACCGGATCACCGGGCGTGTAAGGGGGATTGGAGGACGGGTAGGCATAAAGCAAGTATTTGGTACATCCAAACGCCATAGACAAAGTATGGTTACCGGGAGGAGATGGACCGGACGGCGGCGCTAATAAAGCTTCAATGACTGCAATGTTTCAATCCGAGATGAGCCGAGATGAAGGAGGAACCGAGTGACCGAGGCTGCTTTTGAGCAATCGTCCGAGAGACCGGTGTTCCCTTCACACACTCACTGCAATCGTGCGGCAGAGCACTAGAGGAGCTGCATTGTTGGAGAGTCGAGCAACCTTGTGACCTTTATGTGGAGGATCCCGATCATCATGATGGACGATTATTGGTTGCAAAAGAGACTGTTCACAACTTGGGATCAACTGTACACCACCAACAAATGCCTGATGATGAAGTCAGAGTGTCAGTTGAAAATGTGATCATTGATGCACAGCTCCCTCTCCAAACTGATGAGCTGAAGCTTGTGAGTAGAGCTGTCAATCAGGGCCGGCCCGGCCCATCAGGGCCGGCCCGTGATGGGCCTGGGCCCATCAGGGCCCGGAGTAAGAAAAACACTGTTTTCAAAGCCCGGCCCGAGAGCACCGGGGCGAGGCCGGGGCCGGCCGCGGGGCCCGGAAATTATTATTCCAAATTTTAATTATTTTTTATCCGTGTTTTTCATACAAATATAATTAGTATATTACAACAATTAAAGCTCTAAATTACAACATAAATCATCTAATTTATTAAATAAATGTTGTCAACATTTATATCCAAAAAACACAATCATCCAACAAATAAGCATTCACGAATTCATAATCAAAAACAAATTATGTTCTAAAATAACTTACATAAAATATAAAAAGCATACCACTAATATACATAAATTATGGTTAGTGAGATGCGAGAGCTGAGAAGAGTTGCAATTGAGGAGGAGACGAGGAGTGGAAGGGACATGAACATAGTTTATAGTGTAAGGATTATAGGAGTAGTCAATAACAATATTAATATATTAGTTTAAAATTTTTAAGACTCTACATTGTTATAAGACATAAACATTATATTCCAACTCGGTTCAGGATTTTGTTAGGAAAATATATCAAAGAAATTTTTTAAGACTCAACATTTAATAAAAAAAAAAAAAAAAAATATGACAAAGCTAAACGGGCCGGACCCGTAGCAGCCGGCCCGGCCCGTAAAGCCGTGGCCTGCGGGCCGACTTCATCTCTTTCTTCTATTTTTGAGGCCCGGCCCGTAACGGGCCAGGGCTAAATGGGCCGGCCCTACGGGCCCGGCCCGTTTTGACGGCTCTACTTGTGAGTGATGTCAAGGGAACCTTCATCCCTTGGCCAGTGAAGCTTGTACATGTCTCTACTGCTCCTGAAGCTTCAACCCCTCCTCCTCAAGTTCCATCCCCTCGTCAAGCTCCATCCCCTCCTCAAACTCTATCCCCTCCTCAAGCTCTATCCCTATCGCTAAGTTGGGCTCACGCCCGGGAAAAAATATCTGATCGATGAAGAGTGGATATTTTAAGGATAAATCGTGGCCTTTGATGAAGTACTAGGCGTCCCTCATCCTATGCCCGTTCAAGTTGACACCGTTGATGTTGAGTCCTGCTTCTTCCTCGACGGAGAGCTTCGATGCGGTTGTTAGAATTTTTATGAAGTAAGTATCTTGTCTATGAGTACATCATTTAAATGCTTCGTTTAGACATACATACATATATACTAATTCCCGATCGATGTCATTATGGTAGGTTCTTGCATCATGAATTGGTTCAAAGGTGCGGGATCAACGATTTTGGATTCTTGTGCCTGTCTATTCAAGTCAAACAACCATGGAGGAGAGGCAGGGAGTACATATCAAAGAGGTTGTGTGAAGTGAGCGAAAGTTGTACTTTTTGCCATTCTTCCACAGGTACATATCAAAAATCTTGTCCACAATTCACTTAATTCTGCTACATATATCACTGAGTATAGTTTACTGATGTGAATTTTCAGCCGCCACTGGCAGTTGGTCCTCATGTGCATGGAGGAGCATAAAGTTATCTTCTTATGCTCCACTCACACCGAGCCATTGCCTTCGTTGGTGCGAGACCATCAACAAGTAAGCATGTCATTTTGATTCTCTTGTCGACATCTCTGCTGAATTTTAAGTGAATCATTGATAAATTTGTAATTTTGATGATAGTGCCATGAGGACCTTCCAAAGAGTAGAAAAGAAAAGGCGTGCTACTCAGGACAAAGACCCCATATGGTACAGACCAGAGGTTGGTACAATATTTGTAGCACACTGCCTTGTGAACTTGGTCATTGAGCTATATATATGCTCTTATATATATTTCTTGTTCTTTTTAGACCAAAAAGCAACCACGAGAGTCCAACTTATGTGGCCGGTACGTCATGAAACACATGTATGATATTACAAGGCGAGGGGATACTAAATTAACTGCAAAGGTAAATGTATTTGATGTTACATATTATGCAAGTTAATTCAGTTTAAAACTTCTTGTTACAAATGAAATATGCACGCAAGTTAATTCGATTCTTGTCTTTGATGTTACGTATGTTTCAATGCAAAACTCTCTTTTCGATGATGAACTGGAGCACATACGCAATGTGTTTTGTGAATATCTGTATGGTCTGATCTTAGAGTCGAAAAATGACAATAATTAATGTCCTAAATTCATTTGTAAGTATATTACGTAGCAACAATAATCGATCTTACGTAAATTTGTTTATTTTTTTAAACAATTCATTTGTAAATATACACGAGGCAATGTAAAATTCAATAAATAAATTTAGTTAATTTTTCGAACAATTTTCTTGTGTCCATTTTGGGTTTCGAATGTATTATTGGATGGTGGATATAGCTATTTAATTTAGTGTTTGAAATCGAGACTTTTAGGACCGTTCATTAACAAGATGTCCGGTCTTAAAGGTCCGCAAAGTTTGGTGTAAAAAGTATGAGACTTTTAGGACCGTATATTGCTTTAGTGTCTGCTCCTAAAAGCTTAAAAAACCACATGTACTTTTAGGTCCGGACGTATTATAAAAGGTCGGTCTTAAAAGTCGCCCGCTTAACTTTTAGGACCGTATTTTTATAAATAATCGGTCTTAAAAGTCCTTTGGTTACAAATCTCGCTTAACTTTTAGGACCGTATGTTGTTATTTGTGCGATCTTAAAAGTCAATCACCTTTAAATACCCCTTTTCGGACAAATTAAATGGATAGGGTTGAAGACAACCGAGGTTCTCGGCGTTCGCTTAAGCTAGGTCCTTCATTATCATCGTTTTTACCTCTCCATGTGTAGAGGCGGCATTATCGGTGTCCCTTTTATTTTGTCTTTTGTCTTTTTGTCGGAAAAAAGAAGGAAGATAATGAAAAGGACACTTTGTTTCTCACATGGGGAGGTAAAACCGACGTCAACGAAGGTCCAACCTTGAGAAGAATAGTCACTTTGTTTGTTCTTATCCAAATAAGGTAAAAGCTCCTTTTTTTTTATGTTCTTAACTGTATTCTGCGAATTTCTGTTGTTAGATTTACACGAGGACAATGTTTTGTTTGTTTCCTTTTTGTCGGAAAAAGAAAGACGATAATGAAAAGGACAAGAGGCAATCGAATATGGAAACCAAAGCCGACAAAAATGGCGGTGTTTTTAGGACCGTCGATTTACTAACTAAAGTCTTCGTTCTTTTATTTTAGGTTTTTTAGTCGCCATTATCCATCCTTCATAGTTGCCTTGTTTATTGCTTTCCGGTTCGAGATAATGGGATAAAGTACTAAACTCGCACGAGAACAAAATTTAAAAATATTTTATTTACTAATTTTTTTACGCCGCCCTATAGGGGCAGCGATCACAAAAAAAGCATCAAAATAAAAAAGCAACAAAAAAAAAACTAATCCCTCTTGTAGTCGGAGAGGGAGGGGGCGTCGGAGTCGTCTCCAGCGGGATCGTACTTCACGTCATTGGCGTGGAGTACCATGTTCACTTGTTGTTCATGGTATGAGCAAGCTGAACCAATTGGCCCAAATGTCGATCGATTTGATCGACGCGGGCCACTAAGATGGCTCGCACCAACTGCTTCACAGTCGGATTTGGGGGAGGCGGTGGCGGAAGGGGCTGAGGTTGAAGAGGAGGAGGAGGAAACGGAGGACCTGGGGGAGTAGCCATTACAGTGGGGGCTGAGGTTGAAGAAGAGGAGGAGGAAACGGAGGACTGGGGAGAAGAATGTGAAGAAAGTACGGTAACAACGGGTTTAAATAGAGAACCCATCCCGAACAATGTGAAACATCGAAAACTTTAATGAGGAGACGCATTGTTCATCAGAATACGAGGAGACGCATTGTTCATTAGAATACGAGGAGACGCCTAGTTGGGAAGTTTATCTGGAAGCCGAAGAGACTCTGCATCATTCATTTGAGCAGTGTGTAAGTCGGGTAAATGATAAAAGGTCGGTCTTAAAAGTAAGACTTTTAGGACCGGACTTATTATAAAAGATCGGTCTAAATAATAGAATTTTATACCGCATACCTATAAGTACCGGGTTAATGATAAAAGGTCGGTCTTAAAAGTAATTTAGACTTTTAGGATTGGATATTTTAAAAAAATGTCGGTCTTAAAATAAAATGAATTGCAAAAATATTAAATAATGGAATTTTATACCGCGTACCTATAACTCCTTATTAATTCCTCACTACCTCGTAACTCCAAACTACGTACGTGGCTATCGAGAACAGCTCTCTGCCTTTATTAATTAACTCCTCATACCTCTCTGCCCCAACTGCTCAAACCATGGTTAGATTCAAGAGAACCGCTTGTAGGGGTGCTCTTAGTCGTGATGCTCGTGCCTTCCGTCGATCGTTATACGGTGCGCCTCCTCCATCGAGAGTCCGTCCTATTGTGACAGAAGAGTCTCGGGTCGTTGGACCCATTGTTATTTCTTCGGATGATGAAGAGGTTCCCACTCCCCCTCTCCAACCTCTTGGCCCCACCGCGACTACTACTGACCCCTCTCCTCTTTCCTCTAATGAAGCATTGTGGCTGAATCGAGTAAGACAAAACTTGCGATCTCCGGCGGGAAATTAATGTTGTTCACGCCGAAATCGCCAAGGCTTTGGAGGATAATAAGCTTTAGGAGATGTTTAGTCGATTCTTGTTTTTGATAATTTTACGCTTGTTTTTCTTTTGTATTTTTTCTTGTGTACGTGCATATGCAAGTAATATATGTAATTAAAGAAACTCCTGTTTTCCTTTAATTTTTATTCATTCGATTCTTTACGCTCGCCAAATCCTTTTTTAGAAAGCACAAAAACGAGGAATTTTAGGACCGGAGTATTATAAAACGGCGGTCTTAAAAAATTGTATATATAGAACCGTCTACTTTTTAATGAACCGGTTTAATTGTCTCAATTTAGGTCCTGAGTATTATAAAACTCGGTCTTAATAAAATCCCAAATATAAAACATGTCTTGCTCGTCGCGGAATATTAAATTTCCCTCTCTAAACTTCTCTTGTCGCGCCTAAAGTGTTACTCGGGTTACGTCGCCACTTCGTCGGTTCGCGTTGCTCTCTCGACAATCACTTTACGGTTCCTTAGCTAAACGTCTATAGACCAAGCTGTAAGAGGTGTTTCGGTTATATAACTTTATGATTTTCCTACTCATCGTTCGGGTTTTTCCTGGGTTGAGCGAAATCGATCAAATGTTCTTGTGGGTTTTACGTGTTGTTAATGGATATTGTATTTTGAAGATTATAATTGCACTTTAGACCTACCCAACTGACCAATACATGTTTTTAGGGTACTCTTTAAATGCAACATCAACGTTCGTGGCGGGAGAAGAAAGACTAAGCAAACGCATTTGAATTTATATGATACGGTGAGTCCACAAGACCTTCACGCGATGCATTTAATTTCCTTGTCATGCATTTATTTTGGTTCTTGGATTCACTGCGATACATTTATGACCAAAAGTGATTCTTCGTTCTGCATTTAATGAGCAAGTTTATCCGGAAAAAAAGGAAAAAAAAGAAGACATAACCGACATTTGAGCATATATATGTATGTTAAATCTTTCCGTCTGTATATATAGGAATTCTACTATGGATCACAGTTGGATAAATGCTAAACGGACAAGTGTTGAATATCGAGAATGGGGTGAGAGACTTTATAAAATTTGCTAAACAAAATGCCCATCTTTGAGGGTGGGAAGTTTTATTGCCCTAGTGTAAAATGTTTGAATGAGAGGCGACTAAGTCCGAAGTTATACACACACATTTAATTTGTAAAGGAATTTGTAAGACTTATACGGTATGGGTATGGCATGGTGAAAAAATACCAAGTGGGTCTCAACATAGGGAAGTGGCCTTTGATGATAATGACACGGATATGGATGATCACATAGAGGACATTATCCGTGATGTAGGAGAAAGAGGCTTTTCATCAATCACATGCATATGGTAATATGTGCGGTGATGCGAGACCCTCTATACCGTGGGTGTAAAAAATACCAATTGTTGAATGCTATATTGAAATTGGTAAGCTTGAAGGCACGTCATGGATAGAGCGACAAGAGTTTTTCGAAATGCTTGAGGCTTTTAAGGACATGCTTCCGGATGATAATGTGTTGCCGCATCGATACTATGATGCTAAGAAAATACTTTGTCCACTGGGGATGGAGTACAAAAAGATCCATGCATGCCCGAATGATTGCATGTTGTATAGAAAAGAGTTTGAAGAGGAGCAGAATTGTCCGAAATGTGAAACCCCAAGCTACATGTCAAATAAGGGGCACTGCAAAGTGTTGTGGTATCTTCCAATCATACTAAGGTTCAAGCGGTTGTTTGCGAATGAAAATGATGCAAAAAATTTGAGGTGGCATGCGAGATGAGAGGATTTCGATGGAAAGCTTCGACATCCGGCCGATTCTTCTCAATGGAAGAAAATCGATCAATTATTTCTCAACTTCGGCCAAGAACCTAGGAACCTTAGGCTTTCCCTTAGCACGGATGGCATGAATCCATATGGAAGCCTTAGCAGCATACATAGTTCATGGCATGTACTACTAATTATTTACAACTTATCTCCAATGTTATGCATGAAACGAAAGTACATCATGTTGTCTATGTTGATTTCGGGACCGAAACAACCCGGAAATGACATTGATGTTTACCTTCAGCCCTTGATCGAAGACTTGAAGGAGTTGTGGGCAGAAGGTGTTGATGTTTTTGACTCTTTCAAGAAGGAGGTGTTTAAAATGCGAGCCATAATATTTTGTACTATAAACGACTTCCCAGCATATGGGAACTTATTAGGGTATAGTGTAAAAGGCCATAAAGCATGTTCGGTTTGTGAAGAAGGCACACGCTACCATCAACTTCAACATGGAAGAAAGACGGTTTATCTTGGACATAGGAGATTTCTTAGACGGGGCCACCCATATCGTCGATTGAAGAAAGCCTTTTTTGGTGGCCAAGAGTATGAAGATGCTCCGATGGCATTGACTGGGGAGCAAGTTTATGAAAAGGTGAAAAATATCAATGTCGTATTCGGTAAGGCGCAAAGTGTAGAAAAGAAACAAATATATGGAAAAAGAGATCTGTATTCTTCGATCTTCCATATTGGCACAATCTTGATGTGAGACACAGTATTGATGTCATGCATGTGGAGAAAAATGTATGTGATAGTATTGTCGGCACGCTTCTCAACATACAAGGTAGTTCCAAGGATGGTGTGAAGGCAAGATTGGATCTGATAGCAATGGGAATACGCGAAGAGTTACATCCAAGGCCGAGTGGGAAGAGAACTTATTGTCCCCGAAGCTTCTCATACTTTGTCTAAGGATGAGAAACGAAGTTTTGTGAGTGTTTACATGGCACAAAAGTTCCCACGGGGTATTCTTCAAATTTTAAGAGGCTTGTATCGATGAAGGACTTGAAATTAGTAGGCCAAAATTCTCATGATTGTCATGTCTTGATGCAACGACTACTCCCAATAGCTATTCGAGGCATCGCCGAATATGATCTTCGGGTCGTTTTGACTAGACTTTGTGTCTTCTTCAATGCGCTTTGTAGTAAAGTTTTTGAGATTGAAAAGTTGGATGAATTGGAGAATGAAGGATATCTTATCTTGTGCCACCTTGAGAAGCTTTTTGTTCCTACATTTTTTGACATCATGGTTCATCTAATTGTTCATCTAGTGAGGGAGATAAAGATGTGCGGCCCTATCCATTTACGGTGGATGTACCCAATTGAAAGATCTATGAAATTCCTAAAAGGGCGTGAAGAACGCATACGGCCAAAAGCATCGATTGTTCAGAAATATGTTTCGAAGAAGCCATGGAATTTTGTCAAGATTATTTGGCCAAAGTAAGACATATTGGGCTTCCAAAACGTCGGCATGCGATGGGGGTAGACAAGGGCCTTCCGTAAAGAGTGTGGATCCGATGAATTGTCACAAGTCCACTTATACATCTTGAATAACGTCGATGAAGTTCAAGCCGACATAGCTGCACATAAAGCAGTTTGTAAGGAAAGAAAATCATCGAATGACTGAACAAAGGTTGATTAGGGAGCATAACGAGAACTTTTGCAAACTGGTTCAAAGAAAAGGTCGAGGGAGAGGAATGTGTTTTTTTGATACAATCAAATGGTTAGCGAGGTGGTCCGAGGTTGATGTCATAAGTTGGAATTCGTATGTGATCAATGGTTATACATTTTACACAAAGTCCCTAGATGATACGAGCACGGTCCGAAACGGTGGTGTTATGTTAGAGGCTGAATCTATGCACTTCTCCGAGTTCGAAAGACAAGAGCCCTTTATTGGCGGTCATGCCATATTATGGGGTTATTGAAGAGATTTGGGAGGTGGACTATGTGAAAATTAGATTTCCCATTTTCAAATGCAAGTGGGTTAATGTCAATAATGGTGTTCGGATCGATCGGCTAGGATTTACATTAGTCGATGTCAATGGTAGAAGTTTTGGAGATGAACCTTTTATTATGGCGAGACCGGGCAAAACAAGTGTTCTATATCACCGATCAAGAAAATAAAATGTGGTGCGTAGCTCTCCAAGGAAAGAGGGTCATTGATATTGATGAGGAAATGAATTCAAATTATGGTATTCCTGAGAGTACTCCTTTTTCAAGGGGTCTACCGGACATGAACAAAGAAGATGAAGCGGATAATGAATCCGGCATAAGAAGTGATCATCAAGAAGGGATATGGGAAGATATCACTTTATAAAAGAGTCAATTCATAAGGTAATATTCATATGCAGATTTCTTTGAAGACTTTAAGGCTTTAACTATATATATTATATTCCTTCTATCTATGTTTATAGTTAATGTCACCGACTATGAATTTTGTTCTTGTTTTATTTTTGTGGCAAGATCCGATCCAAAGGGGCATGTTATATAAGAGGATGTTACGTTGTTGGGTGGGGGAATCGAGATGAAGGCATGGTGAATATTATTTTGGGCGCATGTATGTTGTACTTGTAACTTATTGTATTTGTAAGTAAATTATCTTATTGTATGAATTAATTTAGGTGTTGTAGTCATAGTAATCATTAATTAAGAGGCCAAATAGCTCATGGTGAATAATATTTGTATTCTTTTTCCAATTCAATTTATTCAAATAATTGTTCATAGCTTATAGCTTAAAGTATCGAATTTTATGTCTTTGGATTGGGTGGTGGATTTGTGTATATATATAATCAGGAAGAACAGCAGGGAAAAATTCGGGAAAATTTAGGCCGGAAATAATAAGCCGGTCTTAAATGTTCACTTGTTAAGACCGGATGTAATTATATGACCGGTCTTAAAGGTCAGGACGACTTTTGAGTTTTGATATTAAACCCGGTCTTAAAAGTTGGTCTTTTAAGACCGGTATATTTAGACGTCCGGTCTTAAATCAAAATCTTTAAGACCGGATGTTTTTATCATCCACTCTTGAAAGTCAGTCCTTTAAGACCGTGTGTAATTAGTCGTGTGGTCTTAGAAGCCGCTATTTTTCAGACCGTATGTGTCTTGTCCGGTCTTATAATTACGATTTTTAAGAGCGACCTATTTTTTGGCCGGTCTTAAAAGTTGAGCATTAGGATCGAACAAAAAATATTTCGAAGCTTCATTTAGTACAACTTTTTAAGACCCAAGTTTTTAAATGTCCGGTCTTAAAAGAGTTTCTTTAAGACCGGTTCGATCCGGTCTTAAATGGTAGACTTTTAATACCGGCTGGAACAAGACCGGTCGCATATCCGGTCTTACGACCCCTCTTTTGTCCGGTCTTAAAAGTCTTTTTTGCACTAGTGCTAAGTTCTAACTTTTTAATTATATTCATATATATACACACACACATCTATATATGTATAGGTGTATAATATATGTACATGTGTATAGATAAGTGTGTCTATATATATATATATATATATAACTTTATACATATATATGAAACGAAAATCATAAAATTTAGGAAAACTTGCGATTCAGTGCCAAGTAACAGAATTAATTATAACTATGTCCTTTGAAATTATTAAATTATAGTGAAGTTCTAAGGACTTAGGTCATATTAATTTTAAATGTTAAAAAAATTTACCCTTTTTGTTTTAGATTTTGAAAAACGAATTAGAAGAGATTATAATCCTTTTTTGGGCACATAATTTGTCCATCAAGAGAAAGAGTAGCAAACTAATTTTTGTTTCCAATTAAAAAAGGAAAAGACTTTGATTTTTCTAACGAATAATTCTAGCTTTTGTTAAATTAAAAGCGGGCAAAAATATATTTTCTATTGTTTAAAAACTCTGACTGATCGGCCGAGTTGACCTGGAAACTTGCGACCTAGCCACTAGCCCTGTTTGGTTGAGCTACAAGTCCAAGGATGCTTTTACTGAAGCAGGTTGAACACACCACCAATCGGGAAAAGGAAGATAATTTGTGTAAAACCTGTTGGATATTTTCCTAAAATCCCCAGATTTTATTATTTCCTTAGTTTGAAAAAGAATTCAGCTAAGCGTATAGTAATAGATTAATGATGTCATGTAGTAGGCAAGTACAATTGGCACTGAAGCAAAATCCGAGGTATAAGCACAAGTTATTTATTTCTGTAAGTAATATATATTATAAAATTATTTATTTATTAAGCAAGTGCTCATATAATAGATATTATAGTGTTTTACTTCTTCAGCAAAACCTTCAAATATCATTTTTTTCCCTCTTTATTAATTATGTAGGATTTATACATGAATTTTTTATTTTATTACCCTTTTATGATTATAAATGAATATATTTTTGAATAATAGCCAATCTGACTCCAAATTCAACTCTAGTTTGAACCAATGACCATTGACCCACTACCTAAAAAAACCAAAAATCAGGAAAGGGGTTGAGGGGGCATGTTATATAAATAGAAAAAAAAAAAACAAAAAAGAATGTGTGTCTATATATATAATCAAGGGGTTTACACTTCTCATGTTGCATGAGAAGGCGAAGATTCCTATACACACATGAAATGGTGGGACCCACATCTTTTTTATAAAAAAAGAAGAAAAAAAAAATACTCAAGCACGGAAATCAAAGTATCTATGATATGAAAACACACTTCTCCTACAACATAAGAAGTGTATTTCCCTATAATCAATTAAACTTCAATTGTTTTAAGGGAAAAACACTTCTCATGTTGTAGGAAAATTGTATTATCATGTCACACACACATGAAATGGTGAGACCCACACCCATATATATATATATATATATATATATTATATATATATATATATATAAATGTGTGGGTCACACATGAAATGATGGGACCCACATCTTTTTTATATAAAAAAAAAAAAAAACTCAAGCCCGAAAATCGAAGTATCTATGATATAAAGATACACTTCGATCTCTTATAACATAAGAAGTGCATTTCCCTATAATCAATTAAACTTCAATTGTTTTAATGAGGCTTATGTTCTTTATCTATGAATGTCATTTCTGTTTGCTTTCGTTCTGTTTCATAGATTAAGTGAACTTGAATTAGGTATTCCATAGATTAAGTATTTTTTTAACATGTCATCTTGAAAATTGTTTTAAGCTTGAGTATTGTTGAATTTGGATTAGGTGATAATAAAATGCATCACAGTTGGATAAATCTATTGAGATCTAGTGAAGAATATGAGAATGAGATGGAAGAGTTTATTGTATTTGCTAAAATGAATGTGCCTAGTAAAAATGAGAAGTGTTTTGTCTTTGTGTCAGGTGTTTAAATGAGAGTCGACGGATGTAGATGATATAAGAGATCACTTACTTTGTGATGGAATAAATCTTCGATACACAAGGTAGATATAACATGGTGAGGAAATTACTTCTTGTGCGTCCTACAATAAGAAAGTTTTGGATGTCTGGATGATGATAGAATAGAGAAAATGATTCATGATATTGACGTAAAATCTTTTACACAATCGTGTGTATATGGCGATGCGAAGTCAGCGGAGGCACACTTGTTTTTATGGGGGCAAGTGAACCCATAAAAAATTTAAAAAATATATAAAAAGTATAGGACTTTTAGTTCAACTTATGTGATTAGAGTAGTTGGTTAAGATTTTTGAGAACCCATTTCAAGGTCCTCGGTTCGAACTAACTCCCGACCCTTCTTTTTTTTTTTTTCCCAACCTCTCAATCTCTCAGACTCTCATCCTCGTGTCCGTGTCTTCTTCTTTTTTTTCCCCAATCGCGAAATCTCTCAGACTCTAACCCTCATCGTGTTCGTCTCTCCGTGTTTCTGTCCCAACCCGTTGATCGGCCACTCCAAATCATTCCTTCCTCCAAATCCCTCGTCCAAATCGATCCCCACTCCTAATCGATCCTTCCTCCAAATCCCACTCCAAATCCCTCGTCCAAATCGATCCCTAAATCTCTCAAATCGATCCTGGTCCAAATCTCTCACCGAGTAATCGATCCCCTCCCAAATCGATCCGTCTCTCACCCACGGCGCTCTTGGCTCCCCCTCGTCGTCGGTGAACTCGTAGGCGTAAGTGGTGAGTATTTTTCTTCTTGCATCCCTTTTCGGTGAACTCCAAATCTTCTTGTTGTTTTTCGGTGAACTCGTCCGATTGAATTTTTCACTGCTCACCCTTTCGAAATTGATCGATTTCTCGATTGAATTTGCTCTTCTTTGCTCATTCTTTGGAAGACAAGCTTTGGATTGCTCACTGAAAATTTTAGTGAAGTGGGTATGTCTGCTTTGTTCTATTTCTACTGAGCTTGTTTATGTTGAAAATATCTATTAATCTATGTCTGCTTAGTTTGCTGTATTCTTGGTAACTTGTCTTCATAAATTCTGGATATGTTTTGTGTTTCAGAAGTAAATCCCCATGTCTTACTCTCTCTAATTATGGAGAAACAGATGTATATTGTTGTTTCAGAAGTATATTGTTGTAAACTTTTGGAATTTCGTCACTGAAGTATTGAACCTATGATTCTAAGGAATGAGTTTTGGTTTTGTCATAACATTAGTCATGAATTACTGAGGCAAGAAAACCATGAACATTCTTGAAGAACATACTTCCTTTATCAATCCTAAATATAATTTTTATGTGTTTCTTAACATATTTATAATCAACGTTCAACAACAAGAACTTGAGTTGAAAATTCTCCAAATTAAAAGTAATGGCACATCTCACGATTCTAGGAGTCGAAATTCATTGACAAAATTGAAATGCATGTCCCTGGTCTTACCATTCCATATCCTAAAATGTTCATATTCGAAATATAGCTGATTCAAGTTATTTGAGATGAGACTATAAGAATATATAGTTTTTAATATTGCTTTTTATATATAAAACAACTACCCAAACAATTTTTTTTTTTTCAAAATTTGTTTTTAAAAACAATTTTATAAAACTGTTTTAGAGAATAAAATAGAGAACAAAATCAAACAGCCCCTAAGCTACCCATTAAGTTTTGATTTGTTTGGGCGTGTCAATATATATAGGAATGTGTTTGCCCCTTGCAACTTTCTAGTCGATTTAAATTTAAATTTGACAAGTCAATATAGGAGAAAATAATTTATTTAGCTTCCTTAATTTCTCTAAATAAAAGTTAACTATATCTTGTATTTAGAAGTATTCGACAGAGAGTATCATTTAAGAGTTTGGCGGTTGCACTTATTCCTAGTTTCTTTCTTTAATCCGTTGGGCAAAATATAATAAAGGAGCTTTCATCTCAATATGCCCATAATATACACGTGTATATGCTTGAATTGGCCGGAACTCTCAAATTCTGACTCCATGAATATTATGCCCATCATTTATAATTGTAACATATGGTCAACCATATCAATCCCCAATAATATCATAAATCAAGGATGATTGAATCAAAACATTATTTTATTTGTTGACGTCAAAGAAATACCAAGGAAAGTATTTGAATTGATTCTAAATCAATTTCTTTTACTCTTGGGGCTTATGGATTTCTCGTTGCAATCGAAAGTTCGAATGTTAACATCATGTGTTGTGGATAGTACATAAACAACTTCAAGTTGAAGAATGAATCATCTCGGGGAAAAGAAAGTTTCAAGTTACATAATCAAAAGTCTTGCATTGTCCAAAATTATTTACATCTTAATCAAAGCTTTCCATTTTCCCCTTTCAGTATGCCTTGTCCATAAATCTGTTGTTATCTAACCCGCACTAACGAAATTCTAGCATGAATTGTTTGGTATTAATCACAAATCATTTGTCCTAATAATATTGATTTTTCTGTTGATAATTGTTTGATCCTCAATAGCATATATATGGATAGACCTTGGGTGTGAATTTATATTTAGAGTTTGGACCCCTAAAACCTAGGGCATAGGAGCAGTACCTTGCAACATGTTCCCTAATCCTTTCAAATTTTTTTTCTTCTAGAAAATGTCAAAGATACAATCTTATTTCAAACGTCTAAAACCCACAAATACAGAACCCAAATCTCAAAGTGAGCAACTTTCAAACAGTATTTCAATTCCAACAGTTCAAGAATCCTCCCAACCACCACTAGCATCTCAATTTCAATTACCACCTCAAGCAAAAGTTAATATAGAAAATCTTGAAGCGGATCGGGCAAAAGACCTTCAATTTATTCAATGACATCAAATCATATAGAAAGAGAGGATATTCGGAGAGCTTATTTACTCAAGGGGCCAACTCAACCAATTCTTAAACCATTCCCTCAAATGGATGTGTATGGAAAAATGCGTAGATTCAATCCTAAGTGGTATGAAGAATTTGGTTCCTGGTTGGAGTATAGTGTATCAAAAGATGCATTTTTTGCTTGTATTGTTATCTATTTGATATGGAGGTCGGAGGTAGTGGTTCGACGGAAGCATTTGTCTACATTTAGGGTTTAGGAGTTGGCATAAGAAGGATAGAATCAAAGTTCATGTTGGAGATCATAAGAGTGTTCATAATAGATGTTATCAAGCTGGTCAAGATTTGATGAAGCGAAAGCAACATATTGATGTTGCCTTGTCAAATATTTCGACCAACAAAAAAATGATTACCGTATTCGGTTGAAAACTTCTTTGGCTTGTGTTAGATTCCTACTATGCAATGGTGAGCCTTTTCGGGGACATGATGAATCTACAAGTTCAAATCATCAATGTTTATTCCTTGAACTTCTAAAGTTTTATTCTGAGCCAAATAAAGAGATGAATGACGTGGTCTTGGAAAATGCCCCCGATAATAACAAATTGACTTCACCAATGATTCAAAAAGATCTTTCCTAAGCTTGTGCTGATTTGACGGTTAAAGCAATAATTAGTGATCTTGATGATGATTACTTTTCCTTGCTAGTTGATGAAGCTCGTGATGTTGCAATTAAAGAACAAATGGTGGTTGTACTTCGGTATGTTAACAAAAAGGGGTCAATTGTTGAACGTTTTGTTGGCATAATTCATGTTTCAGATACGACTGCACAATCACTAAAAGCAGCGATTGATGGCCTATTTTATAAACTGGGTTTAAGTTTGTCTAAATGCCGCGGGTAAGGCTATGATGGTGCTAGTAATATGCGGGGTGAATTCAAAGGGCTTAAGAGTTTATTTTGGCAAACAACACATCTGCATTCTACATTCATTGTTTTGCTCATCGAGTTACAATTGGCACTTATGAAGGTTGCAAAACATCACAAGAAGATTCAAGAATTTTTTGACATGCTTCAAAAGATGACTACCGTTGTGGGGTTCATGCAAGCGGAAGGAAATTCTTCAAATAAATCGAGATTAGCTAATAGTTGAAAGAATTGCTAGTGGTGAAATACCAATTGGAAAAGGTTTAAATCAAGAGACAACCTTAAAGCGACCGGAGACACCCGTTGGGGTTCCCCATTTTGGTACGGTTACAAGTGTTATCTCATTATTTTCTTCAATCGTTTCCTTGATGAAAGTTATTGAAGACGATCCGAAAAATGATGCTACAAGAACCGATGCGGGTTCCATTTTGTATGCCATGGAGGATTTTGAATTTGCATTCTTGTTGCATCTTATGAAATTGATCTTGGGGACTTCTTATGAGTTGTCACAAGCACTGCAAAGAAAAGATCAAGACCTTCTAAATGCAATTGGTTTAGTGAAGGTAGTCAAGTCTCGTTTACAAGAGGTGAGGGATAATGGTTTTGATAAATTGCTTCAAGAAACAACCATTTTTGCCAATAAACATGATATTGACATTCCAAATATGAATGATGATTATTGTCCTAAAGGGAGATCGAGACGGAGATTGGAATCATTCACATTCCTCCACTACTTTAAGGTGGAGTTATTTAATACTGATGATAGATACTCGGTTCAAGAGTTGAATGATCGATTTGATAACGTCAATATGAAGTTGCTTGAGTGTTTGAGTTGTCTTGATCCTCGTGATTCATTTGCCAATTTTAACAATGAAAAGTTCATTGAGTTTGCTAGATTCTATCCTTCGGAGTTTGATGAACTTGCGATATTCCTTTTAAATCTTCAAGTTTCGATAATTTTATTGTTGATGTGGGGCTGATTGATTTTGTCAATTTGCAAACAATTTCTGACCTTGCTTTGAAGATGGTTGAGAAGAGAAAGGATATTGTTTATCCACTAGTCTATTTGTTGATAAAGTTGGCACTCATTCTACCAGTAGCAATTGCTAGTGTTGAGCGGGTTTTTTCTGCAATGACTTTTGTTAAGAATAAGTTGCACAATCAGATAAGTGATGATTGGTTTAACTCGTGCATGTTAACTTTTGTTGAACGTGATATATTTGCTACGATTGATGATGAAGATATAATGAAATATTTTCAAGGAATGAAGAATCGAAGAATGGTTTTGTAATCCTTCTGATGTAAAGGTTAGTTAATTCTTGATTATTATTTTTCTATGTTAATGCATTTGTGTTCTTATTGTTCTCATTGGCATGACATAGCTTCCTTTTCTACTTTCTTTTGCAGATTGATTTACTTCAAGAAATAACTTTATCCCCTCGAATCTTTTTGGAGGTTGATACAGCACTCAAGGCTAAGCAGATGAAGGGTGATGTAAATGAATATCTGAAGGTAATACCCCATCTTGTGATTTTCGTTTATGATGAATTGAAGTCAAGCTAGCATTTTGGTTTGTTTCCTTTTCTTTTCTTATAGGTTGTAACATGTTATTTAATCTTGTCAAACTTTTTTTCTTCTAGAAAATGCATTAATTTAAAACATTCCCTAAAAAAAAAAAATTCGGGGGCGCTGCCCCGAACCCCCAAACCCTTACACTAATTGTGCACCCATAAACTCCAAATCCTGGCTCCGCCACTGTGCGAAGTGGTGGGGAAATGGGATAGTAGCTACCATCAGCCACTAAAAGTTAAGAAGATCGGCGAGAGACTCACCAATAGCCACCGGCACCGTCCACCTTCTCCGATTGTCGAGAAACCACCGCCAGCAACCAGCTTCTTCGAATCGGCTGAAGATAAGCTGAGAGTTTTGAAAGAGAAATGCAGATAGTAGCCACCACTAGCCACCGTCCATCGACATTGTCTACCACCAACCATCGAGAGTTTAGAAGATTCTCGAGAGACCCACCAATAGCCTTGGCATCGTCCACCTTTCTCGATGGCCAAGAAACCACCACCAGCTTATCCAAATCTGCCGAAGACAAGTCAAGAGTTTTGAAAGAGAAAATGGGGACAAGCACGGCGGGAAAAAGAGAGAGAAAGAGGAAAGAGAAAAGGAGATTGGGGAAATTATTAGAGCATCATTATGGCTCACCAACCTTCAACAACGAGAAAAAAGGAGGAAAAGGTTTTGGATAAAAAATTGATTCTTGAATTTTTTAAAGTGTTTGGGTAAATTTTTTCAAAACTATGGTTTTGCCTCCAAAAACACTTTTTTCTTTTTATCCGAACACTCACTAGAGCCAATTAAAAACACAGATCAAATCTAGAAAACTGGAAAACACCAAGCAATGGCCGTACGTTACATTGTTGAATGACTTCTTGTGACCTAATATCTAATAGGGTAAAGGAGCAATTTTACACATGTGTTTTTCTCCAGGAGCGCCCAGCACCACGAGTTTTTTTCTGGACCAAAAATACACATGTGGTTACATTTTGGGAGCGCCCAGCACCACGGCCGTTAGTTGACCAAACGGTCAACGTTAACTTGGATGGAAGTGAACAGTAACTCGAGTGAAATTACACTTTTACCCCTAGTTTTAAATATTTTAAAAAAAATACCCCCGCCGGTGGGCCCCACCACCGGCCACCACCACCGCCGGCGACCACCTCCGGCCACCACCATGACCACCATGTGGCCGGCGGTGGTGGCCGGTGGTGGGGCCCATTGGCGGGGGTATTTTAGTTCTTTTTTTAATATTTAAAACTAGGGGCTAAAGTGTGATAAATATTTAAAACTAAGGGCAAAAGTGTAATTTCACCTAAAACTAAGGACAAAAGTGTAATTTCATCCGAGTTCTGTTCACTTCCATCCAAGTTAACGTTGACCGTTTGGTCAACTAATCGTGTCTTGCGCTCTCAAAACGTAACCACATATGTACTTTTGGTCCAAAAAAAACTCGTGGTCTTCAAAAATGCTCGGGAAAAACACATGTATAAAATTGCCGCTTTACCCTATCTAATAATATCATTTGAAATTAGTGAGGAGAATGAGAAATGACAATAATCAACTGACATATATACTAATTATCCTAACAAAAATAATGATTTTAAAAGAAAGCTTCATACTTCTCAATAGGAGAGAGAAAATAACGTAAGAAATTTAACCACGATCATCAAACTCGAAAAAAAAAGGAAAGAAAGAAAAAATTAACTAGTAAGAAGTAACAAAGTTAAGGGGAAACGAAAAAAACTGAAGGATAACCAATTCAAAACCAAGTCCTTAAAAAACCAAGAGATTGGAGAAAAAATTCCTCATGCATGTGTCCATATGGCGTTTTATCACTCGTTTATTTCTTTTTTTAGAATAAAAACCTAGAACAAGTGGAGGTTTGGTGCCAGTAAGTGAAGGTTCTTTCCTTTTTTTTTTTTTTTTTTTTTTTTAAGGGACATTTTAGTAAAATCACAAAATCTATGATTCCTCCCTTGTAACTTGTGTTATTTCCATGTTTCGACCGACCTTTTGAGATTTTCTAAGTTTAAATGATATTTAAACGGAATTTTTTCAAAAATATATCTACATTATTTAGATAATAATTTTAGTATTTTTTTTAATATCTAACTTCATTTGATCTCAATCGATTGCCTAGGTATAAATGTTTATTTGTATTATAGCAGTAGAAGCAGGGCCGAGAGGAGTGTGGTTGGTGAAGTAGGCATGAGATGTAGCAGAAGAGTTGAGTAGCGTTTTAGGTAAAAGATATTTGAGTTAAGGGGCAATTTTGTTTAGAAAGTGTTGAAAAGTGAGCAATTTTGTCTTAGCCATTAGTTATTAGTTAACTTTAACTGTTATTTGATTAAATATGTTGAACTGATAGTCCATATGTTATCCATGTTATTTTTGTTAAGATGCAAATTTGACCCAAAAATTTTAAATTTAACTTTTGAAAAAGATTAAGCATATATGGACTTCCGGCACAAATTTACACCTTTACAAAAAGTGAAGTGAATGACATGTGGACTACTAACTTAGCATATTTAGTTAACTAGGGATAACAACAAGAGAAAAATTGATTGCTTTTAGAAACTTCTAGGACAAAATTACTCATTGAACAAAATTTCTCTTCATTAAAAGCTTCTAAAGCAAAAATGCTCCGTTCGCATTCCATATTTATCCTTATGTGCTTATTACATGCTCATCCCTTTAATTAGAGGGACAAGACATTTTTTCTTTTAAATATTTTATTTATTTAGATTAAATTATATGCTGCATCCTAAAATATTTTTTGCACCAAGTATCTCAAATTAATTAATTTTTAGTCTTGCATTCAGAAATATCTTTCCTGTAACACCAATATTCTAAAAATTAATTAATTTGAAATACTTGGTATAAAAAATATTTTAGGATGCAGCATATAATTTAATCTAAATAAATAAAATATTTAAAATCATAATAAAAAAACGTCTCATCCCTCTAATTAGAAGGATAAACATGTAAAAAACACATAAGAATAAACGTGGAATGAGAACACCCTTAACCCAAACATTTAATATACTTCAAGGCATAGAAGCATATGCGTGAGAGGCAAGCACTGTGAAAGTGAAACATCACTGTTGACCCAAAAAAAAAAAAAAAAGTAAAAGTGAAACATCACAGTTTATATACACACACTCCTATATGTAATCTGTCTCGCATTTATGTCCAGTTTCTATCATTATTATCGACTCATTTTGAACTTGATCTCTCACATAAATATATAGTACTGTCAACTGTGTGTGTATAGCCTGTCTTTTCTTTTACCAAATATATATATAACGTGTCTGCATTTGAAGTTCTGCTTAGTTAATGATTCACTGCAATATTAGCCAGGCTTTATTTTTATGTATAAGTAATAAATATATATATAAGGTGATGATGGCTTTGCTCTGCATAGCATGTCTCAGTGGAGCAGTATCAGAGAGAGAGAG
The DNA here is from genome assembly GCA_019022655.1 of Acacia acuminata. NCBI lineage: Eukaryota > Viridiplantae > Streptophyta > Magnoliopsida > Fabales > Fabaceae > Acacia > Acacia acuminata. The sequence goes on along the minus strand of JAFJYI010000053.1, from coordinate 3,622,992 downwards.
ACATTGTCAATTTGTCACAGTTAATAAAAATAGAACCAAACAACTTAATTAATATAAAAAAGCAAAATCATTTATTGCTATTAATTTACCTGTAATATTTAATTTAGTAGACCAATGAAGCTATTGTTACAGATTGTAACTCGGTTCCTTTTTCGGTTTTTTGCCGGAAGATTTTTGACTTGCTTCAGGATGAAAAAGAGTCATCACAAAGCAGAACATGGCATGAAGGAAACAAAAAAACTTTTAACGTTCACGTGCTACCACTCAATGAGACGGTCACGGATAATTATTACTCATTTACAACTCAACTCAATTAGGCATTTATATGGACAAAGCATATATAAATATATATTAGCTACTTCAAAACCAACCGCTAGAAAAAGCCAATAGAGGATGAGAGCTTTGAATATGTCTTACCTACCATATCAGATTCAGCTTTTATAAATATATACATTGAGGCTCCCTGCATATCCTTCTTCATAGCAATAAGGGAAAAAGGGAAAAAAAACACAGAAATAAGGCATGGTTCGTGACCAGAAGAGAAAGAGACCTCAGCCGAAGCTTAACATCACTTCCTATGCTACTTCTTCTTCAACCTCAGTCTTCTCTTCCCTTCGGCTTTGGAACAAGCTTTTAAGACAAGGGCCGGAACCACTTGCAGGTTCTTGCTTTTTCTTCTCAACTTCTTCCATTGATCTTCGCGTTACGTTGTTGGTTTTTTATGTCTTGAAAATGCTATTCCAAGCAAATGTTGTTGTCCTTCTTGTTTTAATGTGCAGCTGCTTGCAAAAAAGCCGTGATCGGAAACCTTTTTTATGATTATTCTTTTGATGAGTTTCAGTCTCTTTAACCTCACTCATTTATTTTCTTCTTCTTCATCTTCCTCCTCTCGTTTATGACAGGTAAAACTGAAGAAAAACCAGCCTCCAATTGTTACAACCCGGAGAAGCGCCTAAACATGTCTATATTCACCTCAGTCATCCGCTAATTTGCTTGAAATAGCAAACTGGAAAACTGGAGGAGAAATAGAGAGCCAACTCAACTCAAATCCTGGAGATCATCTGGAGTTGGAAGGAAAGCCAGGTTAAAGTCCAAATAATTTAGATGATTAATTTCTTTTAGGAGTTTTAGTCTCCCATCCCACTAATTTTTATCTCATAATTTGTTAACGACAGACAGTCTTGGCGGGGATTTGAAATAGAGGAATATGAGTGTGCATTATATCTGGGGAAATTAAAGACCATCACTTTTGATGACTTGGCGGACTTTGATGGAAAAATCAATGATTATACTTACAAATTAAATGTTGGGAAGTCCAAGAAGGGATGAAGAGCATGTTCAAGAGGATTATAGATGAGGATTGAAACGGCACTCCTCCCATCTTGTGTGCTTATTGTTAAGTCTATCGTCTGTTCTTGTTGTGTAAATATTTGTTCTTGTTGTGTAAATATTTTGAATATAATGTATAACTTATGATATAGGATCAGTATATACTTTATTATGATGTAGGACAAACCAGTATTATGTGTGTTCATTATATCTGGACTATGTACTTTTGTTATGATGTAGGACCAGTATTATGTGTGTTCAAATTTATCTGTGTACCAGACCATGGGGTAGAGCAGTTAGTTGAATTTTCTTTGTAAGTTGTCCACCTCTTTTCTTAATTTACATGTTAGACATAGTCTAGATATAATAAACACACATATGATACCGGTCCTATGACTTGATTTGCTGTTTGTACCTCATCAATTCATGGTTCGACCATAGCCTTTCATTTATTAAATAAAAATCTGATTGCGATTCCAGTGCAAGGTTGACCCATTGGGTAAGCATGGAAGCAAACATGGGCATGCAAGTATGAGCACAGGATAAGGTACAACAAGATTACAAAATGCCCCTCATGAGTTGAACGACTTTCAAGTATTAATTAACAAACGCAAATCTAGGTTTTGATCATTCACTCCCTTCACCCATCAAAATGGACTCACATAACATTCACTCATTCAAAACGATCTTCTTTCACACCAACTTCACCAAATTGCTAAGACATCTAGGAAGCTGCCCCTCAAACTTGTAGTGAAGCGGTAGTGATACAAGATTCTTCAAATGTCTCGAGCCTCCCGCAACAAAATACCTATATTAATACCTATAAGATAGAGTTGACTTTATTTTTATTTATTTTTTCCTTTAATAGTTTGACTAATAAACTAATATATAATATAAAGATACACAACATATAATATGATTAAGTAACTTTTTTAGCTTCCTTAATCTCTCTAACGGAATGGGCCGATATTACTACGTTTTGAAACTTTCAAGACAACATTGAGACAAGAAAAACTTCTAGGACAATATTGCTTCCGAGCTATCCTTCAGAACAGATTTGCTACTTAACCGTGAGCCTAGAATAAATACTGAAGCTGATGCCAAGGTTAACAATGGTGAATCCATGGAACAACAACAAAGGGATTTCCATCCTCAAGAAGGATCAATGTCAAAATCAGGTTTTTTAGGACCCGTTTGTTACAAAGAATTGGTGGGGAAGGAAAGAGAAGATCCCAATCTTCCCATGGATTTTGGTTGTTTGGTAGAGAGAAAGTCTACGATCTTCCAGGTGAGTACTTATCTTCCCCGATTTGAGGGAAGATGCTTTCCATCGAAAAATGGAAGGAAAGTTGTAATCTTCTTAGGAATGTGTTTTTTTTGACAGATTTATCCATGAAATTCAAACTTGGTGGGAAGTTCGAACTTGGCGGGAAAGTTTAAATTTAGCGATTTTTTTTTTTACGAGTTCGAACTTAATAGGAATATATTTTTTAAAAATATATTTTAGCAAAAAAAATATTTTTCTTTTTTATTTTGAATTAATTTTTTTGAGGGTAAAATAGACATTTCCTAATTCTTTACCAACTACCACCTCTTCATTTTCTTTCTACCAAACAACTCAAACCATCTTCCCTCATCTTTCAAATCTTCCTTTTATTTCCTTTTCATTCATTTTGTTCCCCAAATCTTCTTTGTAACAAACGGGGCCTTAGGGATTTTCCTCATCCAGATGTATCCACCCTTTCTTCCTTCTTAATTCTTCATATTTAGCTCTGAATGAAACATCCTCGCCTCCTAACAGAACAATGTTGTTCCTCATCGTCGTCTTCATCAAGCAAAGGACAGTGTCATGAGCTCTGAATGAAAGATCCCGTTAACTGCATTTCCAACAGTGTCATGAGCTTCAAGCTCGATGCTAGCTTTATGGATTATGTGGAATTGAGAGAGTAATCAACTTTATTACTTAAACCCCATTGTTTTGTGTTGACGTTTGCAGACCCCAACTGTTTAACAAAGGGGTATTTAATTTGAACACTGATAGATTGGATACCAGGAATCAAGGAAATTTGGCTGGGGGACATCCCAAGATTCGTCAGAACAATGAACCCATATGACTTTATGCTGGGTTTTTTAACAGGGGAGTGTGACAAAGCTTAGAAAGCACGGTCAAAGGATGAGTAGATTACACATGGCCTCAAATTGGCGTAGTTAAAGCAAACTGGTCGACGTTTTCTAACATTAACGGTGACTTTTCCACCAATTTTGGAAGCTCTTATTATTATTTTTTTTTTATATCAAAATTTTAGGTGGTTGGGTAGACACCGACATCTAGCTCAAATCTCCCTTCTTCCTGCATGCCATACCGATATCGGGCAGAAACCATCTATTACCCTCGTGCATTTACCTGGATCGCCCACCATGAGGTCCTCACATCGACCAACGAGAATCGAACCCCTCCCTTTGATGAGAGTGTCCGACCTCTTTATCAGTTGAACCCAAAAACGAGGGGTTATTTTGGAAGCTCCTATTATTACTTCTACCCTTCAAAAAAATAGTAGGCCAGCACAGACTTTGTAAAACACATCATTTTAGAGAAATGGCCGGGCTTTGTCATGCCATGCCCGTTTACACCCAAACCCATTAGGGATTGGGTAAGGCTAGTTCACTTTCCCAGCCCCGCCCACATCACCTCCATTTGTTCCTCCCCGAACAGCAGCATTCCTTTACATGTGAATATGATCATTGGGAGCACATTTTATGCTGATCACTTTGATAAGCAAAAATGTGCTCATCGCCCATATTCACTTCCATCGATTTTGAATGGTCTAAATTTAATTTAATTTAATTTTTCTACTTTAAATAAATTTTATTTTATTATATGAAAAATTCAAAATAAAGATAATCTTATGACTATATTATATGCAAAATTAAAAATAAAAATATTTTTATAACTATCACTTCTCATAAAAATGAATTTATAATTTAAAAAATTATAAATTATAAATTAGGAACGTTCAGATCAAATTTTAAATGGTTAAGATCTTATTCATTACTACTTCTTGAAGTTGAAAAAGCCACATCTTAAAACAGAAAACTTCTTTGGAAAATGACGAGATATGAATCAGTTCGTTGAATAATCTAGAAGGCTATATATAGAAAAATATAACATCCATCTGCATACATGCAAGAGAATAATTATATAGTTTGGTTTTTAGATATTGAACGTGCTATTCCGTTGCCCAGGTCTCCATAATATAAAATAAGATGTGCTGATACAGTTCTACCACGGCAAACTATTTATCTAGCCCTATAATATATCTTATATGTGTACTCCACAGTTGCTTAATCCTCAACAGTCAACACCACATTATGTCCACTTACGTTGCAATTGTAAAACACATCCAATTCCTATTCTCGACATTTTATCGTTCCGTGCACAGACTTTGAAGAGAAATGAATTGACTTTGCTAGATTCAAATCAGGATGCACTGATTTCTTCACAAGGATGGATCAAAGTTTTGGTTAAGTATAAAAGGAGGGAACACCAATACTGTAAGGTTTGTATTGGTTTTCAGAGGCAACAAATACTATCAGTTCAATGGTGGAGAAAGTATCAAAAAGTCACCTTTTTGCCATCCATTATTCCATTGTTTTATAGCATCTTTGGCATGGATTCTTGATTCTAATTTTCACTTAGCTAGAATGACAGAAGCAGAATTTGCCAAAGAAAACTTTAATTTACTTCTCCCAGCGGGCATAAATCTATCATCCACTAATGTAATCTATTAGGGTATTTCCTATTTTCTAGCAAATATTTTTTAGAAGTGTGAATTTGCTCAACATAATTGACCAACATCTAAGATCTTTTTTAGTTTCTTGCTATATTCTCCATGTGGATATGTGATAGCAAGACTTTTTTAGTGTACTAATATCATTTGACTTAATAATATTGACCTTTTACATAATGTGACGAATAAATGTTTGAATCTCTATTGAGAGAAGTGCTCACATTTAATACGTACTTCTAATAGGATTGTTTTCAATATGAAGATATCTATACTTAGAAAAAAATATTTACCTTTTATTAGAAATTAATTAAAAAAGGAGTATGACATTTGATTGATGCTTTTGTCATAGCCTCATAAGATTATAAGATTGATTATTAGAGCCATCTCTTTGGAAATATTTTATATGTTGTTATTGTTGGGCGGGTTTGTGTTCTCCCATTTTCCTCCTTCGTCTTTTCTCATTTTGTACTTGGAAGGGAAAAAAAGCTCATTTTCTACACATTTATTACTACTAGGGGGAGAATTAATGGTTTTTTTAACTTATTATAAAATAAAGAAGGCCTGCAATGATAAAATTACATTAATTAATTTAATTTTTGGAAATCCAAAAATTAATTTTAAATTATAATTATAATGGGATAAAATTTTGTCATTTATGTTTGCATCAATTTAATTTTAATCCATTAAGTTTATAAAATGGATTTTTAGTCCTTCAATCTAGATCAGGAGCCTCACAAAGGAGGAGATAGATAAAGCAGATGTTATGGTCTCAGGGAGGAAGAAGGCCGTTTGGCAGCCAAAAAAAGAAGAGGAAAAAAAAACAGATTTAAAACCTTTTCCTATTATCATTACTACTGTTATTAGTGTTATTATTATTTCAATTAAAATATTAATTTGTTAAAAAAAAAAATTAAGTTGATGTGGCTGCGAGTAAGTGTTAAAATAATGTGATTATGATCAAATCGTATTTTTTGTTAGAACTAAAGGTATTAACTTGATGTGGCCACTGAGCCCTCAAGAAGATGGGGTGGGTTCAAACCCCATATTTTCACTTTCATTCAATCTTTTTTTTTTATTAAAAAAATATTCAACCACAGAAAAAAAAAAAAAACTTGTCTTATCTCGGCCGTTGGTGGCGGAGCTTAGGTCATCTTGCGGTAGGCCATGGTGGCCCTCCGGCCATGGTCTTTTTTTTTTTTTTTTTAAATATATTTAAAAACGAGGGTAAAATGGTAAACTCACATGAATTTGAAATTTTCAATTTGATCCTTGTCACCTTTAAGTCTTTTACAAAGTTTAACAGACATTTTAGAGTTTTATCATTTCATTTTTGGTATTTAAATAAAATTTTCCAAAAAAAAAAATAGTAATGATTTTAACAAATGTCTTAATATAGTTTTGACAAAATCGTTAATGTGTGAAAGGGCTATTTTAGTTTTAAAAGACTAAAAATATATTTTATAAACTCAAAAACTAAAATTAAACTTGATACAAATATAAAATACTATATGTATACTTTAACTTTATAATGACAACATTATGTATTTAAAATATTTAATCACATATAGAATATTGAAAAGGTAAATTCTTTTCATATTTAACCTTTTTTAGACTTTTTCTGATTAAACTTGATACAAGTATAAAATATAAATAATTGATACAAATATAAAATACTAATTTTAAAAGAATAAAATTAAACTTGATACAAATATAAAATACCCGCCAATGTATACTTTAACTTTATAATGACATGTATTTAAAATATTTAATCAGAATATTGAAAAGGAAAATTCTTTTCATATTTAACTATTTATAGACTTTTTTTGATCACCCAAAAAATTATTTATTTATCCTGATAGGTTTTCAATAAAATATTTTGGTATAATAATAATAATAATAGTAATAATAATAAACGGAAATATATAATTGTGGCGCGATCATTGTGTTCCCATTTTCTTCTGAGGTCCCCAAGGGTCCGTTTAGTTTGAGGAAGATTTGAGGAGGAAAAAAATTTAGAAAAAGGAAAGGAAGGGAAAGAAAGATTTTAAGGGATGAGAGAAGATATTTTATTTGGTAGGAAGAAAATGAATTAGTAATTGGTAAAGAATAAAGAAATACATATTTTACCCTTAAAACTAATTAATTTAAAATGAAAAAGAAAAATATTTTTTTTGCTAAAATATATGTAAAAAAAATCCTCTTATCAAGTTCAATTTTGTTTAAAATATTTTCCTATCAAGTTTAAATTTGTCTAACAAATTTTCCCGTCAAGTTCAAACTTTTCTCAAAGTTCGATTTTGCTTAAAATATTCTCCCGTCAAGTTTGAACCTCATCGCATAAGTTTGATAAATTTTTGTCTAAATTTAAATTTAATCTTATTTTCTTATATTATAAAAAAAATATTTTATGAGGGTTAAATTTGTCGAAAAGTGTCATGGTTCACGTAGAAACTTTAGATCCCACCTAATTTTGATGAAATCTTATCTTCTTACATACTGTATAAGAGAAGATTAGTGCTTAGGGTGGGCCCAGAAACTTAAATTTCTAAAAAGATTTATCCAAAATACATACCAAACAAGCTAGCTATTCTTCCTTTCTCTCCCCACCAAATCGGATCAGTGTCCCAAACGGGCCTAACAATGATCCCACTTGGATACGAGGGCTTTGCCCGGTAAGATGAGATTCCTCCCTCGTGGTCGACAAGTAAAGCTCAGGTACCTCGTTTGGATTCTCTGCCTTTGATTTCTTCTGCTTCCCCTCATCGATCTGTTCTTTTTTTCTCTCTATCACAATGAGGCAGATGGCGGTGCAAGGCGATGCGCCATTTCTTCCCGAAGAAATTGTGAGAAACATTCTCAAACGACTCTCTGTGAAATCCCTAATTCGATTCCAATGTGTGTGCAAACGTTGGAAAAACCTCTTCAAAACTCCATCTTTCGTCGCTGACCACCTCCACCACAACTCTCTTCAAAACGCTTTTCTTCTTCTCAATCAGCGTAGTAGCTGGTTACCTCTGCACTTACGTTTGATCGATAGCGACATAGCTTTGATCGATTCCTCGCCTAAGTTTACGATCATCGGTTCCTGCAATGGCTTGCTTTGTGTTGCAATGGATGAGTTTAATATATCTCATTTTACCTGCCTTTTGTCGTGGTATCCTGCTATTAGAGAGTTCATACAGACACCTAGAACCAGAAATTTTGTATTTGATGAGTCGTGTTGCACGGTAGGGTTTGGGTTCAGTGCAATGGTTAATGATTATAAGATAGTGAAAACTTATTCTGAGAGTGGTGGAGTGATTAGACGAATTGAAGTGTATTCATTAAGGACAGGTTCATGGAAGGAAATAGAATTCGGTAGCTTAGAGGGTGTAAGTCTTTTTGGTGATACTGTGACTGCCAATGGATCTATCTTTTGGTATGGTAAAAAGCGAGGTGTGGAAGAAGAGGGTGAAGATGATATTGATTTGATAGTTTCATTCGACATAGCTACGGAAGTGTTTACATTGATAGCAGCGCCTCCTCTATAGGATAATTCATTACTGTGTACGAGGACAAGTTTGCTATGCTTTCTCTCACTAGGATCGGTGAATTTCCAAAATTTTTATATTCTTTGATTGATTTGTGGGTGTTAGAGGAGGATATAGGTTCATCTACAGAGAGATGGAGTTGGACTAAGAAATGGGGTGGCAATCCATGTCCACCCATGTTACATCTTGGGACCATTTGGAGGAATGAAATTGTCTGTAATGGTTTTGGAAAGCTTGGAGTTACAAATGAGAGTGGGCATGAAATGGAAAATGATGAAGAAAAAGTTTGTCTATATTTGATCAATATCTCTACCAATGAGTTTGACATGTTTGTTGTCCCCAGATGTGGCCTTTTTCATGATTTTTTCAGTTATGTGGAAAGCCTGACACCAGTTGGCAACATCCATCATGAAGAACCTTGATCCTAAACTAGTTGTTACAATGCAAATTTGCTCTGTTTAAATTTTTTGGTGGGAGTTAATCCATGTTAGTTTATAGATCATTATGTAATGATGACGTTTGATGCCCTTTAGATATGCTATGTACAATGATCATTTAAATATTAAATATCAGATGTTTCTTGCTTTATTTGACCAAATCTATAGTATCAGTTTGCTCACCTCTATCAACATGCAGTATGCCCATCCAAAGTGAATTTACTCGTATATCAAGCAATTTGCAACTACTATTAATTGCTTGACTTCCATAAGTGATACATAGATAGAGTTGTAATTTGCAATTTACTCATATATTAAGCAATCATAAATGTAACTGTTTTTCTTAGAAGATTGTTAGGTAATTCTAAGATATGCACTCCATTATGCTAGATATTCTTATTTTTGGCTGTCAAAACTACACTAAACTTGTTTGTTGTGACTGTGAACCAAAAAGAACAGCGTCAGGAAAGAAGGGATAAAATAACTATTGACATTAATTGCAACACGATCAAAATTTTCAAAAGTGTTATTAAGATAAAGGAAAGACAAATATTTTTGTGTTAGATATAAGATATTTTTACTATCTTTGTTGCGAAGTGTTTTTACCTCCAGTAATAATAACAAGAATTTTCCTGTTCTTTGAGACTGTTTCCTCTCTTTCTGCACTAATGATTTGAGGAATGGGGAACTGAAAATTATTCAGTATGTTGTTTGTTTTTTGATACACCAATCTATGTTGTTTGCTCAGTTCTCTACCTTTTATTAGATTTGGGCTTCTGATATGACAAAAAATTATAATCCATAATTTTTAGACCGTCTACATATAGTAGCTCACTTCACAAGGTAATATTCTCAGAAATGATTACTCATGAAAGTGAAAGTTTGTTATGTCCTGTTCTTTCTGAATTACAACCCTCATGTGGCTTTCAGACTCTGCAGATCATAGAATAATCTCTGGTGAGATTTGTTAAGATTAAGTTATGTCTTATGTGCTTGGAATAGTTTTGCTAATTCTATCTCACTGTATACTTAAACCCATCATTCTTGACAAAACACAACACTTGCTTCCATCAGAATAAAGTAGTATCAAAATGGTGGCTGTATCAGAACTTTCTTTGCATCGCACCAACCAAGTAATTAAACTGAAAATTTCCCCCTCAGTTTATGCTTTCTGATTCTGATTCTAATTCTAATTATGGTAATGCACTAATCTTGGCATGGCATAGCTATAGATGAACTTGTCTTGTTGTCTGGTTTGTTCTGTTTATTCATTGCATCTTTGATTCAATGTGTGGCTGTGTGGCTTTGGATTGTTCATAGACGAGCAACCATAATAATAAAGGACTGATGAAGGATCTTGAGGGAGAAATGTATTCGCCAGGCACGTCTCTTGACAGAAAAAGGAGAATTGCTTGGAGCTAGTTGATAGAAGGTTGGGCTTAAACTTTTGACAAGGTGGAAGTAATTGGTAAAAATATAATGTATTTATATTTCCTCATACTTGTAGGTTACTTAGAAAACATAAGTCCCCCTTATTAAACATGTGATTATAAATTTAAAGTTTATAGTATATCTTGAAAACTTGTAATAACTGCATTTCTTTTAAATGGATTCCGTTACTAGTTTTTTATTTTAACATACTTCACTAATTAGGTTGAAATAGCTCCCTTTTTTTTTAAAAAAAGTTTTTTTTATAAAAATCATTTAAGTATTCGATTTTTAAAAAATACTAGCCTTTATTACTCATTGTCATTTAATATTTATTTTTGAAATTCAAAAGCCATCATAAGAAATATATATTTATTCTTGCAGTTCTGTCCATTTATAGTCATATTGGAAAAAGAAAAAATAAGTTACTTAATCATTTCTATATTGTTGAAAAATCACGAGACATTAATCATTTCGTAGAATAATCTATAATTAGAGAGCCATATAACATCCATTATTAATGTTGGAGAAGGTCCATATAATAAAAAAAAAATGATCTTGATATATGATTTTTGTGTTGTAAAAAAAAAAAAAAAATAAATGATATATGATTTTTGTACTTGGTGAGGAAAATGTAAAAAAAAAAAAGTTGATTATAGAAAACGACAAAACAAGCTGTTCAGTTGCCTAAATTCTAGTCTGAGAATTATCTTGTCACTGGGACAATACACCATATATTTTGCACTAGGTTTTTTTTATATTATAATTATTCAAATTGCTTTCTAAAGAGGTGATTTTATAATATTTCATGACACAAATATGAAGTTATAGAAGCACTAAAAATAAATTAAATTTACAATTTTGTAAACTTTAAAGTATGCTTTACTATTTTCAAAACATTAGTTTCAACATAAATATAAGAATGACATTTTTTTTATATTAAAATTTTAGGAAAGGGGTTGGCTATTGATTAGGAAGATAGGAGAAAAGTTAAACATATTGTAACTTTTCAAATTATCGATTGGATGGATATGATTTAGACATTTCATCATAGGATGAATAAAAATATTGTTTTTCAATGATAAACTTCTTGGTTTTTCTATTGTAATTATTGTTTTTCTTAACTCCTAGACCTAAATTTTTAGTCCTTTAAATGTGAATCAATTTTTGTCAAATTATTAGTATTAATGTTTATTAAAATTTTAATATGGGGGCCTTATTTAATTTCTTATGTATGTTGCTTTTGTTGAAAAATAAAGGTAGGAAATAACTAATGTGGGGGCATCTAATAAATTTTTTCTCAGTTTGTCTCTCAAAGTTTAGCAAACCAATATTTATGGAATCTAAAGAGAAAGCCGACTATAAAATGAGGTGTATTAATGTTTATTAAAATTTTAATATGGGGGCCTTATGTATGTTGCATAAAGGTCTAATGCTAATAAAAGTTTGTCTCTCAAAGCTTCAAACATAATTGCTTTCAATGAGAGGATGCTTGTGCTTAATGGGTAGATGGGGATGAAGGGAGATTATGGGAGAGGGATTGAAAAAACAGAGATGAGAGCATAGTAATGGAAATCATTAAACCCTGGCCAATTCTAATTTTTTAAAATAACAAATTAATGGAAATGATTTGGCTGACATATAGATTAAAATCATTTGAATTGGAGCATTTTTATTTGAGAAATACTTACATACTCTAAGAGTGTTACGTCATTTTTAACTATGTTCCATAAAAACACAACAATTCATATCATTTTAAATCTTAGTTGATTGATGACTCATATGAAAAATTCAAATTATATCTTGGTTTTTTTAAAAAATACTTGTTGGTTATTTTGTTCTAGTAGTTTTCAAATTAAGATTTTTTTTTCCTTAACAACAAATTAAAATGTGGATTTTTTTCATAGGGGAAATCTAATATAAAGACGGTTAAATTACCCAAATTCTAATTTAGATTACTGAAGTTAACAAATTATATATCGGGTTATGTGTCATAATTAAAGATTTAAAATTTGAGTCAAATTATTACTTCCATATCCCTTAGTTATCAATGCAACAAAATTGAAAACATAACCTTGTTATTTACTCCATCAGTTAATGCCTTAGGAAATATTGTACGAAAGAGCATAGTTTGTTCTCTGACTTTCTTCCAAACATTAATTATGCACAATATTTGTTCTTTTTCCCAAACATTTTATTAATTATGCACTGAGCGAACAATTGGGGTTTTTCGATCAGACTACTGCCTTGGGACATTGAACAAGAGGGATATATAGTATAAGCAACGTCCATTGTCTGTGTAAAGTTCATTATCTGTGTCGTGTGAGTGTTATTACTTCTGCATAACTCTTTAGTTCTAATATCATTTGTGTTTCTTTGATTTTTGGCTGAAAAAAAACCCATAATTTCCACTTCTTCTCAGGTGAAAAGATTTGATCTTTTGAACTTAATCCTCAGGGAAACCAAAAGGCTCAAAGGTAAGAACTCTAGAGTAAATACTATTTCTGGTCCCTGACAAAAAACGTGATCCCCATTTTGGTCCCTTAGAAAAAAAAATGGCCTTTTTAGTCCATAAAAATGACGAATAAGGGTCGATTGGTTGATAATTTGATCCCTCATAAATTTCCAAAAGGTCATTTTTAGTCTCTTAAAAAGGACGAATCAGGGTCGATTTTCTTGTAAGGGACCAAAATGGGGTCCGTGTTTTTTGTCAGGGACCAGAAAGGGTATTTACTCTAAGAACTACATGGAGAGATTACGTGAACTTCTTTTTCTTTCCTGCAGTATGCCATGGATTCCTTTTGCAACTTCATTTATTCTGTTCAATCTAAAACGAATCTTCAAATTTTCCCACATCCTTCTCCAGTTGTTAGAATAAATAAATAGATCAATCAAACAAGGGCAAACGCGCACTCCATACCATAGGAACCTCCAATCATCATTTGGGCAGAACTCGTGTCCTTAGTTGCAAGTCAGCTTCCACCAGAATTTGTTTAGTGTTGATAGAGAAAACCCCAGTTTGGCCGTCCCCTCCCCCTTGATGACCTAACGATGGTTTAACGTTGGTTAAGTGCTGACCTACTAAACTAACACAGGTGGCCACTCGAGTGATGTGGTTTTTGAAAAATAGAAGATCATATATGCTTATTGGAAGTGCTAAACTATTCACTTTTATGATCACTCCAGTGACCAATCGAGTTATGCAAATATTTGCCATCACTTCCACTTCACCATGGTGATCAAGATAGTGATATGATTTCTGGAAAACATTTTTCTAAGAAGATCACTCAAGTGATGAGATACAAAGTACATCACTATCAGTCCACCATAGTGAATTATATGATTATCAATTTTCTTAATTTCAAACTAGATACTCAAGTGACCACTCGACTGATGTTTCAAAATCTTCATCAATATCACATCAAAACAGTGATCTGTTCTAGTAATGAACATTCTAAAATTTTTCTAAGAAGATACCATTTTAGTAATGTGTGAAAAAGTGTATCACTAGCACAACACCACAGTGACTTTGGTAGTGACTAGTATTTTTTAAAAAAGTTTCTAAAGAAGATTAATCGAGTGACCACTCAAGTGATATGTAAAAAGTGCATCACTACCACTACACAATGATGATACTATCTGGTGATCTTCTTTCTCTCAAAACAAGAAGAAGCAAGATCACTCGAGTGATCCAATTGCACTCATCACTACTAGGTCACCACAATGAACTATCTAGTGATCTATTTTAAATGAAACAAGATCACTTGAGTGATCCTAATTTTACATCACTACCATATCACCACAGTGAGCCAACTAGTGATATGTCTTATTTCAAATTGACTAAGTGAAGATCACTCGAATAAACACTTGAGTGATGCAGTTTCAGAAAACAAAGCAGCATCTCAAAAATCTTGATACTCATTCTAATCTATCCCAAACTTATTATGTTTGCTTCTAAATGGTCTAAAATTTCATTATTCCAGTTTTAGATCCTATTGCTGGTACTTAATCAAGGATTAACACAAGCTTAGTAAAAAGAACTTTATGTATCAGAGCACTAAATGCATTGAACTTCAAATGCCTCAAATCCTCTTTGTCTCCAACGGCTAATTCAAAGGACAAAAGGAACAATATGACATTCTCAATGGATAGAAGAAATGACCTAACACTTCGAAGGTTATATTCAAGAGCAACGGTCATCAAACATACTCACACTATAAATAGAAGAGCATTGAAGACGAAACAACTAGCAACATTGTGTAAAATTACTGTTACATTCATTGCTAAGTCTTAAAGCTCAATCTTAGTGAGAATTTGTACTCCAGTGATCATTTATTTACTCTTGTGAGAAAAAATACTTAAGCATTTACTTCATTCGAGATACTCAAGGTAGTGAGACCTTGAGTGAACATTGATTGCAAAGTGTAATGGGGAGTGAGTATTCTTTGAAGAAGAACTTGTTTGTATTGATGCAATAGCCTTGTGAATCTTGGGAAGATAGTGAACTCTCAGAAAGGATGTATGGGGATTAGACGTAGGTTAAGTAAATTGGACCAAACCAATATAAATAGATTGTGTCTACCTTCGGCGATATATGTCTAACCTCTTCTCATTATTTAGTTTGTGTTGAAGTTTCAAAACTTTTAAATCACCCAATTCAACCCCCTCTTAGGTGAAAGGCTTGAACTAACATTTGGTATCAGAGTCTGATCTTCTTGTTTTCATGTTTAACATCTTAAGAAGGATCCTATGGCAAGCATAGGTGAAGGTATACTTCCTGAAAGAGCTTCAATCACGAAACCACCAGGATTCTATGGAGAACAATTCTCATTTTGGAAAGCCAAATTCAAAGTGTTCGTGACAACAAATGAATATGGTTTATTGGAAGTCATACAAGATAGAGACTATGTTCTTATGAAAAGAGAATGAGAAAGAATTATCCCGAAAACACTAGATGAGTTTGATGATAATGAGAAGAAACTACTGAGATGATTTAAAATGTTGATGAGCACAAATTATGCCATGTTTTCCTATATTTTCATGATTGAATTGTATGGTAAATATAAGCTTAACTGCGAACAATCCAAACAAAAAGGCATATATTCATGATATAAGGACTGAAGGATAGAAATCATTTACATGTGCTAAGAAAGGAGCAAATTACATGGTTTTTAAGGAAGAACGTATAAGCAAAGCTGATACGATGCTATAGCATTCTGACAGCAACTCGAAGTGCAATGCAAGGCATCACGAAAGCTATAGCAAAGTAGAAGACGCAATACTATGCGGCATGTTTTCTGACCTTTTTTCTAGGTGATTTTAGGAATAAAAGAAAAGGGCGATAACGACAGATAGATTGTTGACATAACGGAATAGAAGATACGGAGGATCAAAACTAAAAGATTTGAAGAATCCCGCAGGATTAGCAGAAGCAATCTATTCGGATCGAGAGATACGATAGATCTCGACAGATTAGGAAAGGCCCAACTCGCTGTAACTTGAACCGCAAGAAAGCCTGATTATATAAAGAGACAGCAGAGCCAACCCTAGGAGAGTCGGAGAGAGCCCATAACAAGGTTACACATTCAGCAGACTCAAGAGAAGAGTGAGAGATTTCACAAAGCACAAGATTTCCAGGACAACCTAGCATCCTTCCTTGCAGTACGATGGAGAGAAGAAGACGTAGAGTGGTGACGTGACAGGGCTTCTTCCACACCGTCGGAACTTCGTCAAGCTTTCTGTTTCCTCTTTTATTTTAGTATTTAGATCATGGGTCATTCTGTTATTGTCTGTTTTGTGTTTCCCTCGTCAGTCATGAACTGATTTTCATATGGCTGGACGAGGATGATTTCCTAAGTGTTAAATGTGTTAGACTTGGCTATCACCAAAGAGGGGGGTGAATTGGGTGTATGATAAAAACTTTGAAACTTTGAAAATCTTTTCGCAACTTACTGAAAGTAGTTCGAATGAAAGAAATAGTTTATAAAGCAATAGTCAGTCATTCAAATATATATGCTAGAAATGTAAGAGTTTAGGGAAGAGAATAAGCAAATATATAGTCCAGTCCCCAAGCTCCACTTGAGATTTTCAATCCACTTTCTCCTTGTTTAATCGGGCACAAGAGAAAAGCCTCTACAACCTCACAAGTTTAGTCGGGCACTTGTGCAGCCTTTACAATCTCTTACTGAGATACTCCCCCTTACACTGTTAGGATACAATTACACACTCTGTAAACAAAGGATGATCCTTTCACTCTCGGACTCACTCCCCCTTACAAGTTGTAATTGATACACCCACACTTAAGGTTCCTTAACCTTAAGATTTAATATCTGAATGAGATGAATAAGTGTTTAATAACTCCTCACGAGTAGATAACAGATGAACACTGAAGTATAAAATCGATCATCACACTCTCTACTGAAAACTATATAAACATTGTGAAACAGAGAGTATGTGAGTTAATTGTTGGATTCATAATGTTGGCATTTTGACATTGCAAGCTCTTGTCTCTGACCCCTTCTATCTTGAAGGCTTCTCCTTTTATAGTTGATGTAGAGTATTCGACCGTTTGAGCAATCCTTTGCATTTAGCATATGACCGTTGGAAGAAATAAATATAGCCGTTGGAGCTTTTGACGTTATCATCTACTTTTTGGTAATTTGATCTTAATCCTTTGTTTGATCATCTGAAACTTGCTAACAAAAATGATTAATAGTATTGAGAAGTATAGCAAGTAGAGATTAATTGATAACAGTCATTTCTGAAATCTACAGCAACCTTCATCTTCATTTTGCTTATGTGTTCGAGTCCTTCATATATATAATCATATGAAACTCATTAATAAACTAATTAAATATAGTTAAGAACAATAATGATAGATGATATGAAGTAATAGAAACAATCTCAGTGAATTTGAACATTCGAACACGGTGTTTTTCAAACTGAGAGAAATTGGCTTGAGTCGACACTATCACTGGCTCGAGTCAATCCATCATTCAAGATATAGAGAAGGCTTGAAAATGCTGTCTGACTCGAGGCAGCAAAATCCTTGGCTCAAGTCTGTGCCCAACCTCGAGGCGCCCAAAAACCTGGCTCGAGTCAATCATCAATTGATCCAAGCATTTGACTCGAGGCACAAAAAACCTTGGCTCGAGTCTATGCCCAAACTCGAGGTTGCATTTGAAGAGGCTCGAGTTAGCACGTCAGATTTCTTCTTCATCAGTTGCTCTGGCTTGACTTGGCTCGAGTTGGAGACTTGTGGCTCAAGGTAAAAAGTCTTCTCCATTCTTCAATCTCTTGGGTTGGCCATTGACTCGAGGTGAATTTTCTGGCTCGAGGTAAAAACCTCTCTCAAAGTATATAACTCTCGGACTTCACTTAGACTCGAGGTGCATTGTCTGGCTCGAGTCAAATTGCTCTTTTTCGTTTTCTTTGATCTTTGATTTGAACTTTGTTGCTTCCAAATTCTATGAAACACTTGTTAAGTCTAGATTCATATGGAATTGATTTCACTTCATTTGGTTGTGCATAGTGTGAGATATAGACAGAAAACTGAAGCTATGCTGAATTGAATCCAGAATTTCGAGTGTCAAATTTTGAAGGCCATATCTCCCAGGTCTGAGCTCTGTTTTGGTTGGTTCAAGTCTTGATGGAACTAATTTTGAGTCTACTTTCAAATGCCACTAGTTTCAGCTCAATTGGATTTTTAGTTTGTGAGATAAACTCAAAAAATCGAAGCTTGGTCTGAAGTATGGCGTGAATTTCACTTTCAACTTCCACAATTCATAGCTCCTTGATTTGAACTCCTTTTGGCTTGAATTTTATATCAAAATGATGCATTGGGAGTCTAGTTTCATATGCCACTAGTTTCACCTTAATCCAATTTCTGGTTTGAGAGATATCATCGAATAACCAGACGTTGCCCGAGCTGAACGTGAAACAGAGTGCAACAGAGTTGTTGAAAGTCACATTGACTTGAGGTAAATGAAGCCTGACTCGAGTCATGCCCATCCAAAGAGCGAAAATCACTTGGAAATTACTATTGACTCGAGTCAGAAGAATGTATGCCTCGAGTTTTGACCCAGACTCGAGGTAGTGATGTTCTTGACTCGAGTTAACCATCCTAGATGCCCAAAACACAGTAGATAAACGTTCTAACTCGAGTTAAGCTTCCTGGCTCGAGTTAGCTCATTGATTTTGCTTATTTTAACTCCGATTTGAGCTATTCCAACTTCCATATCATCGTGGAGACTTCTAGAATCAATCTAAGAACTTGTATAATGATTTTCTCATTCCATTGGGCCAGTTCTTCTTTCTTTCTTCATCATTCTCTATAATTCAACTCTTTCTTTCTTCTTTGGACTCACCATTCTCTGCAAATTCTACCTTCTTCAATATCTCATCTTCTTCTTGATTATTCCCAAAATATTTTCATAACTTCTCTCTTCCTTGATATTCTCTGCAAGTTCTTCTTTCCGAAACCTCTTATCTCCTTCTTGATTAATCTTTATAATTCAACTTGGACTAATCTACATTAAACATATAGTAGTTAGTCAATGTAGGAGATAAATATATTACACAAGCTTTTTGCTTTTAATAATGGCATCTATATAAGACATCATCAAAACTAATCATATCCAACAAAATGAACCCAGTTGCAAGTTCTTAATTTAATAAATTTGGTTTGCTTATCAGTGCATTAATTACTAGTCGGTTAGCGGAAGCTAAGGGCTAGATTTATGGCCTCAGCTTACTGGCAAGGAGTTGAGGTTAGACCTATGAGAAACAGTGTTTGCTAGGCAGTTCGTGCACGGCTTGACCTATTATTGTAGGCTTCAGGAATGGGTCTACCTCTCATAACCATGACACCCTGTGTGTAAAGTAGATCTAAATAGAAAGTTGTCATAGGAATATGGAAGGAGTATAGTTAGCATCATATGTATCAGACGCAGAAGCTTTGATAGATTATAGTGGTGGGTTAACCAAATAGCCTTGTAGTTAGTAGCTATGCTGTAGCATTGCGGAAGCTGTGTAGTATAGATACTATAGCAATGGGTAGAGCAACTGGGGGATTGATGCACTTAAGGGTGATTCTGAGTCCAGCCTAAATTCTTACTGATATCTTCTCAAATTTAATTCACTCTGTTTATTTCTGTTATTAGCACAACTACAAAACCTTTCAACCCAATTATATCTACTTTCCGTTTACGCAACTATCATAGTAATCGAGCGTCACTCTTTGGTATCTCAGTCTCTGTGGGACGATACTCTACTTACACTTTATTACTTGTTCGACTGGTTCACTTGCCATTAAGGAAATCGACCAACAAATGCCTTAAGTAAGAAAGAGTACTTTAGAATTTGTACTCTTCCTTCTGCCAAAGACATGTGGGAGGCTCTTGAGATAGATCTTGAAGAAACCTCAGGAATCAAAGAAAATTACTCAACCATTGAGTATAACTTGTTCTAAATGAAGGATTGAGAAAGTATCTAAAAGTTTGAGCTAAGATACACATATCTTTTCAACCAACTTGGTGCTCTTGGAAAAACTTATGATCAGAAGTCCCAAGTGAGAAAAATTGTTAACATCTTCACAAGTGAATTGGAAGCCAAGGTCACAAGCATAGAAAAAGCCAAAGGATAATCCATAAGATCAGTAGCATCCCTATTTGGAAGTCTCTTCGAATATGAAGAAAAGCTAAAGTTTAGAAAAGAACTGACTGAGATAAATGAGAAGAAAAAGAAAGGACTGGATCTTAATACTATCAAAGAAAAGGAACCAAAGGAAGAATATAGGTTGAAGATGATTTAATAGGAATGATTATTGAGAGGTTCAAAAAATTCTACCATAAGGATCAAGGATTCAAGAAGTTCCAGAAAGGAGGTCCAAGTTCCAGAAGAGAGGCAAAGGATCCAATCATTTGCTTCGAGTGTAACAAGTCGAGACATGTCAAATCAGAATGTCCTCTTTATCTAAAGAACAAGGATAAGAAGAAGAGCAAGTTTGGGAATAAGAAAGCCTATACAACATGAGGAGATAGTTATTCAGAAGAAGAAAGTGATGATCAAGAGGTTGCCAACATATGTTTTGTAGCACGAGAAGAAGAATCAGACACAAGAGGTAATGGATTCTGAACCTACTTATGATGAGTTACAATCGGAATACGATACTTTACATTATCAATTTGTCAAAGTAGTCAAGGAGTTGGTAAGCTCTATAAAGAAGGTCAAACAATCAAATAAAAAAGTCCTCTGATGTTCAATGTCAAACTTGTCAAGAAATGGAAGTAATATTTAGCTTACCAAGACATTGGAGAAATTCACTAAGGGAAGTGAAATGCTCACAATGATCTTGAAGGCTCAAACAAACATCTTTGCATTGTTATTTTCTAAAAAAGAAAGGGAAGTAAAGGAGGAAAAGAAGAGTAGATGATGAAATATGAAGGCCCAACTTTGTAATTTTTTAGTTTATTTCCTTTTTCGAAAAATTATAATAAAGGACCTAATATAAATAACATTTATTAAGAAGGACCATAAAAATGGTAACTATTTTGAAGGACCAAAAATTAAAAAAGAAAAACTAAATTGCCCATATTTTATCTCTAGATCCTCTTCATCCTAGTTTTTGCCATTTCAAAGGTAATAAGGTTTTTCAGGTGCAAGTTCTCACTATACGAAGCAACTATCAAAGGCAATCAATTATTAAAGCAATCCAAGAGTGATCCAAATGCTATTCAAGTATTTTCTTTATGCACATAATGCTTATTGCTTTTTTCATATCGGCTAAAACAATATATTGACTGTAGGATACAATAACAAAAGTAAAAATATGCCTATTGAAGATTAGAAAAGAAAATAAAAAAATTAAGATCAACAAAAATGAGAATGTTACTGGTAAGAAGTTTGAGAGGTGAAGAATTGAAAGTTACACACTTAGATGCAAGTTATCAACAAAAATGAAAAATGTTAATGTAGATTTCCTTATAAAAGGCCCTTTCTTTGTAATACAATTGTACAAATTATTCTAGGGAAACCACTAGTATGTTGAAGGTGAAGTCTTGAATTGATATGTATTTATTATTAATCATCAATCACTCCAAATCCTTAGTTAAGAAATATTACTTCAAATTCGGTTAGAGAGAAGATAAGAAGTCCGGCTAAGGGCAATTTAATCTTTCTATTTTAATATTTTAATTTCTAGTCCTTCAAAATAATAATTATTTTTATGGTCCTTTTTAATAAATATTATTTATCCTAGGTCCTTTATTATAATTTTCTCTTCTTCTTTTTTCCTCAAAATCTCATATCCACATTTAAATTAAAAAATAAGTTATTTATAAAATTATTATCTTAGATATAAATGAATAAATTTAAATTGTTAAAACTTGATACACATACATATAAATCATTAAAATAAAAAAATAATTTATTAAATCTCAATATTTAGTACTAGTTTTAGTCTTAAATGTTAGACTTAATTGATTTTTTTAAAAAATATTAAGTAAGTTAAATAAATTATTTAATGTATGATTAAATTATACGTTAATTTATAAGCCAAAAAAATTAATTTAGTAAATAAAAAGTAAATATGAGTATTCAAATTAAATTTATTTTATTTTTTGGCTTGAAAATTAATTTAGTTAGTTTTATTAATTTTCTAAGAAAATTGATTAAATCTTATATTTAATAAACAAGCAAAATAAGGTAAACTTCAACAATATCAACAAAAAGGATCAAACTTCGGTTTCATATTATCATTAATCCATCGCCTCGATACCATATAAGCGAACAGCCAGGTTATATGCTCAAATATAGAGAAGATATGGGTATGACGATACTATAACCAACCATCAAGCTTCGGGGGTTGATCAAACATGATCCGGTCATGGAAGGATACCCGTCCTCTTTCATACGGGAATACTTTTACGGTAGCGAAAAGGCGAGAAAGACTAATCTTCGAATTCCGCTTGAAAACTAGTTTCGTCTCCTCCTTCAGACCACATTCAGCACAGCCTTCCTTCGTTTCCTACTGGAGGCGTAATCTAAAACTTGATTTTATGGCTCTTATATGATCATAACCAAACCTTAGCCTTATTTGAGCAAATAAACATGTGTGTCTTACAGGACCATGACTAATAAATTACTGATAATATTACTCCCTAATTTGATCCCCTTAGAAAATTAAAAAGACATACCTTAAACTTGTTCTACAAATATTTGAAGTAAGCTTCAAAAAGGAAATGATTAAACTGCTGGAATTTTATTTCTCAAGACAAGTGTGTACAAGAGTAGTAATGTGAGTGATATCTCAAAGGGTTGCTTATCGATAGTCGTGGTTTACAATGAAGGGTTACAAGGCTTTTATAGACAGACGGCATACCGACTGCTTTCTATGCTAAACTGATACAATAATATATTACAAGACATAATAATAACTTGTAAGACGTAAAGTTGCAAACCTAAAAACAAATATGACAACCTATAAGATGCCTAAAGCAAAAAGCAAGTGAAATGCATGCGTATCATGCAACTTTACAAAAGTAAGATACTATTTGCTTTTTCGTCTTTTTGTGATTTTTTTATATTTATTTTTTTTAAAAAAATTTATACATTGTCGGCAAAAGTTTCACCGAACATGTTGCATCTCCATTTTTGCACTTCTTTGCTTTTTTAGATTCTGAATTAGCCTGTCAGCACTTTGTCGGTGTCGGCAAGCTTTTTCCTTGTCATCTTCCATTTGTCTTCGAATCTTCAAAGGACACTGAGATCTACTTCCGGATCTTCAATATCTTGCATGGCTTTTTCTCTTTCTTCACAAAACTTACACCTGTGATTAGAGTACTCTGCCAAGAGATTACATATCTTCTTCTTTGTCTTCTCTGAATTTTCCATCTTGTTGTTCCTCAGTCGATCATACCATTGCACGAATAAAGGCTGGTCATGTGAAGTTTTTCCAAGTGCTACAATTATTGTTGTTAAACCGCAATAATACACCCATTGCTTTTCAGTGTTAATTGCTCTTTTCATTTCTTGAAAGATAATATGATAATTCTGAGCTCTAATATTAGACATCTTGTTTTGAAATTCCTCATCGTCTTCAAGGTCTTCTTTTATCTCTGCATCCGTCTCTATAGGTTTCTTTGTAGTTCCAAACTTGATTAAAGTAATCGGAGGATAATACTTCTCTGGTGTAATTTCTGGAACTGTGGAATAAAATCTGATATAAGCACTGTGTTGCGTTACAACTCCAACATATGTTTTAGTTGCTGCTTGCAAGGCCTGTGGCAATTCTTTAACTTCTGGAGGATCAAGATTACTGGGCAAATAAATAGCATGTAACATTCCATATTGGTATAAGATTTTTATTAATTCTGGTGAAGTTCCTGGATAAGCTACAACTTTGTTAAAGGCAAAATGGGAGGCATATTTAACATGTGGATCTGAAATCTCCATTCTTCCAGTTTTTCCGACAAGTTTTTTGAAAAATTGATATCTAGGGTAATTATCAAATGAATCACTTCTGGTAGTTCGAGGTTGTGAGGTTGAGGCTTCTATGGCTTTTGCTTTTTCTTTTCTTAGGGCTTCCTCTTGCATTTGGGCTTTAATAATTTCATTGAAAGGGGTTATAGTGTTTGGGTTGGTGTTTGGGCTTCTTGGGCAGTAGGCCCACTAACATTTTCTTGGGTTACTTGGGTATATGACCCGCTAACATTTCCTTGGGTTTGGGTGGATGACCCAATTTGAGTGTATGACTCATTTAAAGAACTCAATTGCATTTCAGTTTGTTTTCCTGCTGACTCAGGACTACTTACATTTCTTTTTCCATTTCCTTCCAACATCTCTACTCTTTTGAATAGAGTATCGACTTGTTGGTTTAGATGTGCAATGCTAGTTAAAAGATTCTGTATGGTTGAACTGCATTGACTGTTTAACAGACTAACATTCATTTTTAGAATGTTTAAATCTACTAAAGCTGTTTGACATTCATTACAAGTCTGATTAGAATTCATTCTTGAACCACTGGATCCTGCATTAGATTCCATCTGCTCATAAAATCTGCAATAAGATTATTCTTTCCTGGCACATATTCAATAACATAATCATAATAAGCCAAATCTCCTTTACCATTTAAATAACATTTTATTAGCCAATTTTTCTCTTTTTATTCCTTTATCAAGCCAAGATTTTACTTGTGTATTGTCGATCCTAATAATAAATTGTGTATTTAAAATAAATAATTCAAATTTTTCTACTTTGCTTTTACTATTGCTAGTAATTATTTCCAATTTGAATGATATTTCCATTGTGTTTCTAAGAATTTTCCACTCGCATATCTAGTTATAATTTCTTCTCCTTTTTCATTTTCATGATATAATGTCAAGCTCCCCAATATTGATCGAGGCATCAAGATAAATTATCCATTTTACATTTCTTTGTAAAGGTATTGTTAATTTTGGTAATTTTTGACAAATTTTCTTTAATTGTTCAATTATTTTAATTGTTTCATTATTCCATTTCCACTCAGTTTTTTCTCCTGCTAATTTAGAAATTTTTGAAGTTAATTTTGCTAAATTTGGGACATAATTTCTTACTTGGTTAATTAGTCCTAAAAATGCTTGTAAATCTTTTTTATTTGTTATTCTATCAAATTCTAAAACTTTTTTACTAATATGATCTTGTAATTCTATTCCATTTGTGGTTATTATTTGTCCTACAAAAGGAATTTCTTGTTTTCTTAATATAGATTTCTTAGGTGATATATTTAAACCTTTTTCTTCAATTAAATCTACAAACAAATTTAAATGTTTTTCATGTTCTTCCTCATTGTCTCGAAAATATTAATATGTCATCTATATATATTACAACAAAATCTCTTAAAGGTAATAACAATTTTGATACAAATTCTTGAAATATACTTGGGACTATTATGATATCCCATAGGTAATACATTCCATTCATACAAACCTTCGAGAAGTACGAAAGTCAGTATATTTCTTACTATCTTCTTCCAATTTTACTTGAAAAAATCCTGATTTACAATCAAATTTACTAAATATTTTCTTTCCTCTTATAAGGTTAAATAATAATTCCATTTTCGGTATGGATATCTATTCCTAATAGCTATACTATTCAACTTTTTATAACTTATTACCATTCTACTTTTTCCTCTTCTTTCTTCACTAAGTTTTCTAACAATCATTGCTGGTGATGAATATTCAGATCTACTTTCTCTTATTAAATCATATTTTTTCATTTCATTTATATGCATTACAAATTCTTCTTTATCTTCACAATCCAAGGATAAGGTTTACAGTTTATCTCTTTACTATAATCTTTGAATTCTATTTTTGCCATCGGTTTAGATTTTTCCCAATGTATTAAAGGATTTTCACTAAAATTTTCTAATATCCTTTGTTCTATAGATTTTTCTTCTCTAATTGTTAATGTTGCTAACATGTGTTCTATTTTTACTTGGTTCATTATTTTGTAAGAATTGTACTTCTTCTTTATGTTTCTTCTTTTGAAATTTTCATCTTTTCTTTTATATGGGCTTGTAATTCTTACTCCTATAGCTTGATGTTTACGGGGTGTTGTTAACACTAAAGCTTTTTCTATAAAAGTAAAAGGATAATATTTTTCTAAAAAGTCCAATCCTAATATTATATCACATTGAGGTTCATTATATTGATTTAATTCTTGAATTTTTAATTCATAATTTTCTATTTGTACCATTACATTTTTTGCTTCTAATTCCAACATATGTATTTCTCTTCCTGCTGATTCCATTCTAATAACTCTACTTTTTCTTTTCCACATTTTTGGCGGTAACACATTATATTTTGCTACGGTTAAATTTTCTCCTGTATCTACTAAAGCATGATATTTTCTAGCTATTTATTTCTCATAATTAAATTTTATCAATATGTAATATAATGGTCTTTCACTTATATTCTAGATAATATTTCCAATCTCTTTTTAAAGGTTTTTCTAGCCATATCTCTTTCACTTATTCTTCTTCTAAAAATATCTATAATTGGATGTCCTGGACGTCTAAGGTTTATTTTTTCTATTATATTGCTTTGTTCTTTATTTTATTTATTTATTTTCTTAATTAAAAATCTCATCATTGACTTATCTTTTTCTAAGACTTTAATTATATCATCATTACACTTATAAAATATTTTCCATTCCATTATTTGATTTGGTGGTCTTCCAACCATTCTTCTTTCTTGTATAATACTCGTAATTTTCTTCATATCCTGTTTATCAAATAAATCCCTTATTAAACTCTAGATAACAATTCCAATCTTTGTTTCAAATAATATTTTACGGTTTTAAATTCATTTATTCTCATTCTAATATGATTATAAAAATCTGGGTAATGATTTAGATTTCTAGGTGTTAGTACTCCTTTGTATCTTTGAATCTTTTCTTTTAATTTATTTATCAATATTCTTATAAAATTTATGTCTACATCTGGTACTATTGTGGTGTCATTTATTTCTAATGTTTGATTATATCTTTTATATAAAATTACTACTTTATTTCTATTTTCATCCCATTCAACTTCTATATCTTCATAAATCATACTCTAGATAGTATTTCTAAGGCTTTTTTAAAGTGCATTATTAATAATTCATTATCATTTATTATATGTCCAATATCTTGAATTTCTTGATTAATTACATTTGGGTATCCCATGTCTTTTACTAATTTTCTTAATTTTATAATTGCTTTAGTTACTTTTCGTACCAATCCTTTCATTGTCATTTTTTCACATGCTCCTACTTTTATAAAACATTCTTCATTCCCACAGTAGGTATCTATTACTAGTCTTCCATTTCGTACAATCATTTTGTTTTTTTGTCATATCCTAGATAATAATTCTAATTTTTCTTTTGAGGTGTAATTTTATAGTTTTACATGAATTTAATCTCCTTAAGTTTTGATTAAAATACATTGGATGATTAATAAAATTTTCAGTTGTTAATCTTGACTTGTATAATTTAATCTTTGATTTCAACTTTTTTACCAATATTCTTATTAAACTTACATCTCGCATCCGGGACTAAAGTAGTTTCATCTATTTCTCTTTCTATATCTTGTCTTCTATATATAAATACTATTTTATTTCTATTTTCATCCCATTCAAGAGTTATGTCCTCGAAAATCATGATAATTTTGGTATTATAATTGTTTGATGATTTAAGTTAATCATTATTCTTGTATCTTGGATTCTATATGGTTTTACTAATTCTAAAAAGTCTTTTCCTAATATTATCTTATAATTAAATCCTAAATTTTCTTTTACTAAGAGGTTTAAATTAATTGTATCTCTATTATTAAATCTTAATACAACATTCGATTTTGTCTGATTTCCTTCTAGTATTAGATTGTCTTTTGTAAATCCTATGTCAATTTCACTTTGTCCTACATGTTCGTTTACTTTTCCTATAATTTCTTTCCATGATGTATCTGATTTTATTTCTAATTTTATATAATTTTCATCTTGTGGTCTAATTTCTCTTAAACTCGAACTTATTGGTCTTTCTACTAATAAATTTCTTTGGTTAAAATTATCCATAACTTCTTGTGATGTACCTATTGTTCTAAGACTTAGAGTTCTATTAATTCTACTTGATAATGGTCTATTATATTCTAAACTTCTTCTTGGATTTATATTTATGTTTAATGTTGGATTTTCTATGTATTAATTTTTAAAGATCTTTGTCCTAAAATATTATTAGTTATTATTCTTCTAGGGATATTTTCATAATAATTTCTAGTATTATCTAATTCTAATTTTAGAATTTCAGGTATAGTAATTTGTTTTGGATCAGTTCTAATTTCTTTTATTACGTGCATAAAATATTTATCTATTGTAATTTTTCCTTTATTTTTATTATAGATTTTATGTTCATTTGTAAATACTAATCCTATCATTGCTTTGTTATACTTATGCTTCTAGATCCTGGTTGCAATCTTACATTGTGTAAATTATGATATATTAAAATTGATTTATCCATATTTTCTTCGCTCTACTAATTGCAAAATTTGTATTTAAAGTGAATTTTAATTTTTGATATATTAAATTTCCTACTATCATTCCTAAAATACTTGTCTTCAACATTACTATTATTCTTCCATCTGTTATTAACAATTCTAATGGTGAATCTATTCACTTTGAAAATAAGCTTTTACCATAACTTGTACTCCTACAATATATATTTCAGATATTTCATCTTTAAATGGTATTTTTGATATTTCATGTTCTATTAAAGCTTTGCTTATTAATGGTATTCTTAATACTCATTCTCGTTAACGTTGACTCTATTGGATATTTCTTTTCTAATACTACACATTGAGATTTTTCTTTTTTCTTATTTTTTAATATTTTACTTACTTTGTCTAAGAATTTCTCATCTTTTATGTTATTAACTGTCATATCTAAATATTTTTCTTTTATTTTATCATATTGTTCTTTGTTAAATGTTATTCTTCTTTCTCTTGAACTTTCTTCTGTGTTTATATATTCTTCATATTCTTGGAATTCTTGATTACTAATAATTTCATTGTTTTCCACTTCTTCTGCATTCATCATATTTATATAATTTTTACTTTGATCTATATATTCTTTTTCTATATCTTCTTCATCTTCTCGAACTTTCTAATTCTTCTTCCATTTCTTCTTCGATTCTTCAGTTTCATATTTATAAGTTAATTTGTATATTTCTAATTCATTTTCTATGGGTTCTTCAAATTCCATTAAATCTATATCTAAGGGTTCTAATTCTAATTCTTCACTTTTTCTAAGATATTCATTTTCTTCTTTGATTTTGGTTTATCACAATTTGTTGCAATATGTCCTAAATCTCCGCAATTATAACATCTACATTTGTATGGTTTCTTGCTTTTATTATTCTTACTATTTTTTCTTCTTTTAAAATATTTATGTGGTTTAAATTTTATTTTATTTTTAGTATTATATTTTCTAAAAAACTTCTTTTTTGGATATTTCTTAAATTTATATACTTTTCTTTTCTTTCTGTTTTTTTGCTAACCATTTATGTTGATTACATCCCCATTTATGTGGTTTTTCTAATTCTGAACATTTTACCATCAATTTATTCAATTTATAATATTTAATATTTCTTCATGCTTCTTTACATCTATCGATAAATATTTTCTTAAATATTCTTCTCTTCTTCCCATTGTATCTATTACTCTTACAAAATTTGGATTATTTTCACTTTCCATGAGTTGTGTATATTCTTCTACTAAATTTTCTGAAATTAATCTTGGTAATTTTCTATAAAACATATCTAAGTAAAATTTTTGTTTTTCAGCTTCTACTATTCTTGCTTCATAAAAATATTTTTTATATTAAAAAATATATTGATTTATATGTGTTGGTTCCAAATTACAAATTTCTATTTCGTGTAAATATCTTATAGCTCTTAAAATTTGTGTATATTCTAGGCTTGCTATATTTATTCCTACAAATTCATTTTTTAAAACATTTTCGTATTTTGCTAATATTGCTTTGCATATAAGATTTCTCTTCTTTCATAAGACGTTTCTTCTAATCTTTTAACTTCAATTCTAAATTCTATTGTTCTTCCTTCCCACCATTGTAAAACATTTCCAACAAAACTTGCTTCTACTATCTAAAAATATCTATAATTGGATGTCCTGGACGTCTAAGGTTTATTTTTTCTATTATATTGCTTTGTTCTTTATTTGCTTTATTTATTTTCTTAATTAAAAATCTCATCATTGACTTATCTGTTTCTAAGACTTTAATTATATCATCATTACACTTATAAAATATTTTCTATTCCATTATTTGATTTGGTGGTCTTCCAACCATTCTTCTTTCTTGTATAATACTTGTAATTTTCTTCATATCTTGTTTATCAAATAAATCCCTTATTAAATTCTAGATAACAATTGCAATCTTTGTTTCAAATAATGTTTTACGGTTTTAAATTCATTTATTCTCATTCTAATATGATTATAAAAATCTGGGTAATGATTTAGATTTCTAGGTGTTAGTACTTCGATTGGGTTGATTGCATATTAATTTGATTTTGATCTATTATTCTTAAATTTTGTAATTCTTGGGTTATTTTATCTAAATTTGTTTCCTCTTGACTCATAAATTTTTCTATTTCATCTTCTGATTAAATCTGAGTTTTTATTTCTACTTCTCATCATATTTAATTTTCTAGTTTCGGTGTTATTGAATATACTTATTAGTTCTCCAAATCTATCTTTTGTTTCTACAGTTAGTAATAATTTATCTCTAATTTCTACATTTTTTAATACTTGATTACTTTTATATTCCGTTTTATATTCATCTTGCACGTTTTTTCCTTTATTTTTATAAAATTGTTCTAATTGTCTTAATCCATCTATAATATCTACTTTATTTTTGTTAACAGTTTCATATATTGTAAATAAATTATTATTAATTACATTTTGACCTTTTTTAATTTCTTCTCGTTATTATTCTAGTTTGTTCTACATTTACATTTAAATGTTGGTTTTTTATATTTAGTACAATTGTATCTAAATTTTCCCATTCGTATAAAGATTTCATCATATTTGTTTGTGGATTATTGTTTATTGGTTCCAATTTTTCAAATATTCCTAAAGCCTTTTTTATTCCTTTAATATCATTTTTTACTTCTTTTAATTCTTTTGTATTTTGTCTAATTTTTGTTTTAATTTCATATATTTTTTGTTCTAATGGTTTTGCTAATTCTCTCAATCTATCTTTTTGATTTTTAATATCTTCTTTTTCTAAAATTTCTCTAGTTTCTTCGATAATTGCTTTATTATTTCCTCTACATTAAAATAAAAAGATAATTTATTAAATCTCAATATTTAGTACTAGTTTCAGTCCTAAATGTTAGACTTAATTGATTTTTTAAAAAATATTAAGTAAGTTAAATAAATTATTTAATGTATGATTAAATTATACGTTAATTTATAAGCGAGACAAATTAATTTAGTAAATAAAAAGTAAATATGAGTATTTAAATTAAATTTATTTTATTTTTTGGCTTGAAAATTAATTTAGTTAGTTTTATTAATTTTATAAGAAAATTGATTAAATCTTATATTTAAAAGTAGGGAAAAACACTTTTATGTTGTAGGAGAAGTGTATTCTCATCACGCATACACACACGAATGGTGGGGCCCACACATATATATATATATAATTAGTATTATATATATATATATGTGGCTCCTACCATTTTATGTGTATATAAAGAATTTCCTCTTCTCATGCAACATGAGAAGTTTAAACCCCTTAAAAGTAACAAGATAAGATAATGAGAAGGAATAAAAAAACAATGAAGGAAAGAAGACGAGGAAGAGGAGAGAATCTCCTCCTAAATCCCGATATGCGTGTGCTTGTTAGGTAAGAATGAAACGGATTTATTTTCTCTCCCTTAAATCCCTTCCTTCTCGAGGCTCTTTCCAAAGCAGCAGAACAAAAATCTACTCGGAGCCCTACTCTTTCCAAACTCAATCCAAAACCCTGCGAAAGCCTGTTTATTCTATTTGTTTTCGGAGAGAATCCGATCACAGAGGAAGGGGGGTTTGATTTCCGCGAGAGTAAAGAAGATTAGGCAGATGATGATAGGAGTTAGAAATCACGAGAACGAAGAAAAACAAGCAGATTAGAAACAGACCGGAGAAGTTGCCAATGCTTCCAACTCCTTGCGGCATCGTCCTCTTCAAATGCTCGCCGTCCAGACCTTCGTTCGTTGCCATTTTTGAAGCTATCACCATAAAACTCTCCGCCATCACCGTTGTTTCTGTCATACCCAACCCACTTCATTGATTCCATTAAAATGGTGGCAATGGTGGTTGAACTGGAGAGATGGGTTTTCCGATGGTGAATTTGGGGATCAGTTTTTCATTGTGTTTCCAGTGTATCCCAAATTGCTCGCTATTTGTGAAGGTGAGTGCGCGGATATGGGTCTGCCAACTTTTAATTATACATTGGTGATTTAAATTTGGAAAAATAGTGTGGCTTTAATCTGATTGTCTCATATTACCATGTGATAAAAATCTGAAATTTGAGTCCGCTTGTATTACTTTTAAAATAAAACTTGATTCTTTTCTAGTTTTGCTGTAGTTAGTTCCTTTTGAACTAGTCAAGAAGTCTGCTCGTGTCCCAGAAGTTTTCTTGATAGTGCTTCAGATATTCTTAAATATTAGAGCTTCCGTTATGATTATTTATTTATTTATTTAAAAGAGCTTCCAGTTTTATATGATCAGCAGTAGTTGCCACAAGACTTGGCTCAGGTTGGCTGGGTTCATTGATTGATGGGCTAGAGTTTTGTGCTAATTTTTCATTTGCTTATGTATTCAGACTTTTGGGATTTAATGCTTGGTCCACTATATTGGGGTTCGTGATAGAAAACATGCGGGATATGAGCGGAAGTTGATAGTTTTAGTGGAAAAAATTGACAACTGGATGCTAGTAGTGATAATTATGGTATGCAAAAAGGGGAAACTGATATTTTAAACATTTATGCTGATGCTTGTTTTATTAACATCAAGTCATGGCATTATTAAAGAAGAAAAGGCTCAGCATTTTGAGAAAGTTGATGCTTGTTGTATTTGATTCATGCTTAAATGCAGGAAAAGTTCAGTTACTAAACAAATGAAATTAAATAGCACGACTCTAATCTGGACAAAACAGTGTAAAGTCAGCTTATCTTTTCTACTGGTTAGACATTCAAGAACTAGCTTCGTTCCTTGACTTAAAGTTTAAAGTGCATTTTAACTAATGGGTTCTTCTATTCTTATTAAGTAAAGAATATTGTTAGATATATGAACTAAAATGTAACTAGTGTATGGTTTGACAATAACACGTCACAGTTCCGATATTTAATTGGGTATTGGATCAAGATAGTTTGATTATAGAAATATTGATCAGCAGCTAGTTGGTACTAGAGTTGAACTTAAAATACAATAAGCTGAATTGATTGGGTGTTCAAATGAGATGTCTAGGGTTAATTTTTATAAGTTAAATGATCTGTTATTCTTGTATTTTAGGAATTATTTCTCTTAATCAGAGGAAGTTGAAGGTGGACCAATTTTTGAAGGAGCCATAACTATTTGGCAATCATAGTGAGCGGACTATGAAGCATGATACTGTTATGCGATAAATAGGGGATAATGGGTTAGTTAGTTGGCTACGTGGTTAGTTAGCAACTTGTGACCGTCTGTCAGTGTGGCTATATAAGTGAGGCATGAATTGATTGTGTCTTGACTAATGCAATAGCAATACTCAGTTTTCTGTGTCTCTCGATTCTCTCTCTCTTCTTGCTCTCTTCTCTGCTTCTTTCCTATCTTTCTCTTCATTTTCCTTTTCTTCATCTTTCTCTTTCCTATCTTTGTTCTACGTCAGTTACACTTTTTCTGTCATTTTTTCTTATTCTTTGTGTCCATTTCGACATGTATTTAAAGTGAACACTCACTCTTGTCTTTATGTGTTTAATTATATATTTATATATGATACAAATTACGTTATTGCAATATGGTTTATGTTATCATATGTAAATGAGACTGCATGATAATCCTATGATATGACTTCAAACATATGAGATAGAATGACTATTTTTGATTTGTTTCATTTTATTTATGAAATTACTTACATGATATGACTATGAACTATCAGATGGCCTATTCTGTGATTTCACATTCTGGAACACTCACTCATAGCTTATTTATTATTTCTTGCAGAACGTAAGCAGTGTCTAAGCATTCATTCAACCTAGATAAGAAGGGTAGCTATGGATGAACAAGATGGTGAGTTTGATGGACATTACTCACTTCATTCATTGTGTATTTGTGTTTATGTTGTACTTTAGAGTAGCTCTGTAGACTGCAAATAGGATCCCTACCTTATTATGATTATTTGTTAATTGAAACTGAGAGCGGAGCTCCCTTGGTTGATTGGGACAGATGATGTATTGAGGAAATTTTTTTGGATGTCCTATTTAAAGGTGACACTGTCAAAATTTGTGTTAACAGGTCCCAAATAATATATTATTATTTGATATGAAAATGATAATATTATTTCTTTTTTCTTAGAGATTGCACAAGAGATAGTACATATTAGTCAAACATGTGTATAAGCGATCATCTGATATTTTGTGTTGATCGGATTTCAAATTTTTGTCAAACATGCTTAGGTGTTTTCCTTTCTTTCATATAGACAAAAAACTGTTTTAATAAATAGTATTGCTGAAAGCTTTTACTACTATGCAAGGATTTTCCTAGGTATATCTTTGTTGAAAATCTTTCCCTTTTTGAACTCATTCATGCGAAGAAGTGTAAACTAAGTTGATAAACTATTATAGTAGTTTTGCATGAGCTAGTTTAGTTCATTATTATGCTGTACTTTACCATTTTGTACTGAATATTTCTGAATTAATATGCCTTTTCTTTTTCCATTGTACATGACATAAAAGTAAA
Organism: Acacia acuminata; assembly: GCA_019022655.1. Taxonomy (NCBI): domain Eukaryota; kingdom Viridiplantae; phylum Streptophyta; class Magnoliopsida; order Fabales; family Fabaceae; genus Acacia; species Acacia acuminata. The sequence goes on along the minus strand of JAFJYI010000053.1, from coordinate 3,587,976 downwards.
CATGTTTTAATTTTTCTCCTAGATGCTTATTGGGTTATCATTTTCTTCAGAAACCTTTAATTCCAGAGAACGGAGGAAGAGTAGGTATTTGTCCTTTCCCTACACAAACATGGGGCCAGGGCAGAAAGGTTTTACTGTTAAAACAGAAGACTCTGAGACTCCAAGTCATTCTCATCAAGTTGAAGGTTCAAGTGTAGCTAATAGTCGTTCTCGCAGATCCTCTACAGCTGCGAAATCTAGTACTAAATTACAAAATACATCTGCTAAATCTAGTAAGAAATTACGGAGTAAATGGGGCAGAAAACATGTCCGATGGAGTACTATGTCTAGCAGTCAAGAGTTCAAAAATTCATCTTCATCAGAACTGCTTTCTGGCCTATACTCTAAAGCTCTTGATTGTACCTTTTTGGACGAGAATAGAAAATATGATTTAGTTGAGTGGTTCTTTAGTGCATATAGATTATCAACATTCCATGATGAGGCTGAACTTGCTACTATCCTGGAAAATCAGAAGAAACGAAAAATGGGGACACCCATCAGAAATGGTTCGCTCAATGTCAATAGTGAGCAGGAGGAGAAGAAAAAGAAATCGGAACAAAAGCAGGAGAAGAAAAAGAAATCGGAACAAAAGCAGGAGGAGAAGAAAAAGAAATCGGAACAAAAGCAGGAGGAGAAGAAAAAGAAATCAGAACAAACACGGAGGCGCAGGAATAAATCCCTTCCCAGCCAATCAGATATGAATAAAGACATTGCTGCAAGTGAATTTCTCTCAGGATGTTCTCCAAAAATGAGTAATACAGGTCCAGGGGAGAGCATTAAAGATGTAGAACTGGCACTCCAGCCGCGAAATGTTGGTTCAACAACTCATGAAGGGAGCAGCAGAGCTAAGCGCAGTTTAGCACCTAAAGCTTCCAGACCTAAAAAGAGAAAGAAGACAGAAGTTTCTCTGGATGAGCCGAGAACTAAACTCATTTCAGACTTGCTTGATGGGGGTGAAAATATCAATAAAAGCAGTTCATTTGTAATAGATCTGCAGATGGCGACCCCACCTAGTAGCAGTATTCCTGGAAAAAATAATGGTGAGGATAAGATTGAAATAGATTTGGCGGGTTCAAAGCTAGAGTTATATCCCTCCCAATTAAGTGGTGTTGGAAATCTTGATAATGGATTTTCTCCTATGGATGCACCGGCAGAGCGTCTCAAGACTAAGCGTGCGACCATCATACCAGATTTAAATGATGGTGGCTTTCAGGATAACTCAACCCAGAAGAAACTCGAGGGTGACAATGGCTTTTCTCCTGACCTGAAGTCCAAAAATAGCCAGAGGATGAACCAAGAACCTAAATCAGATCCGTCAAGAAGCAATTCCTCTGGTATGGAATTCATTCAAACAATTGATTACAACAGATTGGAGGTCAATGGAACTTGTCTTCTCCTACAATTTAACCCTGGAGTTTCTTTGCCTTCAAAAGGTGATCTATTTGCTACCTTCTGTCGATACGGTCCCTTGAATGTAGCTGAAACACAGATGTCAAAAGATGGTCATGCTCAAGTTGCTTTTCTAAAAAGTGCAGATGCAGAAGAAGCATGTCGTAGTCTAAAACAGAACAAACAATTGGGGGCAACCCTTATTGTTCAAAATGATCCTTCTGAAACTTTTGCACTATTAAGACGATTTGAGGCAACCGATCACAATGATTCTTCTGGAACTATTGCACCATTGAAACAATGTGATACAATTGCTGGACATTCCGAATCCAGGCCACCGCATTGTGGCAGACCTTCACTTGACGACATTAGGAAGAATTTGGAGATGATGGCTTCAGTCCTTGAGAAGAAAGGACATACCATTTCACCGGAAATGAGGGACAACTTGGAGGTTGAAATAAAAACCCTCATGGAAAAGGTGAACTCTATTGGTTCTCTCCCAGTCGAAGGCTAAATTTTAGGACCTGGATCCCGAGTTTAATTCGTCTCCCATTGTTGTTGTAGCATGCACTTGGGATCCTGCCACTGCATTCATGACCTTAAACAATTTTTTCACTAATACAATGTTTGGTCCTTATAATTTGCTCTCATTTTGGTTTTGGCCCCAATATTTTCAAACCCATAGGTTTTAGTTCCTTAAGTGGAAAAATGGTCTAGATTGTTATTAAAATATAGAGACTAACGTTTTTAAACGAAAAGAAACTTAAGGGTCCAAAACCTTTGTCGTATTATAGAGATCAAAACCCGAATGAGGGCAAACTTTAAGGACCAAACTTGTATTAACCCAAAAAAAAAAAAAAAAAGACCACGATGATACTTATGCTAGGATATCTTTTTTTTTTTTTTTTTTAATTATTATTATCCATGAGAACAACCTTTTGGTGCTGGAGGTGCCATTTTTCATGCTTTATTTTTTATCAATGGCAATTGGATTTAGTGAGAAATTCAAGTGAACTTTGATGGTTCAAACAATGGTACAACTGTTTTAGTGTTGAGGGTGAGCTTCGGTGTAGCAATAAGGTTGTTTTTATGTGACCTAGAGGTCACGGGTTCAAATTTGGAGAACAGCCTCTCTACTTGAAGGGGTATGACTTTATATATCTATCCCTCTCCTAACCTCAATTGGTGGGAGCATTGTGCATTGGCCGCCCTTTTTTCTATTGAATGATAGATGGTGTCTTTCATGATGGTTTTGTTAAACTAATCAAAGGAAAATTAGATAAAATGTTCCCCATTGAAAATTTTATTGATGAGGAGTACTAAGCCATGACAATGTTGCTTTGTGTGTACAAATTTAACAGAGCAACGTTACTTTGATGTCCAAATTTTTTTTTTCAAATCCTTCTCACCAACACAATATCTAACGTTTTTTTCCCCAATTTTCCTAAGTGGGTAACTAGACATGATGTTGCTAGTTTTTGTTTTGTTTTTTGTTTTTGTTTGGCCAGAACATGATGTTGCTAGTTTATATAGCGTGATAGGGCAATAACAGATGCATTCATGAGATCTAAATCACTTTGTTGAGTATTGTTTCCTAATCTAACCCTACACTACTTTGTAGATTTTTGAATTGCCCTTTGTTTTCTAGAAAATACTACAAGTTCAATGTAGGTGTTCTTACTCTTATTTTGAAGCTTAATTGTTGTCCTAATTGAATCCTAAGCCCCCCGAAAAGAAAAGAAAAAAAAAAAAAAACCAGCAACTAGAACAAAGCTAAGAAACATTCATGCATGCAAACTTTAATTTGAACCTTCATCATTTACGTGCAACCAAAAGTTCTTCAAGCCTAGGTTCGAAAACCAAACCAATCAAGTTCATCGTATAAGGTGGTTTCATAAGCACTAGACAGCACACATAAACAAGTAGTTCCAAGAACTTAGCAATGTAGAAGAGATTCAAAAGTATAAGACAATATTTTTTACATGCTAGCTCATGCTTCAATTCTTTTGCCTTCAATGAGATTGTGACAATATTAGTAGCTAAACATATAATATATATTTTTGATCTGTTTTACTTATAAGACATCAACAACAAAGTAACTTATAAAGCATAAATGGCAAAATGCAAGAGAATGTTATTACTGATTACCCCCTTTATTTTGGAAATGAAACACACAAAAATCATTATAGAATATATAAATTATCTTAGAATTATAATATAAAAGGTTAAGGTCCAAATTTGTTACGGAAATTTTCAAAGAGGAGCAATGTTGTCTTAAAAGGATTTTTTTTTTTAAAAAAAAAAAAAAAGTTAAATGCCACCCTATAAGTTTAAAAAAGTAACAATATTGCCTTATATCATTAAAAAAACTAATGTTGACCGTTAAAAAATTGACTTTGTAAATTTTGTAACGGAAAAAGATAGAATTGCTTAATTTTAATACTTCCGGGGTAATACTGGATATAAAAAAACTTATAGGGCAATATTGCTTCTTAGTAAAGACTTCCCGGACAAATGTGCATTGTAACCCTAATATAAAAAATAAAATTACTGAAATAATATGTTAGATATGGATTTTGCAACCGAAAAGTTTTATGGCAGAATTTAGGACGCTATATCTAGTGATAAGATATTTAGCCACGTTTTAGCGATAGAACTTAAAGTGTGCAAGGGTTTTCATCAGTGATTCCATTGCAAAATGGGAATTGATTATCCTTGAAGTTAGCACAAGATTAGTAAAGGAATATTAGTGACAGAAATATTGTATGTTCATCTCGCCTAATTTATCTTGAAGCCACTAAATATAATAATTCTCAAAATGGCTCATTGTAGATCACTGGATGACTAGGGTTGATTTCTTTCTTTTCATGTTTTCCCTCTGGATATTCATTGTTTTTTTTTTTTTTTTTTTTTGTTGTTTAATTTTGCGTCTTGCCACATAATACCATTAATTTTACAATTTGAATAAGAAAAAGGGATAATGTGCAAAAATATACATGACATTTTCTAAAAAATGTGCCCAACACTAAATACTTTTTTGAGTAGTAAAAGTAATTATGAATTTCTAAAATATGTGCAAAAATTGACATTGACCATTAGTTGACCGTTTGTTTGAATTTTTTATGAGTTAAGGAGCAAAAATATATGAGTTTTTCCAAAAAGTGCGCCCCAACACTAAATTCTTTTTTGAGGGGTAAAAGTAATTATGAACTTCCAAAATATGTGTAAAAATACACATTGACCATTAGTTGACCGTTTGTTTGAATTTTTTACAAGTTAAGAAGCAAAAATATACATGAGTTTTTCCAAAATGTGCGCTTGACACATACTTTTTTGAGGGATAAAAGTAACTAAATACTTCCAAAATATGTGCAAAAATACATATGGACCATTTGTTTGAATTTTTTGACTGAGCATGGTGATATGGAGGATAACATGAATGATTAAGAAACATCATAAAAGAGTTAGGTGGAAATTAATTTCTCTTGTCTATTCAACAAATTATTATTCCTAGTTGAAGAAATATTTACATATTCCAAGAGTACTATGCTATATGAACTTTGTCAAGTGAAAACATACTCATATTATTTTAATTCTAGTTGGTTGATAACTCATCTAAAAAAATTATTTTGTTTTCAAGAAAAAACATCTTAATTTTTTGTTTTTAAAAAAACTAAAACAAAATGATCTTCCAATATTTTTCTTAAAAATGAGATAAAATTTGAATTTGTTTCAAATGAGTCATCAAGAACTAATATTAAAATGATATGAGTTGTCATATTTTCACTAGACAAAGTTTGGATGGAGCAATACTCCTAGAGTATGTAAGTATTTTTTTCCAAGTTGTTTCTTAATTATCCACGTCATACTTAATGTCACCATTTTTAATAAAAAAATTCAAGCAATCAACTAATGGTCAGTGTACATTTTTACACTTATTTTGGAAGTTTACTTTTACTCATAAAAAAAAAGAAAACATTTATGACGGGTGCACTTTTGTAAAGATATCATATATATTTTTACATTTTAACCCTTAAAAGTTTTAAATGGCCAACTAACAGTCAATATGTACTTTTTCATCTGTTTTAAAAGTTCATAGTTCCTTTCTCCATCAAAAAAGTATTTGGTGTTAGGCTTTTAAGAGAATCTCATGTATTTTTGCACTTTAACCTTTAGAAAAATGACAAAATCATGGAAAACACATATTTTTGTTTTTCATGCATCCTTATCTCTCTTATTCTTCCCCATAATTTTTCCTTTAATTAATTACATTTACCTCACATTAATACTGTGAGTGGGAATGTGAAGGAAAGGTGAAAATTTAACGTACCTTGAGTTAATCCCTCAATATCATAGAAGAAGACCACTTCCAATCTCTCTACCATCTCCTCGATGTCGCCGTCTCCAGTGAAGACCACTTCCAATCTCTCTACCATAATTTCACGCATGCATGCATATTTATGTGTGTGTACATAACTTTGTTTTAATTGATGAGGGATTCATGAACTTTATAACACAATACTTACAATCAGAGCTCTTATTTGCTTGCTGCAAACACTATAAAAGAAATAAATGAAATGTATTAGTCCCTCTTTTTATTTGTGTAAAAGGAGCACAAATAAAAACTCTATATATTGGTAAATTACCTCCACACTATTTGTAAATGGATCTATAATCAATTCATATACATATTTATGTATATGTACATACATTTTGCTCAAAAAAGACTTTGTTGTAGCCTTCTCACTCAATGTCTGTGTCGACGACTATGACATGCATGTTCTTCAAGGACTATTTGGTATCTATAGGAAATTAGCAGAACAGGTTAGCCTCATTTTCCTTCTTCGACATACAAGACACCTAATTATGGCCAAATTGAGCTTCCAGATTGCTCTTCTTCCTCTTCCACTAAACAAGTTGAAAAGTTAGTGAAATAGTTATTAAAAACTTCATTAGCAAGTCATAAGACGGCAATATACCTTTTTTTTTTTTTTTTTTTTTTTTTTTTTTTTTTGTTTTTGTCTATGAAGGTATGATGGTGAGATGGTTGAGCCATGCCACATAGCTCCGTATAACTCTTTCCATTGTATATGTGTCTAGGGCGGGCATACTTAGGATATATGTCAATCTTCAGCTCTACCCTAACATGATTAAGAGGGAGAGGTGAGTTGTGAATTGTGTTCTCTCCCTGTAAGTTGAACATGTGGCCCATAGCAACTATATGGCACTTGGGGTTATCTACCGCACACTCAATCTCTCCTTGCCCTAACACTACTACAAATAACATCCGTTTATTTGGTATTTTAACGTCTAAAAACATGGAAATGCCTATTCAAGAGGCGTAAAAGTGGAGACTTACGGCGTCTAACTTTTTTTTAGATGCCATAAGTAGTTTTTTTTTTTTTTTTTTAAAAAAAAAAAAAAACAAAACAGGGGACGACGAAGGCAACCGCGTTGGTGTTAAGCGCAGATCTGAGAAATTTAAGATCTGAAAAAAAATTCCAAACACAATAAACAGATTTGAGAAATTTCAGATCTCAAACAAAAATCTAGAACGCAATAAACAGATTTGAGAAATTTCAGATCTGGAAAAAATCCAGAATGCAATAAACAGATCTAAAAAATTTCAGATCTGGAAAAAATCCGAATGCAATAAACAAAACTCACCCGCACCTATCATCTATAGTACATTGAAAGCTTTAGGAACACAGATCTCCTACCCAATTCTTAGCCGTAAAACGTAAACGTAAAATAAACAAATCATCATCGGACCTCCATACGCATTTGGTAAGTGGCAGATCCGCCTCCATCTTTCATAGATCTGAGGAACCATGGAAGCGAGGAGCCCATGGAAGCGGAGTAGCGGAGGAGCGACGGTGAACTCCAACTGAAGGCAAAGGAGTAGAGGAGGCCATAGGAGAGAGAGCGACCAGGTAGAGCTAGCGACCGGCGGAGGGAGGAAGAGATGTTGTAAGCGGAGCAAGGATGGATCTACGAGTTTAAGCGAAGAAGAGAGAAAGTAGAGAGGAGGTTGAGATATTGGAGGCCAGTATACAAGTCTGAGCGAAGAAGAGAGAATTCACGTAGAGAGGAGGTTGAGAAGAGTGAAAGCGCGAGAGAGGCATTTTGTGGGGCCCGCGTGAGAGACTTTTGGCGTCTAACTTTTAAACTTAGATGCCAAAAGCATCACTTTTGGTGTCTTAATAATTAACTTAGAAAAGGACGCCTTTATTTTTTACTTACTTTTTTTTTTTTTAAAAAAAAAAGGACGCCTTTAGCAACGTAAAGACTTTTTTTTTTTTTTTTTTTTTTTTTTTTTTAGTAGTAGTAGTAGTGCAAACAAATAGAAAAGACAATTAGTGTAAAGTAAAAATAAAGCATGGGCTTTCTGCATGGGTATACTACCTTAGGTAGAGTCCCATCCAGAGGGGGATGTGTAGCTATCGTTGGCACTTGGGGTGTTAGCCATTCCTTGCTTTCCTATTGTGTCCCACTTCATGAAATGATAAATAAGTCACCTCGCTCAACTACTTGGCTCAGGCTCTCCTAAAGCAAAATAAAAGTTAAACACTTTTTATTATTATCTAAAACTCAATTATAATTCAATCAAACTCATCAATACTTACTAATTTTGAGACAACCTTTGGCACGCGAGGAATTGAATGTTAATATTGCCCTCTTTATTTTTCCTCGCAACAACCTACAGCATTCCATGCTGTATAGTAACATCCAATCTTGATCCTTGCTTCTCTATCAACTATTACTTGATGTTTGCGTACCCTGTGTAGCCTCCCCTATATGGATATGTGTTCTTCACCCTCTCACTACTTGTCTTGTTTAATTGTTGTGAAAAGAAACAACAAATTGGTTAGAGTTACATTACATTAATATAGAAATACTATTGACTTTTTATTCCTTTAAATTTAATATACCTTGAATGCTCTATCACGTTGTGACTGTACAAAAGTAGCCCCATTTAGGCTATTTGACAATTTCCCTTATCAGTTGAAGAACCACTACTACAAAATATGGATACTACTACCCTAAAAGACGTCACTTTTTTTTAAAAAAAGGAAGTAAAAAATGAAGGCAGTGATATTGTTGTAATTATTTACTCGAGTTTTAGACTTTAGACAACCCAAATATAAATTTAGGATGTTTAAATTTTTTTTTTGACGTCCTAAATATATTTTAGGACGTCTAAAATGTAATTTTTGGAGCTATTTAAGAATTTTTTTGGCGGCCAAGGGAAATTTGAGGAATTAAGGCGCCCTGAATGGGATTTTAGGATGCCAAAATTAATTATTTGGCCCCATTTAGGAAATTTTTGGCGCCCAAGAGGAAGTATGATTAATTTTTTTTGGTGCCATGGGGTATTTACTTGAATTTTTTTTACAATTTGGGCGATCTGAATTTAATTCAAGTCGTCAATTTGGAAATTTTGATGACCTGAAATAAATTCGGGTTGCCAATTTTGGAATTTTGGCGACCAATTTAATTCAGTCACCTTAATTCCCCGAAATTTCTCTTGGGCTCCAAAAAAATTCTTAAATAGCACCAAATTTTTTTTTTACAATTTGGGAATTTTGGCGACCAAATAAATTCAGTCTCCAATTTGGGAATTTTGTCGACCAATTTAATTCGGAGTCGCCTTAATTCCCCGAAATTTCTCTTGGACCCCAAAAAATTCTTAAATAGCACCATTTTTTTTTTACAATTTGGGAATTTTGGCGACACGAAATAAATTCAGTCGCCTTAATTCCCGAAATTTATCTTGGGCGTCAAAAAATTCTTAAATAGCGCCAAATTTTTTTTTACAATTTGGAAATTTTGGCGACCAAATAAATTTAGGTCGCCAATTTGGGAATTTTGGCGACACTGAAATAAATTCAAGTCGCCTTAATTCTTGAAATTTCTCTAAGGCGCCAAAAAATTTTTAAATAGCGCCAATTTTTTTTTATTTTTTATTTTATTACAATTTGGGAATTTTGGCTACCCGAATTTAATTCGGGTCGCCAATTTGGGAATTTAATCACGCACCCTATAATTTTTTCTATTCTTCTTTTGCACTACAAAAATAACATAATCACATTCGCTTTGGTTTTTTCCTCCATGCGTCTGCTCTCTAAACTTCTCATTGCGCGAAGAACTTGCTTTCGGACCTTCTTCATAGTGACCTCCCTTGGTGACCTTGCTCCTTCGCTTTTGTGGCCTCCCTCTCCATCCCTTACGATGACGCGACTCACCGGCAAAAGCGTAGGACGGTGAGGCACCAACGATCTTTAAGTCCTAGGAATTTCGTGACTCTAGATCTTTAGGTCCAGCGATCTTCAGGTTCCTCTCCATCCCTTATGGTTTTTTTTGTCACTCTAGCTCTGAAAATAGATCTGCTTCGCTGATTGCACAGATCTGTTGTGGTTCTTCTTTTTTGACTCCAGATCTGAAAAAGTTTGGTTTTGCTGATTGCATATCTGTTGTGGATCTTGTCTTCTCCTACAATTTAACCCTGGAGTTTCTTTGCCTTCAAAAGGTGATCTATTTGCTGCCTTCTGTCGATACGGGCCCTTGAATGTAGCTGAAACACAGATGTCAAAAGATGGTCATGCTCAAGTTGCTTTTCTAAAAGGTGCAGATGCAGAAGAAGCATGTCGTAGTCTAAAAAAGAACAAACAATTGGGGGCAACCCTTATTGTTCACAATGATCCTTCTGAAACTTTTGCACTATTAAGACGATCTGAGGCAACCGATCACAATGATTCTTCTGGAACTATTGCACCATTAAAACAATGTGATACAATTGCTGGACATTCCGAATCCAGGCCACCGCATTGTGGCAGACCTTCACTTGACGACATTAGGAAGAATTTGGAGATGATGGCTTCAGTCCTTGAGAAGAAAGGACATACTATTTCACCGGAAATGAGAGACAACTTGGAGGTTGAAATAAAAACCCTCATGGAAAAGGTGAACTCTATTGGTTCTCTCCCAGTCGAAGGCTAAATATTACGACTAGGATCCCAAGTTTAATTCGCCCCCCATTGTTGTTGTAGCATGCACTTGGGATCCAGCCGTTGCATTCATGACCTTAAACCATTTTTTCACTAATACAATGTTTGGTCCTTATAATTTTCCCTCATTTTGGTTTTGGGCCCAATATTTTCAAATCTATAAGTTTTAGTTTCTTAAGTGGAAAAATGGTCTAGATTTTTATTAAAATATAGTGACTAATATTTTAAACGAAAAGAAACTTAAGGACCAAAACGTATGTTAGTATTATAGAGATCAAAACCAGAATGAGGGCAAATTTTAAGGACCAAACTTGTATTAACCCAAAAAAAAAAAAAAAAAAAAAAAAAAAAAAACCACGATGATAATGATGCTAGGATATCTTTTTCTTTTTTAATTATTATTATCCATGAGAACAACCTTTGGGTGGTGGAGGTGCCATTTTTCATGCTTTATTTTTTATCAATGGCAATTGGATTTAGTGAGAAATTCTTAAGTGAACTTTGGTGGTTCAAACAATGGTACAACTGTTTTAGTATTGAGAGTGAGTTTCGGTGTAGCGACAAGGTTGCTTTCATGTGACCTAAAGGTCATGGGTTCAAATCTTGAGAACTACCTCTCTACTTGAAGGGGTATGACTGTAAATATCTATCCTTCTCTTAACCTCACTTGGTGGGAGCATTGTGCATAGGCCGCCTTTTTTTTTTTTTTCTTCTCTATTAAATGATAGATGGTGTCTTTCATGATGGTTTTGTTAAACTAATCAAAGGAACATATTAAAAAATGTTCCCCATTGAAAATTTTATTGATGAGGAGTACTAAGCCATGACAATGTTGCTTTCTGTACAAATTTAACATAGCAGCGTTGCTTTCATGCACGAAAAATTCTCAGATCCCTTCTATTAAGTTCTGCCTGAAGCTCATCGGGAGTGAGGCAATAAAAGTATGACACAGGTTCAAAATATTATTCTGGCAAACAGCATTCTGAGTCTACCAATTCAGAACTTCTTCGGCTTATGTGGATTGATGTTGCTAGTTTATAATAACTGAGGTATTAATGAGATCTAAATCACTTTGTTGAATATTGTTTCCTAATCTGGCCCTAAACTACTATATAGATTTTTTAATAGCCGTTTTTTTAAGAAAATAATTACTTTAGCCCTACAAGTTCAATTTAGGTGTTCCTACAAAGTTCCAAGAACTTAGCGACATAGAAGATTTGAAAGTAAAAAGACAATATTTTTTACATGCTAGCTCGTGCTTCAATTCTTTTATCTTCAATGAGATTGTAACAATATTAGTAGCTAAACATATAATATATATTTTTGATCTGTTTTACTTATAATATATAAGCAACAAAGTATCTTACAAAACAAATGGCAAAATGCGAGAGAATGTTATTACTGATTACCCCTTTATTTTGGCATTGAAAACACACATAAATTATTATAAAATATATAAATCATCTTAGAATTATAATATAAAGGGTTAAGGAGCAAATTTGTTATGGAAATTTTCGCGGTGGAGTAATATTTCCTTAAAAGTTTCTTTTCGTTAAATGTCACTCTGAAAATTTAAAAACATAACAATATTTCCTCATATCATTAAAAAAAATTAACGTTGATTGTTAAAAAATTGACGTTGACCGTAACTTTTTAATGGAAAAGGGAAAGACCGTTAACTTTTTAATGGAAAAGAGAAACATTGCTCAATTTTAATATTTCTAGGGCGATATCAACATAAAAAAACTTGCAAGACAATATTGCTCCATAACAAAGACTTCCGGGATAAATGTGCATTTTAACCCTAATATAAAAAGTAGAATTACTAAAATAATTGTATATAAGATATGGATTTCGCAACCAAAAAGTTTTATGGCAGAATTTAAGACGCTATATCTAGTGATAAGAAATTTAGCCACGTTTTAGCGATAGAACTTAAAGTGTGCAAGGGTTTTCATCAGTGAATCCACTGCAAAATGGGAATTGATTATCCTTGAAGTTAGCACAAGATTAGTAAAGGAATATTAGTGACAGAAATATGGTATGTTCATCTCGCCTAATTTATCTTGAAGCCACTAAATATAATAATTCTCAAAATGGCTCATTGTAGATCACTGGCTGACTAGCGTTCATTTCTTTCTTTTCATGTTTTCCCTCTCGATATTCATTGTTTGTTTTTTTTTGGTTGTTTAATTTTGCGTCTTGCCACATAATGCCATTAATTCTACAATTTGAATAAGAAAAGGGATAATGTGCAAAAATACACGAGATTTTCTAAAAAATGTGCCCAATTAAATGCTTTTTTGAGGAGTAAAAGTAATTATGAATTTTTTAAAATATGTGCAAAAATACACATTGACTATTAGTTGACCGTTTCTTTGAATATTTTATGAGTTAAGGAGCAAAAATATATGAGTTTTTCCAAAAAGTGTGCCCCAACACTAAATTCTTTTTTTGAGGGGTAAAAATAATTACGAACTTCCAAAATATGTGTAAAAATACACATTGATCATTAGTTGACCGTTTGTTTGAATTTTTTATGAGTTAAGAAGTAAAAATATATATGAGTTTTTCCAAAATGTGCGCTTGACACAAATACTTTTTTGAGGAATAAAAGTAACTAAATACTTCCAAAATATGTGTAAAAATACATATGGACCATTTGTTTGAATTTTTTGACTGAGCATGGTGATATGGAGGATAACATGAATGATTAAGAAACATCATAAAAGAGTTAGGTGGAAATTAATTTCTCTTGCCTATTCAACAAATTATTATTCCCAGTTGAAGAAATAGTTACATATTCCAAGAGTATTACGCTATATGAACTCTGTCAAGTGAAAAATACTCATATTATTTTAATTCTAGTTGGCTGATAACTCATCTAAAAAATTATTTTGTTTTCAAGAAAAAACATCGTAATTTTTTGTTTTTTAAAAACTAAAACAAAATGATCTTCCTATATTTTTCTTAAAAATGAGATAAAATTTGAATTTGTTTCAAATGAGTCATCACCAACTAATATTAAAATGATATGAGTTGTCATATTTTCACTGGACAAAGTTTGGATGGAGCAATACTCTTAGAGTATGTAAATATTTTTTTCCAAGTTGTTTCTTAATTATCCACGTCATACTTAATGTCACCATTTTTAGTAAAAAAAATTCAAGCAATCAACTAATGGTCAGTGTGCATTTTTACACTTATTTTGGAAGTTTACTTTTACTCATAAAAAAAAAAAACATTTATGACGGTGCACTTTTGTAAAAATCTCATGTATATTTTTACACTTTAACCCTTAAAGTTTTAAATGGCCAACTAACAACAATAATATGTACTTTTTCATCTGTTTTAAAAGTTCATAGTTCCTTTCTCCATCAAAAAAGTATTTGGTCGCTTTTAAGAGAATCTCATGTATTTTTGCACTTTAACCTTTAGAAAAATGACAAAATCATGGAAAACACATATTTTTGTTTTTCATGCATCCTTATCTCTCTTATTCTTCCCCATAATTTTTCCTTTAATTAATTACATTTACCTCACATTAATACTGTGAGTGGGAATGTGAAGGAAAGGTGAAAATTTAACGTACCTTGAGTTAATCCCTCAATACCATAGAAGAAGACCACTTCCAATCTCTCTACCATCTCCTCGATGTCGCCGTCTCCAGTGAAGACCACTTCCAATCTCTCTACCATAATTTCACGCATGCATGCATATTTATGTGTGTGTACATACCTTTGTTTTAATTGATGAGGGATTCATGAACTTTATAACACAATACTTACAATCAGAGCTCTTATTTGCTTGCTGCAGACACTATAAAAGAAATAAATGAAATGTATTAGTCCCTCTTTTTATTTGTGTAAAAGGAGCACAAATAAACAACTCTATATATTGGTAAATTACCTCCACACTATTTGTAAATGGATCTATAATCAATACATATACATATTTATGTATATGTACATACATTTTGCTCAAAAAAGACTTTGTTGTAGCCTTCTCACTCAATGTCTGTGTCGACGACTATGACATGCATGTTCTTCAAGGACTATTTGGTATCTATAGGAAATTGGCAGAACAGGTTGGCCTCATTTTCCTTCTTCGACATACAAGACACCTAATTATGGCCAAATTGAGCTTCCAGATTGCTCTTCTTCCTCTTCCACTAAACAAGTTGAAAAGTTAGTGAAATAGTTATTAAAAACTTCATTAGCAAGTCATAAGACGGCAATATACCTTTTTTTTTTTTTTTTTTTGGTCTAAGAAGGTATGATGGTGAGATGGTTGAGCCATGCCACATAGCTCCATATAACTCTTTCCATTGTATATGTGTCTAGGGCGGGCATACTTAGGATATATGTCAATCTTCACTCTACCCTAACATGATTAAGAGGGAGAGGTGAGTTGTGAATTGTGTTCTCTCCCCGTAAGTTGAACATGTGGCCCATAGCAACTATATGGCACTTGGGGTTATCTACCGCACACTCAATCTCTCCTTGCCCTAACACTACTACAAATAACATCCGTTTATTTGGCATTTTAACGTCTAAAAACATGGAAATGCCTATTCAAGAGGCGTAAAAAGTGGAGACTTACGGCGTCTAACTTTTTTTTAGATGCCATAAGTAGTTTTTTTTTTAAAAAAAAAAAACCAAAACAGATGGGGATGGCGAAGGCAACCGCGTTGGTGTTAAGCGCAGATCTGAGAAATTTAAGATCTGAAAAAAAATTCCAAACACAATAAACAGATTTGAGAAATTTCAGATCTGGAAAAAATCTAGAACGCAATAAACAGATCTAAAAAATTTCAGATCTGGAAAAAATCCAGAATGCAATAAACAAAACTCACCAGACCTATCATCTATAGTACATTGAAAGCTTTAGGAACACAGATCTCCTACCCAATTCCTAGCCAGAAACAGAAACAGAAAATAAACAAATCATCATCGGACCTCCATACGCATTTGGTAAGTGGCAGATCCGCCTCCATCTTTCATAGATCCGAGGAACCATGGAAGCGAGGAGCCCATGGAAGTGGAGTAGCGGAGGAGCGACGGTGAACTCCAACCGAAGGCAAAGGAGTAGAGGAGGCCATAGGAGAGAGAGCGACCCGGAGTAGAGCTAGCGGCCGGAGGGGAGGAAGAGATGTTGTAAGCGGAGCAAGCAAGGATGGATCTACGAGTTTAAGCGAAGAAGAGAGAAAGTAGAGAGGAGGTTGAGATATTGGAGGCGAGTATACAAGTCGAGCGAAGAAGAGAATTCACGTAGAGAGGAGGTTGAGAAGAGTGAAAGCGCGAGAGGGCATTTTGTGGGGCCCGCGTGAGAGACTTTTGGCGTCTAACTTTTAAACTTAGATGCCAAAAGCATCACTTTTGGTATCTTAATAATTAACTTAGAAAAAGGCGCCTTTATTTTTTACTTATTTTTTTTTTTTTTAAAAAAAGGACGCCTTTTAGGAACGTAAAGACATTTTTTTTTTTTTTTTTTTTTTTGTAGTAGTGCAAACAAATAGAAAAGACAATTAGTGTAAAGTAAAAATAAAGCATAGTCTTTCTGCATGGGTATACTACCTTAGGTAGAGTCCCATCCAGAGGGGATGTGTAGCTACCGTTGGCACTTGGGGTGTTAGCCATTCCTTGCTTTCCTATTGTGTCCCACTTCATGAAATGATAAATAAGTCACCTCGCTCAACTACTTGGCTCAGGCTCTCCTAAAGCAAAATAAATGTTAAACACTTTTTATTATTATCTAAAGCTCAATTATAATTCAATCAAACTCATCAATACTTACTAATTTTGAGACAACCTTTGGCACGCGAGGAATTGAATGTTAATATTGCCCTCTTTATTTTTCCTCGCAACAACCAACAGCATTCCATGCTGTATAGTAACATCCAATCTTGATCCTTGCTTCTCTATCAACTATTACTTGATGTTTGCGTACCCTGTGTAGCCTCCCCTATATGGATATGTGTTCTTCACCCTCTCACTATTTGTCTTGTTTAATTGTTGTGAAAAGAAACAACAAATTGGTTAGAGTTACATTACATTAATATAGAAATACTATTGACTTTTTATTCCTTTAAATTTAATATACCTTGAATGCTCTATCACTTTATGTCAAATAGCCCCATTTAGGCTACTTGACAATTTCCCTTATCAGTTGAAGAACCACTACTACAAAATATGGATACTACTACTCTAAAAGACGTCACTTTTTTTTTAAAAAAGGAAGTAAAAAATGAAGGCAGTGGTATTGTTGTAATTATTTACTCGAGTTTTAGACTTTAGACAACCCAAATATAAATTTAGGATGTTTAAAATTTTTTTTTGACGTCCTAAATATATTTTAGGACGTCTAAAATGTAATTTTTGGCGCTATTTAAGAATTTTTTTGGCGCCCAAGAGAAATTTCAGGAATTAAGGCGCCTTGAATGGGATTTTAGGACGCCAAAATTAATTATTTGGCCCCATTTAGGAAATTTTTGGCGCCCAAGGGGAAGTATGATTAATTTTTTTTTTTTTTTTTTTTTTTTTGGTGCCATGGGGTATTTACTTGAATTTTTTTACAATTTGGGCGACCTGAATTTAATTCAATTCACCAATTTGGGAATTTTGATGGCACGAAATAAATTCGGGTTGCCAATTTGGGAATTTTGGCGACTGAATTTAATTCAGTCACCTTAATTCCCGAAATTTCTCTTGGGCTCCAAAAAATTCTTAAATAGCACCAAATTTTTGTTTTACAATTTGGGAATTTTGGCGACTTGAAATAAATTCGGTCGCCAATTTGGGAATTTTGTCGACTGAATTTAATTCGAGTCGCCTTAATTCCCGAAATTTCTCTTGGGACCAAAAAAAAAAAAATTCTTAAATAGCACCAATTTTTTTTTTTTACAATTTGAAAATTTTGGTAACTTAAATTTAGGTCGCCAATTTGGGAATTTTGGCGACCTAAAATAAATTCGAGTCACCTTAATTCCCGAAATTTATCTTGGGCGTCAAAAAAATTCTTAAATAGCGCCAAATTTTTTTTACAATTTGGGATTTTTGGAGACTGAAATAAATTTAGGTCGCCAATTTGAATTTTGGCGACTGAAATAAATTCAGGTCGCCTTAATTCCTGAAATTTCTCTTGGGCGCCAAAAAAATTCTTAAATAGCGCCAATTTTTTTTATTTCCAATTTATTACAATTTGGGAATTTTGGCGACCTGAATTTAATTCAGGTCGCCAATTTGGGAATTTAATCACACACCCTATAATTTTTTCTATTCTTCTTTTGCACTACAGCTGTAACATAATCACATTCGCTTTGGTTTTTTCCTCCATGCGTCTGCTCTCTAAACTTCTCATTGCGCGAAGAACTTGCTCTCGGACCTTCTTCATAGTGACCTCCCTTGGTGACCTTGCTCCTTCGCTTTTGTGGCCTCCCTCTCCATCCCTTACGATGACGCGACTCACCGGCAAAGGCGTAGGACGGTGAGGCACCAACGATCTTTACGTCCTAGGAATTTCGTGACTCCAGATCTTTAGGTCCAGCGATCTTCAGGTTCCTCTCCATCCCTTATGGTTTTTTTTGTCACTCTAGCTCTGAAAATAGATCTGCTTCGCTGATTGCACAGATCTGTTGTGGTTCTTCTTTTTTGACTCCAGATCTGAAAAAGTTTGGTTTTGCTGATTGCATATCTGTTGTGGATCTTGTCTTCTCCTACAATTTAACCCTGGAGTTTCTTTGCCTTCAAAAGGTGATCTATTTGCTGCCTTCTGTCGATACGGGCCCTTGAATGTAGCTGAAACACAGATGTCAAAAGATGGTCATGCTCAAGTTGCTTTTCTAAAAGGTGCAGATGCAGAAGAAGCATGTCGTAGTCTAAAAAAGAACAAACAATTGGGGGCAACCCTTATTGTTCACAATGATCCTTCTGAAACTTTTGCACTATTAAGACGATCTGAGGCAACCGATCACAATGATTCTTCTGGAACTATTGCACCATTAAAACAATGTGATACAATTGCTGGACATTCCGAATCCAGGCCACCGCATTGTGGCAGACCTTCACTTGACGACATTAGGAAGAATTTGGAGATGATGGCTTCAGTCCTTGAGAAGAAAGGACATACTATTTCACCGGAAATGAGAGACAACTTGGAGTTTGAAATAAAAACCCTCATGGAAAAGGTGAACTCTATTGGTTCTCTCCCAGTCGAAGGCTAAATATTACGACTAGGATCCCAAGTTTAATTCGCCCCCATTGTTGTTGTAGCATGCACTTGGGATCCAGCCGTTGCATTCATGACCTTAAACCATTTTTTCACTAATACAATGTTTGGTCCTTATAATTTGCCCTCATTTTGGTTTTGGCCCCAATAGTTTCAAACCTATAAGTTTTAGTTCCTTAAGTGGAAAAATGGTCTAGATTTTTATTAAAAATATAGTGACCAATGTTTTAAACGAAAAGAAACTTAAGGGACCAAAACCGATGTTAGTATTATAGAGATCAAAACTAGAATGAGGGAAAACTTTAAGGACCAAACTTGTATTAACCCAAAAAAAAAAAAAAAAACCACGATGATAATGATGCTAGGATATCTTTTTCTTTTTTCTTTTTAATTATTATTATCCATGAGAACAACCTTTTGGTGGTGGAGGTGCCATTTTTCATGCTTTATTTTTTATCAATGGCAATTGGATTTAGTGAGAAATTCTTAAGTGAACTTTGATGGTTCAAACAATGGTACAACTGTTTTAGTATTGAGAGTGAGTTTCGGTGCAACGATACGGTTGCTTTCATGTGACCTAGAGGTCATGGGTTCAAATCTTAAGAACAACCTCTCTATTTGAAGGGGTATGACTGTATATATCTATCCCTCTCCTAACCTCACTTGGTGGGAGTATTGTGCATTGGCCGCCCTTTTTTTTCTATTGAATGATAGATGGTGTCTTTCATGATGGTTTTGTTAAACTAATCAAAGGAACATATTAAAAAATGTTCCCCATCGAAAATTTTATTGATGAGGAGTACTAAGCCATGACCATGTTGCTTTCTGTGTACAAATTTAACAGAGCAGCGTTGCTTTCATGCACAAAAAATTCTCAGATCCCTTCTATTAAGTTCTGCCTGGAGCTCATTAGGGAGTGAGGCAATAAAAGTATGATGCAGGTTCAAAGTATTATTCTGGCAATTCAGAATAATTCTGAGTCTGCCAATTCAGAACTTCTTCAGCTTGTGTGTATTGATGTTGCCAGTGAGGTATTCATGAGATCTAAATCACTTTGTTGAATATTGTTTCCTAATCTGGCCCTAAACTACTATATAGATTTTTTAATAGCCGTTTTTTTTTTTTAGAAAATAATTACTTTAGCCCTACAAGTTCAATTTAGGTGTTCCTACGAAGTTCCAAAAACTTAGCGACATAGAAGATTGAAAAGTAAAAAGACAATATTTTTTACATGCTAGCTCGTGCTTCAATTCTTTTATCTTCAATGAGATTGTGACAATATTAGTAGCTAAACATATAATATATATTTTTGATCTGTTTTACTTATAATATATCAGCAACAAAGTATCTTACAAAACAAATGGCAAAATGCGAGAGAATGTTATTACTGATGACCCCTTTAATTTGGCATTGAAAACACACATAAATCATTATAAAATATATAAATTATCTTAGAATTATAATATAAAGGGTTAAGGTGCAAATTTGTTATGAAAATTTTCGCGGTGGAGTAATATTTCTTTAAAAGTTTCTTTTCAGGTTAAATATTACTTTGGAAATTTAAAAACATAACAATGTTGCCTCATATCATTTAAAAAAATTAACGTTGATTGTTAAAAAATTAACGTTGACTTTTTAATGGAAAAGGGAAAGACCGTTGACTTTTTAATGGAAAAGAGAAACATTGCTCAATTTTAATATTTCTAGGGCGATCAACATAAAAAACTTGCAAGGCAATATTGCTCCATAACAAAGACTTCCGGGTCAAATGTGCATTTTAACCCTAATACAAAAAGTAGAATTACTAAAATAATTGTATATAAGATATGGATTTCGCAACCGAAAAGTTTTATGGCAGAATTTAAGACGCTATATCTAGTGATAAGATATTTAGCCACGTTTTAGCGATAGAACTTAAAGTGTGCAAGGGTTTTCATCACTGAATCCATTGCAAAATGGGAATTGATTATCCTTGAAGTTAGCACAAGATTCGCAAAGAATATTAGTGACAGAAATATGGTATGTTCATCTCGCCTAATTTATCTTGAAGCCACTAAATATAATAATTCTCAAAATGGCTCATTGTAGATCACTGGATGACTAGCGTTCATTTCTTTCTTTTCATGTTTTCCCTCTCAATATTCATTGGGTTTTTTGTGTGTGTGTGTGTGTGTGTGGTTATTTTTGCATCTTGCCACATAATACCATTAATTCTACGATTTGAATAAGAAAAAGGGATAATGTGAAAAAATAAATACACATGAAATTTTCTAAAAAATGTCCCCAACACTAAATGCTTTTTTGATGAGTAAAAGTAATTATGAATTTACAAAATATGTGCACAAATACACATTGACCATTAGTTTACAAAAATATACATGAATTTTCCCAAAAAGTGCGCCCTAACACTAAATTCTTTTTTGAGGGGTAAAATTAATTATGAATTTCCAAAATATGTGCAAATATACACATTGACCATTAGTTGACCCTTTGTTTGAATTTTTTACAAGTTAAGGAGTAAAAATATACATGATTTTTTTCCAAAAAGTGCGCCTGACACAAATACTTTTTTGAGTGATAAAAGTAACTAAATACTTCCAAAATATGTGCAAAAATACATATTGACCATTTATTTGAATTTTTTGATTGAGTATGGTGATATGGAGGATAACATGAATGATTAAGAAACAACATAAAAGAGTTAGATGGAAATTAATTTCTCTTGTCTAGTCAACAAATTATTATTTCCAGTTGGAGAAATACTTACATATTCCAAGAGTACCACGTTATATGAACTCTGTCAAGTGAAAACATACTCATATCATTTTAATTCTAGTTGGCTGATGACTCGTCTAAAAAAAAGTTCAAAAAACTTATTTTGTTTCTAAGAAAAAACATGTTAATTTTTTGTTTTTAAAATAACTAAAACAAAAGGATCTTCCAATATTTTTCTTAAAAACGAGATAAAATTTGATTTTGTTTCAAATGAGTCATTAGTCAACTAATATTAAAATGATATGAGTTGTCATATTTTCACTGCATACAGTTTGGATGGAGCAATACTCCCAGAGTATGTAAGTATTTCTCTCTAAATTGTTTCTTAATTATCCACACCATCCTTAATGTCACAATTTTTAGTAAAAAAAATTCAAGCAGTCAACTAATTGTCATTGTCAGTGTGTATTTTGACATTTATTTTGGAAGTTCACATTTATGAGATTACTCATAAAAAAAACATTTGTGATGGGTGCACTTTTGTAAAAATCTCATGTGTATTTTTACACTTTAACCCTTAAAAATTTTAAACGGCCAACTAACAGCAAATATGTACTTTTGCATTTACTTTTGCATCGGTTTTAGAAGTTCATAGTTCCTTTCTCCGTCAAAAAAGTATTTGGTGTTAGGCTCGCTTTTAAAAGAATCTCATAAATATTCTTGCACCCTAACCTTTAGAAAAATGACAAAATCATGGAAAACACATATTTTTGTTTTTCATGCATCTTATCTCTCTTATTCTTCCCCATAATTTTTCCTTTAATTAATTACATTTATCTCACATTAATACTGTGAGTGGGAATGTGAAGGAAAGGTGAAAATTTAACGTACCTTGAGTTAATCCCTCAATATACAAGGATTAAGGGATTATTTTACCGTAGAAGTTGTCACTAACGAAGAAGACCATTCCAATCTCTCTACGATCTCCTCGATCTCGCCGACTCCAATGAAGACATCGCCGCCATCTTCCTCTTCCCTCGAGAAGCCCCTCATCTGACAATGTACTGACGGCATGGATGGAGAATGCAAGGGCAGTGTTCGTGGACAAGGTGGGACCCGAGCAGTAGGAGAAAGGGTGTGATGATGAAGTTGGTGGTGGGTTTTGGCGGAGCACATGGAGGAGCTGGTGAGAATATTTCCAGATGTGAATTGGCTGAGGAGGAGCGTGATCGGAGAAATTGTGGGGCAGACGAGCATGTATCTGGCGGCTAAGTTTCTGAAAATATTGACTTGGTTCTTGATTGGGTTTAGTGATCAGGAACTGGTTAATGCCATGGAATGATTTAAAGCTTCAACCACTTAGACTACCTCGTTTTAATACCAATTTCATATCTGAAGAATTGATTTTATTATTGTTTTTCATGAATTTGTTTGTGGTCAATGAATTGATTTATTGAAATTTTTAATGATGCATCATTTAAACTTGAATCCATGATCTGATATTTCTGGGTACCCATATGTAGAAACTATGAGTATATGAACAATGAGATTTCTTAGCAGATGGTGATTATGAAGTGGGCAGGAAGAACTATACAAAGCTACAAACTTTGGTTTAGATTTCGTTCATTGTAGTGAAAGGGAGAAGGCAGAAGATGTGTGGTGAGAAAGAGAGAGGGATGAAGTGATTTTGACCCGGCAAATATTGCTCAATTTGGCTGGGCGAAAAAACCGTCTGTAAGTACTGCAAGCAAAACCAAATTAAATATGTTAAAACATGTATGATTTAACTTTTAATTTCACGCAGACATACAATATGTTAAAACATGTATGATTTAACTTTTAATTTCACGCAGACATACATATGTATGTGTGTGTACATACCTTAGTTTTAATTGAGGTGGGATTCTGTGTGACTATGTCATTCATAACACAGTACCCCAGCTCCTATCTGCTTGTGGCAGACACTATAAAAAAAAAATAAAAATGAAACGTATCTGTCCCTGTTTTTATTTCTGTAAAAGGAACACAAATAAACAACTTTATATATTGGTAAATTACCTCTACTTTATTTATAAATGGATAATAGCCGCGGCCAAGTACCAAGGGGCAGACGGGGCCTTCATTTGTGGCGTAAAAGTAAAAAAGTCTGACTAAAAATTAAGAAATTAAAGCACAAATTTTATAACAAACACTAACAAGATAGTAATGTTGGAATCCGTACACACAGTAGAATTATAAAACTTTTACGAATCCCATCGGAGGATCTATCAACAACGTTTAAATCAAGGTTCGTTAGAAAAACCGTACCTATACGAAGGGTTGATTGTTTTGTTCGATCCGGTCTGGTCGATCCTTGCTCTGTGCTTTCGCAATGCGTAGGCAACGCTAGCGCTTTCAAACCTTGCGCGTGCTAGCTCTTTTTCTCTCTCTAGGGTTTCTTGCGGCTTCACTAATTCATCCGTGCTCTCAATATGAGTAGATCAATACCTATTTATATAGTTTCTAAAACCCTAATGAGCCGTATTAAAATATTTAAAATTAATCTAATTAATCTTGAATTCGAATATGAATTTAAACAATGCATTAATTAAAATCTGTCCAATAGATCTAATCAAATATATTTATTTAATCCAAATTATGAGCCTTCAAATTTAATTCATCTTTTTAAATCGAGATATGATATCTTTCTATTTAATTAAATCTGATACCATATCTCAATCTAATTAAATGTGATATTATATCTTTATTCGAAAATTAAATCTGAGATACAATACCTCAATTTATTATAGTCATTTAATTTATCAAATAAATCAAATACTATATATAATAATATTCTTATCTATAAATAATATCATTATTATTTTCGAATTTATATTATATTATAATATAATATAACATGATACATACATATATATATACATACATACATACATACATACATACATACATACATACATACATACATACATATATATATATAGGGCTTATGATTTGTGCAGTCACTGCATATAACCTTAGGCAGAGACGGAGGCACACTAGTGCTTATGGGGTCAAGTGGAGACATAAAAAATTCAAAAAATATATATATATATATTGTGAAGGACCCTAGTTCAACTTATCTGGTTGGGAGGGTTGATTAAAACTTTCCTCAATTACCAACAAGATCCTAGGTTCGAAACGTGCTCATCCCTTCTTAATTTTTTTTTTTTTTTTTTTTCAATCGAGTCATCAAGAGACAATCTTCCGTTTTGTCCTCTCTATAATTTCTCTGCTACTTGGTCATAAATCTAAGCTTCTTTTTCTTTCCCTTTGGACCCTGTTCTGAGGTTCATCCTCTTCGTCGTCTGTGCCTGCTAGGAAGACTCACATGGTTTATCTGCTTCTTGTTTCCTAATTCAATCCGGTATGCTTTGTTTATAGAGATCCTTTTTAAATCCTTATTCTATAATCTGGATCCTTTTGAATTCTGTTCCACAAAATTTAGAATTGAATCACTATTTCTGATAGCTATTCATTCCCTATCAGAAGACTAGAGAACACACTTATTATATTCAGTGATAGGGATTAAAAGTGATTATACACTTGGGAATTATTGACTTCAATAACAGATATAAACATAGTAAAAACCCCATGAACCAGTTGGTTGATAGTCCATCCTGCTGCAACTAACAGTAGCTTACATCCAAGTGATGCACAAGTCATACTTAATGAAGTTTTTTAAATCATGACAGAGTTTATTGCTATTTTACCCCAAACAGACTGCTAATGATTGAACATATACTGGCACTAGCTACGAGCAAAAACATGAATTCCAAACTTTATCGAACTTTATTTGAATTTCTAAGCCCAAGTGAAACAGTGATATCAGAAATGACCTTTAAAAGGAAAATCTCAAACTTTTTTAGAACAATGTGTTTAAACAGATACCAAAAAGTAAGAGGAAGAAAGCCAAGTCCTTCTCTAGTCTTCTCCTACATTTCTAACCACTATTACTACCAAGTAAGGAGCTCTTTACTTCCTAAATTTTGTATTATATTGCAGATGTTGATCAGAGCAAATGACCGATTGACTTTTATTCAACATAAAAACATGTAATTATTGGTTTTATAAAATAATATGTTGTTGTATAGGTTTTGACTATAGTAGGCAGTTTTATGCATTTAAAACTTTCCTTAAAAAAAAAAAAAAATTTCGGGGGCGCTGCCCCTAAACCCCCGAATCTCACCACTAATTGTGCACCCACAAACCTAAAATGTTGGCTCCGTCCCTGACAGGTGCTGTCAAGACATTTACTACGTCGTTTCAATTGGGGAAAAAAGGGGACGGAAGCCAGATTGAATTATTTAATTAGGTGGTTGGACTTTATGAAACTTATTGAATTATTTAATGTTAGATTGAATTATTTAATGAATGCAAACCGTAGCAATCACGGGTGCTTCTTTGACCAATTTTCTTCTTCTTCCTTTTTTTTTTTTACTATCTCCCTTATTACAACATTTATTTTATCTTTCTCTTCTTGTTTCCCATGCGTCCAATATTTTGAAGCGCCACACGAAACCGATCGGTTAGAATAATCTCAAACCTTCATTACTTTCCAAATTCATCTCTTTTATCTTTCTCTTTTTCGTAAAATGTATTATTTCAGCTTCATAGCATGTGTTTAATATTCTATTGAAAAACTGATTCGTAGTTTCCATACTCTCATCACCTCTCTTTTGTAGGGCGGTCTTTAAAACAAAAATCAATTGTGTTCACCTTAAAGTCAAGAGCTGATTTGTCCCTTAAAAATCATCACATCTCTCATCACGAGCTTGAATTGATTTCCAATTGCTTCTTTCCTTGAGGCCCAAGCTTATCGGCTTATTTGATCAGGTTTTAAGAATAGATTACAGGAGTTACCCCAATTTCTCTCATGGAAAATTTTTTTTAGTAAATTTATTCTTCTGGGATTGGAATAGATGAAAATTGAATTCCATATTCTGTCAGATTTAGGAACCTGGAAATATGTTTTTATCTAGGTTTTCTTTCCTATTTATTGAGATTTGGATATCTTTGTCAAATTTAATCATGCTTATTTTGGTTAATGATGTAAATATTGTACAGGCTAATGGTCAATTTTTTCACATCTTTGTAATGGATCACTCCCAAATAACAACTATTGAAGACATTGACATAAGTGGAAGTTTAGTACATGAAGATCACGTTGTTGATTTGGGGAAAGATAATGATGAATCTAGAGAAGATGATCAATGTAAAATCATGGAAGATGAAGATGGTGAAGATAACGTAGAAGTAATTGTGGGAGATGATGATAGTGGATCGAGTGAGGCCCCTATTTTAGGGAGAGTGTTTAAGATAGGAGAAGAAGCTTATGGTTTCTATAATGATTATGCATAAGGTAAAGGATTTAGGATATATAAGCATTATACTAGCAGGAATATGAAAACACAACAAATATATAGCAGGAATTATGTATGCTCAAAATTAAAATCAACGTAGGAGTAGTGTTGAAATTAAAATGCATGTGGGTTCCATGTGTTTTAAATTTGTATGTACCCATCGTTTTTTACTCTCTTTCAACATGTTGCTTTGCTATCCAATTTTTTTTTTTTTTTTTTTTTGTCAAGTCTTTGCTATCCATTTGACACCTTATGCTTTTATATGACACCTCATCTTTCCACTACTCTTTCGGTTTGACAACCTATGCTTTCCATTTGTTGGATAGCTCACGCTTCATATTAACTGGGAGTCATGTAAGATCCTAATTTTCCTCATATAAAATAAGTCTAAAAAAAGAAAAAGAAATTATAATAATACATTATTTGTTACTTTATTATATTATCAATTGAAAAAAAAATTCCCATGAGAGAAATTGGGTTAAGCAATTTTCTTTTTTTCCTTTTTTTTTTGGTCTCGAGAATAATTTCCTTTTTTTGGACCGATCGGTTTCATGTGGTGCTTCAAAATATTGGACGATCGGAAACAAGAAGAGAAAGATAAAATAAATGTTGTAATAAGGGAGATAGTAAAGAAGAAGAGCTTCAAAATATTGGACGATCGGAAACAAGAAGAGAAAGATAAAATAAATGTTGTAATAAGGAGATAGTAAAGAAGAAGAAGAAGAATGTTGTAATAAGGGAGATAGTAAAGAAGAAGAAGAAGAAGAAGAAGAAGAAGAAGAAGAAGAAGAAGAAGAAGAATGTTGTAATAAGGGAGAAGAATGTTGTGAAGAAGAATGTTGTAATAAGGGAGAAGAATGTTGTAAGATAGGGAAGAAGAAGAAGAAGATTGGTCAAAGAAGCACCCGTGATTGCTACAAGTTTGCATTCATTAAATAATTCAATCTAACATTAAATAATTCAATAAGTTTTATAAAGTCCAACCACCTAATTAAATGATTCAATCTGCCTTCCGTCCCCTTTTTTCCCAATTGAAACGACGTAGTAAATGTCTTGACAGCACCTAAGGTTATATGCAGTGACTGCACAAATCATAAGCCCATATATATCTATATATATCAACCCTAGATAAATAGTATTCATTAAATCTTGGACATATACAAGATTCAATGAATCTGGACACTTTTGCTCGTGTTGGACTATTTTGCATGCGACCCTGTAGGCCCACATGAGATTGGCAGTGGGCCAACACTGTACCAGCCCACAAGTCGCAAGCGGCCTGTAGCAAGACATTGCGACTACCCAATTCATATGAGGATCGATGATACGATACTACCTATTATACAACCATGTCACGTCCCTTTTGTCACGCGATAATTTGGTCAAGGATGAGGCATGGATAATGTCAACTTCCTGTTCTTGACCATTACTTTCTTGATTCTCAGTAGTCTAATAATGGAAACTCCTTTCCTTCGTAGTATGGCCATACATTTCTCAGACTCACTCATCGATGGGCCTAATATTATCTCTCTACAAATGTGAGGGACAAATTCCATCTTGACCATTCACATTCATCTGCATGAAAAACACTGATCCTGATCCAAGCCTTTATCATCACCCGGTCAAAGGTGACTTTTGACTAGGTCAAAGATTAGCGACTCATCATGTAGGAATCCATGATGATCTCAAGTCAAAGGGCATTGTGACGCGGTTATACAGGAGATAAGCTTATGACTAAATCCATGCAGCTTTCTCATAGTGGGTGGTCCAAAGACCTTGTACTCTTACAAGTGCCTATGACTTTGATTCGTATCTCCATACCTCGTCAAAGTCATACTAGTCTTATTTTATCTTCGCTCCCGCGTAGATGACTGACTAGGGACATTTAGGATAATCTATAAGATATATCCAGGGATACAGTTATCACTATAAACATGCAAATGAAATGATAACTAAAGGAGAATACTTTAAATAACATAAACGTTTAAGGTACAATGACTTGCCCCTAGGGCATAATTTCCAACAAGTAATAAGTTAAAGTAACAAATTGAAATTCATCAACTTACTTATTGAAAAGCTCGACCATTTGTGGTCAATTGTCTGGATCCCCATGCAGTAAATCAAAGTACCAATTCTTTTATTGAAAGGATTTAGCACAATGAGGAGCCAATGACCTCTAAATACAATAAAAATAATGAGAACAATACCACTTAATTAGCAAATAATTTAATTAATTAGTATACTTACCTTGACTGTACGACTAAAAAAAACTGTCCTTTTTTCTTTTGTGCTTGTTTAATGACTATATCCCGCCCTCGCTTTTCTCTCAAAATTATCTCCTTTTAAGCCTCCTTCTAACAAGCCTGAATACAAGTGGGGGTTGAGGAACATGAACTTGTCAAATAGGCCTTTGGGCGCTACGTACTCCTTGTAAAGTTAGCTTACATACAAAAACAAGTAAATCAACACACACACACACACATATACATATACATACATATGTATGTATATACATACACATGTATATGCATATATATATGTTATGGATAGTTAAGTATTCATTCACAGTTGAAGAAATGCAAGATATAAACGTTATAAGTAGCTATGCTTGCCATATCAAATGTGATGATATCCTTGACTAACATCCGGTTGGTAACGCATATATTCCTTCTTTACCCTAAACATCTTGCTCAAAAAAGACTTTGTTGTAGCCTTATCATTCAATGTTTGTGTCGATGACTATGACATCGTGCTCTTCAAGGACTATTTGTTATCTATAGGAAATTGGAAGAATAAGCAGCTCAGGCTCATTCGACTTCTTCAGCATACAAGACGTCGAATTATGTCCAAACTAAGCTCCCAGATTGCTCTTCTTCCTCTTCCCCTGAACAAGTTGAAAAGTTAGCAAAATAGTTATAATAAACTTCATTAGCAAGTGATAGAAGGACGATATACTATTTTTGTGTGTCTAAGATGGTATGATGATAGATGGTCTGGCCACGCCACATAGCTCCGTACAACTCTTTCCATTGTATGTGCATCTAGGGTGGGCATACTTAGAATATATGGCAATTTTCAACTCAAGCCTACAAGATTAAGAGGGAGAGGTGAGTTGTGAAACATGTTTTGCCCCTATAAGTTGTACATGCAACCCATAGCAAGTGTATGGCGCTTGGGGTTATCTACCACACACTCAGTGTTTGCCTTGCCCTCAAGAAATAGAAAAGACAATTAGTGTAAAGCAAAAATAAATAAAGCATAGGCTTTCTCCATAGGTATACTACATTAGGTAGAGTTGATAGGGGAATGTGCAACTATCGCTGGCACTTGTGGGGGTGTTAGGCATTCCCTGCTTTGCTGTTGTGTCTTACTTCATGAACTGATAAATAATTGCTTGTTATGTTTTAACCTACTACTTTAGCATTTAAATCATCTCCTTATACTTTTGAAATTACTAATCAGAAAACCTTGTCGGCTTCTTCCGCTTCCCAAAATATTTTTTCTTGCCAACTTCATAGCTGACACCCCTTAGAAGACCACCGTGGTTAGAACCTAGAGCCTTCTACAAGACATCTTCATCCTCAACAAGCTCGCTGAAAGAGATTTGTCGTGATCTACCAAAATAACTAGATTAGAAAAGGATTTGCAGTATAATGTAACCTGGGTCGTTTCCCAACGAATTCATAATCGGTTCAATTCAACAAAGAATAAAATAAAACAAAGAAAAATGGGGGTTTTGTTGATTCAAACAAATTAAAAATGAAAGTGAACAGAAAAGAACGAAATATGCGAAACATATTAAAAACGATCAACCCAACATTCAGATTCCAGAGACTTCGATCATTGAACAAAATATGAACGAACTCGTGTTTGGTTTTGGATGAACCAAAATCTCTGCGTTCATCCAGAAAATCCCTTGACTATACGATCGCCTAGAATATGTCCGAACAGTGGCGTCCCACTATGCAATCGCACAAACCAAACTTTAAACCTAGTTCGAACTCACCTTGGGATGAACCAAACCAATATTAAATCTAATATTCGAACTATTTTTAGAAATCAAATCCGATAAGATGAAAACAGAAATGAGTAACGTTACCGATTAAGCACGAGCTCTCTCGACGAATCATGGAATCCTCATCGTTGGGTTAATCATAGAAGTTTAGCCAAGCATGGTTGGAAAAAATGAAGAACAGACGAAGAACACGAAGAATGCGAAGAACATTTGAGAGAATTTAAAAACTCCTATTTTGATCCACCAAAATGTAAAAACATGAATGAATGAATGTTTTTGGCTGCCATCTAACTTAAAGTTAACCTAAAATGGAAATGGGTTCTAATAGTTCAGCCCAAAACGAAAATAAAATAAAAGTGGGCTTTAGTTACAAAATTCAAGCCCAAATAAAATCCAGAAATATTCATATGACTTCAGCTCCAAAATCGACCTCCCTCTTGTCCGAATTTGCCCTTCATGTCTTCATAACAATTGTAGCTCTCTGAATCATCTGAAATATGAAACAAAAATGAGGCAAATCCGATGTCTGGTTCAAGAGTTATGGTGAAAATAATGAAGCAATGTAAAACTGGAATTTTATTACTAAAAATGGCTAAAATATAATCAAAGGCCTAAAGCCCAAATAAGTATAAAAGCCATTATTTATTAGCTAAAGAGTCCTAAACTATTAATCAAGAGACAAAAAGTAGTGTATGAAATATTCAATTATCACCTAAGACATAGCGTTTGATGACATCCTTAAGTCCAAGACGATCCATACTACCAAACAATGAGAGACTTTACATATCCAATTATACTCTCTAAAATGAATCTTTATGGAGTCTCTCGGCAGGTCAGTTCGGTGCTATCTATTTTCCAACAAATCTACCCATGACATCAGTTAAGACATCTCCATGCCTGTATTATATGAGGTCCCTACCTTGTATCTCTATATAAGTAGATGATGTCGTACTAGTCTTATTGAGATCATCAATACCCTTTCTTAGTGATTCAAGACTAGGAACAAGTTTTAGACAATAGATATCCAATGTTCTCGAGTCCTCATGATCATGATCTCTATCATTGATCCTCAAGTATAAAACATGTTCTATTCTTGGGCTTTTATCTTCAAACACATATTTACCTTATAATAAAGGCGAGACATAAATATGATAAAGATAAAATATGCTCATTTATTAATAACGAAATACTACAACGTAGAAATGGTTCCGATCTGTCCTTACAGATTGTCTCTAGGACACCTAAATACTAATATATTAGATAGCAACATTTCCCTTCATACAAAGTTATATATATATATATATATATATATATCTCAACAAAAAACAAAAGAGTTTCATTTTTTTCTCATTTTTTTCCAACGGTTGCAATGCACATGACATTAACGTTTTCATTAGTATCTTCCTTCTTTTTTTTTTTTTTAAATATATGCAGCCATATATCTATTATGGGAACTCCAATCTATGCCTAGTTTCAATTTCATTCGGTCCCTTCATTCCTAACTTACAGAAATCACATAAAATCAGCGATGGTAAGGGAAATGATTAAGCTTACCTAAACTGAAATCCCAAGTTTCATATAGGTTTTAATTCTTCTTCCCTTCTCCGATGACCTTCTTGATCTCACTCGTTCTCTCCGACTCTCGGTCTCGTCTCTCATCTCTATCCGCCTCACTTCTCAGTCTTCCTTCTTTCTCTCAGTCTTAACTTGGTCTGAGGATATAAGAAGGAATGAGAAGGTGGTGTGTTGCTGAGAACCATGGGAGAGGCTGGTCTTGCGTGAACAGTAGGCGGTCTAGGAGATACACTGATGAGAGGGAGCGTGGCGTCGCTGTGATCTCTTCTTCTCTTACGTGTTTCAGTCATTAACATGCGCGTATCCTGTTGTGATCTTTCTGTGCAGCTAATCTGTCTTCTTTTATTTTTTGTTTAATGTCTGTTCATTCAATAATCACGGGTTGGGCTGAATGAATGTGTATTCAAATGTCTTGCTGTTCTCAGTCACGAATTGGGCTAGAGTGTGCACTAAGGAAGAAATTGATTTGCATAAATAGGGGATAATGGGTTTGTATATATGAAAGTTAATGGGTTGGAGTGATCCATGGCCCAAACAAATAATGGGCTAAGATAAAATGGTAGCTGAATGGAAATAGGTGCATGAGAATTTGGGGGATAAGTGTTGTGTTGTGGCACCCATTTGATGCTCTTCAACTGTTTTATTTGTAATTTAGGTACTTAGCTCAATTAATTGCAAAGTGATAAAATTAAATCCTTCATTCCATATAAGGATTGTTTTCTATATCAATTAATTTCTCTAGGCCTTAAAATATTATCTCAAAAATATTTATGCCAAAAATTATTTCCCTAATTTTCCAAATAATTAATTTATTCATTTGGCCAAATTCCACCGTTTAATTCTTATATATTATTTCTGTAATTTTTAGGCATAATTTATTCCTTATTTGAATTATTCTTTCACTAAAATTAATTAAGGAAAAAATAAGCCTAAATTTTTCAATAATTATTCTCATAATTATTTTAGGGCAAATTTTACAATAATTTCCCATTCAACATTTCAAATTTCAAATCCCAAATTTTGGGATGTTACATATTGCACTTTCATTTTGTCATGTTTCATATTTGTATCCGACATCTATGCTTCTGAAATTGTTTTGGTCTCTATGAATTATATTAATATTTTATTAAACCATATAACTTGCTAATCACAGTTGATATGATTTGCTTTTATGGTAACAATGAATGTAAACCTTACTTGATGTCGTAGTATTATTATTATTATTATTATTATTAACTACTACTACTACTTACTTCTACTACTAAACCTTACTTGGTGTCGTAGTATTATTATTATTATTATTATTAACTACTACTACTTACTACTACTACTATTACTACTATTATTACTACTATTACTATTACTATTATTATTATTATTATTATTATTATTATTATTATGAAATATGCTTTTCTATTTAAGCTCTCCTTTAGTCATATTAAATCATCTTTATTTTTGTTAAGTTTGATTTGATTTTGAAAAAAAAAAAAAAAAAAAACAAATGAGCATGACACACGCTTTTTATGTTTAAAGGAGGCATTTGTATGTGCCCAAAATTGACAATTAAAAACCCTCCAAAATCCTGAACCTTGATATTGATAATTTGAATGTAATGCTTGAAGTTTAAGCGTTTAAAAAATTAGGAATTTATTAATGGAATGGATTGATAACTATGTATAATTATGACCTTTTTTAATTTAAAAAAAAATGTCAAACATCTAAACGGGTTTCCTCATAAGCCATCCATATATGTCCCAACCCATTTAACTTGGGCTTAATGGGTTGAGGCATGAGTATGGGCTGACCCATATACTTGTGTATCAATTAATTGGCAGGCTACGGGATAGGGTAAGGGCTGCCCAACCCGCCCATTACTTAGCCGCAAAAGCAAAATTGACTTGAACAATTTGAGGAGTGAAGTTTTTTAGTCAAGCCAAAAATTCATACCATGTAATGTTGATTACAAGGTGAGATCCATGAAGAAGGTTGATAAATCATTTGTTGACACAAGTATTTGTTAGGGTTTTACTCAAGTACCTTTGCCATCTAAAGGGGAAAAAACTTTGCCATTGATATTGTGCACTTAGTAGGACCAATTGCAAAAGCCCCAACTAGGATGGCTCTATATATACGAGATAATATAGTTTAAGAAATGGATAGAGGAGTTACTAGGCCTAATGTTTCCTTGTGGGAAGCTCCAAAATTGTTTATTAAGAAAGAAAGTCAAGTGGAAGTTATACAAACTTGTGATGATGGTGTATATAGTAGGCTTTAATGTTATTTTGTCTATCTCATGGATTTATAACTATTTGGATCCTTATTTTATTCAGTCACCGGCTCCAATATTGCTTGTGACTTCTTTGATCCCAAAAGGACATGTGTGCTCAAGGACTGTCACGTTCTAGTCAAAATTTTGTTTTAAATATATTATTTGAATCATTCACATTCAATGTATTAGAAAATAGCCTAATATACCTTTGGTGGATTAGATCCAAGTCAAATAGCATTGAGGGTTAAACGATCGCATTGTAGGTGCCTCAAATTTCTTACATGGTATCAGATAAGCCATGTTTTTTTTCATGAGGCTGTGTATTTTAGATATTCCATGTGTACGTTTGTCTCTCTACTCCAATCCCATAGTATGTATTCAACTTGCTTCTCTATTTTGTCTTTCATGCTTCTGGGTAAATTTATGTGTGTTTTATAGTCTATTTATGATTGCACAGCAGTGATTTGCTTCTTATATAGTAAGTCTATGTTTTTGTTGTATATATATGTAATATGAATTTTTGTGTTTGGGCTTTAGAAAACCAAAGATTTAGACCTTAAAAATAGTCCAATTGCACAAGGCTTAAACAAACAAACAAACAAAAAATAGAAAATAGCACCAAAAAACAAGGTTATTAAAACCAGATCAGTCATTGAACCAGTTGGGATACTAGGTTAAGGGTTAGTGGGTTAGACCGGAGTCAAACCGAGGCTAAACCGGTGAGAAAGTGAAGATTTTAAGGTTATTAATATAAAATTATAACAAAATTAACTTCCTTTAATGGCTATTACCCTCTGGCTAAAAAAATGTCTAATCACACTAAATATCCATTGAACAAATGGGGTGAACAGTGAACTATCTTTCCACTTCTTTTACAAGTTGCAGTCACGTAGAGCTGGGAATCAGGGCCGGGCCGGACGCCTAACAGGGCCAGCCCTACAGGGCCTGGAGTAAGAAAAACATTTGTTTTTCAAAGCCTGGCCTTAGAGCACTAGGGCCCGAAAGTTAATATTCCAAATTTTAACTATTTTTCCATAGAAATATAATTAGTAAATTATAACAATTAAAGTTTTAATTTATCAAATAAATGTTGTCAACATTAATATCCAAACAATATGAATCATTAACAAATAAACACATTACTAATTCATAATCAAAAGCAAACTATTGTCCGCAAATAACTCACATAAAACATAAGAAGCATACCACTTAACAACATTAGTACAATGACTATCATTGTCATCTTCTTCCCCACTATCATCAATTTCAAAGACATTTGATTATGCTTCACTTTGAGTAGTAGGCTCTGCTTCATGACTAAGAATATTGTGAATTTCTTCTTCTGTATCATGAACACATCCATAATCTTTATCTACAATGAATAATAAACCGAACCATAAAATCAGAGTATAGTTATTATGTATTTATGTATTTGTACTTAAATGGATAAATAAATCTATAACAAATATAATATACATATAATTAGTAAATTACCACCATAGGTGAATCCATGCATCCAAAAAATACTAATAATGAATTGAAAGGGCTTGCAAAGCTAGGCTGAGGCCCTGCAGGGCCAATTTCATTTAACTCCTCTAATTTTCAAGCCCGACCAAGGCTACGGCTTAAAAGGACCGGCCCAACGGGCTTGGCCTGATTTCAAGCTCTACAGTCACATCATGTCCTTCTTTGATCAAAAATTCAAATTTTTGGTCACCTCCTCTCTTTCTATTCTCTTATGTTTCTCTCTTTTTTCTTTGTGTTTTCTCTCTGTCTTTCGTGTTCACTTCAGCGTTCAACACTTCACCATGGCTTCTCCGTTGGTCTCACTCCCTCTTCTCTCTACCTGTCTCATCGGTTCTCCCCTGTAGATCAGTACCTCAACGCATCTGCCATCGTCAATATCCTGTGGCCTCCCTCCTCGTCGATTGATAATTGAATATTTTATACACTTCTTTTTTATCTCTTGATTAATAATTTAGGACTCTTTAGCTAATAAATAATGAGCTTTTATGCTTAATTGGGTATTGGGCTTTTTATTGGATTTTATTCGTTTTTATGATAAAATTCGAGTTTTACATTGTTTTACTATTTTCACTATAACTCTTGAACCAGACATCGGATTAGCCTTATTCTTGTTTCATATTTCAGATGATCTAAAGAGCTACAATTGTTATGAAGACTTAAAGGGAAAATTCGAACAAGAGGGTGGTCAATTTGGAGCCGAAGTCAGATGTATATTTCTGGATTTTTGTTTGGGCCCGAATTTTGTAATTAAAACCTATTTTGATTTTATTTCTGGTTTGGGCTAAACCATTGGAACCTAGTTTGTTTTGTAATTAGGTTTTTACCTAGGTCAGCCACCAACACTAGGTCATTATGTTTTTGGATAGATTTTAGATTGAATCCATAAACTTTCCATTTTCTCTTAATTGTTCATCGTGTTCTTCGCGTTCATGATGAACTTCTTCATTTCTGTTCCATTTTTGTTCTACATAGCCATGATAGGCTAAGCTTTTGTTCTTCGCGTTCATGATAGGCTAAGCGTCTTGGAGATCCGAAAGTGGTCGGGTACTCGATCTTGAGGATCCGTTTTCTTAGAGATCTGATGAATAGTACCAGATCTTGAAACCCCACCTGTGTTATTGGGCTGGTTCTTGCTTTTGGCTTTCTCCAGTGTCACTTTTTCCCGTTTGGACAAGAGAGTTTGTTGTGGCATGAACAATGCATCACCCATATTAGTCCCCTTTGCTTGCAAATGCACAACGATACTCTCAATTCGTGTATTCGGTTTCCTTTCCCTGAAGGCCTGAATCATTCCTTTCTTTGGAGGTTGCTGGTACTTGTATTAACCTTCTTTGGTCGCAGGAATCAAAAATTTATCGATTTCCTACGATTGGCACCAATGTTCTATATAAGAACAACAGATGTCCAGCCCTTTTGGACTAGTGTGTTTATATTGGATCAAATAGTTACTCCAAGATATCTATAAGGCAGATACCAAAGAGAAGATGATTACTCCAAGTATCTATGAGGCAGATACCAAGGAGAATGTTGGATCACTGTGCACGTATATGACGTTTAGCTAAAAGGGGGTGGTGTGTGTGTACAATGATGACTAAATAGTAAATGAGAATAGAGTGAATGTCATATCTTAGGGTTTACCTCTTATTTATAGAGTGTACCTTAGGGTTACGGTTTGGACTTGTGGGCCTCTTGTGCCTCCAAGCCCAAATATTGTGTTGCCGTATCTGTGTCACATAAATTGTCCCTTGTTGGACCACACCCTGGATGGGCCTCATATTTGAGTCCATAACAATATATATATAGGAAAGAAGCTTCCAAGTCCACGATCCTAGACAAACTGACAAGACTAGAGGTTGAAGACAACCTTTTTTTTTGATACGAGGTTGAAGACAACCAGAAGACATCATTTTGCATTGATTTTATTTGGACTTTACAATTTAAAATCCACTTGTTCTAATCATTTAATTAATCAAACAAAACAAAAAATTTTTAAAAAAAAAACAAGAAAGAATAAACAAAAGAAAACCAGGAATGATGAATATATAAAAGCTCCTCCTGATTTAATTAATTAAACTATATTAATTACAATCTAATTAAGGAATCTGGTTGTTGCCCTGAGGATTTATCTCCGGATGCACCTGACCAGGGTTGTATATAGGATTCAACTTCTTCATACGAAACCGATACACTCCAAATTCTAATATGACAGCAACACAACCCAAGGAAACTATGATGGCCATGTAAGCTCTCTTTGGAATGGAGAAGCCACAACTAACCATGGCAAAAGACATGGCCAAATAACCACAACTTGTGTGAAATAAGTTCCAGTTAACTGTTTTCCTTTGGTCTTCTTCCTTAGGCCTAAAGAATGAAGCAACCAAGATTTGAATAGTACACAAGCCGAATATACAGATTCCCAAGGGGTCATAACCAAGAAATTGGTCTATTCCCGTGTGGAAGCCCACACCACAACCAGCTGTTCCTATGAGGTAAGCTACAATCAGGCAGATCCAGTGCAAATGAAACCAAGGAGATTTTGTAGCTTCAAATGCCTTCAAATAACGGCCGATCATTATTCCTGTTGGCATCAGAATTCCCCATCCTATACCACTCAATATTCCGCTGACCTAAAATAAATAAATAAATAAATAATCCGAATTGTTAGTTATTCTTATAAAATTCTAAATCAAATTGTCTGGTATTATTATTATTATTATAGAAGCGGCGAAAACAATTTATTAGATTATCTTTCGTTATATTTATTCATATAAACTGTTATCCTTCAATATTTATTCAGGGCAGGGGAAATTTTTATTAGTGTTGGGATTTTAAAATGTTGGAGAAGCGGAGTTATAAGATTTTAATAGGGAGAAAATGTAAGAAAAAAAGAAAGAAAAATTAATTAAAATATTTTAATACTAGGCCTCTAATTTTTTTTATTTTAAAAATTCAACTTAAAAAATTTCTCCTCCCTCCCCTTATGATATTTAAGAAAATATGTCTAGAATATTTATTATAAAGGGGAGTAAATGAACTTACTTTTCGGAGTGAAACGATCTTCGGGTTATCTTCCACGACATAATAGGAAGCTTCGAGAAAATCAAGGTAACCAAAAGATTTGAGATTATGACCAGCCGTAGGATGAAGTTGGAGAGTATCTTGAAAAACAAAGCCCTGTTGCCAAACATGATTCACCGTAGTGGAATTCCCAGGAAGCTGAAACATGGCATATATGATCATTGTACCATCCGCCTCAAAACTCGCAGAAACGGCATTAACCTCAAAGCTAAGGTCTCCGTTCTCCAACCTCGTCTCATATGAGGTTATGGGAGAGGTATAAGCCCCCATTGTCCCATCAGATTTCTTAAAAGCCACGAAAGCTTGAGAACCTACCATGCCTGTGGAATTAGGGTTAATAGCCCAAGCGATCCACTGATTGTCTACGACATTATGCTTCTTGAAAGCCAAATCAATGGTGTTTGAAGAAACATGATAGTTCCAATGGATAGAAGAGTCAAGGACAGGCAAGTCATCACAGGCTAAAAAATTTGCAGTATTAGGAAATTTATACGAACGACACGTTCGGGAATGTAGTGGGAATGTAGTAAAGAAGATGAAATACAGAGCAAAGAAGATAAAGTACAGAAGCATTGCGTCGAAGAAATAAAGCTGGGGAGAATAATCCATGGAGCTTTTACAAGATATGATGCACTGCTGATATGAAGCATTGCGCCATTTTATATGGGTGAGAAAAATATCTTTTATTTGATAAAATAGAATAGAAATCATTTATAAACATATAGATATTAGTATTAGTAAATCCGTAATGAAATTAATTGAATAATAAATAATATGTGAAAGATAATCTTGGAGAATGACATTATACATTTTCATGTAAAGTAGTAAAATAGCCCAGTTAAAACATACTAACAGATTGTTTATATTGTATTTTTTAAATTCATAATAATTATTTTTATATTTTTAAAATCAAATTGTAAAAACAAAAGAAATAGACATGATATATATATATATATATATATATATATATATATATATATATATATATAAAATACACAAATGCTCAAATGTATTAAGTTTATCGCTATAAGATTATTTTTATGATATTAATTTGAAATCTATATAATTATATTATATTTTTATCAATTTATTATTTAAAAGTAAAAGAAAATTTGGACATGTAATTATTTATTTTAAATATTTATTAGCTATATTAAAATAAATAATATAAACTCTTCTATAAATAAAAATATAAAAGGGAAAATTGCACTAACAAGCTGTTGATCGAACTAGTAAGGGGCCTCACCTCAGCCCATAAGAAAAAGAACAACAGTTTAAATCATGGGAAGTACATTTGTTGGGAGATGTGAGAACCCTTTGCTTTTTATGCCTTAAGAGGAAAACCTTGATCAAATCTGTATAAGCACACATGAACATATAGCACAATCTTTATAGTAGAAATTCACACCATCAGACACACTCAATGAAACTATAACATAAATTATAATGGCATCATACAAATAACACTTTTTCTTCAGCAAGATATCGTCTATGCCCAAAAACTCTAAACCAATCAGTTTTACACCAAAATATAAAATTTTCATATTGTCCAACTAAAAGTGATGGACAAAGTTGTTATTGACAACTATATGAGCATCATTAATAACTATTGAGCATGTATCGACAACACATATTGATATCTCATAACAGAGGTTATAAACTAATAAAGTTTCATCATTTGCAATCGCCCGTGTCTAAACAAGTGAAAACAAATCATACTCTCTCAAAAAATAGAGCAGAAATCCAAACTCTCTCACACACTCAATGAAACAACAACATAAATTATAAAGACATCATACAAATAACAATCTTCCCATAACAAGATATCATCTATGCTTAAAAGCCCTAATCCAATCAGTTTCATATCAAAATATAAACGCTTCATATTGTCCAGCAAAAAGGGATGCACAAAGTTGTTATTGACAACTATATGAGCAACATTAACAACAATTGGGCATGTATTGACAATATAGTATTGCTCTAAAGTTGTTAATGTTGCTCATTTTGTTGTTAATAACAACTTTTTCCATAGGGTGAAAAAAAGGGGGGGGGGATTGTATTTTTATGTTTGGAATTAATAGCATTCAAATCGTTTGAGACTTCATTGCAATTTGATGATTTCAAGAGACTTGGTTGCCATTAAATCTGATAATTGGGACTTGGTTGCAATTTTCTCAATAAAAATCTTATTTGATGTTCCATTAAAATCAATTCCGCTCAAACCTTAATAATAACTAAACTTATAAGATAAGAATATTAATAATCTTTTAAAGAAAATTAATATAAAAAATAATTGTATCAACTTGTAACACAAGACACTAGTGCAAAAAAGTGCTTTTAAAACCGCCTCGTTTAGACCAGAGTATTGACGCCCCAGTCTTAAAAGTATGACTGGTGGTAGCTTTGTAAATATCAAGAATTTCTCGGACCAGATCCTTTATACATAGGTCTTAAATATATTATTCAGACCGTATCCAAAATGACCGGTCTTAAAAATGTTATTAAAAAATTTGAAATATCAACTACTTTTTAGAGAAATCTCATACTACCGGACTTAAATTTCATCCGCACTAGTGCAAAAAAGGCTTTTAAGACCGGACAAAAGAGGCATCGTAGGACCGACACGCGACCGGTCTTGTTCCAAATGCCCGATTAAAAGTCTACATTTAAGACCAAACGACGATCGGTCTTAAAGAAAATATTTTAGACCGGACATTTAAAACATTGGGTCTTAAAAGTCGTACTAAAATAAACCGAAATACTTTTTGTTCGGTCCTAAAACTCAACTTTTAACACCGGCTAATAATTAGGCCGCTCTTAAAAGATAGAATTTTAAGACCGAACAAAAATAAATACGGTCTTAAACTTAGCGACTTCTAAGACCTGACTAATTATACGCGGTCTTAAAAGATTGACTTTCAAGACTGGATGATAAATAAATGCGGTCTTAAAAATTTTATTTTAGACTGCATGTATAAATTCACCGGTCTTAAAAAGACCGACTTTTAAGACCGGGCGCTTCCTGACCTTTAAGACCGGACATATAAATACATCCGGTCCTAAAAACTCACCATTTAAGACCGGCGCATTTATTTACGGTGTAAATTTTCCTGAATATTTCCCTGTTCTGTTCTTCCTGATTGTATTATACACACAAATCCACCATCCAATCCAGCACATAAAAGTCGATACTTTAAGCTTTAAGCTATGAACAATTATTTGAATAAATTGAATTGGAAAAAGAATACAAATATTATTCACCATGAGTTATTTGGCCTCTTAATTAATGATTATACTATGACTACAACACCCAAATTAATTCATACAATAAGATAACTTACTTACAAATACAATAAGTTACAAATACAACACACATGCCCAAAATAATATTCACCATGCCTTCATCTGATTCCCACCCGATAAATTAACATCCTCTTTTATAACATGCCCCTTTGGATCAGATCCTGCCAAAAAAATAAAACAAGAACAAATTTCATAGTCAGTGACATTGTTTATGAACATAGAAGGAATATAATATAATTAAAACCTTAGAGTTTTCAAAGAAATCTGCATATGAATATTACCTTATGAATTGACTCTTTTATAAAGTGATATCTTCCCATATCCATTCTTGATGATCACTTCTTATGCCGGGTTCATTATCCGCTTTATCTTCTTCGTTTATGTCCCAGAGACCCCTTGAAAAAGGAGTACTCTCGGAATACCATAATTCGAATTCATTTCCTCATCAATATCAATGACCCTCTTTCCTTAGAGAGCTACAG
This sequence comes from Acacia acuminata, assembly GCA_019022655.1. Taxonomy (NCBI): domain Eukaryota; kingdom Viridiplantae; phylum Streptophyta; class Magnoliopsida; order Fabales; family Fabaceae; genus Acacia; species Acacia acuminata. The sequence goes on along the minus strand of JAFJYI010000053.1, from coordinate 3,544,951 downwards.
ATCACATTTTATTTTCTTGATTAGTGATATAGAACACTTGTTTTGCCTGGTCCGCCATAATAAAAGGTTCATCTCCAAAACTTCTACCATGGACATCGACTAATGTAAATCCTAGCCGATCGATCCGAACACCATTATTGACATTGACCCACTTGCATTTGAAAATGGGAAATCTAATTTTCACATAGTCCACCTCCCAAATCTCTTCAATAACCCCATAATATGGCATGACTACGCAATAAAGGGCTCTTGTCTTTCGAACCGGAGAAGTGCATAGATTCAGCCTCTAACATAACACCACCGTTCGACCGTGTGCTCTATCATCTAGGGACTTCGTGTAAAATGTATAACCATTGATCACATACGAATTCCAACTTATGACATCGACCTCGACCACGTGCTAACCATTTGATTGTATCGAAACACATTCCTCTCCCTCGACCTTTTGTTTGAACCGGTTTGCAAGAGTTCTCGTTATGCTCCCTAATCAACCTTTGTTCAAATCATTCGATGATTTTCTTTCCTTACAAACTTCTTTATGTTCAGCTATGCTAGCTTGAACTTCATCAACATTATTCAAGATGTATAAGTGGACTTGTGACAATTCATCAGGATCCACACTCTTTACGGAAGCCCCTCGTCTACCCCCTTCAGCATGCTCACGTTTTGGAAGCCCAATATGTCTTACTTTGGCCAAATAATTTTGACAAAATTCCATGGCTTCTTCAAAAACATATTTCGAACAATTGATGCTTCTGACCAGTATGCATTCTTCACATACCCTTTTAGGAATTTCATAGATCTTTCAATTGGGTACATCCACCATAAATGGATAGGGCCGCACATCTTTATCTCCCTCACTAGATGAACAATTAGATGAACCATAATGTCAAAAAATGTAGGAACAAAAAGCTTCTCAAGGTGGCACAAGATAATATATCCTTCATTCTCCAATTCATCCAACTTTTCAATCTCGAAAACTTTACTACAAAGCGCATTGAAGAAGACACAAACTCTAGTCAAAACGACCCGAAGATCATATTCGGTGATGCCTCGAATAGCTATTGGGAGTAGCTGTTGCATCAAGACATGACAATCATGAGACTTTTGGCCTACTAATTTCAAGTCCTTCATCGATACAAGCCTCTTCAAATTTGAAGAATACCCCGTGAGAACTTTTGTGCCATGTAAACACTCACAAAAACTTCGTTTCTCATCCTTAGACAAAGTATGAGAAGCCGGGGGCAATAAGTTCTCTTCCCATCTGGCCTTGGATGTAACTCTTCGCGTATTCCCATTGCTATCAGATCCAATCTTGCCTTCACACCATCCTTGGAACTACCTTGTATGTTGAGAAGCGTGCTGACAATACTATCACATACGTTTTTCTCCACAAGCATGACATCAATACTGTGTCTCACATCAAGATTGCGCCAATATGGAAGATCAAAGAATACAGATCTCTTTTTCCATATATTTGTTTCTTTTCTACTCTTTGTAGTCTTACCGAAGACGACATTGATATTTTTCACCTTTTCATAAACTTGCTCCCCAAATCAATGCCACCGAGCATCTTCATACTCTTGGCCACCAAAAAGGCTTTCTTTAATCGATGATATGGTGGCCCCGTCTAAGAAATCTCCTATGTCCAAGATAAACCGTCTTTCTTCCATGTTGAAGTTGATGGTAGCGTGTGCCTTCTTCACAAACCGGACATGCTTTATGGCCTTTTACACTATACCCCGACAAGTTCCCATATCTTTGGAAGTCATTTATAGTACAAAATATCATGGCTCGCATTTTAAACACCTCCTTCTTGAAAGAGTCAAAAACATTGACACCTTCTCGCCCACAACTCCTTCAAGTCTTCGATCAAGGGTCAAGGTAAACATCAATGTCATTTCCGGGTTGTTTCGGTCCCGAAATCAACATAGACAAGATGATGTACTTTTGTTTCATGCATAACATTGGAGATAAGTTGTAAATAATCAATAGTACGGGCCATGAACTATGTATGCTTTGCTAAGGCTTCCATATGGATTCATGCCATCCGTGCTAAGGGCAAGCCTAAGGTTCCTAGGTTCTTCACCGAACATCGGAAATAATTGATCGATTTTCTTCCATTGAGAAGAATCGGCCGAATGTCGAAGCTTTCCATCAGAAATCCTCTCATCTACATGCCACCTCAAATTTTTTGCATCATTTTCATTCGCAAACAACCGCTTGAACCTTGGTATGATTGGAAGATACCACAACACTTTTGCAGGCCCCTTATTTGACTTGTACCTTGGGGTTTCACATTTCGACAATTCTACTTCTCTTCAAACTCTTTTCTATACAATACGCAATCATTCGGGCATGCATGGATCTTTTTGTACTCCATCCCCAGTGGACAAAGTATTTTCTTAGCATCATAGTATCGATGCGGCAACACATTATCATCCGGAAGCATGTCCTTAAAAGTCCCAAGCATTTCGAAAAAACTCTTGTCGCTCCATCCATGACGTGCCTTCAAGCTTACCAATTTCAATACAAAGTTCAACAATTGGTATTTTTTACACCCACGGTATAGAGGGGTCTCGCATCACCGCACATATTACCATATACATGTGATTGATGAAAAGCCTCTTCTCCTACATCATGGATAATGTCCTCTATGCGATCATCCATATCCGTGTCATTATCATCAAAGGCCACTTCCCCATGTTGAGACCCACTTGGTATTTTTTCACCATGCCATACCCATACTGTATAAGTCTTACAAAATCCTTCACAAATTAAATATGTGTGTATAACTTCAACACTTAGTCGCCTCTCATTCAGACATTTTACACAAGGACAATAAAACTTCCCACTATCATCATGAGCATTTTGTTTAGCAAATTCAATAAAGTCTCCCACCCCATTATGATATTCAACACTCGTCCGTAAAGCATTTATCCAACTGTGGTCCATAGTAGTATTCCTATAGACGGAAAGATTTAACATATACATAATCCGAAAAAAGGCAGAGACTTGCATATAAAATAAGCCAACTCCAAATGCATATTTATGCTCAATGTCGGTTATGCATGTCTTTTTTTTTTGGTTTTATGGAGAAACTTGCCCATTAAATGCATAACGAAGAATCACTTTTGGTCATAAATGTATCACGGTGAATCCAAGAAGCAAAATAAATACATGACTAGGAAATTAAATGTATCGTATGAAGGTCTTGTGGACTCACTTGTACCATATAAATTCAAATGCGTTTCTTTGAGTCTTTCTTCTCCCGCCACGAACGTTGATGTTACGCATGCACAAGAGTAGCCTAAAAACATTTCTTGGTCAGTTGGGTAGGTCTAAAGTGCAAATATAATCTTCAAAATAAAATATTCATTAACAACAGAGAAACCCATAATAACATTTCATCAATTTCGTTTAACCCATGAAAACCCCAGAACCATTAGAAGGAAAATCATAAAGTTATATAACCGAAACACCTCGTACAGCTTGGTCTATAGACGTTTAGCTAAGGAACCGAGAGAGTTAATCTCGAGAGAGGTACGCGAAGCATCGACGACAAATACACACTCGGAGACAACCCGTATAATCACTTTCGGTGCGATAAGAGAAGTTCGAGAGGGAAATTTAATTTTCCCCGTGACATAAACATGTCTTTATATTTTATATTTTAATAAGACCGGTTAATTATACAGTATACGATCCTAAAGATATAATTCTATTAATAAATTTTTAAGACCGGAGGTTAACAATACTGCGGTCCTAAATTTTATTATTCGATTAATTTTAAGGCCGGATTTATAAAGCGTCCGATCCTAAAAGTCAAACATTTATTAACTAATTTTTAAGACCAGCGGTTAAGAATACTCCGGTCCTAACTTTCGCATTCATTTAATTTTAAGACCAGCGGTTATAAGAACTACGATCCTAAAAGTATTTCGTTTATTAATTAACCAAAAAAGAAGAAGAAGAGGTTTGCATTTGGCGAGTTCAGCAGAAACCGAGTTAATAAAATAAATTAAAGGAAAGACAGAATATGAATATTAGAAAGACACAAGCTTAGTTTTACCGCTTCCATACATAACTGGAGAATATGCACATACACAAGAAAATTAAGAGAGAAAAACAAGCGAGAAAATTATCAAAAACAAGAATCGACTAAACATCCTAAAGCTTATTATCCTCCAAAGCCTTGGTGATTTCGGAGTGAACAACATTAATTTTCCGCCGGAGATCGCAAGTTTTCGTCTTACTCTCATCAGACACAATGCTTCATTAGAGGAAAGAGGAGAGGGGTCAGTAGCAGTCGCGGTGGGGCCAAGAGGTTGGGGAGTGGGAGCGGGAACCTCTTCATCATCCGAAGAAATAACAATGGGTCCAACGACCCGAGACTCTTCTGCAGCAATAGGATGACTCTCGATGGAGGAGGCGCACCGTATAACGATCAACGGAAGGCACGAGCATCACGAGTAAGAGCACCCCTACGAGCGGTTCTCTTGTATCTAACCATGGTTTGAGTAGTTGGGGTAGAGAGGTATGAGGAGTTAATTAATAAAGGCGTAGAGTCTGTTCTCGAGATAGCCACGTACATAGTTTGGAATTACGAGGTAGTGATGAGGAATTAATAAGGAGTTAAGGACAGAGAGGTATGAGGAGTTAATAAAGGTAGAGAAACTTTTAAGAGTGGGATTTATAGGTTAGCGGTATAAAATTCTATCCTTTAATTTTTATTTTAAGACCGACCTTTTATAATATGTCCGGTCCTAAAAGTCTATTTATTTTTAAAATCAATTCTATTACTTTTAAGACCGACCTTTTATAATATGTCCGGTCCTAAAAGTATATTTATTTTTAAAATATTCAATTCTATTACTTTTAAGACCGACCTTTCATCATTTACCCGGTACTAAAATTCATTCTTTTCAAATTCGGATGGCGAGTCGTATCCTTACACTCGTTCAAATGAATGATTCAAAGTCTCTTCGCCTTCCGAGATAAACTTCCCAACTAGGCGTCTCCTCGTATTCGATGAACTATGCGTCTCCTCATTAAAGTTTACGGCGTTTCACATTGTTCGGGATGGGTTCTCTATTTAAACCCGTTGTTACTTGTACTTTCTTCACATTCTTCTCCATCACTTCTACACGGCTCCTCCACCGCCAGCCTCCACCTAATGGCTACTCCCCCAGGTCCTCCGTTTCCTCCTCCTCCTCTTCAACCTCAGCCCCTTCCGTCATTCCCTCCTCCACTAATGGCGGTGCTCATTGGTGGCCGCGTCGATCACATTGATCGACGCTTGGGCTTGGTTCCTCCATGAACAACAAGCTGAACATTTTACTTTACGCCAATGACGTGGGGTATTAAGATGACTCCGTTTTTCCCTCTCCGTCTACGAAGAGGATTAGTTGTTTTTGTTGTTGTTTTTTTTGTTGATTTTTTTTTTGTAATCACTGCCCCATATTATTATATAAAATATTATGCACTCTTTTTGTTCTCGTGCGAGTTTAGTACTTTAATTCGTTAGTTTATCCATTATCTGAATTGGAAAGCAATAAACAAGGCAACTATGAAAGATGGATAATGGCATACTCAAAAAACTAAGATGAATAATTCAGAACGAAGACTTTTAGGACCGAACACTTAGTAAATCGAGGGTCCTAAAAACACTCCTTTTTTTTTTGTCGGCTTTGGTTTCCATATTCGATCGCCTTGTCCTTTTCATTATTGTCTTTCTTTTTCCGACAAAAAGGAAACAAACAAAACATTGTCCTCGTGTAAATCAACAATAGAAATTCACGAGAATACAGTTAAGAACATACAAAAAACAAAAAATATCTTTTACCTTATTTGAATAAAAACAAACACAATGACAATTCTTCTCAAGGTTGGACCGTCGTTGTCGTTGGTTTTACCTCCCCTGATTTGAAACAAAGTACCTTTTCAATATCTTCCTTCTTTTTCCGACAAAAAGAAAAGAGACAAAGAAAAGGGAAACCGATAATGCTTTGCTCAAGATTAGGAGAGGTAACATCGACAACAATGAAGGACCTAGCTTGAGCGGAAACGCCAACCTCGGTTGTCTCGAACCATAATGATTTGTCTCGAAAAGCGAGTGAACATTTCTATTTAAATGAAGACTATTAAGACCGGACATTTAAAAATTACATGGTCCTAAAGGTTAAGCCAACTTCTAAAATAAAAATAAAGAGGACTTTTAGGAGCGGACAGTAAAATAATATATGGTTTCATAATACTTTTAGGACCGGATGTTCACAATATACGGTCCTAAAAGTCTCATATTTTTTTAAACGAACACTTTTGGGACCGGATGTTTATTAGGGTTAAATGCCTAATTTGCCCCAGAAGTTTTGCAAAGGGGGCGCTCAACACCCGGAAGTTTTTTTGGTACCAAATTTGCCCTGGAAGTATGAAAAAGGTACCAAATTTGCCCCGGAAGTGTGAAAAAGGTAGCAAATGTGCCCCTCCATTAATTTTAACCATTAAGTTTAAGTTGTACACGTGGCATGCCACCTCATGACACATGACATGCCACCTCATGACACGTGACATGCCACCTCATCAACCCAATAAGAGTTAAGTATCATTTTTGCCCGGAAGTTTTCATTGAGGATCAATTTTGGCCCTGAAAGTTTTCATTGAGGAGCAATTTTGCCCCGGAAGTTTACAAAAGTAGCAATTTTGCCCTTCTTTCTCCCAATATTAAATTTGACTATTAAATCAGTCAAAGACCACACATGTCATGCCTTGAAAAGGTCGAACTTGGAGTCAGAGAAGGAGATCCTTGAGATGTTGAGCTCAAGGTAGCCAGAATTTGTGAAGTCGAACTGGTCACAAGAAGCATCACTTATGATCTAAGCAAATGATCAATCTATACAAACTACAGGGCCGGCCCGATTAAGCCCGAGGCCCTCCAGGGCCAATTTCAAATTTCTTGCTTATTTTTCAAGCCCAAGCCCTGCAGGGCCAGGGCTTAAACGGGCTCGGCCCGATTATTCGACTCTAGTCCCTGTGACCAGTTTGGCTTCACAAATTCTGGCCGCCTTGAGCTCAACATGTCAAGGATCTCCTTCTTTGACTCCAAGTTCAAATTTTTCAAGACATGACATGTGTGGTCTTTGACTGATTTAATATTGGGAGAAAGAAGGGCAAAATTGCTACTTTTGTAAATTTTCGGGGCAAAATTGCTCCCCAATGAAAACTTTCGGGGCAAAATTGTTCCTCAATGAAAACTTTCGGGGCAAAAATGATACTTTTGATTGATGAGGTGGCATGCCATGTGTGATGAGGTGGCATGCCACCTCACATTTTAACGATCTACGTGGACTTCCGTCACCTTTGGGTAAATTTGATACCTTTTTAATACTTTCGGGGCAAATTTGGTACCAAAAAAAATTCCAGGTGTTGAGCGCCCCCTTAGCAAAATTTTCGGGCAAATTAGGTATTTAACCCATGTTTATTATGTGGACTTTTAAGATCGCACTTTTAATTAATATACGGTCCTAAAAATGTCATATTTTTTAAAACGAACACTTTTAGGACCAGATGTTTATTATGCGGACTTTTAAGTACTAAATAGCTTTATCCACCATCCAATACATTCAGAAACCCAAAATGGACACAAGAAAATTGTTCGAAAAATTAAACAAATTTATTTATTGAATTTTACATTGCCTATGTATATTTACAAATGAATATTGTTCGGAAAAATAAACAAATTTACAGAATATTATTGTTGTAGAGGATATATTTACAAATGAATTTAGGACATTAATTATTGTCCTTACTTTAAGATCAGGTCATACAGATATTCACAAAACAAATTGCGTATGTGCTCCAGTTCATCATCGAGAAAAGGATCGGGCGAGTCAAACATCTCGTATCATCAAAGACGAAACTGAATTAACTTGCGTGCATATTTCATATGTAACATTAAGCCACCCACTAAATTAACTTACGTGCATAATATGTAACATCAAATATATTTACCTCTACAGTTAATTTAGTCCTTCCTCCTGTGATAATATCATGCATGTGTTTCATGACGTACTGGCCACATAAGTTGGACCCCGGTGGTTGCGGACGGGTCTAAAAAGAACAAGAAATGTATATAAGAGAATATATAGCTTAATGACCAACTTCACAAGGCAGTGTGCCAGTGTACAAATATTGTACCAACCTCTGGTGTGTCCCAGATGGGGTCTTTGGCCCGACGCCTTTTCTTTACCTCGGTTTGGAAGGTCTTCATGGCACTATCATCAAAATCACAAATTTATCAATAATGTTCACTGAAAATTCACAAAAGAGAGATTTCGAGACAAGAGAATCAAAATGACATGCTTACTCGTTGATGGTCTGCATCAACGAAGGCAATGGAACTCCGTGAGTGGAGCATAAGAAGATAACTTTATGCTCCTCCATGCACATGAGGACCAACTGCCAGTGGCGGCTAAAAATTCACATAAGTAAAGTATACTCAGTGATATATGTAGCGAGAATTAAGTGAATTGCGGAGACAAGATTTGTGATATGTACACATTGAAGAATGGCAACAAGTACACCTTTCTTCTCACTTCACACACCCTCTTTGATATGTACACTGTCTCTCCCGCATGGATGTTTGACTTGAATAGACAGGCACAAGAATCCAAAATCGTTGCTCCTTGCCCTTTTGAACCAATTCTTGATGCAATAACCTACAATAATGACATCGATCAGGGAATTAGTATATATGTATGTGTGTCTAAACGATGTATTTAAATTATGTACTCATAGACAAAAGATACTTACTTCATAAAAATTTGAACAATTGCATCAGTAAGCTCCTGTCGAGGAAGCAGCAGGGACTCAACATCAACGATGTCAACTTGAACTAGGAAGAGGATGAGGGACGCTTAATACTTCATTGACAGGCCACGATTTATCTTTAAAATATCCAATCTTCACCAGATCGGATATTTTTTCCGTGCCAGTCAACTTAGCAGTAGGGGATAGAGCTTGAGGAAGGGATGGAGCTTGACGAGGGGGTGGAACTTGAGGAGGAGGGGGTAGAACTTGAGGAGGAGGGGATGAAACTTTAGGAGGAGTAGAGACATGTACAAGCTTCACTGGCCAAGAGATGAAGGTTCCCTTGACGTCACTCACAAGCTTCAAACCGATCGGTTGGGAGAGGGAGAGGTGCATCAATGATCACCTTTTCAACCGACACTCGACTTCATCATCGCCAATTGTTGGTGGTGTAAGTTGATCCCAATGAATTTTGGACGTCCCTTTTGCAACTAATCGTGCGGGACTATCACGATCCTCCACATATAGGTCACAAGGTTGCTCGACTGTCCAACAATGCGGCTCCCTCTAGTGCTATCTTGCCGCAGTGTGCGAGTGAATGTGTGAAGGGAACACTGGTCTCGGATGATTGCTCAAAAGCAGCTTCATCTGATTCAATTCCTCCCTCATCTGGCTCATCTGATTCAATTCCTCCTTCATCTGGCTCACTTAATTTGGCCACCGTCTGTTCCATCTCCTACCGGGTAACCATACTTTGTCTATGGCGTTTGGATTTACCAAAGTATTCCTTCAAGCCTACCCGTCCTCCAATCCCCCTTACACGCCCACCATGATCCGGTTTTCCGGTCGCAACGAGTCGAACATCACTCCTCCCGTCCGACACAAAAGATCCCTCTGCTTCTTTCTTTTTAAGATCTTCCGTAAGATACGGATAATGAGAAGCTTAGTAATGAAACATGTTTAGTAACTAAAAAATAACAATAACGATACTTACAATTGTTTCAAAGCAACTACACGAGTTTGTTCACTCGTGTAGGCGTCGCTTGGCTTTTTCCGAATGTGCAACCATAACTCCTCGCGACGTATTGGAGATGGTGGATCATGTACCGCAAAAGGATTGGATTCTGCTTCATCATCCAATCTCTTTCGCTTGGCCGCCATCAATTCTTCTTCAGCCTTTTCATATCCGCCGCAAGAAGCCCTATGCGGGCAATCATTCTTTCTCCCTATCTCCTGTGCTTGTTCCCTTCTTTCCTGTGAATCAGCATTGAAAACAACTATTAATTATGAATTTCAACCATCTCACTAACAGAAATTAGAGAACTTCTGCTTGATATGAACCTCAAACACTAGTCAAATTCACTTCATCAAGTTTCAACATTTTATGTAAGGAAGATGTAGAATTGTAGAAGAAATTGGCGCTATGTCTTGTACTGCTAGATAGATAGGTTAAGAAACAAAAGAGAATTATGCTTATAGAATAATACAAACTTGATCCTTTTTAAGACATCCAGTGGGATCAGCAGTCCTCATTAGATTGTAACAGAACTAATAGCAATAATGTCTAACCACTACCTACTATAACAGAACTAAGACTATAATAATGGCTTGACTCTTATGCCATTATTATTTCCCTAATTACCTTCTTAGTATTTTACCTTTTAAAGGTTTACATATCAGACTTGTATAGACAAAGGCAGTAAATGTATACTTCTATTCACACACCAAACAATTTAACTAACAGGATTAGATGAACACAATAACATTCACATATCGGCACAGGTTAATAAGCAAACAAAAGGGCAAAAAAACTAAATATAAACTCACCAGAGCTTCAGGAGTGGTCCGCAACTGAACAAATTGTTACCAAGTTTGTTCATCAATAAATGTGTACTTGTCCCAAGGATTTTGGTCAGGCTGAACCTCGGCAAAAATATACTTGTTAGCGAGAGAGCTCTTAAACTTCCTCCACCGATCGCACAATAAGACAATGTCTTGTCTTTCAACTTCTCAGAGTCAGGGACATTATATATAAGCCGGATAGTGTCCCAAATAGGTTGCTTTACTTTGCTGAAGTCCACATTTTTCACTCATCGAGTCAAGATGCTAACCTTGATGCGTGCAAGACAGTAAACACAAAACTAGTATATTTGCTTTTATTAGGACCGAAAGGTCGCAACTTTTCATCAAACCGAATCTCCATCTTTGATCCCCGGAAGTCGACTTAAGGTTACATCCATCATTCTTGTGCCTCTTCTACCACGGCGTCTTTGGGTGGTTACGAGGCACATTGTCGATGAAATGGTTCGTTCGACTCATACCGAATGGCGGCGTTCCCGTAACACGAATGGAATCATTTTCACCATTCATTTTTGAGACGGGAAGAGAGGAATGCCCGAGCAAATGAGAGCGTAACGAGGCTAATGGTACGTGGGCGAGGAAGAGAGGGAATGCAACGGGAAGAGTGGTTTCACAACAAGAAGAGGGGTTTCGAGTTCAAAGGGACAACGTAAGTCGTAAGGTAACGTTTCACGCGTGGGTGAGTAAGAGGGTAATGCACAAGGAAGAGTGGTTTCACAACAAGAAGAGGGGTTTCAGAGTTCAGAGGGACAATGTAAGTCGTAAGGAACGTTTCGCGCGAAGAAGAATATATTTGGTGCTTTATTTTTAAGACCGGATGAACTAAAAAGACGTTCTTGAATGTTAAGTTTTAAGACCGTCATTTATTAAACTCCGAACTTAAAAGTAATAAACTATTTAGTACCGGTCACAATTTATGTCCGGTCTAAAAAGTATAATATTTAAGACCGCCTATTATATATATCCGGTCTTGAACATTTATTTAATTTTTTCATCATTATTTTGACCACGAAAAATATAAGTTAGCCCCCGTTCGAGATTTCTCTATAAAGAAATTTGAACTTTCGGTTTTTTTCAATAACATTTTTAAGACCGTTTTTTTTGTTAAGCGGTCTAAATAATATATTTAAGACTCATTGATAAAGGATGCGGTCCAAGAAGTTCTTTATATTTACAAAACTTCCACCGGTCATACTATTAAGACCGATGCTCATTAGGATGCGGTCCAAGAAGTTCTTTATATTTACAAAACTGACACCGGTCATATTATTAAGACCGGGCGTCATTACTCCGGTCTAAATGAGGCGGTCTTAAAGCCCTTTTTCCACTAGTGCCGGTCCAAAATATTAGGTAAAATTTAAATATAAAAGTCTAAAATTTTTAAGACCGGATATATTTAAAAGCCGGTCTTAAAAGTTACACTTTTAAGATTAGACTTAAATTGTGGCTGGTATGAAAGATTGAAAAAATTAAACAAAAAATTAATTACTCTTAAGACCAGAGTTTAAATAAGGACCGGTCTTAAAGGTTAACTTTTAAATTGTGGCCAGTATGACCGATGTGAAAGTTGTAGTTGCTCTCTCTGAAGTTTGAACTTCTCTTCCTTTTGCATTACCTCTCTTCCTCGCTCACCACCAACAGCCTCTGTTACTCTCTCATTTGCTCAGGATTCCTCTCTTGCACCACCTCCCTCAACCTATCTTCCTATCTCGAAAATGAACGGAGAAAACAATTCTAGTCCTGTTCATCTCAGAGTGAGCCTCGTAACTACCTTACACACCATGGTAGAAGAGGCAGACAATTGTCCTAGCTTGTCCTAAGTCAGAATGCCAGGGAAAAGCTTGACATTAAGTTTGTTGAACATTTGAATCCTTGCGGCCCTAATAAAAGCACATATAATAGTTATGTCGACACGCTAGCATGCAACAAGCCTAGCATCTTGACAGATGAGTGGAAAAATGTCGACCAGGCAAATGTAAAGGATCTTATTTGGGACTCTATCCGGCTGACATATAATGTTCTTGACAGTCGAAGTTGAAAGACATGACATTATCGTATTGTGCTGATCGCTAAAGGAAGTTTAAGACCCAGCTAGCTAACAACTATATTTTTGCCGAGGTTTTAGTTGGTAAGCCTTGCCCTAATCCTTGCGACAAGTATACATTTCTTGATGAACAAACTAGGCAACAATTTGTTTAGATGCGGATTACTCCAAAAGCTTTGGAGAGTTTATATATTTTTTTTTTTTTTTTGCCCTTTTTTGTTTGCTTAATAACGTGTGTGGATATTTGAATGTTATTGTGTTCATCTAATCCTGTTAGTTAGATGGTTTGGTGTGTGAATAGAAGTATACATTTCCATCCTTTATCTTGCATCAGAGGAGCATGTCTTAGCTCTTATGTGAATATGATTGTAGATGGAGTAATACTGTAAAAGTTTGCTATTGTTCTATGCAAGTCTTGAAACTTGATGAATTGAATTAGACTACTGTTTAAGGTTCATATCAAGCATAAGTTCTCTAATATCTGTTAGTGAGATGGTCTAGAATTCATAATTAATAGTTGTTTTCAATTTTGATTCCCAGAAAAGAAGGGAACAAGCACAAGCAATTGGGAAAAGAATGATTTCCCACAGAGAATGTCTTGTGGCGGATATGAAAATGCCGAAAAAGAGTTTATAGCGGCCAAGCAAAAGAGATTGGAAGATGAAGTTGAATCCAATCCTTCTGCAATATGTGATCTGCCATCTCAAATAAAACGCGAAGAGTTATGGTTATATATTTGCCAAGAAAGAAGTAAGGCCTACACGAGTGAACAAACTCGTATAATTGCTGAAAGAATTGTAAGTATCATTATTGTTAACTTTTTGTTACTAAACATGTTTCATTACTAAGCTTCTCGTTATCTGTTTCTTACAGAAAGATCTTAAAAAGAAAGAAGCAAAGGGATCTTTTCTGTCGGACGGGAGGAATGATATTTTGACCGTTGCAACTGGAAAATCGGATCACGCGGGCGTGTAAAGTGGATTGGAGGACGGGTAGGCTTGAAGCAATACTTTGGTAAATCCAAGCGCCATAAAAAAGTATGGTTACATGGGAGGAGATGGAACATACGGTGGCCAAAATAAATGAGGAAGCAAGAGCCGAAGCAGCAGTTCAAGAAGCTTAATTGACTGCAATGTTTCAATCCTAAATGAGCAAGATGAAGGAGAAAATGAATCAAATGATGCCGCTTATGAGCTCTCATGCAGAGACCAGTGTTCCCTTCCCACATTCACTTGCACCTATGCAGCAGAGAACTAAAGGGAGTTGCATTGTTGGACAGTTAGAGGAACCTTGTGGCCTTTATCGGAGGATCCTGATAGGCGATTAGTTGCACAAGGGATTGTCCAAAACTTAGGATCAACTGTACACCACAAACAAATGGCTGATGATGAAGTCAGAGTGTTAGTTGAAAAGGTGATCATTGATGCACCTCTCCCTCTCCCAACTGATGAGCTGAAGATTGTGAGTGATGTCAAGGGAACCTTCATCTCGTGGTGTGTGAAGCTTGTACATGTTTCTACTCTTTATGAAGTTTCATCCCCTCCTGAAGCTCTAGCCCCTAAAGTTGTTGACACGACTAAGTTGATTGGCAAGGACAAAATTGTCATTATGGTATTCAATGGATCTTTTTGTTACACCCCTACTGGTCTTGCCCTTTCGGGTGGCGGGTTAGAGGGATTCCTTTACTTAATTACCTTTCCTTCATTATTAGGTCCAATTAACTTGTGTCAGAGTGAGCGCAACAGAGCATTTAACCAGTTTGGACAATCTACTAGACTAGTAAAAGTAAAATAAACAGAAAAATAAAAGTCCCCGAAGGGTTAAGGGTACAGTCATCCGGAAATAAATATCAAAATATATACAAAAACTCCAAGGTATAAATACAATATATAATAGGGCATCCCCTATTCTTCAATTGCAGTGCCATTCCTACCTCTCCAAAAAGGCCTTTACAATCAGGCACGTCCCCCTGTGTCACCAAAAGCTTCTGGAGTTCGACAATGGCCCCCAGAGTAATCATCAATATTCATGCACTAAATGTGTAATGCGTATGTATGCAACCATGTATGTATATGAACACAGGTAAGCATGCCAAATATACCACAATATGCAAACAGAAACATACACAATAACACGTCTTCACACCGTCGAGCCGCCTTATCAAGGCAGGCCCCGGAATTACCGGAATCACAAGCCAGTTTCCTTTGAGTCGCCACACAGGCAGACCCCGGCAGGCACCGCCTGTTTCCATTGAGTCGCCACATAAGCAGACCCCGGCAAGCACCCTTAGCACTAGGGACACAATCACAATAATGCTCTGTATGCATATTTGGCAACACATATACCAAAAACATATATGGTAAGCAAAACATACACAAAACACATAAAAATGCCGGAGTAAAGAGGTTACTACCTGGTGGGGTATGTGCCGTCTTAAATTTTAATATGCCCACTTGCTCTCTCAAGTATGATTTAACCCTAACTAACACCAAAATACCTTATTTTAGCATTTTCCAAAAAATATCCTTGCATTTTCTATTAAATCTGAGCCTCATAATTTTCCAGAAAAATCCAGAGTCTGGTCCAACTTCCACGATTTTTAATAAATTCCACCAAAATCATTTTTTCATGAAACCAGCGAAATTTGAACCATTAAAATGTCGATTTGTCAGGAAAAATATTTCCAAAGTCCAAAAGTACACTTATTTTGGCATGTAGCCAAGTTTTCACCCTCTGGTTCAGATTCGCTCAGTTGCTCCCTGGTTCAACTTTAGCAATTTTTATCTCTTAGTATAAAAATCCAAATAACACAAAATTATACATCATGGTGAACCTTGAGATGTCTACTTTATCCTTGTAAAATATTAGATTAAAAAAAGTTCATTTTCTATTTTTTAAAGCTCAGTTGAAGGTTCACTGTCAGAATTTCCAGAATCAACGATAAGCTTGTTCTTAGGGGTTTTTCGATGTTTTCGAGTTCGGAAACTTAAACTACAACTTAACGCCATAAAAAAAAAATCATGTTTTAAAAACTTTGGGACCATTAAAAACTAAAAAATCAGACCCCAACACCAATCCCCAACTAGTTGAACTCAAACTACAAGTTTAAGTTCCAAAGGTGCGGGTTTTCGGTGTTTACCTTAATCGGAAGTTGGGTTGATGATCTTAGGAGCTTAGACCTTGCTTTGGCTATGGAGATCTTGGATGAATCCTCTCTCTATTTTCTGCAGAAATTTCGTGCTCCCCTTGGTCTAGGAGAGAGAAAACATGTGTATTTAATAATAGAAAAAGTAACTGATCAGTCCCGAAAAACTGTGGTAAAACCCTATCCAGTAATTAATGGAATTCATCTTGCTTTTTTTTTTGAATTTTTCTCCAAGAAATTCCAGAGGCTTCCATGCTCTGCCATGTGGCGCATTCTCCCTGAAAATATCTAGATATTTGCCTTTCATTTGGGTAAAATTACCTACTTTGGCCCGGAATTTATGAAAATTACCAATTGTGGCTCGGAACTTCTCTATTATTCTTTTATTTTTCCCCAAGTTTTCTAGACTCTTCCTAGGCCATGTGGCGCCATTTTGGGCCCACAAATCAGATTCCATGATTTTTATTTTATTTTTCCCAATTTATCTGATTTATTCCCTTTTATTTAAAACCCGCACTTTGACTTTTTGACTGATTTTGCTTTTCTTTTCCTCCAAGTAAATTTTTAATAATTATAAGGGCTAAGTGGCGCATCATGGGTCCCACCAAGTCTGCCCTCTTGCTTTTTATCTGACTTTCCCACTTTTTCAGTCCAATCTCTTTCTACTAGTCCACGCTGGGCCCCGCTAGCTAACATGGTGCTTTCTTTTATACTTTTCTTCAACTTTTCAGATGTTTTCCCCTGATTGGACATACATATGTGGTGCCTCTTTTAATTTCTAATATGGCCCCACATTCATCTCATTCAGTCCAAAAGAAGCCCCTAACTGGTCCCTGTTGGTCCCCTTTCTACCGGTTGACATCCTATGGGACCCGTATTTTGTGTTTGGGCCAGAGTACAAATAAAATCATATGATTTTTCCTTTTCTCTCCTGGATGGACGAAATTCAATGCTTAAGGGGTAAGGAATTGACTTTTCTACCCCTGTAATCATTACTTACTTTTTGCTTTTTAACCGCACAGTGACATGTGTCCTCTAGTAATTTTACAGCTGACTTTTCATTCTTATTTCTTCAAAAAAAAAAAAAGCAAGAAATCCTTACCTTACCAGAAAATGTCGTGTGCACACTTATTTTAGCATATTTTTGCTTAGTTAATTGTCCCATACCTTAGGACATAGCTAAATGACTTTTTTTCCAACTAATTAATACCGTATAGGTCTTCTGTGCCCCTTTTTCCATTGGCACTTTAATTCCACGGTTTATACACATTAGGTCCACTGACCTGCATAGCCAAGTTACTTAGTTCCTGAGAGACTTTCTATCTCTCATCATCCTTGCGACTCTTCCCAAACCGGGCTTGGTTGCTGCCTACTTTTAGCTTATTCTCAATTCTCAGGGTCCAAAATTTAGGATATTACACTTTTGGAGTTAGATCGTGGCGTGTCAATGAAGAAGTAGGCCTCCTTGATAAGCAACAAGTTTTTGTTGACAAAGATGATTTACTATCCCTGCTGTCTCCTAAAAAGGAGCTTACTAATACAATTGTATTAATGTTTATAAAGTAAGTATTTTCTTCTATGAGTATATAATTTAAATGCATCATTTAGACACACATACATACTAATTCCCTGATGTCATTATTGTAGGTTCATCCATCATGAATTGGTACAACAGGACAGAAGCAATGATTTTGGATTCTTGTGCCTTGACTATGAAAGTACAACAGACTTCATTCACGAGGCAAGAGTACATATCAACGGGGGTGTGTGAAGAGATCAAAAAGGTGTACTTGCTTGCATACATCCATAGGTACATATCACAAGTCTTGTCTGCAATTCACTTAATTTTGCTACATATCACTGAGTACTTGTCTGCTGTGAATTTTCAGCCACTAGTGGAAATTGGTCCTCATATAAATGGAGGAGAATACAGTGGTCTTCTTATGCTCCCTTCACAACAATCCAGGGCCTATATTGAAGCAGACCATGAACGAGTAAGCAAGTCATTTTAATTGTCTTGTCTAAAATCTTGCTGTGAATTTTCAGTGACCATTATTAATAAATTTGTGATTTTGATGATAGCGCCATGAGGACCTTCCAAATCGAGGTAAAAAAAGTATGGGTTTCAGGCCAACAATCCTAGATGGATCTGTCCAAAGGTTAGTATATATTTGGACACTAGCACACTGCCTTGTGAACTTGGTCAGTAAGTTATATATGCTCTTATATATATTTCTTGTTCTTTTTAGACCCGTCGGCAACTAGAGGCATCGAACTTACGTGGCCATTATTTCTTAAAACACATATATGATGTTATCATGCAAGGAAGGACTAAATTCACTGGAAAGGTAAATGTATTTGATGTTACATATTATGGCTTAATTCGGTCTTTGGCTTAACATTACAAATGATATATGCACGCAAGTTAATTCAATTTCTATCTTTGATGTTACAGACGTTTGCCTGTGCTGATCCTTTTTCTGATGATGATATTGAACACATACACAAAGCGTTTTGTGAATATATGTATGACCTTGTAAAGTCATAACAATAATGTCTTAAATTCATTTGTAAATATATGTTGTAGTAACAATCATCTTCTGTAAATGAACAATTGTACAATTTGTTTAATGGTCAATAATATATTTGTTTATTTTTTCCAACAATTTCCTTGTGTCCATTTTTGGTTGCTAAATTTATTGGATGTGGATAAAGCTATTTAATGCTTATACCTCGAGGACAGGATGTTGTAAATGAGCAGACTAAAATGTATGAGTCTTTTAGGACCGGATATGACGAGACTTTTTTGACCGGAGTTTTTAAACCTCCGGTCTTGAAAATCTGTCTTTCAGAACCATATTGTTTTAAAATCTGGCCATAAAATCTTCATTTAAATATACGAAATGGTGACACGATTTTCAAACAATGCACTAGGGTTCAAGACAACCGAGGTTCTGCTCAAGGTAGGACCCTCGTCTTCGTCATTTTTACCTCTCCAGGTTTTGATGATCATCATCGGTCTCCTTTTTCTTTGTCTTTTTTCATTTTGTCAGAAAAAGAAGAAAGACAAAGAAAAGGACACTGAAAATAATCAAAATCTCGGTAAGGTAAAACCAACGACAACGACGGTCCAACCTTGAGAAGAATTGTCATTGTATTTGTTTGTATTCTTGTTCGAACAAGGTAAACGATGTTTTGTTTGTTTTGTATGTTCTTAACGTTGTGGTCTGCGAATTTTCAATGTAAACAATGACACACAAGGACATTGTTTTGTTTGTTTCCTCACCCTGTCCTGATCATAATCCTCTCTGTCCCTAATCGTCGTCTTTGCTCAAACCATGGTTAGATACCAGACAACCGCCCGCAGGGGTATGTTTGGTGCTCACGAACTACGTAGAACTGATGAAGAGATTCCTGATCTCTCCCTCCAGCCTTTTATTCTGAACGAAGAGTCCCGTGTCGTGGAAGTCATTGTTATTTCTGACGATGAAGACATGCCCGGTCCCCCTCCAGCCTCCAGACATTAAAGAGGTTCCCGCTCCCCCCTCCATCCTTCTGCAAATATTCCCTAACCTCCGGGCCCTTGCGGGCCTCTTGCTGTATACTCCCATCTTGAGACTATTGAGATTCTTGTCTCCTATCTTAAACAGGAAATGGCTCAACTCTGGCGAGAACTTGAAGCTTATGAAGCTCATGTAAATGCATGGGTCGAGGAAGTTAAAAATGTGTAGTTTCCTTTTTCTTGTTGTACATTTTCTGTTTTGTTTTTCTTGTTGTACATTTTCTGTTTCGTTTTTCTAGTTGTTCTCTTTTTTTTTTTTTGGCTCGAAGATAGTTCTCTTGTTCATATGCTACACTAATGAAAGAAAGTACATTGCTTTTCTTTTGATCTTCTTAGCAGCCCCTGTTCACTAAAATTAATTGAATTGAAAAAACAAATAATAGATTTTAGGACTGGATAAATGATAAGAAGTCGGTCTTAAAATTTATTTAATTGAGAAAAATTAATTATAGACTTTTAGGACTAGATAGCTTATAAGAAACTGGTCTTAAAAGTATATTTAGGATCGGATATTTATAAAATATGCTCTTAAAATTATTTACTAATTATATATACCAATTGAATCCCATTCATTCTCACAATCCATTTCGTATCTCTCTGCCCTAACTCATTACTACCTCTCTTCCCTAACTCCTCATTACGTCCCCGATAATTGAATATTTCATACACTACTTTTTGTCTCTTGATTTATAATTTAGGACTCTTTAGCTAATAAATAATGGCTTTTATACTTATTTGGGCCTTGGGCCTTTTATTATATTTTAGCCATTATTTAATAATAAATTCTAGTTTTACATTGCTTTACCATTTTTACCATAACTCTTGAACCAGACATCGGATTTGCCACATATTTGTCTCATATTTCAGATGATTCAGAGAGCTACAATTGTTATGAAGACATGAAGAGCAAATTCGGACAAGAGGGCGGTTGATTTTGAAGCCGAAGTCATATGTATTTTTGGGCTCGAATTTTGTAATTAAAGCCCATTTTATTTTATTTTCGTTCGGGCCCGACTTGTGGATTGGAGCCCCATTTCGTTTTGCCATTTTAGGTTAAGTGAGGCAAAGCCACAAACACACTCTCATTCACGTTTTTAGAATTCGAGAGGATCAAAATAGTAGTTTTCAAATTCTCTTCGCAATGTTCTTCGTGTTCTTCGCGTTCTTCATCTCGTTTTTCGTCTTTCTTAATTATGTTCGGCTAAATTTCGAGATTGATCCACGATGAGGGTCCCATCCACTATCCGAGAGATTCGCGCCTAATCGGTAGCCGTCTAACTCGTTTCGTATCCCTTAATCGATTTGATTTTTGGTTCGGATTGGGTTTTTGATTAAAAACCCAAATCGATATTTCCCAAGGATGAAGTTCGGATCAAGGTTAAAGTATTTCGTGCGATCGTACGGAGGTGCGCCAATGATTCGAACAAATTCTGAACGATTGTTCATTGACGGAATTTCTAGACAAATGCGAGATTTTGGTTTGTCTAGAGTCGATTACGAGTTCGGTTATAAATGTTTCGTTCGAGGAAGGGTAGTAGGTGAATCCGAAATCGTGGGTTAATCCTTTAATCCTCCGCTTTACGTTTGATCTGTGTTATTTTGTTTTGTTTCTGCATATTTCCGTTTTCCATCTCTCTTGAATCAAAAACCCCGATTTTATCAAGCTGTTTTCTTTTCTTCGTTCAAATTAAACCGATCAATGCGAATTCGTTGGGAAACGACCCAGTTACATTATACCGCAAATCCTTTTCTAATCTGGTTATTTTGGGAGATTACGAAAATCTCTGTCAAAATATGGCACCGCCGGGGAATTTGCATCGGTTTGATTAGTAACGTAGTGTAAATAGCTTCGTTTTTCGGTAGTTTAGGTGGTTCGGGTGGCTGGACGAAATTTTTCGACCTGCATCACTCAACCCAGTCTTATTCACAAGGAATTGGGCATTCTAAGAAAGAATCACTCCCAAGAAGGGAGTGAGGTATACCCTATTTTCCCCAAATTCCAACGTTTAGACCACTTTTTTCGCTGTTTTAAGTTTCACTTTTTTGATTTCTACTAGGGTCATTTTTTTTCAGTATCTCCGATTTGGTTGAAATTTGGTCCAATGATAGAAAATGGCCTATCTCGCAACGCACATGGAAAATCTTTGATTTTCCATGTGCTAAGCTCCGTTTTGCCAAATTCCATCGTTTAGACCATTTTTTCAATTTTTGAAGTTTTTTTATTCCATTTTTGGGTTCCCCAATGGTCTAGGAGTTGCCCCGTCCAAGTCCCAAAAATTTTAAAAATCATTTGATAGTGTTTCTGGACTTGTTTAGGTCAATTTCTACCATAGTTTCTTTGTTTTTGTGTTTGGTTTTGTGTGTCTTAGTGTTTTTCTACTTTTTACCACTTTTAGTGGCATTTTCGTAATTCTGATTGGCTAGTGGCATTTTTGTAATTCTGATTGGCTGGTGGCATTTTCGTAATTCTGATTTTCTGCGAATTCTCGCCTTGTGTTTATGTTGCTTTTTGAGTACTAGGAGCACTATAAATCCAGAAGACTTGTTGCCATTTGATCCCGAAATAGAAAGAACCATTCTCATTTCTAGAAGAGTTGTTAGGTTAAGTCGTGAGATTAATACTTGAATTGGACATTGAACTTGAGTCGATAGTGGCCATTCGATTGTGTCCGTCTTGTTGATCTCTCGATTGTGCTTCGATAGTCTTGTTGTTTTCACGATTCTAGTAGCAATTTTCGTAACTCGAAATTATGGCGGAAGAACAAGAAAATCATCTTACTTTAAAGGAATTGAATGAACTTTGATGTTAATTATCAACCTTTGTGCATTCAATATCCTCGCCTTGCTGCTAACTTTGAGCTTAAATCTGGTCTAATACATTTGCTTTGCCTAAGTTTCATGGTCTTGTAGGTGAGTGTGCCATTAAGCATTTGAAGGAGTTCCATCTAGTATGCGACAATGAAACCGCATGCCATTGATGAAGATCAAATCAAGCCGAGAGCTTTTCCTTTCTCATTGGAAGGTGGAGCCAAAGACTGGTTGTTGTACCTTCACCTTCATCTATTGGGAGTGGGTTGAGGTTCGAGGTTATTTATGGAGAAATATTTCCCTTCTTCAAGAGCAACTCGCGATCAAGAAGGAAATTGCCAACATTAAGCAAGTCAATGGGGAGACTTTGTATGAGTGCGGGAGAGGTTCAAAAGGTTGTGTGCAAGTCATCCACACCACCGAGATCTCGAGAAAGACTTGATTACCCATTTCTATGATGGTCTGCTACCGAGACAAAGGTTTGGTGGATGCTTCTAGTGGTGGGGCTTTACGTAACAAGACACCCGAAGATGCCCGAGAATTGTTATCCGAGATGGCGGCCAACTCTCAAAGAATTTGGCACTAGGGCCAATAGTACTCCCGTTTACCATGTTCAAACACCTCCAAATCCGGTATGATTCTCGAGAGATTAGAGAATAGACTTGATGATCGACCTCTCCGGTGAGGCGGTTAGCGTGACACGCGATTACAATCTTCTCCTCTTCGATTGGGTACTCATGTGGGTTCTGTTCGACCCTTACCATTCTATCGACTCTTGCCCTACCTTGCATGATCCCGCTTATCAAGACCAATCGGTAGCTTCAGTGGGAGCTTTTCCGGGAAAGCCACAATACCCGGCAAATAATGCCTTCTCCAACACCTACAATCCCGGTTGGAGAAATCACCCCAATTTCCATTGGAACCGAATCGAACCGTAGTAACCAATATCAGCAAAATGCGGGAATTACCAACGAGACAAGATAGACCACGAGAATTTCCAACAAAGCAATCTGCACCTCCTTTGCCTTTGCTAGCACCACCTCCTCGACCACCATATGTGCACCTCCACAAACACAACAACGAGGCTAGTAGTAGTAGTAGTGGTGGTTCCTCCCTTGAGGATATGATGAAGCAATTTGTCACGCCAATATGCGGTTCCAACGGAACCGACACTTCCATTCGAGTTTGCAAACACAGTTTGGGCAATTGGCAACCTCATTGAACCGCTTCAACCTCGGGATCCAACACTCTTCCTTCACAAACAATTCCTAATCCTAAGGGGAATGTGAGTGCTATCTCCCTTCGTTCGGCAAGCAATTGGAGGAACCTAAACCAAATTGTAGATGTGACTTCCACATCGAAAGAGAGTCGAAAAATGTGAAGATTGACTCTAAA
This sequence comes from Acacia acuminata, assembly GCA_019022655.1. Taxonomy (NCBI): domain Eukaryota; kingdom Viridiplantae; phylum Streptophyta; class Magnoliopsida; order Fabales; family Fabaceae; genus Acacia; species Acacia acuminata. The sequence goes on along the minus strand of JAFJYI010000053.1, from coordinate 3,521,329 downwards.
AATAAAAAGGTCGTGCAGCAAGGTGAAGAGGAAGACATCCGTATTCCTCTTCCTTTCCCTCGGAGAGCGTTCAATCCAAGAAGTTGGCGAAAAAGCACAAGAGAAGGATATACTTGAGACATTCGTAAGAGTAGAGATCAACATTCCTCTCTTAGATGCGCATCAAACAAATTCCTAAATATGCCAAGTTTACGAAGGAGTTGTGCACTAATAAGAGGCGATCAAGGGGAGTGAACGAGTGAGTTTGAACCGGAATGTATCGCACTCATCCATTTACGATGCCTCGCAGTGCAAGGATCCGGGACGTTTTCTATCCCTTGCTTTGTTTTGGTAACTATAGATTTGATGATTGCATGCTAGATTTAGGTGCTTCTATTAATGTCATGCCTGCATCTATTTATAAATCTCTTGGTCTTGGTCCTTTACGTCCCCTTGGTGTTGTTGTTCGGCTAGCTAATAGGAGTAATGTTCATCCTTCGGTTTAGTTGAGGATGTATTAGTCAAGGTTAATGAACCGATATTTCCCGCTGATTTTTACATCTTAGATATGGAGGATGAGTCTCCCGTAGTAGATCACCTATCATTCTAGGGAGGCCTTTCATGAAAACAACTAGGACTAAGATAGATGTGCATTCTCGGTACTCTTTCCATGGAGTTTGGTGATATATCTCGTGAATTTCAATATTTTTGATGCCATGAGATATCCTAGGGAAGAACATTCATTTTCTGCATTGATGTGATTGATGATGCTTGTGGATGATGTTATTGCCGATTGGTGTCTTGATTATCCCGATTTTGCATCTCGAGAGTGATTCTCCCATTTGTGCATGTGCCGATAATGAATGGTGCTCTGTTTGCACCGATTTGCTTAATGCCGCATTATTTGGTGATTCGACTTGCTTGGTGATTCTACATTACATGTGGATTCGCTATTGATTCCCGAGTTTGAGCTTCACCCGATCCTAATGTGCATCCCGATTCGATTTTGATGAGCTTAACTCGATTTTGATGAGCTTGATTCGATGTTAACATTGAGCTTTTTTGTATAGACACAGATCCTTTTTTTTCTTTGAATGTGGTTTCGGGCATTTCCAAAGTGTGATGACATCGAGTTGTTGCAACAACCACCCAAGTTTCTTCCCTCCACCGAGCAACCACCCAAGCTTGAGTTGAAATCCCTTCCGGATCACCCGAAGTATGCATTTACGGAGGTGGATGAACAAATATTGCCATCATTGTGGCAAATAATCTTCTTCTCGACCAAGAAGAGAAGCCGCTAAGCTTATTGAGGGCGAACAAGAAAGCCATTGGGTGGACATTAGCCGATATCGTTGGCATTAGCCCTTCCATGTGTATGCATCGACTTGTTGGAAGAGGACTCTAAGCCGGTGAGGCAACCCCGAGACGCCTTAATCCTCTTATCTTTGATGTGGTGAAGAAAGAGGTCACTAAGCTTCGCAAGCTGGTATCATCTATCCCATTTCGATAGCCGATGGTTAGCCCTTATTCCGTGTGGTTCCTAAGAAATCCGAGTCACTTGTGGTAGCCAATCGGAAGAATGAGCTCATTCCTACTCGAGTTCGAGAATAGTTGGAGAGTTTGCATCGACTATAGGAGACTCAACCAAGCACTCGCAAGGATCATTACCCTCTACCTTTCATTGATCAGATGTTAGAGCGATTGGCTGGAAAGTCCCATTACTGCTTCTTGGATGGCTACTCCGGATACTTCTAGATCCATATTGCTCCTGAGGATCAAGAGAAGACGACCTTCACATGCCCCTTTGGAACATATGCCTACCGAAGGATGCCTTTTGGCCTTTGCAACGCACCTGGCACCTTTCAGCGTTGTATGGTAAGCATTTTCTCGAGTTTCTAGAGACCGCATGGAGGTTTTTATGGATGATTTCACTTGTATATGGGTCTCGATTTTGATGCATGCTTGGCTAATTTGTCTAGAGTTTTGCATAGGTGTATTGAGTCTAATCTTGTCTTGAATTATGAGAAGTGTCACTTTATGGTTGAGTCGGGTATAGTCTTGGGACACATAGTGTCTAGGAAAGGGATTGAGGTAGATCCCGCTAAGATAGATGTAATTACTTGCTTTGCCTTACCTCGCATCTCGTGCGGGAAGTTCGCTCTTTTCTTGGTCATGCAGTTTCTATCGGCGTTTCATTCGGGATTTCAAAGAAGACTGCCCGACCCTTGTCCAACCTTCGCATAAGGACACCGACTTTGTATTTGATGATGCTTGCAAGGCGGCCTTCGATCATTTGAAGCGTTGCACGACTACTGACCCATGATCCAAGCCCCGATTGGTGCCTCCCCTTTGAGTTGATGTATGATGCTTTCAACTATGCGGTTGGTGCTATCTTGGCACAAATGAGTTGATAGAGCATCTCATGTGATTGCATATGCCTCCAAGACTTTGGATCCCGCTCGCCTAATTACACCACTACCGAGAAAGAGTTGTTGGCTATTGTATTTGCCTTTGATAAGTTTAGGTCATATCTCGCTAGCAAGTAGAGTAATTGTTTTCTCGACCATGCTTTGCTTTGAAGTTTCTTTTAAAAAAGACAGATCTTAAGCCACGACTCATCCGGTGGATGTTATTGCTCCAAGAGTTCGATGTTGAGATTCGAGACGAAGTGGAGCACAAAACTGGGTAGCCGACCACTTGAGTCGCATCACTCATTCTCCCTCTCACCCCTCTTCTATTCGGATGATTTCCCGATGAGCGGCTTTCTACAACCGCAAGGTAAGCTTCCATGGTATGCCGATCTAGTTAACTACTTGGTAGCTGGTGTTTTGCCTATAGATTCCACTAGGGCCCAAACCCTTAAATTAAAGAGTGAGTCTAAATATTATGTTTGGGATGACCCTTATCTCGTGGAAATTTTGTAGTGACCAAGTAGTTAGGAGATGTGTGCCGATCATGAGTTTCACTCTATATTGCATTTTGCTCATGCTTTTTGTGGTGGTCACTTTGGACCACAAAGAACTCTAGGAAAGTGTTAGACAAAGGGATTATTTTGGCCTTCCTTGTTTCATGATTCCCATCTGTTTTGTAAGTCATGTGATAACCGTCGAGAGAGCAGGGAGTATTTCCGTAGGCATGAGATGCCCCGAACCCTATATTGTTTTGTGAGATCTTTGATGTTTGGGGTATTGATTTTATGGGTCCATTTCCGCTTCATATGGTTATACTTACATATTGGCTTGTTTGTTGATTATGTCTCGAAATGGGTTGAGGCGAAAGCCACTCGGACTAATGATTCTTCTCGTGGTGGTGGATTTTGTTAGGTCTAACACTTTCTGCAGGTTTGGCATTCCTAGAGCTATTATCAGTGACCAAGGCTCTCATTTTTGCAACCGAAGCATGGGTGCCTTGTTACGCAAGTATGGAGTGCTTCACAAAGTCTCCACAGCATACCATCCTCAAACCAACGGTCAAGCTGAAGTCTCAAATAGAGAGATTAAGCAAATCCTTCAGAAGACTGTTAACTCTACCCGGAAAGATTGGAGTAAGCGATTAGAGGATGCTTTGTGGGCATATCGCACCGCCTACAAGACTCCGATTGGGATGTCTCCTTATCGGCTTGTCTTTGGTAAGGCATGTCATCTTCCGGTTGAGTTGGAGCATCAAGCCTATTGGGCCATTAAACGGTGTAACATGGATTTGGCCAAGTCTCGGGATGGAGCGGAAGCTACAATTGCAAGAGTTGGATGAGCTTAGATTGGATGCCTATGAAAGCTCGCGGTTATACAAGGAAAAGACTAAGGCATTCCATGATAAGCATATTCGAGGAAAGAATTTTCTGGGCCGCGAAAGTTCTTCTATTTAACTCCCGTTTGAAGTTTATGCCTGGTAAGCTTCGATCTAAATGGGATGGCCCTTTGAGATCACTAACATTTTTCCATTTGGTGTTTGTTGAGCTATGTGATCCACCCACAGACGAACCTTTAAGGTTAATGGGCATCGCCTCAAGCCATTTCATGAGGGATCCCAAGAAAGCTGACTGAGGAAGCGAGAGATTCTCCTCATTGATGCCACTTATCCTCCATAAACCCCTTGGGGAGTATTCTTCTTTCTTTCTCCCTCTTTCTTCTATTGGTTTTCCTTTTTCTACTTTGCTTTTTGAAATAAATACAGTCTCTCTTTCTATGATTGCTACATATTATGAACTTGGACATTTTGGTTTTAATGGATCATTCGTTTGGTCTCTCATTCTTGACTCTTCGATTACATGTCTTGGTAGTTGATTTGATGTTGTTGATTGCCTAAGTTGGTATTGACCTTGTGAGGTTTTGGGCCTGCATGAATGGAATTCATCTTTTGCCATTCTTTCTTTCATGTGTGCATCTCGCTCATGATTTGTGTTCTCTAGAACTTGCTCCTTTTCTTTTTTGAAACTACATTTTTCATTTACGTGCATAAGTATGATGGAAGCTTGTTTTCTTTCTTTTATTTTCCTCACTTTGGCCAAATAGCCTTTCCCTTGCATTATGATTCCTTTGCTAGCCCTTTGTGCCTTTTTGACTCATTCTTTTCAAAGCTACATTACAAGCCTAAGCGAAAACCATTTTATTCCGCACCTTGAAAATTTATTGAGCATTGGTTTCACCTTGGTTTTGTGTTTAAGTGTGGGGGTTGCTCGGAGTGCAACAATTTAAGTGTGGGGGGATGTTTGCTTTTGTCATTGTGATTATGTATATAGTATAGTTTCATTTTTTCTCAAAAAAAAAAAAAAAAAGAAAGAAAGAAAGAAAGAAAAGCAAAAGAAAAAAAAAAAGAGAAGAAAGAAAAGCAAAAAAAAAAAAAAAAAGAAAAAAGAAAAAAAAAAAGAGAAGAAATATAGAAAGAAAATACATAGAAAGAAAGGAGATATATAAGTAAAATAAAAATTTTCTTACATAGAGAATGATTGTGTTAATTAGTGCTCTTTTTAATTTCCTTGGTGCTTAACCTTTCATTCCATACTATTACCTACCTTCACCCTAACCCCATTGCAACCTTTTATAACAAGCTCTCTTGATTTGTGCATGCATGTGTTATGAGTAGTGGAGACGTAGAAATTGAGCAAGCTTATGGTAGAGCAAATTTCTTGAGTAGAATTTGAGCGACACACTTATTTACCTTAAACACTTGAGAGATTGATTGATTGATTGATTGAGCGCATCATTTGAGAGACCATCTTATGTGATTAGCATCATTAATTGAGATTACCATGAATTGTAATTTGAGATGAAGGGATTGTGGTCTTGATTGACTGATCTTTTGGAGCTTTGTGTCCCTTGTTCAATTTTTGCATTGTTAGCAATTGTTAGAAAAGAAGAGTTTCTCCTTTAGGTCTTTTTCTTTGAATTTTGCTCGGGGAGTGCAAAAAGATAAGTGTGAGGAATTTGATAATTGAATATTTCATACACTACTTTTTGTCTCTTGATTTATAATTTAGGACTCTTTAGCTAATAAATAATGGCTTTTATACTTATTTGGGCCTTGGGCCTTTTATTATATTTTAGCCATTATTTAATAATAAATTCCAGTTTTACATTGCTTCACCATTTTTACCATAACTCTTGAACCAGACATCGGATTTACCTCATTTTTGTCTCATATTTCAGATGATTCAGAGAGCTACAATTGTTATGAAGACATGAAGAGCAAATTCGGACAAGAGGGTGGTTGATTTTGGAGCCGAAGTCATATGTATTTTTGGGCTCGAATTTTGTAATTAAAGCCCATTTTATTTTATTTTCGTTCTGGGCCTGACTTGTGGATTGGAGCCCCATTTCGTTTTGCCATTTTAGGTTAAGTGAGGCAGCAGCCACAAACACATTCTCATTCACGTTTTTAGAATTCAGAGGATCAAAATAGTAGTTTTCAAATTCTCTGCAATGTTCTTCGTGTTCTTCGCGTTCTTCATCTCGTTTTTCGTCTTTCTTAATTATGTTCGGCTAAATTTTTGAGATTGATCCACGATGAGGGTCCCATCCACTATCCGGAGGATTCACGCCTAATCGTAGCCGTCTAACTCGTTTCGTATCCCTTAATCGATTTGATTTTTGGTTCGGATTGGGTTTTTGATTAAAAACCCAAATCGATATTTCCCAAGGATGAAGTTCGGATCAAGTTAAAGTATTTCGTGCGATCGTACGGAGGTGCGCCAATGATTCGAACAAATTCTGAATGATTGTTCAGTTGAGGGAATTTCTAGACAAATGCGAGATTTCGGTTTGTCTAGAGTCGATTACGAGTTCGGTTATAAATGCTTTCGTTCGAGGAAGGGTAGTAGGTGAATCCGAAATCGTGGGTTAATCCTTTAATCCTCGCTTTCGTTTGATCTGTGTTATTTCGCTTTGTTTCGCATATTTCCGTTTTCAATCTCTTTCCGAATCAAAAACCCCGATTTTACTTGTTTTCTTTGCCGTTCAAATTAAACCGATTACATTATGCGATCGTTGGGAAACGACCCGGTTACATTATACGCAAATCCTTTTCTAATCTGGTTATTTTGGGAGATTACGACAAATCTCTGTCGTCCCTCATAATCCTCTTTGTCCCCAACTGCTCAAACAATGGTTAGATACAAGATAATCACTTACTTCTGGCGCTTGTGCCTACCTTAGATCGTTATGCATGGCGCCTCAAGCGAGAGTGCGTTCTATTCTGACAGAAGAGTCTCAGGTCGTTGGACCCATTGTTATTTCGGATGATTAAAGGATTGCGGTCCCCTCTAGCCTTCAGACCATGAAGAGGTTCCCGCTCCCTTTCTCCAGCCTTCTAACAATATTCGCCAACCTTTTGGCCCCAGTACGCCTACCGCTGACCCCTCCCCTCTTTCCTCTAATGATGCATTGTGGCTGATGCAAATAAGACATGAACTTACTGATCTCCTGCAAGAAATTAATGCTGCTCACGCTAATGTCGCCAAGGCATTGGATGATAATAAGCTTTAGGATGTTTAGTCAGATTCATGTTGTTGATAATTTTTAGTTTTTTTTTTCTTATTTTTCTTGTGTACGTGCATATTCTCCAGTAATGTAAGAAGCATTAAGAACTAAGCTTGTATCTTCTTTTTGTTCATATTCTCCAGTAATTAAAGAAAATTATTCTCCAGTTTTCCTTTATTTTCATTCAGTTGCTGCTGCGCTTGCTAAAGCCAATCCTCTCTTTTTTTGTTTCAATGTAAATGAGGACCTTTAGGACCAGATACTTTATAAGTAACGGTCTAAAAAGTATTTGACTTTTAGGACCGGATATTTTATAAAATTCCAGTTTTAAAATTAAATGAATAGTAAAAAGTTAGGACCGGATTCTTATAAACCTCTGGTCTTAAAAATTAAATGAATAGAAAATATTAAATGTATACTTTTAGGACCGGATACTTTATAATTAACCGGTCTTAATAAATTCCCAAAATGCTAAAAAATATCTTTGTCGCGCGGAAAATTAAATTTCCCTTTCCGATCTTCTCTTGTCGTACCGAAAGTGATAACTCAGGTTTTGTCTTCAGTGTTTGTGTTTTGTTTCGTCATCGCTTCGCATTGCTCTCTCGACAAGCTAGTGCTAGTCAACTTCTCACTTTTTGGTTCCTTAGCTAAAAGGTGATACACCAAGTTATAAGAGGTTTTTCGGTTATATAACTTTTTGATTTTTCTGCTTATCATTTTATGTTTTTCATGGGTTGAACAAAATTGATGAAATGTTCTCGTGGGTTCCTCTGTTGTTAATGAATATTGTATTTTCAAGATTATATTTGCGCTTGAGACCTACCCAACTAACCAACTAGTGTTTTTAGGGTTACTTTTGTTGTTTGCAATAGCAACGTTAGTGGAAAAGAAAACCTCAGCAAAAGCATTTGAACTTATATGGTACAGGTTAGTCCACAAGACCTTCATTCGATGCATTTATTATCCTCGTCATGCATTTATTTTGCTTATTGGATTCACTGTGATACATTGAGCACAAGCATTTGGAATTGGCTTAGTTTAAGAAATTCGATAATATATGTTAAATCTTTTCGTCTATAGGAATTTTACTATGGATCATAGTTGGATAAATGTTTTATGGATTAGTGTTAAATATGAGAATGGGGTGAGGGAATTTATAGAATTTTCTAAACAAAACGCCCATGATGATAGTGAGAAGTTTTATTGCCCTTGTGTAGAATGTTTGAATGAGAGGCAACTAAGTCCTGAAGTTATATACACACATTTAATTTGTGAAGGATTTTGTAAGACTTATACAGTATGGGTATGGCATGGTGAAAAAATGTCAAGTGCATCTCAACATGGAGAAGTGGCCTTTGATGATAATGACACAAATATGGATGATCGCATAGAGGACATTATCCGTGATGTAGGAGAAGAGGCTTTTGAGCAATCACATGCATATGGTAATATGTGCAGTGATGCAGAGATGCCGCTATACCCTGGGTGTAAAAAATACCAATTGTTGAACACAGTATTGAAATTAGTAAGTTTGAAAGCATGACATGGACGGAGCGATAAGAGTTTTTCAGAAATGCTTAAGGCTTTTAAGGACATGCTTCCAGATGATAATGTGTTGCTACATCGATACTATGATGCTAAGAAAATAATTTGTCCACTAGGGATGGAGTACAAAAAGATCCATGCATGCCCGAATGATTGCATATTGTATAAAAAAAGTTTGAAGAGAAGCAGAAGTGTCCGGTATGTGAAACCCTAAGGTGCAAATCAAATAAAGGGCCTGCAAAAGTGTTGTGGTATCTTCCAATCACGCCAAGGTTCAAGTGGTTGTTTTCTAATGAAAATGATGCAAAAAATTTGAGGTGGCATGTAGATGAGAGGATTTCTGATGGAAAGCTTCAACATCCGGTTGATTCTTCTCAATGGAAGAAAATCAATCAATTATTTCCAAACTTCGGCGAAAAATCTAGGAACCTTAGGCTTGCCCTTATTACGGATGACATGAATCTCTTTGGTAGCCTTAGCAACATACATAGTTCATGGCTTGTACTCTTAATTATTTACAACTTATCTCCTATGTTATGCATGAAACAAAGGTACATGATGTTGTCTATGTTGATTTCGGGACCAAAACAACACGGAAATGACATTGATGTTTACCTTAAGCCCTTGATCGAAGACTTGAAGGAGTTGTGGGAAGAAGGTGTCAATGTTTTTTACTCTTTCAAGAAGGACATGTTTAAAATGTGGGCCATGATATTTTGTACTATAAATGACTTCCTAGCATATGGTAACTTGTCAGGGTATAGTGTAAAAGGCCATAAAGCATGTCCGGTTTGTGAAGAAGGCACGTGCTACCATCAACTTTAACATGGAAGAAAGACGGTTTATCTTGGCCATAGGAGATTTCTTAGACCAGGCCACCCATATCGTCGATTAAAGAAAGCCTTTTTTGGTGGTCAAGAGTATGAAGATGCTCTGGTGGCATTGACTGGGGAGCAAGTTTATGAGAAGGTGAAAAATATCAGCTTCATCTTCGGTAAGAATGCAAAGAGTAGAAAAGAAACAAATATATGGAAAAAGAGATCTATATTCTTCGATCTTTCATATTGACGCAATTTTGATGTGAGACACTATATTGATGCCACGCATATGGAGAAAAATGTATGCGATAGTATTGTTGGGACGCTTCTCAATATACAAGGTAGTTCCAAGGATGGTGTGAATGCAAGATTAGATTTGCAGGCAATGTGAATACATGAAGAATAACATCCAAGGCCATATGGTAAGAGAACTTATTGTCCCCCGGCTTCTCATACTTTGTCTAAGGATGAGAAAAGAAGTTTTGTGAGTGTTTACATGGCACAAAAGTTCCCTTGAGGTATTCTTCAAATTTTAAGATGTTTGTATCGATGAAGGACTTGAAATTAGTAGCCTAAAGTCTCATGATTGTCATGTCTTAATGAAATAGCTACTCCCAGTAGCTATTTGAGGCATCGTTGAATATGATCTTCAACATGACTAGACTTTGTTTCTTCTTCAATGCGGTTTGTAGTAAAGTTTTCGAGATTGAAAAGTTGGATGAATTAGAAAATGAAGGATATTTTATCTTGTGCCAGCTTGAAAAGCTTTTTCTTCCTATATTTTTTGACATCATGGTTCATCTAATTGTTCATCTAGTGAGGGAGATAAAGTTGTTTGGCCCTATCCATTTACGATGGATATACCCAATTGAAAGATCTATGAAATTCCTAAAAGGATATGTTAAGAACACATACCGGCCAGAAGCATCAATTGTTCAGAAATATGTTTCTCAAGAAGCCATGAAATTTTGTCAAAATTATTTGGCCAAAGTTAGACATATTGAGCTTCCTAAATGTCAACATGCTGAAGGGGGTAGACGAGAGGCTTTAGTAAAGAGTGTGAATCCTGATGAATTGTCACAAGTCCACTTATACATCTTGAATAATATTGATGAAGTTCAAGCCAACATAGATGTGTTAGTTCTCATGTCTTTGATGTTTTGATGATAACAATTATAATGTAATTAAATCTTAATTTTCATTGAAAATTTGAAGTTTCAAGTTGCCTCTAGTCAAATAATAAATGCCTCGAGTTATGTGCTTCAATTTCAAATGTTTTCTCTTTGCTACCTTGAGGTAAATATGTTTTAACTTGGAGTTAATAAGTGTTGAAAAGATTTGCCTCTTGGTAAATTGTTTATACCTCGAGTTATCCAACTCAATTGATTTAAATTCTTTTTTGCGCTCCCGAAGTGCCTCGAGTTAATTAATTAAATGCCTTGAGGTAACTGATTCATTGTTTAAATTGTTTATCTCTAGAAGCATGAGTACCTCGAGTTAAATATTTATTGCCTCAAGTCACCATGACTCAAGGTGTAATATCCCAAATTTTGGACCCTAAGAATAGAGAATAAGCCTAAAATAGGTGGATGACTAGGCCCAATTCGAGAAGAGTCCCAAGAATGTCGAGAGTTAGGAAGCCTCTCTAGGACTAAGTAACTTGGCCATACAGGTCAGTGGACTAGTATGAATAAGTCGTGGAATTAAAGTGCCAATGAAAAAGGGACACAAAAGACGTATACGGTGTAAGTCTGGTTGGAAAAGATGTCACCCAACTATGTCCTGAGGTATAGGACAATTAGTTGAGTGAAAATATGTCGATATAGTAAGTATAAGGCATTTTCAGGGTAGTCATGGGTGTCCTACATTTTTGAAGGAAATAAGAAGGGAAGAGAGAGAGAATGTGTATCTGGACCAAGTATGGAAGGAAAAAGTCAGTAATAGTAGCGCTACGTTGGACACGTGGCATTTCAGGTTCAAAAGTCGGATTATCAAGTAGCATGTAGTACGAGGCGATCATGAGATACTAGGAATATGGATGTCTTCCTCCCCAAGGCACTATAATGCGTCCACATGTGATCAAGGAGAAGAGACTATTGATCCGAGCCCACACAAGTCCAGTTGAAGGGCACGAGTTACGAGGAAAAGTGTGACCGGCAAAAAGGAGCTAAGCGGGACCGGTCAGGGTTTACGGAGTCGGGCCCAGACCCCTGGACACAGAGGGAAGATGAAATTGGTGGGCCCAGAAGAGAGAGAAAGTGAGTTGGAGGAAAAGAAAGGGTCACATCATGTAATTATGAAGAGAGAGAAAGATAAAATAATCAGAATTAATCTAGACTACACAAATTGAATCTGACATGACTAGTGAAAGACAAGTAATTATGACTCATAAAGGGTAATTATGGCATATCCTAGGGCAGATCACGGGCCTTGTGACTTGGAGAAGAAGCAGTGCAAAATGACAGTTTTACCCCTAGGCCAAAATCCTACAACTTGCAATTCCATAGACCACCACTAAGGGCAATTTGGGAATCTGATTTTTGGGCCTAAAAGGCACACCCATCTGCCAAGAATTCTATAGAATTCTTGAGAATTTAGTAAATAAATTATAATTAAATCCAAAGAATTTTCCCAACCGTTGGATTGCGATCAAAGTTGGACAAGGGCCCCACCTTTGGAGTCTATATAAGGACACCCCCTTGGCCATTTTTTGCTGCCTAGGACGTGTTCAAGGAGGAAGGAAGGAGTGGGCATCAAGGTCTTGGTCCAAGGAGAAGAAGAAGGTCATACGCAACCGAAAGACCAAGGTAAGTCCCTAACTGATAACTTGATACTTGATGTTTCTGCCCTATGGTGTTGAACATGGGGATTCAGTGGGAGTTTGATGTTTTTAAGGTCTCCAATGAGTCCAAAATTAGATTTTTTGTGGGGATAGGTCAAGGACACCTTTTTTCACACACGAAAAACCCTAAGACACTCAACGATGCAAATCTGCCAACAACTGTGATTTCTGGGCAGCGTGTAGTAATCGGTGGTTTTGATATAGAAAATGAATTCTGTTTTCCTTGAAATTGTACATGGTAAAATTAGACATCCTAAGGATGATTTTGATATAATATTTTGTGTCATTTGGAGTTTGCAACCAAGATTTATTTTAAGTTGAAAATGACCTAAAAACAGGAACTTTATTTCAGACCAGTGGCTAAGGTTGGGGATAAGGGGAGCATTCAACCCAGATGACTTTGGGGATTATTTTTATGGTAAACTAGACATCCTAATGGTTCAATATACACTAATTTCAAGTTAATCATATTTTTCTAGAATTTATTAAAAATTGGCAACGTTGGGTCAGCGTTTCTGGAAAATTTGGAGATAGGTGAAATTTATGGAACATGAAGTAAAGCTTGTATATGTGACTTAAAGCATGATGTTCTTGCTTTATCTAGGATGTTAAAATGTGTGGACCATATTTCAAGCACCAAGGAAGAGTTTACTATTTTCGAGGAGTGCCAAGTAGTAACTGTAAACTTGCATACTTTATGTGGCTCTTGTATGTTATGTGTTATCATGATTGTGGATGTAGGCTAGGTGGTATCTATGGGACTTCGTGTTCTATGGTTATTGCTGAGGCCCGAGGTATGTAAGCTAGGTAGTACCTATAGGGGTGCTACTGAGGCCTGAGGCATGGTGGCTAGGTAGTCCCTGTAGGGTGCTTTTGAGGCCCTTGGCATGTAGGCTAGGTGGAGCCATATGTGACTGTGTGTTTATAGGTGTCTGCTGAGGCCCAAGGTATGTAGGCTAGGTGGAGCCTATATGACTATGTGTTTACAGGTGTCCACTGAGGCCCTAGGCTAGGTGGTTGGGGTTGGCCACCCTGACTACTGAGGCCCTTTGCGCGCTGAGTCCGGGGGCTTGTCTTGACTAGGCGGTCCTGCGGAGTACATGCCATGTTTATGTTTCCTAATTGTGATTTACATTACATGCATTGCATACATATTGTATATTAGTTTAATAGTTACTCTGGGATTCAACTTTGAACTCCAGACTAGTTCAAAGGATACAGGTGAAGACAGTAGCAGTCGGAGGTGTGAAGAAGGTAGGGCTTGATACGAAAAGACGAAGAAATAGAGGATGCCCTATTGTTTTTGTACTTCTGTATTTGGGACGATTGTATGATTTATACTCATTGTTCGGTATTTATTTTAAACGATTGTACCCTTAACCCTACGGGGATTACTTTATGTTTTTGTATGTACATTTACAAGTATATTGTAAGTTGTCCAAACCGGTCATATGCTCTGCCACGCACACTCTGATATATGATTAAAGTGATTAATTAATGAAGGAAAGGTAACAAGTGAAAATGTATCCCTCTAACCCGCCACCCAAAAGAGCAAGGCCGGTAGGGGTGTAACACAAGGCATGTCATGATGACTCAAGGCAATCTGTCCCAGAGGCTTCTTTCAACTCAATAAAAGGTGTTGTATCTAGTCAAATATTTATTGCCTCTAGTCACCATGACTCAAGGCATATCATGATGACTCAAGGCAATTCTTCCAAAGACTCTTTAACGTGATAAACCTTTTTGCCTCTAGTCAAAAAGTTATTTGCCTCAAGGCACCATGACTCAAGGCATTCACTTTATGCCTCCAGTCATGTCGTTCTTTCAATTTTTGAATTTTGGAAACATTGATGCCTCAAGTCAGGCCTCTAGTCACCATGACTCTAGGCATTTATATCATGCCTCCAGTTAAATACCTTTTGCGCTTTTTAAACTCTAGAACTGTGCATGCCTCAAGTCATGGTAAATCAAGGTATCAAATGTATGACTCAAGGCAAATCCTCTTCTTGACATTTTTCAACTAACATCTTTTATATGATTTTTGCCTTAAGTCATTCAAGCTTGCCTCTAGTCATGATGCCTCAAGGCAACCTCTTTTTAACTAGAGTCATATTTCTCTATTTTTCAAATCACAATCTCCGGAAATAAATGCTAGACTTTTAAGACTGGATATTTTTTTAAAGGTCCATTCCTAAAAGTCTTCATTTAACTTTAAAAAATATGGGAGACTTTTGGGACCAGATATATTTTAAAGGTCCGGTCCTAATATGGCAGACTTTTAGGACCTGAATTTTTTCAATGTCCGGTCTTAAAAGTCTTCATTCTCTAAACATAAGAAATGGTGACACTTTTAGGATCGGATAGTTTTAGAATAAGGTCTTAAAATATTATTTTGTAGGACTAGAGTTAATTTGGATCCGGTCTTATAAGGTTTCTTTCAATTTTAAAATATATGGTGATGATTTTTGAACTAGCTATTTTTAAAATCCGGTCTTAAAAGTCGATATATTTAAGCTATTGGAACCCCATGTAATGTTCGTCTCTTTTCAAACAATGCCCTAGGGTTCAAGACAATCACTCGTAAGGGGTTCAAGACAACCGCACGCAGGGTGGTTCTGTTCTTCAAGCCCTAAATTTGTGTCTCGTCGTTGTTACCTCTCCTGAGGTTGATCATTATCAGTCTCCTTTTTCTTTATCTTTGTTCTTTTTCTAACAAATATAAAGAAAAAGGAAACTAAAAATGAACAACCTCAGGGAGGGTTAAAGACAACCGAGGTTCTTCTCAAGGTAGGACCCTCGTTGTCGTTGTTTTTACCTCTCCTGATTTTGATTATTATCGGTCTCCTGTTTCTTTGTCCATTTTCTTTTTTCAGAAAAAGCAAACAGACAAAGAAAGAGGATACTGAAAATGATCAAAATCAAGAGAGGTAAAAACGACAACAAACGAGGATCCATCCTTGAGAAGAATTATCACTTTATTTGTTTGTATGTTTGTTTGAATAGTATAAATGATGTTTTCTTTGTTCTTAACGTTGTATTCTGCAAATTTTCAATGTCAACAATGACACACAAGGACTTTGTTTTGTTTTCTTTGTTCGTGCATGACTACATTTCCTTACGACTGTGTATGGACCACTGATGAGCACTATTTATGCCATGTTTTCCCTGTATTTTATGACTGAATTGTATGGTGAATATGAACTTAACTGCATTCAATCTAAGCAAAAAACATTAATTCATTGTACAAGGAACTTAAGGATAAATTCCACTTACATCCTAAACATGTGCTAAGAAAGAACAAGTTTTGAGGTTTTATGAGAAAATCGCATAACATAGCTGATGTTATGTTATAGCATCAGGATAGCTTGCTATATTGAAGTGTAATACAATGCATCCCTGAAGCTATAGCAGAGTAAGTGACGCAGTGTTATGCGGCATATGTTCTATCTTTTGTCAAGGCTGTTTTAGGAAATATAATGCAGGTCGAGAACAACGGTTAGATTGCTGATGTATTAAAATATAAGATGCGGAGGATCGAAACTAAAGATTTGAAGAATCCTGTAGGATCAGCAGAATCAATCTACCGAGATTGAAAAAAGAGATACGATTGGACCTCGACAGATTAGGAAAGGCCCAATTCGTTGAACGTATGCTGCAAGTAGACCAGACTATGTAAGGAAACAACAGCCAACCCTAAAAAGGGTTGAAGTCATCGAGAGTCAAAGATCAATCATATACGGCCGACTCGAAAGAAGAGTGAGAGAAGTTACTAAGCACGATGACTCTAAGAGAACCCAGCATCCTTCCTTTCAATGAGACGGAGTAAAGAGTCGTGGAGTTGTGACGTGACAGGGCTTCTTCCATGCCATCAGAACCTCCATCAAACTTTCTGTTTCTTTTTCTTTATTTTAATTATAGTCAATCTTTTGTCATGGGCTATTCTGTAGTACTTTATTTTGTGATTCCCTTATCAGTCTTGAACTAACTTCCTGTGGCTGAACGAGGATGATTTTCTAAGTATAGAATGAACCTAGTTGCTAGTTCTTAATTTAATACATTCAGTTTGTTTATCAATGATTTAATTTATTGTCGATTAGTGAGAGCTAAGGGCTAGATCAGTGGTCTCGGCTTACTGAGAGGGAGTCGGGATTAGACATTTGAGAAACAATGATTGCTAAGTAGGCTGGTGCAAGGCTTGACCTATTATTGTATACTTCAGGAATGGGTCTACCTCTCATAACCATAACACCTTGATTTGTATTGATAATCTAACTAGAAAAATCGTCATAGACATATGCGAGAAGTACAGACTAGGATTGTACGTATCGGACGCGAGAGCTTCAGTAGATTAGCGTGGTAGGTTAACTGAATAACATTGTAAGGGGTGTTCATGCTGTAGCATTTGCGAGAGCGATGCAATAAGAATGCTATAGCAATGCGTATAGGCAGCTGGGGGATTGATATGCTTAGAAAGACAATCTATCTTTTTACTGATATCTTCTTACGACTACAATCATTTAGTTACTTTCCTGTTTATTAGTATAGCTATAAAAACTCTTAAACAAATCAGATTTATTCTCTTGTTAAACCAACTAATTCTACAATTCGGTGTTATCATTTGGTATATCAGTCTCTGTGGGACAATACTCGACTTACTCTTTATTACTTATTCGACTGGTTCACTTGCCATCAAGGAAATCGACCAACAACCACTTGATGAGAAATGAAATTTAAACATATTTTTCAATATATTTTTTATGATGCCTATAAAGGGCAACATCCAGTACATAAAAAAATTCAATCCTCCATATTGTTGCGGAGGAGGGGGCTTGAGAAGATTGGTACTCCATGTCATTGGCGTGGAGTGCCATGTTGAGCTTGTAGTTGATGGTATGCATAAGCCCAACCAGTTTGCCTAAGCATCGGTCGATGTGATCAACGCAGGCCTTCAGGTGCTCCAGCATTTGCTTTGTAGATGGATTCGACGGTAGTGGAGGAGGCTTTTGAGGTTGGAAAGGAGGAGGAGGAAAAGGAGGACCCTGTGGTGGTGGAGCAAACATTATGGTGGAGGCTAGGAGGTGGTTGTAGAGAAAAGGAGGAAGTGGGGAAGAATGTGAAGAAATTAAAGTAACAAGGGGCTTAAATAGAGCACCATGGTTGGAGTGTCCTCAAAATATGAGGAGATACATAGTTGCCAAGTTTACTTGGAAGCCGAAGAGACTCTAAGCATTCATTGAACACAGAGTGTAAGGATACACGACTCTGCTATCTGAAGAATTTGAAATGACTGAACTTTTAAGACCGGATATTGTAAAACTACCATTCTTATAAATATTATTTTTATAAGAAAAAAATCTTACTTTAAAAAAATGTTAGGATAGACTTTTAGAACCGGATATTTTCAAAGGCCGGTCTTAAAAGTATGTTTGAGACCAGCTCATTGGTGAAATGCGGTCTTAAAGGTATTTACAAATTTCCACTTAAATTCCGATTGTTTCCCAATTCATTGCACATTTAATCCATTTCGTACCTTTCTGCCCTAACTCGTTACCCCATCCTGATAATCCTCTATGTCCCTAATCGTCGTCTCTACTCAAACCATGGTTAGATACAAGACAACTGCCCATGGGTACATTTGGCGCTCGCGGCCTACACAGAACGGATGAAGAGATGCCTACTCCCCCTCTAGCCTTCTATTTTGAATGAAGAGTCCCGGTCGTGGAACTCATTGTTATTTCTGATGATGAAGACATGCTCGCTCCCCCCTCCAGCCTTCAGACTTTGAAGAGGTTTCCGCTCCCCCCTCCATACTTCTGACAATACCCCAAACCTCCTGGCCCCTGCAGGCCTCTCGCTGTATACTCCCAACTTGAGTCTATTGAGATTCGTGTCGCCTATCTTAAACAGGAAATGGCTCAACTCTAGTGGGAATTTGAAGCTTATGAAGCTCATGCAAATGCATAGGTTAAGGAAGTTAAAAATTTGTAGTTTCCTTTTTCTTGTTGTATATTTTCAGTTTTGTTTTTCTTGTTGTACATTTTTTGTTTCGTTTTTCTGGATGTTCTCTTGTTTGTTTGTTAGTTTTGTTTTTTTTTTTTTTTTTGCTTGAAGGTTGTTCTCTTATTCATTTGCTCCACTAATGAAAGAATGTGCATTGCTTTTTCTTTTGATCTTCTTAGCAACCCATGTTCCCTAAATAATGGTAATAAACTAGTTTTGAAACTAGAGAGGGCAAGTGTATCATATAACCAATAGAGTATAACAAAAATTATGTAAATAAAAAATCAATAATAGACTTTTAGGACTGGATATTTTATAAAACTCCGGTCTTAAAGTAATTGAATTGAAAAATTAAATAATATACTTTTAGGACCGGATACTTTATAAAACTCCGATCTTAAAAGTAATCAATTAATTATAGACTTTTAGGAGTGGATACTTTACAAGAAACCAGTCTTAAAAGTACATGTAGGATCGGATATTTGTTAAATTCTCTCTTAAAAGTATTTACTAATTATATATACCAATTGAATCATTCCTTACAATCCATATCGTATCTCTCTGCCCTAACTCCTCACTGCGTCCCTGATAATCCTCTCTATCCCCATCTGCTCAAACAATGGTTAAATAAAAGACAACTGCTCTCAGGGGTTCTTCTGATGCTCGTGCCTTCCATAAATCGATATCCAGGGCGCCTGAAGCGAGAGTGCCTTCTATTCTGACGGAAGAGTCACGGGTCTTTTGACCCATTTTTATTTCAGATGATGAAGAGATTGCCGGCCACCCCCTCCAGCCTTCAGACCATAAATAGGTTCCCGCTCCCCCTCTCCAGCCTTTTCACAATACCGCTGACCCATCCCCTCTTTCCTCTAATGATGCATTGATACTGATGCGCATAAGACAGCAACTTGCTGATCTCCAAAGGGAAAAATGCTGCTCATATCGATGCCGCCAAGGCATTGGCCGATAATAAGCTTTAGGATTTTTAGTCACATTATTGTTGTTGTTAATTTTCAGTTTGTTGTTCTTATTTTTCTTTTGTACATGCATACTATCCTGTAATGTAAGAAGCATAAAGAACTAAGCTTGTATCTTCTTTTTGTTCATATTCTCCAATAATGAAAGAAGCTTATTCTCTAGTATCATTTATTTCATTCAGTTGCTGCTGCTCTCGCCAAAGCGAATCCTCTCTTTTTTAGGTCAATTGAAAAGTAAATGAGGACCTTTAGGACCGGATACTTTATAAGTAACCAGTCTAAAAAATATTTGACTTTTAGACCGGATATTTTTTAAAACTCCGTTCTTAAAATTAAATGAAGAGAAAAAAGTTAGGACCGGATTCTTATAAACCACGGGACTTAAAAATTAAATGAATAAAACATTAAATGTATACCTTTAGGACTGGATAATTTATAATTAACCGGTCTTAATAAAATCCCAAAATGCTAAAAAATGTATGTGTCGCGTAGAAAATTAAATTTCCCTCTCTGAACTTCTCTTGTCACGCCGAAAGTGATAACAAATGTTCTGTCTCCGGTGTTTGTGTGTTGCTTCGTCGCTACTTCGCGTTGCTCTCTTAATAAGCTAATGTTGATCATCTTATCACTTTCTGGTTCCTTAGTTAAACGGTGATACACCAAGCTGTAAGAAGTGTTTCGATTATAATTTTTTGATTTTTCTACTTATTGTTTTGGGTTTTTCATGGGTTGATCGAAATCGATGAAATGTTCTCATGAGTTCCTCTGTTGTTAATGAATATTGTATTTTCAAGATTATATTTGCAGTTGAGAGCTACCCAACTAACCAACAAGTGTTTTTAGGGTTACTTTTGTTGTTTGCAACAACAACGTTCATGGAGAAGAAATCATCAGCAAAAGCATTTGAATTTATATGCTATAGGTGAGTCCATAAGACCTTCCTACAATGTGTTTTTTTCCTCGTCATGCATTTATTTTGCTTCTTGGATTCATTGTGATACATTTACGACCAAGAGTGATTCTTCGTGATGCATATAATGGGCAAGTTTCTCCTTCAAAAAAAAAAAAATAAAAATAGATAACCTACATTGAGCATATGCATTTGAAGTTGGCTTAGTTTATATGCAATTTTCAATTTTTTTGGATAATGTATGTTAAATCTTTTCGTCTATAGGAATTCTACTTTGGATCACAATTGAATAAATGCTTTACGGGTGAGTATTGAATATGAGAATGGGGTGAGGGAATTTATAGAATTTGATAAACGAAATGCTCATGATGATAGTGGGAAGTTTTATTGCCCTTGTGTCGAATGTTTGAATGAGAGGCAACTAAGCCCTGAAGTTATATACACACATTTAATTTGTGAAGGATTTTGTAAAACCTATACAGTATGGGTATGGCATTATGAAAAAATGACACAGATATGGATGATCGCATAGAGGGCATTATTCGTGATGTAGGAGAAGAGGCTTTTGAGCAATCATATGTATATGGTAAATATGTGCAGTGATGCAAAGACACCACTATACCCTGGGTGTGAAAAATACCAATTGTTGAACGCTGTATTGAAATTAGTAAGCTTAAAAGTGCATTATGGATGGAGCAATAAGAGTTTTTCAGAAATGCTTGAGGCTTTTAAGGACATGCTTCTAGAAGATAATGTGTTGCCGCATCGATACTATGATGCTAAGAAAATACTTTGTCTATTGGGGATGGAATACAAAAAGATACATGCATGTCTGAATGATTGCATATTGTATAGAAAAGAGTTTGAAGAGAAGAAAAATTGTCTGATATGTGAAACCCCAAGGTACAAATCAAATAAGGGGCCTACAAAAGTGTTGTGGTATCTTCCAATCATACTAAGGTTCAAGTGCTTGTTTGTAATGAAAATGATATAAAAAATTTGGGGTGGCAAGCAGATGGGAGGATTTTTGATGGAAAGCTTCGATATCTAGCAATTCTTCTCAATGGAAGAAAATCGATACTTATTTCCTAACTTCAGGGAAGAACCTAGGAACCTTAGGCTTGCCCTTAGCATGAATGACATAAATCCCTATGGTAGCCTTAGCAGCATACATAGTTCATAGCATGTATTCCTGATTATTTACAACTTACCTCCTATATTATGCATGAAACGAAAGTACATCATGTTGTCTATGTTGATTTCGAGACCAAAACAACCCAAAAATGATATTGATGTTTACCTTGAGCCCTTGATCAAAGACTTGAAGGAGTTTGGGAAGAAGGTGTCGATGATTTTGACTCTTTCAAGAAAAAGGTTTTTAAAATGCGAGCCATGATATTTTGTACTATAAACGACTTCCCAGCATATGGTAACTTGTCAGGGTATAGTGTAAAAGGATATAAAGCATGTTCGGTTTGTGAAGAAGGCACATGCTACCATCAACTTCAACGTGGAAGAAAGATGGTTTATCTTGGACATAGGAGTTTTCTTAAACTGGGCCACCCATATTGTCGATTAAAGAAAGCTTTTTTTTTTTGTGTGGCCAAGAGTATGAAGATGATCCGGTGACATTGATTGGGGAGCAAGTTTATGAAAAGGTGAAAAATACAGTGTCATCTTCGGTAAGACTGCAAAGAGTAGAAAAGAAACAAATCTATGGAAAAAGAGATCTGTATTCTTCGATCTTCCATATTGGCGCAATCTTGAAGTGAGACATTGTATTGATGTCATAATGTGGAGAAAAGCGTATGTGATAGTATTTTTAGCACGCTTCTCAACATACAAGGTGGTTCCAAGGATGGTGTGAAGGCAAGATTGGATTTCAAGCAATGAGAATATGCGAAGACTTACATCCAAGGGCGTATGGTAAGAGAACTTATTGTCCCCCAGCTTCTCATACTTTGTCTAAGGATGAGAAAAGAAGTTTTTGAGAGTGTTTACATGGAACAAAAGTTCTCTCGGGGTATTCTTCAAATTTTAAGATGCTTGTATCGATGAAGGACTTGAAATTAGTAGGCCAAAAGTCTCATGATTGTCATATTTTAATGCAACAGCTTCTCTCAATAGCTATTGAGGCATTGCCGAATATGATCTTCACACATTTTGACAAGATTTTGTTTCTTCTTCAATGCGATTTGTAGTAAAGTTTTCGATATTGAAAAGTTAGATGAATTGGAAAATGAAGGATATCTTATCTTGTGTCAGCTTGAGAAACTTTTTCTTCCTACATTTTTTGACATCATGGTTCATCTAATTGTTCATCTAGTAAGAGAGATAAAGTTGTGCGGCCCTATCCATTTACGATGGATGTACCCAATTAAAAGATCTATGAAATTCCTAAAAGGGTATGTGAAGAACGCATACCGGCCAGAAGCATCAATTGTTCAGAAGTATGTTTTTGAAGAAGCCATGGAATTTTGTCAAAATTATTTAGCCAAAGTAAGACATGTTTGGCTTCCTAAATGTCAGCATGTTGAAGGGGATAAACGAGGGGCTTCAGTAAAGAATATGGATCCTGATGAATTGTCACAAGTCCACTTATACATCTTGAATAATGTTGATGAAGTTCAAGCCATTATAAATGCACATAAAGAAGCTGTAAGGAAAGAAAATCATCGAATAACTGAACAAAGCTTAATTTTGCAAATTGGTTCAAACAAAAGGTTGAGCAGAGGAATGTGTTTCGATAAAATAAAATGGTTAGTATGTTGTCCTAAGGTTGATGTCATAAGTTGGAATTTGTATATGATCAATGGTTATACATTTTATACGAAGTCCCTAGATGATAAGAGCACTATTCAGAACAATAGTGTTATGTTAAAGGCTGAATCTAAGCACTTCTCTAGTTTGAAAGACAAGAGGCCTAAATTAGCAGTCATGCCTTATTATGGGGTTATTGACGAGATTTGGGAGGTAGACTATGTGAAAATTAAATTTCTCATTTTCAATTACAAGTGGGTTAATGTCAATAATGGTGTTCAGATCGATTGGCTAGATTTACATTAGTCGATATTAATAGTAGAAGTTTTGAATATGAACCTTTTATTATGGTAGACCAGGCAAAACAAGTATTCTTATAACCGATCAGGAAAATAAAATGTGGTCTGTAGCTTTCCAAGGAAAAAGAGTCATTGATATTGATGATGAAATTCATTCAATTTATGGTCTTCCTGAGAGTACTCCTTTTTCAAGAGGTCTCCTGGACGTGAACGAAGAAGATGAGGCGGATAATGAACCCGGCATAAAAAATGATCATCATGAAGGGATATGGGAGGATATCCCTTTATGAAAGAGACAATTCATAAGGTAATATTCATATGCAGAATTCCTTGAAAATTTTAAGGTTTTAACTATATTCCTTCTTATGTTTTTAAACAATGTTATTGACTGTGAAGCTTTTGTTCTTTTTTTCTTTTTTTTTTTTTGGCAGGATCCGATCAAAAGGGGCTTGTTACAAAAGAGGAATGTTATGTTGTTGGGTGGGAATCTGATGAAGACATGGTGAATTGGGCATGTATGTTCATTTAGGTGCTATCTTTGTAACTCATTGTATTTGTAACTTATCTTATTGTGTATATTCATTTAGATGTTGTACTATAATAGTATATTCATTAAGAGGCCACATAACTCATGGTAAATAATATTTGTATCTATTCCAATTCAATTTGTAATTTATAATGAATTGTTCATAACTTGTAGGTTAAAGTACTGTCTTTTAGGTACTAGATTGGATGGTGGATGTGTATGATCAGGAAGAAACAGAACAGGGGGAAATTTGACATTTAAGACCGGTGTATTTAATAGTCCGGTCTTAAAAGTCTATTTTTTAGACCGGACTTTTTTCTTCGGTCTTAAAAGTCATAATTTTTAAGATCGGATGTATTCATTAGTCCGATCTTAAAGATCGGTACTTTTAGACCGGTGTATGTAATAGTAAGGTCTTAAATTTCGATTTTTTAAGACCGGTATATTTATTCGTCCGGTCTTAAAAGTCAGACTTTTTAGACAGGATGTTTATTTATCTGATCTTAAAAGTCATAGTTTTTAGACTGGCCTTTTTAGTTGTCCGGTCTTAAAAGTTTGGTTTTAAGACCGAACAAAAACTATATCAGGTCTATATAGTATGAATTTTAAGAGCTAATATTTTTAATGTCCGGTATTAAAAAATTTCTTTGCCAGCTACCTTATGGCTTTGTGGTTTCAAGCCATGCTTTAAAACCGCTAGGTACAGGTTCGAGATGTGGCAATCCAAAAAAACAAAAAATTCTTGAAGATCGGTTCGCGTCCGGTCTAAAAAGTTACAGACTTTTAAGACCGTTTGGAACGAGACGGTTGCAGATCCGGTCTTACAATGCCTTTTTTGTCCGGTCTTAAAAACATTTTTTGTACCCATGTTCTTAAGTTTTTATCTTTCACCAAATTCAGCTCACTCTTTGGTGTCAGCTAATTCTTAACACATGTGTGAGTCTGGAAGTTGTCATCGAGACTGAAAAGGACTGAACCACCACCACCAAACATGGTGTTCTTGCAGATCCTCACGGAGGGAACAAGGAAAGAGGAAGGTACGAGAATGAGCGGAGCCAGTAATGAAGCAGGGAGGGGGCGGGCGCCAGACGAATAAGAAGAATGGAATGAGGTGAAAGGCATGATGAAAATTCAGGCGCGTGTTTAGCCTGGAGTACTAATGTTGTGTTGCCATTTGAATAAAGGAAGGCTTGCAATATAATCTAAAAGGCATGCCACAAATAAATTAGATGAATATTGTTTTTTCCCCACTGTGATCCCTCTGTTTATATTCTAGATTCACTTTTTATGCTTAGAGTATTGGTAAAATGAAAAGAGGAAAAAAAAAACAAAAAAACAAAAAGGAAAGAGAAATGAAAGAGATAAGCATGAAAGGTTACAGTTCTGATGGGTCATCTAATTGATTACAGGCATTAATTTATTACTCACTCACTCAGCCACACCATTCAAATCTCTCATCCAGGGACACAAGAAGGAGGGAGCAGGTTTTCTCAGAAATCCTTCTCTTTTATTTTTCGAATCTCATTTTCACTTTTCGATAAAAAAAAAAAAATGGACGGTTCGATTTAATATTTTAAAATAATAATGTTAATGTTTTATAAATTAATTTTTTTATTAATTTTGTTTGTATTATAAGTACAAATTATGTAGATAATGATTTAACAGTTTAAATTTATTTATTCATGATTAAGATAATAGTTTTATAAAATATTAAATTTGGATCATCTATATTTTGGAGATTAGATATTGAGAAAAAAAAAAGAGGAGAAAAACAACACCAGAAGACGGTGAGAAGGCAACACAATAACGGAAAATATGAGAGACTAATGCTGGAAAATACTACTCTCTAATTTACATTTAATATTCAATTTTTTTGTTAAACGATGTGACCACGCCCCCTGTCCCTTTCCTTGACACGCATTATGAATAACGATGTGACCTTTGAGGATGGCGAGCCCTTCCATGTAGCTCGGTGTTTCTTACACGCGTAGGAGACTGTTTATAGACGAGAAAGAGAATAGGCGTTTTTTATAGATTAATTTTTGAAAAAATCCTATATAAATATCATTTGAATTTGTAAAACTTTTTAAATATATGTTGAATTTGTTAAATAATTTAAAGATATCAAAGACCATATAGGGATTTAAAAATTCGGATAAATTTATCCTTAATTTTAAAAAATCTTAAAAAGAATATTTTTTTAAAAAGATATCAGCCACCGGGCGCTTTTTTTTTTTTTTTTTTTTTTTTTTTTTTTTTTTTTTGCAGGTGGGGGTGGGATTTTTTTTTTTTTTTTTTTTTTAAAAAAAGAAGATTTATTAAATAAGGGAGGTGGGGTTCGAACCCCCACCCCCACACGGCCACACCCCATGGGGCCAAATGGCCCTCCTTTGATATATATATATATATATATATATATATATATGTTAATAAATATATATTAACTTCTTAACATTTTTTCCATCAACAAATAAATAATGCATTATTACAAATCATTCAACGATTCTGAAGTCTTTTCAACGGTATTTACAAAATTTTTAATGGCATTTATGAATTTTTTTTTTAAGTTTACCTTTTTTGCCTCTAAGGGAAAAAAAAAAAGGTAATGCATTATCACAAATCTTTCAGTAGCGAGTTATAAATTTTTCAACAAGCGTTTACAAAATTTTCAATGGTATTTACAACTGTTTTTTAAGGTTTATCTTTTTTTGTCTCGAGAAAAAAAATGCATTATCACAAATTTTTCAACGGTAGTTACAAATCTTTTAACGGCATTTACAAAATTTTTAATGGCATTTATGAAATTTTTTTTTTAGGTTTACCTTTTTGCTTTTAAGGAAAAACAAAAAAATAATGCATTATCACAAATCTTTCTATGGTATTTACAAATCTTTGAACGGCTTATAAAATTTTTAATGGCATTTATCTTTCAACAACAGTTACAAATCTTTCAATGACATTTACAAGAGTGTTTGTTGATGGAAAAAAATGTTAAAAAGAATATATATATATACACATATATTTGTTAATGGATATATATATCAAAGGAACCAAGTAGGTCATTTGGCCCCATAGAGGTGTGAGGGGTTGAACCCCACCCCCTCACTTTCATGAATCTTTTTTTTAAACCCCCCCCCCCCCCAAAAAACCCCATCGCCAGTGGCCACAGCCAAGCCGTTAGCGGTCCTCGGCGAGTCATTTTTATTTTTTAAAATTTATTTAAAACTAAGGGCAAAAAGGTAAATTCACCCAAATTTGTAAATCCCCATATAGTTCTTGGTACATTTAAGTCATTTAACAAATTTAACAGACATTTAGAGGTTTTGTAAATTCGGATGATATTTATATAAGATTTTTTTTCCTAATTTTTTGTTTTTGTTTTTTTTTTTTTAAAAACAATCATTATAATTTAATATTATTTTTTCAACAAATGTTTATTTGGAAACTGTTGTTGAAAATTAAGTCAAAATTTTAAAAATACCACAATTTCGTTTTAACTTTGGTTTCTAAAAACAGATTTTAATGAATATCATTAAATTTACTTTTTGCCGTAGTACAATAAATATATAAATATGCAGTTGTGAGAACAATTATAATCATAATATTAATTAATTAAGGTTTCAACATTTTTATATTTGGATATTCAAAAGTAATATTTTCAAATTTTTTTAAAATATAAATTAATTTTAGATTTAGATAAAAATCAATTTCTATTAAATTACTATTAGATTTTTTTCCACCTTCAAGCAAATTTGAAGAGAAAATGACACTCAGGTCCTAAGGACCATAAAAAATTACAAAAAAAATTCCAATAGAAATTTACATTTTTAAAAAGTCCCTGGACTTTTTTGATATTATTTGTTTTAAAACAAAATTCGGGTTTTTAAATTTTGTTGTAAATATAGCGATTCTATTGTGAATGTGACTTGTTCGAGTTATGAATGTCCTTTTAAAATTTTGTTGTAAATATATCACTTCCTGTTGTGAATATAACATTTTTGTTGTAAATGACCTTTATACTCTTAGAGACTTGAGTTTGAAACAAAATCCAAGTGTTTAAATTTTATTGTGAATATGACATTTCCTATTGTGAATATAGTTTTTTTCCTGTTGTGAATGGTCAAATTTTTAAATTTTGTTATAAATATAACAGTTTTTGTTGTAAATATAACGTTTACGTGTTGTTAATAGAAATAATATCAATATATGAATTTCTGTTAGAATTTTTTTATAATTTTTTATGATCTTTAAGATCTGATTATCATTTTCTCAAATTTAAAAGGACCAGTCATCCTATGCCTTTGGTTAGGTACAATTGTACAAAGCAAAACTGGCCACGCTCATTAAGAACAAGAAAGAAACCAACAAAACATAAGTAACGACAGCAAATCTCAAATCTCGATCTTTCTGTCACACATGTCACAATCTCGCTCGATAATTACATCACATCAGATAATAACACAAAGTCTCTTTCTCTCGTACTCAATAATTAACATATAAATACAAATATTTTATATTTTTGCAAATACTTCAACGGAGAAAGAGAACAATATATTTTATTGTGCCTGTTGCAGCTGAGCGTTAAGAGTGTTGTTGCAGCTGAGCGTTAAGAGTGTTAAGACCAGCAATTTTAAAAAAAATCTACTAACGCTGAACGCCTATTTAGTCTGTTTGAGTTGAGCGTTACGAAAAGACTCAAAAAGCTTGTTAAGGAAAAGCTTCACCATTGAGCTTTCTTCAAAAAAGCTCTTGATTTTTTTTGTAAGTACCACTTCTACCACTATCAATCCAAACATAAATTAGATAGTTTTTAAAATTTACATTCTCTACCGAACTTTTTTAAAAAATCAGATATTTTTTAAGTTACCGCCCTTACCGCCAACCCAAACAGGCTCATTATCTTTTGGACTGACGTTTGTGATCTTAAATCTAGATTGATTTCCCTTAAAAAAATTTAAAAAATAAAAGTGAAGAAAAACTATTATAAACTTTATTTAGAAATATCCAAAATATATCAATATAAAATTAACAATCATATACTTAACCAATTATCTCTAATAATAATTATTAATATATAATTTTAAAATACAATGATTTTTTAATTTGTTTGCATTTTCTCTTATATAATTTGATTAAATGGACGATAATGAATATATTTTATTTAAACACTTATCAACACTTTGTAATATTTTCAATTTAATTTGCTTTGAAAACTCCTATATGAGAGCACATGATGTGGTTGTGAAATTGAGGAAGACGTTTTTGTTGCCTCTGTAGAAATGTGGAATGTGGATGAGGACGAGAGAAAAAAGTCTCTTTCTTGCTGATTCACGAAATATTCCCAAGATGAATGTTCCTATACGCAACTTGGATTCAAGAAAGGAGGAGGAAAATAAGAAAACTTATTTTATTCAATTTCAAGTGTAATTGGCATTGGTTGGACAATTCTATTGCAGAAGGGGAAAAAAACCCTGGATGTCTTACTTTTAAAGCATAGATATGCTATTAAGAAGAGTCATTGGAATCTTTTAAATGGAGAAACATATCATCTAAGACTTTCTTGCCAGTTATTATTGCATTTGATTTTCATCACACACACCATTTGACACTGAGTTGAGCTTATCTTATCCTTTTGAACTCATCTCGATATTCTTATGACCCCTTTGACACCCTTCATATTAGCCTCTTTCCACGTAAGTGTTCACTGCAGACGATTTCTCACATACACACAAATCTCTATAATATCAGTTTACTTTTAAGGAATCAGGTTATCTGTTAAGCATTTTGCTTAATTGAGAGAGCTGATCATATTTTGATCCTCCAGATCTAATTGGGATGGTCTATATATATATATTGAATTTTTTATAATGATTATTTTTAAATAAAAATCGAAAATATAACAATTAAAATATTATCTTTATTTTATATACTAAATCCACTGAAATAATTTTTTTTTAAATAAATATAGACTCTTAAAAAATTAGATATGGACCGTTCATATGACAAGGGTCCATATATGATTATCTCTCCTTGCTTAGTAAAATGCTTAGCAGGGAAACTTGTTCCCTTTTGGAATTGAATCTTCGTAGTGTTTTTGTTTTTGTTTTTGGAACATGGCATTGAATGAAGAGCACCAAAAATTCATCACCACTGCACACCATTTAGATATAAAATAAAGATAATATTTTAACTGTTAATTTAAAAAATGTTTGAAAATATTAAATCCGGACACTTGAAATTCTATTTAAATTATGTAGATCTTACCGTAGTGACAAGCTCTTCGTTCTTACCATTATGATTAGCATTGAAATTAGCTTTTTCCTTTTTATGGAGAGTTTATAGTTTTCTAAGTTATAAATACTGATATCTACATTCATAAATTGTTAATTTGTAAGAGAAAAAGATTGATATAGTAACTGATGATGTGGTTCTCATTCAGCGTGCGCATAGATTAATTTTGGATTGAGTAGTAGATTACAAATTAAGGGAAGGTTATGAGCATATATTTTCAATTTTATATTGATAATAAATAAATTTTACCATCCTTTTATTTTTTAAAACTCTTTTAGGTTGATCTTTAATTTGTAGCAACTTATATATCACTGAATCAGCTTAAGAATACAGAAATGATACTTATATAAGTGAGAAAACTATAAAGACGTAATAAAAAACTATGACCTAATTAAAAACCAAGTGAAAATTAAAAAACTTGCGAATTAATTTTTAATATATATAATATAAAAGCATACATCTCTGTGTATGTATATGCAAACAGCCAAGGAAATTCATATAAGCTAAAATATCACTTGTGTAGAGCTGAACATCATCTAGCATCAAAAGAAAGCTCAATATCTCAACAATGGCAAGTGCCTCTCAGATTGCCCCACCTGCCGTTAGAAGGTAACCAAAACTTATAACCTCACCTTCATACACACAAACACAAACACAAACACCCTCAGCTTTTTCTAATATAAGTAGTTGAAGCTTGAATGTTACAGACTTGAAGGAAAGGTGGCTCTGATCACCGGCGCGGCAAGAGGACTCGGCGAGTGCACGGCAAGACTCTTCACCCAGCACGGGGCTAAAGTGGTAATTGCAGACATTATCGACGACGTAGGTCAAGCTGTGTCCCAAACCATGCCTGATTCCACCTACGTTCACTGCGATGTCACAAAAGAGAAAGACGTACAAAACGCAGTGGACACGGTCGTTTCAAAGTATGGCAAGCTCGACATCATGTTCAACAACGCCGGGATTAACAGCGCTGTCAACAAAGACAGCATCCTCGAAAACGACTTGGAAGATTTCGAGAGAGTCGTTAGCGTGAATCTCACTGGCGTGTTTCTCGGCACCAAGCACGCAGCAAGGGTGATGATTCCGGCAGGGCGTGGCAACATAATCAACACTGCTAGCGTCAGTAGCATCGCCGGTGGGCTAACATCACACGCGTACACAGGCTCAAAGCATGGTGTTTTAGGGCTGACGAAGAACACGGCGGTGGAGCTTGGCCGGCATGGGATTCGGGTGAACTGCGTATCGCCGTACGTGGTGGCAACTCCGATGTCGAAGGATTTCTTCAGGCTTAATGAGGAGGAAATCAATAATTTATATGCACCTCTGAGAGGTGCTAAGATTGAACCTCAAGATTTTGCTGAGGCTGTACTGTTCTTAGCGAGTGATGAATCTAAGTTTGTGAATGGCCATAATCTTGTGGCTGATGGTGGGTACACTATCACAAACTATGGTTTCACTGTTTTCAAGTAAGTATCTGTTTATAAAAACATAAACTTGGATCTGTACTGTACTGTTGGGAAGTCTGTCTTGGGATGTTTGTGATCAAGTGCTCTTTGTTCTTGTTTTTTATACATGTTTGAATAATCACGCTCATGGGCGTGAGCATATGTATTATCTGTTTTATAAAGTAGGAGTCTGTGGTTCCTCTTATCTTGGGCTTGTTTGGGATGAGGGATTTGAAGGGGAAGAAAATTTTATGAGTTGAATTTAAAAGTATTACAGAAATAGGTTTAGATTTTTTAAATAATTATTTATACTCTTTTATCTTACTTCTTCTCCTCATTAAAATATGTCCTGCCGCCGAACCATTAATTGCCCAACACGGCTGAAGAGAAGCCACAGAAATGAATATTGTATTTAACAAAAATTCCAACTGGGTTTGCTACAGTAGTGGTCCTAAGCAAACATTCCTATCAGCATTTAAGAATGTAAAGTCAGCACAACGCTATTAGAAAAAAAATCAACATCCGTTGAAATGTAAACTTTTAAAGGTTAAGGTGCAGATTAGACAACAAAGTTTTACTCCATGAGCGTCCAACAAGAAAAGTTTTATTCTAGGAGCGCTCAGCACAAAAAAGTTCATGTGCAATCCACCCAAAATTTGACTGTTGCAAATCCTTGTCGAATCCCCCAACCTTGTGTGGTTAAGAAGAGTGAATGTAACCCAAAAAAAAAAAAAAAAAAAAATACAAATGTAACGACTAGATTTCATTTTAAGTAAGGGTGGTAAGTTTTCAAACATGTCCGAGAAAGTCTATGTGTAATCCACCTAAATCCGACTGTTGCAAATACTTACCCAAATCCCTAACCATGTGCATTGGTGAATGCAAAAAAAAAAAAAAAATTCTCAAATGTAACGAGTAGATATTTTAGGTCTACTTAAAAATCACAATCTACACCTACACCGGCAAGTTCGAAAACTTACCACCCTTGCTCAAAATGAAATCTACTCATTAAATTTGTGATTTTTTTTTTTTTTTTCTGCATTCACTCTTCCCAACCCCAATGCACATGGTTAGGGCCGGGGGTCCAAGCAAGGATTTGCAACAGTCAAATTTTGGGTGGATTATACATGGATTTATTTGTGTTGGGCGCTCCTGAAATAAAACATTTTTTTGCTGGGTGCTCCTGTAGTAAAACTTTGTTGGATAATCTGCACCTTAACCCATAAAAGCTTACATTTTAATGGGTGTTGGTTTTTTTTCTTTACAGCGTTGTGCTAACTTATATTTTTATTTATTTTTTTTTTTGGTATTTTAGTCCACTTAAAAGTTTTTGTGCTGGGTACTCTTGGAGTAAAAGGTTTTTGGTCAATTTGTACCTTAACCTTAAAATAAATTTCAACCAATGAAACTTGTTGTAATGATGGAGTGATAGGGCAAAACTTTATAGCCTACAAACTCGCAAAGGTATATGTCTATCCTAACCGCAAATTAAATCGTAATCTAATCCCATATTATTTAATCCTAGAGCCTAATTAAAATCTCCTTCGTCAAGGTAAATCCTAATGCTCAAAATCATATTCAATGATGGCAAATCACTAAATAGATAAAACTAACCAAGATTAAGTAACAAAAACTAATATCAAATTTAACTAAATAACGAAAACAAAATTTAATTCATCCACAAGTTCATAGGTCCTCTAGGTTGCAAAATCAACTAGCCACACATGACTTTAATAAAATTCATAACAAAAATACAAGAATTTAGGTTCAAAGAATAAAGAGAGAGAGAGAGAGAGAGAGAGAAAAGAAAGATTCTCTGTTGCCTCCACGATCCTCTCTCGTCCTTTCGTGGAGATGATGAAGAGAACCAAAAACGCTCAACGCTACTCCTCTACTTCTTCGTTCCTTCTTGTTCTGCGTCTCCCCGATCTGCTCCTTGATCCTCCTCCTGCTTCTCCCTTTCTTCATATATATAACCTAAATATAACTTAGACCGTAGGTCACTGATTCTCCTTTTCTTATTAAAAAGATATCTTATATCTTGTAATCAACTCCGCCAGATCAAGCAATTGATTTTGTTTCTATTTTTCTTGTGCGGGACCACCGAGTTTGGCTGATTGCATATCCTCTTAATTGTCTTCTACTTCTTTCCAAATCAGCTAATATTTCCTACAAAATATAATAGGAAATAAATAGATTTTATATCAAAATACCTTTTTATTTTATAATGATAGTAAAGTATATAAAAGATAATTAAATAGGTATATAATATAAATCAATCCAACTAATTCTCATAAAATATACACCAATTTAATCATAAAATATATACTTATCAAACTCCCCATACTTAAACATTTGCTTGTCCTCAAGCAAAAGAAAGAGAATTCATTATCTGAAAAGAACATTGTCTATGAAATTCCTAAACTTCGAGAGCAATAAACCACCACACTTGGATCATATCGTCAAATCTTATTTAAGTTAATGTCTTATAAGAACAGTCACTAAGCCAATAGAGTGTAATAATCTCATAACATCCCATGATCAAAAGATCGGCAAGTAATAAGTTCAACCATAAGATTAGTAAAAGAATATTATCCTACTCAATTTCTCCAGAAAAATTCAAATGCCCCCACCAAACCAAGCTTTTCATTTAATTATTAAGAATTCTCGGTAGGAAATAACTCATTTTGTCTTCTTTTTTTTTTCTTTTAATTTTTTTTTGTTTCTTGAGTTGTTGTAGGTCCCCTTTTGACACGACCCTGCATATGGGTGATGCGGCTGATCGGTTACTCGGTTACTCTCAACAAGCACCTTAAGAGGCTTTTAGCCCAACTCATAACCCTCTTTGACTTTACTTTTGACGCGAGTGCCAACATTGGTGATGAAGTGCCCCTTACAAAGTGAGGTCCGAGAAGTCATTGGAGTTGTTGTGTGTGTGTGTGTGTGTGTTTTTTTTTTTTTTTTTTTATGAGTCATTTCCTTACACAAAAGTTTTACTTAGGCGGCAAATGTCATCATCTAATTTTCTAAAGAGATCATGTAGCAAAATATTCTTGAACTAATAATCTATTGATCATATTACAAACTAATCCCTATTCTCATAGTCCATCTCAAGATTGCAAAAAAACTCAAGGCTTAGAAACTTGGTTGAAACATTTTTTTTTTCTATTTTAATTTTTGACTTGATAATATTCTTTAAGATGGGGAAAGCTCAAAATTAAGGTCAATCCTCAACAATGCAAAAATCTCAAATAAAAAAAAAATCTTTTCAATTGCATAAGGACAAGCATAACCAAAGAAATTATATCTCTCCCCCACACTGAAATCAAACATTGTCCTCATTGTTGCAAAAATACAAAGAGGGAAAGGAACTAGTACTCCCCTGGTTTAGGCCTCTAACTCTGATGTGGAGTGCTTCCCCTGTACCATCCATAATATTTCAAATTTTAAGGGAGAAGATAGTGCTAAAGCAAGACCTTGTAGCAACAAGAGAAGTGATCTTCTTCAAACCTAAGTAAAACTGAAAGAAAGAAAGAAAGAAAGAAAGAAAAAATAATAAAAAAATATGTAAACAAAACCCTTGGGTTGCCTCCCAAGAAGCGCTAAATTTATAGTCTTCAGCCAGACTTTTCAAAACAATTTCTAATCATAAGTATCAAACACCTCAATTACCTTGTCTTCATTCCTTTTCAAGCAACAAGATATCACACACAAAACTTGATCATTCCAGTTGATTACTTGTACTTCCTCAATCATAGACAATCTTGGAGTACAAGTATTCACTGAATTCAAATAAAGCACAACATGCATATCCTTAAAAATAAATATAGGCACTTCCAAGAATTTAGAGCATCCAATAAAATCAACCTGACTCTCATCAGTAAGAGTCAACACTTCAAGAGGAGGGTCATGAACAACAACAATTGTGACATCTACTTCAATTTGATCACCAACATCACAATCTTTAGGCTCCACAGCCAGAACCTCTTCTAAACATCCACTATTCTCTTCTAAATCAATTTCAAGCTCACAATCACTTTCTACATTATCCATAGTCTCATGCAATTCCACACCTTCAACTTTTTCACAACAATCACTATCAGCATAAGAAGTGGTCGCCATGTTTAAGGAATTATCTTGCACCATAGTCTCAAGGGTTGAAAGAATTTGACTCGCATACATCCCCATATTTTGAACACTTGACTTAATGCTAGTGGCAAACTCCTTTCTCTCTCTATTAGCTATCTCTAAGGATTCCATATATTCCACACATAATCTTTCTAAGTTAGATTTTTCCTTATACTTAAAGGTGTGTTCTTCAACATATGGATAAGAGTAACAAGGACGAGTATTTTTATAAGAACAATAGACATGTGGATCCCTAAAATTTTGTTGCTCAAAACCTTCACTAGGACAAAATGAGTTATCAAGACAAGCTTGGTTCCTAGTAAAATCATCTCTCACAAAATGACTAGTTGTACTATATGGACAATAGTCATACAAAGGATTCCCTCCACAATAAACACAAGACATGTAAACATATTGAGAAGAATCAACATATGGAATACAACCATCATTTATGCTCCTTTTATGCTACCTAGATTCATTCAAAGAATTTAAAATAGCAATCAATCCATCCCGTATAGAAGACAAAGAATTCATCTCCTTCTCAATATTAAGACCAGTTGGTTGCCAATTGAAATCCACTTTTTTTAAAAAAATTCCTAAATAAAATACAATAAAATATTTACGAACTCAAACTTAAATTACTAATGCTCAATCAATTTCGACCAAGACAGTTGTGACACACAAGTCCCTGGCAACAGCACCAAAAACTTGATAGGGCAAAACTTTATAGCCTACAAACTCCGCAAGTGCACGGGCCATATCAAGTAATAAAGTGATAAGAAAAGTATCGTTCCCACGAGGACTTAGTGTCACAACTTTAGTTAAGCATTAATTTCACAATTTCGTTTAAGTTGAGCAAAACAAATTGAATTTAATTAAGATAAAGGAAAAGAAAATCAAAACTAAAATAAAAATAAGAAAACTACCACAATAATCAAATGAGCAACCCGAGTCACTAATCCCTTATTAGCTTCATAAACCTTATTTCTATTCTTTTATTAACTAATTTATGTATAGGATTCCATTCGAGCCATGGTTGGGAACTAATGATTGGTTCTGTCTATAAAGATTTTGGATTGCACTATCTCCCTTCAACCCTTTGAGCGAAATGCGGCAAAAGGAAAGAAAATCCATGGACCGACCCCATCGTCTCCACCCCGTAGGAACTACGAGATCACTCCAAGGACGCCTTCGGCATCCGGGGGTCGCGGACCGACCATAGAACCCCGTTCAATAAGCGGAACGCATTAGCTGTCCGCTCTCAAGTTTTTCACTAATTTAATTAACTTTAATATCAATTTTGTTAATCTCGAGTATATATAGCTATAAGTGCCCGTCGGTCCACTTACAACCCTCTCTTGAGTATAACTTGTTATGTCTAACATAGTTACTCAAGAGGCAACAAAAATCGAACACACTCTTCAACAATTATATGGGGCCATTAGGTATATGTCTATCCTAACCGCAAATTAAATCGTAATCTAATCCCATATTACTTAATCCCATAGCCTAATTAAAATCCCCTTCGTTAAGGTAAATCCTAATGCTCAAAATCATATTCAATGATGGAAAATCACTAAATAGATAAAATTAACCAAGATTAAGTAACCAAAATTAATATCAAATTTAACTAAATAATGAAAACAAAATCCAATTCACCCACAAGTTCATAGGTCCTCTAGCTTGCAAAACCAACTAGCCACACAAGGCTTTAATAAAAGGGTCAAGGTGCAGATTTGCCAAACAACTATTACCCAAGGAGCGTCTGGGCCAAATAACTATTGAGGGGACCAAAATTGCCAATCAACAATTAAAAAGTGGAAAAAAAACACAATTTGGAGCAGATTCGCCAACGAACTATTACCCCGTCATCGTCTTGGTGTCTCCGTCTTCCATTGACTTGTCATAGTGTCGATGACGTCGGCATTTCCAAAGATTCTATTGTTGCTGGGTGTTCCACTTACCCTCTTGAACTCATCCAGTAGTCCACAATGTTCGACTGGCACACACCTTACACCCTAGTTCCATCCCTCCGATGCCACAAGCAAAGAACTGCAGCCGCGCAATGCATGCTCCCATGGGTCCCATCTCTCGTTGGTGTTTTCCTTTTCCAACAAGAAGGCTTAACCGCTCTTTTCTCCAAAGATTTCGCCACCGTCCTACGCCAGTGTCTCACATTTTAACTTAATTGTGATAGTTGTTTTTTTTCTAATAGTTATTTGGTGTTTTTTTCCCACTTTTAATAGTTATTTGGTTTTTTTTTCACTTTTTAATTGTTGATTGGCAATTTTGGTCTCTTCAATAGTTATTTGGCCCAGACGCTCTTTGGGTAATAGTTGTTTGGCAAATTTGCACCTTCACCCTTAATAAAATTCATAACAAAAAAGACAAGAATTCAGGTTCAAAGAATAAAGAGAGAGAGAGAGAGAGAGAGGAAAGAAAGATTCTCCGTCACCTCCACAGTCCTCTCGTCCTTCCGTGGAGATGATGAAGAGAATCGAAACGCTCAGCCGCTACTCCTCTGCTTCTTCGTTCCTTCTTGTTCTGCGTCTTCCCGATCTGCTCTGTGATCCTCCTCCTGCTTCTCCCTTTCTTCATATATATAACCTAAATATAACTTAGGCCGTAGGTCACTGATTCTCCTTTTCTTATTAAAAAGATATTTTATATCTTGTAATCAACTCCACCGAGATCACGCAATTAATTTTGTTTCTATTTTTCTTGCGTGGGACCACCGAGTTTGGCTGATTGCATATCCTCTTAATTGCCTTTTCTACTTCTTTCCAAATCGCCTAATATTTCCCGCAAAATATAATAGGAAATAAGTAGATTTTATATCAAAATATCTTTTTATTCTATAATGATAGTAAAATATATAAAAGATAATTAAATAGGTATATAATATCAATCAATCTA
Source organism: Acacia acuminata (assembly GCA_019022655.1). Taxonomy (NCBI): domain Eukaryota; kingdom Viridiplantae; phylum Streptophyta; class Magnoliopsida; order Fabales; family Fabaceae; genus Acacia; species Acacia acuminata. Next base: position 3,482,916 of record JAFJYI010000053.1, on the reverse strand, counting down.
ACTAATTCTCATAAAACATACACCAATTTAATCATAAAATATATACTTATTATGGATACATTCAATACAAAGGAGGGTTAGTAGAAACACTACTCTCTTGAAATTTAATGTGTATGTATCAAAAGAATTCCCATAATTCTCAAAGTTAAAGGAAGTCATAAGGTCCAAATAAGCTAGGTCATGTTTTAGCTGAATAGACCTGAGCATGTAATATGGGTATAAAGCTTCAACCGAGTTTGAGTCAAAATGCGAGTGTTTTGTCATGTTTATTCCTGAGCCTAATTGCATGCTTTTTTGTTATGTTTAGAACTGAGCGTTCAGAATGATACTTGAAGCTATTTTAAAAGCCTACTTGCATTTAGGCATTTAAAAGGCCTCATATTTGAGGTTCAAGGGCTATAAGAAGGCTTTAAACCTACATTAAATGGGCTTATCCTATTTCCACCCTTGTATTAATTAAAATATAATTTAATATAAACAATATACATATTATTATAGGCTAAAAATATAAGCCCGAGTTATTTAAACAAGCAAAACTTTAAGTAGACCAAAATCCTAACCTCTTGTTAATTAAACAGATCAAGCTTCCAATGTTTAGTGCCCATATTTAGTGTCCCATAGTACTTTAAATAGAGTTGCCTTCAATAGGATGATACATATTCTTAGGAAAAAAAACAGAGACCAAGCCTTATCAGGCTAGGCTATAGGCAGGCCTCGTTAACAGCTTTACCTATTTCCAACTCTAGTTGTAGTGTATATTTCTTAAGATGTGAAATTGGGCTCATAAAAGCATGGTTCCTTCCTATAAAAAAGTAAGCCCATCCGTATGACATGTATCAATTTCCTATAAAAGCTCTTCCTCTCTTGAGTTATTTATATTTTCTGTTGTTATATTCCTCTTTTTTCTATAAGAAGGATTTGTTTGATCTAGGAGGGTTGAAGAAATTCTTATAGTATGTGGTAGAATAATTCTTAAAGACAATATCTTAGATACAACTTGAACCCATTTTTACATTTGTTTCCAACAATCTTAAGAACTAGTATTGAAAAGTAATTTTTTAGATCGACTATAAGACCAGTTTAGAAAGGATTCAAAACCAGTTGATTCAAGACCTTTCCTAGTTTGTTAAGCATCGTGTATAGCACATTGTTGGTTACATTTTTTTTCAATGTGCATGACATTAAGACTGTGTTGAAGGAAATTATCTTTCTAATACAGAAAAATGAAGAAGATCCTTTTCTTCCACAATGGCTAAGGCACAAAAGTAGAAATCTTGGCAGTCTTTCTCCCTGCTCTTATTGTATTGTTGTTTTTTCCAAACACGAATTCAACATCCTAAAGCTATTGTAAGATATCTACACTGGATAAAGTTTGAGGAGGTTCTCTTTTTTCCTGTTGTCCATTGATACAATTATGTTGCAACCTAAACTTGTGCTTACTATCGAGAAACCTCTGATGACTAATGAAGTACCACTTTCGATTGTGGTGAAAGCACACTAAGTTAGAGTTAAAATTGCAAGATGGACATGCTATCTCGGTATGCACATTCCACCTGAATAATGTTACTTATTGTCCACATCAAGGGTACATACAAGTTGAACATTGTCTTCTCATGCATGTCATACGTCTTAATGCCGACATTCTACAAGTCCAGCAACTATGTAATAAGCGATTGGAGATATACATCGATGTCATTTCCTAGGGCCTTTTTTCTTGGAATGATCATAGACAAAATGAAGGAGCTTTGTTTCATACATATCTAGGGGGCAAGTTGCAGGGAATTAAGACAACAAGCCAAATCTGTAATGGATTAAAACTATTTGTCGCCAAAGCAAGCCGAACATTTCTAGGATCCATCGTGAAAGCTGGAAAGTCTGAGTCAAACATTTTGCAGGCTTCTGTATCTTGTGAATGTCATAGTTTATCATCTGTGTTCTTGCCAACTTCATGTAACCTCATATACTTGGCTCTTTTAGATGACATAAACAATATTTGTAAGCGAGGTTTTAAAGGAAAGTACCTGAGTTTGCTTTTTCTCCTTCCAAATTGTCCTATACCTCGAAGTGTGAGATCACTTACAAGTTTCTCTATGAGCATCATCTCCCCAATATAGGATACAATCATTGGGCCATGCGTCAATGTTTTCATAGTTCAAGCCTAATCTGTTAATAATCTTCTTGGTCTCGTAGAAGGTTGTGGAAATGTTAGCGTAAGGGGATGCATCTTGTAATAATTCCAACAACATCGACTTTCCCTTATCTGTGATCACAAGCAAGTACTTGATATTTGATCCATAAAGACAATTTAGAGTATTCTCGACAACCTTGATATAAAGGATGATCTACCTCATCCATGAAGCTGAAAAATTCCCTAGTTGAATCATTCCTTAAGAAAATAGGGTCTGTACGCTGAACTTCTATGGTGAAATTGTTGTCTTGAAAACCAAATGCATCACAAACAACATCATTAATAGGATCATCTTGATCTACTTGAACTCCTACTTGTGAACTTTGAGGAAGATGATCATCATATCTCACATGAGGTTTCTCACCATGAACTCCCCAAAACGTATATTCTTTTGGGAAAGGTGATGAGCACAATTTATGCCATGTTTTCCCTATACTTTATGATTGAATTGTATGGTAAATATAATCTTAAGTGAAATCAATCTAAGCAAAAAGGCATCAATTCATGAATGTAGAGAACTAAAGGATAAAAACCATTTACATCCTAAACATGTGCTAAGAAAAGAACAAAGTACGAGGTTTTATGAGAAAAACGTATAGCAAGGCAGATACTATGCTATAGCACCTCATTCACCCTGGCAATCTGTAGCGGTATAATATAACCACTACAATTGTGATTGACTATTTGCATTCTGTAGCAGTTTTTAGGATTAACTACTACAAAACACAAAACCCTACCTTGTTCACCATGACACTCTATCATGGTTTTATATAACCGCTACAACTGTGATTGAATATTTACATTTTGTAGCGGTTTTTAGGATTAACTACTACAAAACATGAAACCCCACCTCGTTCACCGTGACACTCTATAGCGATTGTAGATAACTATTATAAATGTCAACACTCTTTGCATTCTATAGTAGGTTTTAATTCTAACTGCTATAAATGTTAAACACTTGCATTTTGTAGGTTTTTTTAAAAAAATATAAAAACCGCTACAAATTTTAGTTATTATTGAAGAGTAGCAGCAAGAAGCTAAAGATTGGTTTGAAAGTAGTTGCCCCAAGATAAAAATATGCAAATGTGGTGCTAGGTAACATGATACGTATAATATGATACCCAGGACAACCCATTTGCAAATTTTCATTTCATGTAGTAACTTTGAAACCAACGTTTAGTTTCTTACTGCTAATTCGTCACATAATATAATATCGTTGGAAGTGCCTATATAGCTTCAAACTGTGAAGCGGTTTTTAAGGGAAACCGTCATAAATGTTCCAATTCATTGCATTTTGTAGCGATTATTAATCTTAATCTCTAAGAATGTGCAAGACTCTTTGCATTTTGTAGCAGTTTTTATATACAACTGCTACAAAAGGTCACACTCTTTGACTTCTATGGTGGTTTTTACTACTTAACCATCACATCTTTTGCGCCATAACATGCCTTGCTTGCGCCACATTTGTAGCAGTTTATTAAATTTAAACGCTATAAAATTGGTGCTATCTTGCCGCCATATTTTGTACGGTTATTTAGTGGTAATCGATGCAAAGAGCATTCCCTAACCATCAATCATTTTGGCGCAAGTGTTCCTATTGTAAATTTGTAGCGGTTTAGGTCTAAACCGCTACAAAATATGAGTTTTGTATTGGTGTTTTTTTAGTGCTCGTATGACCTTTGCCAATGATCGTTGGCAACATCAACTCTTCCGTTGATGGCCACATCAAACCACTGTGGCACTGGGGTCCTCCTTAATGTAACCCTTTGCCCTCTTTCATTTGGATTCAAAACTCTTGGTATGTGCTTTTTTTGCCTTTTTGTTGTTGCAACCTGCCCTGAACATGCCACATAAGTAAACTTAAAGACATTAATGACACATCATCAAACTTAACACGTTTAATCCCAATAATTATCTTTCAAACTATAGCGACTAATAATTCAAGCAGAAGAAAATTAAGACGACACTGAAAACCATTATTTGAAACTATAGAAATAAAACAAAGAATTTGGTCAAACTATAAAGATTAACGTTGGTATTAACCCAAGCTTTTATTTAAAACTAACGGGGTCAAAGTTAGAGAACAAAAAGGATACTATTTTTTAATTAAAAGAAAAAACAAAAATATTGTATAAAGTTAGAGGAATGCTTAATTGGTTATATTAATACATGTGTTGGTTAGAGGAATATTTGTTGTACATCATTTTTTAACAAGATGTATAATTAAAAGAAAGGTTAAAGTGCAAAAATGCACATGTGTTTTACCTCTAGGAGTGCTCAACACCAAGTGCTTTTTTTAAGTGTAAAAGTGACTAATGGTTACAAATTAAGTGCAAAAATATCATTTGACCGTTAAGTTTGACTTTTTTTTTCCTAATTAGATGATGACATGACTTTCAAAGTGCAAAAATACACATTAGTTTGGCCAATAGAGTGCTAAACACCAAGTGCTTTTTTTTTTCAGATGCAAAAATATCGTTTGACCGTTAGTTTGGCTTTTTTTGCAAATTGGACAATTACAGCTTTCAAAGCAACTGTGTGGGAAAAAAACATGCCGGCTAGTCGCAAGTATGAGTTGGGAAGAATTAATATCACCATCCCTATCCCTCTGACTCCCCTTATGACAACATTGTATCTGAATATCACAACCTATCCAATGTGGAGATATCACTACAAAAATATTGACTTTGTCGCCGCCAAAAGTCATGTTTTTTACAAAAATAAAAAATAAATGTCAAAAATTCACTCCACAAGGGCTCTTCACAATGGGTCTTATATGCATTGTGAAAGTAACTCTTATAAAAAATTCAATGTAATTTAATAAGATGTATACACTTCAATTCAAACATGGACAACCTATAAAAAATTCCAGCAAATACACTTCCAGCAAGTTCACAAGTGTGTGCAAGCGACAATACGAATTAATCAGAATCAAGCAAATTAAGATTATAAGAACACAAAGGGACTCTTCACTAGCATCCACCATCATGGATAAATCCTCCTTGCGAGTCTCTACTTGTGGGCGTACTTTAGCTGAGAAGTCGACTTGTAGAGTATGCAATTCATTTGGAACAGCATATTACCAGAGACATTAAGCTCCTCCAGGTAGTTGTTCTCTGATAAACAACATGAGCGTCAAACAAAAACAGTTACATAAGAATGAACTAACACCCAAATAGTTCCACAAGTTTTGGTCCAAAAGAAGCTACATTCTAGTGTACAGAATGCCAAAGTGATATAAGTGCATTCTAAGAATAATAACAATATGAGTCCATAGTTATGGGCAACAAACCTCAGGCGTAATAGGATTTCCTTCTAGATTAAGCTCAAGCAAGTGACAGAACAAATTAAAACAGGTGTTTAAAACAGAATTGGGTGTGAGTTGAGAATATGACAGATCAAGTTTCACAAACTCTTGAGTCCCTCTGGGCAATGATTTTGCTAACTGCATGGCCCCCTCCTGCAAAAAATATCCCTCTCCAGTTAGAGAAGCCAATGAGATATGCATGGTAGAATTTGCAAGTTTTCAAGTATATCAACAACCGACAATCATATGACCACAATAGAAAGAAATCAACTCCACTCACAGTTCCAATGCCAGTACTTCTGAGCATCAATCCTGATAAATTTGTATTCCCAGCAAGCTTGCACAGGGAATCAAAATAATGCAATTTAAATAAAATGCTCCCAAGGTACCATACATCTAAATCTAATTAGACCTACCTCTTCATTGTAGAAAGCTTAGAGAGAGCAAAGCTTTCAAACCTTGAACTGAGGAACCACAAACCAAGCTATTGTCTATAAAAATAATAAATCTCAAAAGATAATATGAGCTAAAGAAGGCAATGCATCCAGAAAACCACTGACATGGTGCCTACCTTCTCCAGACCAAGCAGAATCTAAATGACTAATGTAGTGTTGTTTCTTTTATAGATAAGCGAGATTAACATGGTGGAAAATTTATTAAATATCTCTCACCTATCTCTTTCAACATGTATCCATGAAACTTGGTCTTATTTTCAAGACTGAAAATATAGTACATTTAATAAGACCAAAGAGGGTGTAGTTTTGGGTGTATTGACCGCATCCTTTGGTGTAACTGGTTATTCCTTACCTTGGGACCAAATTGGTTATTGGGCAGTCAAAATTGTAACTGGCGTACCCGAAGCTATTCCTGTAATAGGATCATCTTATAACAGCAGCGGCAACTTCAATTATACGGTACTCATAATTAACAGGACTTTAAACATAAGAACATAAGAATAGTAAAATAAGTAATAAAAGGCTTTTAATAGAAGTGCATGTCAAAATAAATGATAAATTGCTTGTTTTCAGAAGGGTAATAGGGCATCAGAGGATGAGGGCAATGAACCATTTCCAAAGGCGCATCAACAGGAAATTAGTGTTACTTCATTATTGTAAGATAAACTTCCATGAACATATATATTAGAGGAAAGTCTAATATTTGATGCATGCACGGAGTCAATGGCAAAAGGCACCTCAAGACAAGAAACATATGAATAAAATAATCTAATATCTAATGTTGATTTTACAAACTTCATGACATGAAGGGCCCCCCGGGGGGGACAACATGGAATCAAATTCCTGCTTATAGATGCTCAAAGACCAAATAATTAGCCACAAGGATGAAATTCTAAAAAAAAAAAAACACAGGTGAAAAATAATAATTATGATGAATATATGATCTAAGAAGCATGGACACGGCATTTTTTGGCCCAAGAACGAATCCGACACGCGAACGCGGACGACACGCGAATTCCGGTGAGATTCGCGAATTCAGGAAGTCAACGAGTCAAATGGCGGTTTTGTAAATAACTTCAAAAACCGAAGGCGTTTTGTAGAGGTGCTTTTTGGCCCTAATCGACTAAACCAAGCACTCCGAGTCCAGCAGCTCCCACTCGGCCACTCTCCCAAATCGAAGCTCTCGGTGAAATCGTCTGTAAGTGTGAGTGTTTCTTCTGTAGCGTGTCACTGTGTCCGTCGTCTGTGAGTGAAATCGTCTCGTCTGTGAGTGTTTCTTCGCCTAGCACTTCAGCAGCTCCCATTTTGGCCCTAATCGACTGGAGTGGACTCGACAACGGCGACGCCCCTCAGCCCCTGTGAGTGTTTCTTCTTCCTCCTTCTTTTCTGCGGTTTTCTCCTTGTCTCCCAAATCAATGATTGTGTATGCTTCTTCCGTATGCTTCTTCCGTTTGAGAGTTGAGACTTGTATTTCGTTTAGCGTTTTAGGCTTGTATGCGTTGAGAGAGTTAAGGCTTGAAGCATTACAATGTGATTAAAGGTTGAGAGAGATGATTTGTTGAATAGGTTGGGTAGATTGAAACTCGAAATATATTTGCTCCTTTTGAATAGGTTGGGTAGAATGAAACTGGATATAGTGGAGTCTCGGTTTAAGCTTCTTGTAGTAAGTTGAAATAATATGTTCCAACTCTTGTCTTGGCTATTGATGAATCACGACTCCCCTTCCCCTCCCCCGTTTCCCTGTTTTTAATTGGATTTTAATTGATCTTGTTTTTAATTGGATTGATAGAATGGAGTCAAACACAAATCAAAGCAATAGTTCAATAAACTTAGAGTCCAACTCACGAAATGTGGAAACTGAAAAATTGAACAAACCATTGTGGAGATATGTGACTAAAGTTGATGATGGAACAGAAGCAGGAGGGAATGTGGGTTGGAAGTGTAACTATTGCAAAAATGAATACAAAAGTTCATATATAAGAATAAGAGCTCATTTGTTACAAATTAAATCTAAAGGGATTGCATTATGTAAGAGTGTCGATGATGCATCTTTGTTAGAAATGGGAAAAGTGGAAGAGGAATGTTCTCAAAGGGTAAGGAATAATGCACCGAGACATGTTTCTTTACCACCAACCGGCTTTTCTGCTACAGCTAGTACATCTAGTAAAAGAAAAAAAAAGTGATGAAGGAACTGCAAGCATGAGTCCTATTGAGAGGGCTTTCAATATTGGGGAGCGGGAAGAACTAAATCATATCATTGCTCGAATGTTTTATTCTGCTGGATTGCCATTTACTTTGGCCAAGAATCCGTACTTTCAACAAGCATTCACTTATGCTGCAAGTTATAACATTGGAGGTATTTAATGTTATGAAATATTACGTTTCATAATTTATTTTTACCCTATTTATTTCTCTTGTTTTTAACTGTTTTTTGTTGTGACATTAGGTTATCAACCCCCTGGATATAACTTATTGCGGACTATGCTTTTGCAGCAGGAGAAGAATCATGTTGATAGGTTGTTAATCCCTGCTCGATCTCTTTGGAGATCAAATGGTGTGAGTATTGTTAGTGATGGGTGGAGTGATTCCCAAAGGAGGCCAATAATTAATTTCATGGCGGTATGTGACGGTTCAGCGATGTTTTTGAAGAGTGTTGATTGTTCTAGTGAAATCAAAGATAAGTATTTTATTTTCAACTTGCTAAAGGAAGTAATACAAGAAGTTGGGGAGGATAAGGTGGTTCAAGTAATAACGATAATGCTTGCTAATTGTAAGGGAGCGGGGCAACTTATTGAGAGAGAATATCCAACTATCAGTTGGACACCATGTGTTGTTCATACATTGAACTTGGCTTTGAAGAACATTTGTGTAACCAAAAATGCGAAGAATAATGAGATTACTTATGGAGAGTGTAGTTGGATATCTGAAATTGTTGACCGTGTTTCAACAATCAAGACTTTCATCATGACACATTCTATGAGATTGTCTATATTTAATGAGTTTACCACGCTGAAGTTGCTTTCTATTGCTGACACCCGATTTGCTTCCATGATTGTGATGTTAAAGAGATTCAAGTTGCTAAAGGGTGCCCTCCAAAACATGGTCATTAGTGAAAAATGGACTATTTACAAATATGATAATCAAGGAAGGGCAAGACAAGTGAAGGATATGATATTGGATGATGAGTTGTGGGCGGAGACATTGATTACATCCTTGCTTTCACTTGCTCCCATTTATGATATGATCGGGTTTTGTGATACACGATAAACCTTGTCTTCATTTGGTTTATGATATGTGGGATGCGATGATTGAGAAGGTAAAGAATGTAATATACTTGAAAGAAGGGAGGACGAATGATGAGCCATCAACTTTTTATGATGTGGTGTATAAAATACTTGTGGATCGTTGGACCAGTCCAACTCCCCTTCATTGTTTAGCACATGCTTTACATCCCAAGTAAGTTTTTTTTTTTTTTATTTTATAATTGTAACTTGGTTTAATAATTCTATTAATTGAAACCATTTTGACACTTATAATATTTTTTCTTTTTGGTAGGTACTACAAAAATGATGAATGGCTTGTCAAGATCCAAATCGAGTTTCTCCAGATGATGATGTGGAGATTAATTTAGAAGTAAAAAGTTCTTCGGAGACATTTTTCTAGTGTGGAGGAAAGGTCTCATAAAAAATTTGGAGTATGTCGACTTTGCTAAAATGAAGGGAGGTTTTAGAGAGTTTGAGGCTATTGAAAATCGATATACAATGAATCCCAATGATTGGTGGGGAGTTCATGGTTGCAGTGCACCTTTGCTTAAAAAGCTAGCTTTGAAACTCACTGCACAACCCTCTTCTTCATCTTGTGTTGAACGCAATTGGAGTACATACTCTTTTGTGCATTCCATGAAGAGGAATAAAATGGATCCCAAACGAGCTGAAGACTTAGTTTACATACATAGTAACCTTTGGGTCTTATCAAGAAATGATGCGAAATATAATGAAGGATAAAGTCATTATTGGGACATTAGTGGAGATGCGGTTGACACCTTTAATGATATTAGAGCTTTAGATATTGCTACCCTTTCCTTAGATGAGCCGAGTTGGAGGCAAATATTATTAGTGGAGATGTAGTTTAATTATGCAAATGATTTTTCTTTTATTATATTTTGTTAATGTCTCTTTATATTAAAAATATTATTTAATACTAAGGGAACATGTCGGAATATTAGTATTTTTGAAGTAACGTGTCGACGTCACGTATCGGGAACTTGTCGGAAGTGCCGTGTCAGTGTCGGTGCTACTTAGTATATGATCATACCATCACGATGGTGTACAAGCTGGTTAAAGAGGATACATTCTGAATCCTTATATAAACAATAACTTATTTCTTGTGGCTACATTCATAATCATTTTAATCATATTACTGCAAGTTCTTCTAAAGAATCATCAAAACAAAATAACACGGCAATGACTCACTGATAATTATAAAATGAACCTGCTAAGTTCAAGTTTGTCCTTCTAACACCAGAAAACAGAGGGCCTGGATTTGATTTGGGCCTTGCTAACCAACATGGCAGAGCTTAAATATAGAAACATGGCAGAGAAGAATCATAATCCTTTTCTTTCCACTCTTAGGGACCGGAAAAATGTAAATTAGAAATACATACCCCTTATAAATTTCTTAGCCTTCAAATTCAATTATTCACCAACTCCAATTTCTCCCTTGCTCCTTACACACGTACTACTTCAAAGAAAAAGGGGAAAAAATTTCAGCCCGCCTACTACACAATCATGCCACCCACATCCCACAAAACCAAAAAGAGGAGGAAGATGAACCCAAAACCACTCCTAAACTCACACTTATTTCAACGTCCAGCAATAGAGGAATGAAGAAATACCCCAATCTCATATATACGACGCCACACACAATCATGATGAGGATGAGGGATTGAATGTGCTACACTTCTGAATCTCCCTAAATATCACAATTTAAAACATTAATGATGATTTACTCACCCACCAGATTCGCCCAGCGGCAAAAAAAGAAAAAGAAAAAAAAAGGCGAACTCAAATACTTCTCAAGCCACCTAGAATCACCGACCAGAAATGAAGGACAAAGAGGAATCAATAATATTTGTACCCAAAGTCTAATAGATTCGGTATATACTAGAAAGGGAAGATAAACGACCTGAATTGAGAGCAAATCGAAAAATCACATATGGAAGAAGAACTTATGCGATTTGGAACATAGAACAGAGATGCCAACGGTCGAACCAACGAACGGCGGCGGGCGAACGAACCAGCAGCGACAAGGAAGGGCAAAAGGACAAAGATGAATGAAGGAGGCTGGGGTTAGATTAAAAATCGTGAAGCGCGCTTCTGCTGCCCTAAATGGCGAAGTCGCACGCTAAAATGAAAATCTGATTTTTTATTATTATTATTATTATTATTTTGGAAAACACATATAAGGATATTTTGCAATTTAAATATATTCTATTCACATTTATTTCTTATCTTTTTGCATATCTATCTCCTATAATTTAGGGATTTCTACAATTTCAAAAATGCATTTATTTATTAACTCAATAAGCCAATTAATTAATTAGTTTATTATTATTATTATTAACAAAACTTCTAGAATATTACACAGATTTGCTAACTCAAGAAAAGTAAACAGAAATTAATAGTTCAATTGAGATAAAATTGCAGGATAATAGTTATTTTGTTAATCAATTAATTATTCTCTTTTTGAAAAATTAGGTAAACTGAGTTTCGACGACACTCGAGCTCATCACAATAATTAGTACTTTAAGGATGAGTTACATAGGCTTTGTATTTGACCAAAATATAATATAGGCATTGAACATATATTTTAACATTTGAAGAAATAATATTTTAACATTTATTAACTGTCAATAGCTTTTAATATTTAGAAGTGTCATCAGAATCTGCGGCAAAACAATTAAATAGATAATTTAATAATGATGTGATACACTTATCTTAATTAATTGGGTAACTTCCGGAATTTAACAAAAAAATAATTCAACAAATCTATTTATTATCTGTTATTCATCCCATTTCTCTTTTATTCCCATTTTATTCATATTTAAATGCTTAATTTATGAGGATTTTTAAAGGGAATTATTGGTACCAGTTATTAAATAAAAATCAAATCAAATATAAAAAATTTAAGTTTTCCTTTGAATTTTTTAAATCAAATTAGATGTACAATTTTTCATTTGTTTCTCTGATTCTATTTTATGTATTTAATATTTGAGATTATTTTAATTTAAATATGTCAACAGTAAAAAAGAATTACATTTTCAAAATTTAAACGGATATATTTGAGATATGAAATCATTGTTTTAAATTTGGTTCCTCACTCTGCAATGGTAGAATTGTTCATGTTAGATATTTTAATTATATTATATTATATCATATATTCTTCTCACTCAATTTTTTTAATTTCTTTTATTAATTATCGTTGGAAAAAATAAGAATTTAAAAATAATTTTAAAGATTTTACAATATATAGGTTGTTTTGATTTATAGCCTTATTGAGAGTGTTTGAACACTTGAATTTTCCACTTATGATCTTACTTTCTGTGTGTGTTCTTAGTGATAAATTGGGGCTATTGAACTTAATTAAATTATGTTTTATTTATTAGGGAAAAAGACAAAAAAGAGATTTGAAATTGTAAAATATCAAATCGATATGCTACGAATAGTTAAATTCTTCACCTCACACACACACACACACACACATATATATATATATATATATATACTAGTACATAATTCTCATCTCTCTCAAATACACACATGTTCGCTATCACAAGTGCATGAGTCACGCCAAGTAGTAAAGTGATAAGTAGAGATATGGTTTCCATGAGGATTTGATTAACAAATGATCAAGTAAGGGGCTTAGTGAATTCAATTAAGTTGAGCCCTGACAAGTTTCGATATGAAAAGAGTGATAACTGCAAAGCATTCTTTAACTTCAATGATTAAATGGAGCCTAAGATTATTTCTCTCATTTGCATTTCATAAAACTAGATCAATTTCCTCTCTACTAGTATTTCAATGAATATATGTGTTAGAAGTAGGTTTAAAAGCACTTGACAAAACTTTCTCAAGTCAAAATCATGTTTATCTTTTCATCAAAATGTACAATCTCTGCTATTAATAAAAATCAACTTTAAGCAACAACATTAATGTGACAATGGAATGTTAGTAAATATCACTCTCTTCCTCTCACTCTTTAAATGCACAACACACACTATATCTCAAACTTTCTTTATCTTACAATGATCCAAGAAATTAATTTATTTTTTTCATAAGAAATGACATCAATAAACATATTTATTGTATAAATATATATATATATATATATATATATATATATATATTTTAAAAAAAGACTTTTGGCGGCGACATTAAGTCGCCACTTTGAAACATACTTTTGGCGCGACATATAAGAGTCGCCGCTGAAAGTATGACTTTTCAGCGGCGACGTTTATGTCGCCGCCGAAAGTATAGTCGCCGCCAAAAGTCGCCACTAAAACTATTTTTTTTTTGTAGTGTATCACCCTTTGCCCTACTGAAAATGCCACCGATGATTGCCGACATATCCTCCAGCCAGAAATCAGAGACCTTAGCATTCTCATGCTTTTGTCACCTCCAATCCATTAAAATTGAACCATCACGGTGTCGGCTAGAGCGAGTACGCATCAAACGACGCGTACCCACCGTTGCCTCAGAAATAGCTGCGTGAAACTCCTGCAGCTAAAGTGGCATGTGGATGAAAAATATATACACATTGGATATGTTGTGACTTTTAGGTACCATCTTGTTACAAGGGCGAACAAGGATAAGGTTGGTGATATTAATTCTTCCCAACTCAGACTTGCAACTAGTCGGCATGTTGTTTTTCCACACAGTTGCTTTGAAAGTCATGTCATTGTCCAATCAGCAAAAAAAGTCAAACTAATGGTTAAACAATATTTTTGCACCTAAAAAAAAGCACTTGGTGTTTAGCGCTCTTTTGGCTAAGCCACATGTGTATTTTTGTGCTTTGAAAGCCATGTCATCGTCCAATCAACAAGAAAAAGTCAAACTTAACAGTCAAATGGTATTTTGGTACCTAATTTCTGACTACGTAATCATTTTTGCACCTAAAAAAGAACTTGGTGTTGGGCGTGTGTGTATTTTTACACTATAACCCATTAGAGAATTAAGTTGTTTTATATCCTTAAAGAACTTTTTCACCATTCTTAGGAACTGATTTCCTACTTATCCAAAGGATGAGCAGCTAGAGCTAAGCCAATCGGATTGTTCATATTTTATTTTTTTATTTGGTGATTTTTAAATGAAAAGATGTTAGGTCAGAGATTATTTTTATTTTTAAATGACAGGATTGATAATGGGTCGTCAGATGGGTATGCAGAGAATCCTTCTTTACTCTGACTCTCTTGATGCCATTACTATCCTTATGAGGGATTCCTGCCATGCCGATCACCCACTCAGAGATATAATTAAGGAGACCAGAGACCTTCTCTTCAGTGACTGGAGTGTTGAGATTCACTACACTCGAAGAGACAACATCGCTTGTGTAGACTATATGGCAAAGGAGGGACATGAAGCTCCTGCTGACGCCGACATGGTTCTTGTTCCTGACGTTCCTAGAGGATGCCTCCATATGGTGCAGAGAGATCAGATGGCCTGTAGTAGCTAGTGTTACTAGTTTTTTGCCTTGTGGATTAGGCTCTTTAGCTTAATCCTCTTTTATCTTTTCAAGCTTCGGCTTGCCTGTACTATCCAAAAAAAAAAGTGATTATTTTTATTTTAGATTTTATACCAATTAAAATAAATTTTTTGAAAACAAGCCGTAAAAAGATTTGGACCGTCCAGATCTCGTCTGGACGGCCCAAATTGGTTGAGCTCTCCCTGCTTATCCAAAGGATAAGCACGGAAATCGGTTCCCCATCCCTAAAACTTAGTTACTATTCACATGCATTCAGCTTATCATTTACGATGCAAATTCAAGTTTATCTCGTGTGCCTATTCACCTTATCTATAATTACTCATTAGACAATGAGTCTTTGAGCTTGGCTAATTAATCTTATCCTTTTCAACTTTATCTTCACAAACTAGTTTGGCAATGTTTTTGACACATGATCAATTTACTTCACATGCACGAATTTGCTACAAATGCATGAATTTATTGCACATGCATGAATTTTCTACAAATGCATGAATTTACTGCCCATGTATGAATTTACCGACTCTCACTCTCTCTCTCTCTAGCTGTATATATATTTTACACTCTCTCTCTAGCTCATTTATTGCACATGCACACTCTCTCTCTAATGACTATTAATGAAGATTATTCTCATAATGACTATTAATGAAGATTATTCTTATAATGACTAATAATGAAGATTATCCTAATCTCTACAAATCAGGGATTCCTATAAATCAAAATACAATTTGCTATGTAATCCTGTCAGTATGAACTAATATCACTTGTGTGCATTTAAAGATCATCTGGCATCAAAAGAAGGCTCACTATCTCCACAATGGCAAGTGCCTCTCAGAATGCCCCACCTGCCGTTAGAAGGTAACAAAAAATTTAGAACTTCACCTATACACACACACAGACGCACACAGTGTCAATGTGACTCGATTTATAATTTTCCACTTCCCATTGGTTTGAAACTATTAATGCTTGATTTTTTTGAGAATAGAGTTTCTCTGGGAAAAGCCACAAGCAACTTCAAAAGAAATTATTTTATGTTTTTTCCTATCCCCCCCCCCCAACCCCCCAAAAAATGTTCTTATTGGTTGGTTTTAATTGGGAGAGAAAGTTGAATTGAAAATTTCATGTAAACAAATCATGAGAGAGATTTTGCCAAAACATATTTATCATAAAATGTCAAATGAATTTGTTTTGCACCGTCTCAACCAATTTATTAACCAATGATCCAGTTTTCAGATTTTATACTTTAGAGCTCGAATGTGACTTGCAGGCTTGAAGGAAGGGTGGCTCTGATCACCGGTGCGGCAAGAGGACTCGGCGAGTGCACGGCAAGACTCTTCGCTGAGCACGGGGCTAAAGTGATCATTGCAGACGTCATCGACGACTTAGGTGAAGCTGTCTCCAAAACCATACCTGATTCCACCTACGTTCACTGTGACGTCACAAACGAGGAAGACGTACAAAATGCAGTGGACACAGCCGTTTCAAAGTACGGCAAGCTCGACATCATGTTCAACAACGCCGGTTGCCAAGACCCTAACACAGACAGCATAACTGACATCGAAATGTCGGATTTTGCGAAAGTCATTAGCGTGAATCTCACTGGCGTGTTTATCGGCACCAAGCATGCCGCCAGGGTGATGATTCCGGCACGGCATGGCAACATCATCAACACTGCTAGTGTCTGTAGCATCACCGGAGGGTTATCAACACATGCGTACACAAGCTCCAAACATGGTGTTTTAGGGCTGACAAAGAACACGGCAGTGGAGCTTGGCCGGCACGGGATTCGGGTGAACTGCTTGTCGCCATACGTGGTGGCAACTCCGATGGCGAAGGGATTCTTCAGGCTCACTGATGAAGAAGTTCATAATATATATAATCCTCTGAAAGTTGCTAAGATTGAGCCTCAAGATTTTGCTGAAGCTGCTTTGTTCTTAGCAAGTGATGAGTCTAAGTTTGTGAATGGCCACAATCTTGTGGCTGATGGTGGATACACTATCACTAACTATGGCTTCACCATTTACAAGGAATAAGTCTAAGTTATTCTGTCTTGGCCTGGGATGTGTGGGAAGAAGAATAAGTGGCCTTTGTTCTTGTTTATGTGTGCGTTCATAATGTTCAATAATCAAGCTCGTGCATAGCGCATGTGCTAAGTTCTTGTTTATGTTAATGTTTTTTTTTCCTTCAAATTGTCTATGTTAATATTTGAATAATCACATTCTCAGTATCCTTCCCTCAGTTTCATTTTCATTTAATATCTCCAACATTATATCAAATTTAAATGATTGAGATTTAATACTATATAAACATATTATTATAACATTAAATAAAATAAAATCTATCATGATAAATAGAATAAATCATAATGAAATTGATATAATAATGGAGGTATATTAAATAGAGAGAAAATGAAGAGAGATTAATGGAGACATTCATTTTCTGTGATTAAAGTTATCATCGACTTTATAGTTACATACCTCATGGCACTACCATTATATTGGGCGCTACATGTCCACTATTGGCCTGGTATGGGCACTTGCCCGCCTCCTTGTCAGTGCCATGTCACAATTTTAATGCAAATGTAAAATAAGGAAGTGACAAGAAAAGAGGGGATAGAGAAAGAGAAGAGAGCAGAAGAGGAAAATAATCGTAATGAATCTGAGAGTATTGGATTAGCTTTTAGAGAATAGTTTTTGAAGAAAAAGGGTAAAATTGCTTTTTTAAGAATAAATTATGAGCATAATAGATTTTGTGAAAAAAGTGACTTTAATAAAATGATATTGTTTGAATATTGTTATCAAAATAATTTTTTTTATGCTGAAATTTACTAAAAACGACATTAGCTTTTGTTATAATTGCATATAAATAACAAAAGTTATATAAATTTGTCTAAATGTGATATTAATTAACTTAAATAATTTTTTTAATATAATAAAATTAGAAAAGTAGGTTTTATATTCAAGATATGAGGGATCATCATTAAAATTTCTTGAAATTACAAAATTAACACTTTTAATCTTAATGAAATTAAAATTATATTGAAATTAATTTTTAATTACCAAGTTAAAAAACTGGAAGAGAGAGAGAGAGAGAGATGCAAAAGCAAACAACAAACCCAATGTGTGGGGCCCACCACATGAAAATGGACAAGAGTGTGTTTGTGTGTTTTTCCTTTTTTTTTTTTTTTTTTTTTTTTTGGGGGGGGGGGGGGCACCACATGGTTTTAGACAAAAACAAGATTCTGACTTTTTCATCAATGTTTGGGTATTATTCTGTAAAACCATAGTTTTTTTCCAAAAACATTTTTCTTTTCTTCATCCAAACAAGTCTGCAGCCTCAAAATGAGAACAACCACTACCACCATCTAATCAAGTCTTAAAAATAATAAAGATAATGATAAATTTATCTAAGTAATTATTCCTCCATATCCCATATATTCTAACAATTACATTTTGTAAAGGGTTAAGGTGTAGATTGACCAACCAAGTGTTAAGTTACGAGCACCTAGGAAATAAAAATATTTTGAAGGTATATTAAGAATACCAATGAACAATTGAAATGGAGCAAAAATACCAATCAAAAATTAAACTCTCATGAAAGTAGCATGATTCCCTTTTTGGTTTATCGTTGAAATTTTAAATTATTCATTAGTATTTCTACTCCCTTTCAATTGTTCTTTGGTATTTTTGATACTTTCAAAATATTTTTGTGCACAGTGCTCTTAGTGTAATACTTAGTTGACCAATTTACACCTTAACCCTTTTATTATTCTGTCTTTGCCTGGGATGTGTGCAAAGCAGAAGTGATCTTTGTTCTTGTTTATGTGTGCGTACATGTTCGAATAATCACGCTAATGCATAGTTCTTGATTATATATATTAATGATTGAATAATCAAACTCTCTCATGGATTGTGTGGAAGAGAATACTCTCATCATATCTCATATCAACCATTAGATCATGAAATTGATGATTTAGATTTAATATTTTATAAAATTATTATTATATATTTTATAAATTAAAATTTATTTATTTTTTATAGATTGCAATTATAAATAAAATAACCTAATAATAAAATAAAAATATCTAATTATTCATCCTCCTTATCCCATATGTGTTCTGGCTTGAGCTCTGAACCTTGCACATGCCAAGACTTTTGCAAATTGAACTGAACTGAACCAACAAAATTGGTTGTAAAATTAAATATTTACTTCACAAACACAAATTTAAATTTATTATTTTTATACTATTAGAAACACAAATATAATCAGACACACATATATTTTTAATCTATTATTAATATCAATATTTTCTTTTCTTTTTTTATGTAACTATCAATACCTTTCTTGTAAAAAAGCTTTTGGTAAAATAATATTTATTTTATGAATATTAACTTTGGGATGTCGGTGAAACATATCCCAATCAATATTTAAAAATAAGTGTTGAGAGGGGAAAAAAAGGCTAATTAATGGTGACTCGTTTGACTCTTAAAGGGCCTATAATTATAGGTCAGTATTATTGTGATGTACTTGAAACACAAGTAAATAGACTTGCTCCCCATTTTTCTCTCCTCTTGGCTTTTTTCTCTTATCCTAGATTGCCTTTAGTTTTACCGTATGTTATCAGCCCAAGGCTCTAATGGAGGTATGTTTTCTCATCATTGTCTTAACAATTTCATCTACATTCTTTTACTGTATCGATCTATTTAATCTATTTGGAATAATTTGAGCAATCATATGGAATTAAAAGAGCTCATTTTTACCCATTGTGTTATTCACCGATCGAGTTTCATTTCTATGATTGGAGATTATTGTTGCTTTTCTATTTTATTTTAATCTGATTCGCAAATTTCTTTCATGTTTATTTATCATTTTTAATGAATATCTTATTTATGCAACATTTATATTTCTTTATTTCATATTCTCTTGTTTTTCATTTTATGTTAGTTATATTATGTTACTTTATTTTATTTACATTTCACATGTTTAATTAGGTATTTAACATTTATATTTCTTTATTTTATTTACATTTTATGTTATATTCTATGGCATAGGATATTGTCACTATCATTTTATGTCACTACCAAATCACTACCATTTTTTCATCATTAGATCTATTATTTGATTCAATGGTTCTGAATAACTTACTCAAAATCTTCTTTTTTCTCCACATTTCTCTCTTCCATTCTCTCACTCCACTCCCCAGCACATTACCTCCAGGACGCTGCCACCATCACCATTGTCCCTCTCTCTCCTCTGTGCTTATCTTCCTCACTCCACCGTCCCTCACTCTCTTCTGTGCCCCTCTTCCTCACTCAACCATCCCTTTTTCTACCCCAGCCAACTCCCTCCCAACCCAGCTACGCCCCAGCCAAGACCCACCCAGCAGCGATCGAACACCATCATGACGCCAAAAACGGGACACCTCTAGACTTCTATACCCGATCATTAAGCTCCAGTGATATATTCTAGTTAGTCTTGAACACCATACCCTTTTTTTTGTTCTGATTAAGAGTATTTGAATGTTATTTATGCTTATTGATTTTAAACTTTTAGGTATACTATGGATGAGCATCCGGACTACATTGACTTAAATGATGAAATTAGGAATGACATTCCTGGTGATGTAACCCAAAATAGTTTGGAAAAAAAAAACATAATTTGAGTCAATGTAAATTTTTCTCTCTACATATACGCTTATTATGTCCTCGTTTCTTGCGATTTCCACAAATATTAGTATTATTTGATGCTTCTTCAATCCCACTATGAATTCTACATCATTGTGACATATTGTGCAACTCCCTTTTTTGACCTTTTGTCTGGGAAATGTTGGGATCCTTCAATATCATCATAGATGCCTCTTCTAAGTACTGTAAATCAAAATCCTCTAGATACTATCATCAAGTCTTGGAAATTTTTCTCAAGATTCAGTAAGAGAATCAAGACCATCACAATCGAATGTAGCTGCTTCATTAGACCTATTTGCAAGCTCAATAAGTTTGGAAGATCTAGAGCGTGTATCAAAGCCATGAAAGAGTACTTCTCCATCAAAATGACAAATGTCCTTATTTGTATAAATTATATAATTTCCTTCTTTCCTCTAGCGTCGTAAAATCATACGTTCGGGATCTCCTCAACATTTTCAACCAAAAAAATAGCAAAAATATGCTCACATAGGATTCCCATGAACTCAAAATACTAACAAGAATATTTAGCTTCTTATTTTCCAACTTCATCTTCATAGTTGTAGAATGATCCATCTCTTTCCTATTAAAAACTCGATACGTAACACACTCGCCATCATTCCCAAGTTTCTCCTTAGAGAGAGGAAAACTATGAGAAAACGCATCACTAAACTTTGTGAAAACTGCACGTGTATAGACCTTAGCTGCATGCTCTTCCAATGGTATATTCAATGTTAAACACCTTTCTTTGTGCCTAGATTCAAAGTCTTGTTTTTTGAATGACTCATAATGAGCATCTACTGCTTGATTATATTTTTCTACAAACTCCTTTAAGGTTGTGCCAAATGTAACAAAACCATCAAAGAATGAATTGATGCTTTCACTATGCTGAGTAGTGTTCATACCAGAAAGAAAATGGATCTGTTAAAGATTTGTATCCAAGAGGATTTAATAGAATAAAGTAACTACAACCACTCATTCTCATAAAGACCAAATTTATCAAGAATAAGTTGCCATTTGTCTTCAAAATCTTGAGTGCTCTTTTTTGTATGGACACAGTTATTGAAATCACTCTTAAATGTGACATGCTGCTGATAGACATAGACAACTTTTCTGGAAACATTTTTGTTATATGCCACATACAAAATCAATGCTTGCTATTTGGGAAAACTTTGGATATTGCTTTGGTAATTGACATGTCCTATAAATTCAATGACATATGAAAGAACACAATTGTTAATATATGAAACAATTGATACTTAAAATGATTATACTTGATCGTAATTATGGCACCGGATGTTTCCCATTCATTACTCGGAGCCATTCCTTAAATAGCCACACAAAAGTATCTTTTGTTTCGTCTTTCATTAAAGCACATCCGAACAAGATTGACTGTAAATGATTATTTACACCAGAAAAAGGTCCAAATGGCATTGAATACTTATTAGTTCTGTATGTTGTGTCAAATGTGATGACATCACCAAAAAGCTTACAAGCTTGCCTGGACCTCGCATTAATCCGAAAAAAGCTTTCCATGCGATCCTCATTGTCATATTTAATGGAATAAAAGAAATTTGGATTTGTTGGTTATGATTAGTTTTGATGATGTCTTATATAGATGTCATTATCCAGAGCAAAAAGCTTGAATACTACATTCACGTTTTACTTTGTCTAATTCTTATATTTAATGTAGATGTGGAGTTTAATAATGAAAAATATTCAAGAAAGGAGATTGAAGAAAGAAGAACTTGCTCAAAGGAATGAGAAAATCATTATACAAATTCCTAGATTGATTCTAGAAGTCCTACGATGATATGGAAGTTGGAACGGCTCATTGGGGGTTAAAATGAGTAAAAACGAGCTTCAAGACTAAGTAACTCGAGTTATGGACTAACTACCTCGAGTTAATGACTTGCTACAGTGTTTTGGTCTTCTGGAATGAGTTACCTCGAGTCAAGAACATCCCCACCTCGAGTTTGGGTGATTTCCAAGTGATTTTCGCTCCCAGACATGTTTTACCTCGAGTCAGGACCTATTTGCCTCGAGTTTTTGGTCTCTGGGATGTTTACCTTGAGTCAGGACCTGTTTACCTCGAGTTTTGGCTTTCTAGGATGATTACCTCGAGGCAGACTTCATGTACCTCGAGTTTCAGCCACTTACAACAACTCTGGTGCACTCTGTTCCACGTTCAGCTTCTGGCAACCTTTGGTAATTGGCTGATATCTCTCAAACCAGGAATCGTATTGACACGAAACCAGTGGCATATGAAACTAGACATCCAACACGTCATTTTGATATAAAATGGAAGCCAAAAGGAGTTCATATAAAGGAGATATGAATTTTACAAGTTGCCACAAACATCACCGTCACAGTCAGAACCAAGCTTCAATGTTTTGAGTGTATCTCACAAAATACAAATCCAATTGAGCTAAACTTGGTACCATTGGAAATTAGACACACATATCTTTCCATCAAGACTTAAATGAAACAAAATGGAGCTCAGACCAGGGAGATATGGCCCTCGAAAGTTGACACACGAATTTCTGGAGTCAATTCAGCATAGCCTCGGGTTTCTTTCAATATCACACTTTGAGACAGCTTTTTACCTCGAGTCAACAAGCTTACCTCGAGTTTTTGGAACAGACAGAGAGATTGAACAATGGAGAGAGCTTTTTACCTCGAGTCAGAAGCTCCACCTCGAGTCAAATGGCCTTCCCGAGAGTTTGAACAATGGAGAGCAGTTTTTACCTCGAGTCGAGTGTTTGCCTCGAGTCGAGAGATCGATACACCACGAATGTGAAGAATTCACTTGAGTCTCTTCAAATACAACCTTGAGTTGATTCACTCGAGTCAAAGAAGTTTATGCCTCGAGTTAGATAGCATTTTCCAATGATCAAACTGATTTCAACGATGCACAAACTCGAGTCAAGTATTTCCACGCCTCGAGTTGCGCTCTGTGGTTTTTGAAATTCACCGTGTCCGAAATCTTGGCTTCCCATCAAGGACATCCGGATGAATTCCAAATGAACTTATATTATTTCTAAACATTACTCAACATTTATTGTGAGATCATTAATCATAATGTTGAGTGATCTTCGATGATTTGGCAACGGTTAAATCTTCATCGATAGCTTTGTGGATCGAGAGACAAACAGTCAAATCATTAAACCCAATTGAAACAAGATTAGCGAATGGTTAAATGCTAACAACGGTCATAATCAAACGGACGAATTCAAAATCCTACCAACGGCTATTTCTCCAACTATTATAAATACACGAAGGATTGAATTCATCAACAAGACCCAACGCATACGAGACAAAGCTTCCAAAGTATACAACTTCTATTCTATATATCTTTAGATATCATTGAGCTTTAGTGTTCATTATCTATCTACTCGTGAGAGAGTCTTATCATTTGTATTACAATTCGTTCAAATCTCAAGATAGAGGTATCTTGAGTGTGGGTGTACAATTACAACTTGTAAGGGGGAGTGAGTCCGAGAGTAAAAGGATCATCCTTCGTTTACAGAGTGTGTAATTGTATCTGGGTTATTTGGTTACAACTTGTAAAGAGGGGTAAGTCCTAGTGAGAGGATTACTTGAGAGTTACAGAGTTTGTAATCAAGGATTGAGATAGTGAAATCCCAGAGTGTTTCTGGGGACTTGGACGTAGGTCAAGAATTGGACCGAACCGATAACCTCTTGTGTTCATTGCTCTTCTCTCTATCTCTGTTTTAAGTGTTCTTGAGCAATTAGCGAAAGAATTTTCATAATCACCTATTCGCCCCCCCTCTAGGTGATATTCCACCTTCAGGATTCAATGATTGTTGTTTAACACAATAGTGTAATACCACTTGTGCATCTCCTGTGAAGATGGTAGGCACTTTTCCTTTGGGCAAGCCTGACTGCTTAAATTTTTCAACCAATGATCTTGCAACATCAAGCATTTTTCTGTGTGATTTGAGATCATGAACACTCTTTGGAGTCACAAGAACATGATTATGGTTGTCGTTAAAATGTGTAATTCTCCACATTTTTTTTTTCCAATTTTGCAAGCCTTTACACAAGCTTCAAACCCAATGCGAAATGATGATGTCTTCTTTGATTTGGTCTAACAAACTTGAGCAACATCTTCATCTTTCTTTGGTCTTGGATAACCCTCTTGTGCACAAACTAGTTTGAGGTAGTTATCACTTCTTGTTCGTGTTTTGACACCGAAACCTTTTACCTTGTCATATGATGTATACGAGTCCACTACATTCTTTTGTTTGGAAAATTCCATTCCAAACTCAATCAAAATATTAGAATTCTTTGTCGGTGTCAAGGGAGTGACATTCGGAATGTTATCAATTAAATCATTCGATATATCATCTCCTAAATTAAGAGGCATCTCTTCTATAACGTCATCATCAGTGAAGTTGATGTAATCTATTGGATCATCATCCATATTCAATAAGTCATCTCCCAATTCACCAAGTATATCATTCCTAATTTCATCATTTAAGTCATTGTAGTCCGGATGCTCATCCATAATATACCTAAAAATTTAAAATCAATAAACATAAAAATAACATTCAAATACTCTTAATAAAAAAAAAGTATGGTGTTCAACACTAACTAGAATATATCACTGGAGCTTAATGATCTGGTATAAAAGTTTGGAGGTGTCCCTTTTTTGGCATCTGATGGTGTTTGGTCGCTGCTGGGTTGGTCATGGTCGTAGGCCGGGGAGGGAGTGGGGCGGTGGCTGGGGTGGGAGTGAGGGATGGTGGAGTCAAGAAGAGAGGTATAGAAGAGAGAGAGGGACGGTGGCGATAGCGGCAATGTCCTGGCGACGATGTGCTGGGGAGTTGAGCGAGAGAATGGAAGAGAGAGAAATGTGGAGAAGAAATAAGGTTTTAAGTAAGTTAATCAGAACCGTTGGATCAAATAATAAATCTAACGTTGAAAAAATGGTAATAACTTGGTAGTGATATAAAATAGTAGTGACAATATCCTATTCCAAAATTCTATTAGCTATATTTCTTTATTTTTTGTCATTTCATTGTCATTTTTTTATGTTTCATTTATTTCTTGTTTATAACATTTTATTATTCATTTGTATCTTGTTTTATATTATTTCTTTTACATTTTTCAATTTAGTTCATCACCACGTTTATTATTATTTTTATTTTTATTTTTTCATTTATTTATTCCTTTTATTTGCTTAATATTTAATTTCCTTTTTACTTTTATTATTTTTATTTTTATGTCAAATGTTGCTGTTTTATTTGTTTACATTTACTATATATATTATTAAAATTTGTTTGATATCGTTTATAACCTATATATCATTGTCATTTTATGATGTGATCTATATCATGGGTTTATCTCTTAGTTATATTTGATCATGAGCTTGTACTTATTTCGTGCTATCTTATTCTTGATTGTTTTGAAATAGGATGAGAAGAATACTATCTTCAATTTGTTTTGAAAAGTCCTAGGACATGATGTGGTTGTTTAAAAACCCTTCTCTATGACGTTGCTGTTGTTGACTTGTCTTTGTGGATGAGGGCGAGAGAAAAAAGCTTACTTCATTTTGGTTCCAAAATCTAGTGTTACAATCTCCAGTTCCCGAAATCAATGAATTTTATATTTCCAGTAGAAAAAAAAAAGAAGGATAATAACTTTCACAAGTAGTAGTGTGTGTAATTGAATAGCAAGGTGCTGTATAGTATTTTTTTTTTCTTTTTTTTCCTCTTTTTTTTTTGCTCTTTTTTTTTTTTTTAACACCTGATTCTTCAACAAAAGGAATTTGTGATTTTGGAATCTAACTTTGAAATTGTACTAATTCAGCACTAAATTAGATAGAATTCCCCACAAACTGAGCTATTACTTAACACACTAACAACACACTACTCAAGAAACATGAATTGAAAGGATTAAAATTCAAGAACAATTATGAACAAGGGATGAACACCAAGAACCAAGTGCATAAATATGTGAACTGAACAAGAAATTGAAAGAAACAACAATCAGAAGATTGAAAGAATAAATTAGGAACAAACAACAACGGCTAAAACAAAATTCACAATTCAAAAATCAAAGACACAAATTTTAGGGACTAGGGTTACCAAATGAGTGACCGATTGGATGTAAACAATCGAGAAAAGATAACCCAATTCCAATCCTAGAACCTTTGCTTTGATACCAGATGATATGATTCCCGAAAGAAAAGGATGATTGGATCAACTAGGAATGGAAATTCGCACCGGAAATTCAGCCTCCAGCACGTCCTGATAAGAACAGAACGTATCTAACGGATGATATGATTCCCGAAAGAAAAGGATGATTGGATCAACTAGGAATGGAAATTCGCACCGGAAATTCAGCCTCCAGCACGTCCTGATAAGAACGGAACGTATCTAATGCTACGACACTCGGATTCAAGCGCTTCCAAAACGAGGTGAAAGATGGCTTTCGAAACACGATTTTGGCTCAAGAAACACCGAAAAAGGATAAGGGAAACAGGAGATACGAAACCAAGAAATTTAGAACGAAAACTGAAGTTTATGGATTATAGGTAGGCGACACAATTCCAAAGAATTGATAAGCCCAAGAACGCCACAAGGATTGATGCCCTTGATAAGTTCAGAGATTCTCAAAAGAACCCTAGAGAAGCTTGTCTCTCATCAAAAAGGTTAACTTTAATTCAAATCTGCCGTCTCAAAAGCTATGGTGTTCCCTTATATAGTGGACAACATCCATATTAAGTTTAACCTAAATATGCTTACACACAAAGCCCAATAAGCCAGCCCAATAAGCCTTATTACAAACGTTTAACTAAATGTAAGAAAGATAAAACTTAGTGCAGAATTTGGGCCAAGTAAATTGAAGCCTTCATGCATATCCATTGAGGCTTATTCTTCAAGGTCTTCAATCTGTTAAGTGTATCATTTCGGCCTCTTCTTCCTTTAGACTTGGGCTTGTCTCAAGTAAGGTGGTCACCAGGAGATTTAGGGCCTCTTTAGCCTTTTTAGCTTTTGCTCTTGTCATTGGGCCTCCAAGACCTTGATGTCCTCCAAGTTTGTTGCCTTGGTCATGCCGCCTCCTATGTCCTCATCACTCCCTCTCCCCCCTCTCCTCTCTCAAACCATTTGTCCTGCGTCCTCTCTCAAACCTTTTGTCCTCCCTCCTCTATCTCCACTTTCGCTCTCCATCCTCCCTTTTCGATCGCTCCCATCGTCGTTCTTCTCTCCTTCTCCCCTTGTCGATCCTCCGTCTTCAGTGGTAGAACACCATCGCTCCTCCCTTCTCAGTAGCCACATAATGTAGGTTTGGTTTTTCTTTTATTTTCTTTTTTTTTAAAAAAAACATACAATGATTTTTATTTTATTTAGAATAATTCTAATGTTCTCTTTGTTGTTATTGTTGATAAGGTTGAGTAGAGAAAAGAAATTTGAAGCATTCGAATTGAAAGATGATGTTTTTGTATGGTTTTATTGTTGGGCGTGCAAAATATAAAGAAATATTTTTTTAAAAAAAAACTTATGGCGTCTGTTTTAAATAAATCTCTTACAGCATCCCTTTTTTAATAGATGTTGCTCTCAGACTTTACTACGTCGCTCACATAAGCATTCTCTAAAAAGGGATGTAGAAAGGACTTAAAAACGAACGTTACAAGTGATTCTTTGTAGTAGTGTGTACTAACAAAATTCGATGCAAAATTAAATATATCTGTAATATTTACTTCACAACCACAAATTTAAATATATTATTTTCACACATACATATTTTAATATATTATTTATATTAATATATTATTTTCTTATTTTATGTAACTATTTAATACCTTTTTGTAAAAAACTTTTGGTAAAATTAATATTTATGTTATGAATATTAACTTTGTAAATGTCCATTGACTCATATTCTAATCAACATTCATAAATAGATATGTTAAGAGACTTACAGGCTAATTAATGATGACTCTTGGTTTCATTCTTGAAGGAAACATAGGTCAATACTAAGCATTGTAATCAAGGTTGTCAAATTCTCGAGTTTAAGCAAACTTGTGACAAATGACGTAAATTAATCGTGAGCTCAAATAGTAAACTTGTAGAGTTTACTTTTATCAATAAATATGTATTAAAATTTATAATTAATTAAGTTAAATATAAAAATGAAAACAATTTGATTTAAAATATTTTAAATCGAAATAATTGAAATTAAATATATCAACATTCATAATTTATTATATATAACAAAGAAATTTCTGTAAAATTCATATATAGAGCCGTTAGAATGACAAAATCAAAAAAGTTAACATGGTTTTATAAGGTAGAAATATAAAAATGGTAAATTCAGTGTGTAAACTCATGAGTTTAACTCGAGTTTACGGTGACACGAATTTACCAATGACTCAACTTGATTTAGTAAGACATAAATATAAAAATGGTAATCTTGGAGAGTCAACTCGTGAGTTTGACAACAATGATTGTGATTGACAAATCCCTATTTTTATTATACATTTTTATACTTTCATTTAGAGAATTTGTCATAGTTATTGAGCTTAAAATTTTATTCTTGTGATAAATTGAGATTAAGAGTAAATACATTAAATTAGAACTAAAAAAGGCAAAATTTCTAATTACTCTTAATCATTGAATTTTTTTAGAATATTTTATGTTGGATCAATTCTTTTAATTGTAGCGTAGGTGCTTGAAAAAATTGGATCAAATTTTATTATGGAAATTTGGGCTTAAATTGCAAAAATTACATTTGATACCACAAACATTTGAAAATTTTCATTTAGTCCTTTTTCAATATTGCAGCGTTTTGAAGCATAATTTTAGGTTTGAAATCACAGTTTGAGCGAGCTCCTCCGTTGAACAATTACACAGAATAGAGCGGCCGCCATAAGACTCGAGAACTCAATCTCCAGGACCTTCACGCTTCACCATCTTCTTCCACCGTCGACGGTGACCTTCATTCTTTCATTACCACCACCATCTGGTTTTAGGGAGAGAGGGAGGAAGAAAAATTGAAAAATCAAGGGAGACGAGAGCAGAGGCGAACTCACACAACAACACCGCCGGTGATCACGAACCAACCTTCTTCCATCTTTATTGGTGGTGTTCACCCCGAGTTTGAGTTTCACCATTACTCTTACACTTTCATCTCTTTGATTTCACCCAATGCGTTGCTGTCCCTTGCCCCTCTTCCATTGTCACCCACATTCTTCCATCTTCATTCATCAATATCTCCTCCATTTATTTTTTTCTCATTAAATGTGGATTTATCTTTGATGGTAGTTTGTGGCTGAATCTCTTTTCTCTTATAGCAGTGGGTTGATTCTTGAGCTTAGATCTTCATAACGAGTACTTTTCCATCCAATTTCTATCTTTCATTATTTGTATTAGCTAAATTCTAGGCTTAGAGTTTAATTAGTATATTGGAATTAAGTTTTTCATTGGGTTTCCATGCATTTTGTTGACATTAGATGTTTATTTAGATTTTAATATTATGTATTTGACACTTGTGCTTCACTAATAAAATTTCATGTAATTGACTTGATATAGTTTTTGCTTGAAGTTGTTATGAATTTATAATTGTGATTGTAATGCAACTATTCTTGGTTACTTGTGCTATTGCATTTCATTGACTCAAATTGCTAGTGTTTAAATTGGGTTTGGTTAGAGGGATTAACTTTTACTGAGTGTGGAGGAATTGATTCACCTAACTCAAACTAGTTTAAAGGCTCTTTTGAGCAAATTTGTTAAACTGACATACTCACACTATCTTTTGAAGCAATGATAGAGAAATTCATTGATCTATGAGGTTTTTATAATGAATTATGAATGGAGAGAGTGGACATATTTTCTATACAAATTCCCATCTCATCCAATTTTATCCCAAAAATCTAAAAATATTTATTTTTAAGCATTTTAGTTTAATTGCAACTTAGTTGATAGATAAAAAGTTCAAAATCTTCTAGGTACTTAACTAGGCCTCTCAAGAGACAATACGTGATTGCACACTTTATTGCAATCATTTGTTTTTTTTCTTTTTTTTGTTGTTGTTGTTGAAGAAGTTACCAAAATATTATTTAGCCCAACATGCTCCTTCAATGATGTACCTAAAACACAAGAGAATAGAGTTGCTCCCCATTTTTCTCTCAAAGTTTTCTCTTCTCTTGGTCTTTAAATTTCTCTTATCCTAGATTTCCTTTAGTATTATAATATGTTACTAGCATAAGGCTCTAATAAAGGTATATTTTCTCATCATTGCCTTTACGATTTCATCTACCTTCTTTTATTGTATCTCTATTTTAGTCTATCTGGGATAATTTAAGCCATCATATAGAATTAAAAGAACCCTTTCTTATCGACACTACTAAGAAAAAATCACGATATATGATGATTATTAACTACCATATATCATGGTTCTTAAACGTCATATATGCGGGAGCTATAAAAGCTTGGCATAAATACATTATGTTTTCTACCCATATTATTTATTCCAGATCTATTATAACGGTTATAATATAACACCCGTTATGTATTGAGGCTTGGTAAGGCCTTGATATGCCTATTGATGTGACAATAATTAACAAGGTATGGGTAAACAACCGCCATAATATATGATAATGTTTACATCATACATAATGGTTTTGCTTTAACAACCGTTATATATGTTAACATATATAATGGTTATTTTAACAACCATTATATATAGTTGACATAAATAATGATTGTTAGATAACAACCATGATTTATCAAAGCTAATTTTTCTTTTTATAAAAAGAAATGGGGGGGGTTTGCTTTCGATATCCCCTTGCATATATATTTGTACAGAATGAATCACAATATATATTTATATTCATTCATATATAGAACAATACAACAAATCAAAATATATTTATACTCATTGAGGTACATGATACATTATTAAAACCAAAACTTAAAAAAAAAAAAATAAATAATCAGTATCTAGAAATTTACAATCATTCTATATATGTATTTACTTCCCCACTGAAATGTTGTACACATATCACCAACTCTTCAATAA
Source organism: Acacia acuminata (assembly GCA_019022655.1). NCBI lineage: Eukaryota > Viridiplantae > Streptophyta > Magnoliopsida > Fabales > Fabaceae > Acacia > Acacia acuminata. The sequence continues at coordinate 3,451,482 of JAFJYI010000053.1, read as the reverse complement.
CTTCATCCATTTATGAGTTACTAAACATCGTGCAGGAGGCATCAAAATATTGTGTGCAAAAGGAAACAAGTTGGAAGTTAGATATTGTAATATATAACTGATCGAATGTGTATATGAACGAATTGAGCCTATAATATACCTTAGTTGTATCAATATTTTTAGGACCGTGGGTGATAATGTCCTTCATGTACTGCATCATGCATTATCCACAATCATTGTTGTTGTTCGGTTGCTTTGGGCATTAAAAGAAAAAAATTATCAATCAGTCATATAACACGCACACGCACACGCACACACCCACATCTATGTAAACATAATGCGCGCGCGCACACACACACACACACACACACACACACACTATATTGTGTGTTTCATCAATTTACTGATATTATAATCGTTGGTGAATAATATATGTACCTTCAGATACATCTATTGGAAGGCGCATCTGTAGGTGCCATCAGTGAGCTTGTTCTTGGTACACTCAAGACCATTTTGAGTGCAGTAAGTGCATACCACTATGAGAAGATACAATATAAAATTATATTAGAGAAACATGCAGGATGAACTGAATTATAAGAGATGATGAATGAAAAACTTATTGATTAGAAGTCTCTTGCATGTATGGTATCATGTCTGTAACTCCGCTCATTGAGTCATAGTACCAAATCCTTTTGCACATTGGATTTACAACTATGAGCATCCAATAGTCCATAATTACAATGATAGATCACATCATCAGGACAATTACAAAATAAATAAAAATTAATTCAAGTAGAGTTAATGATGTTTCCACCCTTGAAGGTAAGGCACCAAGAAGTAAGTGTTACTTCTACCTAGTGCCCTCCAAAGGAATTCATCCTCCAGAAACCTCGTGTGTTGTTGCTGGCATCTTCCTTCATGCCGTCACCTTGGTTATTGATTTGCTCAGGGCAGATGAACTTGATCTTGTCCTAGAGGCCACAAGGATGAGGTAATTATAGTGTAGTTACCTGAAATGTTGAAACCAACATATCAAAATGTAATCTTAAGCAGTCAACTAGTTAATTATAGTTGAAAAAAATACCTCATAAAGAAGTTGACAGACATTGAACTTGACTTGTCCTTATTCAGGATCTTAGAAATAAGCTCTTTGGTTATAGCTTCCACTTGCTTTGGAAGGTCAAAGACCTCTTTCTCAAATGTGATATTGGACACGGTTGGAGCAAAGCACTTGTCAGCGAACTCTAAGATGGACTTCTAAGAAGATTGACCAACAGTCTTATTTTGTGAGGAAGATTTCTTCTTGAATTTATCATTAGAGGTGGCATGCTTCCTCTTCTTGGATTGAGTAGGGGTCTTGGACTAAGTATGGGAGGCTTGGACTGATTAGGAGCCTTGGACAGAGTGGGGGCTTGGACTGATTAAGGGTCTTGGAAGTGAGGGTTTGGACTAATTGGGGGTCTTAGAAGTGGGGGACTTGGGCTTAATAGTGGTGGGCTTGTACTGATTAGGAAGCTTGGACTTGGTGGCCAACTTCTTTTGAGTAGCTAATTTCATTTGAGTGTAGGGCTTCCATACTCTAAGTAGACAATGAGGCCACATAAAGAAGCTACCTATAGCCCCTCCCATTTTATCCATGTCTTTTGTATGCACAAGGAGTAGTTAGATGGGGTCGATGTTGGTATTGATTTGTACATTCACATGCTTAATAGGGATAAGCTTGTTATGAAGTGTGTTATCCTCCAAGTGGTTGAACATGTGGCCCATTATAATATGGTGTCTATGGCTATCAGCAAAACACTCAACATCCACCAAACCCTCAAGTAGATCGTGAGGGGAAATGTGCAACTACCTCTAATACTTGGGCTATTATTTCCCCCTTGCTACTTTGTAGAATGGTCCTTCATTAACTCTTGTGTGAGAGAGCATATTTTTTCCTGCATTTCATCACATTATTTTTGGAGTTTCTTATACTTTTTGTCCCTATTATTTCTTCAATGTTGCCACTAACCATAATATTTTGTCTTGGTCAATCCAAAGCCTACTACCCTAAAAACACCAAGATAGTCATACCCCAATGTCTTAGCCAATATGTCCTCATGCATAGAAAAATAGCCCCCTGTGTTGCAACTTCCTGAGATATGACATGTTGTGCATTTAACAATCATGTTAATATGAATAGTTAATTGAACACATTACTTCCATGAGTCGAGGACTAATATTAATACATATCATTTTATAAATGACATCCTTCTCTTAAAGATCGTCATAAGAGCCATCTTTATTTTGCCTTTCCATTGACAAAAGTTCATGATGAGGAGTTCTACTATTGTCCCCACCCTCAGCTGCCAAATTTTTAGCAATCCGAGCATACCCCGTTCGCCCTCCTTTGTAGGGATACTTATTACTCTTTACTCTCCTCCTATATCTGGCTTAATTCCTACGAAAACACACAACACTCGAGCTAATGTTAAACAGATACATGCAAGTATTATGAATGGAAAATAACAATTACCTGGATAAGATGAAAAAATTTATCCAATCATCTGGTAGATTGTGGACCGAATATCCATAGGAATATCTATCTTATAACCTCTTTAGGATTTTGAAAATACATCTTCATCAATACATGATGGAATGTGCGTAGTGATTAGCTAGTCTTCTTAATGACAAAGTCCCTGATGTAATCTCCATCTACATGATATGAAGACTACAAAGTACACAATTCAACTTAACATTTTTTACAAGTACATAACAAGTAATTAGAAGGCATATATACCTTACCTTGACATTATCCCAAATAACTTATTAGTAACCTTCATATACTTGACCCCTTTTACCCGCCAAGATTAAACATTGGTCCTTGCCATTAAGCCGATGTAGCTTATAAAGTGTGATAGGTGAAGAGATCGACCGTCATTGTTCCATGTTACCTCAAATTTTCTTCCTACAGCCTTTGCTTCATTCACCAAAATCAAGGTAGAATGACCCCTCCTTACAATATATAACACTCGTTCTAACACCTATTATGGGGTCTCGATTCTAGGTTGCCTAGTGGAAACATCAATACCGATAGGAACATTATCAAAACTAAAGGCACTATCAACACTACGAGCATTATCAGTGCTATAGGAAATAGAACTAGCCATTTTTACCAGAAAAAAAAAATCATTCATTTAGCTACATGGAACAAAATAAAGGGTTTTTCCAAAAAAAAAAAACAAAAGGCACGACTAAGGTTAAAACTAAAGGCACTATTAGAACTAGGGGCATTATTAGTGCCACAAGAAGTAGAACTAACCGTTTTAACTAGAAAGAAAAAATCATTCAATCAGCCATAGAGATTTGAGTAATGGGTTTTTCCAACAACAAAAATTACGATGCACGATAAAGGTCAAAACAAACATAGGCAAGACAAAGTGCCAAATAAGGAGAATGTGAAATGCAGAATGCAGAAGAGAAATCATACCTTAAAATAAGAATAATAATTCATGCAAAGGAATGTGACCTAGCTAAGGCCCCAAAAGAAAAAGTGAGTTAAGGCAATCAAAGCAACTCACATGGCTGTCAAACCAAAGCTCAAAGAAATCAATGGAGGATATGGTTCACCTTGATGCAACTGTGTCGACAGCTGAAAAGTCAAATAGATTTGTTGGGTTTTGAGGATGGTAGGTAACATTTGACAAAAGACAAGCATGTTAAGTGTAATAACTTAGGAAAGTGAAGAGGCACAAGATAGCGGTTAGTGTTTTAAAAGACTTGACGAAACTTGCTCATGGTTATAAGTTTAAAACCGTTATTTAAAGGTGGTCTTTTCTTACGGATTTTGATTTACAATGGTAATAAAACTTTAAACGAAAGTTCATAGTTTTAACATCACAATGGTTAGGTTTTGTAAATGGTGACAATTATTTCTTAATAAGCATTAGGTATTTGACATGGTATTTCGTAAAGTGGTGGGTTTTACAAAATAACCATAACTTATTTGACTTTTTTAATAAATTTTAAAGTTGATTATTCAACCACATAGTATAACCAAAAAATTAAAAAGAGATGGTGAATAAATGAGAGTGCGAACAAGACAGTCAATTCCCCCTTGTTGCTCTTGTCCATGCATCTTTGCTCTCCTATGTAATTGATAAATAACAAAAGTCACAAGTTGGAATAGAAGTGGATGGCTAAATGGGTTTCTTGAGTTATCTAGTAGATCGTGTCGTTTGAAATGGAAATGGTTATGCTATAGAGCCAAACATATCGGTATAAATTGCAACAGTTAACATAAGTAACTGTTGTTCACTAATAACTATGAAAAGATAATTGTTTTTTTAATAAAATATTTTTGGCTTACATTGCCCTGATGATTAATTATTTTCAGGCTACACTACTCTATCCTCTTCTCCCTGCCGCTCCCCTTTACTCGACACATCATCGTCATCTAAGGAAGGAGATGATATGTAAAATCCCAAATTTTGGATCCCTGAGAATTGAGAATAAGCCTAAAGTAGGCGGACGACTACGCCCAGTTCGGGAAGAGTCCTAGAAATGTCGAGAGTTAGGAAGCCTCTCTGGGACCAAGTAACTCGGCTATACGGGTCAGTGGACCTAGTATGTATAAGCAATGGAATTAAAGTGCCAATGAAAAAAGGGTCTCAAAAGACCTATATGGTGTAAATCCGATGGAAAAGATGCCACCTAACTATGTCTGGAGGTATAGGACAATTAGTTGAGTGAAATATGCCAGTATAAGTAAGTATATGGCATTTTCAGGGTAGTCATGGATGTCCTGCATTTTTGGAGGAAATAAGAAGGGAAGAGTATTCAAGAAGCCAAACAAAAGACAAGGGTGGTGATGATTTGTAGGACACGTGGCATGTTGGGGTTAGAAGTTGGATTTTTGGGTAGCACGAAGTACGAGGTAGTTAGGAGATACTGAAATATGGGTTTCTTGCTCCCTAAGGCACTATATTCCGTCCACCTGTGGTCAGGGGGAAGAGATTGTTAATCCGGGCCCACACAAGTCAAACTAAGTGGCAAGAGTTACGAGGAAAAGTGTAACCAACAAAAAGTAGCTGAGCGGGACAAGTTAGGGTTTTCCAGAGTCGAGCCCAGACCCCTGGACATAGAGTGAGGGTGAAATTTGGTGCGCCAGAGGAGAAAGAGAAGTTAACTTGGAGGGCAAGAAAAAGATCACATCAAGTAATAGTGAGGAGAGAGAAAATAAAATAATCGAATTAATCCGACCACACAATTTGAATCGACATGACCGAGAGAATGACAAGCAATTATGACCCTAAATGGTCATAAATGGAGCATTTATCGACAGAAATGGTGGGTCCCACTGACTTGGAGGAAAAGCAGAGTAAAATGATCATTTTACCCCTGAAGTGTTATTTTAATTACCGGACAAAAACCTACACCTAGTGTAACACCCCCAATTTCGAACAATTATCATAGTATAAAAATTCAATGATTTTTATAAATAATTACTAAAATTCAAAATAAACAACTTTGGGAAGTGTTACCGCCGCACTTGTCTTTGGGACAAGTGCAAGGCTAACTTATTACAATAACGTAAATCCAAACTTAAATAAAAGTGTGTTTTATTCAAAACAAAATAAAATAAAATAGAATTAACTAAAGGATCATCGCGACTGTGAACACAAACATCGGCAAAGTTGGTAATCCTAATAAAACACAATTTAATTGACACAAATATATTAATCAAAGCAAATATATATATATATATATATATATATATATATTCATATGGTAATTGCATCAAACAATATTCATTATCTTTTTAAATTTATTTAGACCCGGAAACCCCGCGAGTCTATTTAGTAGGAGGAGAACCATGGTAGACCCGGAAACCCCGCGATCTACCACGTGACCCAAGAAACTCGCCATTTACAATTAATCAATTTGGCCATAAAGAATTTCTTCCTAGTGTGCACACCTCTTCCTAAAGTTGCTACTAGTGTCCCGAGAAACCTATGGACACCACTTTGGGAAGAACGGATATCCATGGTTCACATAAAATAACATATCGGGGCATAAAGCCTAAGGATTGTGTTCATCACTTTAGGAGGTATCATCTCAAAGCTATCCTCCCACGATTAAATTATTTTAAATACAGACATAATAAAATTCCCAAATTAAACTATAAAGTAAATACTCACTGTAGGTTCCTATAAGGCTGTCATGAGAAATTCCCATGACAATCACTTAAATCCCTAGCTCTACTCATTATCCATTTTACTCATGGGTTCCTATAAGGTTGTCATGAGAATATATAATCGGGATATTGATTCATTTATTGACGAACGAATATAATCACAATATGTTATAGGATAGGATTTTAAGCCAAAGGAAAACAAACATAGAACCCAGAGCCAAAATGTACAGGCATCTTATGACTTTGCAAAAAGATAATACGCATGACGAGGAAAAGAATTATATATATATATATTCAATCACCTAAAACCTAGATCCAGAGAACGCACCTACATACAAGCATATATATTCATTTGCAAAAGACTTAAAAAAACTCATTGCACAATTCGAGAAGGGGAGATATGAAATCATATAATTTGGTGCAATATGTGAATCGGTCGAAAGGTCAAACAAAGAGAAAGTAAAAGGCGTGGGAGCCGCAACAGCATAAAAAAGAGAACCCTAAGTTATATCTATTAGAAGCAGACGATGCACAAAAGAGCATATACTCGGACCACGCACGAGTGGCAAAATAGGATGCGAGAGAAAAGAATAAGCGGGAGACGCAAGGTTGTTCTAGGGATTAGGATTACCTGGTCTCCGTTTTTGCTAGCCTCCTAGAAAAATAATATGATGAGAGTACAGAAAGAGGATGCAGTAGCGGAGAAGAAAAGTATTGAGCGTTCGCTAGGTTTAGGCGGCTAGACCTCAGTTTATAATTAAAATTTAGGGTTTAGCTATGGGCTGAGCTCTTTAACGGTTTCCAATTAATAAATTATAAAAAAAATACAATTAAAAACTAAATTTTTATTATTACCATAACTATTAGCAATTAATAAATTATAAAACAATACAATCATTATTAAATTCTAAATTATTATTATTATTATTATCATCATCATTATTATTAATAATAATCTGGGTATTACACCTAGTAACTCCAAAAACCATCGGTAAGGGCAGCTAAGGAATCTAATTTTTAGGGGCATAAATGGTGACATACATCTTCCCCAGAAGGATCTAGAATGACTTGGAGGGCAAGCCAAAGAATTATATAAAAATCTAAAGCATCCTTTAACCATTGGGTAATAGCAAAACATGGACAATTCCCTTAACCCTTGGAGTCTATATAAGGACATCCCTTGGCCATTTCTTAGCTGCCTAGGATGTGATAAAGGTGTGGAAGGGAGAGTGTCCAGCCAAGTCATGGTCCCAGGAGAAGTAGAAGATCACACGCAACCGAAGATTCGAGGTAAGTACTCCACCGAAAACTTAGTGTCCCTTGTTTCTGCCCTATGATATTAAACGTGGAGTTACAGTGGGATTTTCACGTTTTGGAGGGTTCCATTGAGTCCAAAATGTGATTTTGAGTGGGGATAAGTAAGATCACCTTTTTATGAACCCAAAAAGCCCTAAGTCTTAAAACAACATAAATCTGCCAATAACAATAATTTCACCATTTGCTTTGAAATTTTACATGGTGAAAGTAGACATCCTAAGGATGATTTTGATATAAGATTTCGTGTCTTTTTGGTTTTCCTACCAAGAGTTATTTAATGATGAAAATGACCCAAAAACCTGGATTTTGTCTTGGACCAGTGGCTAAATTTTGGGGATAAGAGAAGGATTCGAACCCAAATGACTTTGGGAATTATTTTTATGTTAAACTACACATCCTAAGGGTTCAATGGCTACTGATTTCACATCAATATGATATTTCTAGAATTTATTAAAAATCAACGAAGTTGGGTCAAAGATTTAGGAAAATTCTGGTGTTAGGCGAAATTTATGGAACTTAAAGTAAAGTTTGAATATGTGTTTGAAAGTGTGATACCTTGCTGTATCTAGGGTTATAACATGGGTGGAACACATATCCAACATCAAGAGAACAGTTTGCTATTTTTAAGGAGTGCCAGGTAGTAACTGTTGACTTTGCATACTCTATGTTGCTCTTGCATGTGTGTATTATCATGATGTAGGAGTTGGACTATAGCACCTAGTGGATTGTGTGCACTTGGGTTGCTGCTGAAGTCCAAGGAATACATATCGGGCTGTGGTGCCTACTGGACTGTGTGTCCTTAGGTTTCTGTTACAATATCGAGGGCATGTATATTGGTATATGTGGTAGGTAGGGCCTATGTGACTGTGTGTTCATAGGTGGCTACTGAAACCTCAGGAGGGGTCGATAAGGGACTGCAGCCTTGACTACCGAGTCTCTTAGCGCTATGGTACCAAGGGCTTGTCTTGATTAGGCAGTCCTGTGGTTTATTGTGCCAGAGGCAGATTTACCCTTATTGTGCCAGAGGCAGATTTATACATGCCAGTATTGTGCCTGAGGTAGATTTATTTCCTTATTTTGATTTGCATTGCATACATATTGTTTATGAGTCTAACAGTTACTATGGGGTTCAACTTTGAACTCCAAACCATTGTGGAGACACAGGGGTGAGGCAGTAGCATACGAAACTTGAAGAAGGTTGGACTTGATGTGAAGATATGAAGAAATAAGGGACACCCTATCATGTTTGTATATCTCTGTATTTGGGGACGACTGTATGATTTATACTCACTATTTAGTATTTATTTTGGATGATTGTACCCTTAACCCTACGAGGAATACTTTCTATTAATTTTGTGCGACTTTACCAGTATATTGTAGTTGTCCAAACCAATCATATGCTCTATTGTTCGCACTCTGATATATGATTAAAGTGACTAATTAACAAAGGAAAGGTAATAAGCGAAAAGGATCCCTCTAACCTGCCACCCGAGAGGGCGAGGCCGGTAGGGGTATAACATGATAGGTCTAACTAGAAATGATTATATACAACCAAATTGTGATGAAGGATGAGGTCCAACTTCCTATTCAGACTATGTGCATGTCTAGCGAGATGCCTCTTGGAGCAGTCAAAGCATAGTAGCGTCTATAGCATAGCCTCTTTTGAAAAGGAGGCAGAAGAAGTGGTGGTGGTGGAGGAGGGGGAGGAGCTTGTGTAGGGATCCGTACAACGCAAATGGATTAAAATTTCTACGGATCCGTCCCGAGGATCACTCGGCGCGTTTAAATCAAGGCTAGGGAATCCGGATATTACCTTTTAAGAACTCGTTCGTGGTTTCTTCTTCGTTGAACAGGTGGGCTACCTCCTCGATCAACGAAGACGACTCTTAGAATCCTCTTCCTCTATCGGTATCCACACGAACAATCCTCGTACACGGCTACGGCGCGTGCTAGCGCCTCTTTTGCGTCTCTCTCTCTCTCGTTTTCACTCTAGGGTTTCTCGGCTTTTAGAATACGCTCGACCGAAAGTCCCGTAGGTTTCTAAAACCTGTTCGCGTATTTAATACAAAATTAATCGTATTAACTTTTTGAATTCAAACTTTAGATCTGGATTAAATATATATTAATTAAATCTATCCGATAGATCTAATATAATAATATTTATTTAATCGAATTAAAACCAGATCCAAATTTCGAATTCAAATCTAGATTAAAAAATAGTTAATTAAATCTATCGATAGATTTAATCCAACCTATTTATTTAATCCAAATTCAAAAACCTTCGATTTAATTTATCTCAATAAATTAAATCCGAGAAATGATATCTATCTATTTATTTAAATCTGAGATACTAATATCTCAATTTAAATTAAATAGACAATAATATCTTTATTCGAAAATTAAATGAGATACAATATCTCGGTTTGTTTTAGATATTTAATTTATCAAATAAATTAAACATAAAACAAATAATATAATAATAATATTTTAATCTCAATTAAAATAATATCATTATATTATTTTCGAATTTAAATATATATATATATATATATATTTACCCCGCATTAAACTCGGTATTCATTAATCTCGATTAATCGAGATTCAATGAACCCGGACACTTTTACCCGTGTTGGATTATTCTTGTGTGCGACCTCAGCCCATATGAGATTGGCGGTGGGCCAACACCGTGTCGCCCACAAATCGCAAGCGGCCTCTAGCAAGACATTGCGACTACCCAATTCACATGGGGATCGATGACACGATACACCTATCGTACAACCATGTCACGTCCCTTTTGTCACGCGATAATTTGGTCAAGGATGAGGCATGGAGAATGTCAACTTCCTTTTCTTGACCACTACTTTCGATTCTCGAGTTAGTCTAATAAGTGAAATGGAAACTCCTTTCCATCACGATGGCCGTACATTTCTTAGACTCACTCATCGAGGGGCCCAAGTATTATCTCTACAAATGTGAGGGACAAATTCCATCTTGACCATTCACATCCCTCCGCATGAAAACCACGATCCCGATCCTAGCCTTTATCATCACCCGGTCAAAGGTGACTTTTGACTAGGTCAAAGGTCGATGACTCATCATGTAGGAATCCATGATGATCTCGAGTCATAGGGCGTCGTGACGCGGTTATACATGAGATAAGCTTATGACTAGATCCATGCAGCTTTCTCATAGTGGGTCGGTCCCAAAGACCTTGTACTCTTACAAGTGCCCATGACTTTGATTCGTATCTCCATACCTTATCAAAGTCATGCGTCTTAACTCATCTTCGCTCCGCGTAGATGACCGATCGAGGACATTTAGGATAATCTATAAGATATATCCAGGGATATAGTTATCACCATAAACATGCGTATGTAGTGATAACTTAATGGAGAACAATGACTTGCCCCTAGGGCATAATTTCCAACAGCTTGTGGAGATGGTGGTGGTAGAAGAGGAGGGGCTTGTGGAGGAGGTAGGTGAGGATGATGAGGAGGAGGGCGAGCTTGTGGAGGACGAGGATGGTGAATGAAAGAGCTCTCTAAGATTTGATCATAATAAGGGATGGAAGGACGAGGTTATGAAAAATTGCTTTCTAGAAAAGTACTAAGAATAAAATTGGAATATGTCGGATATAGAGTTAAATACTTTACTATAAAATATATTTAACTTCGAGAACTAGTACACGGTCTTGAACTAGACGAGGTTCTAAAAAGGTGCTTTTTTGTTTTGTTCCTACATGACAGGAGTCTATTATGAAATATTGTTTATGTTGTTCATGTTGTATGGTTAGAGATATACCCATTATGTTTGTATTTTCACTGATATAAGGTTGAAAGATGAATTGTTTGTAAGTCTTACATGACGATTGTTTCAAAAGAATGTCACTTTTGTCACTAGAGAAATGATGGTTATTAACTACAACCATTAATTTTTTGTGTTTTCATGAATTTCGCCTTGTAATATATGATGGTACGCATAATTAGCGGTTTCTTTTAAGTGTTGTATATCCTTGTGCAACCTTTGCCATGATATACATGATGTTTATTAGCTATAACCGTTATATATTTTTATGCGTTATAAATGCACAAATATGTAGTAGTGCGATTATGTTATACATCAGGTTCCATTGTCAATATTGAAGATTATTGTTGCTTTTTCTATTTTTAATCTCATTCGCAAGTTTTTCTTTTCATGTTTATTTATCATTTTTATGAAATCTCCTATTTATGCAACATTTATATTTCTTTATTTTATATTCTCTTGTTATCTGCGTTTTATGTTGTTATATTGTGTTACTTTATTTTATTTACGTTTCACTTGTTTTATTGATGTATTTAACATTTATATTTCATTAATTTACTTATTTATTTACATTTTATGTTATATTATATTAGTTATATATTTTTTATTTTATGTAGTTTATTTCATTTCAATTTATTGTTATTATTTTACGTTTCATTTATTTATGTTTTTATATTACGTTATTTCATTTATTTATTATTTATAGTATTTTACTATTCATTTGTATTGTGTTGTATATTATTTCTTTTACATTTTTTATTTTATTTAATCAACACGTTTATTATTCTATGTATTTCTTATTTATATTATTCATTTTATTTGTTTAATATTTAATTTCCATTTTACTCGTTTTATTTCTATTTTATGTCAAATGTTTCTATTTTATTTGTTTACATATAATATATAAGTTATTTAAATTCATTTGATATTGTTTATAACATATCATTATCAATTTTGTTTATAGTATTATATATATATGACTATATAATGTGATCTTTATATATGATCATGGGTTGATTTTTTATTTATATCTGTATATGAGCTTGTATTTATTTAATTTATTTCTTTACCGTCTTATCTTATTCTTGTTTAAAATGTATGCACATATAAATATATAGACACACAAACACTTTAAAATTCTCTCTTGAGGGACTACTTCAATAATTAAAATATTGTTGGGATGTGAAGATAAAAAAACCGTCAAAAACTAAACCTTAAATGCGCAAAACAAATATTGGACTATATATATTATGTACATTTATATCGGTTTCTGTTTTGTTATTATTTATATCGCTACACTTTCCTCCTTCTCTTTACCCCTTTATGTCCTCTCTCCCTCCCTAAATTTCTCCTTTATATACATTGTTATTATTAATATATGATTTATGAATTCTAATATGATACTTTATGTTTCATCTATTTTACCATGATTCTAATTGATATCGTGGTTTTTAGTTTGAATCATGGCCAACCTTACAAAACTTAAGTTTACAACTCTTGATATTAAGGGAAAGCATTATCTGTCTGTTGTCTTAGATGCTAAAATCTAGTTAGATGCTAAGTGTAACATCCTTAAATTTTTGGGGCTTAGAGTTAGTCCCAGCTTAAGTTTTAGTTAATCAAATAATATAGAATAAATGAACAATTAATATATATGTGCACATACGTGCGTGCGTGCGTGCGTGCGTGCGTGCGTGCGTGCGTGCATGTGTGTGTGTATGTGTGTGGAAGGCGGAATATCACCTAAGAGGGGGGTGAACTGGGTGATTTAAAAACTTTTTCGAATATCTCAGGAACTATCTCACAAAACAGAGATGAACAAAGTAGAGAAAGAGAGATATTGACACAAGAAATCTATATTGGTTTAGTCTAAATTCTTGACCTACGTCTAGGTCCTAGACTCTCTAGGATTTCCACTAACTCTTCAAATACACACTCTATACTTGAAGTAATCCTCTCACTAGGATTAACTCCCCCTTACAAGTTGTAATCAAATAACCCAATCTTAAAGTCCCACAATTTTGAAATTCTTACAAAGATATTTTGATCAGAAATGTAACTCTCTAAGAGAGCAGATTGATAAACACTGAAGATTATAAATATCCGAAGATATTACACAAATGAATGAAACAGTAAATGTGTATATTTCATTTGAGCGTTTTTGTTTCGGTGGTTGAATCATATTGAATGCTTTACTTATATTTGGTGAGGGAATTAAATGACCGTTGGAAGTTTTCAATGAACTATTGAGAGTAATCAATATAGCCGTTGAGGATTGAAGTTCTTTTGTTACTCACAGCTTTGATTAAGCAAATGTCCGCAGTCATTTGTCGCATTAATATTCCTTCTGGCTTCCCGTTGGATGATCTGGCATTCAAATATTGTAAGAAACCATTAATGACTTCGGAATGGTCAGAGTTTAAATGTTTAAAATCGTGCATCGTTTTCTAAACTAGCATTTAATGCAATTGACGTAATCAATGCTTTTTTATTAATTTGTGTTTAATCCATCATCTAACCATATGAAACTCATTCATAAACTGATTAAACATATTTAGGAACGATAATGAGTGATAATAAAAAGTAATCAAATCACAAGCAAAGATTTAAGATTTATGGAAGTGGTGATATGCAAAACATAGATACATGTTAAATTTCAAGCAAACTTGAGAGCATGACTCGAGTCAACCAATATAAGCTCGAGTCATAAGTTCATCTTCTTTGAAAATAAATTTGAAATTTAAGTGAAGATCTCTCTATATGAACATAGCTCGAGTCTACAGTGATCACCTGGAGTGTATGACTCAAGTCAATCATAGCTAGCTCGAGTCAAGCATCATTTTCATAACAGTTTATCGAGATAGCTTTTGAAAATGATTTGAGCATCGACATAACTTGAGTCATTAAGTGATGGCTTGAGTTAACAAAATAGATTTTGAATATAATGTTTAAATCCAAGCTCGATTCAAGGAACACCGACTCAAGTCACAACCTTTATATTTTGAAAATAAATTTAAGTTTACAAAACTTAGCTCGAGGCAACACCATTTCTTAAAACATTTCATAAGAGCCCTTAACTCGAGTCACCAAAGTATAACTCGAGTCAGTCAAAGTCTAAACATATTTTGACCGAGGTTTCAAAAGGTTTGACTCGAGTTTGACAACCTGAAACTCAAGTCAATTTGACAGCAAGTTACTGATTCAAGTTTGATCAAGTTAAAAGCATTTTTGACTTGAATCATTAACCACATTTTGTTTACAATTGTTAGTTATCATCAAAACACATAGATAACTAATATTCTCCCTCTTTCCGATGATGACAACACTTGTAAAACACATGTCAAATTGATTTAAAATTTTTTTGAGAAATTGAAGAGATAGGAGAAAAAAACAACAACTCAAAGAAACTAATGGAAGCTCATTGCATTCATTTGCAAAATAAGCTACATCAAATTTAAGCATAAAGTTAACTATATACATAGCACTTTCATACATAGCAATTAGAAGGAAAAAAGCAAATTCATGAAGTACTATGAAATGACAAAACATATAACAACAAAAACATGTGAGGTTCTTTTACTTCTCTCCTCCCCTTTGTCATCATTCAAAATGGGTGGATTAGAGGAGGAAGTAGAAGGTGGAAATGGAAGAGGTGAGTCTATTGGCAGAGCGAGACAAGGAGAAGCAATGGTAGGAGAAAATCTCACAGTGGAGGGCGAAGGTGAAGGTGTGAGAGGTGAGGATGGTGGAGCAGAGACAGGAATAGCTGGCTGAGGTGGAGGAGAAAAAACAGAAGTATCTGTATCTAGCTTAGGTGAAGGAGAGTGATGAAAGTCAGGTGAGTGGTGAGGATGAGTGAAAAGGCAAAGGAATGTTCATCAAACAAGCTACTAGTTGAGCTTGAAGATGTAATCCTGATAGTTGAAGTTTGGGAAGGGGGAACTATGATGGTGGCAGGGGTAGTGGCTAGGATGGGTGTAGTAAAGGTGAGAATAGGAGATGAGATTATAGGGGTGCAAAAAGGAAAAGTTGGTGAAAGAGGAAGAGGATCAGGAATGGATGCAGGCATAGGTGAAGAGGTAGGAAGACCATGACTAGGACTAGATCCATCTAACTTGGGCTGAGGGCTCACCGAGATATCCACCTTGTTACTTAGAATGTCCAACTTGTCATGAAGGCTTGAGATACTTGCAGTGTGATCCTCAATAGTTCCTCCAAGGTTGCCTATCTTCTCATTCATCTCTTCTTGCACATCCACAAGCTCATTGTGGCTTTTGGTAACTTCACTTACCAATTTTCCAATCTCTCTCTTAAGAGTCTTTGTGAGTTGATGGTATTGAGCCATCATTGTACTATGCAAGGTTCCAACACACCCTGAAATTTCCTTCTCTACTATTGCCTTAATGATAGCACCAACTGTAGATGAAGGAGGCTGACATGATTGAACAGGAATAACAGGTAAGGACTGAGCTTCATTTGCTCTGGACTAAGATGCTCTAGATTGCCCTAATCCTTCCTCAAATGAAATCCTCATGAGATTGAGATGATATTTACCAAACAGCTGAGAATTTATTGATTTCTCATTTAACTCTTGGTACCAAACCTTCTCTTGAAATAAGATTAGGGACACAAGATTAAGAAAAGGAATGGTAGAGATCTTCTTGGAGTGGAATCTGAATTTAGTCATCTCATTATAGACCCACTGGCCTACATTATAAGGGACTTTGTCAACAATAGAAGCAAAAAGGGAGTAGTCCCCAGATGCAAAATGAGTAAAGTTTTTACCTTTCTGCATAAGGTTCCTAGAATAGATGTACCAAAGAGTCCTATGCACAGGGGGCATGACAACAAGAAGGAAAGAAAGAGACTATAATGGCCCAATCAATGGCTCATCAGGTCAGTGGATTTTGAAAATCTCCTCATTGTCAGAGTTCAATTCAGGAGGATGTGGAGGATTTGAGATCCTTAGCAAAGAATTAATATATTTGACAGTTATAAGGATCCTCCTTCCTCTAACATAGGTAACTATTCTCTCTTCAATTCGATTACCATCTCCATCCAAATGATTGGCTAAGGTCATGTTAAAGTAGAAAGTCCTAACAATAGTAGGACTATATAAAGTTCTTCTTGAAAGACGGTTTTCAAAAGGTTCAAGCGAACGGGAAAGATCAAGATTGCAATCTTCCTTAAGCTTAACCAAATCAACATACATTGTTAGATAGAAATTCCCATTTGCATAATGCTCTCCAAACTGTTTGGCTTCTAATTCAGAGAACATAATAAGATTATAACAAATGGTATGAAAAGGAATTAGATGAGCATAAACTGCTTTAAGAACAAGGGGTTGACTTGGTACCTTAGGTGTGGACTGGCCTTGAGCCTGAGAAGCTTGGCCCTGAGGAGAACCTCTGAAATCAAAAGAAGTAACCATTGTTTTCTTCTTCTTCTTAGGGGTTTCAACAACCTTCTCCTTATCTTTATGCTTAACAGCCTCTGGATTGAAGGTGGAGTTAAATCACCAAGAGGGGGGTGAATTGGGGATTTTGAAACTTTTTCGATTTGCTATGTTTTTCGTACAGCAAAACAGAGGTGAACAGAAGATGTAGAGAAGAACAACTAGACACAAGGATTTATACTGGTTCGGTCTAACTCCTTGACCTACGTCCAATCCCCAGACACTCTGGGATTTCCACTATATCAATTGATTACACACTTTGTACTCAAGAGTAATTCTCTCACTAGAATTTACTCCCCTACAAGTTGTAATCAATGAACCCAATCACCAAGTCCCGCACTTGTGATACTTTACAATAAATGATTTACAAGTAGAAACTCTCTCTAAGAGTAGATAATGATAAACACTCAAGCTTGTGTATCAAAAGATACAATATAGATGAAAAACCGAAAGAATAAGTGTAAGACTTGAATGCAATTCATTTTCGCAGTTGTGGTAGTTCAAAGACTTGAATGCAGCTCTATTTGTACTCGAGAGATCATTAAATGACTGTTGCTTTCCTAATAGATCCGTTGGAGAAGTTCACCAAGGTTAAGGAAGTGGTTTAGGCATCTTCTCTCTCTAATTTCCTCTTAATCCACTGGCCCGAAGATGAAAGTTGACTCTCGTGAATTAATCCGTTGGAGCAAAGCCTTGCTTGTTGTAGTAATCATTCTTTAATGCTTTGCAACCGTGTGCAGGTGGATTGCCCAAAAGAATGCAACTTTCTGGGTTTGCAATTAATGTGCTGACATCACTTTTGCTTTTTCTTTAAACCTTCAATGTACATTCTCTAATCTGTTTGAAACTCACTAACAAGGTGGTTAAACATAGCTAGGAATATAGAAGAATGATAAAAGGAAGTATTAAGATCAAAGAAGAAGGTTTCACAAATTCGTCAAATTTGATTTTCAAACTTAGTGTTCAATACTCGAGTATGTTCATCAATACTTGAGTGTTCAAATCATTGACAAAGAGCAAAGCTCTCTATATGCCCAATACTCGAGTTTCCAACTCAATACTCGAGTCTTCAATATATGCATAAACCTTGTAGTCTTTCTGTCAGTCCAATACTCGAGTGTCTATACCAATACTCGAGTATTCAAGGAGTTTGAAAACTTTGATAGGTTGATGTCAAGTCAATACTTGATTTTTTCAAATGGATACTTGAGTATTCATAAACAAGTGTTAAGTATGAAAAATTTGTGGAAATCCAATACTCGAGTAGGCAAAACCAATACTCGAGTTTTCATAAGATGAGAAACTTGATGACTCTCTGTTTGACCAATACTCGAGTATTCAATTGAATACTTGAGTATTGATAACTTAAGTCAATGTTGAAATTGTCTCTCGTGTGTTCCATACTCGAGTATTCATATGAATACTTGAGTTTGGCTCGTGAAAAACTTGGAGTGCTCTTCGTAAGTCCAATACTCGAGTATTGTGTCCAATACTTGAGTATTGCTTTATGTAATGGTTTTTGAGCAATTCTCTTCAAGTCAATACTCGAGTATTGAGACCAATACTCGGGTTTGGCTTTGACAGTAAGTTTTTCAACTTACCAAAGACAAACTTCAATGTGTGTTTACAATTATTAATTATCATCAAAACACATAGAGAACTAACATGGATCAATTTTGTTCTTCTTCTTAGGAAACTCATGAGGCTATTTTATAACCACCTTCTCCTTGCCATTGTTGTGGATGAAGCATTTGCATCTAAAGATGTGCAAATGTGCCAGGTTTGGCTTCCTTCCTTCGTAGAGTTCATAAGGAGTCTTGTTGAATTTCTTTTGGAGATAGGCTTGGTTAGAAATATAGCACACCGTGCTCATTGTATTTACCTAGAAGACTTGTGAGGTCTTGTTCTCATTCAACATTGCTTTAGCCATTTTAGTGAGGACTCAGTTCTTCCTTTCAACCACTCCATTTTTTGTGGAGTCCTTGGGGCTAGGAAGTTGTAGTCAATACCGTGGGCATCACAGAATTCCTTAGAAGGTTTATTCTCAAACTCCCCTTCATGGTCGGTATGAATACATGAAATGTAAACACCTTTCTCGTTTTACACTTTCTTGGCAAACACGACAAACATATCAAAAGTTTCATCCTTGGAAGATAAGAAAATTCTCCAAGCAAATCTTGAAAAATCGTCGACAATGACCAGAGTATACAAATTGCCACCAAGGCTCTTTACTCTTGCTGGTCCAACTAAGTCCATATGAAGTAGTTGGAGAAGTCGATTAGTCAAGATTTCATTTTTAGTTTTGAAAGACAATTTAGTTTGTTTACCTCTTTAGCAAGCTGCAAAAATCATGTCATTTTTAAAACAAAGTTTAGTAAACCGAGAACTAAATATTGTCTAACTTGTCCAGTTGGAACATGTTTACATGAGCCAGAGGCTTGTGCCATAGCCAACTTTCATCCAGGTTGCTAATAAAACAATTTTCAGATTTAACTTTAGGTAAATTCAAGGTGTAGCAGTTACCTTTTCTAGGAGCCTTAAATAAAACTGTAAGGTTACCTTTATCAATTGGAAGATCATCCTTGTTGACAATGTGACATTCTTCTGAGTCAAAAATAATCCAATTGTTCTTGTCTGCATTTTGGCTGATGCTCAAGAGGTTGTGACAAAAGCCTTTCACAAAATATATGTCTTTGATCAGGGGTCCTTCTTTTTCACCAATCTCGCCAATTCCAGCGATCTTTCCAGTTTGATTCGCCGAAAGGTTACTTTGCCACCATTTGATCTTATTGCTACAAACTTGGATTGATCCCCTGTCATCTGTCTGGAGCATTCGCTGTCAATGTACCACTTATTGGTCTTTGATGCTCTCAAAAAAACTTGCAAATTAGACAAGGTTAAGCCTTAGGTACCCATGTTTTCTTAGGTCCTTTCGGGTTAGCTCGGGCCTCAGGGAAAATATAAGTCCTTTTAGGTACAACTGATAGTTAGCAACAAGTTTATCTCTTCTTTCTTTCTTATGAAAACATGATGAAGTATTATGCCCTTTTGGTTAACAATAATTACAATGAGCAAAGGGATTTGAAGAGTGAACTGACTTTTGAAAATAGTTTAAATACGATTTTTCACTATTTTTCTTTTTCCCTTTCTTTTTGTCAAAAACAGGATTCTAACCTATGCCCGATCTCGTCATTTGTAAATCTTTGAGCTTTCAAATCACATAGAGTATTTCACTTCCTTTAGTGAAATTCTCAAGCATTTTCATAAGATAAGAATTTTTCTTCACAAGATCAAGACATTTTTTGCAAAACAAGATTTCACAAACCAGAGGAGAATCTTTAACTTGTTGCTCAAGTAACTTGATTTTTCTCTTGCAGGCTATGAGTTCTTTTGCAATATTTTTAAACTTATAATGTAGCTCATTATATTCAGAAAGTAATTCATCGCAAGTGGGTTCGAATCATATACCTCATCATCGTTTTCTCGCAGACTATTCTT
Source organism: Acacia acuminata (assembly GCA_019022655.1). Classification (NCBI taxonomy): domain Eukaryota; kingdom Viridiplantae; phylum Streptophyta; class Magnoliopsida; order Fabales; family Fabaceae; genus Acacia; species Acacia acuminata. Next base: position 3,431,254 of record JAFJYI010000053.1, on the reverse strand, counting down.
CTTCTCGCAACTAAACATATGTTTGCAACTTTTTCTTCCTTACTTTCTTCATCCGAGCAACTATCTTCCCATATGGTAGATACATATGCCTTCTTCTGGAAATGATTGAACTTCTTCTTCTCCTTTTCTTTGCCCTTTAGCTGTGGACATTTGGGTTTGATATAGCCGGCTTCTCACATTCATAATAGATGATCTGATCTTTATCTTTATATTCAAATCATGTTGCTTTAGCTCCCCTTTTAAAATCGATTTTTGAAGCCTTGATTCTTTCTGTAGAACTTCTTGAGTCTACGAACGAACATGCCCAACTTATCGTCTTTATCTTCATCTTCCTCTTTGACTTCCTTTTCTTTCACGGCGTGAGGGCAATGCCTTTGCCACAATTGTTGATTTCTTTTAAGCCCTTCTTGAGTTTTAGCTTGCCTTTATATTTATCTAAGCTTCCGAACAAAGCAGCTACTGAAGTCATTGATTCTCCAAAGGCTTCTTCGATTGCTGTGACTTTAGCTTCCCAATCTTTCATCAAGACATTTAGGATTTTCCTGACTTGAGAGTTTTGCTCATATGTCTTACCCAAAGTCGATAGTTGATTGATCGATGAGTAAAATGAAGTTGGAACTCTATAATGGTTTCTTCGGTCTTCATATGAAGATCGTACTTAGTTGTCAACGTGTTGATCCAATTCTCGTTTATGTCAAATGTTCCTTTATAAGCTATTTCCAATGCTTTTCACATTTCTTTCACACTTGACATGTTGCAAATATGAAATTACTCATTTTGACTAAGTGCACTTTGTAGCATTAAAACAAACTTTCTTGTTAAGAGTTATATTTCTTTTGTCATTCTCATCAAACTCCTCTTCGGTCTTTGGAATGTAGATTCCTCCTTCTATCCTTGAAGGAAAATAATCTTCATTCTTTATCACTTGCTAGAGACCATACTCAGTAGCTAACACAAACACTCTGAACTTTGCTTTCCAGAATGAGTAGTGTTCGCCATTAAAACTAGGTGGTCGGTTGATTGAGGCTCCGTCAGGAAATATTCCTTCCATGATCCTTCTCGAGATGCTAAGCTCATTAGAGAAGACCTTACTCTGATACGAAACGAAAGCAGAATATCACTTGGAAGCGGGTGAATACGGTGATTTCAAAAACTTTATTGATTTGGCCAATGGGCAAAAGAAACGGAGACAAAGACAGAGAGAAGAATATGAACACATATGACTTATACTGGTTCGGTCCAACTCTTTGACCTACATCCAGTCCCCAAACGCTCTGGGTTTTCACTAACTCACAATAACAATAACAATTACACACTCTATACTTGACGTAATCCTTTCACACTAGGATTCATTCCTCTTTACAAGTTGTAATAGTACACGAACACTCAAGGTCCCTCTACCTTGAGATTAAACTGATAATGTAATAAGTGTTTGAACTCTCTCACAGAGATAGAAATAATCACTGAAGTACAAGATATCCGAACATATTAAATGAAACGAATGAAATAGTAGATTGCAATAACTTCAAATTGAATGCGCAGAGTTTTGATAGTTGGCAAATTGAATGCTCGGAGCTTTTATACCACTTCCATTAATGATCGTTGAAGAGCTTTTAATGTAGCCATTGTGAATCTTCAAACTTCCATTAGATACAAATGTTTTCTGTTTGACATAGTCAAACGTTTGCTTGGCTTGGATACAATTGGATCACCGTCGACGTGCCTTTTATCAGAAGTTGATTCAAAGGAGGTACATGAGACTTTTGCTGGAATGTATATGTCTCTAGGAATGATTTTATCTACTATGAATTTCATTCCATATGCATGCTCTATTTTCTACAAACATTAAATGGTTCTGACACACAATGTTGCTAGAACTAATGAAGTCACAGGAGGCTGATTGTACAACTTGATGCCCAGATCATCTAGAGTTTGATCAATCGTGAAAGCTCGCTATTGAAGAGACTTAATTTCCTTCTACTGGTCAAAGAGAATATGAAACTTCTTATTAATATTGGTCTCCAAGTTTGTCAACCGGTCTGCCAAAGAATGAATCAGATTGATGTTTGAGGTGTGCACAGACTCAATTTTGGCCCGATTAGTAGCATTAACTTGAATCGGAGGGCCTAGAGTAGCCCGAATGGCTTGGCCAATAAAAAAGAAGAAAACGATGGAGCGATAATGACATTCGGTGATCTGGCCTGAGAAGATCATGCCTCATTTGGGGTTGCTTTCGAGGTAAAAGGCATAGATTGCTTGACTACTACTTTCTTCTCTTTTTTCTTGGCCTTACTGGTGACCTCAGTGAAGGAAATATTTATTCGGACCATTTGTTCCTTTCCAAATCTCTGAGGAAACAATATCTTATCATCAGTCAGGTGCCAAATGTTGTGGATAGCCAGAATATGAGACACGAGATTCAAGAAGGGAATGGTGGCTCTCGATCAAGTGTGAGCTTGGGATATAAATGCAGACAATTCATCCATAATCCACTTGCCCAAGTTTCTTACTTCCTTAGCGATTGCAGATGCGAACAAGTAATAATCCTTCGCCACAAAGTGAGTGAAACTCTGTCCTTTCTAAACCATGTTTTTATTGTCGAGATACTAGATGACCCTGTAAGTGTTGTTCATCATAGCAGGCTTGAATTTTAATATCTCACCGTCATAGGGCACATCAAGGAGCAGGATGCTATGGCACTCATGGTTAGATAGCTTCAGAGGATCTTCAGGTACATCAACAACTTCGAGAATAGTGTTCAAATCCTCAACCATGATCTTAATCTCTCATCCCTTAATCTCAATCACTAGAACATTGTCATCGTCTTTATGGTCCTTTTCTTTGACACTCATATTGTAACAGAATAAGCGAACAACGATCGGGGACTAGGGAGTCTGGATTCGCAAGAGTCCTCCATTATGAGTAACTATGATTATCTTTTATAAAATAAATGCAATGATTTATACGTATATGTGTATGTATTGTAAATTATTATATTATAATATATGTATATGAATTTCATGTTTGAATCTACTACACATTAAATTGGTCAAGATATTGATATATTATGACTTTTGGATAGGAAACGTTCTATTATAATATATTACTATTATCATTATCGTAGTATATTATTATAATAGTATAATATATATACTAGTTGGCTAAATAATTATTATATTATTCCTTCTTGGCATGTTTAAATATGATTATAGTTGATATAATTGAAAGCATAATTAATTGTTACTGAACATATTTTTCATGGCGGCTGTATTTGTGATAAGTTGGAGTAAGGAAGGATCTGTATGTTGAGATCTTTTACCACGTCATATGTCATCACTCAGTGTACAGTGGATGACACTTGTCAGGGCCCCTTCTTCCATGTTTTCTTTTGGGCAGAATAGCATTAGAGCTGTGGGATATGTGAGACCTCCTTAGTTGTGTTCTTTTAAGGAGGGGAACCATAGTCCATACTTAAGTTCTATACCTTTGGCCGAGTGTACCTTAAGTTTTGGTGAGCTTAGGACAGTCCAGTCAAATGGATAAGTTGCTATTGGACTGTGTGTTAGCTTATGGTTCCAGTCAGCAGTATGAGGATGGATGGTGATATAAGGGAGACTGCATATTGTATAATTGTATGATTCGCATTGACATCATGATACTTAATGTTGTATGAAATTATGGTATATACAAATATATATATATATATATATATATATATGTAATTAACTCCTGCTTTTTATCATGATACTTCAATAGTTATCGAGATGTCCCTATAAATACCAGCACCACACCTCAATTCACACCCTCCTCCATTTCTTCCTCCCCAACTTTTCTCTCATTTTATTTTCCTGTCAATGTTTTCCGGAAAGGTAAGTACTTGATCGAGCTTATCAAAATTGGTAAATATTTTTTTTTCTATATGTTTCATTTTTAAATATCTTATTTTCTTATTCTTCTTTGATTTTAACTATTTTTTATTTCCAGAATGGCATTCCCTCAACATTCCTTCTATAATCATCAACATTCATTTCTTAATTAAATATAATCTAGTTGATAACATAATAAGTTTATATTATCTACACTTTCTTAGTATTATACCTATATAATATCCATAATCAAATATAATCTAAGAGTATTATTTTTATAAATATTAAAGTTTACCATTTGCCAACATCCGCCGCCTTGCCCTTAAAGCCGCGTCCAATATGCTATACAAATCACATGTAGTAACAAGAGCTGGGACTTCGAAGGTTCCCAAAATAATAGTTAATCTCAAGCACAAAGCATAGACAGTATGTGATAGTTAACTACAACATCAAGCAATCTACAACAATGTAACTGCATTCAGAACTCATATTATAGATCACATGCAGCAATATTGGCAAACATAGAACACATAAGTATAGCGCAAGGAATAATTGACAAGGAACCATTTAATCTGAATGCAACTAGGTTTTTTGATCTATGGACTATTGGCCATTAGGCCTTAGCTACCGGAAAGGATCTTGATGGTTAGCCCTTCCGCTTAATCAAGCCACGAGTGGTGTTGGCCCCACATGGGATTAGACTTTCACATACGTAGTTCAAACAAACATACATAGTCATGCAAAGTGTGTGAGATTAGAGTTACTACCTAGATGATTTATCAATTCTTGAATCGACTCCCAATTCATTCGTCTTCCTAGGCAATTTCCAAATCCAATAAATATACATTCATGGACGACGGGTTAATACAAAAACTTTCCAGCTTTATGACCAAACTTAGAAAATTCATAACTAAATATACACAAACCCAAATGAGGTGGTTCTGAAGGGTAAATTATCCTTATTAAGTCTAGTTTTAGGGAAAAATAACTTCCCCGGCCAATAGGTCACACAATAACCTAGAAATCCTCAAACAACCAAACCATTCTAGAATCATTCAGGTTTTAGTATCACAACTTTAACAATTGATATCTTATAATCTACTAACCCAAATGTCACATATTATATATCAAATTATACCTTGAGATTTATACTATAATCTTGATAAGTTTCAAGGCCATTGGACAACCATGTCACTGCCTTTCAATTCTTTTATGTTGTCTCATTTTCAACTTCTCTAAGTTTTCAAATACTCAAAATTTTTATGGTCATAGTACATTTCACAATTCCAACTATACAAAAGTAGTGCTGTCATATTTTCAATAAAAACATAATTGTTACCAAATCAATTTCAAGTAACCACATTCACTACCTGCTCGTTTTAAGATAACATGTTTTTTGCCGTCTCATATTCATGAATAGGATAATTCATCTTGCGAGGTTTCAATGGATGAAAGACACACACCACCATTTTGCCTTGCTTCACCAAAACATAACCCAATACTTTCTCATACTACCGAGAATATACCAAAGGGTTCTTCCAGCCAAACAACTCACAGATGGTACCACTAGGAAGATACCAATGCGTTCTTCTAGCCAACTGGCTCTCGAAGGGTTTTGTTGGGAAGATACCAAGGGTTCTTCCAGTAACTAGCTCTTTCTCAACACATCACTGGGAAGATACCAAGAGGTCCATCTCCAGTCAATTGACTCTTTCTCATTCTTAAATTGAGAATATCCACTACTGGTGCGAGCTCCAACCTTTCCTACAACCCTTTGCAATCCTCTCATAGGCATATCCCATCTAAACAATTCTTTCTTTCAAAACTCTATTCAAATAAGCTTTTATCAATGATCAGCGATTCAAGAAACATTTTACAAACATCTAGCAAGACCTAGCAAATTAAGTATGTCTTCCAGTTCTATACTACATCCATAATTATGGGTTCCATAAGGACCCCATTTATGAGATAACATAGTTAAGAAGTGACTACTACAACTTGTCTTAACTTCTATTAAAAACATTTTATCTGAAAATTAACAATTACAGTAGGTGCATTGGTAGGTTCAAAATTCAATTTTCAAAGATACACAACAACTAGACAACTGCTATAGAAGGTCACCAATTCTAAATACATCCCAGGCTCTAACTCTTACTACTCGAGCCATTCATAAGACATTCAATCCATTATATTCCAACCTTCTAGCCATTCCAGGACAATGCCCATAATTTTCATGCTTTGCAATTTCTTCGGGACACTGTGCAATATTCATAGTCTAATAACTATGGGCTTTAGCTAGCCTATGGACACACTAGTCTCATAGGACTTAGGGCTTCTCATTGAACACATATCAAGTCTAACGACCTAAGGACATACCAGCCTATTCGATATCATTGCCTATGAATAAACACACAGTACTGGAGCATCCTATAGCGATACACTACATCACACAAACCTCATCTAGTTCATTTTGTATGGACTTTCGATATTAGTCCAACACCAAGCATAATCACAAATTCATCTTTTCCAATCGTCACCCAACCCATATCTATAAGGGAATCTACATATCTATAGTTATTGATCTTAATCAAAGACCATAACCCATGGCTATTGAGGTTCTAGCTACCATTCCATTCCATCGAGGAACAAACTCTTAATCATTCTTTCTAAGGAAATATTAAATTTTTTCCCTATGTTAGATCAATAGCTAGCAACTTACAGAAACCTCATATACATTGGTACCATATTCCAATGCCTTAATTTACACAAGTCGACTTAAACGCCTAAAGAATCACTCAACTATCGAGTTGGATTCTTAGGTCACAATTTAGTTGGTGGCAACCCTTTGGATGCCCCACCAATTCTTAGGTTCATCAACCTAATATTGAAATCTCAACCATACCAAATAAGCATGCTAGAATCATCATAATTCGTAGCTTCTATCATATCCTCAAAACATTCAAGCATTATCCTCAAAATTCCCAAATAAACAATTGTTAAATTACAACTCAACTCTTAGAACCTCAACATCAACTAGACTGAGAAATCATAGTTCCTCATCAATGCCCATTGTACATACTAAGATCATGATTCAAAGTCCTAGTCTAATCCTTGTAGCATTCGAGTAATATTCTCACAATATTAGCATTATCATGAAGTTCTAATTCTATCTCAAAGGTAACCATTAATCATACCCAAGTAAACATGCTGATAACTCCACATCAATCAACATTCATAGGGTTCCTACTCTCACGTATTGTGACCTAGTGCATCCTTAAGCACATTTTGATCTAGGCATTATGTCATCTTTGAACATATTCAAGCCTATCCTCAATCGTTACTATATTCAGTCATACATCAAAGTATTTACACGCAGTTCGATAGGAAAAACAAAAATAGCATTATTTACTTATATATAAATTCTTGTTGACATTACAAAAATACCCACGGATCAATACACTATGTTTACAAACTCTAACATAATTACAAAAATTCCTCGACCAATAATCCACAACCAATCTTGAATAGGTCTAGCACCTCTATTTGCCAACATCCGCTGCCTTGCCTAGGAGCTTCATCCAATACACTATACAAATCATAAGTAGTAACAAGGGCTTGGGCCCCAAAGATTCCTGAGAGTAATAGTTAATCTCAAGCACAAAGTATAAATAGCATCTGAAGTTAACCACAAAAAAACAATCCACAATAGCATAAGAGCATTTAGAACTCACATTACAATCACTTGTAGCACTATCGGAAAAAATAGATCACATAACCATAGCACTATGAATAATTGACTGGAAATCGCCCAAGTCTTTTAAATGCAACTAGGTTTGTTACCTATGGACTACCAGTCCAATAGGCCCTAGCTACTGGGAAGGATCTCCCTTTCATCCCTTTTGCATAATCAAGCGCGAGTAGTGCAAGCCTGATGAGCACAAATAGTACCATGTTTTCCCTATACTTACTGACTGAATTGAATGTTAAATACATGTTTAACTGCAGATAATCTAAGCAAAAAGGCATACATTCATGATATAGGGACTAAAGAGTAGGAATTATTTGCATGTGCTAAAAATGGAACAATTTACTTTGTTTTTAAGGGAAATCGAATAGCAGGGCTGATACGATGCTATAGCATTCTGACAGCGATTCGAAGTGCAATACAAGGCATCCTAAATGCTATAGCAAAGTAGAGGACGCAATGCTATGCGACATGTTTGCTGACCTTTTTACCTAGATGATTTCAGGAATAAAATAAAGGGTGATATTAACAGATAGGTTGCTGACGTGACGGAATAGAAGATGCGGAGGATCGAAACTAAAAGATTTGAAGAATCTCGCAGAATCAACAGAAGAAATTTACTCGAATCAGAAGATATAATAGATCCCGACGGATTAGGACAGCCCACCACCGTAACTTACGCCGCAAGAAAAAGCCCGATTATAAAAGAAAACAGCAGTGTCAACCCTAAGAGAGTCGGAGAGCCCGAGAGAAGAGTGAGAGATTTCACAAGAGCACGATACTTCTAGGACAACCCAGCATCCTTCCCTGCAGTAAGACGGAACGAAGAAGACATGGAGTGGTAGCGTGACAGGACCTCAACCACGCCGTCAGAAATTCCGCCAGAGCTTTCTGTTTTCCTTTCCTTTTAGCTTTATTTTCTCGATCATGGGTCATTCTCGTTTGTGTCTCGTTTTTGTGTGTCCCTCGTCGCCATGCACTAAACTTTATATGGCTGGACGAGGATGAGTCTTTAAGTGTTGAATGAACTCAGTTGCAAGTTCTTAATTCAATAAATTTGGTTTGCGTATCGGTGTTTTAATTACTAGTCGGTTAACGGAAGTTAAGGGCTAGATCTGTGTCCTCGCTTGCGGCAAGGAGTTGGGGTTAGACCTCGAGAAATTGATGTTTGCTACGCAGCCCGTGCACGACTTGACCTATTATTATAGGCTTCAGGAATGGGTTTACCTCTCATAACCATAACACCCTGAGTGTAAAACAGGTCTGACTAGAAAGTTGCCATAGGAATATGGAAGGAGTATAGTTAGTATCATATATATCGGACGCGGAAGCTTCAGTAGATAATAGAGGTGGGTTAACCAAATAGCTTTGTAGTTGGTAGCTATATTGTAGCAATTGCGGAAGCTGTACAGTATAGATGCTATAGCATTGGGTAGAGCAACTGGAGGATTGATGCACTTAAGGATGATTCTGAGTCCATCCTAACCTCTTATTGATCTCTTCTCTCGTTTAAAGTCATTTTGTTTACGTTTGCTAGTAGCATAATTGTAAAACCCCTCAACTTGATTATATTTACTTTCTGCTTTCACAACTGTTAGAGCATTAGCGCGTGACTTCTCGGTATCTCAGTCTCTGTGGGACAATACTCTACTTACACTTTATTACTTGTTCGACTGGTTCACTTGCTATCAAGGAAATCGACCAACAAAGCCCCATACAGAACGAGACTTTGAAATATAGGGTTCAAACAAACAGACACAGTCAAACAAAGAGTAAGATTAGAGTTACTACCTGCACGCTTTACCAATTCTCGAATCGGCTCCCAAAAACACGACACAAGCTGATTGCCTCTAGAAAACGAATCTACCAGCTCAACAACTTTAACTCGTAATCTTTGCGTTTTCAATCCAACGCTTCTAAAATCATATTCAAAGCCTATTCTCATAAAATTTTGTGTTTAGTATCCATTTATAACCTCAAAATTAACAAAATCCAATCCCTTCTCCTAGGAACTGGTCTAGTCGAAATGTTAGGATTTTTGCGAAAACTCAATTTTCGCTACTAATGCTTCCGATATTGGTCTCTTACATTTTTCCCACACAACTTTCATTCTAAACTCATTGGAAGCATAAAAAATAACAAAATCATATTCCTTGATGCTTAAACAGTATATAGAGAAATCAGGGAAAACTCAACAACCCGAGAAAACCTCAGGATATTTGGTTGAAATCGAAGCATATGCTTACCTTATCACGATTCTGCAATCAATTTGGAAATCTAGAAGCACCTCAACCATGTAGGCAACACCAACACCTCTGATCAAGAATCCAAAACCATAGAAATGTTGCTCTCACCGGAGAGGAACAAAGTTAGACGAGGCCTTAGGAGCTAGAAATGCCAAATCGGAGGCAAAATCGGCTTCGATCACTTTCTCTTTCCTTTCTATCTTCTCCACCACCTCTCTTATTCATTTTCATTCTCTCACCTCTCTTCTCTCTATTCTGGCCAAAAATGGCCCAAGGAAATTAAGAGAAATGAAATATAGAATATCCATAACACATGTGTGGCCCAAAGCGTGCCATGTGTGCTTGACCAACAAGTTAGAGAGAGAGCTTTCCAAATAAGCTTGAAGGAGAGGTGAGGTGGGGCAATCTTAAGAAAAGAAGAAAAATAAGCTGATGCCTCCCCTGATTCGCAGGTTCAGAGTTTGGAAAAGTCAATTACGTGTCCAGACCGGTGACCCATGAATTCCTTGAACTCGAGTGTTAGGTGGTGCGTTCTGGTGCCACCAACACAAAAGTAGCCTTGTACTTTGTCATGTAAGGGGACACGTGTCATATTCCTATTGCGTCAACACAAAAGTGTGTTATGATGAGATGACACGTGTCATGTTCTTAATGCAAAAATTCAAAAGTTGTGTCAACATTAGTCATCATGGCTTACTTTATCAATGCTCACTTGGGACTTTGACCCAACAAATAACACCAGCTTAGACTCTGTATGTGGGTCCACTTGGCACCAAATACCGATGTCTTTTCTTAAAAAAAATAGGGTACACCATGGACTTTTCTTACTTCCTTAGACAAATTGTGACCAAGTAAATTGCAAGAAGGCAAGAATGAATATTAAAACATTTCACACTCCCTCACTCACTTAAGAATTCAGCCAACACGAACAAAAATAGAGAAAAGAAGTGAAAAAAGAAAGGAAAAAGAACAATGAAAGTTGACAAGAAGCAAGGTAAGACTTCTTGCTTGATTTTCACCTTCTAAATCACCTTTATAGCTCTTGAGGCCTTCATAAAATTTGTTCCCCTAACTAAAAGCTTCATTTATATGGTTTTAGTTTCTTAATAAGAGGTGTTTTGTGCGGTCTACAAAATGCCAAAGTTGGAGAAATCAAGAACAAGACTTAGAAAGTGATAAAGGTGAGCTTAGGCTTCATTTTGATGTATGTATATATACCGATATACTACTGCTGGTAAGCATGTGCACAAGGTAAAGACTCTAATGGATCACACCAAATGTTAGTACATATTTGTTTGCTTTATGAACTTGTTCAATAAGCTATTCTCTATACAATTTTTAACTATGTCATGTTTTTTTTAGACTCATATGCATTTGAAACACATATTTAACATTATCACGTTAGACATGATTGAATTCACTCAAGAGATAAATTGTATTTCAACAATTTTGTATGACTATACTTTTAGGCAAGTTAATGATTTTTTTGGCTGTCATGTTACAGATGTTTGACCTTATTGATCCCTTTCCTGAAGAAGATATTGACTTCATCCACAAATGTTGTTGTGAATTCATTTATGAGCTCTTGCAACAATAGTGAGTTTAGGTCTTGCATGTGTATTTCATCATGTAAGTATTCATCATTTGAAGACCGTGAAATGTTGTATGTGATCTACAATATTGTTGACATTATATTCATTTTTAATAATTAATCAATTTGTATATTCATTTCCAACAATTTATATTTTCTTAGTTGTTGTGTATATTAGATGGTGGGTAAAAGGAAGAAATAGAGTGGATACGTGAAAAAATACAAAAAAAATTTAGATCATATGTCATAAATATCAAGTCTAAAAAGAATCAAGATGAGATTTTTAATACCGGTTTTAAAAATATAAGGTCTAAATACTACTTTTAGACTGTTTTCAAAACAAACGGTCAAAAAAGTGCGACTTTTAACACTGGATATTGTACACAATCGGTCTAAAAGATCATACTTTAAGATTGGATATTGTGCACAATTGGTCTAAAAGGTTTGACTTTTTAGACCTAATATAAGCCAAGTTAAGTCTAAAAAGTCCGATTTTTTAGACCTAATATTTGAGAAACCAGTCTAAAAAGTGATTTTTAAGACTGATTGATCAATCGGTCTAGAAAATAACTGACTTTTTATATTGGTATCAAGACCTAATCTAGAACTAGCCTAAAAAGCGATTTTTACCTAGTCTAAAAAATGATTTTTGCACTAATAAATACATGTATAGATTATAGAATGTTGATATTATTGTACATTATTTATAGGGAACAAATCTGTTGTATATTATTTTTCAAACGAGATGTATAATTAAAGAGTTAAAAGTCAATTTATATCCTTAAAGAACTTTTTCACCATTCATAAAAGAAAAAATATCAAGAAAATATCATTTAAATTTCAAAATCCTTTTAAGTTATTGTGTTGTCAACAATATTTTAAAGTTCAACTGGTATTTTTCTCTTGTTTTCCTTTCATAAAACTTAGTTACTATTCACATTCAGCTTATGATTTACGATGCAAAGTTTATGTCATATATTTATTCACCTTATCTATAATCATCCATTAGACAATGAGTCATTGAGTTGAGCTAATCTTGTCCTTTTCCACTTTATCTTCACAAGCCAGTTCGGCTTCTTTTTGGCTCATGAAATCACTGCACATCCGTGAATTCACTATAAATGCATGAATTTACTCTCACTCTCTCTCTCTCTCCATAGACATACATACATACACTGTTATGAGTTCCACATCGGGGAGCCAAACTCTTAGACTTTATAAGTCATCGGGTTCTTCGTCCTCATAAAGGCTCTCTGGGGATTGGGATCTACCTTTGTAGATTACATATTAAGAGTCGATGTTTCACCCATGGAGAGTTCATACATAAACATATATATATGTATATTATAAATCATTGTATAACGTGATCTATATCAAACATATATATATGTATGTATAACATAATCTATATGATCATGGGTTTATCTTTTATTTATATTTGATTATGAGCTTGTATTTATTTAATTTATCTCTTTACCTACGTGTCATCTTATTCTTGTTTGTTGTGAAATAGTCAAATATGATGAGAAGAGTAATACCTTCAATTTCTTTTGAAAAGTCCTATATATGACAACATGTGGTTGTTTAAAAAACCCTTGTCTAAGACTTTGTTGTTGCTGCCTTGTCCTTATGGATGAGGGCGAGAGAAAAAGCCTCTTTCATTTTGGTTCACTAAAACTAGTGTCAAAGAAATTAAATATTCTGTCTAATGTTATTGGAATGTGGAGGGCAAAAATCAAACAAAAAAGGCCTACCACCTCTACAATGTCACATAAATTTACTGTACATGCATACATACAAACACAAAAACAGACGCACACAGTGGCGGAACAAAGTGATGGCCAGTTGGGGCCTTGGCCCCAGTTGGCCCCAATTGATCTTATAAAATTTATTAGTATATATATATTTATTATATGATATTTTATTTGGCCAAATTTGGGCAAACTAATTTTTTATCTTATCTATAAGGATAATGTTTGTTTCATTATCACTTTACATGTGAGAGGAAAGTAAAATTCTTATTTGAGATACTCGAAAAGGTTAGATCATCTTATATATTGTTTTGATTTATAATTATCGGTTATTATTTATTTGTATTTTTAAGATTATTTGATACTATTTAGTAAATATTCCCTCTGATTCTTATTTAAAGAACCAACTAACAATTCTCCAAATCAATAAAAACAGTTAAAATCATTAAATTTATCCTAAAATTTAAATAATTTTCAATATTATCCCTATTAATTACACTAAATTCTAATATCATATTAATTATTACTCTCCCTCATTACCTTTTTAATTATGGGTATACATGAAAATAAAATATTTAATCTATTTGGAAACAAGCAAAGTGTCTTATAAAAAGACCAAATATACTTGTTAGTTGATATCTTATAATAAAGACTAAAAGGGAGTAGTTTAATATGTTTATTTTTTGACCCGGGGCTAAAAAAAAATTTCTGGTTCCACCACTCTGCACGCGCGCGCAGACACACAAAGTGTGTACATATACATACATATATATATATATATATATATATATATCACACATATATAAATATATATCACATATACTAAAATCACTTCTGTGCAGTTGAAGATCATCAAGCATCTCACTAACAATGGCTGCCGTTAAAAGGTAACCAAAACTTTACAACTTCATATATATATATATATATATATATACATCCTTAGTATCATGGAACTTAATTAATGATCTTCAACCTTCCCATTGGGTTGAAACAATTTATGCTTGATTTTTATTTTATTTTTTGGTTTTTGAGAATAATGTTTCTCTGGGGACAGGCCTAGCAGAAGATCATTTTTATGATTTTTGCCTGCTTTGTTTTTTCAATATTGAGAAAGATTTTGCCAAAATATTTTCACACAAGAAAATTAGAGATTTTTATACCTTACATAAAGGTCGAAAATTCAAATGAAGTTTTTTTCACCTTCTCAACCAATCTTAACCACCGATCCAGTGTTCAGTATTTTATACATAAAAGCTCGAACGTCACCTGCAGGCTTGAAGGAAGGGTGGCTCTAATCACCGGTGCCGCAAGAGGACTCGGCGAGTGCACGGCAAGACTCTTCGCAGAGCACGGGGCTAAAGTGGTAATTGCAGACGTGAATGACGACTTAGGTGAAGCTGTGTCCAAAAGCATACCTGATTCCACCTATGTTCACTGTGATGTCACAAAAGAGGAAGATGTACAAAACGCCGTGGACACCGCCGTTTCAAAGTACGGCAAGCTCGACATCATGTTCAACAACGCCGGTCTTGGCGATTACAACAAAGACAGCATCCTCGACAATGAATTGTCGGATTTCGTGAAAGTCGTTAGCGTGAATCTCACAGGCGTGTTTCTCGGCACAAAACACGCCGCCAGGGTGATGATTCCGGCACGGCGTGGCAACATCATCAACACTGCTAGTGTCTGTAGCATCACCGGAGGATTATCATCACATGCGTACACAAGCTCCAAGCATGGTGTTTTAGGGCTGACGAAGAACACGGCGGTGGAGCTCGGCCGGCACGGGATTCGGGTGAACTGCGTGTCACCATACGTGGTGGCGACTCCGATGGCGAAGGGATTCTTCAGGCTCACTGATGAAGAAGTTCACAATATATATAATCCTCTGAAAGGTGCGAAGATTGAGCCTCAAGATTTTGCTGAAGCTGCTCTGTTCTTAGCAAGTGATGAGTCTAAGTTTGTGAATGGCCACAATCTTGTGGCTGATGGTGGATACACTATCTCCAACTATGGCTTCACAATTTTCAAGCAATAAGTCTAAGTTATTCTGTCTTGGTCTGGGATGTGTATGAAGAAGAAGTGGTCTTTGTTCTTGTTTATGTGTGCGTACTTGTTCGAATAATCACGCTCATGCATAGCGCGTGTCCTGAGTTCTTGTTTATGTTGATGTTTTCTTTGTCAGGTTGTCTATATTAATGTTTGAATAATGGTAATATTTCTCTCCATTTCCTTTTCATCTAATACCTTTATTATTAGATTAAAGTTAAATCATTGAGATTTAATAGTATATAAAAATATTATTATAGTAAATAAATAAAATAACAATAGATCATGATATATAATATTAATTTTATATATATGTGGCCCCACCATTTCAATGTGATCTCAACCATTAGAAATAAAATAAAAATATATCATGATAAATATAGTAAATCTTAATCATTAAGAACTGATCTGATGATGAAAATATTAAATTGAGAGAAGATAGAGAATGACTAATAGATAAATTTCTTTTTGGCCATTAAAGTCAGCAACTTTATAATGACACACCACGTGGCACTACCGTTGGCCGCTACATGCCCACTATTGATGTAGGCACCTGCCGGCCTCCTTATCAGCGTCGCGTCACAACTTGATTGCTATAATGTAAAATAAGAAAGTGACAGGAAAATAAAGGACATAGAGAAAGAGAACGACCCCCACCACCACCATCTAATCAAGTCTTAAAAATAATAAAGATAATGATAAATTCATCCAACTAATTATTGCCCATTATGCCATATATTCCACCACTTACATTTTGTAACCAAGCTGAGGTTTGGGCCCTTATACCCTGCACGCAATTAGATCTTTACTCGTTGAAGTGAGATGAACCAACTAAATTCAAGTAAAATTTGTATACACACACATATCTATATACCGGGCCTGATCCAGCAATATAGTGAAAGGTGGGCATTAGTGGTGGGAGAGATTTGGGGGTTCGGGGGGTTTTTTAAGGGAAGTTGTAAATGCATTAAAAAAATAAAAGAATATAAACAATAAAAGAAAAAATATCAAAAAAATATTCATGAAATTAATTGAATACTAATGATATAATAAGAGAAGCAATTATTTTACAAGCTTGTTATTTAGAAAAACAAGGTTAAGTGGTGTTAGAAATGCAGTCCATAAATTATAATAAGGGTAGTCACTCAAGTAAGTTCAAATACATATATTTTAATAACAAAAGTATATTACAATAAAAATAATTATAATGTCATCCTTCTAAGCTTTATTTTTTTTGGAATTCTATCATAATTACCTTATTATCAAGAACTAGATACTCAATAAGTTCAAGTACATATGTATTTTAATTGCCTTATTATCAAGGGTAAACACTAATTAATTGCTCACATTAAAGACTAGGCACTTATTATCAAGGATGGGCACTAATTATTGGGATTAGTTTTCCTTCTATAATTTTCTTTTCTTTATATTAATTTCTTTTGTAAAAAAAAAAAAAAAAAAAAAAATCTTCACATTAGAATTCAAGGGGCTCACTTGCCCCTTCTCCATTGAGTGGGTCCGCCCATTCTATATATACATATATAATATTTACTTCACAAAAACAACTCTAAATATATTCTTTTTATGTTTTTACAAAATACATAAACATCTATCTATAATTTTAAATGTTTCAGCTTAATTTTCTTATTTTATGAAATTATTTCTTATTAATTAGTATCCCTCTTTCGTAAGAAGATATTTGGTCAAATAATATTTATATTATACATTTATTATATATAAATATATAGTATTAATGAAAATTTTACATATTATATTATAATTTTGATTTGAACCTTTAATCAACTCACACTACTGCAAATTTGCATATTTATAATGATTAATACATAAAGGTTACAGCTAATAAACATCATGTATGTTGAGATGGAGGTTGCACAAAGATATATAATGCTTAAAAGTAATGGTTAATTATGCGCATTGTCATGTATTGCGAGGCAAAGAACACAAAAATGTAAAACTAAAGGTTGTAGTTAATAATTGTTATTTATTTAGTGACAAATGTGACGGTTCTTTCAAAACAACTATCATGTAACACCTACAAATGATTTGTCTTCCAACCTTATATCAAAAAAACACAATCATAATTGTTATATCTATTGACCGTAAAGTATGAATGACAAAAACGACATTTCATAATAAACAATCATCATGTAAGAAGCACCTTTTCAAAACCTCATTCAGTCTGACATCAAGTACCAGTTCTCCTAAGTTAAATATATTTTAAAGCAAATTATTTTACTATGTTTAGAATGACCTATTCCTTTTGTTCTTGGTATTTTTCTAAAAAGACACCTTTTCATAACCACGTCCTTCTCTCTCTCATCATGGTTACATGCCAGAGAGCTATTTCCATTTACCCTCCTCCTCTTCCACATGCTCACCCTCCTCCTCCACAAGCCCCTCCTCTTCAACCACCGCCACCTCCTCATCCTCCTCCTCCTTTTCTACATCCTCCTCAAATGGACGCTCTACTATAGATGTTGGATAACCTTGTCTGCTCCATAAAGTGTCTCACTAGACACGCCTACAATCTGAACAGGAAGTTAGACCTCATCCTTCATCACAATCATGTTGTACATGATCACTTTCAGTCATAGCCTTCATCTCCTTCCTCAGACGTAGCAGGAGGGAAAGAGGAAGAGGATAATAGTAGTGATGATGACTGAAAAGCACTACATTTTTTTTCATTTTTTAATATTAAAAATTATTAATCATTAAGGCAATGTAGTCCAAAAATATTTTAAAAAATAATAGTCTCTTCATGGTTATTAGTAAACAACTATTACTAATTTAAGGGATGTTCACGATTATTAGTAAACAATCATTACTTATGTTAACCGTGGCAATTTATACCGATATGTTTGGCTCTGTAACATAACCCTTTCCATTCCGAAGGACATGATCTCCTCTATAACGTTGCTAATTTGTTTATTATACTATGGGGTTGAATAATAAAATTTGAAAATTATTAAAAAGTCAAATAAGTTACGCTTATTATGCAAAACCCATAACTTTTCATAATACCATGTCCAATACCTAACAGTTATTAAGAAATCATTGTCACCATTTACAAAACCTAACGATTGTGATGTTAAAACCATGAACTTTTGTTCAAAGTTCCATTATGGTTGTAAATTAAGAACTGTAAGAAAAGGATAGCCTCATAACGGTTTTAAACTTATAACAGTGAGCAAGTTTCATCAAGTCTTTTAAAACACGTACCCACTATCTCACGCCTCTTCACTTTCCAAAGTTATTACACTTAATGCGCTTGTCTTTGATCGAATATTACTCACCATCAGCGGAACTCAACAGCTTCGACTGGCTTTTCTAGATATCGATAGTTCTTTCAAGCGAACACACATCCTCTGCTGCTTTGTTTGAACTTAGGTTTGATTGCCCTACAAGTCGCTTTGATTGCCCTATCACACTTTTTTCATTTTGGAGCCCTAGCTAGTTCGTATTTGAAAGGAGGAACATCACCTAAGAGGGGGTGAATTAGGTGATTTAAAAAAAAAATAGCGAATTACCCCTAAACTCAAGTACAGAAATAGAGCAAAGTAAAAGAAGGATTGACATAAGAGATTTATACTGGTTCGGTCTAAACTCTTGACCTACGTCTAATCTCCAGAATCTCTGGGCATTTCACTATCTCTTTCAACTGATTACGCACCCTATAAATCTTGAGTAATCATCTCTCTAGGATTGACTCCCCTTTACAAGTTGTAATCAATACACCTACTCTCAAGGTCCCACTGCCTTGAATTTCTTTATAGAAAAGATGAATATAATTTAAGTCTCTTACAAAGTAGATAGATAAATACTGAAGATCAAATATCTAAAGATATTACACAGTAATGAATGAAATAGTAAATGCTATTAGTTCGTTTGAGCGTTTGTGTTTCTGGTAGTTGAATCGTATTGAATGCTTCTGCTTATATTTGATGAAGGTAATTAATGACCATTGAGGGGCTTTAATGAACCATTGTGAGTAATAAATATAGCCGTTAGGTGAAGAAGCTCGTTCGTTACTCACAATCTTCAATTTGACGAATGTTCGCTGACATTTTGCTGTCTGACATTCTTTATGTTCTTCTTGTTGAGTATTGAACAATTAATTTTAGGAAGGTGGACAGCAATGCCTTCTAGATGGCTCAGAGAATGGTTGCCAAAAACATGCTTGGTTTTCTGGGACTGCATTAATTGCATCTAACGTAATCAAATGCTTTTGATTAATCTGCAATTAATCCTTCATCTAATCATCTGAAACTCATTAATAAACTGATTAAACATAGTTAGAAACAATAATGAGTGATGATAAGAAGTAAACAAATCACAAGCAAAGATTTAAGATTTACGGACACAGTGATTTGAAAAACCAGAAAGATTAACTCAAGTTGATTTCTAGCTCACTCGAATTGTTGACTTGAGTTTACCATTCCACACTCAAGTCACAATAAATGTTCTTTGAAAATATGTTTGAAAGCAATGGGGAAGATGTCTCTATATGAACTTAACTCGAGTTTAAAATGTTCACTTCAAGTTGACGACTCGAGTCACACAATTCACACTAGACTCAATTATCATTTTCACAAATGATCTTTGAGTTAGGTTTTGAAAATGATTTGAACACATGGCATACTCGAGTCATTAAGTGATGGCTCGAGTTGTCAAAATATATTTTGTGAATATGTTTCAAAGTTACACTTGAGTCACTCAATACTAACTCAAGTCAATATTTTGACTATCAAAAATATTTTGAATAAGGGACTTAGTATCATGAAAAATAAATTTAAGCCCACTCGAGTCACACAGTACTAACTCGAGTTGAAGTATTTCACAAATGCTTAAATGCCTCTAGCTTAGTCTGTCTTGGAGATGCAAGACATTACAGTTTTGCAGATTCTCTACTGGCAGCTACTGAATTTGGACTTCATGATGGACCTGTTTATTTTAGCTATTACCCAAATCAAACGATTGATTTAAAAGATAACATCCTTGATGTCCTCAAACTCAATCTTAAACTTAATGGCTTCAATATGAAATCTAGATCTACTCCTGTTGCTTTAAAATATAGGGTGCAGTATAAGGTCTCAAATTCTTCAGCCTCACCCTGACAATGGTCAAATTGTTGTTTTCCTCACGGACTACTGAAACACAAACATCACAATTCCTCAAACTATCATGTGGAATGATCTTACCCTTCCAGAAGACTGGGTCATGGATAAAGTTGTCCAAGTCATTCCAAGACCCCTAGCTCAAATCAGCCTTATATATATATATATATATATAGCGCTTCACTTGAGTCACAACTTAATACTTGAGTTACTATGAACTGACTTGAGTGTTCATGTAAATGTACTAACCTAGACTTCAAGTGTGTATATGAGAACACTTGAAAAATATCTCTAACTCGAGTTCACCACTCGTTGACTTGAGTTAGGAAGTCACTCTAGTCTAGCTTGCTCTTTGTATGAAGTTGACTCGAGTTTACTAATCTTTGACTCAAGTTAAGAACTTATCTCAAACTTCTTTACTCTCTTCCCGAAGTTGACTCATGTTAGCCATGCCTTGTTCCAAAATTGATTTGCTCTTTATTTGAACTGCACTCAAGTTACCAACTTCTTGAGTCGAGTTAGGAGCTCATCAAAATTTGCTTTGCTCTATGTCTGATCTTGACTCGAGTTGCCAGGGCCTGCACTCAAGTTAACATAACTCACAAATAAATGTTAGAGCATGAAGTATTGCAAATAAAGATAGAATAGAACACTTCCAGTGCAAAATTATTGACTTGAGTTAATTGATAATTGAATATTTCATACACTACTTTTTATCTCTTGATTTACAATTTAGGGCTTTTTAGCTAACAAATAATGGCTTTTATATTTATTTGGGCTTTGGGCATTTTATTACATTTTAGCCATTATTTAATAATAAATTCCAGTTTTACATTGCTTCACTATTTTTACCATAACTCTTGAACCAGACATCGGATTTACCTCATTTTTGTCTCATATTTCAGATGATTCAGAGAGCTACAATTGTTATGAAGACATGAAGAGCAAATTCGAACAAGAGGGCGGTTAATTTTGGAGCCGAAGCTTATTTTGGGCTCGAACTTTATAACTAAAGCCCAATTTTATTTTAATTTCATTTTTGGGCTGACCCATTTCCATTTTAGGGTTAGGTTTAAGTTAGTGGCAGCCACAAACATATCACTCATTCACGTTTTTAGAATTCAGAGGATCAAAATAGTAGTTTTCAAATTCTCTGCAATATTCTTCGTGTTCTTCGCGTTCTTCATCTGTTTTTCGTCTTTCTTAATTATGTTTGGCTAAATTTTTGAGATTGATCCATGATGAGGGTTCCATCCACTATCCGGAGGATTCGTGCCTAATCGGTAACCGTCTAACTCATTTACGTATCCCTTAATCGATTTGATTTTTGGTTCGGATTGGGTTTTTGATTAAAAACCCAAATCGATATTTCCCAAGGACGAAGTTCGGATCAAGGTTAAAGTATTTCGTGTGATCGTACGGAGGTGCGCCACCGATTCGAACAAATTCTGAACGATTGTTCGGTTGAGGGAATTTCTAGACAAATGCGAGATTTCGGTTTGTCTAGAGTCGATTATGAGTTCGGTTATAAATCTATTTCGTTCGAGGAAGGGGAGTGGGTGAATCCGAAATCGTGGGTTGATCCTTTAATCCTCTCGTTTTGTTCAATTCTGTTATTTCGTTTTGTCTCTGTTACTTCGTTTTTAATATTATTCTGAATAAAAAAACCCTCCATTTATCACACGTTTTATTGCTATACGAATTGAACCGACTGCGAATTCGTTGGGAAACGACCCAGGTTACATTATACTGCAAATCCTTTTCTAATCTGGTTATTTTGGGAGATTACGGCAAATCTCTGTCATTAATTTGTGAACACTTGAGTTAAATGAAGAAACTTAGCAATTTAAGCAAGTATAAGACAAGTAAATGCATTAACTCGAGTTACCTACTCGACTTGTCACTTAACCACTTGAAGTGTAGCTCAATTCCTCTTGAATTTAGGTAAGTAACCTGATATGACTCGAGTTAGCCAATGCTTGACTCGAGTTGACACTTCAACTCAATAAACCTCTGCAACTTTTACTTCTTTTCAAAGTTCTTGCAAAAACAATATCTAGACACTCCGAAGTTTAAGTTAGTAGTTATCTATCACCAACAACATAACTAACATTAAGTAGAGGTGACTTACAACTCTGAAGTTTAAGTTAGTAGTTATCTATTCATGCAAATGATTCTTTGGACTTTTGATGCTACCTTGTGCTTAATTTTGCATTGTATGAATTTTGGAAAAAATTTGAAAAATGTCAACCAAGGACCAGAATTAATGTTAGAGAAGGACAAAAATTGATGAAATGGCAGAGAAGGACTAAAGTCCAAAACACTGCGTTTTCGCAGCAAGTTTTTAAGTCAGATTTTGAAATGAAAAAGAGGAGCCCGATAAGCAAAGAGGTGTGTGTGCCGCTAGGAAGGAGACTGAGACGAGAGTGAGCAGGGGACTTTTGGCTCCATCATCACCGTCACCCATTTTTCCATTGCCGCAGACCACCCTTCCTCCATCATCACCAATACCTACCTCCGTCACTCATCATCATCATCATCATCATCTGCCATCACCACTGCGAGCTGAGAAGAGAGAGATGAGTCAACAGGGAGGCTGCTAGCTGGGTTTTTGGGGGAGAGAGAGAGAGCCGCGGAGACCTTCAACCATCCCGAGATCATCTTCGACCCCCATTCCTCTTTCACCTCCATTCACCATCTACCATCGTATTCCACCCTTGATTTACCATCGTCTCTCTGCAGCTTTCACCGTCACCATTTCCCCTGTTTCCACCATAGGCGACGGTCCCATCTTCGTCAAATTCCAGATTCAGTTTACACAATTTCCATGGATTCTCAAAGTCTGGATGAAGCTGTGGCTAAGCTTAAACTAATGAGTGGCTAATTCCTTTGCTTCTTGGTGATGAGGATTTGTGATTGAGCTCAAGCCACTTCATAGAGGAGTTTTTCTTTCATTCCATTGTCGGATTACATATTTGAATTTCTTAATTTTAGGTATGATTCTCGAACTGAGATTAATGTTAATTGTCTCTATTGGTTTGACAATTGTAGTTGAGATTGGATTTTGTAGTGTGAGGATTATATGTGTTTGAATTTCTTTGTGGTTGCAATGAAGCTATGTTGATTAGCATAGTATTGCCTAGTTAAAGCAGTTGATTTGTACCCTTGAGGGGCTGGTTAGCACTCAAATTTAAGAAGATTCATATTGCATTATTCCAATTTCAATTGCACATTAAGTGGTTTCTAACAATATCTCAAGAGACAGTAGTTAGCTACGGTAGTAGGAGCTACTATTAATTGGGAATATTGGACTTAAGTGGTATCTTAAGGTTTTTCTTACTAAGACTTAATGAAGTTTTGACTCCCATACTTTTTGAGCAATGATAGCTATTTTTGTCATTACCAAGAGCATCCATCATTAATCCCTTTTAATCCAAAGCATTCTTCACTATTTTCCAAAAATACCAAAAAGAATAGAAATAGTTTCTTTATATTTTCATGAATTTTAGTTTAGAGAAAATCAATTTCAAAACCCCTTTTTTAACCATGTTTTTAGCACTTAGTTTAACCTAGGGAATTCAAAATAAAAGGCTCCTTGATAAGAAAACGATCCCAAGTTGTTTGCACCATATTGCATATTAATTCGTGGTAAATAGTTATTTGACTCTAACGTGACTAAGGTTTTTGTCAAATCAATGGCGCCATTGCTAGGGAGTCAATTTTGACTCCTTTGGTTTACTAAGTGTCAATTGGTTTAGATTGACTAGGGTTTGCCCTTGTGAGCCTATTAGGTTTTCTTTCATTTTTCATAATTTTCAAAACTTTTCATAATTTTTCATAAGGGCTAGATCAATAGCCTTGGCTGCTTGGAAGGGAGTCGAGGTTAGACCTTGTTAGACAGTGTTTGCTTTGGTGAGCACATGTGCATAGATCGACCTAAGCTGTAGATGCCAAGAATAGGTTTACCGCTCATAACTAGGACACCTAGGTAGTGTATGCATAGGCTACCTCTCCGGACCTTGAGTCTTACGATCCAAAAATTGAACGAACCTATAAACAAAGGTGCGAAAAACATAGGCGAACAAGTCGCATAAGTGACTCTGCACACTTGGAGGAAGTACATGTTAATCGAGACCAAGATCGAGAGGAGCGACACCTTCTCAATGGGGATGACCAGATCCCTCACCAACTAAGCAGTAACGTTAATCTAAACCGAGCAATCATAGAGTTTGGAGTCCCTTACCTGACCAGACTCAACTAACCATCACACCTCCAAACTTGATTGCAGAACATCTTGAAATCAAAGGTGTCATGTTCCAAATGCTTAATTTATCTGAACAGTTTGGAGGACTCCCATCAGAAGACCCTCATCTGCATCTCAAGTCATTCATAGAGGTCTATGATGCTTTTTTCATTCCAAGAGTAATAGCTGATGCCCTCAGAATCAAATTGTTCATATTCTCACTCAAGGACAAGGCTCGAGCATGGTTGAATACTCTGCCAGCTCACTCTATTAGCTCTTGAACAACCTGGGTAGCAAATTCCTACTTAAATTCTTCCTACCAACCAAGAATGCCCAGCTGAGAGAAGACATAAGTAGCTTCCAATAGCACCCTAGAGAATCTACTTATAAAGCCTGGGAACGATTTAAGGACCTACTCAGAAGATTTCCACAACACAGACTAGTAGAATGGGTACAACTGGAAACCTTCTATAAAGGTTTGGATGGATAGACACGATTCATAGTTGATGCCTCCACGAATGGCTTTCTCTTGATGAAATCCTGTAATGAAGCTCACGAGCTCTTGGAACGTATGGCCATGAACAGTCATCGGTGACCAGTAGATCGACTCCCTCCTTCCAGACCAGTAGTAGGAGTTCATGAACTTGATGCAATGACAGCCCTTACTGTGCAAGTGTCTTCACTGACCAACATGATCAAGGCAATGCATCTCCCTGCTAACACCTTGTCAATGTAACCTACTCAAGTAGCCCATGTGTATTATGGTAGAGACAATCCCTACTCTCATTGTTCTGCTAACCCTAAATCTATCAACTATGTGAACAACTACAATAAGGAGGCAACACTAACAACCCATACTCCAACACGTACAACCCAGAATGGAGGCAGTACCCAAACATTTCTTGGACGTCTTAGAATCAACCACTTGCTGGTTCCTCAGCAAGCCCTTCGTACTCTAATGCATAATCAAATCCACCAGGGTTCAACCAGCAAGCAAGGCAGCAAAGTGCTGACTTAGCTCCTCAATATTCCATGGAAAGTCTACTCAAGGAGTATATGGCCAAGAATGACGCCATCATACAAAGCAAGCAAGTATCCTTTTGTAATCTCGAGAATCAAGTTGGATAGCTTGCTACAGCACTAAATAATGGACCATCATGCCCTCTACCTAGCAACACTCAAGTCCTTAGGAACCATGGTAAAGAACAGGTCAAGGCCATTAAACTAAGAAGCATCAAGAATGTGGAGCCAATGAAAGTCTCAAATGACCTATCGAGGACGTTGAACCAGTATCAAGGCATACAAACAAGGGACGAGAAGCCACTGAAGACGTCCGTGGATTAAACCAGCACCCATCGATGCTACAGCAAAATGATAACGGGTCTAATGCTACAGCATTCCCAACATATGTCATGCTAAATGTTCGTGTATCAGAAGTAATATGAAATGCTACAGTATCATCATCAGAACATGCCTCGGACCCAGGTTCATCACCAGTCTTAAAAGCAACCTCCACGATTTCTACAAAGGCTCCAAAAGCAAAGTCAAGAGAAGCAGTTCCGAAAATTCCTGGACATGCTGAAGCAACTGCATATTAACATCCCTTTGGTGGAAGCGCTAGAATAGATACCCAGCTATATGAAATTCATGAAGGACATCCTATTGAAGAAAAGGATGCTGGGTGAATTTGAAATAGTAGCCCTCACAGAGGAAAAGTGCTTTACTGCTAAACAAGCTAACTCCAAAGCTGCAAGACCCCTGTAGTTTTACAATCCCTTGTATCATTGGTCCTAATTACTACGAAAAAGCACCTTGTGATTTGGGTGCCACATTAACTTGATGCCAATGTCCATATTTAAGAAGCTAGTAATAGGAGATGCAATACCCACTACCACTACTACAAAAAGTGGATATTACTTCCCTAAAAGACATCCTTATTTTAAAAAAGGAAGTAAAAAGTATTGGTGGTGGCATTTTCGTAAATATATGGCTGAATTTTGAGACTTAGGCGTCCTATATATAATTTTAGGACGCCAAAAATTATTTTAGGCAACCTATACTATATTTAGGACTCCTAAAATTATTTTTTTGGCGCATTTTGAGGAATTTTTTGGCGCCGAAATTTTTTTGGAG
Organism: Acacia acuminata; assembly: GCA_019022655.1. Taxonomy (NCBI): domain Eukaryota; kingdom Viridiplantae; phylum Streptophyta; class Magnoliopsida; order Fabales; family Fabaceae; genus Acacia; species Acacia acuminata. The sequence continues at coordinate 3,404,495 of JAFJYI010000053.1, read as the reverse complement.
ACCTAAAAACCAAATCGGATGCTGTGGCTTTGATTTTAGGCGTCCTAAAATACATTTAGGTCGCCTCAAATGAATTTTTCTGGCGCATTTTGAGGAATTTTTTGGCGCTAGGAAATTTTTTTGGCGACCTGAAAACTAGATCGGGACGCCAAAATTTAATTTTAGGAGTCCTAAAATACATTTAGGTCGCCTAAAATGAATTTTTCTCGGAGCATCTTGAGGAATTTTTTGGCGCCGAATTTTTGTAACGCATTTTGAGAAATTTTTTGGCGCATTTTGAGGAATTTTTTGGCGCTTAAAATTTTATGCGTCCTAAATAACAATTCGGGACTTCAAAAGAAAATATTAGGCGTCCCGAATATATATTCGGGACGCCAAACTAGCGTGATTTTATCAAACGCCCATTTGTTTTTTATTTTATTTTATTTGGGTGTCAATTAAACTCAAATCACAAACCCCTCGCTCATTCTCTCATTTTACCATCGCGCTTCTTCATCCTCTCACTCCCGACTTCACGCGTCTTCGTCGTCCCTCTTCCTTGCCGTCGTCGCAGCTCACCGTCACCCACAGATCACCGTCACTGCAGTTCACCGTCGCTCACTGTCGCTTGCTCGGCTCCCAGCTCGCCACCGCTCACTCGGCTCCCAGCTCGCCACCGCTCACTCGCCTCCCAGCTCGCCACCGCTCACTCGTCGTCCCAGCTCAGATCAAGCGCGGAATGAACCACCGATCACCATCCTGCTCGGATCTCGGATTCCTTCCTTCCTCTCTCGAAACCGCCGCGTCGACCAAAGATCTCGATTGAGCCGTCGATCTGTACGATGACGCCCTCTATCTTCGTGTTCGTCCGAATGGAATGGAATGGGATCTCGGATTTGGTTTTTCTTCGATTGTTAGATCTGAAATGTTGGATCTATTGCTCGATTTTAGATATGTTAGATCTGTATTTTTTGTTCTAGATTGTCGTCTCTGTTAGTCTGATTTTAGATCTATTAGTGTGAGAGTTAGATCTGTATTTTTGGTTCTAGATTGCCATCGATCTGTACTGTGATCTGTATTATCGTGTTTTTCATCTACATCTCTCGATTTTTATTATCGCATTTTTGGTTCTAGATTGCCATCAATCACTCGTGATCTGTCCCGGTTTTTTTTTTTTTTTTTTTTTTTTTTTGTTTTTTGGTTCTTCATAAGGCGACCTGAATTTTCCATAGACGCCTTAAAAAAAAGGCGTCCTGTATTAACCATAGGACGCCTTTTTTAAGGCGTCCTGTTTTAAGCCTAGGACGCCTTATATGTTTTTTTTTCAACTACCTCTGGTCAGACGTCCTTCTCAAAAAGGACGTGAATTGCCTCTAATTCAGGACGTTATTATGCTTTTTTGTAGTAGTGTACGGTAACACTGCAATTGGTAGATGTCTACCCAAAAGGAAAAATTGAAGATGTACTGGTACAAGTGGACAAATTCATTTTCCCTGTTGATTTCATTGTAATGGACTTTGAAGTTGATCAAAAGTCCCGATCATTCTGGGAAGACCATTCATGGCGACTGCAGGACTTTGATTGACATTTAAAAAGGAGAACGCACTATGCGAGTCAATGATGAAAATGTCACATTCAACATCCTAAAAGCAATGCAATATTTTGACGATATTGAAGAATGTTCAACTGTTGACATTATGGACAACCTAGTTCAAGAGATACTTCAAGAATCTTACTCCCTAGATTTCATTGAAACCGATCTAACTGATGCCTTAGACTGGAAGGATCTTATAGCCAAACTCAGTTTCATCAACAACAAACAATTCCGCGAAGCAAGAAGGACCATGTTTGAACCATTGGTACTAAACCAAAATTGCAAACAAACAGTACAACCTTTTATAGAAGTTCCGCTAGTATTAGATCTTAAACCACTGCCAGAGCACTTGAAGTATGCTTATCTCAAGGAGAACAAAAACTCCCAGTCATTGTCCCTACCTATCTCACAAGCAAACAAGAACCCAAGCTCCTAGCCATCCTGACAAAATTCAAAAAAGATTTTGGATGGACCATTGCTGACATAAAGGGTATCAACCCGTCATTATGCATGCACAAAATCCGATTGGAAAATAGGTGTTGAAACTTTATAGAACAGTAGAGGAGGTTGAACCCCATAATGAAGGAAGTAGTACAAAAGGAGATCATTCAGTGGCTAGACGCAGGCATCATATACCCTATCTCAAAAAGTGAATGGGTTAGCCTCGTCCAATGCGTACCTAAAAAGGGGGATGAGTGAAATAAAAATGACAAGAATGAACTGATCTCTACACGCACAGTCACCGGGTGGAGGATATGCATGGACTATCACAAGCTCAATAAGGTGACCTTTAAGGACCATTTTCCACTACCATTCATTGATCAAATGCTAGATTGCCTGGCGGGGAAAGAATACTATTGTTTCTTGGACAGTTACTTTGGGTACAACCATATTGCTGTAGCACCGCAAGATCAACACAAGACCACCTTTACATGCCCTTACGGAACCTTCGCCTTTAGATGAATGCCTCTCGGACTATGCATTTCTCCAGAAACATTTCAGTGATGTATGATGGCAATCTTGTCAGACATGGTGGACAAGTCAATAAAATTTTTCATGGATGATTTTTCTGTCTTCGGGCAATCCTACGATGACTGTCTACATAATCTGGAAGCAGTATTGAAAACTATGAAGAGACCAATTTTTTCCTGAACTAGGAGAAATGCCATTTCATGGCAACCGAAAGGATAGTACTTGGTTACAAAAATCTCCCAAAAGGTGATCAAAGTCAACAAAGCAAAATTGGCTATCATTGAGAAGCTACCACCACCTACTACAATTCGACGGATCAGGAGTTTCCTTGAACACACGGGGCTCTACAGATGATTCATCAAAAACTTCTAAAAAATATCTAAACCCCTCTGTCCCTGCTAAAGCATGACACCGCATTCCATTTCGACACAGCTTGCTTGGAAGCCTTTACTATTTTGAAGTAGAAGCTCACTAATGCACCAATAATAATTGCTCCCAATTGGCGGCTACTATTTGAACTCATGTGATGCTAGTGACCTTGCTGTCAGAGCAACATTGGGCAAAGGAATGATAAGGTATTCCACTCCATCTATTATGCTAGCAAGACTCTAACCGACGCCCAAGCAAATTACACCACAATTGAGAAAGATCTTTTAGCCGTAGTATTTGCGTTCGAAAAATTTCACTCATACCTAGTTGGCACCAAAGTCATAGCATTCACAAACCATTCTACAATCAAGTATCTAATAATAAAAAAGGATTCCAAACCAAGACTCATTAGGTGGATTCAACTGTTGCAAGAGTTTGACTTGGAAATAAGTGACAAAAAGGGAGCAGACAACCAAGTCGCAAATCACGTATCTCGACTAGAGGACCACATACTGGACCAACCAAGTATATCGATCCAAGAATTCTTCCCTGATGAACAGCTATACACCATCACTTGTATCTCAACTCCTTGGTATGCGGACATTGTCGACTTCCTGGTCATCGGCAAACTCCCCACTGACCTGACATACCACCAAAAAAGAAATTCCTATATGATAGCAGAAAATTCTTCTAGGACAAACCCTATCTGTTCAAGTGATGCTCAGGCCAGTTATTATGACGGTGTGTTCTTGATGATGAAACAGAGAAACAGAGTCAGTCTTAGAACATTGCCATTCATCTGCATATGGCAGGCACTACGATGTCGTGTGCACAGATACCAAGGTGTTACAATTTGGTCTCTACTAGCCATCCCCTTTTAAGGACGCCCACTCATTTGTATCCAAATGCGACAAATGCCAAAGGACAAGAAACATATCAAGGTAGCATTAGATGTCGTCAACACCAATCCTTAAAGTTGAATTGTTTGACGTCTAGGGCATTGACTTCATAGGGCCCTCTCCCCCTTCTATGGGAAACCAATACATTCTGGTGGCTGTTGATTATGTCTCTAAGTGGGTGGAAGCCATCGCTCTGCCCACAAATGATTCGAAGGATGTAGGAAATTTCCTAAAGAAGAACATCTTCACTAAATTTGGTACCCCAAGAGCAATCAGCATTGATAAAGGCACCCATTTCTGTAATAAACAAGTCGAATCAATCTTATCAAAGTACGGGGTCAAACAACGTATTACTACAGCATACCATCCCCAAACCAATGGGCAAGTTGAGGTATCCAATAGAGAAGTCAAGCAAATCCTAGAAAAAGTAGTGCACCGTAATCACAAGGATTGGTCTAATAAACTTAATGACTCTTTGTAGGCCTATAGAACCACATTCAAAATACCATTGGGAGCTTCTCCGTACCAACTTGTCCTTGGCAAATCCTGCCATCTCTATGTAGAGTTGGAACATTAAGCTTATTGGGCAATCTCCAAGATGAATATGGATGTCAATGTTGCTGGAGAGAAATGGCTACTAAAGTTACACAAGCTAGACGAATTTCAGTTGCTGACCTATGAGAATGCTAAGCTCTATAAGGGAAAAGTTAAAAGGTATCATGATAAGGGGCTGCTCCTAAGGATATTTGAGGTTGCAATAAAGTTCTCTTGTACAAGTCTTGACTGAAGCTGTTCTTTGGTAAGCTGAAATCCAGATGGTCAGGACCATTTATGGTCCACACAATAACCCTCATGATGCCATTGACCTACGTAGTCAAATGTGTAAATGCATATTGAGGGTGAATGGCCAACAGGTTAATCATTATTGAGATAACAAGATTTCATAGGCTAAGACATCCATTAATCTCTACCCACCAACCTAAAGACCGTACGCAGTCAGGTTGAAGACATTAAACCAACACTACTGGGAGGCAACCCAAACATTTTGCTTCATTTTCTTATTTTGTAGAATTTCTGCAGCACTCCAGGAGGATGCTACAACATTGGCACTTCGCTTCACCCATACCATGTCACTCTTTACTCTAGCGGGAGCCTCGAGGTTAAGCATCACGCAATGGCAACCACCAGGTATGTTTCCTTGCTAGATAGGTTTGACTTTTAGTATCACACTATTTGCTTTACATACGAGGCCCATCTCTACCAAGCCCAATTAGTCTATTGGCTATGCAAGTTCCCACTACCTTTTTCCTTAACCCCTCCCGTACCTCATCCCTTCATCTCCCATCTGCCAATACCCCTCCACCACAAACCTTTCCTGACACTTTTTCATCTTCCACTACCCTCATTATGACCCCCCTCGTTCATCATGCCCGTGATCCTTTGTATGCCCCTATCTACTCCCTTCCTGTTTCACTTAACCATCGCCTCCCCTCACCAACCCTAACCCTCGCATCCTCTCGCTACCCACCATGGTTCACATCAGAACCACCCCACGACGTGGTGAGTACGCCCTCCACACCTGGCCTTACCCTTTTTACTCCTGCCGGATTACTCCCACCCCGCACCACTCAATCACGACCAGCTACCAAGATCGCCCCCTAGCATCCATTGTTTTCCTCCTTCCCTCAACCCTCAATTACCCATCTCCATCTCGTCCGGTGACTCGGACGCGAACCTAGACTAGGTCCGTTTCCTAACCATCCACGACCGCTACTATCCCGACCCCGCTCACCCACCACCCCAGCCTGCACAACTTACTTCTACCCTCGCCCTTATGCTTGACCATATCGCTCACATCGTGGAGTTGTGTGCGGAGGTTGACCATCTCTGGCATGAGCTACACAACGTTCTTCTCACCCACCTGCTAGCCCCGATATTCCCCTCGATTGTCTCCATGCCATGCCATCCTCAGTGGAAGACACGGCCACCAGTGCTCCTCGGGCTCCTCTTGGCCCATCTGAGCCCTAGTTGTTTTTATTTGTTTTTTATTTGCTCTTTTTCTTTAAGACTGCCCTATTAGCCTTGCTGGCTAGCAGCAGGGTCTTTTGGTTGCTCCCTACAATCAAATATAATGCATATCTCTATTTCTATGGCTCCCTCTTTTTGCACTTTCCCTATTTATTGTTTCCTCGTTTCACTTTCACGCATTGTTCTTTGCCTGTGACTCACTTTGCCCTCGTCTCGCTTATTGGTTCCAATAGTGACATTGCAGCATTTAAGTGTGGGGGAGGGTTATGTGGTTATGTATGTGTATAAATCTGTGTGATGTATGGCTAATTTAGTTCTTTGCAATTCGAGCAAAAAAAAAATTGAACCTTGTGAGCTTGGGAAATTGACAGTACTAGATTGTTCAGTGTAGGGCAAAGTGACAACAAGGAGAGTACAATGTGAGCCACATGGAAGGAGGTTTTTAGCCTAAATTTTCATAATTCTGTGACCATGTCTGCTAGTGTTACGAACTTTCTTTGGTTTGTCATATTTCTCTTGTTTTGATATCCTGGATCTGAATAGAACTGCATGGACAAAGGCATTCATTTTTCACCCACTAATCTCATACACAAGCCAGTGATATCATACTCTCATTTTCACCCCTTTGAACAATAAACATACTGCTATAGCAGATGCTAGACAGTTAGTTGATGAAAAAATGCGAGTTGCAATGTTATAGTATATCGCTCATAGTACAAAAGGCGTGACAAAAGTGATGCTTGTTTTTTCTTGAAAAATATTATGTGATAGCATAAGGCATCAACACTAAATTAGGCAAATTAAAATGCGACATCATGATTACTTGTTCTAAAAGCTTGTCTAGCACCTTGCTATAGCATGTTTCATTTTCAATGATCATCCCCACACACACATCGTCACTCCTCACATTACAATCTAAGAAGTCCTTTCGATGCAATTAAGTCCAGATACTGGGAAGCAAACTTAGAACTTTTACAAGCCTATAGAACTTTTAGGCTAGTATGACAAAGAGAAACAAATCCCCCAATGTGAGAGAGCGAGTAAACACTTCAACCGAGAGTGTCTTGATGCCCCCTTGCTAAAGCAATGCCCTGCATTACGTTCACCAACACTGGTTAGTGAGATCATTTACATGGTTAAACTGAACTTAAGACAGTGGTAGGATACATGGTTTGACTGTTTCGAATGCTGAATTTGAGCTTTATTGTGTGCTATTTAATAGAATGTCTAAGAATTCATGCACATAAGGGAATAGAGGATGGATCCAACAAAATGTTGCATCCCTATTATTAACCTGCTCATGTGCAAAAGAAAAAGAACCACGTTATGGTTTGCCATGAAAGCGCATAATGAAGCTGATACAATGCTATATCATATCGTACACTCAAATCTATGCCAGCAATACGATGCAACCGCTATGTTATAGCATCGTAAGGGATTCATAATTATGCATTACGTTACTCTAACCTTTCCTCGCGAGTTTTCAGGAAATTAAGACATGTCATCAAGATGGACGTTAACGGCGGTTGAATTGACTGAAGCTGAATCTAGAAGATGCGGAAGATCAAAATAAATATTTGAAGAATCCCACAGTAGTAAAAGAACGATCAATCAACCCAATCTAGGGATTTGGACCTGACAGATTTGGAAGGCCCAACTCACTGGACGTATTGTGCAATAAGACCAAGCTATAAGAGGAAAAAGTAGCAAAACCTAAGAGGGTCGTTGAACTCGAGAGAGTCAAGCAGTCAGCATAATTCCAATCTGACTATACTCACACCAAAGGAACCAGAGAATATCGATCGAGAGAACTGCAGACCAGACCCAACTCTATCCTGGAGCAAGACGAATCGTAAAAGACAGAGAGACGTCACGTGACAAAACGTCTTTTACGCTGTCAAACTTTCTGACGAGCTTCTTTCTTTCTTTCATTTATTTTATTTCCATGGGTTGTTCTATGTTACTCTGTTTTGTGTTTCCCTCATCAGTCAAGAACCAAACTTTTAGCTGAGTGAGGATGAATTTCGAAGTTGTAGAATGAACCCAATTCGCTAGTTCTTAATTTAATAAATTCAATTTATTTAACAGTAAGTTAATCTATATTCGGTTAACAAATGCAAAGGGCTAGATCAGTGGCCTTGGCCGCCTAAAAGGGAGTTGAGGTTAGACCTCTCTTAGACAATGTTTGCTGGGCGAGCCCGTGCACGGATCGACCTAAATTGTAGACGTCAGGAATGGGTTTACTATTCATAACCAGGACACTTAGATTTGAATAGACAAACTAAACTTAAAATTGCCATAGGAATATGGAAGAAGTATAGCGACGACTGTATTTACAGAATGTGGAAGCTTCTATATAGGATAGTGATGGGTTAACTGAATAACGTTGTGAAAGACGATCACGCAGTAGCATTGCGAAAGTTGTGCAGCATAATTACTATAGCAATGTGTTGTATGCAAACTCGGGGAATAATGCATGCCATTGGGATGAAATCTAAACTCAACCTACTTTTAAACTGATATCTTCCGTCAACTTCCGATCACTCATTTATTTCTTGTCATTAGTAACAGCGAAAACAACCAAAACCAAATATAATTTCACTTCACACAATTGTCAGAGGAAACTAGCATCATTTTTAGTATCAATAGTCTTTGTGGGACGATAACTCTACTTACTCTTTATTACTTGATCGACTGGTTCATTGCCACAAGGAAATTCGACTAACACTCTGTCATTTGGATATGATCTTTCATCTGTCCTCTTTTATGGTGAGTGTTTGCTTGACAGTACACCTTGTTCATGAAACAAAGCTAACTAGCCCAATGCAATACTGATGGATGTATATATGTGCATCAACTTTACTCTTTAAATTTGCTTGTCACACATTTAAGCATTTATTGACATTTTTCCTTCTTACAGTTTTATAGGTTTCTTGGGAAGTTGAAATCTTATATAAGGAATAAGGCGTGGCCAAAAGGTTATATAAGGGATAAGGTCATTTATTTTAGTTCAAGGTACTTCGATGACATTGAGGCGTCTTTCAATCGACCGCCTCGTGTAGATGATTGCCCTGAACTCAAACCTGAGCCATCAATAAGAGAGTTGTTAATCCCTCGTGTTGGTAAACCAGTTGGAGGAAGTGAAAGATTTAAACTAACGACAACTAAGAAGTTGCAAGCACATAGACATGTATTGATTAATTACACTAAAGTTGAACCTTCCTTCAATAAGCATTGTATACTCACATGTTATACTATATATTTCCTTACATTTTACACTTATATTTCATTATCGTCACCTCATGATCATGCGTAGGGAATTCAGATGTCATGTGCTCAGGGTTCGTACAAAGACATCCTCTAAAATTGGAAGAAAGGTCAAAGAGAATTCTCAGGATAGTTAGCACGGATAATATTAAATGACTACAACTTACACTCACCAGATTTTAAGGCTCTTGCACTCGGCCCTCTCGACCATGCAACTAGGTTTATAGCATATAACGTCCATGGTTTCAAGTTTTGCATGATTTCACGAGATCAAGGATTGCTAACCCAAAACTCAGGTGTTTATGGCACCTTTGGCACAAGGAGTTATTCGAGTAGCAGTGACGAAAACATGCACTTTGGATACGTCACGTATTCTGGAAAACTTATTGATGTTGTTGAAATAAATTACCTAGGCCATTTTTTATTGACGTTTTTCAAGTGTTTGTAGGAAAATACCAAAACCTCTCAGGGACTCACAACCGATGACTTAGGCATCACATTAGTAAATTTTTACAGGCCAATTCACATCGGTCAATTTGAAGATAATAAGCCATATATTCCTGCCTCAAAGGCACATCGAGTTTATTATGTCGAGCATGAGAGGCACAGAGATTGGAATATGGTGGTTCACTTAAAGCCTTGGGACCTTTTCGACATGGGCAATAGTGATAACATCGCTTACCAGAGTGAATCGTTCCAACCTACCAATTTCGAAGACTTCCTCCCAGAAGGCGATGAGAGCTTACCTATCATTCGGTCGGTTTTGTTAAGTTACGCTTTATAATCAATTAATTTAAGTTTCATTTGTGTTCAAAAGTATTAAACTCGACTCTAACATTTTCTCCTTATCTTTTTTGTGGTGATGGTGATGAAGATTGATTTTTTTTTAAATGTTTATCTTATTGTAAGTCGTGTTTTTTTTTTAAAAAAAAAAACCATTGTATTTTTTATTGTTTCTAAAACTGCTACAAAATCAAACAATCCTTCTACAAAACTAGTGACTACTATAGATTTCGTCACACTAACCACTACAAATATAAACCGCTATGACAACCTTCACATCAACTGCTACAGGTTTGCCTACAGATGTCCCTACAAATATCACCACCACACATCATGTCACACACTTCTTCATTTCTTGCTTCCTAGCTTCTCTCTCGTTTTATTTTTCCTGTCAATGTTTTCTAGAGAGGTTAAGTGTTGATCAAGCTTATCAATTATGATAAATATTTTTTTCTATATTTTTCATTTTGAATTTCTTATTATTCTTTGTTACTAACTATTTTTAATTTTTAGAACGACATTCCCTCAAAATTCCTTTTATAATCATTAACATTCATTTCATAATCAAATATCATCTAGTTGACAACATAATAAATTTATATTATCACTTTCTCAATATGACACCTATATAATATTCATAATCAAATATCATCTAACAAGTATTATTTTTAAAAATATTAAAATTTACCATATAAATTGTCAATTAACTAATCAAAATAAAATTCCAAAGTAATTTTTTTAAAAAAAAAATAGCACTACAATTACTGATTTCTTCAAAAAAAAAACCATAAAAAAAACAAAAAACAAAAAACTTTCTTTGTAGATGTTATTTCATCGCTACAACATTTGAAAAAAAAAAAAAAAAAAAAAAAAAAATTAAATTTTTAAAAATTGGCGGCACATATTTGTAGCGGTTTTAGAACCAGTACAATTTTAATTCAAATTTTTTGGCATCATTGACAATTTCATCTAATATTGTAGCGGTTTCTAAACCGCTACGAATTTCTCGCACCAATTTTTGAAAATGTTTTGCCGCCACTTAAACTTTTCCCGCCTAATTTTAAAAATTCGTCGACGTTGTTAGTAGCGGTTACTTGACCGCTACAAATAATTGGAATTTCATCATGTAGTGGTTCTTAAACCGCTACAACATGTCAACACAATATGTCATCCGGATGTCATCCAGTAGTGGTGGCCCATTATCGCTACAGTATCAGTAGCGGATTTGTTACTTGAGTAGTAGATTGTTTTAACCGATATAAAACAACTTGCCATGATGCTTTTTGTAGTGGTTTCTCTGACAGCTACTCATGTTCGTAGTAGCGGTTGAAACCGCTACAAATACACAATTTTCAATGCTACAAATGTCATTTTTTTGTAGTGATTTGGAATAATCTAAGCCATCATATGAAATTAAAAGAACTCTTTTTTACCGATTGTGTTATACATCAATCGGGTTCCATGACTATGATTGGAGATTATTATTTCTCTATTTTATTTTAACCTCATTCACAAATTGTTTTTCATATTTATTTATCATTTTCAGGGAATATCTTATTTATGCAATTTATTTATATTTTTTTTTATATTCTCTTGTTATTTACATTTTATGTTGTTATATTATGTTACTTTATTATATTTTTGCTTCACTTGTTTATCTACGTGATTAACATTTATATTTCTTCATTTTATTTACATTTTATGTTATATTCTATTTGTTTTATTCATTTATGTTTACATTTCAATTTAGTGTTATTTTGTTTACGTTTCAATTATTTATGTTGTTATATTATGTTATTTTTTCACTTATTATTTATAATATTTTGGTATTCATTTGTATTGTGGTTCATATTATTTATTTTACAATTTTCATTTTATTTCATCACCAGGTCTATTATTCTATTAATTTCTTATTCATATTATTCATTTCTTTATTCCTTTTATTTTTTTAATATATATAATTTCCATTTTATTTTTATTATTGCTATTTTTATGTCAAATTTTGCTATTTTTTTTTTTTGTACATTTACTATATATATTACTTAAATTCGTTTCATATTTTTTATAACCTATCATTGTCAATTTATAATGTGATCTATATGATCATGGGTTTATCTTTTTATTTATATTTGATTATGAGCTTGTATTTATTTTATTTATTTATTTACCTATGTGATATCTTATTCTTATTTGTTTTGAAATAGCATGAGAAGAGTAATATCTTCAATTTGTTTTGAAAAGTCCTATGACAACATGTGGTTGTTTAAAAAGCCCTTGTCTAAGACGTTGTTGTTGCTGACTAATCTTTGTGGAAGAGGGCAAGAGAAAATGCCTCTTTCATTTTGGTTCACAAAATCGTGTCTGTTTTTGGATAAGGTAGAGGCTGAGCTTCCAACGTGATTTACGATCAACGAGGTAAATATGTGAGAAAGTATTGGTTCTACTTACGTGAACGTGTTTTCAACGCTAATTCAAATAGGCCCGAGAAAGACAGATTCTTTCTAATATTTATTGGAATGTTTTACTATCAAAGAAAGAAGGCTTACCATCTCCGCAATGGCACATGAATTTGCTGTACATGCATGAATTTACTGCAAATGCATGACTTTACCGATTCTCTCCCTCTCTCCCAGCTCTATATATATATCACATAAACTAAAATAACTTGTGTGCAGTTGAATATCATCAAGCTTCTCACTGTCTCAACAATGGCTGCCGTTCGAAGGTAACCAAAACTTTATGACTTCACCTATATATATATATCCTTAGTATCATGGAACTTAATTAATGATCTTCACCTTCCCATTGGGTTGAAAAAATTTATGCCTGATTTTTTTTTTTTTTGAATAATATCTCTCTGGGCAAAAGCCTAGCGGAAAATCATTTTTATGATTTTCATCTGCTTTGTTTTTTTAATCTTGAGAGAGATTTTATCAACAAAAAAAAAAAAAAAAAAAAAAAAAAAAAAAAAAAAAAAAAAAAAAATCACATAAGAAAATTAGAGTATTTTATTGAAGGCCTGAGTTCAAGTAATTTTTTTTTCACCCTCTCAACCAATTTATTAACCGACGATCCACTTTTCCGTATTTATACTTCAAAGCTTGAATGTCACTTGCAGGCTTGAAGGAAGGGTGGCTCTGATCACCGGTGCGGCAAGAGGACTCGGCGAGTGCACAGCAAGACTCTTCGCACAGAACGGGGCTAAAGTAGTAATTGCAGACGTCATCGACGACTTAGGTGAAGCTGTGTCCAAAACCATACCCGATTCCACCTTCGTTCACTGTGACGTCACCAATGAGCACGACGTACAAAACGCAGTGGACACCGCCGTTTCAAAGTATGGCAAGCTTGACATCATGTTCAACAACGCCGGTTGCCAAGACCCCAACACAGACAGCATTGTCGATGTCGAATTGTCGGATTTCGTAAAAGTCGTAAACGTGAATCTCACCGGCGTGTTTCTCGGCACCAAGCACGCCGCTAGGGTGATGATTCCTGCACGGCATGGCAACATCATCAACACTGCTAGTGTCTGTAGCATCACCGGAGGGTTATCAACACATGCGTACACAAGCTCCAAGCATGGTGTTTTAGGTCTGACCAAGAACACGGCGGTGGAGCTCGGCCGCCACGGAATTCGGGTTAACTGCTTGTCGCCATATGTGGTGGCAACTCCGATGGCGAAGGGATTCTTCAGGCTCACTGATGAAGAAGTTCACAATATATATAATCCTCTGAAAGGTGCGAAGATTGAGCCTCAAGATTTTGCTGAAGCTGCTCTGTTCTTGGCAAGTGATGAGTCTAAGTTTGTGAATGGCCACAATCTTGTGGCTGATGGTGGATACACTATCTCTAACTATGGCTTCACCATTTACAAGCAATAAGTCTCTGTCTTGGCCTGGGATGTGTGTGAAGAGGAAGTCGTCTTTGTTCTTGTTTATGTGTGCGTACATGTTCGAATAATCACGCTCATGCATAGCGCGTGTGCTCAGTTCTTGTCTATGTTAATGTGTTTTTCTTTTTTGGTCAGATTGTCTATGTTAATCTTTGAATAATCACATTCTCATGCTTTGATGCCTATCTCCATTTCCTTTCCATTTAACTTTTAGTTTGCAACTATTTGAATCAATATTTGCAACTCAATGTATTATTTAAAAAAAAAAAAAAATAAAATAAAATTTGAGGATCTAACTGTTATTATTATTGTTCCCTTCTTTTTCGTTCCTTCTCTTTTCTCTCTCATCAGCACTCTCACTCTCCGCCACTCAGAAGAGGATTCTCTCATTAGCTAACTTTCTCATCATCTGTCATCATCCAATCCAAACTATTGATTTGACTTAATAAGGTTGTTGGTGCGGAGAATTATATTAAATGTATGGTCCATATTTAAAATCGATGAGGGACAATGAGAAAACACCAATGAAAAGATCCAAACCCTCCCCACTCTCCTTAGTTTCTTAATTATTTTAAAGATTGATGGGCCTAGGCTGTCTATTGGTCCCTACATCAAAATCACGAATTTTAACTGGTTTTTATTTTAATTTGACATGGTGCTTCGAGAATACTGATACGTTGTTTCATTCCAAGCATTGGAACTCGTATAATTTCAATGCAAGAAGATCTGTGTAGCCCATAACTTTAGCATTGGAACTCGTATAATTTCAATGCAAGATCTGTGTAGCCCATAACTTTAGCATTGGAACTCGTATAATGCAAGATATGTGTAGCCCATAACTTTAGTAATGTTGTTACCCTCTCACATATTATTTGGGAGCAACCTCCTCCTAACATTAACAAGAATTAAAAAAATTCCAGAATCATACTTTACCATTAATTATTATAACTGTTATTTATTTGTTTTTACGGATTTTCGTGTGGACTTTGTCTGAACAATCTTACGATTCTTCAATGTAACCGTTAAATGTTGAGTGTTATAAATTTACGATTTTGTAGTAGTGACTGATAATCCTAGGCAATCCAGTTGGTTCCAAATTCATAATCACTAACTCTAACTATGGTTTTCATTTTAATTTCATTCAAGTATAGGAATTCGTGTAATTTCAACGTAAGATAAGCGTAGCCCATAACTTTAGTAATGTTGTTACCCTCTAACAACCTCCTCTTGACATTAACATATATAAAATTTTCTCATAATCTCGTTTTAACCGTCAAATATTTTTAAAGATTACTTAATTGTTCTTTGTGAAGAATTATTAAATATTGTCAACAAAAAAAATAAAATCAAATCAAAATCTCATGTCTTTTTGGTAAAGGGTTATCATATTTTATCGTCAAGTCTTTAGAAATCATCCTTCACGGTTAATTACAACAACCTTTATATATTTGTTTTCGCAGATTCCACTTCAATACATGAAGGTTTTTCTATTTAACTTTTGAGTGTTATTTATCGAAATTTAATCATTAAGTGTTGGCAGCATTATAAATTTTTGCACGGAATGTACCTAGATATGCCTAATGGTTCTTCCTTATAACCGTTAAGTATTGGGCATTATATATTCACGATTCTGTAGTTGTGACTGAAAATCATATGCTGTCAAATTGGTTCCAAGATCATAATCACTGATCTAAGTGTGGCTTTTATTTTAATTTCTCGCAAGTATATGAACTTGTGTAGTTTCAGTGCATGATATGCGTAGCCCATAACTTTAGTAACGTTGTTACTTGGATAACCTCCTAACATTAAGAAGGATAATTCATCCTAGGGGGCTTTTTTTTTTTTTTTTTTTTTTTTTTTTTTCTCTTTCTAATTTTCACTTTTTATTTTTGTTGAAAGCAACCTCCTTTCTCCTAGAAACGTAATCAGAATTACCAACCAAAAAAAAAAAAAAACACACACAATTGCCCCCCTTGCTTGCAAATTTGTTAAGGCCAATTCTGTATGGGTAATCAATGTTTTAATAATGACGGGGCGAGACATAAAGTCCCCGTAACTAAAATTAATTTATCAAATATGCAGGAAAGGATTGCAAATCAGAGAAGCAGGTTTATTAACATAATTAAAATATAAATAATACATAATAATTAGCAACATTTAAAACCATCCCCGCTCATCCATCCCCGCTCCTCCTTATATCTTCTGGACGTGGTACAGCCTATCAATGCTAGTACACCCAGTCAAGGTTAGCTAGTCACTTCAAGAATACTGTCCCCTCCCATGTTCACCACCAATATACCATAACAGGGAGTGTCCTCCCAAAACACTCAACTCAAATTCTGGGCCAGGAATGAGAGAGCCGATGGGCACAATTTCACCCTTAATCTCTTCCACACAACCCAACATATCCCACGATAGAAGAAATAATATAATACTAAAATTTTCAGCAACACTTTATTAAATTATTATTTCATACACATCATGTCACAACAAACATTATAATCACCACAACAATAGCAACCCCAATAATAATAATCACTTAAATATATAGATTGAAAAATACACTTCCTTCACCGAATTAATTTCATATTCAAACAGACACATAATTTTTCAAAACACATACAAGTAATATATATGAAAGTAAGACTTAGAAAAACACTTTACAGCCCAAAACAAGCATATAAAATAAATTAACCTTCGTTACCTCAATTCCAAGCTTAACCTTAGCTTGAGGAGCACCACCCGCACAGTTACCGGTCACAAGAAGACTCTACATTATCACAATTATAACTTATAATTTCCTATAACTTAAAATAAAAATTCTAATAATAATATATATTATTATAACAAAAACTGAAAATGACATTTTGGGGTTTAAATTTTCAAAAATGATATTTTAGTCCCACGAATTCCAAAAATTTCAGAAATTACAGTTTTTCCCCAAAAATTACAGTTTTTGCACAAAATTTCCAGAAATTACAGTTTGGCCCAAAATTTCCAGAAATTACAGTTTGGCCCAAAAGTTCCAGAAATTATAGTTTGACCCAAAAATTCTAGAAATTACAGTTTAGTCCTTCATATATAAAAGTTAAACCAATAAAAGTTCCAATAATATCTCCACTAATCCAAATAAATTATTTTCATAACATTTAATTAGTAAAAACATTTTATAGGACATAAATCCTAAACTTCGTAAATAGAAAAATTCATTTTAAAATTTCTAGAACAGTTAAACAATAAATCTGAACTGGTTAAAATTTACTATTGGTCATCCACTACACATATATAGTCTTCTATTGTCAAAACTCTCCCAAAATCTTAATCCAAAAATTTTCACTAACCATCATAATATTATCCTCACTAGAAAGAGAAAAATAGATAGAACAACTTTCATGAGGAAAGTTTCTTGAAAAAAAGCTAGTTTAGCTACCTAAATAATCTTATAAGATAAATGACATACCTTAAAATGAGCTTCGACTCTTATTTCTTCCTCTTCTTCTTCCTAACTCTCACTCACTCTTCTCCTCTGCACAGTGCGTGCGTGTGTGTGTGTGTTGGGGGGGGGGGGTATTTATACTACCTCCCCCACACACACAATCTTACACTTTTTTTTAAGGAGTGGGAGGTCATGACTCCCATTTATTTTTTTTATTTTTTTCTTTCTCTTTCTTTTTTTTTTAAAAAAAATATATGTATGATAAATAAATTTATCATATATAATTCTTTCATAATCATACTTAAATTAAAAAATTAAAAATTAGGATGTTACACATATCCTTATCAGCATTCATAAATACGTTTCGAGAAACTAAAACCCTAATTAATGATGATTTGTTTGACTCTTAAAGGCCTATAAATAGTAGAAAGTACTAAGCATTGTACCTAAAACACAAGTGAATAGACTTGCTGCCCATTTTTCTCTCACACTTTTCTCTTGGTCTTTTCTCTTATCCTAGATTTCCTTTAGTTTCAAGAAGGTATGTTTTCTCATCATTGCCTTAATGATTTCATCTACCATCTTTTTATTGTATTTCTATTTAATCTAGGGTTAAAGGATGCCTAAGAACTTTTCTCAAATGTGCATCCAACATCATAAATTTTTATTAAGTGTAAAAATGCCTATAAACTTTTCTAAGTGAGGCAAAAATGTCACCACCGTTAAATGAGACAAACAACAAACAACCCAGCACTGGGGGAAGAGAAGCATCTTCTTCAATCTTACGTATTGGAAAGATAATTTGCTCCGTCATAGTCTGGATGTCATGCATATTGAAAAGAATGTGTATGACAATGTGTTGTACACGATTCTAAATGAACCAGGCAAGTCAAAAGATCATCTTCAAGTGAGAAAAGATTTACGAGAGATGAGAGTTCATGGAGACACGTGGCCAGATGAGCATGAAAGAATTTCAACTAGCAAAATTCACCCTGACAAAACCGAATAAGGAAATCATCCTTGCGACTTTGAAGAAAATAAAAGATCTTAACGGGTATTCAAGCAACATTTCACGATGTGTTACGTGCAGGCTCAAAAGGTTACTGGGCTGAAAAGTCATAACTCAAATGTGCTTATGCAACAGTTACTTTCCCTGGCCATCAAAAATACATTGCTTCTTATGTGTCGATCGTTTTGGTCGAGCTGTGTTCTTTCTTTCAGAAGTTGCATTCCAAGGTTTTGATCATGAAGGAGCTCGACCAACTGCAACAGATGTTAGCTCCTATTGTTTTGATGATAACAATGCTTGAAAGTTTTAAGGTTTTGAATCAACTTAAATGTTTGCATAAATGAATACTCGAGCATTATGAAGTGGTTCTCGAGAATGTATGAACTAATCCTTCCAGAGTGTTTCAGGTTACCATTCTCGAGAATGAGAAAATGGTTCTCGAGTATAGGCTGTCAGATCATCTTTCAGAAACAACCTTTGATTCTTGAGTATGATCTTGAGATTCTCGAATATGTGCTTATGCTTCTCGAGAATGAGACCTTAATTCTCAAGTATGTGGTGATGACTCTCGAGAATGGATTCTTAATTCTCGAGTATATGCGTAGTTGTTCACTTCCAATATCACATATCTCATCAGAGCAATTCTCGAAAATGGGTAAGTGATTCTCGAGAATGGGTAAGTAATTATTGAGAATGTTTGGTCTAACATGTTACATGCCTTCTGATCTTATTATTCTCAAGTAGTTACACTTTTATGATTCTTGAGAATGACAATATGATTCTCGAGTATGGTTACTTCAATTTCTTTAAGTAGTTCTTTGATCATAGCATTCTCGAGTATGTATACAATTGCTCTCGAGTATTATCAAAGAGATGCAACTACAAAGTCCTCTTGTTAAGGAATTCTCGAGCATGATTCAAGCAATTCTCGAGAATATGTTCTTATCATTTTTATCATTTTCCAGTATCGCTAATCGATTTCATAAAATCACTGGGTTATTATTTATTCTTTCTTAATCACATCTGAACTTATTCATATCATATTTAATCATCTTTTTGAATGAGTTTCAGTTGATTAACCGTGTTAATTTGAGTTTGAATGAAAGACAATCCGATGTGGCAAACGCATTTAATACAACTCAGAAAAATAAAGCAACAATCGGAATTAGTCCTCATAGTAAACGAAATCATTACTTCAAGGCATACCTATTCCAGCTATTATTCTGAGTCACTCTCTATGCACAAGTATGTCGACGGCGAATGCATTTAATGATTCAACGGTCGAATATGCTCAACGGAAATCAACTGTGCCTAACGGAATTACAAAGAGACTCAACAGCTAGTTTACGAAGCTTCACAACGGCATTAATGGCAGATGCTATAAAAGCTCATCACATTCAATTCTGCCAACCACCGAAACTCTACGCATTCAATTATGTGTCATTGCGATCAACTGTTTCATTAAACTCTCTTAATATCTTCAAATATTTTCTTGCACCTCAGTGTTCATTTATTATCTACTCGTAAGGAGATATTAAACACTTATTTCATTTTCGATTTAAATCTTAAGGTTGAGGAACATTAAGTGTGGGTGTACGATTACAACTTGTAAGGGCGAGTGAGTCCGAGTGTGAAAGGATCATCCTAAGTTATAGAGTGTGTAATTGTATTTGTATTTGAAGAGTTAGTGGAAATCTCAAGGTGTGCTTGGAGACTGGACGTAGGTCGAAGTGTTAGACTGAACCAATATAAGTTGCTCTATGTATATTTCCCTTATTTGTCTTTGTTTTACTTTTGCCTGTGTGTGACTCGCAAAAAGTTTTTGAGATCACCTATTCACCCCCTCTAGGTGATATTTCATCTTCAACAGAAAATCATTCTTACACTGTGTCATTTGGAGATGATCTTTCCTCCGTCATTTTTCATGGTGATGGTTCACCTGACAGTATAGCTTGCTCACGAAACAAAGCTTGTTGGCCCAGTTCACTACCATAGATGTATCCTATTAAGAGGTACTCATTTGAAATTAATTACTTAAGGATTACTTCATAGTCGCACATTTCAACATTGATATATTAACATTTTTCTTTCATTACGTTATAGATTTCTTAGGAAATTGAAAGCTTACGTGAGGAAAAAGGTGTGGCCTGAAGGTCCAATAGCAGAAGGTTATATTGGGGATAAGGTCTTATATTTTTGTTCCAAGTACTTTGATGACATTGAGACATTATTCAACCAACTGCCTCATGTAGGCGATTGCCCTGAGCCTAAGCATCAGCAACAGAGTTGTTAATCCCTCATATTGGTAAACCAGTTGGCGGAAGTGAGAACTTCAAACTGACGACACTTGAGAAGTTTTAAGCATATAGACATGTCTTGATTAATTGCACTAAATTTGAACCGTACCTTCAATAAGGATTGCACACAGATATACGTTATCCTATATATTTCCTTACATTTTATATCCACATTTCATGGTCATCTTCACATGTTTAATTGCAAGGAATTTAGGAGTCATGTCAAGTGTCAACTGAGGATCCATACATAGACATCGTCCAAAATTGATAGAAAGGTCCACAGAGATTTCCCGGGTTGGTTTACGAGAAGAATAATAAATGACCATAACCCGCACTCACCAAAATTCAGAGATCTTGCACTCGGCCCGCTTGACCACGTCCAAAGATTTACGGGCATACAATGTCAATGGTTTCGAGTTTTGCACTATTTCACGAGATCAGGGATTGCTGACCCAAAACTCGGGTGTTCATGGCACGTTCGGGACGAGGAGTTATACGAGTGGCAGTGACGGGAACATGCAGTTCGGTGACGTCCCGTATTATGGAAATCCGCTTGTTGTGGTCAAGATAAATTACCAAGGCCATTTCACCGTGACATTGTTCAAGTGTTTGAGGACGTATACAAGAAAGTCCTGCGGATTGACGACTAGCGACTTAGGCATCCCTGTTAGATATGATTAGTTTTGATAATGTCTTATATAGATTGCCATTATTCATAGCAAAAAGTTTATATCATATACATGACTAACTACTATATATTTAATGTAGATTAGTCTAAGTTGAATTATAGAGATTAATCAAGAATGAGATAAGCGGTTACGAAAAGAAGAAATTGCAAATAATGTCCAAGGAAGCAAAAAGTTATCAAAGTATTTTGGGAATAATCAAGAAGAAGAGGAGATATTGAAGAAGGTAGAATTTGCAGAGAATGATGAGTCCAAAGAAGAAAGAGTTGAATTATGAAGAATGATCAAGAGAAGAGAAGAAAGAAAGAAGAACTTGCTAAATGGAATGAGAAAATCATTATACAAGTTCTTAGATTGATTCTAAAAGTCTTCGTGATGATATGGAAGTTGAAATAGCTCAATTCGGAGTTAAAATAAGCTACAATTGCATTCCTGAGGTCATGCTCGAGCACAATAATGTCATACTCGAGCATGGTACATTTCTAGCTCTTATTCATGCCTAAATTTGCTCATGCTCGAGCACAAACAAAGCCATGCTCGAGCAACAACGTTTTTCAGCAGTTTCAGCTCTTATTCTCGCATAAACAGTTTCATGCTCGAACAACGTGTTTCAGCTACTCTGTTTAGCTCTGTTTCAGGCGACCTCTGGTAATTCGATAATATCTCTCAAACCAGAAGCTCGATTGAGGTGAAACCAATTTTTTATGAAAATAAACTCCCAATGCGTCATTTTGATATAAACTTCAAGCCCAAAGGAGTTCAAATGAGAGAGCTATGAGTTTTTCAAGTTGCAACAAAAATCAACGTCACAAACTAGACCAAGCTTCTGTATTTTGAGTGTATCTCACAAACGAAAAATCCAAATGAGCTTAAACTAGTGCCATTTGAAACTAGACTCACATACCTTTCCAAAAAAATCCAAATCACGAAAAACAAAGATCAATTGAAGGATATATGATGTTTTTAAGTTGACGCTCAGTTCAGGATACTGCAAAAAACGCTGATCAAGAACAACCTCCATTCATCTGACGATAATGGACAAAGTACAATGAGTTTGGAGCTGATTCTTCTTACATTAGAAAGAAGACTTGAAGAGCTTTATGAGCATGGGTGATTTTCCAAATTTAGAGCTATATCGAAGGCGACACGTTCACTGGAAATTGGCCCTTGTACTGCTAATGCTATTGCGTTTTTGAAGGACAATGGAGATTGATATTTGCACAAGACCATGGTAGCAAGCAATTTGACATTCGAAGATGATTACTTGAGCAAAGAACATGATGCTCAATCATAGTTTCACAATTGATCCATCCATGCTCGAGCAGCATAACTGGCGTTCCCGACCATCAGCGTGACAAGCAAGAAAATGGCAAAGTGGAAGAGGCATGCTAGAGCAAAGAAAAAGGTTTGCTCGAGCAGAGGTAAATGCTTACTCGAGCAGCACCTTTCTACTTCAATTTCTTAGCCTTTAGATGAAGTATGCCCGAGCATGAAAATGTCATGTGCTCGAGCAGAAGTAAAATCATGCTTGAGCAGTGTTGTTGAAATGGCTCTTCTCGCCTCTATTTGGATCTTGCCCAAGCATGCCTTGTGGCTTGCTCGAGCACTGGCGAAGTGATGCCGAGCATGAGGCATGACTTGCTCGAGCATCAACAAATGAAACATTTTATCAAGAGGTTCTCAAAGAAGCTTGCCCGAGCAAGCTTAGATTCTTGCTCGAGCATAGGGTGATTTCTATTCTTCCAAAGTACTTCTTCTATTGGTTGCTCAAGCATACTATCAGTCTTACTCGAGCATGATCATCCTCTGTTTCTTCAAATTACCATCTTCAGAAATCTAATTTAATTGATTGTGATTTCACTTCTTCATATCATCACTCATGACTATTCCTAATTGCTTTTAATCAGTTTGTTAATGAGTTTCAGATAATTATATGAAGGATTAACAACAGATTACAAAAAGCAAATGATTACGTCAGAAGTTCCAACGGCTACTTCCAATAGACATCCAACGGTCATATTTTAAATTGGAAGAATAGCTCAATGGTCGAATGCTCGCAACGGTTGAAATACAATAACCTATAAATTGCGAGGTCTTCAAACTGAAAGGAGTGACAACGATTGATGAATGAATCGACGAAGCCAATGAAATGATTTTACTACTTCACCGTCGATAGTTCAATAACTCATACTCTCTTTGTTTCTCAATGTTTATATAGCTTACGGTAGAGAGTGAGATGAACGATTATGTACTTCGTGTTTATTCATACACTTCGAGAGAGAAGATTTATCTCAAACATTCTATCTGAGAGTTACTCAAAATTGGGTGATCGTGAGTGAGAAATCCATTGTATTGATTACAGCTTATAAGGGAGAGTGAATCCTAGTGAGAGGATTACTTCGAGTCCAAAGTGTATAATCAAGTGGGTGTATAGATTACATCTTGTAAGGGGGAGTAAATCCTAGTGAGAGGATTACTTCGAGTACAGAGCATGTAATCGGATTGTAAAGGCTTCTCTTGTGCCCGGATTAAACAAGAGGATAGTGGATTGAAAATCTCAAGTGGAGCTTGGGGATTGGATGTAGGTCAAGGATTGACCCGAACCAGTATAAATTACAGTTTGCATATTCTCTTCCCTTATCTCTTATATTTCTAGTACATGTTTATTTGAATATCAAACTATTGATTTAGAAGACGCGAAAAGATTTTCAAAGTTTCAAGTTTTTAATCTTCACCCAATTCACCCGCCTCTTGGGTTCAACCGGTTCTTCAATCCCATCAGTGAATTTCTCCCAGCCTATTCACACTAGTCAGTCTGAAGATGATGAGTCGTATATTCTTACCTCAGAGGCCCATCAGGTTTATTATGTCGCCGATGAGAGGCACATGGATTGGAATATGGTGGTTCAATTAAAGCCTCGGGACCTTTACGACATGGGTGATGGTGATAACATCGCCTACGACAGTGAGCTGTTCCAGCCCTCCAGTTTTGAAAACTTCTTTCCAGACGGCTATGACAATTTACCTATAGTTCAACACTTTTTTTAATATACGCTTTATGAAATAATAACATTTAACTAAAGTTTTATTTGTGTTCAAACATATTCAGCTCACAAGTAACATTTTCTCCATACTTTTTTTGTAGGGATGATGACGAAGATTGAGAGAAAAAAATATGCTTACGATTTAATCTGTAATCTTCTTTTTTAAAAAAAGAAAACACCATAATACAATTTGTAGCAGTTATTATACTGCTAGAAAACCAAGTAAACCACTACAAAAAGCGTAACCTCAACCGCCTCAAAGTGCTATGCAGATATCAATATAAATATCCCCACCAAACCACATTTAATATGCTTCAGTTTTGTTTTTCAACACGTTTTCTCTCATATTTCTATGTTTTCTCAAAGAGGTTAAGTGTTTGAAGAAGGTAAGTGTTGTTCAACCAGATCAAATATGATGATTATTAAAATATTTCTTTTTTTCTTCTACCTTTGTGATTCTAATTTTTGTTAATTTAAAATTGTACGAATATTTTTCAACTTTCTTTTCACTTTCACATATATTATTCCATCTACTTTTACACACACATTATTTTTAGAATTAAATGTTATTTCAATCAACTCATAATTAGTTGTTATTATACCTACATATTCTCATCGGTTTACACCTATGTAATAACCATATATGATCAAATATCATATTTTAATATCATTTATTTTCACTACAAATATGAATTATTGATAATAGAATATTAGTTAATTAATATACAGATTAAAAAAATAATTTTTTAAAAAAAAAAAATTATCCATTTGTAGCAGTTAATAAACCGCTACAAATATGAATGAGAATTTGAAAAAAGGAGACCAAACTTTTTTCCGAAAAAACAAATGACAGAATATTTTGTAGCGGTTCACAACTTTCTACAAATTTCAAAAAAAATTGAAAAAAGGTGGCAAAACTTTTTTCCCAAAAAATGACGAGAATATTTTTTAGCGATTTACAACCGCCACAAATATGGGCAAAACTTTTTTTTCCAAAAAATAGTGGGAATATTTTGTAGCCGTCATATAACAGCTACAAAATAATTTTAAAGTTTGGCGCATTTTTGATATAATTAGTATCGGTTTACTAACCGCTACAAGTTTGGTCAATTTCAATGTGTAGCGGTTTGTTAACCACTACAAATGTCTCACACACGAGTCGGTGCGTCCTCATATAGTGGCGGTCATTTGAAATCGCTATAGATACAATAGCGGCCAAGCCATATGTAGTAGCGATTTCTGTTAACCGCTACAAATCGTCTTGCAATGGGGTATTTTGTAGTGGTTTTTATAACCGCTACGAATGTCATTTGTAGCGCCTAAAACCGCTACAAATACGCAATTTTAACCACTATAAATGGTCTTTTTTTTGTAGTGAGACAAATTTTGGATGAAACTATACTCCCAATGTGTCATTTTGACACCAAATTCAAGCCCAAAGGAGTTCAAATGAAAGAGCTATGAATTTCATAAGTTGCCACATAGAATCATGCCACACAGCAAACCCAACTTTGGTATTTTGGGTATATCCCACAAACTACATATCAAAATGAGTTGAAACTGGTGGCATATGAAACTAGACCCAAATACCTTTCCCCAAACATCAAGAGCATGGAAAACAAAAGATCAAGATGTTACCAGTCAGTTCAGGATGTTGCAAAAAAGCTTGTCAAGAATAGTCTTTATTAATCTAATCATAATGGTCAAAACACAATGAGTTTGGAGCTAATTCTTTTTGCATTGGAAAGAAGACTTAAAGATCTTTGTGAGGATGTGTGGTTTGCCAAATTTGGAGCTATATTGAAGATGTTATATCTACTGGAATCTAACCCTCGTGCAACCAACGTTCTTAAGTTCTACATTATGAGGATCGCGGAGAATGCTAGCTAACACTCCTACTCATTCTGGATCAATCAATCAAACACTCGAGTTCCTGGTAATCAACTTGAGTTCCTTAAATAAAACTCGAGTTATAAGGTATGGCTTCAACTCATCTCTGATCACTCATTAAACTCTTTAAAAACTTGAGTTTCACTTTCTGAAACTCGAGTTCATTTTTTTCATTGAACTACCAAACTTTCAGAATTGCTAAAACTCGAGTTCTATTTTAACAACTTGAGTTACATGTTAGAGTTGGAATTCAAAGCTCGAGCTCCCTTTTTGAAAGCCAATTTGCAAACTGAACTCGTCTTGTAATAGTTTTGTTCTAAGAACAAAACTCGAGTTCTCAGTAAACCAAAACTCAAGTCATGTTTAACAAACTCAAGTCTTGCTACTTCTGTTAAATCATAATCATCTTCGTAAATTCAAGCTCACTGATCATTATCATGTTATTTCAGTTTATCACTCACAACTCTTCTCAATGCTTTTAATCATGTTACTAATGAGTTTTAGATGACCAAAGATAGGATTATATGCAAATCAACTTAAAGCAAGATTTGTGTCAGAAGCATTAAATGCAGTTGCAGAAATAGAGCACGCACATATCAAAGGCTTCAAGCAGACCAAACTAGCAACTTTTCTACTATACCTATTCCGGTGAAACTATAACAGCTACCATGCTAGAAGTAGACTAAATCAGATCATGATCAAATACGTTACAACAAAGCAAACGACCAAGTTTCTATTTCTGTCAACGACTTTGATATGTGTCTAACGAAATAGTTTACTAGTCCAACGGAAACTTTGAGCAAGTCACAATGGTCATATTCTAAATGGGAAGAATTGCTCAACAGTCATATACTCTTCATCAACTATAAAAGGGGAAGCATTCAAGATGGATGAAGAGACATGGGTTTGCACTGTCGAAATGCCAATACTTTGAATGCAACATTTATCTCATACGCTCTATGTTCTCAATGTTTGTATAGCACACCATAGAGAGTGAAATGATTTATACTGTACTTTAGTGTTCATCATATTCACTTATGATAGAGAAGATTCATTGTAATCATTTTATCTGGAAGTTACTCAAGATTGGGTGATCTTGAGTGGGAAACATATTATAACCTTTCGGTGTGTAAGGGGGAGTATCTCGGTGAGAGATTTGGCTTCACAAGTGTCGGTGAACTTGTGGGATTGTAGAGACTTTTCTCCTGTGTCCAGATTAAACAAAAAGATAGCAGATTGAAAGGGGATTGGACGTAGGTCAACAAGGATTGGACCCAACCAGTATAAATCATAGTGTGCATATTCTCTTACCTTAACTCTTATGTTTCCAACACACACGTTTGGAATAACTGATTATGGATTTATAATTTGTTACTTTCATTCATATTGCTTTTACAAATGATATTAGGTGATAGCCGATTCCAACACGATTAAGTGAATAATGTCCTATTATAATTTTTATAAAGGGTTAAAGGCCTAATTTGCCATGGAAGTTTTGCTAAAGGAGTGTCCAACACTCGGAAGTTTTTTGGGTACCAAATTTGCCCTGGAAGTATGAAAAAGGTACCAAATTTGCCCCGGAAGTATGAAAAAGGTAGCAAATTTGCCCATCCGTTAATTTTGACCGTTAAGTTTGACTGAGTGTACACGTGGCATGCCACCTCATGACACGTGGCATGCCACCTCATCAACCTAATAAGAGTTAAGTATCATTTTTGCCCCGGAAGTTTTCACTGAGAGCAAGTTTGCCCCGAAAGTTTTCACTAAGGAGAAATTTTACCCCGAAAGTTTACAAAATGTATCAATTTTGCCCTTCTTTCCCGCATATTAAATTTGACTATTAAATTAGTCAAAGGCCACACATGTCATGCCTCGAAAAGGTCAAACTTAGAGTCAGAGAAGGAGATCCTTGAGATGTTGAGCTCAAGGCAGCAAGAATTTGTGAAGCCGAACTGGTCACAGGAAGCATCACTTATGATCTAAGCAAATGATCAGTCTATACAAACTGCAGGGCCAGCCTGATTAAGCCCGAGGCCTTAAAGGGCCAATTTCAAATTTCTGGCTTATTTTTCAAGCCCGAGCTCTGCAGGGCCAAGGCTTAAACGGGCCGAGCCCATCATTTCCCGCTCTAGTCCCCGTGACCGGTTCAGCTTCACAAATTCTGGCGCCTTAAGCTCAAACATGTCAAGGATCTCCTTCTCGACTCCAAGTTCGACCTTTTCAAGGCATGATATGTGTGGTCTTTGACTGATCTAATAGTCAAATTTAATATTGGGAGAAAGAAGGGTAAAATTGCTACTTTTGTAAACTTCCGGGGCAAAATTGCTCCTCAACGAAAACTTCCGGGGCAAAATTGCTCCTCAACGAAAACTTCCGAGGCAAAATTGCTCCTCAACGAAAACTTCCAGGGCAAAATTGCTCCTCAATGAAAACTTCCAGGGCAAAAATGATACTTTTGATTGATGAGGTGGCATGCCACGTGTGATGAGGTGGCATGCCACCTCACATTTTAACGATCTACGTGGACTTCCATCACTTTTGGGTAAATTTGATACCTTTTTAATACTTCCGGGGCAAATTTGATACCCTAAAAACTTCCGGGTGCTGGACGCTCCCTTAGCAAAACTTCCGTGGTAAATTAGGTATTTAACCCTTTTATAAATGACATTGTTACTACTTGATATATTTTTATGTTAATTACCATATTTATAAGTATGATTTTGTAAATGAAAGTTTATCGGATTTGTTTCATTTTCTTATTGTTGATTATCTTATTCATTATTATTTATCCTCATTTAATTGCTTCATAGTATAATTGATGATTATACACTGAAATAGTAAAGAAATTTCGGAGATATCTTTTATAAGTTTTCGTTTTGAGATAACCTTGAAATCTAAAATGTTGTGCACAACTTCTCGATGTTGTAAAAGGATTTTATCAACAAATTGAATTTGAGAAAACATTTTGAAATATTGTTTTTGAACTTTCATGCTAGGGTATACTATTACATCGTGTTTGATACAGGTTACCATGATATTGAAAGAAGATCTTTTCATCTCTTTGATAAATTGGCCTCAAGCATGTTTGGAAAACATTTTTGAGAGGACTGATTACAAAACTCTGGTTACTAAAAGCAGTACTATTAGTTTTTGTTGCACCACGGTTAACCTCGAGCTCGCTTGATATTCGTGGGCATAGTACTCACACTTGGTATTCGTGGGATTCATTCTCACGCTTTTTATTCATGGGTCTTGTACTTGCGCTTGTTTTGTGGCTTCAAGTCGCACTTGATTATTTATCGTCGTGGACTGTGTGTCCATGTTGTTTTCGTTGCCTTGAGCTACACTTGGTTAGTTACCCTCGTAGACTATGTGTCCACGCTTGTCATGTGTTTTGTAGAAGTCCTATGATAATATGATGAGAGTTAAGATTTACTGTTTTAAATTTCTTTTGTCAAACAAAACAATTTATTACATATCTCGAGTTACTTAATTGGTGATCCTATATAGAGTTATATTTTTTTTCATGATCATATGATATAGAAATTGTGATTTATTACCATATTGTTTTTATCAAAGGATTTAAAATGTTTAAATTAAATTCTTCTATATTTTCGTATATTCTATAAATGGGACGTTATTGACCGGAAAAATTTGTTTTAGTTCAAATAGCATTACGACCCTATACCTACTACTGAGCAGTGAAGAGCCTTCTCAATAATTTAAAGTTTGCTGGCTCTTTTTGTAGTGCCGCTATTTGATGTAATCATAAATCCGGAATTTTGAATTATTACTAGAGTTAGATGCTCCACGGAGTCTATAGGTAGGATCTTTGTTTTTCTTTTGTCTGGAATATATGTATATGTTTATACAGAGGTGGAGTAAAGCTCTGGTCATTTTGATGTTTCAAATCATTGTAGAGTCTTCAAGGAGTCTGACTTACAAAGGAAATTCTATAGAGAGATTTTCTACGACACCTTTACTATATATTTGGTCATTGTGGGAAATGTAGATATGAATTAGAACTAGTAAATGTATGTTTCAAATTAAGGTTATGAGGTATGATAGTTCTTTATAAGTCTTAAGGCTTCAGGAATGCATATCAGTCACTCTGCTGGTTTTTAGGGTGTGGCAATTTGGGGTGTGTGTGTGTGTGAATATATATGTATGTCTATGTGTATCTATGTGTCTATATGTAGATGTATGTATATGTAAATGTAACACACACACACACACATGTGTGTGTGTGTGTCTATGTGTGTACATACATACATACATACATATATGAACTAATACTGGTGATACCAGTACATTTTCAATCCAGGCAAATATGTTCTCCATTAATTAATAAAAGTATATGTGTATTATATTACTTTGTTTTTAATTATATTAATTAATAACTAAAATATGTGTGTATTATATATATATATATATATATTATTAAGAAATGAAATATATTATATCATAATTTTAAGAATAATTATGGAAAAAAATAGTTCTTATGTATTTATATGGTTATTGTTCGGTGTAGAACGTTGATGTCCAGCTAGGGGCTGGTACTTTGATCTTGGATAACTAGGCTCTGCTTGAATATCTATGGAGGAGATAATTAAGACAGCGTGGGATTACTGTACACGACAAAGGGGTGGTGTGTGTGCACAGTGAGACTGTATGTAAATAGTCTGAGTTAGAATGTTTGCACCTGGTTACCTGACCTCTGTATTTATAGAGGTGTCCGGGGCGGATATCTGGCCTGGTGCAATATCCGAGGCTCACAATATCCGGGCCGCGCTATCTCTGGGGCAAGAGTCCCGGAATGCCGTTACGATATGGATAGATCATGCCTAGCCAAGATTCCGGATCTCACCCCATGATTAGCAGATCATACCTCCTAGTTCCATTTGGGCCGCGCCATAGACTTGGGCCTTTGGACCGGTCCATAACAGTTGCCCCCCACTTGGTGTTCAGGCTTTTGGGCGGCCGAGGTGTTCAATATCCCCGGCCCCTGTTGAGGTCCGGGGCCTATGCTTCATCCGGACCAGCTTCTAGCACCGTGGCTTGTTCCTGTCGTAACAGTCCAGGTGGTGTCCTATGTCGCGCCTAACCGGGGCGTCTCGAACGGCCTCGGACTTACGTAATTAGCCCCCTGTTCGTGAGTGAGTCGCTTGGCATTCTTTCCGTAGGCATCATCATTGTTGCTTTACACCTAGCTTGTCCTGATTGGAAAGAGTCTGCAGCCGTCGCGCCCTTCCGTGTGCCGATTTGCGTGCACATTTAATGCTCCTACGTCGTTCTGTGCATTTCTCATCATGTCTAGGTTCAAAGACCAAATTACCTTTGGCGTTCCATTTCCATGTCACACCTATGAAGTAATTTTTTGCGTTTGGCTCCTCACTTTTTCCCGCTACAACCTTTCTTTGGTTTTGCTCTGGGTTTGTAGAATCATCTCCTCTGCCAAAACTCCACTGTTCTCCATTTCTATCGTTCGAGTTTCCCTCTTCTTACTCATACAGGTATTTTCCTTATTCTTCTTTACTTTTTTATGGCATAACTTACTTCTTTCCGATTATATATCCTTTGGTCCATTATCTACATTCCTACTCCTCCTCAATTCTGGTTTTCTGAGTAAGCTTTTGGGACCATTTTCTGGGTCTTGCTTGCTTTTGACACATCCGCGTCTGCACTTGCCTCTCTTTCGACATAAGACCTTTAGTTCTTAGGTTCTTAGTTCCTTCCTTATGGATAGAGATAGGCATTTTCCTAAACCCGATCAATGTTAACCCCTGAGGAAGAGGAGTTTCTTCGCACTCGCTTCCCGCGAGCTTCTTATTGGGTTCTTGGAACCGAGCTTCTGGAAGCGGAGAGGTCAGCCCCTTTACTCCGAGGCGGGGTCGGTCAGTCAAGACGAGTCGGGCCCCGACCTACTGTTGTTAGAGCTCTATCTCCTACTCCTGCCCGAGCTTCTGCACACAACATTCCTATCTCATCGCCAGTACAGGCCGGGATCAGTTCCGTCGTCGGCTCCAGGTCTCCGGTATTATTGGCCCAACCGCTCAACTTCTGTGAGGGTCCACCTTCTGTGAGCTCGGATCCTTATCTCGAGGACTACCTCGGCCCCTGCTGGGACTGCTTGGCCGAGGGTGCCTTCCACATTGCGCACGACGGAGACTCCAGAGCCTCCTTGATTCTTGGTTCTTGCCGGCATCGGCAACCTTCGGGCCTTTCTTCTGGCGTACCCTTTCTTCCGAGTCCGCCATCTATTTTGCCTTCTAACATGCTTTTACCAGGTATTTCCACCTCTGCTAATTTCATTTTATTTCGCCTATAGGTTAATGGCTCCCAAATCTCGGCCCTCCAAGCAAAGGACCGAGGCTGAGGAATCGGACTCTTCTAGTCCACCCGAGGCTTTGTGTCATAGATTTCCCTGGGTGTCCCATGAGGTCTTGAAGAACCGGTCATTGATGTTGGATACCGACATTGCACATTTGGATCTACCCGTCATGGAGGGGTGCGTTGTATGCCGCCTGGAGGCCGACGAGCCTATTTGCGCGGAACGGGAAGTAGGCAGTCCCAATTTCTTTTTCTTTTACCGGGATTACCTTACTTGGGTCGGTGTTTGCTTCCCTTTCACCCAGTTCCAGATAATGGCCCTGTTGCATCTGAGACTTGCCCCGTCTCAACTTCATCCGAACGGGTGGGCTTTTCCTTTTGCGTTCGAGCAACTATGTCGCTCCTTCCTCGTTCCAATTTCCTTCTCAACCAATCTCTTTTTCTATTACTTCGGCCCCTTTACCCCCGGCTCTCCCAAAGAAAGCGACAAGCAAAAAGGGTTGGTGTCTCTCCGCTACAATCCAGATCAGAAACTCATGAAGCCCTACTCCGAGTCGTTTAAGCGGTTCAAAAATGCGTTCTTCAAGGTTGTCCCCGTGCCTGGTAAACAACGCTGGTTTTTGAAGGGGGGTGAAGCCGCCGACGTAGAGTGGCGTTTTCCTATATATTGGATGGAGAGTCATCATAAAGTTGCTCCCTTATCCTTCCAAATTTCCAAAGATGACCTCCTGCCAGAGACAGCCCCTTTCGTGCCTCGGTTGGATGCCTACGTGGAGAAGTATGGCGTCCAGAGTGCGGCCTTTTTCATTTTCGGGGAGGGATCTAAGCCAATCCCCTCTACTTGTAGGAGTCCCTCCTTTGCAATGTTGTTTGTCTTTCTGTAAAATTTGGTATCCTGTTGTAGTAATTTGTGTTTGTTTCTGACTTCCTTTATTTGTCCTTTCAGCTCAAGACATGAGGGCTCTTCCAGGTTACTTGGCAAAGGTGAATCTGGCCGCGTCATCAACGAGGCGGCAGACTCAGAAACGAGTCGTCCCTGTCGAAGGTGCTGCGCCCGAGGCCGCTACTGCCTCTGTTGCCACAAAGAAAGCTCCGCTACTGCCTCTGTTGCCACAAAGAAAGCTAAGGTCTCCGGCGGCGAAGGGTCAGCTCCATTCATCTTCTCCGGGCCTTCTCAGGGAGTTGTTTCCCAAGCTCCGAAGGGGAAACAGGTCGTTGTGTCTATGGATGAATTTGTGTCTGCGGTTATCGCTACTACTCCTTCGATTTCGGTGCTCTCGACACCTCCGCCACCTCTGCCTCCTCCACCTCCTCATACCGGGTCGTCTCGTCCTTCTTCTGTGCTTCCTCACGGCTTCATATGGGGTAAGGGGGTGACCAAGGAACTGGACGTTGCGTTCCTTCCTCCGCGGGAATTTATAGAGAGCCGACCCCTGTCTCTGCCTAACGTTGATGAGGTGTATGCAGCCCAACGGTATTTATGTAAATCCGTTGGGCTGCTTCAAGCCTATACTCTCATAAGGCAAAAGTATTCCATGTCCGATGCAGAGAATAAACGCCTGAGAGCGTCTCAAGAAGAGGTGGCAACTAAGCAAAAGGCTCTGGAGGAGGCCGAGTCAACGAAAAAGGCCTTGGCTGAGTCTGAGGCCAGGGTACAGATTTTGCAACAGGAGCAGGATGCCACCCGGGCCGAGCGGGATGCTACTAAGGCCGTGGTCGTGAAGATGGATCAAGAACTTCTACTCGCGCGGGAGGGGGTGGAGAAGTCGGCCTCCGAGTTTTCCTGGGCCCAGATAACGTTGGGCGAGAGTCTTGAGGCGGTGAAAGCCCTTCAGAAACAGCGTGCTCTGCTGTCCACTAAGCTTAAAACAACTGAGGAGGCCCTCGTCGCGGAACAGCAGGCGCACTTGGAGTCCGATGAGATCTTAAAGCAGACTGCCAAAGATTCCTTTGACATGGCCTTAGAGCAGATCCAGCTCTTGAATCCGACGGCTAAGCTTAACCTAGACGGTTATGATTTTCGCGCCTTTGTCGAGGATGGAGTCTTAGTTCCGTACCAATCTCCTACCGCCAGTGCGTCCCGATCTGAAGAAGAAGGAGGAGAGGCGGATGCGGAGAGTGAGGCAACAAAGGGAGGTCCTGAGGCCGATCCGTCTAGTTAATTTTTATTTTTACACTTCGTTCTTCTGTGGACGTCTATGCCCTTCTATTTTGAACATTTCCGGCCTTTGCGCCGTTTTGTACAAATTTTTATGACAATGGATGAATTATTTCTTCATCCTCTGCCATCTTGTAAATTCCAACCTTAGCATTGAAATCTATTGACTGTAGTAGATACGAGTCTATTTGCTCGACCAACACTGACGTGAGGGAGGGTGGGGCAGGGTCGTATGTTTTAACCTCTGGGGGTGTTAACTTAACCGCACTACCTCTTTCCAGCTTGACTAGTCGAAAAAGTTGATAGTAATCGAATTAAGGGCGAGGCCGTCACGTGTCAACCGAGGTGTCTATCACCTCTAATCAACATTTTGACTTGATCAGGGTCGGAATAACAGCCCGCTTTCTTAAATCGAGCGATCGTTGACGTGTCAATTTCGCGAAGGCCACGTATGGCATTTTCACCGAGCTCTAACCAATGCACGTCGGAGTACAATGACCGGTGTCATACATCTAGATGTTTTTTGTTAGTGACTGGGTGTAAGTACCTCGGTGTCAGGTTTTGGACCGGGCTTAATGGCCTCGGTTTCACGCTTAAGCAAGTAATTGTGCACATTGATGAATTTCCTTGATGGAATCCTTCATTAAATAAAACAGCTCTAAAGAGCTTACAAATGGTCATGAATTATTCAGATGAAAAATAAAGAACAATTGAAGTTTGGAAAAACATAAAGAAAACTAAGAAATAACCGAACAGTAGCCTCGGTGTCTACGGGGCTGAGCCTAGACCTAGCTGTAATAGATCTTTAGCTTGTCGACATTCCATGTTCTCTTAACTGGCTTCCTTGCCAGGGTTTCGAGAACATATGCCCCACCATCGAGTTTTTCTTTAATCCGATAGGGGCCTTCCCAATTTGCTGCCAGTTTTCCATCTTGGGAATTCTTGTTTCCAATGTCGGCCTGCCGAAGTACAAGGTTCCCTCGGTTAAAGGATCGTGGTCGAACCTTCCGATTATACTTTGTCACGAGGAGTTGCTTGGCGGCAAGTTCTCGGCAATGCGATGTGACTCGGATCTCATCAATTAGGTCCAGGTCAGTCTTTAGGGCGTCGTCATTTGATGCCTGCTCATCCTATCCAACTCTGATCTTTCTCCATGATGGCTGCCCGATTTCAACCGGGATCATTGCTTCACAACCGTAGGTCAGCCAGAATGGGGTTTCCTGGGTCTAGGACTGCACACTCGTCCTGTAGCCCCATAGAACGCAGTGGAGCTGTTCGGTCCAGCTGGTGTCGGCCTTTAACATGCGTTTCTTTAATCCGACCAGAATGATTTTATTAGCTGACTCGGCCTGGCTGTTAGATTGCGGGTGTTCGACGGAGAAGAAGTGTTGCTGGATGTCCAAGTTGGACATTAAGGCCTGGAATCTATGGTCCGTGAACTGGGTCCCATTATCAGTGACGACTTCAGCAGGTATCCCGAATCGAACAAAGATGTTATGACGAACGAATCTCATAATTCGAGATGAGGTGATCGTAGTCAATGCCTCCGCTTCAATCCACTTGGTGAAATAGTCTACGGCGACGATGAGCCATTTTAGCTGTCCAGGTGCCGGTTTGAATGGTCCGAGGATGTCCATTCCCCATTTATAGAAGGGCCAGGGGGCCGGCATACCTTTTAACTCCGTCGGTGGTGGCCATAGGATCCCGGCGTGTTTCTGGCAACTATCGCACCTCTTGGCGGCTTCCATGGCGTCATGCTTCATGGTGGACCAATAATAACCGGCGCGTAACGCCTTCCTTGCCAAAGCCTTGCCCCCATGTGTTGGCCGTTGCATCCTTCGTGTATCTCGGTCAA
Source organism: Acacia acuminata (assembly GCA_019022655.1). Taxonomy (NCBI): domain Eukaryota; kingdom Viridiplantae; phylum Streptophyta; class Magnoliopsida; order Fabales; family Fabaceae; genus Acacia; species Acacia acuminata. The sequence continues at coordinate 3,368,004 of JAFJYI010000053.1, read as the reverse complement.
CACGTACCTCACTTCGGACTCACCTAGGCATCGCATCATCAGGCAGTGCACTCCTTTTCTGTATAGCTGATCATCGATCATGGTGTAGATGGCGGCTTCTCTGATCAGCTTCTTTACTTCAGTGGAATCTGTTGGGATGATCCTCCTTTCCAGGTAATCTTCGATTGGCTTTCTCTAGTCCATGGCGGACGAGATATTCATGACGCAGGTGGGCTCGACCAAATTCTGTTGGATCACAGTTCTATGACTACCCGGACCTTTGGTGCTTGCTAGCTTGGAGAGGATATCGGCCCTAGTATTCTCTTCTCTCGGGATATGAGCAACAATTACTTCTTCGAACTCGGTCATTACTTCTTTTGCTCTGTTCACGTACTTAGCCAACAGGGGGCCTTTTGCTTGATAGCTGCCATCGATCTGTACGGCAACAAGTTGTGAGTCGGTGAACACCTTAACTCGCCGCGCTCCATTTTCTTTTGCTTGAAACAATCCGGCTAGGAGGGCCTCGTACTCGGCCTGGTTATTGGAGGTCGGGAACTCCAACTGGAGGGAATGCTCATTAGTGGCCCCCTCAGGGCTCTCAACGATGACTCTCGCTCCACTGCCTTTTGGATTGGAAGATCCATCTACAAATACCTTCCAAAATTCCTCGCTAGCCATAATCGGAGTCAATTCTCTGATGAAATCGGCCAACGCTTGTAATTCGATCACATGTCGGGCTTCAAAAGTGATGTCGAACTCGGATAGCTCAATCGCCCAGTTCGTCATTCGTCCTGCCAAGTCGGGTTTGTGCAATATCTGCCGAATTGGCTGGCTAGTTCGAACTACTATCCGGTGTCCCTGAAAGTATGGCCGAAGCCATCTCGCAGTCGTCAGTAATGCGAATGCCATCTTTTCGAGCTTCTGATATCGGAGTTCAACGTTTTGTAACGCTTTGCTCACAAAGTAGATGGGTGTCTGTGCGGCCTCGGTTTCTCTTACCAAGGCGGCACTTACCGCCTCGTCTCCCACAGACAGGTACAAGAGCAAGGTCTCCCCTTGCTCCAGCTTCGTTAATACCGGAGGGGTTGCCAAACATCGCTTAATTTCTTCAAACGCTGCTTCACAACCCGAATTCCATCCTCCATGAGTTTCTTTCTTCAATAATTTAAAGAAAGGTAACGCCTTCTCGGCCGATCTGGGTAAGAATCTTGTCAGGGCAGCCAAGCGACCTATTAATTGCTGAACCTCCTTCTTAGAGTTCGAGGTGTGCATGTCTAGGACGGCCTTGCATTTGTCCGGGTTAGCCTCAACCCTCGATTGGTCAGTATAAAACCTAGGAATTTCCTGGCGGGAACTCCGAAAGCACATTTGGCTGGGTTCAACCGGATTCGATGTCGTCTTAATTTTTCAAATGTCTGTTCTAGGTCCCGGATATCCTCCTCTGGTTGTTTTGACTTCACGATCATGTCATCTATATATACCTCCACATTTCGCCCGATTTGGTCCTCAAAGACGCGGTTCATCATTCACTGGTACGTAGCTCCGGCATTCTTCAATCCAAACGGCATGACGTTGTAGCAATAGTTAGCCTTGTCGGTCATGAAGGCGCTTCTCTTGGTCGTCGGGTTCATGGCAATCGATTGTAGCTAGAGTAGGCGCCCATGAAGGAAAGCAACTGGTACCCCGCCGAGTTATCAACGAGTTGATCAATGTTGGGCATAGGGTAGGAGTCCTTTGGGCATGCTTTATTCAGATTGGTGTAGTCAGTGCACACCCTCCATTTGCCAGTTGGTTTTAACACCATGACCACATTCGAGAGCCAAGTTGTATATTGTACCTCTCTGATGAATCCAGCGGCAAGGAGCTCTTCAATGTGACTTTCAAGGGCTTTACTGTCTGCGTCAAATCTGCGATATTCCTTTTCTTCGGGCCATTGGCTTCGACCCCGGCCATATGGCGAGTTTGTGGCAACAAAAGTGTGGGTCGATCCCGGGTATTTCGGCTGACGTCCAGGAGAAGACATCCTGATTTTGTCTTAAAAACTTGATTAGTCGCGCTTTTAAGTCTACGTTCATATCTCTTCCGACTTTAGTTGTCTTGGAGGGATCTGTCCCCAAGGTCAACTCCTCCAGCTCCCCTTCCGGCTCTGGGCGTGGATTTTCTGGGTCACAGAGATCCAGCTCTACCATATTAACCGACCACCGGGGCTGCCTATCATTTCTGACTTCGGCCATAACTTTGTTGGTTCGGAGCCATGGCGGGGATAAAGGTCCTTCCTCCTCAACTCGGAGAGTCTCAAAGTAGCATTGTCGTGACTCCTTCTGGTCCCCGAACACTTCGACCACCTGATTTTTATCGTTGATCAACTTCAGTTTCTGGTGCTTAGTGGATGCTAGCATGTCCCAATTGTGTATAGTGGGTCGGCCCAATATAATGTTGTAGGGAGAGCGAAAGTCGGCCACTACGAACCTTACACGTTTTGTCTTGAAAGCTTCCTTGGTTCCTGGCGTCAGTCTGAGGTCTATATACCCTTTTGGGAAGGAACGCTGTCCATTGAACCCAATAAGGTTTGACTTGCACGCCTTTAAGTCTTCACCGTCGAGGTGCATCCTCTGGTATGCGTCCCAGCTTATGATGTCGGCCGAACTCCCTGCATCCACGAAGATCCGTCCTTTACTAGTTCCGTGATAACCATCCGTCCCGGTGGGAATAACATCCTTTAGCTCTTCGTCGGTGAAGACTAATGGAGGTGGTTTCGATTTTGTTGAGACGCCTTTGAATTTTGGTATATCTCTCATTGTCAGCACCTCCCGCAGGTATTTCTTGCGCTGGCTTATCGTATCTCCACCTCCTCCGAACCCACCACTGATGGCATTGCATTGGAAATCAGTCTCAGGGAAATCGTCGACAGGGTCAATTTTTCATTTCTTCTCTGGTTCCTGATTGTCCGTAGCCGGACTCCTGCTTCAATGGCCATTATTCCACCTGCTTGTTTTCCCTTGAGTTTTGATTACGTATTGGTGAAGTTTCCCTTCTATCACGAACTTTTCAATAGCATCCCTAAGTTCATAACACTCGTCGGTTGTATGACCGGAGCAGTCGTGGAAAGTACAAAATTTTCCCCGATCTGTAGTGGACCGATTTCTGATAGGCTTTGGCTTGGCAATCCTTTTCATCTCGGTCTGAGCTACCTCCTTCCATAACTGCGATCGTGAAACATTTAGGGGGTGTAGTTGTCGTACTTCACCTTATTATCTGTCCTCTCTTGTCGGGGTCGGCTCTCTCTGTCGCGTCTACGGGGCTCTGCCTTCTGCTTGTCTGTCGGATCCCTTCTTTCAGGCAATGCATTCCTGGCCTTCTCAGGTTCGTCTGCATTGGCGATCTCCACCTACTCGACATCTAGGTACTTCTTGGCTTCGGTGTAGAATTCAGTCAGTGAATAGACTCGATTCTTGCACAGATGTCTGGCCAAGCGTGTTGTTGGGTCCAGACCGTTGACGAGACAATGTACGTGGACCTCTTCAGATAATGAGCGTACCTCCATTGCCGTGTCTCTGAACCGATCCAGGTACTTCTGTAGCGTTTCACCCTTCTTTTGTTTTACCTTACTCAAAGTGAACTGAGATTTTGGTTGTTTCTTGCTGGTGGCAAAGTGCAATTCAAACTTGCGTCCGAGGTCTTTGAAGTTCCAAATGGAATTATTGGGTAACGAACTCAACCATTTGTGGGCCGGTCCGGTCAACATGGCCGAGAAGAGCCGTAAGATGACCGGGCCCTCTATCGACCTGACCCAGATCAGCTTTTCGAATATCTCAAGGTGGTGGCGTGGATCTTGGGTCCCATCGTACTTGGGAAGATCGGCTAGGTCAAAATTCTTCGGGTAGGGGGCCGTGGCCGTTGCTCTGGAGAATGGGGTCCCACCAGAGCCTACCAAGTACTTCATCTTATATTGCCGCGGTGACCCATGTATCCGAGGCGCTTTGATTACCTCTCGAATCTCGTCCAAGTACTGATCCACGTCGAGGTCTCAGTCTTCATAACTATCACGGCTTCGGTCTTTATGACCGTCATGGCGATCTTCTCGGCCTCGATCTTCATCATCCCGGATCCGCAATAGCCTCTCGTTTTTCTATGTGGAGGTCGGCTGGCGTTCTCACTCCCTTCTCGCTTCCCCCTTTTTCCTGCCGCGAGCTCGTCACCTTGATTTTGGGCTACTACGCGGACTACTGTTGTCCGGGCGTATAACCTCCTTTCCCTTCCGTGAACTTCTCTGAGTTCCACGTTAGAACATGTTTTCGAGCTTTTCTCGATCATTAACTCCAGAGCGTGAAAATCCTCTTGTCTTTGGAGGTGATCTCGTTTCTCTTTGTTTTCGAACCTCTGAAGCATCGACTCCTGCGTTCTCCTCAAAGTGCGGACGTCGATGTCTAGTACCTGAGCGTCTGGAGCCGGGACTGTCGGAGCTTGGACCTCTCGCGGCTCTTCTTGCAAAGGTTCGTCGGTTGAAGGAGATGTGGTTCTTGTGTCGATGCAACGTGACCCTCGGAGTATTTTCTCTTAGAGGTTGATCATGAGTCTACGGTTGACTCGGTCCGGCTGAGGTTGATTCGGTGGTGAATTGCTTTCATCGTGGGGCCGGTCTAACTGCTGGCTTTGCCTGTGGCTTCTGGTGTTTGCCATTAGTGGTCACGGGAATCGAAATTTAAGGTTCCCCACGGTCGCCACCAATGTTCTGGTGTAGAACGTTGATATCCAGCTAGGGGCTGGTACTTTGATCTTTGATAACTAGGCTCTGCCTGAATATCTATGGAGGAGATAATCAGGAGAGCGTGGGATCACTGTACACGACAAAGGGGTGGTGTGTGTGCATAGTGAGACTGTATGTAAATAGTCTGAGTTAGAATGTGTGCACCTGGTTACCTGACCTCTGTATTTATAGAGGTGTCCGGGGCGGATATCTCGGCCTGGTGCGATATCCGGGGCGCGCAATATCCGGGCCGCGCTATCTCTGGGGCGAGTGTCCAGGAATGCCGTTACGATATGGATAGATCGTGCCTAGCCAAGATTCCGGATCTCACCCCATGATTAGCGGATCATACCTCCTGGTTCCATTTGGGCCGCGCCATGGACTTGGGCCTTTGGACCGGTCCGTAACAGTTATTAATATCATAATTTTTATTTTTATAAATATATCATTTTAAAATATAATAAATTCTTTTTTCCCGACAAAATTAGCCACTGGAATAATTCCGTGGAAAAAAAAATGTGCCATGGAATTTGTCTTATGGGAAAATTTCTATAGCTAATTCCAATGGAAATTGACTGTTTTTCTGTAGTGTTTTAAAAATCCTATGAGAACATGTGGTCCTTGGTAAGCCATCATTGTCGTTGTCATTGTGTATATGGATTAGTGAATTTTGAAATATTTAGTAGACATGAATATTGTTACACGCAACTAGATTCATGAATGGAAGAGGAAAATTAAATAAGATACAATGTGTCATAAAAGTTAGAGTAAAATACATCAATCTCGCCTCTATTTACTCTAAATGATAGAGATCTCTCTTCTATTTTGAAAATCTATATGAACCTCCCTTAAAATCAAAACATATGTTAAATAAATTTCTCTTCTAGTTTTGAGATTCAACTTTCATCTATCTAACCGATAGTTGACCGTTAAATCACAACATTGACTTATTCCTTAAGATAAATATTACTCAATAATCGAGTAATCTTTGACAAAAACAAAAACAAAAACAAAAACAAAAAAACAATCATTTTATCACATATCTTTATTCAAAGTTAAAAAAAAAGTATATATTTTTATATTTTTGTCATACTTTTATATTGATCATATTATAAAGGAGATAGGATATTGTCACTCAATTTTATGTCACTACCAAGTCACTACCACTTTTTCACCGTTAGATCATAATCTCATTTACATTTATAATTTCTCTCTCTTATTGAGATTCTGATCTAACGGTGAAAAAATGGTAGTGACTTAGTAGTGACATAAAATTGGTAGTGACAATATCCTATCCCATTATAAAGTTAATTACTTTTTTCATTATAAATTTTAATTTTTAATAAATTTAAATGTTTAATCTCTTTTATTTATTAAACTTATCATGTAATTTTTAAATATGCATGATGATGTTGTGCAATAATACATATATACATAAATTCAATTAAGTTATATAATTATAAAATGATATTATTATGAGATTCGCATATTAATATCTTATAATTTAAAATTTTTGAAAATATTTCATTAAACATATATCCTTAAAAATAAGTACTCAAATTTTGAACAAGTTATTAATATTTACAGCATAAACAAATTACTAAAGCTTATTCTAAATTAAATTTAATAAAAATGTTAATAGATCATTGATGAACATTAATATTAAAAGATAAATTAAGGAATTGGTATAATGAGGCGTAAATAAGTAAACAATATTTATTTTAATATGATTTTTAATTTAAAAATATACTTGAAGAATATTTTTAGAATATTCTTTAACGTGTTAATGATTTGAACTAAAATGTATGTTTTTAAAATAGATGAGAGTTCCATATATTTAAAGCAAAACAGAAGGGTAGTTAGAGTATTTTACTCTAAAAGTTATTATTAAATTAATTAGATGAATATCTCTCCTTCTGCAACTGTGATTCTTTCTCAATGGCTTTGATGATAAACACCGCCAAGCTCACTGGCGGTGTTGAGCGTTTCAATAAGGAAACACTGACGTGCAATGCTCATATGACTTTTGCCGACAATCGTTGGCAACGTCGACTCTTCCGATGATGACCACATCAAACTAGTCTGGCGTTTAGGTTTTGCGTGTGCAATTTTTGCTCTGTTTTTTTTTGGCCAAATCACATATGTGAAAATTAGTGTGAGACTTTAGGAATCAGTTGCTAACGTTATTGTGTTGCTGATATTTAGGATATTTGAATAATCTATCAAATAGATCACGTAAGGATTGTTCATGTGGGTGAGTCGGATAAGTGGGTCTGGTTAGTTTCCTATTATTTTGCTTTATTTATTTGTTTTATTTAAATAATGAGGAATGTGTGGGATAGTTGGAGAAAATTGTGGGAAGTACAATTGTAGATCCACCTTATATATAGGATCTTATTGTAATCAGTTTTGAAATAGAAAAATAGATAAATATATTCTCCAATTAAATTTACGTCTTTGTCATTATTCCCTTTTATTTTATTTTAATATATCCAATTCAACAACCTACCATGTCCAATCAACATGCCACATAAGTAAACTGACATTAATGACATATAATCAAACTTAACCTTGTTAATCCCAACTCTCAGTCTATTTCAAATTGTACGGGACCAATATTTTAGGCGGAATAAATTTAAGGGACAAAAACCATTATTTGAAATTTTAGAAACAAAAAACGTTCAGTCAAACAACAAAGATTAACATTTGTATTAACCCAAGATTTTATTTAAAATAAAGTGTGTACTAATATACAAAAGTTAGAGGAATAAATAATTGGTTGTATTGATACATGTATAGATTATAAAATGCTAATATTTTTGTACATTATTTCTGGGGGAAAAAATCTGTTTGTACAGTATTTTGTAACAAGATATATAATTAAAGATTTAAAAGTTATTTTATAACTTTTTCTTCACCATTTCTAACTTTGCTACTATTCACATGCAGCTTATCATTTACGATGCAAAGTGTTACGGACCTATATCAGGCCCATTTATAGGATGGCCCAACAAGGAATATTCAGCATAGTAGGATCTGCCTATAATGAAGAAGGATCCTAGCCAACTTACAATCAAGCCTATAATCAAGGAAGATCTCAACCAGGAGATTCGATCTAGATTTAACAACCAAGATAGTTGGGCTACAAGGTGCACAGGGCTCATAAATCTTAACCTGAGGTTCACTCTATAAATAGGTAAACCCTAATGTACGCACACTTAATCTCTACTATTTACTATACTGCTATCACTGTGCACACACATCACCCCCTTTGACGTAAACCTTTATCGTGCACAGCTCATATAGAACACAAAGGTTATCTCATCTATCAATTCACCTTATCTATAATCGCCCATTAGTCAATGAGTCATTGAGTTGCGCTAATCTTATCCTTTTCAACTTTATCTTAACAAAACAGTTTGGCAATTCCTTCCTATTTGCCTCTTTTGGCGCATGAATTTACGGCACATGCATGAATTTACCGCACATGCATGACTTCACTGGCTCTCCCTCTAGCTATATATATATAGATATAATATGATTTAATATCACTTGTGTGCAGTTGAAGATCATCCCGCATCGATCAAAAGAAGGCTCACTATCTCAACAATGCCAAGTGCCTCTCAGAATGCCCCACCTGCCGTTAGAAGGTAACCAAAAATTTAGAACTTCACCTATATATATGTATATGTATACTGGCACATACTCAGTATCAATGAGACTTAACTTATGTTCAACTTCACATTGTGTTGAAACTATATTTGTGCTTGATTTTTTTTTTTGAATAAAGTTTCTCTGGGGAAAAGCCTCAAGAAACTTCAAAAGAATATTTTCTCAAAATTTTCTCATTGTTTGGTTTCAGACTTTTAATTGGGAGAGAAAGTTGAATTGAAAAAGTTATCTTAAGAAATCAAGAGAGATTTTGTCAAAAGATTTTTCACATAAGAAAATTAGAGTATTTTATATCTTAATTGAAGGCCTAAAGTTCAAATAAATATTTTTTCGCTCTCTCAACCAATTTATTAATCAACGATCCAGTTTTCAGTATTTTATACATAAAAGCTCGAATGTGACTTACAGGCTTGAAGGGAGGGTGGCTCTGATCACCGGTGCTGCAAGAGGACTCGGCGAGTGCACGGCAAGACTCTTCGCCGAGCACGGGGCTAAAGTGGTAATTGCAGACGTCATCGACGACTTTGGTGAAGCTGTGTCCAAAACCATACCTGATTCCACCTACGTTCACTGTGACATCACAAATGAGAAGGACGTACAAAACGCAGTGGACACCGCCGTTTCAAAGTATGGCAAGCTCGACATCATGTTCAACAACGCCGGTTGCCAAGACCCCAACACAGACAGCATTGCCGACGTCGAATTATCGGATTTCGTGAAAGTCGTAAACGTGAATCTCACCGGCGTGTTTCTCGGCACTAAGCACGCCGCCAGGGTGATGATTCCGGCACGGCATGGCAACATCATCAACACTGCTAGTGTCTGTAGCATCACCGGAGGGTTATCAACACATGCGTACACAAGCTCCAAGCATGGTGTTTTAGGGCTGACAAAGAACACGGCGGTGGAGCTCGGCCGGCACGGGATTCGAGTGAACTGCTTGTCGCCATATGTGGTGGCAACTCCGATGGCGAAGGGATTCTTCAGGCTCACTGATGAAGAAGTTCACAATATATATAATCCTCTGAAGGGTGCTAAGATTGAGCCTCAAGATTTTGCTGAAGCTGCTCTGTTCTTAGCAAGTAATGAGTCTAAATTTGTGAATGGCCACAATCTTGTGGCTGATGGTGGATACACTATCACGAACTATGGCTTCACCATTTACAAGCAATAAGTCTGGGTTCTTGATCTGTCTTGGGACGATGTTTCTGATGATGAAGTGGTCTATGCTCTTGTTTATTTGTGTATATATATGCCCGAATAATCACGCGCAGGCATGGCGCGTGTGCTTAGTTCTTGTTTATTTACATTTTTGAATTGAATAATCACTCTCATGGATGAGTTTGCAGTGCTCTCATCTCTTGATCAGTACCAATGAATTGAGTTTGAATGACAGTGCTGAAATTATTTTTATTTAACGAAGGGTTTTTCCCCATTTTTTGCCTTTTTTAATAATTAAGTGTACTTTTTAAGATTCAAACTTATGTTCAAAGCTTTCAATCAATGGCGTGCTGTTCAAAGAGCATTAATCCACGGATAATGTGTTTTCTGGGGGAAAAAAAAAGTTCCAAATATCGATTAAAGCAACTGTTGATTGATGACTAATATTTGCAAATAATGAATTTAAGTTCTAAATCTAACTTTTAGTTTGCAAATATTTGAATCAATATTTGCAACTCAATGCCACTCTCCTTAGTTTCTTATTTTAAAGACTGATGGCTGTCAAATTGGTTCCAATATCAAAATCACGAATTTTAACTGGTTTTTATTTTAATTTCATTCTAAGCATAGGAACTCGTGTGATTTCAATGCAAGATATACGTAGCCCATAACTTTAGTAATGTTGTTACCCTCTAGCATATTATTTGGGAACAACCTCCTCCCAACATTAAGAAGGATTAAAATATATATATATATATATATATATATTAGAATCCCACCCACTTATATTTTATGGATAACATTTTTAACAATTATGTATTCTTAAATATTGTCAAATAATTTTTTATTTTTAGAATCCCGCCTCATTTTACTTAAGGGTTGTCATATTTTATTGTCAAGTATTTAGGAACGATACTTTACAATTAATTATTATAACGATTATGTATTTGTTTTTGCGGATTTGGCTTGTTAATACATAATAATTCTTCTATTTAACTATCAAGTGTTTTTGTTTTTAATAAATTAAACGGTTAAGTGTTAACATTACATATTTTTGCATGGACTTCATCTCAACATACCTTACGGTTCTTTACTATAACCGTTAGATGTTGAATGTTATAAGTTCACATTTTTGTAGTAGTGACTGATAATCCTACGCAATTCAATTAGTTGCAAAATCATGATCACTAATTCTAACTATGGTTTTTATTTTGATTTCATTCCAAATATAGGAACTCGTGTAGTTTCAATGTAAGATGAGCGTAGCCCATAACTTTAGTAATGATCTTATCCTCTAACATTACTTGGGTACAACCTGCTCTTGACACTAACATGGATGAAATTTTCTCATAATCCCGCCTTGTAATATTTGTCTTTTTTAACCATTAAGTATTTTTAAAGATTTGCTTAATTTTTAGTTGTGAAGAACTATTAAATATTGTCAAATAAACTTTTTTTTTTCCAAATCTCACATCTTTATACTTGAGGGTTATCATATTTTATGGTTAAGTGTTTAGTAATCATACTTTACTATTAATTATTCTAACCTTTATGTATTTGTTTTCACGTATTCCACCTCTAAATACATGACCTTTTTTTTTCTATTTAACTGTTGAGTGTTATTTATTGAAATTTAACCATTAACGGTGTGTTTGGTTTAAGAGGAGAGAGAGGAAGAGGAGAAGAGACCATTTTTACCTTGTTTTGACCAAATTGCCCATGAAAATTTTTAAATATTCCATAACTATACTCTCAACAAAAAAGCCATTTTCTTCTCATTAATGGCAATTTGGGAAAAGCACTCCCTCCCATCCCATCCCACCCCCTTCCCTCAAACCAAACATACGGTAAGTATTGCCGTTATACATTCTTGCATGAACTCTGGCTCAATATACCTAACGGATCTTCACTACAACTGTTAAATATTGAACATTATATATTCACGATTCTGTAGTAATGACTGAGAATCATAGGCTATCAGATTGGTTCCAATATCATAATCACTAATTCTAACTATGGTTTTTATTTTAATTTCATCTCAAGTAGAGGAACTTGTGTAGTTTCAATGCATGATATGCGTAGCCAGGGGCGGAGGCATACTAGTGCCTATGGGGGCAAGTGAACCCATAAAAAATTAAAAAAAATATATATTTTGTGAAGGACTTTTGTTGCAACTTAGCTGATTAGAGTAATTGGTTAAAACCTTCCACATCCATGTACAAGGTCTAGGGTTCGAAGGACACATTTATCCTTTTGTTGTTTTTTTTTTTTTTCAATTTCAGTTCTCACTCAACTGACTGTGCACGGGCCTCTTCCTCTCTCGCGAGGCAACTCGTCTTCCTCTCATTCTCCGTGAATCATGTTAGGCCACCATCCCAATTCACCGTTGCTCTTTCTTCGTGAATCGCGCCAGGCCACCATCCCAATTCGCCGTTGCTTGTCGCCAATTGCGCCTTGGGTCATGTTTCTCCTGCTTGTCGCCGATTGCGCCTTGGGTCGTGTTTCTCCTCCGAGGTAATTTTTGAAATTTCATTGTTCTCAGTTCTCACTCACCAATCCCCCTCTTTTCAATTTGATTGTTCTCAGTTCTCACTCACCGCTCTCACCCACGGTGCTCTCGGCTTCCAAACCTCTGTCGTTAGCGTCTTCTAGCTTCTCCGAGGTAATTTTGATTCTGTCTTAGGCGTCGTTGTTGTCAATTCTCACTCACCGAGCCGCCTCTTGAGTTGCTTGCATTCTGATTCAATTCAATTCTGATTCTGATTCAATTATGATTTCATTTTTCAATTAGGATTTATCTTCTATTTGAATAAGGATTATCTTATCTTTATCTTCAAGAATTTGAGTAGTTTTGAAGAACTAGAATTAAAGGACTAGGTCTCTATAAATAGCCCTAGGGCTAAAGACTTGTACTTTGCTTTCATGCTACTGAATAAGATTTGAGAACTTTTCCACTATCTCTTCAATTAGCATAGACTAATAAGTAAAAGCATCCTCTGTTTGATCAAAATCCTGATAATAGTAAAACACTTCCAAAGGGCAAAAGGATCTTTAGATTCCAGATTAATCGAAATTACTAAACATAAAGAATCTAAATAATTAAATACTATGCAGTGATTATGGAGATAAATCATTGATTGTAGAGTTGATCTTTTGTTTCATTGAATTCTACCTCATGTCATTGAACTATTCTAGAACTTCTGCAGGTTTAGTTTTGCTTTGTTCAGTATCTGATTCACATCACTTGTGCACTTGACTCGAATTTTGTTGCATTTAGTTGAATTTTGGTCAGGTAAAGCAATAACATCCATTACGAGTGGTGGCTTGTTGAATATTGTTTTCACGAGTTTTCATTGATCTTGAGTGGTGGCTTGTTGAATTTATTTGCATTGTGACTTAATTGAGCTTCAATACTTGATTCCTAGCAGAGATTCGCCTATGAACTTGGTCAGCTACTAGAATCTTTATTACTCTTTTGTCATAGAGTTTGGTTGACATTGCTGAAAGTGCACAATTGTTGTTTACAAATGCGTATTGCCAAACTTTAAATGTAATGATATTCAATGGTATTGAATTCTCCCATTCATTGCACATGGGAGTTCATGCTAGTTATTGAAATAGAGTTGCAGATGTTGGAATAATATAATTCTAAGTTTTGCTAAGATAGCTATACTTTCTGTTAGAAAATCCATTGATTCTAAGATCTAGATCATATCCCTTAATTTTAGGATCTAGATTAAGTTCCCTAATCTTGTCAAACTTTCCTTTAAAAAAAAAAATTTTTTTGGGGGCGCTGCCCCTGAACCCCCGAACCCCTACACTAATTGTGCACTCATAAACTCTAAATCATGACTCCGCCACTTTGCATAGCCCATAACTTTAGTAATATTGTTACTTGTACAAACCTCCTAACGTTAACAAGGATAATTCATCCTAGGGGATTATTATTTTTTCTAATTTTCACTTTTTATTTTCGTTGAGAGCAACCTCCTTTCCTTCTAGGAAGGTAATAAAAATTATCAACAAAAAAAAAAAAGAATAACTTTTAGGTCCCAACTAAAAGAAATAATATCATAAAAGTCACTACTAGAAAAAACACAAACAGCGATGGAATTTTTTTCGTCGCAAATAATTAAATATTTGCAACGGATTTTTTTACATCACAAAAAAAAAAAAAAAAAAAAATTAGCGACAAAAAAACTAAATCCGTCGCAAATTCCAGAGTTTTAAAAAAAATTAAATTTGAAATTTTTTTTAGTGACGGAATAAGTGTCTTATTCCGTCGCTAAATGAGCTGGGGGTTGTGACGAATAAAGCATTCGTCGCAACCCGCAGCTGGATTAGCGACGGATTAACTATCCGTCGCAACCCCCAGCTGGATTAATGACAGATTAAATATATATCTATGTGTGTATATGTTATTAATGTTCCCTTCTTTTTAGTTCCTTCTCTTTTCTTTCTCATCCACACTCTGACTCTCAACCACTTCCCTCAGCTTCTTTATTTTAAAGACTGATGGCTGTCAAATTGGTTCCAAGATCAAAATCATGAATTTTAACTGGTTTTTAATTTAATTTCATTCCAAGCATAGGAACTCGTGTAATTTCAATGCAAGATACCTGTGGCCCATAACTTTAGTAATGTTGTTACCCTCTAAGATATTATTTGGGAGCAACCTCCACCTAACATCAAGGATTAAAAAAATTTAGAATCCCATCCACTTATATTTGATTACTATTGTTACGAACCTATATCAAGCCCACTAACGAGTGGCCCAACAGGGGGCAATACACTGCAAGATCATACCCACATATAATATAGGAATATCATAACTAAGGGATTTGGCTAGATCAGGTAGTTACGATACTTGGGCTACCAGACGAACAAGGCCCATAAATCTCAACCTAAAGTACACTCTATAAATAGAAGGTAAAACCCTAAGGTACGACTACTTACTCTTTACTCTTTAATATAATGTCGTCACCGTGCACACACATCACCCCCTTTGGCGTAAACCTTAAAGTGTACAGTGATCCAAAGTTCTTCTAGGTATCTGCATCATAGATATCTAGACTGAACCACCTGATCCAATATCAACGCACTAGCCCACCAAGCTAGACATATGTGTTCTTATACAGAACATTGGTGCCGATCGTGGGGAGCTATAAACATCGATACCCATAACCAATGATGGCAAACACAAGAAGCAATAGTCGGATCCCTCCACAAGGAAACCAAATTCCAGTGGAAGCGAGCCAGCTACAGCAGAATCAGGATCCACCGCCACTTGAGGATGTCCACAATTATGACGCCGTGAATGATGGAGATGACATAGCAGATACGGCATCCTCCCCACCAATCATGGCTGATCCCCAGGATATGGTGATCCAAGAAGTCCAACAGTAGGAGCGTCCTTTTCAGGAAATCCTGGTCCCGAACCTAGACATTCTCCTCTTGTAGAATACCGTGGGTTTGATGATAAGACGGATGGAGGATATGGAGAAGCACAACACCCTCCAGTGTCAAGAGGATCTCAGAACAATACAACAATTGATGGAGGAGCGTTTCAAGCAATGTGAAACGCCAAAACGGAAAGAAAGCGGGATGACTTGCACGGGAGGAAAGAAAGGGCAACTCATAATGCTCATAATCCTCTTTGCAATGAGCAGCCGAGATCTACACAACGCAATGCTGGCAGTACAACTCAAGAAACGAGCTCAGTACGAGCACAAGCTCAGAATCTTGTTTCTATCCTAAAGAAACTGTGCACTAAGAGGATCCCGGATGATGAGCATCGAGATCATGAGACGAAACTCCGAATGGCAAGCTCTCCAAAGATGTATAAGATGAAGTACACTATAGGGCACAACAGCAGTCCTTTCTCTGATGAGATCGCAAGCGCACCTTACCCAGAAGATTTTGACTTGGCAGACCTACAAAATATGATGGAACTCAAGACCCACGATCTCATCTCGATGCCTTTGAACTACTTATGTTTGTAAGACAAATCCTAGGACCTGTTGTCCCCCGAATTTTTGCCACCACACTAACCGGAGCTACCCAAAAGTAACTCCATACTCTACCGACTAATTCAATCCAGACCTTTGAAGATCTCGAAAGTAGGTTCAAGTTGAATTTTGCAACTAGTGGAAGCAACCGAAGTCCCAATTTGCTCTTAGTAATATTAAGCAACCCGGGGGAAACCCTCCAAAAGTATTTGGATAGATTCAAAGATGTTGCTTTGCAAATACGTTCATTGCCAGAGAGCATACACATGTATTGTCTCATAGACGGCCTAGATCCATCGTCTCGGTTGGCAAAGTCGATTTTTAAAAACCCCGTAAAAACCCTGACCGATTTCAGAACTCGGTGGCAATATCTGGAGATGGAGCAAATGGAGATAGCTAATGCCATAGGAAATGAGTGAAGAAGGAACTTGCCTCTAAGGGGCAAAGGGCAGTCCAACAATTGAAAGGAAGATTCTCGCAGAAGAAATTCGGAAAGTAAAACCCGAAGTGGAAGATTTGAAGGGAAAGTGAAGTATGATAAGTACACCCCTTTGAATGTTTCACGTTCCCAGCTATGGAGAGAGGTAGCATTGACTAAGATAAAAAAATCGAATGACCTCGATCTCCCCAGAACCGAGCTAATACTGACCAATCCTGGTTTTGCGCATTTCATGATGAACAGAGGCATACTACAGATCAATGCTATGAACTCCCTGACGCCATCGAGAAATTTGTCAAAGATGGCAAATTATGTCAATATGTGATAAAAACTCAGGGCCGGAAAAGTAACAAACGCAAACAAGGAGATCGTAGTACGAGCCCGGCCCCAGAGAAAAAGAAAGACGATAAGTGACGAAAACCAGCTAGTGATGATGATGAATTCCCAGAAGCCGAGTTCAACTGTAACGTGATTAGTGGAGCCTTGGGCAGAGGGGAGACATGACGAGTCAGCGGAGGAAGTATTTGAAAGAGGTTCTTTCCGTAAGCCACCAGGACAGGTTGGTAATCACGGGAACCCTGGTATATTGCAGGGTAAAAAGGATTTTCGTTGATGCCAGGAACTCTGCAGACATTATTATCTGGGACGCCTTTAAAAGGATGAACCTGGATCAAGAAGATTTGAAGCCATGAAAAATGATCGTCATAGGATTTAATGGAGAACATTCTCCTCCTAAAGGGTACATCGATCTCAGATTGACTTTGGGCACAAAACAAGCCTTCAAGTCAGAACGAGTAAGGTTCATTGTGGCCAATTTCCCTTCCCCATATAATATAATATTGGGAGGGCCAACTATCCACAATTGGGACATGTTGGTGTCCACAAAGCATCAGAAACTGAAGATGATGAACACTAAGAACAAAGTTATCACTATCAACGGAGATTAGAGGAATCTCAGCAATTTATTTTGAAACAGTCCGAGAGGGCGAAGGTGGACCACTATCCCCACCCCGGATTCGTGAAGGTAAAAGAAGTGCGAGTAGGGGAAAAAGGAGGCAATCAGGCTTACCAGTAAGTATGGTGGAGTTAGATTTACAAAAAGAGTCTGAGATTCCAAGACCAAAGCTAGAAGGTGAGTTGGAAGATCTGATAGTAGGAAGCGAGCCTTACCAAATCACGAAAATAGGCAGAACGATGAGTCAGGAACTAAAAACCCAATTAAAGGAATTCTTGAAAAAGAACCAAGACGTATTCGCATGGAAGTCATTAGAAATACCCAGGATCGACTCTAATTTTTGTTGTCACAAGTTGGCTATCCGGCCGGGATCAGCACCAGTGGCGCAAAAGAAAGGAAAACTCGAACCGGACAGATAGCAAGCCCTTAAGAAGCATGTCAAAGAGCTGTTGGATGCCGGATTCATCCGAGAAATACAATATACCACATGGCTATCTAACGTGATAATGGTGAGAAACCAAATGGAAAATGGAGGGTGTGTACAGATTATACCAGCTTGAAGAAAGCGTGCCCAAAAGATTCATACCCGATGCCCAACATTGACCAGTTAGTTGACAATTCATCCGGATTTCAATTGTTATCCTTCATAGATGCATATTCTGGATACAACTAAAGAGCAATGACAATGGAGGATCAAGAGAAGACAGCCTTTATCACCGAAAAGGCTAATTATTGCTACAATGTGATGCCATTTGGATTGAAGAACGTCGAGGCCACGTATCAGAGAATGATGAACAAAGTCTTTAAAGACCAGCTCGGTCAAAACATAGAAGTGCACATCGATGACATGATTGTCAAGTTGAAGGACCCGGAAGACCATATCCAGGACTTGGAATAAACCTTCGGTAAGTTGAGGAGATACCAAATCCGTTTAAACCCGGCTAAATGCGCATTCGGGGTCCCAGCTAGGAAATTCCTGGGTTTTCTGTTAACAAACTATGGAATTGAAGCTAATCTGGATAAATGTAAAGCTGTGTTAGACATGAAAGCCCCAAGGAACAATAAAGAAGTCCAGCAATTGACCGGAAGATTAGCTGCATTGACTAGATTCTTACCAAGATCGGCAGAGAATGCTCTTCCTTTCTTCAAGCTGCTGAAAAAGGAAGTACAAGGAGCTTGGAACCAGAGTGTGAAACCGCATTCAAGAAGATCAGGCTGTGTCTGGCAACCCCCAGTCCTATCTAAACCCGAACCCGGTGAGTCATTGTTTCTTTACTTGTCTGTGGGCGAAGAAGCGGTGAGTATGGTCTTAGTCAAGGAGATAGAGAATGGCCAAGTACAAATATATTTCATCAGCAAAGCCCTACAGAGCTCCGAGCTAAGGTATCAAAAACTAGAAAAAGTAGCTTTTGCCTTACTCAAAGCAACAAGAAGGCTCTGTCCTTATTTCTAAGGGCACCAGATCATGGTTCAAACCAGTCAGCCAATCCGTCAGGTACTGCATAAGCCAGATTTAGTCGGAAGGATGATCAGCTGGGAAATAGAGCTGTCTAAGTTCGATATTACTTATGAAGCTAAGCTTGCCATCAAATCGCAAGCATTGGCAGATTTTGTGCGGGAACTAACCCTGGCAAATAAAGAGGAAAATGATGACTCCGGGATGTGGAAAGTGTATGTTGATGGCTCGTCAAACGCTAAGGGAAGTAGAGCCAGAATTATAGTCAAGAGCCTCGAAGGGATTGCAATTGAACATTCTCTTCAGTTAAACTTCCAACATCAAATAATCAAGCTGAGTATGAAGCATTACTGGCCGGGCTACTGCAGGCGAAAGAACATGGAGCCTAGAGAGTAAAGGTCTTAACCGACTCTCAGCTCGTAGCAGGACGATCAAGGGGACATACTAAGGAAAGGGTCTGTTGCTGGAAAAATACTTGAATAAAGCAAAAATGGTGATCTCCGGCTTTGAAGAGGTGACCGTCACTCACATCCCGAGAGGAAAGAATACCAAAGCCAATATCTTGTCAAAACTGGCAAGTACGAAGGGCCTGAGGAACCATAGAACCGTGGTTCAACAAAATCTAGTGGAGCCGAGCTGTGTTATGGCCACTTCGAGAACAACCGACCAGAGGAAGCCGATTGAAGATTATCTGGAATGAGGAATCCTCCCCGACGATTCCATTGAAGCAAAAAGGTTGGTCCGAGGTGCCGCCATGTATACGATGGTGGAAGATGAGCTTTACCGAAAAGGTTTACACTCTCGATGAGGCTAAATATGTCTTGGCAGAGATACACGAAGGAATCAATGGCCAACACATGGGAGCGAAAGCTCTGGCTAGGAAAGCTCTACGGGCTAGCTATTACTGGCCGACCATGGAGGCGGATTCGAAGGAGCTTGTCAAGAAATGCGATAGCTGTCAGAAACACACTAAGGTTATTTGGCTCCCTCCGGCGGAGTTGAAATGTATCTTGGCTACCTGGCCCTTCTACAAATAGGGCATGGATCTTTGGGACCATTAAAAACGACTCCCGGACAATTACGATGGCTTATTGTAGCTGTCGATTACTTTACAAAGTGGATAAAAGCTGAGCCTTTAACTACAATTACTTCAGCTCGCATACAGCGATTCTTTGAACACAGCATCATATCCTGGTTCAGGATCCCTGCCGAGGTGGTTACAAATAACGGAACCCAATTTGTTGATAGGTCCTTCCAAGATATGATGTCAGGTCTCGACATCAAGCACCATTTTGCTTTCGTAGAATATCCACAATCGAATGGCCAAGCCGAAGCAGCAAACAAGATAATCATCGATGATCTAAGGAAGCGAATGGAGGACGCAAAGTCTAGCTAGGTCGAGCAACTCTATTGTGTGTTATGGGGCTATAGGGCCAGCATTTAATCTTCAACCCAAGAAACTCCTTTCGGGTTGACCTACGGATGTGAGGCAATGATCCCGGTTGAGATAGGCCAGCCATCATGAAGGAGGTTGAAGACTCTCCAGGAAATTGAGGAGACGAATAACGAAGCATTGGCGGTGGAGTTAGACTTGATTGATGAGGTCAAAATCAAGACACACTGTCGAGATATGGCCAACAAGCAACTTATCATAGACAAATACAATCGAAAGGTGAGACCTCAGTCATTCAACAAGGGCGACCTGCTGCTTAGAAGAGCCGACGTCGGAAACAAAAGTGCCAAGGATGGAAAGCTAGCTACAAATTGGGAAGGTCTTTACTGGATCAGAGAGAAACTTGACAAAGGAGCTTACATTCTGGAGACCCTAGAAAGGAAGCAGATTAAACGCACATCAAACGCAAATAAGCTAAGGGTCTATTATAGCTAGACCCAACCTCCACGTGCACGATGTTTACGGGCAGGCTATGTTCGCACTAGTTCATTTTGATTTCAGCATTTTAATTTCAGTTTTCCCTTTCTTCTTATGCAATTTCTTTGTTTGAAGTTATTAACTCATTGGAGCAAGTAATCTTTCGAATTAATAAAGAATTTCTCAGTTGAGATTCAAGTTTTAGACTCTCCAAATTTCACCAGTTGCAAACAGGGGAACGAATAAATAGACCTGGGTCATTGAACTTGATCATAAGGGAAGCATGGTTGAAAGATGAACAACAGGACCATCGAGCCCAGTTTTTCAACTACGCGAAGCTGTTATTATAAGCCTTCACAATTTTAATGCCGGAAAAACATCGTAAGCAAATTCTACATAATACATATTTGACCTTGGCCCAGTCATAGAACTCTGAATAAAGATTTGAGTTCATGATGCTAGATACCTCAAAGTTTGCATTCCTTAACATCCGAGAAAGGAACGGAGTCAGTATAGCGCCGGGGGGGGAAGAGACACGCAGAGCTCCTCCATCTTCTTTTGCTCCATTGAGCCCACGCGGAAGTTTGAATGCGGGCGGAGGAGGAAGAGCTGAAGAAAAGGGTCCAGAGGCTGAAATGACTGTATGAGAGGTTAGAATGACTTTCTGAGCACCGGTGGACATAGCAAGAACCGGCATAGCTTGGGGTGTAAGGTCTGAGGTATCCCGGCCGGTCTTCGTCTTCTTGGGGGCTTTTGTCTGAGCACCCGAGCTAGCCTTTGCCTTTCGGGGTTCAGGAGCAGACCGCTTCCTGCCCTTCTCCTTATTCGAACCCCCTAATCTAGTTTCACATAGGACAAATAGCGTGGCAATGGCTCCATTCCTTGAGCTGCATATCAGAAAAACAAACGATCAAAAATTGTGGTGATTAATCACCCCACGGAAAATAAGAAGTTAAACACGTAGCATATAAATAATGAAAAGCATATGTTGTCCCGGCCCCGGCTCGGCGCGGGATTGAGAAATAAGAGAGGCAGCGCTAATGGTGTCGCGCTCCTTAATATAAGCCATCAAGCGAGCTACGGAGTTAACATCCTCAGTCGGGATGTCACATTGTTCTACTTGATATCCGCGGCTCGAAGATTGCAAATCGTGATGATCTTTTGTCTAGTATAATGGGAATCTCCATTCCACATTTTTGGAATCGGCGGTGTGAAGGAACCATGGATGCTACCCAGGTGTGGCAACAACCTTAAAGAAGCTAGTTTTAAAATGTTTAAAAGATTCGGAAAATGCATGGAAGAGTTTTTTATTCAGGACACCACGAATGGACATCAAACCCTTCCTCTCGGCAGGCTCTTTACCAGAAGGAACAGGGAAAGGAGAGAAGAAATAAAAGAAGAGGGGAACCGTGCAAGGGATAGGCTCCAAAAACAAATTGCAGAGACGTTCAAAAGCTATAAGAAAGCCCCAGCCGTTGGGGTAAGGCTGAGAAGGAGCTAGATGGAGATAATTCAGAACAGCGATTTGAAACTCAGTGAATGGAAAGCGAATACCACCACAATAGGAGGGCACAAGGTGTAGCCAACAGTCTCTCTTAAATTAAGCTTCAGGATGTCGACTGCGGTCATCAAAGAGTGCATCCTCAGCACCTCATGGGTAACCCATGGATACTTCTCTATCAGGACTCTTGGGGGCTTGTTGGTCGATTTCCTTGATGGCAAGTGAACCAGTCGAATAAGTAATAAAGTGTAGGTAGAGTATCGTCCCACAGAGACTGAGATACCAAAGAGTGACGCACGATTGCTATGATAGTTGTGCAAGCATAAAGTAAATATATTGGGTTGAGAGGTTGTTGTGATTATGCTACTAGCAAAAGTAAACAAAATGACTTTAAACGTGAGAAGATATCAGTAAGAAGTTAGGCTGGACTCAGAATCACCCTTTAGTGCGTCAGTCCCCCAGTTGATCTACCCAATGCTATAGCATCTATACTGGACAGCTTCCGCAATTGCTATAGCATAACTACTAATTACAAAGCTATTTGGTTAACCCACCTCTATAGTCTACCGAAGCTTCCACGTTCGATACATATGATGCTAACTATACTCCTTCCATATTCCTATGGCAACTTTCTAGTCAGATCTGCTGTATGCTCAGGGTGTTACGGTTATGAGAGGTAGACCCATTCCTGAAGCCTACAATAATAGGTCAAGCCGTGCACGGGCTGCCTACCAAACACTGTTTCTCAGAGGTCTAACCCCAACTCCTTGCCAGTAAGCTGAGGCCACAAATCTAGCCCTTAACTTCCGTTAATCGGCTAGTAATTAAAACATTGATAAGCAAACCAAATTTATTAAATTAAGAACTTGTAACTGGGTTCATTCAACAACTTAAGGACTCATCCTTGTCTAGCCATATGAAAATCAGTTCATGACTGACGAGGAACACACAAAACAGACACTAACAGAATGACCCATGATCGGAAAACTAAAACCAAAAAAAGGAAACAGAAAGCTTTGATGGAGTTCCAACGACGTGGTTGCGGCCCCGTCCGTCACCACTCCACGTCTTCTTCGTTCTGTCGTACTGCAGGGAAGGATGCTGGGTTATCCTGGAAGTCTCGTTCTCTTGTGAAATCTCTCACTCTTCTCTTGAGTCTGCCAAAAGTAGAATCTTGTTCTAGTTCTCTCCGACTGCTTAGGGTTGGCTCCACTGTTTCCTTTTATAATTAGGTTTTTTTCCTTGCAGTGTAAGTTACAGCGAGCTGGGCCTTTCCTAATCTGTCGGGATCTATCTTAATCCGAGTAGATTGCTTTTGCTGATCCTGCGGGATTCTTCAAATCTTTTAGTTCCAATCCTCCGCATCTTCTATTCTGTTATGTCAGCAATTCACCTGTCGTTATCGCCCTTTTCTTTTATTCCTGAAATCATCTGGGTAAAAAAGTCAGAAAACCTGCCGCATAGCATTGCATCCTCTACTTTGCTATAGCCTTCGTGATGCCTTGTATTGCACTTCAAGTTGCTGTCAGAATGCTATAGCATCGTATCAGCTCTGCTATACGTTCTTCTTTAAAAACCAAGTAAATTGTTCCGTTCTTAGCATATGCAAATGATTTCTATTCTTCAGTCCCTATATCATGAATGTATGCCTTTTTGCTCAGATTATCTTCAGTTAAGCTCGTATTTACCATTCAATTCAGCAATAAAGGATAGGGAAAACATGGTATGATTTGTGCTCATCAGGGCTTAAGGAACCCGACTCCTCGTTATCAGACTGCGCACTATGGGACGAAGAAGGTGAATCCATTTATACCTATAGCAAAAAGAAAATATGAATCAG
Organism: Acacia acuminata; assembly: GCA_019022655.1. Lineage (NCBI taxonomy): Eukaryota > Viridiplantae > Streptophyta > Magnoliopsida > Fabales > Fabaceae > Acacia > Acacia acuminata. Next base: position 3,344,376 of record JAFJYI010000053.1, on the reverse strand, counting down.
AAAGCAGACAGCATACCTGAACCACCAAAGATGCAATGCGAAGAAGAAAAAGTTGTTGGATCGGGACGACCCTGTCTACTATGGGCCGAATTGGACGCGAAGGCTAAGTTATGGCGGCATGAACCTAAGGTAGAATCAGCTAAAGTGTCCAGGCCATCCGCAATGTATTTTGAGCTTAAGGCAAGGCAGGCCCAACATGGACCGACATATCCTTCCGGAAGGGATCCCGACTGTGTGGGGGGAATATCCTCATGATAGGCAAGGGGCTGCTCTGGGATGACACCAGCCATACCCTGTCCCTTAAAGGGAAACAACACACTAGTCGAGCCTTCACCCGGGGTCCTAGGTACAAGAGGCGGAAACTGATGAGCACAATTTATGCCATGTTTTCCCTCTATTTTATGACTGAATTGTATGGTAAATACAAGCTTAACTGCAATCAATCTAAGCAAAAAGGCATTAATTCATGATATAGGGAACTGAAGGATAAAAACTATTTACATCCTAAACATGTGCTAAGAAAGGAGCAAGTTACAAGGTTTTATGAGAAAAACGTATAGCAAAGCTGATACTATGCTATAGCATTCTGACAGCATATCAAAGTGCAATACAAGGCATCTCTAAAGCTATAGTAAAGTAAAGGACGCAATGCTATGCGGCATGTGTTCTAATCTTTTGTCAAGATTATTTAAGGAAATAATGTGAAGGTCGAGAATGACACGTAGATTGCCGACGTAACGGAATAGAAGATGCGGAGGATCGAAACCGAAAGATTTGAAGAATCCTGCAGATCAGCAAAATCAATCTACTAAGATTGGAAAGAGAGATATGAAGGAATCTCGATAGATTAGGAAAGGCCCAACTCCTGGAACTTACGCCGCAAGAAAAGCCTTATTATATAAGGAAACAGCAAACTAACCCTAAGGAGGTCGAGTCGCTGAGAGTTTATTCCTATTCGTACGACCAGACTCGAGAAGAGAGAGAGAATTCACAAGGCACGAGAAACTCCAGGAGAACCCAGCATCCTTCCTTGTAATAAGGTGGAGAGAAGAAGACGTGGAGTGGTGACGTGACAGAGCTTCTTCCACGCCGTCGGAACTTCGTCAAGCTTTCTGTTTTTCTTTCATTTTAATCTTTTGATCATGGGTCATTCTGTTGTTATCTGTTTTGTGTTTCCCTCATCGCTCATGAACTAAATTTCCTATGGCTGAGTGAGGATAATTTCTTAAGTTTGAAATGAACCCAGTTGCTAGTTCTTAATTCAATAAATTCAGTTTGTTTATCAGTGATTTAATTACCTTGTCGATTAGCGGAAGCTAAGGGCGAGATTTGTGGCCTCGGCTTACTGGCAATGAGTCGAGGTTATACCTCTGAGAAACAGTGATTGCTAGGCAGGCTGGTGCAAGGCTTGACCTATTATTGTAGGCTTCAAGAATGGATCTACCACTCATAACCATAACACCTTGTTTTGTAATGCAGATCTAACTAGAAAATTGCCATAGGCATATGGAAGGAGTAAAGTTAGTATTATATGTATCGAACGCGGAAGCTTCGATAGATTATAGTGGTGGGTTAACTTAATAGCGTTGTAACTAATAGCTATGCTATAGCATTGCAGAAGCTGTGCAATGTAGATGCTATAGCAATGTGCAAAGCAACTGGGGGATTGATATGCTTAAGAATGATTCCGAACTAAGCCTATTTTGCTACTGATATCTTCTCACGACTACGACGCTTTGTTTATTCTCTTATTTATTAGTATAGCCACAAAACTCCCGATCAAATCAAACTTATTCTCTTCTTAAACACAACTATTCTGCAATTCGGTGTCCTCATTTGGTATCCAGTCTCTGTGGGACGATACTCTACTTACTCTTTATTACTTGTTCGACTGGTTCACTTGCCATCAAGGAAATCGACCAACAAAAACCTCCCCTTATTTTCCCAACCCGACCCTCCATGAAGCAACATCACCTGTCTCTCTTCCTCGGTAGGGGGAATGCCCCAAAGCAGAAACCGAGTCTTAGGAGGGACAATACGACGGAACTCCTCCTCTTCTGGAGTTATGGCATCTCGATTTGAGGATGGTGAATGTTTAACCCTACCCATCAATACCGAATACAGGACCTAAAGAGGCACAAAATGATTGGTGAAAAGGGACAAGAAGAGAACAAGCATAACTATGGAAAGATGGTGGAGGCAGTTACACCCAAGAGCAAAGGTCTACATTCATACTGATGAGGCCAAAGGCTTGATACTACCAAGGAAGGACTAATTTCCTATCAAAACCTACCCAAAAACCAATTTCTTGGCAAATACAAGTAAAAAAGTAAGAATCAAATATCACATAATCGGCGAACTTCAAAATAAAAACCGAGGAGCGGAAAAGAAATGACAGAAATACTTGCTTGAATGAAGGTTGGAGGATTCTCAAGTGGCAAAATCTGAGGATTGTAAGGAGACAGTAATCACAAGAAATCGAGAGGTTTCTAGGAAGAAAGAGGAGATAGAGAAAGTGAGAAATATGGCGAATGGAGGGAAATATGAATGTAAATGTTACAAATCCGAAAGGACAAGGGCAAATTAGACTATTCACCCAAAAAGCAGGGGTAACGCACGTGAAGTGATGGCCGCATTAAATACGAACGAATACCGCGGGTGGCTAAGCGTGGCAGTTGCGACTTTTTGGTAGGCAAGGACAGACAGCTGTCAATCGATCATAATGATGTATGCAGGAGGAATGGAAGTTATCACGGATTTGCCCGAACTCTCCAATTTAGTCCTTGCTCCTAAAGCACACACCGTCAGTAGCTGGGATCAGCGCATTTGAGCTCGGACAATATCCAAGAGACCAGCAAAGAACCCCGAATCCGGCTCCTGATAGTCCAAATGGGGGAAAACTCAGTACTATGGCGTACGAAGCCGGAATCTCAAATGTTGACATACCAGGAATGCGGACAATCAAGAACAAGAATGAAGTTTAAGCAAGTTAACCCAGATTATACATCTGGGGGCAAGTTAAAGAAGCAACTCGGACATAAGAGCTGAGTTACACAGACAATACATCCCGACAATCCAGAGACCTGAATTACTGGGCTGAGGGGTAACTGTTATAGACCTATATTATGCCCACTGATGGAGCAGCCCAACAGGGGGCAATACCCTGCAAGATCATACCCACCTATAATCCAGGAATATCACAACCGAGGGATTTGGCTAGATCAGGCAGTTACGATACTTGGGCTACTAGACAAACAAGGCCCATAAATCTCAACCTAAGGTACACTCTATAAATAGGAGGTAAAACCCTAAGGTACGACTACTTACTCTTTACTCTTTAATATACTATCGTCACTGTGCACACACATTACCCTTTCAGCGTAAGCCTTAAAGTGTACAATGATCCCAAGTTCTTCTAGGTATTTGCATCATAAATATCTAGACTGAAACCACCTGATCCAATATCAACGCACTAGCCCACCAGGCTAGACATCTGTGTTCTTATACAGAACATCTATCATTTTTAACCATTAAGTATTTTTAAAAGACTACTTAACGAAGAACTGTTAAATATTATCAAATAATTTTTTTTCTTAAGAATTCCGCCTTATTTTACTCAAGGGTTGTAATATTTTATTGTCAAGTATTTAAGAATGATACTTTACAGTTAATTATTATAACGGTTACGTATCTGTTTTTTCGGATTCAGCCTGTTAATACATAACAATTCTTCTATTTAACTATTAATTTAAAAAAAAAAAAAAAATTAGACGGTTAAGTGTTAACGTTACATATTTTTGCGTGGATTTCGTCTCAACATACCTTACAGTTCTTAACTATAACGGTTGCGTGTTGAATGTTATAAATTCACAATTTTGTAGTGGTGACTGATAATCCTAGGCAATCCAATTAGTTCCAAAAATCATAATCACTAATTCTAACTATGGTTTTTATTTTAATTTCATTTCAAATATAGGAACTCCTGTAGTTTCAATGTAAGATAAGTGTAGCCCATAACTTTAGTAATGATCTTATCCTCTAACATAACTTGGGTACAACCTCCTCTAGACCGTTGTTGTCAAACTTGTAGTTGACTCTCAAAATTTACCTTTTTACATTTCTAGCTTATAAAAATGAGTCAAGTCAATGGTAAACTCATACTAGTTGTAAACTTGGTTAAACTTACGAGTTTATATACCATTTTTACGTTTATAACTTACAAAACCGTATTAACTTACTCTTAAACCTGTGTTAACTTTTTTTATTTGATCATGCTCAACATCTTTTTATCTATATTTTATAGAAATTTCTTTGTTAAATATGATATATGATGAATCTTGATGAATTTAGTTTCAATTATTTAGATTTAAAATATATTTAAATTAAATTATTATCATTTTTATATTATTTAATTATATACTAGTAATATCTATTTAATAAAAAAAAAAAGTAAACTCTTATGAGTTTACGATACGAGTTTATATCACTCTCACGAGTTTCTTAAACTTGCGAGTTCGACAACCTTGCTCTTGATACTAACATGGATGAAATTTTCTCATAATCCCGCCTTTTAATATTTATCATTTTTAAGCTGTTAAATATTCTTGTAGATTTACTTAATTGTTATTTGTGAAGAACTATTAAATATTGTCAAACAAACTTTTTTTTTTCCAAATCTCACATTTTATGGTCAAGTGTTTAGAAATCATACTTTACGATTAATTATTATAACCTTTATGTATTTGTTTTAGCAAATTCAACCCCTTAAAATATGACCTTTTTTTCTATTTCACCGTTGAGTGTTATTTATCAAAATTTAACTATTAAGGGTGTGTTTGGTTTGAGGAGAGGAAGGAGGATGAGAGAAAATTTTTATCATGTTTTGACTAAATTGCCCATGAAATTTTTTCAATATTCCATAACTATACTCTCAACAAAAAAAACATTTTTCTTCTTATTAATGATAATTTGGTAAAAGTCCTCCCTCCTATCCCATCCCCTTCCCTCCCACCCCCACTTCTCAAACCAAACATGTTGTAAGTGTTGGCGTTATACATTTTTGCACAGACTGTGCCTCAACATACTTAACGGATCTTCACTAGAACTGTTAAATATTGAGCATTATATATTCACGATCCGATAATAGTGACTGAGAATCACAGCCTATCAAATTGGTTCCAATATCATAATCACTAATTTTAAATCTGGTTTTTATTTTAATTTCATCCCAAGTAGAGGAATTCGTGTAGTTTCAATGCATAGTATGCGTAGCCCATAACTTTAGTAATATTGTTACTTGTACAAACCTCCTAACATTAACCAGGATAATTCATCCTAGGGATTTTTTTTTTTTCCCCTAATTTTCAGTTTTTATTTTCGTTGAAAGTAACCTCCTTTCCTTCTAGAAACGTAATAAAAATTACCAACCAAAAATAAAAAGGAAAAATGACTCTTAGGTCCCAACCAAAAAATAATAATATCAGAAAAATCTCAATTAACAAGTGAATAGTTAACACATCAATCAGTTACCTGCCCTCCTTGCTTGCAAATTTGTTAAGGCCAACTTTGTACGGCAATCAATGTTTATCACAATGATGAGCATTAGGAGCTCATCATCCTTTACAGACTGTTTAAATATACTCTAGATGGTTTGTATTGAATTTGTTTTCACTTTTCCATTTTTCTGAAAAAATATTTTAATGTATTCAAAATCAACTAACATCAGGTGCAAATCAAACCAAGAAAATAACGGTAATATCAGAACGCGCACGAAACAGCAGAATGGGAAGAACCCAAAATATAAATTTACATAAAAGGTCGGCAAGGAAACCATTAAAGTCAGCACATGCTGAAGTATGCAAGGGTAAGAGAGGAGTAAAGCCGAAGGAAACACAAATTACATGATTGAGGGATTTACATTTCTCTTTCATTTTACAATTCAGTTCTTTTAAAATCCTCTTCCAACATATCAAATCGGCTCTAGCAACTACAGGGGAAGAGAAAGGTCACATCTACCAAGGTTAACTTCTAGACACCTTTGTACAGTAGCTGGTATTTTGGTATCCGTTCTGGTGGAAGAGGGCACTTCACAATAAACTTTCCCTTCATTGCACCTCTATATATGGCCTGGAACAATTTAATTTAATTAATAAACTAAAACAGGAAAGGGAAAAAAAAAAAAAAAAAAAAAAAAAAAAGGGTTCATGCATCATGATAGATAACTCCATAATACTGGAAGAGTCAGAATAGGAGAAAGAAGAAAGGTATCAATAATGGAATTTTCCAAAAAAAGCCTCAGGGAATCTATTACACTTAATAGTATCAAGAAATACAGATCAATGCTGCTTGAACCAAAAAACTGGATCAACCACTTCAGTTCTCTTGACATTCAAAACCAGTAGAGGGGTAAAATTAGTCAAAAGAAAGGGTCAAACCATAAAAATAGGTGGATTTGGCAGAGACTTTATCAAATCCCAACTGCTTATGGAACAGGATTTTGGCATATAGAGATAGAGATTTAATCTACTCAACTCGTCTCCCAAGGATTTATTTTGTTCATGCATAAAATGATTTAATTGTTTTATAATTGTAAATACTTACATATATTTTAAATATTATTTTATAACGTGTATGTTTTCGTTGTAAAATGTTGTATAATTTGACTTCAATTCACCTACAATTAGCCTATTGAACTGTGAAACACTTTTTATCCTGAATCAATGTACATAAACTACAATAACAATGAAAAGTGAGTTCAGCAGAAAGTGACTGGATAATAACAATCGAATCAAACCAATAGTTCTGACTAAAGGAGAGCTGGATTGCTTTGGCACATATCACTCTTAATAATAATGACCAAACAATAAAACCTACTAGGCATAAAATTAGAACAAAACGATGGCTAAGCCCACTCAAACTATTAAAGCCATTTTCAAGCATTCGCTGTTTCTTTCACCATAAGAAATCTAAGCAGAGGAGCAGATGGAAGATAATCTCATTCATATCATAACTAAAGTAATACATAGAAATAAGGGAGAAAAGGCTGCAATAGGCATTGATTTTCTTATCTCTTAACTATAGCCATACAGAGTCAGGACTGTCTTACAGAGTTGTATGCTCTCTAACAGTTGATGTTTTACAAACCCAACCTATAATTCCAGCTCCTTTATAGTAACCAGGATTTGACTGACTATTATATCATAGTTATATATTTTTTTTTTCCTCTTGAATTCCCTTGGGGCCTGTTTGGATCGAAGAATAGGTAGGAAGGGAAAGAATGGAAATGAAAAGAATAGAACGGAATGGAAAATATTTTAACTCAATGCGTTTGGTACGCACTACAAAAAAAATGAGTTGATAGAAAATTTTTCATTTGGTTGGAAGAAAATGAGGTAGGAAAATGAGACAAAATACCATTTTACCTCTAAGAATAAAATATTATTTTAAACCACATGAAGTGCACACTTGCAGTGCACACTCAAGTGTGCATTGTGCACACTGCACTTCGAGTGTGCACTGTGCACACCCAAAGTGCACAATTCATGTGCCTTTCGAAGCACACTCAAGTGCAGATTTTTAGCACTCGAGTGTGAAGCATTTCAGCTCTTCAAGTGTCAGCAACTCTCGGCATACAATGAATGTCATTTGCTCACATTTACATAGTCACACCACTTCGTACTGAGAGACGGAGGGAGGGAGGGAGGGAGAGATGGGAGTGGTGATAATTGACGGCAAGACAATGAGGGACTTCGTGAGCAACAAGGAATAATTCAGCAAGAGCGTGGAGGAGCAGTTCGAGACGGTGGATCTCAACAATGGTGGTGTTTTGTTGAGAGGGGATCTCCGGAAAGCGTTTGAGTCCATGAGGCTAATCGAGACCCATTACGGCATCGACGTGGCCACTCCGCTAGAGCAGCTCACCTAGCTCTACAACTCCATCTTCAAGAAGTTCGACGTCGACGGCAAGAATCAAAGTTTCCTTCAGATGGTCTCGGCTCGTTCCCATCCAGATGGTTCTTGAAGACGATAATCAGAGTTTCCTTCCAAAGCTGCATTTCAGCTTAGTGCTTGTTGATAAAGGGGCATATGGATCTTTGGTGGTTTTTCTAAGGCGCTGGAAATTGGGTTCCCACCATTTTTGGTAGGAACCCATTTTCATTCATCCGATTGAAAATTGGCAAAGGCGAGCAAATTTTTTCAGAAGGAATTTTGATCCAAATGCCCACCAACATTGGAAAATCCCCATTTTCCTATTCCGTGACGCCATTTTCCATGATCCAAATGGGCCCTTGGCATTCCTCTTGTGGTCCATATTGCCATTTGACTATTCTGTTCTAATGACATTTACCTTACCAATTGATTAACAATTTACAGTCTTAAGATGCTGATTTGAATGTCCCAAAGTCCAAACAGTTGGTAGCCACACCAAGTTAATAAGGAATTCATACACAAGTGAAATGATTTTGAAGAAATGGAGAATGTACCTCTACAACATCAATAAAGTCTTGCTTTTTATGAAAAGCACCAATCCATTTAGTATGGTCAGCACTCCTACAGAATATATAATAAAATTAACACAATAATTAGAATTAGATCTAAAATGCATAAAACTTGGCTTGATCCTAAACTCAAAAATAGAGAAGAATGAGATGAAATAAGCATTTACTAGTGCAGATATCATACCCTGAATCCATTTTCATGTGATGAGCATTGAAGAAGAAAACTGTAGATGGTATGAGGGTAATGTCAAAATACTTCAGATAGACTTGAATCTCCTCAGAATCAATATCTACTAGTGCCACCGTTGCGAATTTGGACACATCCGTTGCTGATTTAGAAAGCTGGAAACAATGTCAAAAAAGTTTTATGACATCAAATAGTGTAAAATTCTGAGCATATTATGAATTACATTTTTAAAAATTTTCCTGTTCAAACCATGGTATCAAATTTAAGACTCGGCTGACATCCCGATACTCCATTACCTTTGTAAATATCAGCCAAACACAAACATAATTTAGAACCTTGCCTATATTAATACCAAATAAAAAAAATCATGAAAAAGATGTTAAATTTGATAAGCGCAGAAGTCATACATGCCCAACTAAACACTTTACACGAACCTTGAATGCTAATCACATCAGATTTAACCCTAAATTTTGAATCCCTGTACACCACTAACAAAACAGAAAAGGGCAAGGTGTTTAACTTAGAGGATTTCCCTCACAGACATGAATCGGATAGGAAGATTATAATTCCTTATCCCCGCTTTTTAGTACTTTTGAACATTACAGCAAATTAGAAACAGATAATCTGAAAGCTGTAAACAGATATTATTTCTAACCACCATAGCCTCAAAGAATTCGATTTATATGGGACAAGAGAATACAAAATATGAGCATGAAAAGAAAGCATACAATGTCGTCAAGTACGAGACAGGCAGGGTCGGTTGGGCGTCCGAAACGAAGGACGAGGACCTTCTCTAAGGTGTCTCTGATAATAGTATCAACCTCGTGCTTCTTCGTCAAAGTTGTTAAGTCGAAACTCATTTTACGTCATAATCAAATTTCAAAGCACAAATGCGAACAAGAATTGGGAAGGAATTCGAAATGATGAGGAAGAGTAGCTCGCTCAGAGTAATTCGTAATTTCGTTTTAAATCTCAGGGCGTATTGTTGAATCCAGAAGCCTCTTTATTTTGCATCAAAATCCCTCTACACGGTCCCAAAAAAAAAAAAAAAAAAAAAAAAAAAAAAAAAAAAAAAAAAAAAAAAAACCCTCTGCAAAACGGCGACGTTTCCATTAGGGCGGCGGACAGAATTGACAGAGAAATAATTTTCTGATTATTTTGAGAAGGTATGCAATTTTTTTTAAGGAAAAAATGATGGAAAAAGACTGACAAATAAATATGTTGAATTTTAATACCTTACTTGTAATTTTGAAATATTGTAAAATTTGAGCAATTACATAATTACCCTTATTTTTTAAATAAAAAATTCTCAACCTCTTTTCGCCCACCAGAGCACCAGCGTTTCTAACACTCCAAATTCTAACACCCGAAAATTTAACCAAAATATTTGAAATATCTCCAACAAAAATGAACAATATCCAAATCATTAAAATAAATAACTAATTCAAATAAGATTATTCATAATACAAAGTCAAAAATTTCAAAAATATTTCAAAGTTAACTACAACGTGGAAATATTAGAGTCATGGAAAATAGAAATACTAACATAACTTAAGCCATAGGAGTATAAAAGAGTCTTCAAAGCTCACTCCATAAGTGTCTTCCCTTGCTCCCTACTAGAATATTCCCTGAAAAATGTTAATATAGGATGAGATTTTACAAGAACTAATGAAAGATTTCTACCGTACACAAACAAATTGCATATGACAAAAACCAGGAACTAATTACATATATATGTTTGTATATATCATAATTTCTCATACAAAATTCTTTTTGCAAAAGTAATCATCATTATGTCAATTTATGAACTATATAATAATACAATATACAATATACAGCCTTCCTTATATCACCGTATACCCTTGTACAACTGATTGAAGTCATAGGCTAACACATAGTCTAACAGAAACTCATTCATTTGACTGGATGGTTCCAAGCTTACCAAAACTTAAGATACATCCGGCCAAAAGTATAAAACTCAAGTCTAGACTATGGGTTTCTTCCTTGGAAAAACACAACTAAGGAAGTGTCACATGTCCTACAACTCCAATTTATTATTATTATTATTATTGTTGTTGTTGTTGTTGTTGTTGTTGTTGTTGTTAATTATTATTATAACTAACATTAGCAAGTTTTACTCATAGATTGAATATTCTTGGTAAATTAATTACCATAAATCTATCATATTATTGCTCTAAATAAACTTCAGATGTTACATTTCTCTCATCTTAAAAAGGAATTTTATCCCCAAAATTCAATAAATGAAAAATATATATATATATACTTACTTAATTAAACAAGTGAGGATAGGATTGTCCTATATTCTCTTCTATTTCCCAAGTAGCATCTCCCGGAGTCATTGCTCTCCACACAACTTTTACAAGTCTAATGGTCTTGTTTATTAATTGCTTATCCCTCACATCAACAATCCGCTCCAAATCGACTTTATATGTCATGTTATCTCTGAGTTCTATCTCCTCCACTTCAATAACATAGGAAGGATCTGGTTCATACTTCTTCAATTATGACACATGAAAGACATCGTGAAGGTTCGCAAGCTGTGGAGGTAATGCAATTCCATAAGCTACCGATCCTATTCTCTCCAAAATCTCATAAGGACCCATGAAACGAGGTGAAAGCTTCTTTGCTCGAATTGCTCTACCAATGCCGGTCATTGGTGTGACTTTCGAAATACATGTTTGTTAGTTCTTTAAAGGTTTTGATGATTACTAACATTTGCAAACAAAGCATGAAGTTTTTCTTTGAAAAGATGAAAAACTTGGTGTCAAAGGAAAACTCGAGTTTTGTAACCAAAACTCGAGTTTTGCCCTAACAGAGAAGAATTCAAGTTTTACGTGCAAAGCAAAACCTCCGATTTTTAGTGAAAACTCGAGTTTACGGGACACATAGACTTCTCGGCATTTTCGAAAATGCAAAACTCGAGTTTTGATGTGAAAACTCGAGTTTTGGCCTTACAAAGAGTCTCCTAAGTTTTGAACTCGAAAACCTCCAGTTTTGCCTAAAACCTCCAGTTTTTTCGGTTTAACTTGAAATTCTCCAGATTTTCACAAAGTTTGTGAAAACTCGAGTTTTGAATTGATAGAGAGGATTCATGTTTTAGCCGGTTTTCAAAACCTCCGGTTTTTGTGAAAACCTCCAATTTTTGAGTTTGGCAAAGTTTTCACAAGAAAGTGAAAACTCGAGTTTTGATTTCAAAACTCGAGTTTTGATTAGCGAAAAGCCTTTGAGTTTTCCCAGCTTTTGGAAACGCGGTTTCCTCCAAAACCTCCAGTTTTGTCTTGGTGCAATTTCTCCAAGTTTTCATTTAATTTAAATGATTTTTGGTAAAAACTCGAGTTTTGGCCAACCCGAGAGCATTGTAGTTTTTCAGTATTTGAAAACCTCCAGTTTTGGAAGAAAACCTCCAGTTTTGGCCAACCCGAGAGCATTGCAGTTTTTAATGATTTGAAAACCTCCAGTCTTGAAAGAAAACCTCCAGTTTTGATGTTTTGGACTTAAATCGATTTTACTTGCCAAAGTCCAAAACTCGAGTTTTGAGAAACAAAACTCGAGTTTTCATCGCTGATTCTGAAATTCAAATTTGACGAATTTGTAAAACCTTCTTGTTTGATCTTAATATTTCCCATTATCATTCTCTCATATTCCTAGCTATGTTTAACCACTTTGCTAGTGAGTTTCAGATGAATTAGAGAATGTTTATTGAAGGTTTAAAGCAAAAGCAAAAAGTGATGTCAGCACATTAAATGCAAAACCCGGAAGTTGCATACTTTTGGGTAATCCGTCTACACACGCTTTGCAAAGGATTAAAGAATGTTTTCCACATCCAAAGTAAATGCTACTCCAACGGATTAATTTGCGGAAGTCAACTCGAACTTCGCACAGAGATTAAGTGGAGATTAGAAAGAGAAGAAGACCAAAGATTAACCAACTTTGTCTAATGAAGGCAACCGTTATAATGAAGATTACAATGGTCATTTAATGCTCTCTCAGTATAAATAGAGCAGCATTCAAGTCTTCTCAACTAACACATCTGCTGAAAACGAATTGTATTCAAGTCTACATTTATTCTCTTCAGTTTTCACCTCTATTGTATCTTTTGATACACGAAGCTTCAGTGTTTATCTTTATCTACTCTTAGAGAGAGTTTCTATTTGTAAATCATTTATTGTAAAGAATCACAAGTCTTGGGACTTGGTGATTGGGTTCATTGATTACAACTTGTAAGGGGAAGTAAGTTCTAGTGAGAGAATTACTCTTGAGTACAGAGTGTGTAATCAATTGAGATAGTGAAAATCCCAGAGAGTCTGGGGACTGGACGTAGGTCAAGGAGTTGGACCGAACCAATATAAATTGTTGTGTCTTTCTCTTCTTCTCTTCACTCTCTGTTCACCTTTGTTTTTGCTATTAAAAACAGAGCCATCTGAAAAAGTTTTTGAAATCCCCAATTCACCCCCCCTCTTGGTGATTTAGCTCCACTTTCAATGTTCACCCACCATGAACTCCAATGGTCGCCTTCTCTTGTCGGCATAACTCTTCTATCTACTTTAAGCGGTAAGGAGTTTTTGTTGCATCACTTTAATCTTTTGAGTTGTCTTGTCCACTAACTCCAGACCTAGTAAACTTCGCTCATTCAATTTCGTCGAGCGAATTGGGTATCTATGCTTCCTTCCGTACAAAGCCTCATAAGGTGTCATTTCAATGTTTGAGTGATAACTGTTGTTATATACAAACTCTGCCAGATGAAGATTATTGTCCCAACTTCCTGTCAGCTCGATTCCACATGCTCGCAACATGCTTCCACAGTCTGTATAGTCCCCTTAGTTTGCTCATTAGTTTGAGGATGGTAAGCAGTACGAAATCTCAGTCGAGTTCCCATAGCACCCTGCAATGCTCTCCAAAATCGTGAAGTAAATCGCGGATCACAATCATATACGATGCTTTTCAGTATCCCATGCAATCTGACAATCTCCTTCATATAGATTTTTGCTAGTATCTCAAGGGAGTATTCTACTGCGATAGCCATAAAATAAGTTGACTTAGTCAATCTATCGACAATTACCCAAATGGCATTATGTCCAAACATAGTTGAAGGAAGTCCCATGACCCATAGAGATATTGTCTCATTTCCACTTTGGGATCTCCAAATTCTGTAATAATCCAGAAGGCTTCCCGCGTTCAATTTTGACTTTCTGGAAAGTCAAACAACAAGTAACAAACTCCGTCACATCTTTCTTAATGCCTCGCCACCACCAATTCCGCTTGAGATCATGATACATCTTGGTTGCTCTAGGATAAATAATATATTTGCTCTGATGAGCTTCCTCTAGCATGAGCTTTCTTATTTCTCTGTCATCAGATATGCACACTCTCTTCCTATATCTTAATATCTCATCTTTACCAATCTCAAATTCCGACTCTCTTCCTTCTTCAATATCTTCCTTGACACTCAATAGATACTCATCTTCAAGATGATCGAATTTAATTTCTTTTCAAGTAGTACTTTCAATAGTCAACGCTTCCTTAGTAGCAATTAGTCCAAACATTACATCAATAGATGTACTCTGTACATCCTCCAGCAATTTATGTTCCCTGATCATCAATTGGGTTACATCCTCCCTTATATCACCATCCACCCTTGTACCATTGAATAGAGTCATAGTCTAACAAATAGTCTAACAGAAACTCATTCATTTGACTGGATAATTCCAAGCTCACCAAAACTTAAGATACATTCGGCCAAAGGTATAGAGTTTAAGTCTAGACTATGGCTCCCCTCCTTAAAAAAAAACAACTAAGGAGGTGTCACATGTCCCACAACTCCAATGCAATCTCGGCCAAAGGAAAACATGGAAGATGAGGCCCTGACAAGGACCATCCACTGTGCACTAAGTGATGGCATAAAAAAATCTTATCTTTCAATTCCTCCTTACTCAAACCCATCACAAATACTGCCGCCATGATAATTATATACAATAAAAATAAAGTATATTAAAATAAGCTTACCTTTATATAAAATATCATCACAAGGTAAACCAAACATTTCATAAAACCTCATTGGACCAATCTATCATTTCTGAAATTCAGGACTAAACTATTGTTTCTGAAATTCGAAGGACTAAATTGTCATTTCTGAAATTTGGGGACAAATTGTAATTTTCCTTGGGGACAAGACTGTAATTTTAGTTGGGCCAAGTTGTAATTGTCATTGGGCACAATCTGTAATTTTCAGTTTTTATTATAATACACACACACACACACGCACATAATTAAATCCTTAAAACAAAATAATTCATAATCTTACATAATTTACAAGTATATGGAAGAATATTCAGAGTTACCTGTTACTCTGTAGCTCCTAAATAATCACCAAAAGTTACTACAAGACTCCCCAAATAATTATCTTTGCGCTTTCCTTCTCTCATTCTTTCTCTCTTCTATCTATTTTTCTCACTCTCTCGCTCTTGCTGTTTGAATATGCACCCTAAGGGGCGTATTTCTCGTGGTTGAGGAGAGTGAATAGTTGGGGTAAAATTTATTACCCCCTCTAAAGTCAACATTGGGGGGCAACCCTACCCCTTGCCTACCCCGTTTATAATATGTGTGTGTGTGTGTATTATAATATATTACTATAATATATTATAATATTAATATATTATAATAATAAAAATTATTATTATTCTAACTAACATTAGAAAGTTTTACTCTTATACTAAATATTCTTAGTAAATTAATTAGCATTGTCTATTGACTGGCCAAAGGTGGCGGCCATCACCAAAGCTCGTGACCTTGCCGATGACCGGTCACGGAGCTTCACTATATATATATATATAATTATATAATTTCTTAAGAAAAAGTCTTCAATATGGAAATTTGAGGTTTTAATATGCAAACTAAAGTTGTAAATAGGGTCGACCGAAGCTCCGACGGTCTCATATATTTCTTACGACTTTAGTATGCATATTAACAACTCAAGTATCCATATTGATAATTTTTTCTTGAAAAATTCAAAAAAATATACAAGGCCATCAAGACTCGGTCAACTCTATTTATGACTTTAGTATTCATATTAAAACTCAAGTATCCATATTGACAACTTTACCTTGAGAAATTCAGAAAATATATATACATGAGACCTTCGGAGCTCCAGTCGACTCTATTTACGACTTTATTATTCATATTAACGACTTTTGCTTGAGAAGTTTAAAATAATATGAGACAGCCGGAGCTTTGGTCGATCCTGTTTATGACTTAATATCCATATTAGTAACTCCAATACTCATATCGACGACTTTTGCATGAGAAATTTTAAAAAATATATGAGACCGTCGGAGCTCTTGTCGACCCTATTTACAACTTTAGTATATATATTAACTACTAATGTATTTATACTGACAACTTTTACTGAAGAAATTCAAAAAAAATGTGAGACCGCCGGAGCTCTGACCGGCTCTATTTACAAATTTAGTATATATATATTAACAACTCAAGTATACATATTAATGACTTTTTGTTGAGTAATTCAAAAAATATATGAGGCCGCCAGAGCTCGACAAGGTTGCCAAAGCTCCAGTGATGGCCACCAATAACTATTGCCGAGCTTCGGCGATGAGCAAGGGGGTTGAGGGTTTTTATTAAAATAAACTAGAATTAGTTAATAATTTCTCAAATTTTATAACATTTCAAAATTCTAAATAAGTTTCTTTTGAATTATTAAAATTAAACATATTTATTTATCTTTTATTAATTTTGACAATGTTTTTATGCCTTTTCCCTATTTATTTTTTTTTTAAGATGATTAAATTTGGATTGAGATAATTAATATTAATGTTTTTAATAACATTACTCGGTTACCCCATCGTCATGCCTAACATATTAAAGTGTGATGGGCACGAAATATTACATACATCACTCCTAAAGCTCTTTTAATTTAATATTTTCCAATTACAATTGGCTATGGGCCCATTTGGGATAGCTTTAGTAAAAGTGGCTTTTGTTTCTAATGGACTTTTTCTAATGTGATTTGTGTTTGAGATAGCAGTGGCAGAAGTGACTTTTGTTTCTGATGGACACTTGTTTGGCATAGCTTTTAAGAAGATAGATGAGATGGAAAATGACAAAAAATGGCATGAATCAAATTCATATATATATATAATATATGTTGTACAAAATATGATAATTTGAGATAAAAATAAAAAATAAATATAAATTTGCCAAATAAAATAGTAAAATTACCATTAAACAATTTACAACACAATGTAATGCTTAAATAAACCTATCCCCTACAAGTTGGTTTCTGATTTGATCACGAAGGCAATTCATTTGTGTTGAAGATATTGATGAGGATGCTTCATCAAGTGGTTCATCATTATCTTCATCACCCATATTTCCTTCTTTAGCTTGACCAAATTCCACATCATTTTGGGAATATCTCTAGATAAAATTATGTATCATCATTGTTGCGTAAACTATGTGGACTTGTGTTTTAAAGCTATATGAGTGCATATTTTGCTAGATGTGAAACTTATTCTTCCAGACTTCAAGCATCCTTTCTATCGTGCACCTCAAACTTGAATGATAAAAATTGAAGTACTCGTTGGGATTTTGAAATCCCAACTATCGCATGAATTCTAGAAGGTGATAACGCTCACATGTATACGGAGCAATATATCCAATTGGTGTCAGATAGCCAGCATCGACCAAGTAATATTTCCCTAATAAATGTCCACATTTATTTGACATCATTAAATTATAGGAAATGTGAAATAAAGCCTGCCAGTGTGGGCGTGTAGGCATGCTAGCGCAACCAATCCATCAAGGCACACTTATCTCCTTTTAGGCCTAAAAACATGTTCTGAGGCATTTGATACATCATCATATTACAATATCACCTTCAAAAATCACTGTCACTGACAATCTTCGGAATGGTAAGTAATTCAACTACAATGACACTCGTTTAATCATCATGTGCACAGATCTTTTTGAGGACGTTTGTGCTATCCTTAGATGTGTTAGCTATCACACTAACAACATCAACTAGTTGTTTCACGGATGACCTTTTTTTCTTGTTTGATCCAATTGCCCCTTCACCCCTCTTTCTCTTCTCGATGCTTGTCCAACCGCTAGGTGCACTGGGTTGGGTGTTGGATGTCAAGTTCATGCCTTCTAAATCTGATGGCACTTGCACACTACCTCTGGTATTAGCACCTTGAAGCTCTTCCTCATTGTCACCTGAGCCTTCTTTTAGGTCCATCTGCGGTCGATACACATCATCTTTATTATCACCAAGTGACACCTGTTTAGTTGACGATGGACATACCACATCTTCTCCTATGCTAGAACTTCCCTGAATATTACTTGCAATTCTCTGGCAAACTTCATACCTTTATACCTATATTTTCCATATGCCTTATTCTCTTGCATGCGAAAAATCAACCAACATCAAATTTATCTAAAGTAATGCTAAAAATAATAATAATAATACGTATTAAAAGTTTGGTACCTTTATTTTCCTCTCCCACTACTCATCTTCTGCAATAACCATATTCCTTGAATAGTCTATGGCTATACCGGTCTCTTTTGAAAATAACTTCTCCCAAGCTGGCCATTGTCTTCAAACTATCTAACCTATTTTTCAGTTGTTTCTTGGTATATGCTTTTTTCTGTTTGGGTTTTAAATCTGGTAACAGTGTACTTCCACCCATCCCTCGTAAATGATGTGCCAAGTCGTTCTTTTTTGTATATTTGCTCCATGCATAGGTCAATAAAAGTCTTCGTTGAATTTACATCTCATTCTGCTGGTACGTTGGTCATATTTCTATGTCACTAATGTGCTGAGGAGATGAGGACAGGAGGTAGTAATTGCTGAGGAGATGAGGCAGGCGAAGAAATTGAAGAGGAAAGGAAGGGAGAGAAAAGGCACGATTGCTTTTTCTTTTTGGGCAATGATCTGGAAAAAAAATGATGTGGCTTTTGATGGGATAATACAAATGTGGCTTCATGAAAAAAGCGACTTCAAACCCTGAAGTCCATTAAACTTTAAAGCCATACCAAACAGTCATATTTCTTGCTTCTCCTTTTAGTGGACTTATTTTAACTTTCAAAGCCATGCCAAACAAGGTCTATATCACATGGTAGTATAATATTCATGAATTTTGTCCTTCATCAAAAAAATCCCCTTATATTTTTATTTTTTCAAACAACAAAGATCTCTTCAAACATTAGACTTCCCAAAGAGTTTTGTTGAATAGTCTTCGTAAACAACCAAAGAATAAATCAAACTTGCTATAAAATCAACTTTATCAAAACAATGATTGTATTTGACAAAAAAGTATAGTCTTAAAAAAATTAACTATAGGCTCAACTCAAACAAAACTTTAATAAAACATTTTATTTTCAATAGTATGATATAATTGTGAAAAAATGTTTTCTTTTGAAAACTTATTTCGTTAAAAAAGTTTAACAAAACAAATAATAGGCGTAGTCCGTAAGACAATTTAATAAGTGTAACCTGAAGAATATGATTCACGAATAAAAGGCACTTTATGTTTGTTCCTCTAATAAGAATATTCATAATCTTATAAGAAATGATTTCTTTTTAAATCATGAAAGCTTGTTGTTCTCGTTATAGAACACGAGATGTCTAGCCCTATAGGACTAGTATCTTGATATAGGATCTGAGGACCCTCTCCTAGATATCTATGGGTTAAATACCTATGAAAAGAAGAACAACGCCTAAATTCTAGAATTGAAGGGAACAAAGGAAGATAAGAACATATATAAATGTGAACAGATTTCGCGGACGGTAATTGCGGGAATAAGTAGCTCGCAGATGGTCGGTCAAGGAGTTTATGGCAAGATGGATAGCGAGATTTCAAAATTGCAAAGCAGAGAAGCAGGCGAAATTGAAGAGGAGGAGGACAGAGGTAGTAATTGCTTTGAGGAGATGAGGTAGGCGAAGAAATTGAAGAGGAAAGGAGGGGAGAGAAAAGACACGATTGCTTTTTCTTTTTGGGCAACGATCTGAAAAAAAGAAATGATGTGGCTTTTGATGGGATAATAGGCAACCAAATGTGGCTTCATGAAAAAAGCGTCCATTAAACTTTAAAGTCATACCAAACAGTCATATTTCTTGCTTCTTCTTTTAGTGGGCTTATTTTAACTTTTATAGTCATGCCAAACAGGGTCTATATCACATGGCGATATAATATTTGTGACCTTTTGTCCTTCATCAAGAAAATCCCCTTTTATTTTTATTTTTTCAAACAACAAAGATCACTTCAAACATTAGACTTCCCAAAGAGTTTTATAGAATAGTCTTCGTAAACAACCAAAGAATAAATCAAACTTGCTATAAAATCAACTTTATCAAAACAATGATTGTATTTGACAAAAAAGTATAGTCTTAAAAAAATTAACTATAGGCTCAACTCAAACAAAACTTTAATAAAACATTTTATTTTCAATAGTATGATATAATTGTGAAAAAATGTTTTCTTTTGAAAACTTATTTCGTTAAAAAAGTTTAACAAAACAAATAATAGGCGTAGTCCGTAAGACAATTTGATAAGTGTAACTTGAAGAATATGATTCACGAATAAAAGGCACTTTATGTTTGTTCCTCTAATAAGAATATTCATAATCTTATAAGAAATGATTTCTTTTTAAATCATGAAAGCTTGTTGCCCTATAGGACTAGTATCTTGATATAGGATCTGAGGACTCTCTCCTAGATATCTATGGATTAAATACCTATGAGAATATCGGATCACTGTACACAACTAGGCGTTAGCCAAAGGGGGTGAAGTGTGTGCACAGTGACGGCAGTATTGTAAATTCAAAGAGAGTGTAGAATGTGTGTACCTTAAGGTTTACCATCTATTTATAGAGTATACCTTAGAGTTAAGGTTTTGACTTGTGGGCTTCTGTACCTCTAAGCCCAAGTGGTGTGCCGTCATATCTGCGCTATGTGATTGCCCCTTGTTGGGCCATATATTGAAGATGGGCCCGGTAGTCCAAGTCTCTGGGCTGCCAGGGTATAATATTTAGGTGAAGGTCTTTAATCTTCATTTTAACAATAAGTTGATTATATGAACTCAAACATATGTTGAGAATTCTATTCAAAGACCGAGCCAAGGTCAAAAATGTATTATGCAGAATCTGCTAAAATATTCTTCCAGCATTAAAAACCGGGTATAATATTTAGGTGAAGGTCTTTATTTATACCTCCACGCTTCGTTCCGATTCCATTGACCAGGATTCAATCCAGAATAGGGGCAAGTTGTCACATGTTCCAACCCGATTTGAAAACGAGACGTTCAAACATTTCGACCTGATCAGAGTTAGCATGATAATTCTCCTTGTTATCCCGGAGCAAGTTTTGATGCATCAGAGTTGTGAAGGCTTACAGTAATGGCTTTGCTTTGTCAGAGGCCGGGTTTAACTACCATGGCTTCCTTTATTCAGTTTATCCAGGTTCCAAACACAACGTAGAACACGGATTTAACTATATAATTTTTAGTTTATCTAGGTCCAATTAAGAGCGCGGATTTAACTGTATAATGTGCAGTTTACTTGGGGTCCAATTAAGGAGCGCGAATTTAACTGAATAATTTTCAGTTTATCTGGGGTCCAATTAAGGAGCACGGATTTAACTGTATAATTTTTAGTTTATCTGGGTTCCAAACTTAACATGGAACACGGTCAATTTATCTAGGTTCCGATCACGAAACACGGTCAATTTATCTGAGTTCCAAACTTATCATGGAACACGATCAATTTATTCGAGTTCCAATCACAGAACACGGTTAGTTTAACCGAGTTCCAAACTTAACATGGAATACGGTGAATTTATCCGGTTCCAATCACGGAACATGATCAGTTTATACGGGTTCCAAACTTGACATGGAACTGAAAGACCTGGCTATCACCCAAGAGGGGGGGTGAATTGGGTGAATGATAAAACTTTAAGAACTTTGAAAATCTTTTCGAAACTTACTGAAGGTAGTTCGAATGACAGAAATAGTTTATAAAGCAATAGTCAGTCATTCAAACATGTATGCTGGAAATGTAAGAGTTTAGGGAAGAGAATATGCAAACAAAGATTTATACTAGTTCAGTCAATCCTTGACCTACGTCCAGTCCCCAAGCTTCACTTGAGATTTTCAATCCACTATCTTCTTTCAACTTGATTACACACTCTGTTCTCGAAGTAATCCTCTCACTAGGATCCACTCCCCCTTACAAGCTGTAATCAAGACACCCACTTGATTGCACACTCTGTACTCGAAGCAACCCTCTCACTAGGATTCACTCCCCTTACAAGCTGCTTTCAAGACAATGGGTTTCCCACTCAAGATCACCCAATCTTGAGTAACTCTCAGATAATATGGTAGAATGTTTACAATAAATCTTCTCTCACAGAAGTGAATAGATAAACACTGAAGTACAATACAAATCATTTCACTCTCTATGATGAACTATACAAGCATTGAAAACAGAAAGCGTGTGAGCTAAATGTAGGATTCAGAATATTAGCATTTCGACAGTGCAAGCTCTTCTCATCATTGTCTCCATTTTGAATGGTTGTCCTTTTATAGTTAGTGAAGACCATTGAGCAATTTCTCCATTTTTTAGTATCACCGTTGTGAGCATATATGACCATTGGAAAATATTACCGTTGGGATAATTTTAAATTCTGTCCGTTGAGGCTTATGTCCGTTGGAGCATTTCATTGTTTGAACATTTGAATCCATTAGAGAACATTATTGTTGAGTATTCAACTTCATTTCTTCAAGTTCCTTGTTGAATTCAATCTTCTCTGTCATTTCAGAAAATCTGCAGCAAACTCCATCTTCATTGTGACAGATTTTGATTTCTATCAAGTTTGATGTAATCTCAAACTTTAATCACCTGAAACTTATACACAAATGATATAAATGATGTTAAGAAGAGTATAAGTTCTTTTGAAATTCATCTGGATATTCTTGATGAGAATCCAGGATTTCAGACACAATGATTTGCTGATATAGAGAGATTAACTTGAGTTATGCCATGTAACTCGAGTTGCTTTAAATGCCAGAAGCTTTCTGTTTGAATTCTAACTCGAGTTATCGTATGTAACTCGAGTTGCAAAAGTGTCATTTCTCTTCTATCTGTGAGTAACTCGAGTTACCCCTCGTGACTCGAGTTGCCAGGTGCTCCAATTGCTCTCTATCTTCTTGAATAACTCGAGTTTGTGGTCATGATTCGAGTTGCTATTGAGTTCCAAAATTCTAAATGCTATCTGTCTGAGGTTGACTCGAGTTGCCATGCCTTGACTCGAGTTGAACCAGTCCATTCACTTTTGCTAGCATTGTCATTGATCCTCAATCTAAGCTTTTGGTCAACTGAAACTTCCTCACAAAGATTATTAATAACATTGAAGAGTATAGCAAGTAGTAATCAATTGATAACAATAAGTTCAGAATTCTTGGAGACGTTGTGAACAGTGCTCTGCTACTTTGTTGATTCGAGTTAAAATCTCTTCTCAATATTCATTCTTCTCTATCTACGTCTCTGATTGATATTGACTCAAGTTTCTAGTCCTAACTTGAATTATCCAAGCCTAGTTAAGAACTCAATTTTTAAACCACCTTGAACTTACTGTAACTTTTGAAGGCCAAATCTCCATGGTCTGAACTCCGTTTTGCTTGGTTCAAATCTTGATGGAAATAATTTTGAGTCTACTTTCATATGTCACCAATTTCAGCTCAATTAGATTTGTATTTTGTGAGTTACACTCAGCAGTGTGGTGTGAATTTCAATCCCAACTTCTACAATTCATATCTCCTTGATCTGAACTCCTTTGGGCTTGAATATTATATCAAAATGACGCATTGGGAGTATAGTTTCATATGCCACTGGTTTCACCTCAATCGATTCTTTGGTTTGTGAGATATCATCAAAATACCAGAGATCGCCAGTTGAAATGTGAAATAGAGTATAACAGAGGTGCTGAGAAAACACCTATAACTCGAGTTACACCTATCCAGAAACATTGTGAACGCTTTGGAACTCGAGTTACTAAGTGACAACTTGAGTTATATCAGTCCAAAAGCCTAGAAACACTGTAGCAACTTCATTAACTCGAGTTATTTTGTTCCCAACTTGAGTTAACTCATCCTGAATCATTGTTTTGCTTGTTTTAACTCCGGATTGAGCCATTCCAACTTCCATTTGATCATGGAGATTTCTAGGATCAATTTTAGAACTTGAATAATGATATCTTCATTCCATTCAACAAGCTCTTCCTTTTTCCATCTCCTATCTTGATCATTCTTCATCACTTCGCTTGGACTCATCATTCTCTGTAGCTTCTACCTTCTTTAATATCTTTAATCTCTTTTCTTGATCAATCTCTATAATTCAACTTGGATTAATCTACATTAAATACATCAATTAGTCAATGTAGGAGATAACTAAATTACTCAATCTTTTTGCTTTCTAGTAATGGCATCTATATAAGACATCATCAAAACTAATCATAACCAATAGGAACATGGTCAATTTATCCAGGTTCCAATCACGAAACACGGTCAGTTTATCTGGGTTCTAAACTTAACATGGAACACGGTCAATTTATTTGGGTTCCAATCAAGGGACGCGAATTTAAATGTATAAGTTTCAGTTTATCTGGGGTCCAATTAAGGAGCGCGGATTGTACTGTACAATTTTCAGTTTATCCAGGTTCCAATCACGGAACACAATCGGTTTATCCGAGTTCCAATCACAGAACACGGTCGGTTTATCCGGTTCCAATCAAGAAACACGGTCTTTTTATCCGGGTTCCAATCACAGAATGCGGATCTAACTGTTCTTCCAGTTTTACCGGGTTCCAATAGAAACACATTTTAATTGTTTTCCTTCGTTTTATTTGAAACCGGATTTCGTAACCCTAGATTCATTTATCCGTCACTCCACACTTTATTTGAAACCGGGTTTCGTAACCCTGGATTCATTTATCCGTCGCTCCATGCTTTATTTGAAACCAGGTTTCATAACCTTGGATTCATTTATCCATCGCTCCATGCTTTATTTGAAAACGGATTTCGTTACCCTGGATTCCTTTGCTCCTCAGTTTCAAAACTTTACACTGAGCTTGGTTTTAACTGTATTTAGTTTAATCGGGGTGTCGCCTTCTTTTCGTTTCCCACAAAACTCTACACAAAGCCCGAATTTTAACTGTATTCAGTTTAACCGGGGTGTCGCATTCTTTTTCTTTGCTGCACAGTTATCACAGAACTTGGATTTTAACTGCATAAGATTCAGTATAACCAGGTTCCACCTTTAGAGATGGTCCTCTCCTTTCCCACAGCATTAGATAGGTCTATACCATTGGATGCTTTGATGGATTGGACTCGCCATAACAAGAAAATGACATTTATGATAAGATAGGTTAGGAATCAAAATAAAATTTCTTGAAACAAACCATTCATACTATACCACAAACCCAGTGAGAGCAATTGGTTTGGCAAGGATTGTTGTAGTCTCCGTGGCATACCAAAATTCCCAAAGTCGAATAACAAACATTATTATCTACAAATATTAAATAGATGATCCATTTGATTTGAGACATGGAAGCTGATGCACCCATTCTTTAGTGTTTTCTTCAGAAACAAATCAAGTTCCATGATTGAATAGGACATATTGGGAGATTTCTTCTCTCTATTCGACTTTAGTTCTTCAATTAACTAGCAGATTAAGAGAGCAAACAATTTTTTTCCCATTTTTCAACATAAATTGAAGCAAATCTATCCAAACTGTCAAACTTCATACTAGGCAAGAAAGCAAGCCATATGGAAACTATATGCTTTTTGCTAATGAATTCTGCCTTTGATGTTTCTGCTAGCAAACTGCAATACTCATTAATGTAACGCTCATCTTGAGAAACAACAAAGTGAAAAGTTCGCACAACATCATATTGTTCAAAAGACCCCAATAATTCAGATATATCAATTGCAGATGAAATATTTACTTCATTCCATACATTTCCAGTGAGGTTGGCAAGGTGAGCCAATCAAGATACATAGCCGTTGATGCACATCATCATTATGAGAAACACCCAACAATGACCCATATTCACTCCAACTATGATTTTTTCCATTCTTGAAAGTTTTGAATTTAATAAATGGCCTTCGTCAACCCTCAGCTTGCGAAGAAGAAAGGATAAACATCTCTCCCTCATTTTCTCAGCCTCGGCTTTTTCACAGTATTAGCTATCTACATTTGCTTGTTTGCCTCGCCTCAAAACAATTATGGTAGACAAATAATAGTTCAATGAGATCATATACCATTGCTATATATTCGAAGGGTTTTAGTAATCCGTTAACTCTTTCTAATGTGAATGATATAGTAAAGACAACCACAAAGCAAATATAGCAAAGACAAACACAAAGCAGTGTGATCCTATTATTGACGTCCCTACATCCCAAGTCGTGAAAATAACCTCCTTTGAACTTAATGACATGGAGAATTCAAATGTTGTGGTTGCTTATGATCCAAATAGGGCATCTAAATTTATGCCAGAATTAATAAGTGTATTATGGTATATGTGCTTCATGATATACACCCTCTGGGTTCTCAAGGAGAGGGGATGACGATCCTGGGTTCCCAAGGAGAGGGGATGACGATCCTTCCTACTATCTTTTGGTCATGTGGACACACGGAGAGTTAAAAGAAGAACCATGTGAAGCGGCTCAAAACCAAAGTCATTGCTCTGGGAGAAGATAACAATCCTTCCCACTATCTTCTCGTCATGTGGACACACGGAGAGTTACCACTATCTTCTGGTCAAGTGGACACATGGAGAGTTAAAAGAAGAATCATGTGAAGTAGCTCAAAACCAAAGTCTTTGCTCTGGGAGAAGATGACAATCCTTCCCACTATCTTCTCGTCATGTAAACACACAGAGAGTTCCCACTATCTTCTTGTCATGTGGACACACAGAGAGTTAAAAGAAGAACCATGTGAAGTAGCTCAAAACCAAAGTCATTGCTCTTGGAGAAGATGACAATCCTTCCCACTATCTTCTCGTCATGTGGACACACAGAGAGTTCCCACTATCTTCTCGTCATGTGGAAACACAGAGAGTTAAAAGAAGAACCATGTGAAGCAGCTCAAAACCAAAGTCGTTTCTCAAACAAGAATTGTTTCTCTGAATCCCTTCACAGGCTGCTACAGTGGATTTTTAGGCAACTGTCAACTATCCGCACAAAGGCATCTGACTGCTGCTTCCGGTATTGACCATCTTTGGTCCCAGGAATCAAATTTTACCGATTCCCCACGGTCGGCGCCAATGTTCTGTATGAGAATAACAAATATCTAGCCCTAATGGACTAGTATGTTGATATAGTATCCTCACAGAAGGCATTGGGCGATGCCAGGATAGCGCCAAACATATCTCGGCCCCCAGTGGGATGGGCCTTATACAGGTCCGTAACACTTGTCAAGTCAAATATATAGATAGATTTTATAAAATATTCAAAAATCAAGTTTTCAACATTTCAAAAGCCTTATATGGTGTATGAAATAAATCAAATCAAGATAATATCAAGACAATACAATCTTATTAATTTATCACTTTATACAAGGTTTCATAAATATTTTATCATACTTCTCTCAACGTGTTTTCACTCCTATGTCAATGAAAAAATGTATTAGAATCCTTTTTCCATACCACATGTCAATATATTTATTTATTTATTTTTAAATTTATTTTTAAATCCATCTAATTGTACAATTCATAAGTCAATTTGCTTTTTTTTTTCTCCTCTCGCTGGTGAGCAACTTATAAGTATCTTTATAAAGACTTTCTTTGAACACCGAAGGCGTCTTTCTAGCCACGATGGAGTTACCAATGTCTACCCCCACCTAAACTTTTATGCATAAAGAAAAATGGTTCAAATGTTGAAGGGGGAAAAATAAAGGGAAAATTGCAACTAAGTCCCAATTAATATACTTAATAGCAATCATGTCTCTCAAAATCATCAAATTGCAATGAAATTCCAAGTGATCTAGGTGATATTAATTTTAAATATGAAAGTTCAATTTTGCCCCTTTGCTTTAAACTCCATCATTGCAATTTGATGATTTTGAGGCACTTGATTGCCATGAAGTCTATTAATTAGGACATGGATGCAATTCTCCCAAAAATCAAAGTTAAATAATGATCACATGAATATAAATATTTTTTTTATAATAAATATATAATAAGTACTACCTGGTCCTTAATATAAGATAGATCTTATATTAA
Organism: Acacia acuminata; assembly: GCA_019022655.1. Lineage (NCBI taxonomy): Eukaryota > Viridiplantae > Streptophyta > Magnoliopsida > Fabales > Fabaceae > Acacia > Acacia acuminata. The sequence continues at coordinate 3,316,382 of JAFJYI010000053.1, read as the reverse complement.
TCACAAGAGGTAATGTTATATATCTCCATTTTTGGGCACGTAGCCCATTCTTTTGCACAAACCCTATAGGGCACAAAAGAGAATTGGATTATATATATAGTTCTTACACCATACCATTATCTTATAATTCAAACTCTAAATATTTTTTGTCTTCATCATCAGTGAATGCTAGCTGTGCAGAATATGGTAATTACCAGCACTTATTTGTATAAGGAAGAACTAATAAGAATACATCATAACCCTATGTGCAATATATCCCAGCGTATCGTAACCCTCTCATGCCAGAGGCCCTGTCATGCCAGAGGAACACAGACAAGGCAAGAAAGGAAAAAGGGTAAAGGGGTAAATCCACAGAGAATACAACTTTGAGACTCTGAATAGAGCCAGATCTACGGATCAAGATATTCAACACATCTCCCCAGAAGTCAAATTCTCTGTAAACTTACCCAGCAAGAAACGGAAGTGGAAAATTATAAGTCCCTAGGTCCATCAAATGACTGAGTCTTTCTCAAATTCCAGTGGAGGCCTTCGTGTATGCTTCGCAAAAAGTCGTTCGTGGAGTTGACCTGACATGCCGTAGGAACAGGCCAAAGTGCCATGCTGCACACCAGCGCATCCCCAGGTGCCAGCTGCTTCCTGTCCTTGCCGTCGAAGGAAGCCCATGCAGGGCTTCGGCTATTAAATGGTATTTGCACCCGAAGAGTGACGTACTCCGGTAATATCAATGGCCGAAAAGATAGTGAATGTGGACAAATTGGTGTAAACAAAATTCCTGGTACCTGCAAATTTGGAAAGAGCTTCACAACGGAGGTACATTCCAATGTTTACTGAAAGTTATGAACGGTGAAAGTACTAGATATAGGAATGGCGCATCACAAAAACTTTGAAGAAAGACAAGGTGACGAAACTTTTCTTAAATGCGCTATATGTCTATATCGATTCAAAGTAAGAATTTATTTTCAAAATAAATGAGCAAACAGAAATGACATCCTCATTTTCACACTTGGCCAGACTTTCTTCACCAAGAATTTTGCATCCACAACATGAATTTCACATAAAATAGTTTCAGCCTACTCCATCGTTCTGGTAGTTAAACAGTACATTTTAATCCAAAAGTAGTATTAGTTCTCAGGCACTTGTTAATTTCTATTTCATTCTTCAGGTTATACAGAAGGAAAGGACAATACGAGGCAGCAAAAGACATTTGAGGAGAAGATAATCCCACTGGAATATGGAGGACGATAGAAACATAACTTGATAGCCAGGTAATCAAATTACTCAGCTCACAGAAATCATAAATCGTTAGAAAACCACATATAGCCATGCAAACCACAACTGCAATCAATGTTTTTAATTTCCCAAGTGAAACAAGAGTCATTTAGTTTAAGGAATTCGCCATAAGTTGGATGCATTTCAGGCTGCATGTATCTGCCCATCCATTTTAAAGGAAACCATGTCAACATTTTCTAGTGGTTTTAAAGGGAAGGAAGGAAGAAAATCACATGGACATGGATAGGTGTGCATATCAGCCTTAATTTCAGCATGTTTGGCTAAGCCGGAAAGCAGCAACTTTTAATCCAATTTTTCAATCAGAATGTTTCCAGTGGCTTTTGTGTATGGATTTTTGTGTTTTTTTTTTTTTTTTTTGGCGAAAGATTTTCGTGTGTTTGGATGATGCTCAAAACCATGGTTTTGAAAAAAAACAACCGAAACACTCTTCGTAATCAATTTTTCTATCAAAACCATGGTTTTGAGAACAGCCCAAGCACTTTTCAAATGAAACCATGGTTTCGAGTGGGAAACCATGGTTTCTCAGAAGCTATTTTCAAAATCTATTCTCTTAAACTTTTTTCACCTTTTCTCCAAAAGCTAATGCAAACACACATTTGCTTTTAAAATTTTGGAAGGTACCTCAGCTGATTTTCCTCTACTTTCCTCAGTGACATGTTTTCCTCCGCCTTGTACATTTTGGGCATTTTTCTTTCAATCAAAATTTGTGCAGACACTTCAAGAAAAATATATATCTAGCTTGGATGAAATCTTACATAGAGTCTCACAAAAAATAAAATAAAATAAAGGCCACCATTATTTTATACTTTTGTACATACAGTTGGTATGATGAAAGAAGAAAAAGTTTGAACCGAAGGCCCCATACAACCTATTGAAAGCCCCATTACTAACTCAATACCAGTGGCTTAAAAAAGAAAACATCAAATTTAGGAAAGCCTAAATCTTTTCAAATCCAATTTTATCCACTTGCAGGTGTTAATTGGTTAAAAATATGCTGGGCTCACTACTCCAGAACCAGCAGTCAAAACTTACAAGAAATAGAAGGACGAGAAGATAGGAAAACAAGGAACTGCTGGTCCAAAAATAGATACAGAAGTATATACAAGAAAGATGAAGAAAAGTAGAGGAGCAAAACAAGGGAAGTGATAAAATGTTGGAGGTAGCAGTAAGAAAGTTATTGACTGGGGTGTAGAAAAGGAATAGCTCAGAAGGGAAGTGGTTTAAAGAGATCTTTGATCTGGTTTCCATGAAGAGCCAACCTCTCGAAAATGGCATCAGTGTTGTGTTTATTAAATGTTTGGTTTCACATTTTCCTGTGTCATATGTGCACACATAGAAGCAGACGCAGGTAAACACACAAGTCCAACTAATTGTATGTTATATGTATAATTATCTTATTGAATTGTTTCATGAACTATAAAACAAAACAATATATAAATAGTTTCTCAGTTTCTCCATTCCAACTATTTACTCTCAAAATATTTTTATGTAGTCTAGAATGCAATATGTTAATTTATTTATCAATTTTATTGTCTCTCCCTACAAATTTACTCCAAGGCTCAGAGTATCATTTCTTTTAACATACAGATATTCTTTTAATCAAGCACCAGGGTGCAGACAAGCTGCAGCATAAAGCACAGACATTTTTTGCAAGCCACACTTACCAGGACTTGCGAATCTAGCATAACACAGACACAGACCATATGTACTAAGAAAAGCTTCTTTGAAGTTTATAATATAAACTTTTCCAATAAATTATCATATTTTCTTGAAACTGAAAGATATTAAAGAATTTACTCATTAATACTTATCAGTTTAAACCCAAAATAGAAATATCAATAAAACTCTCTTCAATTACCTGAGGATGGACCATTGATCCTCCAGCTGCCAGAGAATATGCAGTACTTCCCGATGTTGTGGATAAAATTAATCCATCTCCTTGTACACACGTGACAAAAGAATTGTCACAGTAACATTCCAAATTTGTGAGGTAAGATGATATACCGCGATCAATTGTGACCTCATTTAAAACAAGAATCGGGTCTTCAGTTTCATATTCACTTTTTGCTGCATCTCTTATGACATGGCATATTAAACGGTGCCGTAATGTGATGCTAATGGGGCCCTTTAATATTGATTCAAGGTACTCTCTGTAATGTTCACTATCTGGTGAATATTAAGTTAAACTTTCAATCAGATAAGAAAAAACGATGTTACATCAGAGAAATAGATATAAATTGTAGATAAAGATGGAGGATACGGAAAGGGGTCATAAAGCCAAGAGAACCTAGGGAAAATGGGACAACAGGAGGAACTGGTCCTTTGAACATAGATGCCGCCTGCACAGTTTGTAGAATATAGTTAAATGTTATATAATCATTGAAAATATTGTAATTCAATAGGGCATAAAATCAAGGGACTGCTAATTCCTAAACTCTATCAATTTGTCTCTGCATTTATTTTCTTTCCCAGGATAGCCTTATCTCCCTATGTATAACCAAGTATGCTTAGTATTTGAGTCATCAGAAAACATTCTTTTTGGCATTTATTGATGAATATAACTACTAAAGAAATTCATAACATAAGGGGGGTCAATCAGATAGGAAGATAATTTGAATTGATTGTACATACCCATAGGACGGTGCCATCCCCACCAAGAGTAATCACAAGGTCAACTTTAGTGTGCAACAGTGAAATTTCTTTATCTACAACCAATTACAATCAATTTTCAATAATGAAAATGGAAACAATCATAGTACGTATCAACAATCAAATATAAAAAGAATAAAATATATAGGATATAAAATAATAAGAGAAAACTTCACAAGATTACAACAAGCATTTCTGATGATACATCCTTCATGTTAAATATTGATTGAATTGAGATTATAGCATCAAGTAGTTCATTCCTCACCATCTTTCCAAGTTTCTACAAAGCTATAGTATGATGACACATTTAGAAGTTCCTTCCTAACACGAGGTTCCACAAAGATGTTTAGCTTCTTTTGCTCCCTCAACCATCTGGGAATAAAAAGTAAAGATAAGGAGGGTTTTACCACTTGAGCAAATTTGATAAATAACATGTAAGAAAAAGGATACCAAGATACATAGCCGTTTATAGGCTTATACCATGAAGGCAAATAAAAACAAGGATACAAAGATAGGATTGCCGCACATATAACAGAGTCGAGTTGAACACAGAAAAACGAAAGTGACAGTAAAAATTTTCAAGCACTTAACACCAGTGTATAAAAAGCAAGATTCAGGGTAGAGGCCATGTCAAGCTGAGTATCCCACCCTTCAAGGTAGATCCTCGCATTGGTCTAAAACTTGGATAAGATGCAAGTAAACTACAATTTTAAATATCATGTTTCCTGACAAAGACACCAAAAACTCCAAGACAACAACCTTCCTAAAGAAATTAAGGGAGGGGAAAAAGGACCGGGAGCAGTAGCAGCAAACTAAATCGAGCTCTCTGATGCAAATGCCTTTCTTGATGTCATATTACCTAGTTTTGGGAAGTGCCCGATGCAGAAATCCAGCATTGTACTGCAAACTTAGGAAGAACCCTTTCCCCCCGGAAAAGCAAAAAATGCAAAAGATATGACAAAATAGGTGATATATCGGGATTCATACCTAGTCATCTCAGCACACAGCATTTGGACTGAAACTGAATTTGGTTTGGTCAATATGAGCACCGTCTGTGGGCATGATTCCCACTTCAAAGATATCTGAAATTAATATGAATTGCTAGTTAAAGAAAATGCAAGTATGAAGACCTCAAGACTAGTATGAGGGAAAATTTTAAGGTGAATATAAGACCACTTGTAAAAATTCTTTAGTAATAAAGCCACTCATCAGTGGTGGGGTTGATACCTGCTTACTGCTGCGCTCAGCCGTGGTTATGTTTCCTCTTTCAAAAGAGACAATGTCATGTTTGTGCTGGTCACTTTGCTCACCTTTGGAGCACCATGAAAGTTTAAATGAAGCCTGTCTCAAAAGCAAACAACTCCAATTGAGCTTCTTTTAAGAGGGGGTACTAGGAAGATTGAAAAAATTTCAGTCACAGTTGACTGTCTATTCTATACAGTATTAATGGGACAACAATGAAATAGCTACTGCCTATTGGTAGAACAAATTCCTCAAAAACTTAGATTGCATACACCTTCTGATGGGCAAAGATGCACAGAATTTGATAGTAAACACAACATTGTACAGTATTAAGACAAAATGACATTAATGCAGCATACAATTGCACATCCATATTTCAAAGCACCAATAAGCAACCCAACAGCTAAAGATTCATCATAACAACTTATTTAAAATCAAGCAGGGATATACAACAGACCTTTCTAACCATTTTTGAATCAGAATCAGGATTCCCATCCCTTAAAACCTCATGAGAGCAAATCCCATGTCTTGAGCAGCATCTTTCAGACAGCTCGTCAGCTTCATCACAAAATACAAGCTTCTTGGCTGGGCTATCCACCTTCAAACCATCAAGATCACCTTGATTCGCTAGACATGACTGCACTGTTAAAGAAACAAAAAGCAAAGAGATGTTATAAATTGAAGAGAGGGAGAGGGAGAGAGAGAAGCAGCAGTTGAGATGGAAAGCATGCCAAAAAAGATTAGAATATTAGCCACAAAATATTGATATTACAGAGATTACAAAATAAAATAAAATTAACAATCTTCTTTGCTGTGTTTCCACAACAGTATCATTGAGAAAACGGCAATGAAAAGGTCCCCTCCTAGATATTGAAAGGCAAGGTATAATGATTTCACATAATAAAAATTTGCAGACATACTATATAACTCAGATTTGAACCAAGAAAATCAAAACAAAGGATTAGCTCAAGAATCTCCAAGTAAACAAAGAAAAGTTAAAATGGTCACAGCTGATTACAAGTACTGTTCTTTTTGCATGATCAACAGCTATGAAACAGAAATATGGACACAAAAGAGCATCTTGCAGTAATTTAACTATTAGAACCTTTATGATCCAACTTCAGATTCCGTGCCCTCTCTAACTCATATTTTCGTTTCCATTCTGCAGCTTCAGCTTGAGCACAAGCCTTTCCTTCTGCAGCCCGCCTCAGGGCCTTTGCAACAGCTAGAAGGAGTTTAAAACAAAATAAGGACAAAGATCTTTATATCAAGATCATGTCTTACTGCAGTTGATATCAATAATCTTATCAAAATATGGGCATACTTCTCAGGGCTTCAGAAAATTCTATGAGATGACCATCTGACTCCTGTATTGAAGACTGAAGAAGCTCGTGGTCTGCCTCAGCAGGAAATAGAGAAAAAGAACGGGCAAAACCATTCTCAGATGGTGAACATGACCCATTTTCATTTACCTGTTAATTACAGAATGTCAAAAATACCCGGGAAATTATGTGAACAGTTGATAGTGGAAATTAGCACTGCTACGTGAGATTGATCCCCTCCAAAACAGACAATTATCATACTAAAGTCTATATTGTGGACTACACAATGCAGCATCGGCTGTTCCTACTTCTACGAAGATATCCAAAATATAAGAATCAATTCTCAAGTGTCCCACATTTTTTTGAGATAAAGTTAGCATGCATGGAAATGGGTAGATTCAAACAATTTAGGGAATGCGATATGAAATCAAAGACCACCGAGCCCCATTTATAAGATTGCAAATAACTTGAATTGAACTCAAGTTTCACATCTTAGAAATGCCTGACTTTCTCTCTGCAATATGTAGGTAACAGGACTCAATACGTACACTATATAAAACACTTTCAATTCAATCACATATTCATTTAAAGGTTTCTGCGGCACAAATTGTCAGTTTGACTAAGTTCCCACTTGTAGTAACGCAAATAAATGAAAACTTGATTTGAGCTTCAAATCTTACAAACGCCTGGCTGTCTGCAGTATGTAGGTAAGAGGACTCTACGTACATTATATTAAATACTGACAACTCAATCAGGTTTCTGTAGTGTTCGAAAATCACAGCAAATTCTCAAACCGAGTTTGACCAACGGTTATCAGTAGAAGAGTCGAACGAATCAAGAGTTTGGAAACTCCAAAGAAATGGGATTTCAAGCACAATTACAACAAAATTTGAGTCCAAATTTAGATTGTTGACAAGACAAGATGGCATCAAGATTCAAGAACAGTAAATCCTAATTAAGCACCCCAAACCCCATGGACCAAAAACTAGGAAATTACAGGGATCCAAAGAAAATCCATGCTCACAAATGAAGTTCAACCAAGCAGCTAAATAAACTAAAAAAATATTGAATTACCGAGGAATTAAGTTTGTTCGGTGCCATAGTCATTGCCTGAGGATGAAGAAGAAGGAGAGAGGGGGAGAGAGAAATGGAGGATCAACTAGACAGATAGAGCCTTCCCAACTTCTGGTTGAGCCTTCAGGAGTCATATATATAATAAATTGTGTAGGGATTGGGAGGGATTTTGACCTCATCGATGATCAAAGAGTATACACATAAAAATTTATGGGCTCCGATTCTTGACGGCAATGGATTGAAAATTTTTTAGTTGGCAGATTCAACATTGACATTTTGTGATGCAGAATTTGTTAGGTGGGACCCACTTGAACTACGCGTCGCATGTTAAGTATTTCGTTTGGCAGTATATTCAAGGAAAAGATTCTCTCATTATCCATTTTCTTATCAACCCATCTGGATAGTCAATTAAAAAAAGAAGAGAAAAATTAAAAAAAAATGATTTAATCTTTTATGGACAAACCAAATTTAGATATGCCAACCTCCCGTTTTTGGGTTCAACTGATGAAGAGGTCGGACTTTCTCATCTAAAGGGAGAGGACTCGATTCTATAGTTAATTAAAGTGTTGGGGGAGGCATCCTAGAAATTTAGAAAGTAAGAAAACGCTGGAAAAAGGTGGAAGGCTTGTGTCTTCTAATCTAAGATATCCTATGCACTATCTTCAAACGTCCCGCACTGACCAAGCAGTTCCTTAACCCATTTCCTAAAATTATATTATCAAAAAAAAAAATTAGACATTACGCATAAATAATCAACTTTCACGCGGCCAAAGCCTCGACAGTCAACTAAGCCAACAACTCCCGCACGCACAAACCTAATTCTCTCTCTCTCTCTTCCCTTCCGTCTTTTTTTTGCTTTGTTTTTGTTTTTTTCCCCATTTTCTTGTTTTTTCCGTTTTGCAATAAAATAATACTATGCCTGAATAATTCTTCATTTATTTAGAAATTAGTGGTGCTTTTATATTTATGTTAATTAACGGAAAAAATAATTACCAATTTTAGGTGTATTGTTTGAGATTAACAGTACCAAGTGTAAAGGGATATATATATATTATAGTAAGGAATATAATGCAATTTAATTATTACAGAGAATTTATTATATCATTAAGAAACCATCTAACGAAATTTTTTTATATTTAATATAAAAAATTTGGAAATGATCTTTTTTTTTTTTTTTTTTTCCAATTAGTGATAACGATATCATACCAATCAGTAAAACACCCTCATAGGATCGATAGTAATTTGTCTCTTTAAACACCCTCGGCGTTTATATTCAAAAGGCGGTGGTTGATAAAGGATCGAGTTAGTCTAGCTCTGCGTGCAATTTCTCAGATGAGGTATTGAATTTCAGTTCTTACATTTTTTTTTTTTTTAAAAAAAAGGCCCAGGTGTACCATCCTCCATATGTGTTTGTTTGGATTAGCGATAGAAATTATTTTTCTAACATAATTTATGATTTACAAAATAAGTATGTAAGAATAATTTTGTATGAACTTGTGTCAACGTACTTTTCAAACACTAACTCAAACAACCACTATCCCACAGGTCACAAATGTAAGATCTAGTATTGTAGTTGGAAGCACTATAAGCGATTGGGTAGAAGCAGATCCTCTTATAATCTCTTTTTTTCATTATTTTTCATAAACTCATCTTGATCATTGATTAAAAAGAAGATAGAAAAGTCAAAGTAGTATTATTACCTTTTAGATTGATGAAACGGATATGATTTAAAAATTATGAGAGATAATGAGAAAAAGATGATAAGAGCAACCCGACCCTGTATGGATAGCCCTCAACTCAGTTATAATTTTAATTAAAAAACTTAAGGAAACTTAAACAGTATGAAATCTTAGCCAATGTGAATAGCTAATTTGTTATAAAGAATAGTTGAAAATTTTGTTGAAAACAACGGGTTCTGTTATATTTATTCATACAGATATGAAATTTGTAGGAAGTTTTTGGTAATTGCTAAATATAGCTAATTCGTTTCAATGAATAGCTAAAGACTGTTTTTTTTTTTTGGAAAAATCTAAGAAAAATACGACTTAAATTTCAAAATTTAAATAGGTGTCATACTAAAACAAGTTGTTAATTGCATTATAGTTATTGTTAATCTCATTATTCTTGTGGGCAATAGGATTTTAAAGTTCAAGTGTTATATTTCTGTCATTTTTTTTCTTTTCTTTTTTTTTAAAAAAAAAATTAACGGACAATTTAATTAAAAAGATAAATGAAGTACATAAAAAATACATAGGTTTATTAAAATAGGAAGGGTCCAAGCCAAGCCAACTCAGCAAAGCACCAGGTCCATTGTAAGTTAAAGAGTAGTTGTAAACAACCTGTTGTTGGAATGGCAAAATCCTTAATATAAAAACTATTTATTTATTTAGGAGAATATTAATGAAGCTAAATAAACTACTTGATTGTAACATATGTCACATGATATGTCTAAAGTATTTCTACATCACACTAGATTATATATAAGTTTATAAGTCAGATAAACTAGTTTTGGAAAAAATAATAAATATAAAAAATAAAATGAAAAATAGTACATTTATGACTAAGATTTACCCTAAAACTATGTTCTACGTTTAAGACTAGAAGAGTATATTATTTTGCACTATTTTATTTTTTAGCGGTTCAATGGTCATATCAATTTTAGACCGTCTAAATCTAATTTAATTTTTATATGTTAAATAAATTTTTAATTGTAATGTATGTAAAATATAAAATAAATATAATATTATAACTAAGATAGTATGTGTCAAGAAATTTCTCACATCTCAAATCAATGAAAGCCTTAGTCTCTATAAACTAAGATGTGAAGATGGGCTGGTAAAAAAGCTGAAAGGAGGAGTGAGCTTGTGTGCATGAGTCAATATAGTTAAAAGCATATCAAGTTGATTTAGGCTATACAATCTCTATTTTATTAAAAAAATGTATTTTTCAATAGGCTATTTTATGATCTATGAATTGTGTTTCTTGAATATCAAATTTCATCAACCTAAATAAAATCCATATATTTTTATACTTGTTTAGATCATTCTTCATTTTAGATGGCTATTATATTCTAAAGTTCAAAGATAACAAGTTTATATTGTAGGTACCATGCAACAATTTAGAGCCAATTTAGGATACAGTGGAAGCTCTAAAAGTGGATTTTAAACCGTGGTAGTTGATTTTAACTCTCAATATACCGTTTGGATTAGCTATTGGCCAGATATGCTTCTAGTTAAAAAGTTACGGTTGAGGAAAAGTTGGAATTTGTAGCTCTTGCAACTTACAAAGTGGAGTAAAAAAAAAAATGTAATATATTGAAGAGGGTGACACATAGAAGGAAGGACAATATCATGGATCCCATCTTCATTTAATAGAAAAAAATAAAATTATTTTAAAAAACTAATAACCTTGTATAAGATAAGATAAAATTATTCAAAAGAGCCCAATAATTTGATATTTATAAATGTATCTAAAAGGGGAAAATTAAATAACAAAATTGACGAAATATTCTCGTATTAAAAATTTAATTGGTAAGAATAATTTGATAACTTTTTATACATAAAGAATAATAAACATATTTAATTAAGTATTACAGCGTTTTTTAAGCTTTTTCAATTATTAATTAACTATTTTTTACTTTATATAATTTTAATTATAACTTTTCTTTTAAATTATCACAATATATGCCTATAATATATGTATGTGTGTATTATTTAATAAGATTTATGTCATTTTCAGTCATTTTTCATCTAAACTTATATTTTTAAATTATCATCCAAACAAACCACTTTGGCTACCGCAAATTCAAACATAAATCATATTTATAATCTGATTTTTATCTTATCTTAAGTTTACAAAAGTCAAATTTATTTTTTTTTTTTTAAAAAGAAAGAATCACTTATACTACCGCTAATCTAAACAGGCCCATATGTCTACAACTACCCTTTCAACTACCAAGTGTCAAAAGCATTAAATGTACTCGTTCAAATGATATCTCTAGCGGCTTGATTAGTGAGCCTAATGACAACCAAGCTTCATCAACCTATAGTGCATTCAAGATGGAGAAGAAGAGAACAATGAACATAAGCACTACTACGTTGTTACATCCAATACTATGAGTACTCACCAAATGCACTTCAATGATAAACTACATTCAATTCTTTGTGAGAGTTTGTATACTGTGATAATTTATTATTTGGAAGAGATACCAAAAATAGTCATATTTTAAGTAAGGTTGTCAAACTCACGAGTTTAAATAAACTCGTGATAAATGACGTAAACTTCGTATCGTAAACTCGCTTCGTGCGAGTTTAGTTTTATTATTAAACAGATATTAGTAGTGTATAATTAAATAATTAAAATTTAAAAATGACAACAATTTGATCTAAATATATTTTAAATCCAAATAATTGAAATTAAATCCATTAACATTCATCATTTATTATATTTAATAAAGAAATTTCTATAAAATTTCTATATAAAGCCACCGAGCATGATCAAATAAAAAAAGTTAACAACGAGTTTAAGAGTAAGTTGACACGGTTTTGTAAGCTAGATACATAAAAATGATAAACTTGGTGTATAAACTCGTGAGTTTAACCGAGTTTACAATTAACACGAGTTTACCACCGACTTCGACTCATTTTTGTAAGCTAGAAGTGTAAAAACGGTAAACACGGAGAGTTAATTCGCGAGTTTGACAACAATGATCTTAAGGGACTTGTTACCTTACAAGTTTTAAGGGGAAGTGTATTAAATCTGTAATTAGTGTGCTGAGGGCCCAAGGTGCTAAAATCCCGTTGAATCTCAGAGATGATAGTGTAACTCCCAAAGGTGCTTGGAGATTATACATAAGTTACATAGTTAAGATTGAACTAGTATAAATTGCTCATGTGTTTCTTCCTGCTTGTCTTTTTTTTTTTTTTTTTTTTTTTTTTCCTCAGATTCTTCCTGCTTGTCTTGAAGCTCACTATTAGGAAATATATTGTAATTAATATATAATTAATTAGTATCTCTATCAATAAGGGATTATAGGAAATCATCATTTAGAGCCATTAACATTGAGGTTCTCCCCTCTTGTATAAATACATATTGTCTATATATGAATATTTATTTACATGATACCAGAGCCATACATGTTTTAGGGTTTCTTTCTTTCTTTCTTTCTTTTCTTTTTTCTTTTCTTTTTTTTTTTTTTGGTATTTTTCCTGCACTGTTTAGGTACTATTTGGGGCACAATTTCGCACAGTTTTGGCACACTATTCACTCGTACTGTTCAGCACACTCTTTCACACTGTTCACTGGTACTGTTCACCATGTCACAGTCAATATAAGAAATTGTGTGGGTATTTTAACTCATGAAGGAAACTGGCATCACACGACATCACCTACAAGATTCTGGTGTGACAATAAAGCAGCACTTCATATAGTATTGAACTCTGTGTTTTATGAGTGTATGTCTGTCACTTTATTCATGACAATATTAAAGAGAATGTTGTATCGAGCACGTGCGATCAAACGACCAACTAGCAAATCTTTTAACAAAAGCTTTAAATGGGACATAGGTGTAGCTAGTATCTTTGTAACAAGTTGGGTATTATCAATATATATACTCCAATTTGAAGGGGAGGTTAGGAAATATATTGTAATTAATATATAATTAATTAGCATCCCTATCAATAAGGGATTATAGGAAATCATCATTAAGAGCCATTAATATTGAGGCTCTCCCCTCTTGTATAAATACATATTGACTATATATGAATATTTATTTACAATGGTACCAGAGCCTTACAAGTTCTTGGGTTTTTTTTTTTTCCTGCACTGTTTAGGTACTATTTGGGGCACAATTTCGAACAGTTTTGGCACACTATTCACTCGTACTGTTCAGCACACTCCTTCACACTGTTCACTGGTACTGTTCACCATGTCATAATCAATACAAGAAATTGTATGAGTATTTTAACTCATGAAGGAAATCGGCATCACACGACATTACCTGCAAAACTCTGGTGTGACAATAAAGTAACACTCCATATAGTATTGAACTCTGTGTTCCATGAGTGTATGAAGTACATTGAAGTTGTCTGTCATTTTATTCATGACAAGATCAAAGATAATGTTGTACTAAGCACGTGCGATCAAACGACCAACTGGCAAATCTTTTAACAAAAGCCTTAAATGGGACATAGGTGTAGCTAGTATCTTTGTAATAAGTTGGGTATTATCAATATAATTTGAAGGGGAGGTTAGAAAATATATTGTAATTAATATATAATGAATTAGTATCCTCATCAATCGGGGATCATAGCAAATCATCATTAAGAGCTATTAATCCTTTATCTATAAATACATAATGTTTGTACATGAATATACACAACTTTCAACTTTCAACTTTCAAACTATTTGTTTACAGTCACCAATAATATCTCCTGACTTTTGTCCTTGTTGATTAATTAAGTTTTTCATTATTTTAAAATTTTAAAAATAATCTAATTCATTCCCCTTGGGTAAAGTCTGACACTAACATAAAGAATATTTATAATTTCATTTTTAGTACCTAAACCAACCCTAGCAAACGCAATTAATTATATCTAGGTTTATCAAAATTAGACACTGCTCTTAGCTACGAAATCATAACTTCATATAAGCTTATGCATTAAAAAAAAAAAAAAAAAAAAAAAAATTGTAAGAAGAAACACCGTAACGTACTCACAATTACTAGATATAATTCCTCACCTCCTTAAACAGATAAAAAAATTTACCTTTTCCCTCTGGCCCTTGCATTACATGTTTCTCTTTTACATATTTTTTAGGTGTTTGTCTCTCTAATTAGAGGGTTGAAACATTTTTTTTAATTTTTTATATATTCTATTTATTTAGATTAAATTATATGTTGCATTCTGAAATTTTTTTATACCAAATATATCAAATTAATTAATTTTCATGATCTTGGTGTTACGAGAAAATATTTCTGAATACGGGATTAAAAATTAATTAATTTGAGATATTGAGTGTAAAAAAATTTCAAGATGCAACATATAGTTTAATCTAAATAAATAGAATATATAAAAAAAATTTAAAAAATGTTTCAACCCTCTAATTAGGGGGACAAACACCTAAAAAACATGTAAAGGAGAAGTATGGAATGTAAACCACTCTTCTTACCTTCTTCAGTTTCATATTTATTCTTTTCATTATTTCATTGGAAGGTTTCAACTTTTCTTTTTTAAATTAAATCCCCCCAAAATTCATCTGTGTTATAACTTTTTCTCACTTCATTCATCAGCACACCAGGTCAGCAACATGATGGGACATTTTAACTTTGGGCTTTATCCATGGTCTCTCTTCTCCCTCTCCCCATGACAAAAATTTATTTGGGTAAAGTATACATTTGTCTTTTATATTTACTTACAGTATCGTTTTAGTCCTTAAGTTTGTAAAGTGCATGTTTGGTCTCTTAATGTTAACACCATTAGTAGACTTAACGGAAAATACTTGATCGGGAGTTTTAAACGATGGACTGTGCAATTAAATCTTGACTAAACATGCTTATATATTAGTATTTTAATAAATTAATATTTTAAATCCTATTAATTGAAAAAAAAATTAATCTTTACAGACTGTTTTGTGGTTTTTCACAATTTGTGAAGATTAAATATATTTGTTTGTCGAAGAAAATTAAATATTTTTCAATTAATAAGATTTAAAATATTAATTTATTAAAATACTAACATATAAGTATGCTTAGTCAAGATTTAATTGCGACCAAACATCGCTTAAAATTGTTAAGTCGGTATTTTCCGTTAAATTGACTTACGTGTTAGCATTAAGGGGACCAAACGTGCACTTTACAAACTTAAGGGACTAAAATGATATTAGAGGTAAACATAAAGGACCAAATGTATACTTTAGCCAAAATATATTTAGTCTTCAACAACGAAGATAGTGGTCCATTTTATTTTCAAGACGGGATTATAGCCAAAATTAAAAAAATGTACCCTATAGTCCCTATTAATTTTTGTTCAATTAAATTTTTTATGTTAATAAATAAGGAAGATATAAGGAAGACAACAGTTCACTTCTAAAATGCATCATACAAACTCTTTTAATCCTTATCTCCACATGTTCATTCTTATTTACAATTGGTCATGACAAAAGCATTTTAATAATGAAAATTCCAGCAAAAATCAATCACAAAATAGTAGAAATACATTGCAGAATTGAAACTTATCAATAACCAATAACCCTTTATGTGGACTTTCATTTTTATATGACCAAAATTTCTTTTACAATAGATTTATAATAAGGGTCAAAATGATATGTTATGAGCATTATATAAGATGTTAACCTAATTAAAGTGTAGAAATTGACTCTATATTCAACTATTCATCCTTATTTTTCAAAAACTCAACTCTCTCTCTCTCTCTATATCCATCTTACAACTGTTTTTTTGTTGTGCAACATAAAAGAAAGTCCGCTCTGTAATTCGGTTTTGTGTGGGGAAATCAATCACTCGATCAGATTCAAATGTATGTCTATTTTCTTCAAAAGGATGCCAAGCAAGTGGCCAACGAAGGTCGCCGCACTGAGGCGAACCATAATTCATTAATGGTGCCGTCAAGATTGAAGAAGGAAAAAGATAAGCTTGTTGACTTTTTGAATTAATTTAAAATAATTAAAGACTTGGGCATTCAATTGTCCCTTTCATACAATATATTCAAACATGCATGGCACATTCTTCAATCAATTTTAATCTTTTTTTTTTTTTTTTTTTTTTTTTCCTTTGGAGATTCTCCGATATTCTTGTTTGATTTGATTCTTCAATTCATTAATTATTGATTTTTGACTTACGTGTTTACTCCAATTTATTATTAATTTTTTGGCTATTGCTTTTTTAAGATATTTTTGGTCCATTAACTTTATAAAGTACTTTTAGTGTTTACTCCACAGAAAATGTTTATTATTATTATTTTTGTAATTAAATTTTAAAAAATTAAAAAATATAAAAATTTGTATAATTTAATGCTTTATTAGTCATCATTTGAGCTCATTTGCGTCATCATTTTCTATTAGCAATATTATTAACGCGATGTTAAATTTTAGGACCAAAAGTATACTTTGGCCTATTTTTTTTTTTTTTAAAAATAATAATACGTAAGCCTATGTAATTTTACCTCACTTAAGTTGAATCCTTGTATTATTTTTATTGCACTCTTATGGTTTCATGAATTATATATATAGATATTGACCCATATACTTATAGTTTATTAATTTGTATAAGAAATTATATTAGTAATTCATGACATGACTTTCATTTAAGAAAATCAACATATATCCGGGAATTTGCCCCATAAATTTAAATAAAATAAAAATCATTCAGCATATATAGACGCAAGGTAGGGACTAGAGACAATTATTACTATAATATTTTTTATTCTTATGTTGATAATAAATAATTTCTATTCCATAATTTTTTCTAAGAAAATATCTTTTTAATTTGTATTTTGTATCGGTATTTATATCAAACTTAATTAACATATTATGAGCATATATATTGATTAAAACTTATAATTGAGAAAATTGTAAGGACCCTGTAAAAATCTAAATTACATATCAACTTTGAAGAATGAAGACTCAATTACTCCAAAAGATAAGCTTTTTTTTTTCGACCAATCAAAATATAGGCTTTTTTCGGCCATAGGCATTTTACTTTAATGAATTAATTAATAATAATTAAAGACTTGGCATTCAAATGTCCCTTTCATGTAAAAAAAAGGCCAGCTTGGCTCTACAAAGCCGAACTTTCATAAGCTAGGGCTTAAAAGAGGATGGACTAAAGGAAAATAGTCATTTTTTGAGGCCCCCTTGAGCATCGACCTAGTCACTAAATCTTTTACTAATTTTTTAGTTTGTTTTTTTTAAGAAATAAAATTAGAACAACTAAAATCCTAATTTAACACATAAATGTTGTCAAAATTAAGGTATAAATGATATGTATCATACAACAAATAAACACAGTTACTAAATCATAATTAAAGGTAAACTACTATCTACATAACACAATTACATATAATTGATGAAAAGACTTAATAAAATTAAAAATACTTCTTATAAATATATCTTGAAAAGTGTAAGTAATTAACAAAATAAAAAATATAAGATATAAACAAAACAATCACTAGAAAATAACTAAAAAAATGTAATAAGAAATATCTTTTATAATTTTTTAACTTTTAGAATTCTTAATATAAGATGTTCTTATGATACTTAATTCTAAAAAAGATAATAACGATTAAATATTTGTAATATCATTAACAAAGTATAAAAAATCAATAATATTATTATCATAGAAATATATATATATATATATATATATTATATATATATTTTAAAAAAACATACAAGCCGCCCTATAGAGCTAGCTATTTTAAGACCACTTTCACTTTTAAGACAAAAATATTAAATCCGACCCTTACAAATTCAGGGCCTGAATAGGTTGGCCTAATGTTTTACCAGCTCTACTTTCATGCAATATATTCAAATGACACACTATTCAGGCCAATTTCTAATCTATTTTTTCCTTTGAAGATTCTCCTATACTCTCCTTTAACTTGGCCATTTCAGTTCATTAATGATTGATTTATAAGGAAAATACATTGTTATGAGTCCCACATCAGGAAATCTCATAAGTAGAGTAGGGTCTATAAGTTCAAGGGGCTCTCCCTCCCAATATTCTAGTCTTCTGGGATAGGCTCTCCCTTTGGGTTTGTGATTATCACATTTTTGCTATCATTGAGAGCCCAATATTCACGAAAAGGGCTACCCACAAGGGGTTCTACCAACAGGAGGCCGGGTGAAGTGTCGTGGTGTAGAGCTGCTGGGACGTCGTCTTTTAAAGGGGTGACTATATTATGAGTTCCACCTTGGAAAAGCCTCACAAGTGTAATGTGGTTTATAAGTCAAGGGACTCTCCCTTCAAATAGGTTAGTCTTTTGGGATAGCTCTTCCTTAGGGCTTGTGATCATTACATTAATGCTTTCATCGAGAGTCCAATGTTCACAAAAAGAGCTACCCATGGAGGGTTATGACTGGCAGGAGGTCGAGTGAAGTGCCATGGTGTGAAGTCGTTGTGGGCGTCATTTCTTAAAGGGGGTGACTATGTTATGAGTTCCATTTAGGAAGCCTCACAAGTGTAGTGTAATTTATAAGTAAATGAGCTCTCCTTCTTCTAATAGGTTAGTTTTTTGGGATTAAATTCCCCTTTAGGCTTGTGATCACCACTTACATGTTACCCTACAAAAAATTATTTTTTTAAAAAAAAAATAGTATGAAAATTATTTAATTTTACCTCATTTTTAATTAAATCCTTAATAATCTTTATCATATCCTTATAATTTCATAAATTATAGATATTGATCCATATACTTATAATTTTTTAATCTATATAAGAAATTGTATCAGTAATTGATGACATGGCTTTCGTTCAAGCAATCAACATATACACGTGAATTTATTGCCAAATGGATTTAAATAAAATCAAAATCATTGAGCATATGTAGATATAAGGAAACGATCATATTTTTATTTTTATGTTGATAATTAAATAATTTTCACTCCATAATTTTGTTTTTAAGAAATCGCTTTTTAGTTTGTATTATGTATTCGCATCTACATCAACCTTAATTAACAGATTATGAGCATATGGACTAAAGCCTATAATTGAGAAAACTGCAAAGACCCAGTAAAAAAATGTAGGGGACTGATTAAAAATTAGGTGAAACTGTAAGAAGTGATGAATTAATTTTTCTTTATTTGTGTTTAATTTTTTAATGAAACTATTATAATTTAAATAATTTTATCTAATATCTATTTTTAGTTTTATATAATTATACGATATATGATATTGTAAGGCAAATTCAAACATTGCACCTAAAAAAGTTAGGCCTTGTTGATTTTGTTTTTAATTTTTTTCTTCTTAGAATATAGTTTTATGAAATTGTTTTAAATCAGTTGAGAAGAGATAATAAAAAATAGAGTAAAATACTCGACCACCCTCCCTGTTTTACTTTAATTACACGAGACCTCCCTTCATTTTAAAAACCCATAGAAACCTCCCTTAAAATTAGAGTAAAATACTCGACCACTCTCCTATTTTGCTTTAATTACACAGACCTCCCCTCTATTTTGAAAACGTATAGAAAACTCCCTTAAAATTAAAATGTATGTTACAGAGACCTCCCTTATATTTTAAGATTTTATTTCCATCCACCCAAACCATTAGTTAACTGTTAAGTTTGACTTTTGAACTTTTTTTTAATACCAAAATGTCCCTCTTCAGTATCAGAATTATTTAAGTATATAAAACTGTTACGGACCGGCCCAAAGCCCAAGTCCGAGTGATGGCCCAATTAAGGGCATCGCCGGATCCCGACACGTATCGAGCAATCCGGAAGGAATCGATAGCGTAACTAATCCGATATATCCACATCTACCAAGATTATAGGAAGATCCGCATCCAACCCACGTGATATAATCCCGAGATACTCGCCCCCGAGATATCGGGAGCGGCCCGAGATATCCGCCACCACAAAATTCTATAAATACGAGAGGTCCACCATTAAGGTGCACATGTTCTAACTCAACCTATTTACATACGATCACACCGTGCACACACACCACCCCTCTATATCGTGCACGGTGATCCCACGCTCCCCGACTATCTACCCCATAGATACTCGGCCGAGTCCAACGATCCAATATCAAAGCACCGACCCTTATTTGGACATCGACATCTGTTTCTACACCGAACAAAAACCAAATTTATACAACCAAAAACTATTCTAATAGATTTTCTAACTTTCTAATTTGTTAGAAAATTTATTAGTTTTGATCTTATAAATTAATTTTGACTTAAAAATATAAATAAAACACATATATTTTTATCAAATATAATAAACTATATAAGTTTGAGATTTCATGTGTCATTTAAATTTCTAATTTAATAATTTTTTCACAAATATTTATAAACATATTTGATCAAGCACATGTTTATTTAAAAATTTATTTGAATATTCAACATTATGTGATATTTATAATAACCAATGCTAAAATAATCAAAGAGATAACTATTTGTAAAGATAAAAAAACTCTTAAATTATTTAAAACAATATTAGTCAAAATATAAAAGTAAAAGTAGGGATTAAATAAAATACTAAGGGTAAAAAAATATATAAAATTTATTTTTATATAAACTTCAATTAAAAAATACTATATTTTTGGAATCTTTTTAGAATATTCTTAACGGAGTAAATTATTTGGATTTAAGTGTATATTTTCAAAATAGAGGGGAGACCTATGTAATAAAGACAAAACAAGAGGGTGGTCAGAGTGTTTGACTCATATAAGAGAGGTTTATGTAACATACATTTTAATTTTAAGGGAGGTTTCTATAGGTTTTCAAAATAGAGGGGAGGTCTGTGTAATTAAGGTAAAACAGGAGGGTGGTCGAGTATTTTACTTTAAAAAATATATTTAGATGATTTTTCTAGAAATAATATTTAAGAATAAAAAAGTATAGAAACTTGTTTAAAATAATTGTTATTAAAATCAACTTCTGCGAAAATAATTGTTTTCAGCTGAAAATCAACTTCTGCGAATTCTGATCAGCAGACTCAAAAGTTAAGGAGGCTAGAAGATTTGGCAAGTTTGGTTTGAGAAGGAAGAGATCAAGCCATCAAATAAGGAAGATACAACACCTTTCTTATTTCCTAATTTCACATAACAAAAAATGATTCTACATAATAGAAAATAAGAAAATATATAAAAATTGCTCTTATTTGTTAATTTTTTTGTTTTTTTACTAAACATTTAACTGAAAATTCATTATCAAACAAGTTTTTTTGTTTTAAAAATAAAAAATTGTTTTGAAAATAGGAAATCAAATAAGGCCTAAGGGTAGTTTGAGGGGAGGGAGTGGGAGGGAAGAATATTCTTTTTTATTGAGAATATATTTTTAAAATATTGAAAAGTTTTCATGGGTTTTTTGGTAAAGAGGAGGTAAAAGATCAACCCCTCCCCTCCTTCAAACCAAACTAGCCCTAAGTTGATCTCCTGCTCAATCTAACCATCATTGATTTTATTTTTATATTTTATCAATATTTCATTTCATGCAAGGTTGGAGATCAACAATCACTACTAAAAAAATTTCAGATTAGGGACGAAATTACCAACGGAAAGAATTCTGTCGGAAATTACCCACGGAATTCCCCGGGTAATAATTCTTGACGGAAATTACTCATAGAATTTCGAGGGTAATTGTCTTCTGCCTTTTTTTTTTTTTTTTTTTTTTTTTTTTTTTTTTTTTTTTTTTTTTTTTTGCGATGGACATTTTCCGTCGGAAATACAATTACCGACGGAATTCCACGGTAATTTCAATTACCCACGGAATTCCGTAGGTAATTTCCATCGGTAATTTGACGTTTTCTTGTAATGAATCAAATAGATTTTTTTTTTTTTTTTTGTATATTTTTTATTGGAAGATTCTGACAATTTAAAGGTCATTTTTTGGTATTGGAATAATCTAAAGAACATCCATAAAAAGTGATGATGAAGAACTTTTTCCACAACAATGATCACTGTTACGTTGGTCATCCATATTTGACCCGAATCAAATGGAAGTCAAAGACGCGGTCGGGTTTGTTGTCGACGAATAAGTTCCGTTTCTCACTTCCTTTGTAAAGTGTCATTTAATTTTTTAAAACATGTTTCACTAAGAAAAGTTAAGGTATTTATCCAAGTCAACATGTTTAGGAACATGTAGAAGATGTGTTGCAAATATAAAATTGTTTAGAAATTAGAGTAAATTAATGTTGTAGTAAATAAAATGAATTAATAATATATTCTTTTAGTACTAAATATATGAAAAGATAACTAACTTATAAATATTTAAAAAAAATTAGCCGTCACAAAAAAAGATTTAAAAAATTAGTTAATTATAAAAAAATGTGTATTGGATTTTTTAAAGTAGTAATAATTTCAATAATTTAAATTGAAAATTACTTTATTGTTAAAACCCCTCTATATGTATAATCAATAAATTGTTCCTATATAGCAAGATAAGAGACATTAGAAGAGATAGCAAGATGTATAAGAAATAGTAAGATAAGAGATTGGGAGACAAGACTATCTGCCCTTCGATAAAACGTCATATAAAAGGGCATATAGTGCAATAAGCGTGTAATAACCATTTGGGTGAAGAATATTGATGTAAATCTCAGGCGCTCGCTTGTGGATATTGTCTGCTTTAGTACACACAAGGCCTCACGATTTTGTTTTTGGTTTTTGGCTGGGCCTAGCCCATCAAAACGCGTCCACAAGAGAAAGGTCTCCACACCCTTATAAGGCATCCTTCGTTCGCTTTCCTAGTCGATGAGCTTTCCTAGTCGATGAAGGACTTCACAAAATCCACCCCCCTTAGGGCCCAACGTCCTTGTTAGCACAAGGACTTGAAACTTGGCTCTGATACCAATTGTAACATCTCAGGCGCTCACTTGTGGATATTGTCCGCTTTGGCACACACAAAGCCTCACGGTTTTGTTTTTGGCTGAGCCTAGCCAATCAAAATGCGTCCATAAGGGAAAGGTCTCCACACCCTTATAAGGCATTCTTCGTTCGCCTTCCTAGTCGATGTGGGGCTTCACGCAATCCACCCCGGTGGGGCCCAGCGTCCTCGCTAGCACAATGACGCTGGCCCCAAGGGAGTGGATTGTGTGAAATCTCACATCGACTAGGAACGTGAACAAAACATGCCTTATAAGGGTGTGGAGACCTTTCTCTTGTGGACACATTTTGATGGCCTAGGCCCAGCAAAAACAAAACCGTGAGGCATTGTGTGTGCCAAAGCGGACAATATCCACAAGTGAGTTCCTGGATAAAATTAAATTTACCTTAATCTCTAGGATCACCACGTCAAATATAATTATACAATCATCTCAAATTTTACTACCAATATCTTACACAACTTCTACTAAGTCTAGTCAAAACAACAATACCAAAAATATTAACCATACTCTGAGTCACTAGATCACCAACATCTATCACCGGTGCTCTTCCATAGTTTTGCCCTTTGCATAATGATCACTACTTTGATCTCTTCCTAAACTAGAGGCAAGTCTGATATTCAAAATTGTATGCACAAAGTATAAACATTATATGACAACCACACACAGAAATCCTGAATCCACATTGTAGGGAAAAACAATCAAGCCTCGAACCAAAAACAATTTAAATGCAATAAACGTGTGTCCTAGACACGGATCACAATCATGGTACAAACATATATATATTTATATCCATACAAATACAAAGCATATGAGATTAAAGTTACTACTTGATAGATTTTTAGACTGACAACCAACTCCCAAATTCTTTAAAGGCTCGAAACGACACTTCCTATAATTATAAATAATATTCGTCACTTATGCAAATTCTCCACATTCAAATAATATTGGAATTAATTATCATTTAGGCCCAATTTATGATTAAAAGTTCTTTATTAATTTTCAAGGACACAAATTAATTAAGCTCGACTTTTATTCACTTCATTTCCAGACCTTGACCAAAAATTCATTACTTATTGTACAAATATCCAATTTAGGTGATTGTAAAGGCTATGTGACCCTTGATATATCTATTTTTAAATAAATATATTACCATCAGCTAGAAAATTTGTACAGTTCCAGAATAATTTAAATGTCACTACTGCCTAGATTAAAATTCCAAAATCATGGGTCAACTTAAAAAATTTATATCTTCACATACATAAATCCAAAATAGGCCCATGACCTATCAAATTAAGTTCAAGATATAAAATTTAAGATTGTAAACTTCATAGCCTTTAGATACTATTTACTTATCCAAAAATATGTTACAAGTTATTTGCCTCGTTGGAATATAATTCTAAGGCTAAAGTATACTTGTAATCTAATTTCAAGTTTTATATAAGGCATACTTGTGGTCCTTTATCTTTATAAAGTATATTTTTTGTCATAAAATTCTAACACCGTTAACATTGCTAATGGAAAACACTGACGTGACGAACTCAAGTGATGACTAATAACGTACAAATTTTGTATACTCTTCAATTTACCATATTTTAAATTTAAGCTTAATAACATTTAATTACATAGTCATCACTTAAGTTTACATTGTTATCACTTGAGTTTACATTTTCAATTAGTAAAATTAACGGTGTTAGACTTATAAAACTAAAAGTATACTTTATAAAGTTAAGGGACCAAAAGTATACCTCATATAATTTTATAGAACCAAAAGTATACTTTAGCCTAATTTTGGCAGATTTAGGATTTTTTGTAATTTAATCATAATGCTTCCAAAATCACTATCCAACATTTATCCTACACAACTTTTCATTTTAAACACTTTGAAAGCATCAAAATGGACAAAATCTCACTACTTCCACATGCCTTGGTCTAACTGAAAGTAAGTCATGAAAAAGATGATTAATTTTCCAAATTCACTTCACATATTCTCTGATTTTATGCTCTAGGTTGCCTTCTAACTCAGTGTTTAAGCTTAATACATTCTTTAATCCATTTTAATAATCTTAGGAAGAATCTCCTCTTAGAGTGTATAACCTCCAAATCTAACACAAACATGAAGAAATTGATCCAAGATCAACCAACATCACAAATAAGTGCAAGGAGGCCATAGGTATTGCTCACTTGACTTATACTTGCACTTGTTGAAATCATCTTCCTTCTTGATCCTTCCTAAGCATTCGGCCTCCCTTTAAAATACCATAGAAATTGGCCTTTTCAATACTTGAAGCTTAATAAAGATTGAAGAAGAGAAATTGGAACTTAAATCATAATCACTCATCTTGGTACCTTGATATTTCCTTCCTTCTTTCTATGTTTCGGCCAAACTCAGCTCTTAGTGTTCTCTTGAGTGTTTGGATGAAATCTTGCATGGAAAGAGGGATGAGAGGTGATTTATAATTGGTGGAAAAATCATCCAAGGGTACCCCTTGATAATTGTCCACAATACCCTTACATTATATATTTCACTCTTATGACCAATTGTGACTTGTCCCTTGAATTGTTTTTCCTCTCTCTTGACTTGGCCGACATATGTACATGTTTGAGCTATTTTGGTTTCCTTGAACATATGTCAAATTATTAAGATTCATTCTCTTCCCTTGCCTCTTCTTCTTGACTGAAAGTTACAAGCTATTAGGGACAATTGTACTTGACTTATGTTGACTGCTTTCTCTCATATTTTATCTTGTGTTCATACCTTTTCCTTCTTGTCTCTTGGTTGGCCAAAATTTATGGCCTTTAGTGATGCATATGTGTCCTAATTTTAATCCTTAATTTCCATGGTTAGGTGCCCCCTAATAACTCAACTTACTCCCCTATCAAAACAAGTGGCAAGAGGAATTTAATTATGTTGACTTTTCTTTTGAACCATGTGTATAAATGTCAAGCTTCATGAATTTTCCTCCTTCTTTCCTTCTCTTGGATGACCTATAGGGCCTTACATTTCCTTTTCCTCATCCCTTTGCCGAATTACATCATGCACTTAAGGCTCATTATTTGCCTCCAAGACTTGTCATCTTCCCTTGTCTTCCTTTCCTTATACTTGGCATAATCAAAATCATACACTTGTAACCTATTTAATGCATCTCTTGACTTGTTGTAATGTCATGGTTTCTTATCTTTTCTTCCCTTGGTTGGGACGACATAGGGCTGATTTTAAGAAGCCTTTGAGTCATCTTTTCCATATTAATTATAGGGATAAGGGTCTTAAATGCCATAGAAGTTTTCACTCAGGAGCACTGGTAAGACGGAAGTTTTTTTTGGACCAAAAATGCCACGGAAGTTTTCGCTGAGGAGCAATTTTGCCACGGAAGTTTTCACTAAGGAGCAATTTTGCCCTGAAAGTTTTCACTAAGGAGCAATTTTGCACTGAAAGTTTCCACTAAGGAGCAATTTTGCCCTTCTGTCCCCAAATATTAAATTTGACTACTAAATCAGTCAAAGACCACACATGTTATGCCTTGAAAAGGTCAAACTTGGAGCCAGAGAAGGAGATCCTTGAGATGTTGAGCTCAAGGCGGCCAGCATTTGTGAAGCCGAACTGGTCAAAGGGACCGAAAGGTCGATCATAAAACCCAAAGGAAGCATCACTTATGATCTAAGCAAATGATCGTCTATACAAACGTAAATATTATCACTATTGATTTGTTTCTACAACCAATTTTTGGAACAATTCATTTCTTGTTTTGCGTTTCATTTGCGTTTTGTGACAGACCTTTCAGTCCGTTTGACCAGTTCGACTTCACAAATTCTAGCCGCATTGATTTCAACATCTGAAGGATCTCCTTCTCTGACTCCAAGTTCGACCTTTTCAAGGCATGACATGTGTGGTCTTTGACTGATTTAATAGTCAAATTTAATATTTGGGGACAGAAGGGAAAAATTGCTACGTTTTGTAAACTTCTGAGGCAAAATTGCTCCTCAGCGAAAACTTCCGTGGCAAAAAATGTTACTTCCGGGGCAAAATTGCTACGTCTTGTGAACTTCCGTGACATTTTTGGTCCAAAAAAAACTTCTGTCTTACCAGTGCTCCTGAGCAAAACTTCTATGGCATTTAAGACCCTTATCCCTTAATTATATGCGCATATGTCCCTTATCATCAATTCACCATAATTTCCTAACATGACAAATGACACTTTAGGTTACAAGATGAAATTTATGACTTCCATCTTAATTTTAGCATGTCATAGATATTTAATTCATAAAGCTTCCCTTTTCTCATCTTATTGGATGGATGGGAACAAGTTTGAAGCTTCATAAAGACTCCTTATCATGTGTCAAGATGGCTTATCTTTGTAGTCTTCCATCTTTGTACACATGGCACAAATCCAAGGCTTAAGTAAAGAAGCTTATGTCTTTATGCAATTTATTACTCTTCCCACTCATCTCATATCTTGGCCGAAAATGGCCCTAGGAAAAGGGTTCCCAAATTGTCTTATATTACCCTTAGACACATGTCGATTTAATAACAATATCCTTTCATTCCTTTATTATTTTGGTTGAAATTGACATAAACAAAATGCCTTTCCAATTGCTCTTTATTGACCAATATAATAGCATCACATAGTCAACAATAATTTCCTACTTCTTGATCAATTATTACACTTAATACCATGTCACACAAAAGGTGATCTTTGTTGACATTAAGGTCATAGAACACACATATTTAGAAAATCCCACATGGTCTTTTCTATTCCATTTTTGGATGAAATTATGGTTCAAGTATTCATTGGGATATTATTCTATTAACAACTATTTCATATTACAATATTTTCCCAAAATTTAAAATTTCAAGAAAATTAAGCATTCTATGACAATTCCATTATTCCATTCTACTAGGCATATACATTGCTCCACAGAATTTTTAGCAAAGTAAAACTCAGGTTATTACAAAGACAATGGCCTATTTCTCATTCACTTTGATTCTTCGTACAAATGCCTTATACATATGGCCTTTATTTATAGGCCTCCAAACATTGAAGCCTTATACTAGGGTTATTAAGAAATAAATAAGACCATAATGGCATTAACAATGTGAAACTCCTCCAAAGTCATTAATTGGGGAGGCTATGTAGTTTAGGACATTGAAGATGAGAAATTCTAAGAATCTTGGGGGTTATGGACATCCCCATATAAAGTTTCTAACAATCCCCTTAGATGTCCAAAACAAATATTATTATGCCTCATTCAAATCTTAGTAGGAAAAACCTATTGGGACAAAAATCCAATGAAGGAAAAAAGAGTGCACAATATTTACTCTCTTTGATGTTAACATCATATCACTTTGTATTTTTGATTTTGTGCATTCCAATATCATACACTAATTTCTCAAGTGTCTTAGTTGGCAGTGTCTAGGTAAACAAATATGGAAGGTTGTGTCATCATGATGAGTGAATTTGTTGAACATCTATATCATCACTCTTCATAAAAATCATGAATGAAAAAGAAATTTCGGAGAAATATGTTTTGTTCTCTCTCTTTTGATATATTATCCTTTAAATTTAGCTATGCATGTTGTATTATCTTCACATAATACTATTGAAATATTCTGTTTTAGGGAGGAAAAAAAAAAACCACATGTTGATTCCATTTGTTGAATCATTGACCTTAGCTAAACATATTCTTGACTTTCCTCATGAACTACAATTATTTCCGCATTATTTGATGAGGTAATTGCCAATATTTGTGTTTTTTGAACGCCAAGATATAGCTACAGCTTCACGAGTAAATAAATATTCTATTTGAGACCTGTCATTGTGCAGATTTGATAAAAACCTTGCATGTATATAACAACCAATGCGATCCAAATTTATTAGAATAAAATAATCTCATATTATTGGTCCCTTGAAGTTATCAAAATATATGTTTAATTCCATTAAAATACCTTCTTTTGGAGAAGAACTAATCTTGCCAACAAATTTACAATAAATGTTATATTAGGTTGTGTTGAATTAACAAGATACATTATTGCACTTACTACACTAAGATATGGCACTTCTTGATCAATAGGTTCTTCCTTTTTTTTTTTTTTGAAGGTGAAAAGGATCTTTCTCCTTATCAAGCTATCTTACAACCATTGGAGTAGTTAATGGATGCACTTTACCTATATAGAAATGCTTTAATATTTTTTTAATATAAGTTTATTGATGAAGAAAGATCTCATTTGTTAAGTGCTCAATTTGTAAGCCAACACAAAACTTTGTTCTTATGAGATCCTTCATTTCAAATTCTCTCTTTAAATGATCAATTTCTTTTTGAAGCTCTTTAGGAGTTCCAATTATATTCAAATAATCCACATACAGAGTGATTATGACAAACTTTGATCCATTTTTTTTTTTTTTTATAAAAACAAACTTGATCATTTTTATAACCTCCTTTAACAAATACTCATTAAGATTGTTATACCATATTCTTCCAAAAATGATTTATGCAAACAAATTGCACAATCTTCTCGAAAATTCTTTCATGCTTCTGGTAGTTTAATTGATGGATTTCATATAAATTTTTGTATCTAAAGTACTGTATAAATAGGTTATAACAGCATGTAATAGAAATGTCTCAACTTTTTTGTTCATTGCTAGAATAATTAAATATCTTACAATGATTGTATCCGGTACAAGAAAATATGTCTATTCATAATCAATGATTAGCCATTGTGAAAATCCTTGTGCTACAAGTCGTGTGATAGGATCCAAATCGGTAGAGAAAAATAATCAAGGAAACTTTTCATCAAATTATGAAATCAAAATTTAATAATAGAGAAGAAGATAAATCTTTGATAGGAGATGGACAATAATTTTAAACCCATCTGACTAATAAAGCCATAAGAGAATCGCCCAAATAAGAGAAATATTTCTCTATAAATCTTTACATATTTTTAGACAATTTTTACATGTATTGAGCCTCAATATTTTTAGGAAAAACAATATAATAATGACTCCTTAAAAGTACTTCTAAAACTATCCTATCAATATACAACTCAGATAATGAGAGTAACTAGCTAAATAAATAATATTAATTACCTAACCCACCAATTCTAAGGACCACTTAACAAATCAGAAAATATCCTAAATAGTATTAATAAATAATTATTCCTAATATTTCTCTAGCTTCTCAAATCACCTGCTATCCAACACTATTCGGTACTCTATTGTTGTACTTTATATCTAACAACCTTATTTTTCTCATTTTTTTTGCACAAATAATTATCTATATTTGACAGGTTTTACACCATTTGGTATTCAGACTACAGGTCCAAAAACTTCACATTTGAGAGTGAATTGAATCTACTTGAATTGCATCTTTCCATTTTGGCTAATCATTTATATATCTACATTCTTCAATTGATCTAAGTTCAAGATTCTCATTCTAATTAATTATTTCAATAGCAACGTTGTATGGAAATATGTTGTTGACAACTATATTTTCTCGGTTCCATCTTTTTCCTATAGTGATATACTTATTGAGATCTCTTCACTATTTTTAGAAACCTAAACCTCTTTGGAGTCTTTTAATTATCTATGTCTTGGGCCTCTCCTATAAGACTAGCCCTTAACTTGACCATCTTGATCAATTGCTCCCTTTTTTGATTGTAGGATTCTTATCTTTATTGATTGGTCAACCACACTTCACGCATGGCTTGGTTTCCTTTGCATTTGTTGGTTGTCATACTGGGACATCAATTATAATTAGAACATTTTCAGCTAAATTGTGAGCTTTGGTAATTCTCTTGAGGTTAGTGAGTGCATCTGGCAGTTGATTTTCAATATTTTGCAAATGAATTATTTTTTGAACTTCAAGTTCACACTGTTGTTGTGTACGAGGATCTTGATGAGACAATGATAATATTTTCCATGTACTCTATTTTTCCAGCTTGTTATTAACTCCCCCTGATACTGGAAAAATTGTTTTATCAAAATGGCAATATTCAAAACGTGTCGTTAACAAATCTCTAGTTAATGATTCAAAATACTATTATAAAAGGAAATTCATAACCAACATATATTTCCAATCTTCTTTGAGGCTTCATTTTTTTGCATTGTGATGGAGCAATATCAACAAATATCGCATATCCGAAAATTCTAAGATAATAAATATTTAGTTCTTAATCAAAAGTCAATTGTAATGGGGAGAATTTATAATAATTTGTTGGAATTATACGTATAATTGTTGTTACATGTAAAATTGCATATCCCCAAATTGAGATGGGAAGTTTTATTCTTAAAAGCATCAGTCTGGCTATCAATTGGAGGCATTTAGTGAATGATTTTTCTTGGCCATTTCAAGTGTGGATATGAGCAACAAATTATTTTTATTGTTATTTCATTTGCATGCAATAATCATTGAAAGTTTGAGATGAAAACATAATGGTATTATCAAAGATGAATTGTCTTTGATGCATGATCTAGGAACTGTACTCTTAACATAATTATTGAGCAAGTAATCTAGCAAATGCTAAATTAATATATGTTGACAAAAGCGCACATGTGACCATCTTGTAGATGCATATATTAAAATCATAAAATATTTGAACGATCCGCATTATAAATGAATTGGTCCACATTTGTCTATAGATATGCTCTAGAAGTGTAAGAGATCCAACCCTAACTTTTATCGGTGAAGCCCTGGTGTAACATCCTCCATTTTAAAGGATAATTTATTAATTATTAATTTAACTAAATTATTCATTAAAATATTTTATACAAACATTTAAGCTTTGGATTTTACTAGACCCATATTTTAAAACTAAATATTTCTTTAGAATTTGCCAAAATATCCAAAATATACTAGAATATGCCAAGTGAGCCCTAGTGACGTGGCAATATACAAGAATTCAACATGTACCAAAAAGGTGGAAGCACTACCGTTAGCAAAAGTAAGTTAAGCTCCCGAAGCCTTCCCTAATTGACTCACACAAGAACTATCACCTGAAAAATATTTGTAACCATCAATCTAGTTCATTGTAAATGCTAATATGTGCTCGTGAGGTGCCATGTGGAACATTTTAAAAAACAAAGTACTATATATCAAATTTACAAAATTATCCGATCGTAATTTTTGTATTACAATTTCTAAATCAAATTTCATATCACGAATCACATATATAACATGTCAAGCAATAGGTCGATACCCTGACAATCCTTATCACCCCCACCCTTATAACCACTGACAGGATCCATGAGCTGTAATATAATAGGTTTAGTCTTTGTGAGAAGACTGCACCAAGCTCTCCGATGATGAGGTTTAGCCCGGCTAAAGACTACATAACTCATATCGGACCATGGGTTCTCTTTCCTTAAAATATGAAAAGGTGTCACTGCCCCAAGGGCTGACCCTTAATCCGGCCAAAGGAAAAGGGTGATACCAAGGGCCCTAAAAATATCAAAGTCATCCACTGTGCACAGAGTGGTGGCATACCACGTGGTATTATATACACAATAACTTCCATCATCACTCCATATCCATCACCGCTCCACATCATCATAATCTTGGCATGTATATATAAGATTTCGAACATGATTTGTAAAATAATACATTGTCTCATTAATCATTAAGATGACAATATTATTTCAGTTCAACAAACCATAAAAATATATTATCCATAACACATCATTCCAAAATAAATCCCACTAGGCAACTTCATTACCAACGTAGTTTCATAGATTTATATAATTAAAAGTCACTCACAAACATCATACAAGCAAGTACAACAAATAGAAAGTGGTTATCTTAATTTCTTGACATAAGAACTAAACTTGAGAGAGATCAAATCCATTCTAAAAATAAATATATAATTATACGTTAATAGAATTAACAAAAATAATCACTAGTATAAAATAATTAATTAATTAAACTATTATCTCATTTTAGTTTTCCTAGAAAATAACAAATTTATCCATTCCTCAATTTTTAACTTAACACTAACTTTTATAAGTATAACCCAATTTATCATATAATCTTAAAACCTCCACATAATCAAAATCATATCAACTCTAATTTAAAATCCTAAATCCCAATTCATAATTTTATATGGTTCAAGATTTAGCAAAACTAACTGATTAAATCTTTAATAATACCTCTAGCAATCCAACTAAATGCTTAAATCCTCATTTAATCGGTAAAAATATACTATATGACATAAATCCTAAATTCTTGTAAATAGAAAAATGAATTTAAATTTTCACAAAGAACCAACTAACAAATCTAAACCGATTAAAGTTATTTATTAATCATGCTCTACATATATACAGTCTTCTATTATCAAAACTCAAAATTTTACCAAAATTCTAACCCCAAAATTTTCACTAATCAATACTATATTACTCTCATTAGAAAGAGAAAATGTGTAGATTAACTTTCATGAAAAAAGTTTATTGAAAAGAAATTAATTTAACTACCTAAATGATCTTATAAAATAAATAACATACCTTAAAATATCCTTTCTTGACCCTTCTTTTCTTCCTTCTTTCCTCACCCTCTCAATTCTGCGCCCTCACTCACCGAAAACACACACACTACACACACATATATATAGGCAAGAGAATGACGGTGGATTTGAAGACTTATTGCCTAAGTATATATTAGGTGTCCCTAATATAATTATGATGCCACCGTTTTTACAGTCTTTTTTTAAAAAAAAAAAAAAAAAAAAAAAATTCCATCTTCTTCATTCTTCCACAAGCCACGTACCATCTATCTTTTTCTTTTCTTTTTTTGAAATGGAGGAAATTACTACAAAAGCCCCAACTTTATTTTTATTTATTATTATTATTATTATATATATATTTTATCAACAACAATAATAATAGTATTATTTCCACATCCTTCTTCTACTAATTTCTTTTTACTATCATAAATGATATTTTAAATAAAAACATTTATTTCAATAATTACATAATAAATTCATGTCATGATTAATTAATTTTTCTTATTTGTAATTAAATCTTAATATAAAAATTAGAATGTTACACCTGGTAATTAATTTTGCCTTGAGAACAAGCAATGCATGAGGAGTTGAGGAATGTTTTGGCTCTTCAATGAATGTCTACGTGAGTTTTCAATAATTCTTCACATTATAGTTGATCCGGGAAGGCCTAACCAGTTATGGAGAACAATAGATGTATTTTTATCATTAAGCTTCTAGCTTATCAAAACATTTGTCTTAATTATTCTTATACTTGTATAGTTCAAACTAGAAGATAATGTAGGTAATTTTTTTAGGACACATTTTTCTCCATACCTAACCATTGTAATATGTAGAATATTGTTCTTATAGTCTCAATATGTGGTACCCATTCAATGGATATTTTAAAAAATCAAGAAATTTCTTTGAGAATTTTTTTCCCTTTAGATAATATTATAATTGCTCTTCAAGAGCCTTCAATTAGTTTTGTATTACACCCTCTATGATATTGATAGTTGCACTAATTATTGTTAGGCGTGAAAATATTTTTTTTAATCTCTAAGTATACGGTGTGTGTTGTAGCACTGTCTATGTGGGATATATCTTCATTCTTGTGTCCAAGGATAGAAACATCCATATTCTTCATCAAAAAGGTAAGAAATGCAATCCTTATTAAAAAAAGAAAACAAATGTATTAAAATAGATTCAAAATAAATTATAAGTAATAATTGTAACATCCTAAAATTTATAGGATAGATTGATGGAAATTAATCTACCAAGAAAATATAGTATAGGAGTAAAACTTTCTAATGTAATAATATAACAATTTTTATTATAATATATAAATATTAATATATATATATATATATATGTGTGTGTGTGTATATATTGAAAACGTGGTCGGCATTGATTAAAAGGGGAGGGAGCAAAAACATTTCACCAGAACACTTTACGTCTTTATCCCTTTCCCCCAAACATTTCACCCAACCCCCCATTTAACCCCCCAACCACTCTCATTTTCACCCAAATTACCCTCCTCCCCAACTACTAGAAATACGCACCTTCGGGTGCATATTCAAACAGACCAATCCAAGTGTGAGAAAAAAAATAAAGAGAGGAGAGAAAGAAGAAGAGATGGAAAGCGTAGAGATAATTATTTGGGGATACTAGTAGTTGCTTCTTGGTGATTACTTGGGAATTAGCGAGTAACAGGTAACTCTGAATATTCTTCCATATACTTTGTGAATTGTGTATGATTATAAATTATACTTTTTATAGACTGATTTATATGTATATGTATTATAATATTATTATTATGAAAACTGAATATTACAGTTTTGTACCCGCAAAAATTACAGTTTTGCGCCCAAAAAAATTATAGTTTGTGCCCAGCAAAAATTACAATTTGCCCCTAAATTTCAAAAATGACAGTTTAGTCCTGAATTTCAAAATGACAGTTTAGTCCTTCGAATTTCAAGAATGACAGATTGGTCCGATGAGGTTTTATGATATGTTTGGTTTACCTTTTTATGATATTTGATATAAATGGAAGCGTGTTTAATATACTTTATTTTATTGAAATAATTATCATGGCAGCTGTATGTGATGGGTTGAAGTAAGGAGGAATTTAAATAATAAGATTTATTTATGTCACCACTTGGTGCACAATGGATGATACTTGTCGTGGTCCCATCTTTCATGTTTTCCTTTGGCGGGATTACATTAGAGTTGTGAGACACATGACACCTCCTTAGTTGTTATTTTTAAGGAGGGGAGCCATAGTCCATATTTAAGCTCTATACCTTTGGCCGGGTGTATCTTAGGTTTTGGTGAGCTTGGAACCATCCAAATCAAATGAATGAGTTTAAATGGACTATATATTAACCTATGGCTCCAGTCAGCGGTACAAGGATGGACGGTGATATAAGGGAGACTGCATATTGCATATTGTATAATTGTATAGTTCACAATTTGACATAATGATGACTACTTTTGAAAAAGAATTTTGTATAAGAAATTATGACTACTTTTGAATAAGGGAGGACGATGATATAAGGGAGGCTGCATATTACATATTGTATAATTGTATAGTTCACAATTTGACATAATGATGACTACTTTTGAAAAAGAATTTTGTATAAAAAATTATGATATGTACAAATATATATATGTAATAAACTCCTACTTTTTGTCATATATAATTTGCTTGTGTAAAGTAGAAACTTTCAATAGTTACTTAGACGTGAAATCTCATCTTATATTAACATTTTTCAGGTGAACATTCTAGTAGGGAGTAAGGGAAGACACCTATGGAGTGAGCTTTGAAGGCTTTTTCGTACTCCTGTAGCTTATGTTATGCTATTTTTATTTGTCATGACCCTAAGACTTCCGCTTTGTATTTAACTCTGACATATTTTGGAAACTTATTTTGACTTTGTACTATGAATTTTATTTGAAATAGTTATGTAATTTTAATGATTTGGATATTGATAATCCCTGTTGGAGATATTTCAAATATTTTAGCCAAGTTTTTGGATGTTAAATTTGCGGTGTTACAATAATGCTTTTATTACAAATGGAAACGAGAAAATTAAAGTATTACAAATAAAGCATAAATTGGATGAGAAAAACAAAATAAACCTTAAACAAAAACTTTTTTATTATTTTTCCAACCAAACTTGTCTAATCAAGATTATCAAAGAAATCAGCCATTTCCAAGTGTGTCAAAGCATCAAGGCCATTAATATCATCTATCTCAATGATATCATCATTCTTATGTGCCTCAATATCATCATTTCGGGGAAAAAAAAATCAAATATCTCCACATTATTAGCATTTCTTTTCTTATAGCGGCTTGATAAAGTTTTTTTAGATACTATATTTGACTTACTCTCATGTATGTCCAGTGTATAACAAGTACATGCTAGGTCCCTTCGTAACCTTGTGAACACACTCGAACATTGATTTTCAATAGCTCTTGAAGGACAACTTTTGTCCTTTTTTGGACCTTCATTATATTTTTCTTCTAGTGGTATATTGAGATCATAATTGTTACTTCCACTACTATGATGAAGGTAATTACTACATCCCCTACCATGACCCTTTCAAGTTATCACCCTTATACCACGTGGCGCGGGAAAGACTGACCCATCTCAAGTGAGGTGAATGAACTGCTTTTGTTGTCTCTTTAGAAACTCCCTTTTCTAGAGACTACGATCGCAACCTCACCCTAGTAATAATCATGAGTAACCACTTCACCTTAGGGAATTGAGCAAACCTAGTGGGACGAATCTGAAGATTTTTCATCAACTCCTCATTATTTTGTTCAGTCACAAGAAGACATGAGATTAACTCAGAATATTTTTGTAAAACCCTTCTCATGATATTTCTACTACAAGAGCAAATTTGAAGCATGAAAGGTGAACAACATTTTCTCTAATTAGTCATCATCAATTATTTTCTCATCAAATAATTTCAATTGAAAATTAGTTTAAAATAAAATCTTTTAGCCTTAAATGTATCCATTCATAACGAGTTTTGAGTAAAATCACCGTTTTCTACTGATCATACACTACTTCTTTCAAATTATTCCATAGTTCCAATGCATATTTCAGAATTAGGTATTCAATTTTCAACCTTTCATGGAGATGGCGGTGAAGGAAAATCATGGCCTTAACCT
Organism: Acacia acuminata; assembly: GCA_019022655.1. Classification (NCBI taxonomy): domain Eukaryota; kingdom Viridiplantae; phylum Streptophyta; class Magnoliopsida; order Fabales; family Fabaceae; genus Acacia; species Acacia acuminata. Next base: position 3,278,603 of record JAFJYI010000053.1, on the reverse strand, counting down.
TATCTTAGCTAGTCACTTCTTTTCCAGGTAAAATAGGCCATTAGCATCTATATGGATTTCAACATCTAATACCCAAGGCAAATAGTTTTCAAGAGCAGTAAACTTGAGTTTAATAAGATTTGTCATGGTTCAAACTAAAACAACAATAATTAAAGTTATGATTAAGTTGATGAAAAGTAAAGAATAATGCATAAAAATATTAAAATTCACAAATCATTTATAAATAAACATTTTACCATTAAAAAAATCATAAATACGTCACACATTGCTATGGGATCAATTAGAAATAGAGCTTCAAGAATACAATCATGATTCATGTAATCAAGCAAAGAAATCATGCATATCATCATACAAGCATAAATACCAAGCGCAAAATGGTTGTAAGTTCACTATCTTTTAGCCTTGCTATTTCCTCTTTGTTTCCTTGCTTTCATAACTTGATCCACCATAACCAAGCCTTCAATTATTTTTCATGATATCCATTGACCCTAAGCATATGCCATGAAGTATTTATTAGAATTATTAGAACCATTAAACATGTCGTCAACTCTTGACAACTTAATGTAATATCCTAAATTTTGGACCCTGAGAATTGAGGATAAGCCTAAAATAGGCAGAAGACTAGACCCAGTTTGGGAAGAGTCTTAAGAATGTCGAGAGTTAGAAAGCCTTTTTGGGACTAAGTAATTCGGTCATGCGGGTCGGTGGACCTAGTAAGTATAAGCCATAAAATTAAAGTGCCAATGAAAGAGGGACACAAAAGGCCTATTTGGTGTAAATCCGATTGGAAATGATGCCGCCTAACTATGTCCTGAGGTGTAGGACAATTAGTTAAGCAAAAATATGCCGATATAAGTAAGTAAGTGTCATTTCCAGGGCAATCATGGATGTCCTACGTTTTTGAAGAAAATAAGAAGGGGGAGAGAGAGAGAGAGAGAGAATGTGTATCTGGACCAAGTATAGAAGGATGAGTCAGTAATAGTAATGCTATGTTGGACACGTGGCATTTTAGGGTCAGAAGTTGAATTATCGAGTATCACGTAGTACGAGGTGGTTATGAGATACTGAAGTATGGGTTTCTTGATCCTCAAGATACTATATTCCGTCCACCTGTGGTCAGGGGGAAAAGACCGTTAATCCGCACCCACATAAGTCCAGTTGAAAGGAACAAGTTACAAGGAAAGGTGTAACCGACAAAAAGATGCTACGCGGGACCGGTTAGGGTTTACCGGAGTCGGGCCTAGACCCCTGGATACAGAGGGAGGACGAAATTGGTAGGCCAAAGGAGAGAGAAAGTGACTTGGAGGAAAAGAAAAAGGTCACATCATGTAATTATGAAGAGAGAGAATGTCACATCATGTAATAATGAAGAGAGAGAAAATAAAATAATCAAAATTAATCCGGACCACACAATTTGAATCTGACATGACCAGTTGAAAGACAAGTAATTATGACCCCACATGGATCATTAATGGCGTAGATTTGGGTAGATTTGTGGGTCCCACTGGCTTGGAGAGAAAGCAGTGCAAAATGATCGTTATACCCCTACAGTATTAATTTAATTATTGGACGGAAACCTACCCCTAAAGTCACCATCAAGGGCAATCTTGGAGTCTGAATTTTAAGGGCTAAGATGGTGCCACATGTCTTGACCAGAAGAATCTGGAATGCCCTGGATAAGAAGACTCTGGAATGTCTTGGAGAAAAAGCCAGTGAAAATGACCATTTTACCCCCTGAGGTGTCATTTAATCATTGGACAACTTTTTTAACCCTGGAGACTATATAAGGACACCTCCTACCCATTTTTGGCTGCCCTAGCACGTGTTCAAGAAGGAGAGAAGAGAGGGAACATCCAAGTCTTGGTTTAGGAGGAAGAGATGGTCATACGCAACCAAATATTTAAGGTAATGCTGCACCAACAACTTCGTGTTTCTTGTTTGAAGTTCTTGCCCTATGGTGTTTTTCATGGATTTTCAATAGGATTCTCATATTTTTGAGGTTTCTATTGAGTCTTAAACGTGATTTTGTATGGGGATAAGTAGGATAACCTTTTTCTAAACCCGAAAGGCTTAAGTCTTCCAACTACAAAAATCTGCTGACTTAGGTGTTTTCTGGGAAGCGTGTGTTTATCGATTGTTTTAACATAGTAAATGGACTCTTTTTACTTTGAAATTTTACATGATGAAAGTAGACATCCTGAGGATAATTTTTATATAATATTTTGTGTCATTTGGAGTTTCAAATCAAGATATGTTTATTGTTGAAAATGACCTAAAAACCTGGACTTTCCTCTAGACCAGCGGATCGGTTTTGCAAAAACGAAAAGGATAAGAACCTGGAAGACCTTTGAAATTATTTTTATGGTGAACTAGACATTCTAAGGGACGTCAATATGATTTTTCTAGAATTTATTAAAAATCAGCGAAGTCGGGTCAGAAATTCTGGAAATTTTTGGTATTAGGCGAAATTCATGAAACCTAAAGTAAAGGTTGTGTTTGTTATTGAAAGCATGGTATTTCGTTGTTAACTAGGGAAGTAATGCATGTGGAGCCTAGTTCTAACACCGAAGAAGAGTTTGCTATTCGCAAGGAGTGCCAGGTAGTAACTGTTAATTCACGTATTCTATGTTGCTGTTGTATGTCTATTCTCCATGATTGAGGATGCAGGGCTGTAGGGCCTGGTGGACGGTGTGTCCTTAGGTCGCTATCGAGCCCGAGATGCATTCGGGGTAGTTGGGGTTAAACTCCCTAGCTATTATTGTAATACCCTAAAATTCCTATTTATCATAAATACTATATTTTGATAAATAATACATATTAAATAAAGGTGAATATGTGTCTCAAATTAGTAAAAATCATTGATTATAATTTCATATTGGAATGAATTAACACATGAATAATTATGAGACTACAATTAAGGAAAATAAAATGTGTCATAATTAACACAAAAAAATAAAATAAAAAAATAGAATTTATAACCATGAGTGGCAAGAAAGTAATACTAAAACACTTAAATTAAAGGAAATTAGCAAAAAAAATTGGGTAATTAAACTTGCACTAATTAAGATGATTTGCATAATTCTTCATATTAATTAGAATCAATTAGAAAGCATCAAAGAAGGGCTGATTTAAATAAGAAATTAAGGGCCAAAGATGAAGGATTAAAGCTTACTTATTAAAACACTAAAGACCATGATTTAACTAATGAACCAATCCTACAATTGAAATTGTAATTAAGGGAAATATAAATGCTTGGTCTCAATGCTAATTAAAGGTTAAGTAATATGCCCCAAAAGTCAAAGAAAGAGGCGCTGCACATGGGGGGCTTTTTAGATGATTAAATGAATGAGATATTTAATAAAAAGCACAATGAAAGGGCTGAGTGTGGGAGGCATGTCGGCATGCAATTAAATGGAGGGGATTAAACTTCAAAAAGTCTATTTCTAATCCAATGGTTAGGGTGAATCTTGGTCACATTTAAATACCAATTGTGTCCCTAATTTTTTTCCTATAAATAGACCCCCAACCTCTTCACAATTCTTCACACCACCACCAAAAACACCTATGATCCTTTGATTAAGAGAGTGAGAGTGAGAGTTCTCTTGGAGCTAGAAGGAAGGAGCAAGGTTCTTCAAGGGTAAGTTCCTAGTTCTTGAGCTTTAGTCTTTAGTTTTTAGTAAAATGTTGGTTTGATCTAGAAATTGGTAGCATAAATTCCCATGATTGTTTTTAGGCCTCATTGCATTGAAAGATGCTTGACGAGGTAAAAACATGTTGGAAAATAATTTTTGGGATTAATGGAACAAGATAGAGTAAGGTAGGGAATTGTTGGGGTTTTAAAATCAGTCAGATAGAGGGCATTATTTCATGTGTAAATTTATCTTCAAAAATTATGAAATAATTCATGGTTATACTAGACATGTATAGTTTTCTATTGATATAACATATGTATCAATTAGAGGTCTGTAGAAGGAGATAACAATTCCTAAAGTTGGGCTACGTTTTCTGAAATTCTGGGCAAGGGTTGCAAAACGTAAAACTGGGAATGATTCCCATGTTTCCAGAGAACACCATTATTTTTTTCTCAAAAATAGACATGCTAAAGTTTCCGGGGAATTTTACGTAACCTCATTTCGATTTTTTTGGAATTAATAATGATTTTTCAAATTTAGCAAAAATTCTGCCCAAAAATGCTAAAGCAGCGTTTTTTTAAACAAATGGATATAATTGGAATAACAAATTCACTAGGGGTAAAAAGGGTCAATAGTGGCTAAAATACCTCTTAGAATACTATTTATAAAGGAATAATGCGGTGAATACTATTATAGGCTATCCGAGGAAACGTATCGACAGACGAATGTATAGCTAAACTCTACAGACTAAGGTACGGACGCGTATTGTAACTCTAACTCTGATGCTTCTTGTATGCATGTATGTGATGGAATGATTCATGAAGTGATGGGCAAGACTAGGTCTTGGGTGATGCACTGTGACTTAGGTAACCTGTTATACATTCAGCTTTATACGGGGTATAGTCTTGATAACGCCGTTGAGTTTTCCTAGCGAGGACACGAGGAGGAGGCACCGGGTTAGTGCAAACGTGGATGACTTCACATGTGCTGTGTGCTATGTACTGTTGTTGTGTTGACATTACATATGCTGTGTGCTTATGTATTGTTATAACCTTACATGTGATGTGTGCTATGTATTGGTTGATGTTGTAATGTTATGAATGTCTGTCGTACATATATTGTTATACTTAAGCATGAGGTTAACTGTTACCTGAGGTCCAATGGGTATTGGATCTCAGCACTTACTATAGCATCAGGGTCTGGAGGACCGAGGGCCGACGACAAGGGTAAGCAGCCTGCGTAAAGACTTGTCGGAGATTTTATTTTTGAGCTGTGTATTACTTCAGAATACTGGGATAATTGTACAACTATTAATATATTCAGCCGGATACACTGCAGCTAGTTTGTAACCAAATATTTATCAGTTACTCACTCTTTTTAAATTGCTCCGATGCTCTACTTTGATAAAAATATTCATTCCGCTTTTGAAAAATGGGGTGTTACAACTATGTTTATCCTAGCACTGAGGATGGTGTCCAGGGTCTGTCTTGAGAGACGACTCGACAGTACACAGGCGTCCAGGGTCGATCTTGAGAGATGGCTCGACGATACACAGGCATCCGGGGTCGGTCTTGAGTGACGACTCGAAGGTACGTAGGGCGTCCGGGGTCTGCCTTGTGAGGCGCTCGACGGTACGCGAGCGTCCGGGGCTTGCCTTGGTAAGGAGCTCGACGGTACGTCGTTGTGGTTGTGGTTGTGATGTGATTATGAATGCATTTATGATATGTGATTCGATTTCCTGATTATGGTCACTTGCATGCATTGTATACATATTGTACTTGAGTTTAACAATTACTCTGGGGTTCAACTTTGAACTCCAGAACATTTTGAAGACACAGGGGTAAGGTAGTAGCGGCTGGAGGACTTGAAGAAGGTAGGGCTTGATGCAGAAAAATGAAGAAATAGAAGATGCCCTGTTGCTTTTTGGTACTTCTATATTTGGGATAACTGTGTAATTTACTGCTGTCCAGTATTTATTTTTGGATGAATGTACCCTGAACCCTACGAGGATTACTTTATGTTTTTGTATGTACCTTTATCAGTATATTGTAAGTTGTCCAAACTGATCATATGCTCTGCCGCACACACTCTGATATATGATTAAGGTGACTAATTAAGCTCTATTTCACTTCTACTTTCATTATCTTAATTCGTCACTTTATTTTCCCTTGCAAACAAATTCTAGAAATATCATTTCACTTATTTTTTCATGGGGAATTCATTTTTGAGATTAGAATTAAGAAATTCCAACTCCTCCAACCAGATTCGTTCATAAACAGAATTATAGGGTACTTGAATCCTAAAATGCCATTTTCTTACACTTTGCTAAACTCATAGTTCTAGCCTGGTTCTTGCATATTTTTCATAGCATTAGGCTTGATTCAAAACCATATTCCCATGTTCAATCCCTTAGTTAATCAAGGGTTGATTTTATATAAAAATTGGGCTACATCTTCCCTCAGAAAAATGGCTTCCCAAAATTACAAAACACTTGAAGATCAAGCATTTATCAACCAACAACATTAAACCATGCTTTTGAGACCATAAATTAAACCATAAACCATCAACATCATATTTTATAGACTCTTAACAAATCTAGCAAAGCCATCACCAAATCAGAAATCCATCCCAAATTGCAAAAATCACAAGTTTTAAGGGATATTTCAAGCTTATCTTCATTTCCTAAAGCTTTCTCTCTCTTCCAGCCCTTGAATTTATGATTTTTCTCTCTCTAGAACTTCTCTTGAACCTCCATGGATGAGTTGAGAGCTTCTCTCTCTTTCCTTGGTCTGATTTTGCAAGAAATGAAGGAGGAAGAATGGGAAAAGGATGAGCATAATCAAAATATCTCATTATATCTAATAAATTTTGGCAATTACCAATCATATTTTGGCCAATCTTAACCTAGAGATTGATGTTATGCTATTTAGTAATGTTGCCATCCATCCACATTAAGCATGGTTAATTTTCTAATTGTCATAATTAATTCATCGACATATTTTGGAATTGTTTTCCATAAGTAACTCCTTGGCCAATTCCTTACCAGTAAAATCAATGTAATTATTTGAAGAACTCATTCCTCTTATAAAATAATTTCCCCAATTTTTGCCTAATTATTTGAGGCCTCCTTATATTTCTTTTTCATAATTAATTTGGCCACTCATCCTTTATTCAGCCAAAATTCAATAACTATTTAAAATTCATTTATGTGGTAATTTTCTTATTGATACATTAATTATGCTTCAAATATAGTATGGAAATTATTCTCTACGTTTTTGTTTCTCCGTGGATTTTTCTTACAATTCTGGGCATAATTTTTAAAATTTCCCTTCCATACTAGTAATTTTCAAAACTAATGCTTTACCCTGAACCTGGGACAATAGAACAATAGACAAACAATGTTACATTGGCAAGTCTACTATTTTATTTGGCCTTTGACTAACCTTTAATTATGTGTTTAGCCTTTATTGGAAAAGATCGAATGTTACAAATATTGTTTTAAACGACTTACCCATCTATGGTATTTATGAGACTTCTGCTAGGATATGACAGAATAGCCTCAAATGAAAAAATAATAATAATGTTATGTAGGTTTAAATGGACTGGCACTTAGTCTAATAGGGTCGGTTCTTGACAGGCTCGAGTTTAAAAAGACCGGACGTAAAGGCCTAATTACCTTAATTAAAACCCGGCTCTATCAGTTTTGGCTCTTGCAAAATACCCTTGTCTTTGATCTTTCAATACTCTATCGGGAGATCCATATGAGGAGAAAAAAATTTCTATTTTGTCATTTATATGAATAAAAAAACCTATGTTTATGAAAAACTCAACATGACCTCCTCTCATCAAAGCAAAGAAAGAAGGTGTTCTGGAGTAGAACACAAGTGTCTAGCCTTAGTAGGCTAGGAGATCTTAATATAGGATCAAACAGTTCTTCAGAGATCCTTATGGGGCAAACACCTCGAGAAGACGATTACTCAATGATATCTATAAGGAAGATATCAGAAAATGCTCTCAGATCACTGTGCTACACAGGAGCGACGTTTCACCAAATGGGTGGGGTATGTGCACAGTGAGGCTGAATAGTAAATAATGGAATAGAGAATGTCGAGAGTGCACCTGGTGGGTAACCTCCTATTTATAGGGATTACCTAGGGTTTCTCTCCTCATCACAGTGAATCTGTTATTCAGGCAGGATGTGCCTCCCACGTTCTGCAAATGCCTGCTCTACTACCTGTACGGTCCTGGATCACAAGCACAATGAGAAGGTGACTCACATATTACCTGGATAAGGAGGATTCTATTGCAAATACTCCCATTGGGCCGCATACCTGCTAGGCCTAATATACGGGTCCATAACAGTTGCCTCCAAGCTCGGTACTTCAGGTCTATGTTGTGCCAAGGTTCATGAATTAACTAACCCAGACTTAGTGACCGAGTTTCTCATCACGATTCCTCTGACTTTTTCAGCTTTCATGATGGATGGGATTTGTACAGAAAACTTGACATCGGTCAATACCGACATAATGACCTTGATCATAACCGGCATCAGGAGCTTCCATCCATTTCCAATTCAACTTTCATGACTTTCGAGATTCGTGTAGACAACTGGACTTTGGTTATAAGACAGGTATTATGAACTCCAACCACGTGTACTTCGGTCATAACCGGCCTTATAAACTCCAACCACTAGTTGCCTCCAATCGAGGTTATCATGAAAGTCTACTATCATAGGAATAGATGTGGTTCTCCAAAGACAGCGCTAGCTGATCACATACCCTCCTTGGGGTATGGAACCATCTTTCCTCTTTGCTATTTGCGCGTATTTAACATCCCGTCTTTTCGGCCCAACCATCATTGCACCTCCTCGAAAAAGATTCATGCCTCAATTACCAAAGCATTTATTCCTTCCGACGCTTACGTTTCCCAATTGAGGGTAGGCATTAATTGCCCCTGGCGTTTTTGTTTGTCGTTTCCACTTCAGGGTGGCTATAACATCCAGCAACTCCTTCCTATTTCCTTCATTCAATGCTCTCAAACTTCTCTCCCTCTATCATTTCTTCAGTCTTGAAGATGAACTACTATTTCTCTCAAACTGAACAGCATATGCTGAGGGAGTAACGTTCGACCCATTCGTTTCTAAGCTTCAAAATACTACTAAAGTGCAGAAAGAAGAAGAAAAAGAAAGGATTTGACAACCGCGTCAGGGTTCTTGTTACCCACGACATGCCTCTGATATATTTTCCAGTCTTCATTCGCTTGTCCCAAAGGACATCTGAGAGTGCTTGATGTATTTGCCCATCTTCACGTGCATACCCCGGCGGGCACCTAGGCTCTCGGGCATATTGAGCCAGTCCTCCTAACTCTGGCTCAACTTCATCTGGGCCCTCAGAAGAACTTCTGGGATCTTCACCACATGATGACCATCTAAAGGACACTTAACCACGAAGGGTCTATCTTGCAGACCTGGCGATGACTTTGGATGCTAATTATCTGTGGCAAGTTGGGATGCCCATGCTAACAGGTTGCGAACTTCGACTATTCGCTGGATCATTTCACTGTATTTCCCTTGTGAAGTCCATAACTCAGTTTATTTTTCTATAAGACTGTCATGTAAACCATTCTATTATTAATGGAAAGGAAAAACTGTTATTGTGAGCCATTCTACCTTTATGTCTTCCTCTCCTCTCAAACTTTTTCTATCTGAGGCAACATACATATCGGGATGTAATTCTATCCCCGACTTCGTTCTCGAATTTGGGCTAACTAATCATCTCTTAACTCAGCTTGAAGTTAAAACCAATCACCCCTGAATCTGGGTTGATAATAAAATCAATCGCCCCTTAATCCGGGTTGAAGTTAAAATCAATCGTCCCTGAATCCGGGTTGACAATAAAATCAATCCCCCTTAATCCAGGTTGAAGTTAAAATCAAAAAGCCAATAGGCTCTTTCATTACCCCTATCGACAGCTGTGCTCCCAGATTCGTCAAGACGTACAGTCATGGCTTTACGTGGATTGGTCATTCCAGCCGCCTGCGTTGTATGGGCGCATTTAATGCGCATGTCACCAACTACAATTTGTCACGACTTTTTAGGGTTTCAACGCCAATTCCCAGTGTGTATTTACGTCGCAACCCTTGGCATTTCAAATTTGCAACGCCTATAAATTTGCCCTAATGCCTTCCTCTTACCACTTTACACTCAAGTCATTTTCGCTTTTTAGAAAGATATCGTCTTCTTGTCGGAACGCTCTGTCAAAAAAAAAGCTTAGTCGCACTTCTCCAAACTGGAACAGGTATTTTCACTATCCCCTTTCTTTTACTCTGTTGTTATCTTCTCTATGTCTTTCGTTTTTTCTTCTACCTGTTATCTTCGTGCGGATTTCTTTAGGCTTTACTGAGTATGTTTCTGGGTTTGCTGGGTGGGTTTTCCTGGGTAAAAAGAATGGCTCGTATTGCACCATACATTTTCAAATCCAAAAACTCTTCGCCCTTCTCCCAACCAGAAACTCGCACTCATAAATTGCCCTTAGATATGTATGTCAAGTCCATCACTCCAAAGCATATGGTAGCCCTTAAAAGTACTTCCAAAACCAAAAGGTTTTCGTTCTGGAAAACATCTTCCCTTGAAGAAGAGAGAAACGATTCCTTAATCTGTAGGCCCCGAGGAAGTAGAGACAGAAAAAACACCAGAGTGCCACTATTGATCGGTGCGCCTACCCCAAATTTAACAACCTGGGGACCGACGCCCTATGACGAGTGTTGTCACAAAAGTATTGAGCTTGCTGCACTAGAGCTTAATAGGGAAGCCAACTTACTCTTGGATAAATGCCGATGTAACATCATTACCTCATGTATCTTATCATTTTCTTATTTGTACCCCTTTTTCTCCTTTCTAGGTATAGATGGCCTCGTCTTCACATCACCCCAGTTCATCCGAAACGGAGGAATCCAACACGTCCGCCTCCCCCCAAGCCCCGACCGGCTTAATATTTGCTGTTAATATTTGTGTCATGCGCATAAAAAACACCATGGAATCTGTCGAGCTCTCATCTCTCTTGGTCGGGGATGGAGAGGGATACAACATACGGTTGCCCTTAGAGAGTGAGTCAGTTGCTTCCTGCCATCCCAAAGGCACTGATCCGCATTTTTTCTTCCTTTACCGGGATGTCATCACCTTACTTGGTGTCCGACTTCCCTTCACCGATTTTCAAATAAATCTCCTAAACCACTTACATCTTGCGCCCACACAACTTCACCCTAATGGGTCGGCATTCGTCGTAGCCTTTGAGAATTTATGTAAGAAATTGGACATTGTATGTACCATTCTAGTTTTCATGTCTTTCTTTTCTCCACTAGAAACCAATACTTTTACCGGGAGCACCACCACATGGTTTGGGTGGACCTCACTCCGAAGCATCCGCAATCGCAGACTTTTCAAATCATTTATGGATTCATGGAAGAACTTCAAATCTGCCTTTATTAAGGTCGTTGCCGAAGCCGGGAAAGCCCCTTGGTTTGTTTAGAGTATCCCCACTGGGGAAACCGAGGAAATTTTTCCTCTATACTGTCAGCTCGTCACCATAAACTGGAAACGGATGACTTTGTATCCAAACCCAAGAGCTTTTCGACTTCGAAGAAGTGGCCCAACTGAAACTTGTGGAACTTGTTGGTTCCTTGAAAAATCCCATGGATCTCGCTGACTACATTCCTACACCTTTGGTTAGGAGATGGCCAGCGGCGAGTATGAGAACATTTACACATATATATCGGCTAGTATACATTGCGCACATTGTTAATCTTTACCCATCTTAAGACTGACATCTTGCTTATTATTTTGCAGACCGAGATATGGGGAGGCCAAGGTTTATGAGTGTTTTCGAGGAAGTCGAGGGTAACCCAGACATTGTAATTCGATGATATCTCCCAAACCAGAGATCGGATTGAGGTGAAACCAGTGGTATATGAAACTAGACTCTCAATGCGTCATTTTGATATAAAATTCAAGCCCAAAGGAGTTCAGATCAAGGAGATATGAATTGTACAAGTTGGCACATCAATTCACGCCACACAGCAGACCAAGCTTCAGTATTTTGGGTGTATCTCACAATATACAAATCCAATTGAGCTGAAACTGGTCCCATATGAAAGTAGACTCCAAATGAATTCTATCAAGAGTTGAACCAGCCAAAACTAAGGTCAGACCAAGGAGTTATGGCCTTCCAAAGTCGACACTCAAAATTCTGGAATCATATCAGCATAGGCTCAGTTTTTTGGACATAGCTCACACTATACACAACCAAATGAAATGAAACCAATTCCATATGAATCTAGACACAAAAAGTGTTTCATAGAATTTGGAAGAAACCAATTTTGATGAGCGCCTCCTCAAGTCAATTTCAAGTCAAAGAACAAAGAATTGAGGATTTTTCCTCGAGCCAGAAGTTCCACCTCGAGTCTGATGGAGGTCAAAAAGATAGACACTTTGAGAGAGTTTTTTTACCTCGAGCCAACAAGTGTGCCTCGAGTCCAATGGCCAACCCGAGAGATTGAAGAATGGAGAGCAGTTTTTAACTCGAGTCAGTAAGTGTCGACTCGAGTCAAAGCAACTTGATACACCACGAATGTGAAGAACTAACTCGAGCCTCTTCAAATGCAACCTCGAGTGTGGGTATAGAATCGAGCCAAGGTTTTATGCCTCGAGTCAAATGTTTCTGAAGCTAATAGATCAATTGATGATTAACTCGAGCCGGGACTTTGGTTGCCTCGAGTTTGGGCATAGACTCGAGCCAAGGAGATGTATGCCTCGAGTCAATATTCTTCAGACTTCACTTCGCATATTCAAAGTACTCCGGACTCGAGCCAAGGATTTTGCTGCCTCGAGTTAGACAATATTGTGATCAGTCTTCTCAATTTTAAACGATGGATTGACTCGAGCCAGAATTTGTTTTAACTTGAGCCAATGTTTCTCTGATTATAAATCATCGTGTCCAAAATCGTGGATTCTCATCAAGAACATCTAGATAAATTCCAAAAGACCTTATACTACTTCTTAACATCATTTATATCATTTGTGTATAAGTTTCAGGTGATTAAAGTTTGAGATAACATCAAACTTGACAAATCAAAATCAGTAAAATGAAGATGAAGGTTGCTGCAGATTTCAGAAATGACTGTTATCAATTGATCTCTACTTGCTATACTTCTCAATACTGTTAATCATTTTTGTTAGCAAGTTTTAGATGATCAAACAACGGATTAAGATCAAATTACCAAAAAGCAGATGATGACGTCAAAAGTTCCAACGGCTATATTTATTTCTTCCAACAGTCATATGCTAAATGTGAAGGATTGCTCAAACGGTCTAATACTCTACATCAATTATAAAAGGAGAAGCCTTCAAGATAGAAGGGGTTAGAGACAAGAGCTTACACTGTTGAAATGCTAACATTATGAATCGAACGCTCAACTCATATACTCTCTGTTTTCACAATGGTTATATATTTTTTTTAGTAGAGAGTGTGATGATCGATTTTGTACTTCAGTGTTCATCTGTTATCTACTCATGAGGAGTTATTAAACACTTATTCATCTCATTCAGATATCAAATCTTAAAGTTAAGGAACCTTAAGTATGGGTGTATCAATTACAACTTCTAAGGGGGAGTGAGTTTGAGAGTGAAAGGATCATGCTTTGTTTACAGAATATGTAATTGTATCCTTATAGTGTAAGGGGGAGTATGTCAGTAAGAGATTGTAAAGGTTGCACAAGTGCCGGACTAAACTTGTGAGGTTGTAGAGGCTTTTCTCTTGTGCCTGATTAAACAAGGAGAAAGTTGATTGAAAATCTCAAGAGGAGCTTGGGAATTGGACGTTGGTCAAGGATTGGGCCGAACCTGTATAAATCTCAGTTTGCATATTCTCTTCCCTAAACTCTTACATTTCTAGCATATATGTTTGAATAACTGACTAGTGCTTTATAAACTATTTCTTTCATTCGAACTACTTTCAGTAAGTTGCGAAAAGATTTTCAAAGTTCCAAAGTTTTTATCATACACCCAATTCACCCCCAGGTGATAGCCAGGTCTAACACAGACGTTCCCCCTCCAGGTGGCCCTGCCATAACCCCCCATCGATTCCCACAAACGAGGCTGCAGCCACTGGAGCTTCGCGTAAACGTTCAATGTCCAAGAGGGGGTCAACGCATGGAGAAGGAACTTCCAAAAAATTACGAGGTAAACAAACAGTAGACGGTTCAACTGCTCTGAATCCAACCCCCAATTCACAGACTACTTCAACACTGTCTGCCACTAGAAACATTCCTTCTGTCACCGATCATCCCGAGGGAGTCCTGTGGAAGCATGGCGTAAGCCAAGAAGTGCTAGAAGTGATTCGCCCTCCTACCCGATTTCACGCACCTACCGGCCTCTCAGACACGGACAAGGTGGAGATTGCTGAGATGGAGGTTCAGGGGTACAAGGTGATCTCCATTCTCAGACCCTATGCCACTCTCAAAATCACATATGTTGTGACCGCTGCCTAGTTGTACCAGATGACGCTGGAAAGGGACAACCTAGTTTCGGAGCTTGCCTCTTTGAAGAACAATGCTGACCTGGCAAAATTTGTCACTGAAAGGGACCAAGCCCGGAACGAATTAGAAGCGTCACAGGCTGAGAAAGGCAAATTGCAGGAAGAGGTAAAGGCGCTTAAGGCAAGCTTATCTCACACGGAAGAAAAGCTGACTATGGCAACCCTGGATATTCATCGTCTGGAAGACGTACATTCGGCGACATGCTTCTTGTGGAAAAGGTGCAGTCTGATGCAAACCTGGCAAAAGAGGTGCTAAAGACCAAGGATGATGAGCTTTCCCATGCCAAGGCCCAACTTGCAGAATATGCCCATGCCCAAGATGAGTAGCATCGTCACGTTAAGGCCCAGGTTTCAGAATATGCTAATGCGGCCATAGAGTCATTTAACAACGCCGTTGCGCAAATCCAGGTTCTTAATCCTGAAGCCGTCCTGAACACCTTCGGGCTACATTATCAAGCCTTTGTCAGTACCAAGGGAAAATTGGTCCCTCCTGGGGTAGATGAAAATGAGGATGAAGAAGATGACGAAGAAGAAGGACAAGTTCCTCCCTCCTAAGCTCGGTCATATCTTGGGTGCCGACTGCCGCTCCTTTTGATTGCTCCCCTAACAATTGTTTACCAAGGTGTGAGCCCGGCTTATAACTTTTGATGTAAATATTGTTGGTTGCCCTTTACATGACGTTTTTGAATTGAATGAAGTTTAGTAGTTGTTCACGCATATGGAATCCTTACTTATCAACTTCATGCATTTCACTGAATTTATCATTCTTATGATATTGGTTTAGTCCGTTAACCGCTTTCCTTATCTCATCAGAGTAGTCTAGATGAAAAACCGATACCGAGATAACCATAACTTGTCAAATGTTCAAGTTTAGTTTTATTATACTAAAGCTTTTCAACCCGACTTGATCAAGGTCGGTACAATGACTTACTCGGTTATCATGGACGGCTTGCCACACATTGGCTTCCTTTGTTGTTGGGCTTTGTCAAACCGGATTTTCAAAAATCGGTTCTCAAACCGTGAATTCATACTCGCTTAACTAGAACATGAATTTCAAAAAACCGGGTTATATATCCAGAATTCCTACGTGTTTACTTTGTACACGACTCTCGAAAAATGGTATTAATCCCGTGAATTCCTATATGTTCACTTTATACATGATTTTTGAAAACTGGTGCTTACACCATGGATTCATACATGTTTATTTTATACATGATTTTCGAAAACTGGTTTCTCATCCATGAATTCATACATGTTTGCTTTATACATGATTTTCGAAAACTGGTTCCTTGTACCATGGATTCGTACATGGCTCTGAAAACGGGTGTGCGTACCCGGAGTTCATACCTGGTTACTTTATACATGATTTTTGAAAGCTGGTTTCTTAACCATGAATTCATACATGTTTCTTTTTATACATGATTTTTGAAAACTGGTTTCTTGACCATGAATTCGTACATGTTTTCTTTATACACGATTTTCAAAAACTGGTTTGTTGACCATGGATTCATACATGATTTCTTTAGTCCATCAATAATAATTTTGTTGGCCGCTTTAGCTTGCCTGTTAGACTACAGATGTTCTATAGAAGAAAAGTGTTGCTCGATATGGTAGTCGGCCATCATCTCTTGAAAACCCTTATCCATAAACTAGGTTCCGTTATCCGTGATAATCTCAGCCGGGATCCCAAAACGGGAGATGATATTTCTCTTCACAAATTTCTACACTCGAGCCGAGGTAATAGTTGCGAATGATTCTGCCTCTGTCCACTTTGTGAAGTAATCCATGAGGCCACTATGAGCCATCGCAACTGCCCTGGCGCCGGCTTAAAGGGTCCCAACAAATCCATGCCCCACTTAAAGAATGGCCACGGAGCCGAGATAAATGTCAATTCTGACGGAGGAATCCGGATCACCCTACCGTGTTTCTGGCAACTGTCACATTTGCGTACGTGATCTTTGGCATCTGCTACCATGGTCGGCCAAAAGAAACCGGCCCAAACCGCTTTACGGGCTAACGCCTTATCGCCCATATGGTGTCCATTAATCCCTTCATGTATCTTGGATAACACATACCCGGCTTCGGCCGAATTAAGACACTTCATCATTGGGGAATGAAAACCTTTTCTATACAGCTCATCGCCAACCATGGCATACGATGCCGCTGTTCTCACTAGCTTTTTTGCCTCTGTCGTTTCCACTGGGAGGATTCCCCTCTCAAGATAATTCGTGATTGGCTTTCTCCAGTCTGTCACGTCCGAGATGATCATCACACAACTCGGTTCTACCAAGTTTTGTTGAACTATTGTGTGGTGATTTCCAGGGCTCTTCGTACTCGCTAGTTTAGACAAGATATCTGCCCTAACATTTTCTCCTCTGGGAATATGTGTTACTACGACCTTGTCAAAATCAGCCATAATCTGCTTTACTTTTCCCAAATACTTAATCGTTAAGGGCCCCTTAGCCTGGTAGGTGCCTTCAATCTGAGAAGCCACCAATTGGGAATCAGTAGAAACATGAATTCTCCTGGCCCCATTCTCTTTAGCTTGAAGTAATCTAGCAATTAAGGCCTCATACTCCGCCTGATTATTAGAGGTTTTCAAATTGAAACGGAGGGAATGCTCCAATGGCACTCCTTCTGGACTTTCTATGATTATCTCAGCTCCGCTCCCCTTCACGTTTGACGATCCATCAACAAATATCCTCCAAGTCTCAGCATCCCCTTTTTCCCCACCTTCTGACGGGGTTAGCTCCATTATAAAATCTGCCAGTGCTTGTCATTTAATAGCATGCCGGGCCTCATAAGTTATGTCGAACTCGGATAATTCGATAGCCCAGCTAACCATTCGTCCCGCCAAATCAGGCTTGTGAAGGATCTGCCTAATTGGTTGACCAGTGCGAACAATGATATGATGGCTATGGAAGTACAAACATAACCGTCTTGCTACAATAAGTAAAGCAAAAGTCATTTTCTCTAGCTTTTGGTATCTCAACTCCGAGCTTTGTAAAGCCCGACTTACAAAATACACCGGAATCTGGCCCTCCTCGGTTTCTCTAACCAAGACGACACTTACATCGCCTCCTCTCCTACGTACAAATATAGAATCAAGCTCTCCCTGGGTTCTGGCCTTGACAACACTAGCGGAGCAGACAAGCATTGCTTTATCTTTGCAAACGCCGCGTCACATTCTTGGTTCCACCCACTCGGAGCTTCTTTCTTCAACAATTTGAAAAACGGGAGAGAATTTTCTTGCGACTTAGGTAGAAACCGAGTTAATGCTGCCAGCCTTCCGGTTAACTGCTGAACCTCCTTCTTAGTTCGTGGAGCCAGCATGTCCAACACGGCTTGACATTTATCCGGGTTGACCTCGATTCCTCTATGTGTTAGCAGAAAACCCAAGAATTTTTCAGCCGGGACCCCGAAAGCACACTTTGTCGGGTATTCCCTCAGCTTATCAAACGTCTGTTGCAAATCGCGCACATGACTCGTTACTTGCAACGACCTAACGATCATGTTGTCTATGTAAACTTCGACATTCTTCCCCAGCTGATCCTCAAATACCCGATTCATCATTCTCTGATAAGTGGCCCCAGCATTCTTCAGGCTGAAAGGTATAACATTATAACAATAATTGACCCTGTCCGTGATGAAAGCAGTCTTTTCCTAGTCCTCTGGGTGCATTGCTATTTGATTATACCCGGAATAGACGTCCATGAAAGAAAGTAATTTAAAACTGGACGAGCTATCCACTAGCTGATCTATACTCGGCATAAGGAAAGAGTCTTTTGCGAACACCTTGTTCAAATCCTTATAATCGGTACATACCCTCCATTTACCGTTCGGCTTCTTAACCATGACGACATTTGACAACCATGTAGTGTACTGTACCTCCCGGATAAAGCCGACCTCCAACAGTTCCTCCACATGAGCTTCTAAAGCTTTTCTTCGATCATCGCCAAATTTTCTTTTCTTTTGGGATACCGGGGTTGACCCCGGACAAATCGCCAACTTATGACAGCAAAATTCCGGGTCTACCCCGGGAATTTCAGAAGGCTGCCAAGCAAAGACGTCCTTGTTATTTCGCAAGAAATCCTCAAGCTCCACCCGAACCTCGGGATCCAAAATTTTGCCAATTTTAGTAGCTTGCTCAGGCTCAGCACCTAACATGAGATCCAACAGCTCACCGCTTGGCTCTGACTTTTTCATCTTTTCTTCCTCACGCAGACCCAACTCTACCAAGTTAACTGACTTTCCTTTTAAATCGGCTTTAGACGGGGTACCCTTATGTTCCCGGGATACCGTCTTCAGGTCGCTCTTGGTGTCTCTAACCGTGTCGAAGTAGCACTGTCGAGATTCCTTTTGATTGCCCTTTACCATGACGACTTGGTTCTTCTTGTTTATTAACTTCAACTTCTGGTGCTTGGAGGACACTAGCATGTCCCAATCATGAATGGTCGGTCACCCCAAGATGACGTTATATGGAGGAGGAAAGTCGGCCACTATGAATCTAACTCGGTCTGACTTGAAAGCTTCTCTTGTTCCCAATGTCAGCTTCAAGTCTATGTATCCCTTCAGACGGGTATCTTGTCCGTTGAACCCGGTCAAGGTTGTCCGACATGGCTTCAAGTTTTCTGGATCGAACCTCATCCATTTAAACGCGTCCCAAAGGATAATGTCAACCACACTGCCATTATCGATGAAAATTTTCTTGACACAACAATTCACTACAGTTCCTATGATTACTAACCCGTCGTGGTGACCTGGAGGCACATCCTCCAAGTCTTGCCTAGTAAAACTGAGCACTAGGGGTTCCAGTCTTGAGAAATCCTTCTTAAAGCTGGGACGGTTTCTAATGGAGAGTACCTCCCTCAGGTATTTCTTCTGTTGGCTTATTGAATCTCCTCCTCCCCCGAAACCGCCGCTAATAACATTGCAATCATATTTAGAATCCGGGAACTCATCCTCACTACCTGCTGGCTTCTTTTTCTGATCTCGTCTTTTCCTCTCCAGGGGCGGGCTCTTGCTTCTCGCCCCCTGCCGCTTATTGTTTTGTCATCCTTGCGTCTGGATAACATACCGGCGGAGTTTTTCGTCGCGTATGAACTTTTCAACCGCGTCCCTCAGGTCCCAACAATAACGAGATTTATCCAGCGTGGCCTCCCTTCGCATTGGCCGGGGTCGCTCAATCTTCTTCATCTCGGTTGCTAACACCTCCTTCCAAATTTGTGCCTGTGATATTTTCAACGGAGTATATCTATTGCGTTCTTACGATTTCATTTCAAAAATATAGTTCATCCCATTACTATAGGGATGAAAGCCTCCAGAATATGAATCATGTAATCATAATGGTGCGGAAACTGTTTGATGAAAGGATAAAATATATGGGGTTAAAGTATACTTTTTGTTCTTTAAATTTATCTGTATCATTTTAGTCCCTTATATTTACAAAGTGCATTTTTAGTCCATAAAACTTAATATTGTTAATGTTGTTATCGAAAAATCCTGACTAAATAAAATTAAAAGGTAATGAAGCAAGCTTAATTTTTTCAGGGAAAAAAAAATCATATTTTATTTAAAATGGTAATAATAGAAAACGGAGGTTTTAATCCATTTTTTGATGTGCTTTTGGTTCCCCATAACTGAAAAAATGTATCAAAAACTAAGTTGTTTCTATTATTGTCATTTTAATCAAAAGATGATTTTTTTATTTTAAAAAAAAAACTAATTGAGCTTACTCCATCACCATTGTACAGTTCAATTTTGTTTAGTCAACATTTTCTATTAATAATACTAACAGTGTTAAATTTTAAAGACTAAAAATACATTTTATAAAAATAAGAGACTAAAATAATACCTCATGTAACCTTAAAAGATTAAGGCTTTGTTTGGTATGTGGGCTTGAGTTTTAATGGATTGGAAGTGAGACTGTGACAGGGTGTGAGACTGGGATTGCGGCTATTAAATTATTTTTGATAGCAAGTAATACTTGATGGGAATACTCCCATTAATTCTATTTTATAATCTACCATAAATTATGGAAGTACAATAATATCCTTATCTAACCTTCAACCCCTTCACCTCATCTTCTCTACCACTCGTCATTCCAACATTTGAGTAGTTTAGTATTATTTTTAGATTTTTTAAAAAACTAAATTACAAAATAATGGATTGATTATGTCATGAAAAGATGAAGGAAATCCTAAATTTGCATGGAAAATAAAAATACTTTTATATTTTATGATATTTGATATAAATATAATTTAACCCTATGATTCAAATATAATCATAATATCTTAGATTTATATTTCTAAGATAGATACAATAGGGGTATCAAATACCAACAATATTTAATAAGTAAGGTTGAGATTCCAAATACATGAAAAATGAATATGGAGAAAAGCATATTTAGGTAGAATAAAAAGGCAGATTTGTTAATTCACAAAGAACCAAACATGTGGTTGAGAAATTAAAAGAAAAATTGGGCAGAAACAAAGATGATACACCGTGAAGAAATTTCATGTCGACATAGAATAAGAAAATATTAGAGAGAGAAAGTGGGAGATAGAAGGGACAATGTTTGCCATTGTCAAAGACGTCGTTGACAAGGAAAGAAGAAGATGAGATGACGCAAAGGCGGAGATATGAGAGGTGGTGGGGATGAAGGTGAGACAATGACGTTTGTAAGCACAGAGAGGAAAGAGAAGATGACATGAGACGGAAAAGCTGACCCGACATGACGGAGATTTGGGAGAAGACAAACATGAAGAAGTGAGAGATCAGGCCTCAATATGAGAGATACGATGAAGATACTTTGCTCTAAAAATTACTCCTTCCGGTATTAATTATTGGAGTAAATTTTGGAGTTGATTTTGAATTTAAAAATATTTAAATTTTAATTTTCCTAATTATAAAAATAAATTTTAATTTTTTTCAATTTTTTATATCCTATAATATCTTTATCTATACTTTCTCAATAATAATTAAAGACAATAATAATTTAATAATATACCTATATATTATTAAAATCTTAACAATTTTACCCAAAAAAATCTTAACAGGTTGTAAACAATGGTGATGATGGGGATTTACAGATTTGTGGAGGGAGCAGGAGTACCTACATGAGGGCGGTGATCACTTATCACTAGAAAAAATCGTAGTGCAATTAGATATTTAAATTTTAGGTAAGGGTATTTTAAGAAAATATATATAATTAACTAATTTAACTTTCCTCTTTAATCCCTCCAAATTCTAGTAGTTTGCTCCTATAATTAGGACCGGAGGGAGTATTATAAATAAGGGCAATTTTATCATAAAATTTTCCAATCACAATACTGCTTCACCAACATTAGGAGAGATAGCTTTGCAGTAATCCTGCTTTTGTGGTACTCTTAATGCTAAGTTATTCTCAATCCCTCGTATCGAACCTTTTAATTTGGCTCAATTCTTGGGACGCAGCTCAAGTCCTCTTCGGTTCCTGTTCGCTGCTGTCCTCTTCTCTCAACACGGCGCCGTTTTGGCACAAAATAGGTAAGGTCATCTCTCTCTT
The DNA here is from genome assembly GCA_019022655.1 of Acacia acuminata. NCBI lineage: Eukaryota > Viridiplantae > Streptophyta > Magnoliopsida > Fabales > Fabaceae > Acacia > Acacia acuminata. Next base: position 3,256,836 of record JAFJYI010000053.1, on the reverse strand, counting down.
TTTTTTTTTTTTTTTTTTTTTTTTTTTTTAAACTATTGACAGGTGCTAAAAAATATCCTAAAATAAATCTTAAAATAATTTTTCAAGATCATAAAGTATTTTTTTTTAGTCTTGCCCGATCCCCAAAAGATCCTAAAGTATCTTTTGAGTACCAATCTGTACCCTAAAATATTTTTCAACATCCTAAAATAATTTTTCAAAATCATGAAGTACCTGTCAGTATTTTTTCAGTACCGGTCAGTATCCTGAAATATTTTTTAGTACCTGTCAATAGTTAAAAAAAAAAAAAGGAGATGACTTTACCTATTTTGCGCCAAAACGACACCGTGTTGAGAGAAGAGGACAGCAACGAACAGGAACCGAAGAGGACCTGAGCCGCATCCCAATTCTTGACCTCAATCACAATCCTTACCTACAGTGCTTCATACCAAATAGAGCCAAAAAAATATACTTTATGCAATATATTCCCTTTCTTTTTCTTTTTTCCTCATTATCCTTTTCCTTTCAATATCTTATTTCCATCCTTAAATTAAAAAAGAACGGTTCTGATTTAATATTTTATAAAATTGTTATTATAATACTTTATAAATTAATTTTTTTTTTCCTGTGTTGTAGTTATAAGTCGTGTTGCTCATATTATTTATGTTTAAATTTATTTTTATATTTATAATAATTTTATAAAATATTGTTGGAAAAATTAATATTTTGGTTCTCATGGTTTTGGCTGGGTTGTATCTGAGTTTTTATATTTTGGCTCGGTGCAACTCAATATTTATAGTTCTAACTTAGTTGTAACTCTGTCTATGAACTTTGACTTACTGCAATTTAGTCTCCATAATTCTAATAATCTTATAATATAATCTCACACCTTTATTCTATATTATAAGAACCAAATTATAAAATGGTTAGAATTACGGGATTGAGTTGCAGTGAATTAAAGTTTAGGAAGTAAGTTACAATTGAGTCAAAATTATAAGGATTAAGTTGCTCCGAATTAAAGAATAGGAATTGAGTTACAACCCAATCAAGATTATAGGAACAAAAGATTAATTTTTCCCATATTATTTCTCTTATCTTATTTATAAGTTACTTCCAACATATTTTACAAAAAATTAAAAAATTCCTTAAACATCATTAGTTCTACCTTAAAATTTGACAAATTTTCACTTTTCCCTTTTTAATATAGGGTTAAAATACAAAAATACACATGTAATTTTTTCAAAATAAATTTTTAGTATTAGTTAGTACTTTCAAACATTTTTTTAAGATCCTAGAACAATTTTTCATAAAGTATTTTTTAGTTCTTTTTTTTTTTTTTTTGGGATACATATAGTAGGGGAGGGGGTAAGGTTTGAACCCCGGACATGTAGGGAGGAGAGCCAAGCTCCCATGCCACATCAAGCGCTTACTAAGTGCGCCGATGATTTATTTTTAGTTCTACCTCGATCCTAATTATAAAACCTAGTTAACTTTTTTGGAGAAATTAAGGAAACTAAATAAGTTACTTAATCATTTCATATGTTGTGTATCCTTAAATTATATATTAGTTTATTAGTTAAATTAATTAGTTTGAAGAAAAATATAAAAATAAAAATATTCTAAAGTAATTTAATTAGTTTTTAATTTTTCAAAAAAATTAACTAGATCTTATAATTGAGGAGAGAAGGGAATATTAGTTAGCATTATGCAATATTTTTTAATATCAATACCCTAAAATATTTTATCAAAGCGCTAAAATAATTTTTTAAGTGCGCAGCGGATGGGAACAACTACCGGACCAAAATATCCAGAGAGAATAGCGTGCTGGCATTCGGCTCCACTTTCAAGTTCCACCCAATACTCAACTTCTGGGCAACATGTTTTCTTCGTTTCATTGATCAACGCAAGTCCAAATTCCTAACTCAATTTCCTTTTGTGTGTGTGGAGGTCCGAGAGAGATGCATATATGGCCGTCATCTAGTATCAGAGACTCCTTCAAGTTTTCTTACCTTACCAAGCTCGAATGGAACCTCCAGCGAATGAAAAGGGAGAAGCAACAACAGAAGCAACGGCAGTCTTCAATTAATCAGAATTTGTTGGACAATCAGAATGGGAGCGAGTCTCAGAACGCTGAAGCTTCCGATTTGGAACCTCATGGTGGGCTCCTTACGTTTTGCCGTGACCTAGCCATGGTTCTCTCTTGCTGCTATTGCTGCTTCTGCTGTGGAGGTACTTAGCCTTACCCTTCTGATAAATCGCTATTCTGTTTATTTGGGTCCTCTGAATTGCATGACAAATGATTCTGTTTTTTGGTGTAATTTGTGGAAATCTTTCTGGGTTTTTTATTGTCAATTTCTGTTTGGTCTTGAGGGGAAGTTCGAATTATATATGATTAAAATGTTCAAGCTTGCCTTGGAAATAGGTTAATTGGTACATAGTCTCCACATTGACTACTTAACAAGGAAGGAATAGTTTCAATTATCCATTGTATTATAATTATGAGTTATAAACTTATATTGATTGAACAAGTTATCCTTAGAACTACTCCTTGTTGCTTAAGTAACAGTGTGATGACTTGTCTTGTAGCTTCTTGATAAGGCTACACCCCAGCCAATAGGACAGATCGTGTAGGTATAAAAGATTCAAAGAATTCGTGGGTAATTTAGGTGGCAGTGCTTCAACGCATGTAATCTGGTATATAAGTGATTCAAGAGGCTATCTGATTAAATAGGGGGCGATCTTGTAAAAGTTCTTACGTAAATTGTCAATAAATATAAAATCTTGATAAAATAATTCCTTGGTAAATATATAATGATTAATGAGCACACCAATATGTATATAGTGAGATTTAGAGATTTAAATTCGGTCCTACTTATCTTCTCTCTGGAGCTTCTGTAATGAGATCTTGAGAGACACACTTTTCTCTACTCTTTTTTACTTATGCCTCTCTGTTAGCCTGTTTGCCTCTATCTCTCTATCATGAGTTTAATCTTCCAGTTTTTAGCACAGTATAAGCTTCATTTGGCACTCATACTGTTATGGTATTGGAACCAGAAATGAGAGAGAAAGAGAGGAAACAGAAGGGAGATTTTGAGAATAAAGGGAAACAGAGGAGAAGGAATCAGAGGGAATAGAGAACGAAGAGAGAATAAGGCAAACTGTATCATTCATATTCACATAATTTTGATTTTACAATAGGGATACTCATCTATTTATAGGCTTATAATCACCACCCTTCTAACTAATGCCAACGACTAATTCCTTCTAACCCTTACAATTAACTCTAACTGATATAACTAATTCTAATGGCTACTTTAATTGACTCCCCCGAATTGACTCTAACTAAATTTTAACATTTTATATTTTTATTATGATTACATATCGAATATTATCATAGCATAGATGATAGTAGTATTATAACTGAGAAGTCGACGGTTCAAGTCCAGCGAAAACAATGTCTTCTGCTGATGACTCCAGTTTAAGGAGATGCAACTCATGTATGCATCTTCTTTTACTGTCCTTAAATGATTTGCTATGGTACTATAACCAGAATGGTTATTGGCTTACTTCTTTACACGTAAATCTGTCAATCCTATGGATTGCCTTGCCTATTCCCTAGTATGCGTAGATTAAAGATATGAAAGTGGATCGGCTATCTCCCTCTCTCATTTTTAAAGCTACAAGGTTAAAGTATATTAGCAGGTTATGCTATTCAACCTCTTATTTATTTACTTGGTTAATTTCTTAGTAGCCTTTGACAGATCAAGGAAACATTTAGGGTAATCTTCTATCCTGGGTGGAGAGTGTTGTAGCTTACAGAGGAGTGGAATTTGTGCAACAGCATATATAATGTTTTAAAATAGGCTTCTTTTGGTTAAATTTATTATGATTGACATGGGGTAAATGACTTTCAAACTATTGACTTATTCATCGACATTTCACAAAATTTTCCTTGATGTACTATTCAGTGGACAAGACATTGTTGAGGCTTTTTGAATGTTTGCTGTCAGTGTTGAGAATTTTTACAATTAATGACTCATTGAAAAAGGTTTCTGCGTCCTCAACGAATGTGATTACGGACATTTAAGAGCAAAAATATGTTCTTTCCATAATCACTCCACGGTGTAATGTTACACTGAAGGTGTATGTAGTGTATAATAGAACCTCAATTTCCAAGCATACTGCATTAGCTTGAATCTTCATTGAACTTTTAGCCAAGACAGACTAGTTTCTATCCTTATCGATAAAAGAGTGTAAAATTTATTTTAATCTTTTGTATGACATTAAGTTTTGCTCTAATTACTTATGTGCTCATTTCCTCCAACTGCATTAGTTACTCAAGTCGCAAACTTCATTCGCGCTTGGTTTTAACTGAAGCTGCATCATCCACTGAATGTACATCACCAATTCTTATAATATTTGAGTCAGTACTCAGTGTTACTGAAATCAAGCTGCTTATTCAATTAGTGGAGGCATGGGTTAAAAGTTCTCATTGTTTTTATTGTAATTGAATTTAATTATCGTGTTTTTAGTTTTATATAAAACAAACAAACAAAAAAGGCTAATTTTTTATTATCTTTTTCTTGTCAGTTGTAAAAATGTTTTTATCAGTTTTTCAATCTGTTTTTAACTGGGCTGATTCTGGATGCATTCCATATCAGATTAAGGCAGAATTAATGATTGAACTGACTGATCTGATCTAGTTTTGCCGACATTGACTTGAGTAATTATATGAACATGCATTTATTTTGGTACCTTCGGTCATCTGATATAACTCGTTCATCTTGCAGCTTGTGTGAGGGATAATTGAAGAACTGCTTAGCATAGCATCTTATGTCCTCATTGCTTATGGTGACAAGATCATTCATATTTTAGATCAAAAAAACCAAATGATGTACAGCTGCTTATTGATCTTCCCATAACTGTCTAGATTGTTATGCCATTGCCGGGGAGAGTTTTATTTCAATCTCAAATGGGATAGAGACTCTTGATTTTAAATATCCAGCAAAATTTGTATTATAATGTTGAAATTAATTTCATGACAATGTTGAAGTTATAGATTATATATGTTTGGTGTTATCAGGGTACACTAAGGGCCGTTTGGATTGATTCCGCTGCACGTTGCAGTGCAATATGATGTAATGGTAATGCATTGTAATATTAATTATAGAGTTAGTGTTTGATTTGATTTTTAAGCAAGGTGCAATAAGTTATTTTTTAATAATTATTTGAAATTAAAATATATCACGAAGTCTATTTTATCTTTAATATAATCTTTCTTAGAAAAATAGTTTTGAGCTATCTCATTGCCTCATCCTAACCGTGGAGGATCATCCAATGGCAATGGTTGTGGTGGTGGAGGTGATGATAACGATGGTGTCGTGGGGTGGTCATAGCTAGTGACAGCAGCAACAATGGAGGAGGTAGTGGTAGTGGCAACTACAACCATGGTGGTGACAATGGCAACAGTGGCGGCGGTGGCGGCGGCATCGATGATGGTTGGGGTGGAGGAGGAGGTAGTGGTGGCGGTGGTTGTGGTTGTGGCATATTGTGGCAAGTAAAATGAGACAAGTAAAATAAAGACAAATGAGACTAAAGTTTACAGTGCTTAATAATAAGTTTGAACCAAACTTTCAAAATAATTATAAACTTGAAGACTCTTCATCATAGATTGGTTTAAACTTACTATTAAGCACTATATCTTCCATAGAATTTATCATTCAAACTAATATGTACATCTTTTGCAGTTGATTTAATAAATACTCCTCTTCCTGTCTTTTTTATAAGTCACAAAGCCCCATTGTCTAAAAATAAAAATTTGTCTACATACATGCCTTTATAATAAATTAATAGTTACTACATACATGCCTTTATAATAAATTAATACTCCCTTCCGGTCCAATTATAGGAACACTTTTTGAGTTGGTTTTGGTCATAATTATAAGAGCAAGTTTTAACTTTTGTCAATTTTTTTTCCTATAATACCCCTATTTATACTTTCTCAATAATAATTAAAGCCAATAATAATTTTATAATAAACCTATATATTTAATAAACTAAATAATGTTCGCAACTCATTAATGTCATATATACCTCAATTATACTTTTTTTTTATAAAATAATTTTGAACAATTTTTATCATATTTTTCTTACATCACCCCTACTAATATTGCTTCCATGATAATTAATTTAACAACACGCTTATATTCTATCAAGTGAGAGATTTTACTTTATTTTTTATTTTTTTAAAAATAATTTTAATATTACTTTAAAAATATTTTAATGAAAAGCAGAGGATGGAGTAAGCAAGAGTTGTTAGTTGAATAATGCAGAGAATTCATTGGACAAAGCTGCTGGGTTTGGAACCGTCGAAGACAGAGTGTTGGGCTTAGATAAATCGTGAGATAAGTACTCTGTGTAGGCTATGATTTAACTAATTTTGCCTTATGTAATTTTCAATTTTCAGAGGGGTATTTTTGGAAAATAATTATAATTAACTAATTTAACTTCTCTCCTTAATCTCTCTAAATTCTGGTAAACAGCTCCTATAATTAAAACCGGAGGAGTACTTACTGCATATCACATTGCATGAGAATGAGGAAATTCCTACAGTTAGTATCTGCCTACAATAAATTATATTTATTTCACATTTTTTCTAAGTTACTCTTATTTCAACTCATTATCTCTCCACATTAAAATTCCACTCATCATCTCTCCTAAGCCCCTTTTATGAATGATGGTATAATTGGGGGAAAAATTGCATATATTATAACTATCATTTTGATCCGCATAAAAGTGGTAGGTGTTACTCCCTCCTGTCCTTTTTATAGGTAACTTTTATCCTTATTATGCAAAACGAATTGGTTGTTAAGATTAGTTAAAAACAATAAATGTGTCAAAAATGTCATATTTCTTCAAAATATGTCCCTATTATGAAAAGAGCATAGGAAAGAGGATGAATAACAAATATAAGTATAAAATATCAGAAATAATGTGTAATAAACAAATAGATGAAAGAAAATAGTGGTGAGTTGAAGATAATTAATATAAAGATATGTATTTAATAAGGGTTTAATGTTTCAGCTTTTGTTGCTGAAATTTTTTTTTGCCATGCGTATAAAAGTGAGTGGGTCCCATTATAAAGAGAAGAAAGAGAAAATATTAGTGTGACCCACTCATTTTTATGTGAGTATAGACAGAAAAGATATTTCATTAAACCCATTTAATAAGGATAGAAAAGGAAAAAGCAATTTAAATTTTGAGACATAATGAGAAAGTTACTTATAAAAAAGACTACCCTTAAAAGAGAGAAAGTTGCTTATAAAAAGTATAAGGAGTATTTATAAAAAGGCATGTGGGCGTCGTCCTCAACTGAGCCATAGAATAAAACTCACGTATAAATGGAATATAGATAACTATGTTTATCATTGGTACTCTTTTTTCCCTTTTTGATTGGCTCATTTCGACCGGTCTTTTTCATTGGGATAACACGTGTCAATGAGCCAACAACTTGAGTCATTAAATGGAAGCCATAAACACGCTTATCCCCAGAAGTGGACGCAGAGTATCGAGACTACAAACATGAATTTAACACAACAGATTGCTTTCAAATTGGAAGTCACCAGTCACCAATACCCCATGTTTATAATCAAAGGTATCCAGGCAATTCATTTCACAAGATGAATCTGTCAAATATTTCATGTGACTGTACAGCAATTGCACCAACACTTGCTCCTGACTTGGACAAGCCCAAGCAGAAAATACTCAAGCCCCAAAGCCGGTTGAATACAACTGGGAATTGAACCATAACCTGAACTTTACTCAACATTCAAGAATCAGTTGCCTCAACTTTTCATCGTATTCCCCATATACTTTGTGATCTCGGTCTATAATATCAAATCAAAGCTTAGCCTCATGCCCTCATCCCCAAAGTGATCTTAGTCTGTAATATCCTAACAAAGCTTAGCCTCATCCCAATGTGATCTTAGTCTGTAATATCAAAACAGAGCTTAGCCTCATCCCAAGGTCCGTTGATCTCAAACTTGTACTCCTGAAGCCTTATAAGCCAGTAAGGGCAGACAAAATTGACAAACACTAACAGAATAAGCAGCACCACAAAAAGTAACCGATCCAGTGTGTACACAAAACTCAAGGTCGAAGCAATCAACATTATGGAAACACACAAGTGTAAGCGGAAGGAATACTTTTTAATACAGTAAGTAACCAGGGGAGCAAAAAGGAAAACTAGCAATGAGAAGAGCATGATAGCAAACACATGTAGTCTTGACGGAAGACGGGACGCAACAAAAACCGAGGCTACAACAGAAGCATTTACAGAGATACAACTGGATAATGCTGGATTCTTTGGAGCAAAAGGGGTTTTTACCGTGGATCCTGAATAATCATGCAGAAATAAATGAAGCAGCAGTAGTGACAGAGTTACCGCCCAGATAGAATCCGAACTAATGGATCTTGTTAGAGTCTGGTATATAGGAGCCAAAACATATAATCCAGTTATAAAAAAGGAAATATTGAGGAAGTAACGGAGTAGAAGATTGAAGGAAAGGCTTTCTTGAGTAAATATGAGAATGAGAAATCCTGAAACAAGAAGACTTGCATCAAGAAACAGCAGAGAATTTTCATCCAGAGTTGATGTCAGTGTGAGAGTCCAGACCAAGACAACAAGAGCAACAATGCACAGATATTCTGAAATGGAAACAGAGTCTAGCATCACCTTTATCATGTCCCTCTTCACAACACTCGCATTTGTGACCATGCCTTCAAGAAATGATTCATCAGTATAGTTGTCACCATACCCAGTCTGCATGCCACCATATGCCACTTTTCTCCATCTGGGGGGAGGTGGAGAAGCCTTGTCACAACTTCTAAGATCCATGCAAACTGTTTATGCTATTTCAGATGATCTAGTTGTCCTTCATAACACCCCTCCCCAAAAAAACTGCCCCATATATGTCTTCATTTGGCTCAAGCAATCAGTGACAAGTGATATAGACATATTGAAACAGTCTTGGAGCCCACTGAGCAGAGGCTTGTTTTCAGAGGCAAAGAGAGAGACGACAAGGAACACCTTCACATGGTCGGGGTTAGAGACAAGGACAAGGTTCTGGCAGATGGTATAAGTGGTACAAGTCATTATTTAAAATTCATGCAACGGGACCCACATCTAATTAAGAAAAATCTCATAACTGAAGGACCAACATAGGATTATTCAGAAAGGATGCAAAATGGGAGCACAGAACAATATGCCAGGCTCACACAGAACTGGACTAACTAATATAGAAAGACCAACTCTGAATTCTTATGAAGGTGTAAACTGTAAAGAAAAGGTATTTGTTGCCTTCATATTTACTAGCACAAAATATGAGATGTGACCATCAGTTCCTATTCTGTTACTTACTTGATCAGCCCGAGACCCGAGTTGTTAAACAGAAATTCTAGGTAAATATTGCAAAATAAAATCCTCCCATAAAATCAAACTGTGCGCGTCATCTCAGCCCACCGGCATGCAAAATAATGTGTTTTGACCATTAAAAGAAAGCAAAGCACCTAATTCCCAACAGCACCCAGACTCAAGAATATAAAAAGAAAAGAAAATGATCTAACAAAATTTTTTCAGTCATAAATCAAACAATGAAACAAACACATAACCTGCAACAAATTAGTATACATAAAAATACTGAAATAAACTGCAACCTGGAGCAGAAATTGCAAGATGGACCGGATCTGCAGATGAGTGAGAGCTTTGCCGCAAGATCGAGGGAGAGTCCGGCGAAGACGGCAAGATCGAGACGAGGCTTCGGATCTGCAGACGAGTGAAAGCTTTGCCGCAGGATCGAAGACGGCGAGTGAGAGTCCGGCGAGAGGTGGGAGTGAGGAGCTCGAGTCCGGCGAGTGGCAGTGAGAGTGCAAGAGGGTTTAGATGGAAGGAATGGCGATGCGAGAGTCCAGCTGGGAATTAGCGCCGGCCCTACAGAGCTTGACATAAGGAAAACACCTGTTTTTCAAACTTCGATCCGATAATACTAGGGCCAAGGCCGGTCCTATAAAAATTTAAAATCACTATTCCAAATTTTAACTATTTTTTTTGGTTTTTTTCTAAAGAAATATAATTAGTAAATTGTAAAAATTAAAGTTATAATCTATCAAATAAATATTATCAACGTTAATATTTAAACAATACAAATTATCTAACAAATAAATACATTCATTAATTAAGTAATAAAAAACAAACCATTGTCACAATCGCCTCACATAAAACGTAGAAGATTAAACTAAGGAACATTAAATAACTCACATAAAATATAAAAGCATACCGTTATCATTGTCAATTGTCACCTTCTTCATCACTATCATCAATTTCATAGATATTTGATTGTCTTCACTTTAATGAGGGCGTAACCTTTCACTCTTTGACTAATTTTTTTTTTTTTTTTAAATGAAAATGCTACGATAATAGGCCTAACGGCCGGCCCGATTAAGCCCAAGGCCCTACAGGCCGGCCCTGCAGGGCCAATTTCAAATTTCAGACCTATTTTTCAAGCCCGAGCCCTACAGGGCCAGGGCTTCAACAGGCCCGGCCTAATTTCCCGGCTCTATGCAAGAGACCCTACTGCGGCAATCACAAACACAAAACCAAAATGGCCCCACAAATTTACTCGTTGTGTTAAGGTGCATTTTTGCCATTAAAAGTATGTGCTTGGAACAATTTTGCCCACGAAGTTTTCGACGTAAGACGATGTTGTCGAAGTTTAAAAAAACGGAAGCAATATTGCCCCTCCATTAAAAACCCTAACTGGTCAACATTAGGGTTTTTAACGGAGGGATAACATTGCTCCGCTTTTTAAACTTCGGGACAAAATTGTTACTTTTTTTTGGAGCAATGTTGCCCCTTTTAAAAACTGAGCAATGTTGTCCTTACATTAAAAACCCTAATGTTGACCGTTAGGGTTTTTAATGGAGGGGCAACATTGCTTCGTTTTTAAACTTCAGGGGCAACATTGCTCCGTTTTTAAACTTCAGGGGCAACATTGCTACGCCGAAAACTTAGGGGAAAATTGCTCTGGTAAGATACTTTAAGGGCAAAAATGCACATTAACCCTTTACTCGTTTCAAGCACATTAGGCTTTTTGACCAAAATAGTAATTAAAAAAAAAATCACTTTTGAAACTATTTACCAAAGTAATGCCGACGCCACTAATGGCATTGTACCTTCTTACCCCACTACTCAATGGCATCAAGGTACGACGCCACTTATGGCGTCAGACTGTCTGTCTCTTTGATGCGATTTGCGTCAAAGAGAGACGCTTGAAGGTGTCAATTTTTTTTAAATATAATTTTATAAATATATTTAAAATTATAAATAATAATTCTAGTTAATTATAAACAATAAATAATAATTTTAATTAATAATTAAGAAAATTAAAATATTTAAAATTTATTATAAACCATAAGATAGATGACTAATTATTTAATATTTTGTATATTAATCATTTGATATATAAATTGTAAAATATTATTAGCTAAATTTAATTAAAAAAATTTGTGAGAATAATGATTAGTGAATTAATAAAAATATTTTGTGAAATATGTTGTATATTATTATTTACAGTACCCTAAGATAGATAGGATAAGCTTAAATAGAAAATAATAATTAGTCAAATAATTAATCTACTAAGTAATTAGTGAAATAAATCTTTGGATATAAGACTAATATATTGTATATTAATTCACTAAGTAATTAGTTAGAGAATAATTATTTGACTAATTATTATTCTCTATTTAAGCTTATCCTATCTATCTTAGGGTACTCGTAAATAATAATATACAACATATTTCACAAAATATTTTTATTAATTCACTAATCACTATTCTCACAAATTTCTTTAATTAAATTTAGCTAATAATATTTTACAATTTATGTATTAAATTATTACTACAAAATATTAAATAATTAGTTATTTATCTTATAGTTTATAATAAATTCACTAATTAGTCTTATATCTTAAGATTTATAATAAATTTTAAATATTTTAATTTTTGTAATTATTAATTAAAATTATTATTTATTATTTATAATTAAGTAGAATTATTAGTTATAATTTTAAATATATTTATAAAATTATATTTAAAAAAAAAAAAAATTTGACGCCTTTGAAGGCGTCAATATATAATTGATGCTTGACGCCTTTAGGCGTCAATTTCACCGCGTCAAAGAGACAGACCTCGACGCCACTAGTGGCGTCGTACCTTCCGACGTCATTGAGTAGTGGCGTCGGAAGGTACAACGTCATTAGTGGCGTCGATTACTTTGGTAAATAGTTTCAAAAGTGCTTTAGACTAGTAAATTTTTTTTAAAAAATTATTATTTTGGTAAAAAAAAAAAAAAACTAGCACATTATTCACCATTCATTTCTTTTATTATTCATTTAGTTATCAAAGAAAATAGCCAAGTGCTGACTTCCAAAACCAAGAGCGTGCACACCCTCTATCTATGCATTTGCAAAGTGCTGCACCAGAACAAGCATATTGCAGAATTCATTAGATTTACTAATGAGGGTTGACACAGTTGGTTAAGGCGTCAACCTTTACCCTAAAAGGGATGAGGTTTGATACCCACTAATCGATGTGAGGCCTTATTAGTGAGCGATCTAGAGGTATGCCCGGACTCTGGTGGGATACCAGTGTCTACCCCCACCTAAACTTTTATTTATCGAAAAAAGAAAAGAAAAGAGAATTCATCAGATTCATTATTTGTCTGTGAAATGATAATATAGACATGAATTCTGTGATCATCTAATATAGACATGAATTTTGTGATCATCTAATTTAGACATGAATTTTGTGATCATACGTATGAACTTACTGACGGTGAACTCAAATACTAGAACGACATTCAAGACTACCCACATTCCTGCAACACCAAAGCCATCATCCTTGTTTGTTTGAAATAGCTATTGGAGTGTTTAAAAACAATTTTTCAATCATAATTTATGAAATATGATATGAGTATGTAAGAAAATTGTTGTCTTGATCTATGTGCATAAACATTTATAAGCCTCATAATCTTCAATCAATATACTTGAAACTTCTTGTAATGTCATTTCCTAAAATAATACTACATATGATTCATATCCAATATTTTATAAAATTATTTCTATAAATATAAATAAGCAAATTTTAACTCTTAAAATTAGAGCTGTCAATCAGGGCCGGGCCGGCCCGTGAAGGGTCAGAGCCTAACAGGGCCGGCCCTCCAGGGCCCGGAGTATGAAAAACACCAGTTTTTCAAAGCCCGGCCCAAGAGCGCCGAGGCCGGGGCCCATCGCGGGGGGCCGAAAATTATTATTCCAAATTTTAATTATTTTTCCTCCATGTTTTTCAAAGAAATATAATTAGTAAATTACAACAATTAAAGCTCTAAATTACAACATAAATCATCTAATTTATCAAATAAATGTTGTCAACATTTATATCCAAAAAACACAATCATCCAACAAATAAGTATTCACGAATTCATAATCAAAAACAAATTATGTTCTCAAATAACTTACATAAAATATAAAAAGCATACCACTAATATACATAAATTATGGTCGGTGAGACGCGAGAGCTAAGAAGAGTTGCGATCAAGGAGGAGACGAGGAGTGGAGGGGAGTGAGCAGAGACGGCGGAGTGGAGGGGACATGAACATAATTTATAGTGTAAGGAGGAGTAGTTAATAACAATATTAATATATTAGTTTAAAATTTTTAAGACTCTACATTGTTATAAGACATGAACATTATATTCCAACTCAATTCAGGATTTTGTTAGGAAAATATATCAAAGAAACTTTTTTCAAGAAATTTTTAAGACTCTCATTTTTTAATCTCAACATGCTATGATTGCATATTATTATGATTTGTTAACATTAATTGTAAGGAATCCTATGCTACATATTCAAGCACTATCGCACGTCTACATATGATTGCATATATTTAAGCATTAAATTTCAAACATATATTGATTTACATCCTCTTTTCAATAATAAAATTTTCATGCTTATATAATAATAATAATTAAAAAAAATCTGACGGCCAAACGGCCGGCCCGTAAAAGCCCGTGGCCCTACAGGGCCGGCCTGCGAGGCTTGACTTCACCTCTCTCTTCTATTTTTGAGGCCCGGCCCATAACGGGCCAGGGTTAAACGGACCCGGCCCGTTTTGACGGCTCTACTTAAAATCTAATCCATACCATTTATAATGTCAATCAATAAAAAATAAATAAATTTTAATTCATAAAATGCTATAATAATAATTTTATAAAACATTAAATCTAAACAATCTATTTCATGATTTAAGAGTAGAGAAGAGATGATGAGAAGATAATTAGAGTATCCTCTTCTGTACAAGAGGAGTTGGGAGAGAGAAAAATGAATTTTTCATTAAATAATCATTTAAAAATAATATTGCGGGGCCCACTGCAATCTGCATGATTTAACAAAATTGGTATTTTTACCCCCATTTAAAAGAGCTCACAGGTATTTTGCACAAAAAAATAGTATATAGTGCTAGACTTACATTTGAAAAAAGTACACATGTATTTTTGTTGTTTAACCCTACAAAATAACTATATTAATGTTCCCTATTCCTAAAGGAAATCGTTAAACATATTTTTGAATAAAGAAAGAAAATATTTATTTTTATATAATATTTTCCATTTTCAAATAATAGAAAAATAATAAAAATACATATCACTATTGATATAATCAATCCTTTACATAATAACTAATAAATAATTTACACAACCATAAAGTTGGCAAGAACAAATCAAATATTGAAAACGGAAGTTCCTAAATGAGAAATCCTTTTACAACAAAATTTAATTATGTCTACCAAGCAGGCCAAGTCAATGCCTCCATTTAGCTCTATCCCCTTGTATTCAGTAATCGAAATTTGAACAAAAAATACATTTAATAAAAATAGTAAGCTCTATACCATTGAAATTAAACTTGAATGATTAGTAATGTGCATATCATTTGGATCTTAAGAGACATGCTTGGATCAAGACTTTCTCTCTCCTCCCTTTCATGTGTGGCAAACAAGGCATTAGATCTAATAATCTCCATGAACTAACTCAGATTCATGCATCATTGTTCTCTCAGAGAGAGAGAGAGAGATTAATGAAAATGGAAGAGAATTTCAGCCATATGGATGGGAAGTTTGCCGTGACACTAACAGATTCAACGATGATGTGGATTGTGCACTGTGCCATGAACAGAGCTCAAGAGAAGATGAAGACCAAGAAAGGAGTTATTGAACGTTTGAATGAGATCTCCAAATTCTATGAGTTGGCGGTTTTGCAGCTTGAAGGCTGTCTTAGTTTTGTTCAGGCTGTGACTGAAAGAAACATATTTCTTGATACAAATCAGCAACAGGTTCTTTCTCATCCTTTCACACATAATGATTAATCACATTTCACATTGATCATGACTAAATTAATATGTTCTTAATTATTGTTATAATATATAAAAGCAAAAACTATACTGATATTATTAAGCAAAAACTATACTGATATTATTCTGCTTTTGAATCTTTTTCTTTCCTTTTTCTTTGTTATTTCACAAGAGTTTGAACCTTTAGACTCCTATGAGTATGTGTTTCTTCTTTTAAACGTGCATGCACACGTTGGAACTGCTACTTCTACATGTAAAACATTTAAAATGAAAACTTCGTTTCTTGCTAATTTTTTTATCAGTTTTTTTTTTTTAAATTATTGATTGAGCTTTTCTAGTTTTTGATTGGTTTGAATGTTTGAGGTTCTTTCTGACTTGAGAGAAATCAAAGATCGCCTCCAACGGCGGCTTGAGGAATCGGAAATGGCCATCTCTCAGAAGGATAGAGAGTTAGCAGAGAGAATAGAGAATGAGTTCAAGCAGCAGCAGCCACCATTAATGGAGCTGCAAGAAGGAGAAATGGCTTCTTTGGGCCTAATTGAGAACACAAAGTCAAAGAATGATGATAGTGATGGACATGGTGGTGCTTCTTGTGAGAAGATGAAACTTTCTGCAGATCAGCACATGTTGCATATCAATGAAACAATAGAACCAAATGGTACCATGCTACCTAAGGCATAATTATAACATGTTATTTTCTAAAATCTCATTTCAGTCTTCCAAATTCCAAACACAATAAATACTTTAATTAAGAAATGTCCTATGGCTGTGCATTTAGATATCTAAATTCTAGGGACATCTATGGAAGACTACTTCAAATGGGATCCTACTCTTTATTTTATTATGTAATAGTATAATAATTACTACCTCCGGTCTTTAATACAAGATCAACTTCAATGAATGAATTGAACTACAAGTGGATCTTATATCAAGGACTGGATAGAGTATTTAGCATTTGGATTTGTAATTGAACCATTTGATTAATTTGGGTTTTAACCATGAATTTAAATAAAGGCTTTATCTTTAATAAGTCTTGATTGCTTCTTCTTCTTTTTTTAATTACTGAAACTTGGTGATAGTTGTGTGTATTGCTTCTTCATGTTTATGACACTAGGTGAGGTACCACATATTGGCATTGACAACAAGAAGGTTGAAGAACTGGGTTGTGATATTGACATACTGAAACAGACTTTGGATGTTGCTTTTGAGAAGATTCAGACTGCTATTATTTTCCTCGGCCAAATGGGACCGAAAGAGCAACAATGGAAGCTAACAACTGAGAAGGAGATACAGTCCATCTTAGTGAAAAGCTACATGAGAGAATTCCAAGAGAATGTTCAATCAGAAGTGAGAATGCAAGGCATGCAAGTTATGAGAAATTGGTGGGACCATTGGTCACAGTTGATGAATGAAGTCACAAGCTTAAGGCATGAACTTGGTGTTTTTATTAGCCAAAATGAGTTTCATAGTGAGGATTATAGTAACAGTTCACAAGAAAATGTGTCTCAGGAAATGGTAGGGAAGGTTGCATCAGAGCAAAGTGGTGATGTAGTGTTGCCAGAAGATGAAGGTACTGAAGATGGAAGAAACTTTGTTGCCAAAATGGTGAAGAAGCATCAATCTATTATTTGTCGAAAGAGCGAAGAACTGAATATAAGTAAGAATGGATTATTACAACAAGAAAAGAAAATTTCACCAACAAAGAAAGAAAAGAACATGAAAGACGCAATGCAAAATATTGCTGCAAGATTGGACAACCTAATATCATGGAATTCTACATTAAGTGAATCGCTTCTTGGCAGAGGAGTTTCTGATGATCACGAAGAAAAGAATGATTGTTCCATGGAAATTGCCTGGGAGAATATGAAAAGAATATCTAGTTCAAGAAACGAAGAGCAAGAAAACAAGAGTTTGTTGAACACAGATAGCAAGTTATTAGACCAAGGTGTGGCTGAAGAATTTCATAGCAAATCCTTTAATTCTGAAATAGAGAAGCAAATAGAGGAGGATTTATATAAATTCTACTTAGAAGAAACAATCAAAGAGTGTAATGAATGTATCGAAAGAAATTGCATCGAAAGCCAGATCAGAGAGGAGGTATATTTCACTGTATTATCTGAGTCAGCTAAGGAAGTCATCTGTTCTGCTCAAGAGACTTGCAAAGCAGATGAAACAGATAAAACCATAAGAGAGGACATAGGCAAGATAGTCTATAAGGAAATGATAGGAGAATACAACATGGCATTAGAAGATTATGGTGCCTTGATGGAATATAGAATAGGTGATATTCGAGATAATTTTATCGATCATTTACAACTTGTGAGCATAGAGAGTCTTATAAAGGAAGATATATGTATGGTTGTGCTGAGATGCATGCTCATGGAATGGAAGATAGAGTTAGAAGATTATTACTTAGAAAACCTGATTAAGGAACAATTATATCAGTTCACGATGACTGAAATAATGAAAGATAAAACCATGGAACAAGCTTCTCTCTCAACCATGATGTTAGATCAAGTACATGAAGTTCAATGCGAAGAGAAATCGGTTAAATTTTTGTTACAGTCGTTACTGAACTGTTTTGAAGTAGAGGAGAACTTGATGCTGAGTGCAAGATCAGAGATTAAGGAACACAGCAGGCAACTTGATTTGGGTTCTGAACGTGGAGAGTTACACGAGCATGAGATTTTCGAGGATTTGATAATTGGAGAGGAGCAGACTTTCTATTCCTTGACCAGCAAGGTAGAGAAATCATTGCAACAACTAGGCATAAGCAAGGCACTTCTAAGTGAGTTGGGAACTACTTTATGCCTTAGATTATGCAACTCGGAGAAAAATCTTGATCAAACAACGACACGAGAAGAAGAAGAAGAGAGAGAAATGTCAGATTTATCGCCTTTATTTAACTTCTTGCATACGTTTACAGAATTTGAGGGCATGGTTAACCAAAAGCTAGAGATAGAGACTGTGAGGTATATCCATCACACATTCATTTACCAATATAATTTACATCTTGCTTTTCTTTTAACATCAAAATCTGCTTACAGATTAGAAAGTATGAACTACTGTTTGGACTTAGTGGGTGAGTCAATTGATTGCTTGAGAAACAAGGCATCAACTTTCCAGAAAGCCTTCAAGACGAGATGCCAGAATCTCCAAAAAGCAGAACTCGAGGTCAGTAGAGTCAGTTCATGTTTTGTAAACTAAGTCTATTGTTAATTTAGTTATCTAAGTAGACTTAAGGAAAGTAATTCAGTTCATGTCTTCTTTCACATACCCTAAATCCTTTTTTTAATCGTATCTTCCTTCAATACTTTTAATACATATAATTATATAAATGATCAACATAAAGTTAAAAAATTTCACAAGATCTATATATCCAATAAATCTATATGAAGCTGCAATTTTCACAAGTCATAAACAGTGCAGCTTGTTAAAATTAGTATAAAATAACTCCACATATAAAGTAGCAACATTTCACAAAATTCTACTGTTAATATAATATGTGTACGTGCGTGTGTGTGTGTTGATGCTCAAAACTAAAGTGTTATTACTTGTTAAAATTAAGGTTGATCTTCTTGGTGATCAAGTGGATGTTCTTCTGGCCTTGCTTGAGAAGATATATTTTACTCTTTATCAGCACGCACCAGTTTTGCAGCAACATTTTGAGGTTAGTATTGTTTTTTTCTTGATAAATGGAAAATCAAGACGAAATATGGACTCTCAAATTTGAAACTTGAAATGATCCCAATGTCAGAACAACTAAAAGTCATTTTTTTTCCAATAAAAAAAAAACTCTTCACAAATCGATACAAGTGATGTTAAAAACCTTATTAAATGTTCAACTTTAAGATTGATGAGATGCTCCAATATATGTGTGTAATTCTTTCAAGAGCTAGCCTGAACCTGATATTATAGTTTTCTTATGTTAGGTTCATGAAGATGTATATCATACTAATTTCTCATGATTAATTTTAATTGGTTCCTATTAATTTGAATTTTTTATTGATAATAATTGTAATATTGTTCAGGTCTATAACATGCTGGAGTTGATAAACAAACAACTGGCCAATGGAGCTATATAGTTGCTTAATTCAGTGACATAGATTGTATAACTATATAATTACCAAAATCTCCATTCAATTAATCTGAGTATGCAAAGACTAAGGACAAAAAAAGAATATTTTGTCCTATAAATCTGAGGGATGTTTTTCAAATTCTGTATGAACTGATACTCTGATTTTCAAATCTTGAATCCCGATGTGCAAACATATTTCCCATTTGTGATGCCCAGAAATGGAGAATCTCATTGGTTTCGATTTTTCTGATTATTACGATTAATCAAAGACAGACAAAAGGGCGAACACAATAATTGTGCAAATATATTACTCTCTCTGGTCTTAATTATAAGACTAAATTGACTTTTTCAGAGAGATTAAAGAAGCTAATTAAATTATTTTAGAGTATTTTTATTTTTATTTTTTTCTCCAAACTAATTAGTTTGACTAATAAATAAATATATAATATAAGGATACACAACATATGATATGATTAAGTAACTTATTTAACTTTCTTAACCTCTTCAAAAAAAATCAACCCAAAACTAGAGGACGGAGTATAACTTATCATAAGAATAGAATGAGCAGCTATTTATAACACAATAAAGAATCATTACTTTTTTTTTTTTTTTTTAATACAGTTGAGATGCCTCAGCTAATCCTTAGGGAAGTATGACAGCCACTACAATCCTGGTACAATTAAAACCTGTAAATCCTTCGAAGGCCAATATAGTTCGTGGTACCCATATCCTCCTGCAAGTCCTATTTTTGCTAGATAATCCGCGGCATAATTGCACGTTCTAGGCACATAGGTGATCTTCGTTATCCAGTCCCTTTCCAGTAATAGTCTCACTTCCGTAAGAAGGTCTGCATCATAATGGGAGGGGCCGTGAATGTGCAGGATCAGGTCAATGCACTCCGTCGAATGAAATTCAACCCAAACTTTCCTAGCTCCCGTAGCCCATGCCATTTTAAGTCCAAGAAGACAGGCCCATATTTCTGCAGATAGTGCATCATCATTATTTATGAGATAAGTAAAGCCTTTAAGAAAGGCACCAGTGGAGTCGCGTATCAGTCCCTAGTACAATTGAGAATGCGCCGTCTACGTTAACCTTCACCTAGTCCACTTCCGGTGGTCGCCATGACTCACGAGTAAGAGCTAGTGTAGCCCCCTTAATTTTCGTCCCTGCTAGACGATCATTAGTAAGTGACATGCATTCAACCATAGATCTTGTACTGGCGATGAGACTAGTATTTGAGATCCATTTCTTCTAAAAAATAAGGAGGTTCCGTCTTTGCCATATCCACCAACACAAGATTGTAAAGCTAGACGCCCACTCTCTACTTGCTTCGGTCCTGCCTCCTATATTTCTCCATATCCAATCTGAAATGCCTAGGTTCCAGAACCTGCTCCGTCTCGCTAGAGGTATCGCTGTCCGCCATAGGGCTTTTGAGTCTGTGCAGTCCCAGAGCACATGCATTATGTCTTCATACTCGTCCCCGCATAGGGGACAACTCGCATCCATAGCCATTCCCCTTCGCTTTTGACTTGCATTTGTGAGTAGACACTGTCTCGCAGCTAGACATAGGAGGGTCTTGCATCGAAGTGGGGTTTTAATTTTCCAGAGTCCACCTCGATTCTCCCCATGTTCCTGCTCGCCACCTATCAACACCTGATATGCAGATTTCACAGAAAAGTTGCCATGTCGTTCCCACTTCCATTTTACTGAGTTCGCGGCCCAGTCCGTAATAATACCACCACGCACTGAGTCCCATGTTTTCTTAATACCTGTCCATACATTAGAACTAGAATGACACACATCAATACTAGGGAGTAAGTCATCCTTGCACCTATACTTATCTCGGACTACTTTAACCCACAGAGCATCCCTTTGAGTGACAAGTCTCCAACCAAGCTTCATGAGGAGGGCTTGGTTGTGGAATGTAGCATGCCTAAGACCCAAACCACCCCTTCGCTTCTCCATACACACCTTTTCCTAGGCTATAAGATACGTTTTCCGGTGCTCCGCTGTACCACCCTATAAGAAGGCCCAATTTTGCTTATCCAGTTCGTCACACACATTGCTAAGAAGGTGAGAGGTTTGCATAGTGTACGCCGGGATGTCAAGGAAACTGCAGAAATGAGTATCACCTTACCAGCTAGAGAGAACGCAGAAGCCTTCCATCGAGACAACCGGTCCTTAATTACTGAAATGATTTATAAGCCAGTAGCTAATTAGATCATTCAGTCATCAATGAAACAAACTAAAAGTGTTCAGGCAAAGTGAAAAGGAAAAAAAAAAGCTAAAGGATTTTACAGAAAAGTTATTAAATACATATCATGCCAACAAAAACAAGGCTCTCTCTCTCTCTCTCTCTCTCTCTGTGCGCGCATAATTGAACACATCATATAACAAAGTTTTCATGTCATGCTCCATTTCATTCTTGACTCTTCACTTCCACTTTGATCAATTACTCTCAAAGTTTATAACATTTTTTTTGCCCAAAAAGTTTATAACTTAATTACCTGAAAATTGTCCCATGCTATAATTCTTAGTATATCTGCAACTCTTCCCAGATTCATAATACCTTACTCCATCACCCATACTCCACAGTTAGGCTGTCGCCCTCCTTCCCTTTAAAAATGAATGCCTTTTAAAAACTGCCAAGGTCATCGCGTATGACACCTCTGCTAGCGAAGCCGGGGGACGAGTGGGAGAAAGCTCCATTCGTATTAACTTTAAACCACCCAGATGGTGGTTTTTGCCATGTTCCCCATGTGTATTCTCCACTTGCTGCTTAGGGCCGTACATCAACCAGACCGGACCAGGTAGGTCATCAACCCTTGGTTTGGTTCGGAAGGTTGATTGGGATGGACATTCCAACCCAAAGCCTGGTCCTACCCGAAAAAAACCCGATGGCTTTCGGGTTGGACAGACTAGGTTAGACTACACCGGGTTAGTGGTCTGGCCCAGGTGAAGGAAAATCGAACGGAAAGAAGACCATAGTTTTTTATGATTTCAGAGTTCCCTTCCCTCTAAAGGTAAATCCTGATGGCCAAAGCATATTCTTAGTAATTAAGCTCCACCTTGCCTTTTTTTTGTTGAGTAACCAATTTTGTTTCTTCCAGAACCTTAAAACAAATAGAAACCAAAAATCCAGTCGATTGAAATGAAAATCCAAAACAAAATTTCCAAAAACAGAATCTACAAGGAACACGATTCGAAGATGAAAACAAAATATTAAATAGATGAAAGAAAAGCTTTATCAAAAAGAATTGAGAGAGGGTAAAACGGACAATACAATCACCACGCATGGGTCATCGCCGGTGGTGGGGATGAAGCTTTCTGGCTAGAAAGAGGAAATGGCGTGAAAATGGAGGACGATGGAAACCCAGATCTAGAGTGAAGAGGTTGTCGTCGCCGTCGCCGTTGCCATCGATGAAACCAGTTTTGGAAGGAAAAGGTCGCCGTTGATGAGTGGGCATAGGCCACCGTGATGATAACCCAGTTTGCTTGTAGATAGACGATGAGGTAGGACGGATGACGCAATTGCTTGAGGAGGAGACGATGCAATTGGTTGAGGAGGAGATGATGAGTGAGTGAGACACCGAATGCGAAGAGTGGGATATTTTTGCTTAGAAGGAGAGTGGGAAATTGGGGATTGAAGGCTCAAAAATTAGGGCGGGTTTGTATTTGTTTGTATTTATTATATATATATATATATATATATCAAATTATCTGGGTAGGATTGAACTTATTGGTCGTGGACCCTAGCCTAAAACCTGGTCTTACCCGGACTTCAGGTCAGACCCGGTTCCACTCGAATATGTTAGGGTTTCTTCATCTTTTTTTGGGACTGGATCGGGCCGCGTTGGATTAGGTCATATCGGGTTGGCCGGGTTTCTAGGTTTGATGTACAGCCCTATTGCTACTTACCATTCCCCAGAGTCGATCCCGAGCCTCTTGCATACTTCACACCATAGCAGAGACGCTGGTTGTTAATTGAGCATTCGAAACCCTCTTACCTTTGAATACAGCGATGTTCTGACGCCTCCATAACCACCAGCATATGATGACAAAGAGCTGCCTCCACTCCTCAGTTTGTTGTTTCCCACCTTTAGCATGGAGGTTCCAACGGAGCCAATTGTCGAACTGTCGTGAGCAAAAGGTATGCCATACATTCCGAGGGACAATATGACGCCACCTCTCAAGAGTACCCGAGTAGTCCCTAAGCATGTGTTGCAAATCCTCTAATTCCCCACTACACACCTGATAGCGACCATCAAGGCTTAACCCATGTTTGCACCTAGATGCCTTGGTTAGAATCCTTTTATGAGCGACGAGCCATATGAACATTTTGCATCTTTCTAGAACTTGAAGCTTCCAAATTGTACCTCATAAAGGGTCTGGATGAACCGTATCTTGGGTAAGTACATTATAGGCTGATTTTACTAAGAAAGCACCATTCTTGTTCCATTTCCGTCTCAAGTGGCCATTAGGCATTTCCTCAATCCCTTCCTGCACTGTATTTCATGTACGCTTGATCCCACTCCACAAATTCGAACCAAGTTTGCCCATATCAATTATGGGAAGCACATCCGAGCCACAGTTATATTTGTTGCGTAAGGCCTTCACCCAGAAGTCGTCTCGTCTTGTCGATAAACTCCAACCAACCTTCATAAGATAAGCTTGGTTGTAATGATTAGTATGGCAGAGCCCTAGACCCCCTCTAGTCTTAGGTTTACAAACCATATCCCAAACAACCAAGGGAATTTTCCTCTAATCTTCAGTAGTACCCCCAAGGAATTTTCGGTTACATTGATCCAAGGTCTCACACGTGCGAGCCGACAGTAGTGAGGTTTGTATAACATAACCTGGGATCGCCGTGGTTACTGATGAAATAAGAGTGGATCTCCCTACCGATAATAGCAACTTTGCTTTCCAGTTTGATAGCCTTGTCTTAACCGTATCCACTACATAATGGTACGACTCCTTAGTGACACGCTTGTGGTGGAGAGGAACACCCAGGTATTTGCCCAAGCCACTTGTGATAGAGAACCCAAGAGACGCACACATCTCACTTCTTCTCACATGGTTGACCTTTTCAGAAAAGTACACTCGGGTTTTCTGTTGGTTAATCTTTAAACCAAAGCTTTCACAAAAAGCTTAAAGGCATGCGTTAATGATAGAGACTTGCTCCATGGAAGCTTCTGCAAACAAAAAAGCTGAATCTCTAACCTAAAGTTAAGAAGCCACGATTGAGAAAAGGTGAAAGAGGTGGCCACTGTGGAATCATCATCACTCACTCGTTGTCTTCATCAGGCATTTGAGCAGAGAAGAGAGCAAAGAAAGAAGACATTCTCTTCCATGTAAGAAGCCTACAATTGAGTGACTGGAAGAGGAGGATTGAGGGGCGAGAGGACCAAGTCTCGTGGATGTAATCACATATTTACAGATGGCTTTGATCAACGCCATTATGGATTGGAGATGTTCGAACGTCTCCGGTGGCACGTCATCCAGAAGGAGGCAAATAAAGAAATGAAGTAAGAAAGAAGATACTAAGAATCAATATAAAAACTAACCGAAAACGAAGGAAGCCGATGAAGGAGGTCGATGGAAACGAAAATGAAAGGCGACAGAGCGAGAGTTAGGAGCTAACTGAATCTTGAACAGCGTCAACTGCTACGAATCACAGTGCGCAAGCTTCGAATCCTAGTCTAATCACGGGAGTGAGGGACTAAATAAAATATTCGAGAGATATCAGGATAGTTACAAATTATAAGAAATTTTAAAATATAAAACAAAATATTTTCTGCTACCATTAAAAATTAAAATAATGATACAAATAAAACATGCACAAAAAAGTGAACAGAGATATGTGGGAGACAGTTACAAATCGCATAATATTTCAAAACATTAAAATATAAAATAAATTATTTTCAGAATAAATATATTAAAAATAAAGGATAATGGAAAGGTAGCTTCAAAATATTTTGAAATCTTATCGAGGTTGCACCAAGGGGTAGAAATAGGCCGACGGCTTATTAGGGGCCTGTGGCCTAGTTTGTTAAGGGCCCGGCGAAGCACATTAATTACTCTATGCTAACAAAAAAAAAAAAGAGTTAATCACTCAATTTTAAAAAAGGTAATTATTCTATCTAGAAAAAATGTAATTGAATTAAAAAAAATATCTTAACATGCTTGATCTTAATAGGCTTGATTTTCGTTGATATTCATTGCTTGATCTTAATAGGCCTCCTTAACAGGCTTCAAGCCGGCCAGGCCTTTGTACAGTCGACTTCGATCGAAATAGGGCTTGTAATAGATCACAGGCCAGGCCGAGGCCACCTTCTTACAAAACTGGCATGGCCTGTTAAGGGTGAAGTCTGGCTTGGCCAAGTCTGTTTCCACCCGTAATTGCACCCTTACCCTTCTACTAATGCTTTTTAAAAATAAAAAATTGATGTTATATTTCATAAAATACTTTTTAAGCGGATTCCTCTCACTACACTCTTCACCTCCCATGTTCCCCACCTCAACGTCATTAGCCTCCTCATGTCCTCTATCGTGGAGTTGGTAACCAACTCAATTCCCTATAAATGCATTCATTGACTAATGTAATTTTGTGATGTATGGACATGAGGTTGCTCATGATGGTGCCTCAATGGAAATGATAATCCATGATGCAAAGGTTCGTTTTAGGAATTTTTCATTTACCTTATTGTTTTGCATGATCTCATGCCAGGTGTGTTGTTATCTTATTAGCTTCTATTACACGGAGTTGGCTTACCTCCTCTGCTTCTTCTGGTCCGCTGCTGTCCTTTGCTCCAAATTGTGTCGTTTTTGACACAAAACACACACACATGTCCTTTTTTTTTTTTCCCCTAAAAATATTCCAGGCATTGCCAGGTAGTAAAATGATAATTCAGGATACTGAATGGTACTAAAAAAAAATCTGCATGATCTTGAAAAGTTATTCTAGGATCTTAAAAAAATATTTCAGTGTCTTGACTGGTAAAAAAATAATTCATGATCTTAAAAAATTATTTTAGAATCTTCAAAAAATATTCTAAACTCTATTTTTAGTAGCAGTAGGTATCTGAAATATTTTTTCAAGATCTAAAATAATTTTTTTAAGATCATGAATTATTTTTTCAAGATCCGGTCATTATCTTTTTAGTACTACTCGGTACCCTAAAATATTTTTTCAAGATCCTGAAATAATTTTTCAAGATCATAAAGAATTTTTTTAGTACCATTCAAAAGATCCCGAATTATCATTTTACTACCTGGCAATGCCTAAAATATTTTTAGGGAAAAAAAAAAAAAAAAAGGACAGGTGTATGTGTTTTCTGTCAAAAACGACACAGTTTGAAGCAAAGGACCGCAACGGACCAGACGAAGCAGAGGAGGTAAGCCAACTCCCTATTACACATATATATCCTGCTCACTTGTTTCATCGTGTGATTAAATTGTAATACTACTGCAAACATTTGGTGATTTCTAATTTCAATGTTAGTTCAGATGCAAGATGCTTATGTATATTGATAAGGCCATATATACTAGGGTTCCTAAAAGACTTGATTTGAGATTTGAGGTTTCAAATTTTATTTTTAAAAAAAAAAAAAAAAATCGGTCGAGAATAAGCTAATGCGTCTACTTTCTAGGAGTTATAATATTTTGGAATATAAAATCTTTATATTTCATAAAAGACTTTATTTAAGGTTTTATGATTACAAGATTTTTATATATTTTTAATTTGGATTTCCCTCTTTTTTCCAGTTAGTTAACAAATTTTAGGAGTATCATAACAACTAGATTATTTTTGTAAATTTTTTTTTTTAAAAAAAAAAATCAATTGGAAATCTACCCATACTTCTATTTTGTTAGGAGTTATCCGAATTAAAAATATTAAATATTTGTATTTTCTACAATATGTTCCACACATCAATTTATTTTGACGAGCGAAGGAATTTACAATATTTAGAGTAATATATCTTACTGACTTACTCCATGGTATTTGAAGGAAGAATTTTGATAATTATGAGATATTAAATTAATTATTTATTATAAATCTTCTTAATTCTTCTTTTTTTAACTCAATACTAGAGCCAGAAAACAAGGCTAAGCCCATCGAGCTAGTCTTTTTAGGTCCCGAATTTGTAAAGGCCGAACTTAAGATTTTTGCTTTAAAAGTGAAAGCGGGCTTAAAAGGGCCATCCCTTTTAGGCCCGTATTTTTTAAAAAACTTATTTATATTATAACAATATTATTGATCAAGAGTACTAAAGAAGTGTATGAAATATTCAATTATCAATATTGACAACATTTATTTGTTAAATTAGAATTTTAATTGTTGTACTTTATTAATTATATTTCTTTAGAAAAAATAGTAATTTTTTTCTTAAAAAGACTTCTAGCCCCGCAAGGCCGTAAATTTGACCCGTACGTAGGGGTGGAAACAAGTCAAGCCAAGCTTCACCCTTAACAGCCTAGATCTGTTTTACAATAAGGTGACTTGAGCCCGACTTGTGGTCTCGTTGACTTTTTTTTTTTTTTTTCACTCGAGCCTGGCTTGTATAAAGGCTTGGTCGGGCCCGTGAACTTACAAGGTATCACTTTGATGAGAGTCATTGATGATTATTTTTCAATTTTATCCTGTTAAAAATATGTGCAAGAAAAAATGTATAGCATCTTTTTTTAATACATATTGTTAAATAGAGGCAAATTCAGAATAGTCAATCAATTTAAAATATACTAAATATCTCAATTTCAATTTCTTTGATATGTGACATTTGATCATATGGGACTTACCAATAAAGTCTAGAATGACAATGAATTAAAGTTTAATTTTCATTAGGAGATTTGTTTATATATTAAGTGCTCATGATTTTTTTTTTTTTTTTTTTTGGTGAACTAGTGTTCGTTTATTTTATTCCTAAAGATATGATATGATAAATTTTAAGAAATAGTAATTATTGCTTTCCAATAATAATTACTATTTAAATATGAATTTATAATTATACACCTATAACAGACCGACAAGCCTAACAGGCTTATGGGAAGGCCTAGGCCTGGCCTGTTTAGATAAATAGGCTTTAAAAAAGGCCTAGATCGGCCTTTTAGCACGATAGGCCAGCCTTTTCGTTCAAGCCGAAAATAAGTCAAGCCACAGGCCCCGGGCCGATTTCCACCCCTACCCGTACTTTCACAAACCGGATCTTGAAGGACATGCATTTTTCTTATCTCGAGCCTAAAATTAGGCCCCGGCCCTTTAAGGCCCAACCCCGATTTCAAACTCTACTCAATACGTAGGAAAACCGCAAACTTTTTCAAATATATATATATATATATATATATATTTAATATGAATTTAGTAGAATTGTTTTTCAATCTTATTTGACTAAAGTAGTCTCAAGCTACTTTGGGTGATTTTATTTTATTTGTAGACATAATCAATTTTTTTTTTTTTAATTTGTATAAAAATGATGAGAACAGGTTAAAAATAAAAATAAAAAAAGTATGGTTCAATGATATCAATAAATATTTGGATCTAACATTTTTTTTCTCAATAGTGTGAATCTGAAAATCTGAATTTTTTAATCATAACTTTAAATAATAAAGTTTAAATTTATCTGAAATAAGAAAAAATAACGATAGAAATATTTTCATAAATTATAGCCTCATATCATTGAAAAAATGATATTGCAAATTTCTTATATATCAACTGAAAAAAAAAAAACCCTCAAGACCTCCTTATTAGCACAAATTATTAAATTTTTTAACTTCCTACTTATTATTGGAATTTATAATTTTCCAAAATTGGTATATTTTAACTTTCTAACCATGATTAGTTATTTCTCTTGAAAAGATCATAAATCAATAAAAGTTATAAAGTTTCTGATTAAGTTTTTAGTACATGGTATAACTATTTTATTTTAATGTATCATCTAGGAACACACACACATATGTATGTGTTTGTGGGGGAAGTGATAGGTTTATTTGTCTTTTTCAAAATATAATACAAGATCATTTCTGCTTTTTTTTACCATGAGATTTTGGTCTTCTTTTAAAGATTATATTTTTTTCCTTTGCCCACGCATTGCGCATGTTCTAAACTAGTTATAATAAATATGAAGAGAAAACAACAAATGCAGAACAATCCAAATCGTGCAGCTACCGAGAAATCGAAGAGTAAACAAATGGGTCCAAATCGGAGAAAACTTGAACCAGAGAAATTCAGGAATCGGACCAAACAAAAAATGCAGGAAGCTCCGCCAAACCAGAGAGAACCAAATCGCGATAAATACATACCTAAGAGGGAGGGAGTGTCTTGCGCGCAATCCACTGGAGAAGAAGACTCACGCGCTATTCCCTTTCAGATTCACGATGGACAGATGATTTATGACAATTTCTGTCATGGGTGGGTATAAGTTTTTTTTTTTTTTTTTTTTTTTTTTTTTTTTTTTTTTTTTTTTTTTTTTTATTTAGCCGTGGAATCAACATACTAATCCAAACGGCGTCGTTTTTACCCCCATAGGACGAAAGCTTAGGTGCTTTGTGGATCGACAAATGATTTTCCCTATGAGAGAAAAAAATCAAGGAAATATCCGTATGAAAATGGGTTGTTCATCTTTTGAAAAATCGAAGGAAGAAAAATATAAATAACATGGGAATAATCTGGTGTATCAAATAGTGGAAGCATATATGGGGGAGTTATGAGAATTTTTTAAGATTTAGAATAAATATTTTTTTTGCAGGATAAATATTTATTACGAAAGGGAAAAAAGAAACTTCCCAAATAAATTAAGAGAATTAAGAAAAAAATATTAGTTAAAAAATCATAATAAAAGGAGTTATATTTACATACGCATACGCATACACATATATATATATGTATGTATATATGATGGAAACAGATGGGGAAAAAAGGAAAATGAAAACCACTAGAAAAATACTCAAAAAAAGTAATAAATTCTTTTTTTATTATTTCCTACGTAATGAATTCTTACTACTAATGAATAAGTAATATTTCAAATTCAAAGAGTCAAAGTCTCAAAGAACAAAGATAATAACAAAACTGATAATAACAACTTGGTCCTATTTTTCTAGATGTACAGTACAACTTGAAAAATTAATAAGGCAGCAGCACTGGTACTGGGTGGCGACCGAAATGCACTACGTGATATTGATATTGAGGCGGTATCATAGAATGACTTCAAAACCATAGAGAATCTCTTGAAACTTTTCAAGCCCAGGATGTTCCATGAAATAAACCTCCTTTAACTTCATAAACGTTTGTAGAATAAGCAAGCTAGCAGACCCAGCTTGGTGGCGGTTCCCAACTACACGATCCACGTTCAATAACTTAGCCACTCTTTCTAGACCACCATACAAGCCGTTGCAGAACTTGATTATATGCTTCATGTCATAAATTTTAGATCCAAAGAACCGAGCAACTAACTGTCGGAACTCATGAACATTAGAAGGCAATTGTCTGCCGGTTATAAGTTTGACTAAGAATCCAAAATCATAAGAACTGTGGAATGTGACCCATGTGAGGTGAGAGTCGAAGAATAAGCCAGATCTTAAAATAAAATCCCGAAAAGGCCAAAATCATAAGAATTGTGGAATGTGGATCCGTCGCAAATTTGAAATTTTGCGAGAGAGATTTGCGACGGAAATTTTGAAATCCGTCGCAATTGCAAACATAATTTGCGATGGAAAAACCTGTTTTTGCGACGGATTTTTCCGTCGCAAAAATCTTTTTTTTTTTTTTTTTTTTTTTTTTTGTAGTGAATCTTGGAAATTTCATTTGTTAAACTTTAGTATCTTTGAGTGATTGGCTGAAACCCATACAGCAAACAGAAGAGAGGAGTCTTGTGAAATTTACCGAACAACGATTCTAGTAAGAAATTCTAAGCCTACGGTGGTATACTGGAGTTTGTTAGTGGTTTCTTTGCTTTTCTTGAATTTTGGCTGATTGGAACTCTAGGACCAAGTTCTCTTCGAAATGCCATAGTGTGCTAACATTTGTTTATGGTCCAAATAACAAGATAGGAAGTGGTTAGGAACCAAGATTAGAGTGTTTGTGAAGTGTAATTGGCAAATTGATTGTTGGCCATGTGAACACTAGGTTCGGCTAGGTGCGGGGCGGACCAAGGGAGTTGGAATTTTTCTAGTTTGATGGTTCCATTGTGTTCAAAATGTGAAATTATGTAGGATAGAGGTTCGATAGGAATTCTAGAAGCTCCGAGATTGAATTTTGTCGAAGCTCGAAAATCTGTCTTGAAAATCTTGTTTAGGCAGTAATTTTGCAAGGCATTTTTAGGGTAGCAAATAATGTCCAATTGAAATTAAATTTTCCAGGATTAAGTTAAACATAATTAGGTTTAATTTGATAGTTCATTTGTCGAATTTGGATTTGTTTACATTGAGTTATGAATATTTGAAATTGACCTACAATTTTGGAATGGAATCAGGACGAGAGTTACTATTCTATTGAATTGAGAATAGTATGTGTGTTATTAGCTGTTGTAACAATTTTTCTTTGAAACTAGACTTAATAAGGAGTCCAAAGGCATTATAATCACCTCATTTGGATATTTGTGCTAAAATATGTGATTTTTCAAAGTTTCGATACAAATTCTGAAAAATCAGGGCAAATGTGTGAAAATGAAGGAAATAGTGAAACCTTGAACATAGCCTAAGTCTAGCAATTTTATGTTTAGATATATTACAATAGATGACATTTGGAATGTCTAAAGTCGAATATTGGCCATTGTCCATAACGTGTTCTTATAGGAACTCATAATTCCCAGAACACGCGAGGTTCACAAAATCTACTTGGATAAAGCAATAAGGTAGTATCTCTAATCTCACATACTTTGTATATCTGTGTATAATAGTTTGAATCATTTTGTGAATGTCCCGTCCCGTGTGGGACAAGCACCACTCATGACTCAATTGAACAAAAGGGCTGACCATGAAGTACCTTCTCGATAGTTAAACTAGGTGTAAGACCTATTAAACGGGAGTCCTTAGGTGGCAAGCACTAATTATTGACGGTTGCTACTTGATATTAGATGAAGCTATAGGATCATAGTTTTAATTAGCTAGTTTTAGTTTGAAGTTGTAACATTTTGGCACTGGTGGTATTGGATCACTGTACTAAGAACTCTGTAGTTTGTTCCTGTACATAGCCAAGGAAGATTAGTTTACTATATTATATCTATGTTGTTCACTATATATCGCTGTTTCACTCTAATAAATGTCGTAATTACAAGGGGTAGGACACAAGCAACATTCTATTTATATTTACGTATTTAAGTGGTTTATTTGTAACAACGTACTTATTTAAAACAGTATCAATTTGTTAGGGTGGGTTTTTTGAAAATTAAAGTTATAATGGATTTTTAATTTGTATTTGCAAGGGGGGTATCTTCGTTTCATGGTTGAGAATAAAATGATAGCTTATTATTGGGTTAAATACCATTTTTGCTACGGAAGTTTTGGTTTTGGAGCACCCAAAGACTCGAAAATTTTTTGGTATTATTTTTGCCCAAAAGTTTACAAAAAGGAGTAAATATGCCTCCGGAAGTTTTTTTTTAGGAGCAAATTTTTGTAAACTTCTGGGGCAAAAATGATACAAAAAATAATCAATCCAATGGTCAAGATCAACCGATGGGCAAGATTGCCACGTATGTAAACTTCTAGAGGCAAAAATGATACCAAAAAAACTTCCGGGTGTTGGGTGCTTCAAAACCAAAACTTCGTGGCAAAATTGGTATTTATCCCCTTATTATTTAATATTTTTATTATTCAATTGTTATTAACAAGTTAGTAACTCAAATTACTTCCAATGACAAATGGGGATGCTTGCAATGACCAAACATTTTAAATGCTTAAAGACCGAGATCATGGATCAGCTTCAGTCAACGAATAAAGCTCATTTTCACCATATGAGCTACAAGAAGGATGAAATTATTTTTCCGATTATGTAATTACCATTGTTAATATGTAAATTGTCTTTTTCATAAAAGATTTAGTATAGATATTTTTTACCAGAATAAATAATTATTATGAGTGGGAAAAAAGAAACATCCCAAGAGAATTAAGAGAAAAAATTAGTTAAAGAAATTATATTAAAGGGAATTATATATATATATATGAATATTGTGCATAATAGTAATAATAAATATAAATCAAGGGAGTGATTTTTTGTTAAGAAATTTTAAGAGAAAACTTTAGTGGGTTATCCGCCTTGTAAAAAAAAATAATAATAAAAAAATAACGGGAAAGTTAAAAAATTCTAATTAAGGAAAGAGATAATTTCATATAAAGGCGGTTGAAATAAGAAAATCCCACATAAGACCGGTAAACTCAATATTCTTAAATTGAGTCAATGACCCAATCTAGGATATTTAAATATGAGTTATTTTCTAATAATATCCCTAACCCTGGTCCCAAAAAAAGAGGATAGGAAAAGTCAGAAGTCAAATGTCTTACTTGTTACCATCGTGGCTCTCTCTCATGTGCCTTGAGGAGTGTGAATAACACCATGAGAAGTCGCCGCCGTTTTATCATTATATTGTCATTTAGATCTTTCATCAAGGGTAACCAGAATCTACGTCTCATCACATGCAGTTGAAGACGAAGGGGGAATATAGGTTTCTGTGTATTTAACCATAATTAACAAACCATCAACTGTACCTACAACAGATTGGCTTGTGGGATATAGAAGTCTCTAAAGCTGAACAACTGTGTTTTTGTTTATGTCAACGAAGAAAGGGTTCAGGCGAGAATATGACCATTAGGGCAAATAAAAAGCCGTGGAATTTGAGGATTTGGATGACGTTTGCTTTCTATGGCACTTTTAAGCATAGCATTCCAGGATAAAATTTAACCTACAAGAGTGAATCACCTCTATCAAGAATACATTGAACCCGAAAAAGGGGAACAGAAAACCATGCACGAACATTAATTAAAGAAAAATTAGAAACTGAGAAAGCGAAGCAACATACCCAACTTGCAAAATAGTATAAGAAAACTTTAGTGTAGAGACCTTCAATGATTTTTTTGCCGTTAAGGTTCTTACTTAGCGTAAACAATATTATTTTGTCCCCAATTTTTCCTTTTCTTTTTTAATTACTAAGGGATATAGAGATAATTTGGCTCAATTTCTAAATCTCTAATTGTATCACATATCCTTATTAATAATTTGTTAAGTTTACTAACCCAAATTAGAATTTGGGTAATTCAACTGTCTTTATATAGATTTTCCCATATAAGAATTGTCGTGTGCTAGGATCTACTTGGCGTTAATCGGAAATATTACATCCATTATAGGGTAAGATTGATATGAGTTTAACTAAATATATTTTCAAAAATATAAGGAGTCTTGTTTATCTCTAGAGGTACAATATGTCCAAAGTGAAAAGTTAATAATGCGAGACAAGCACTTCTGGTACTGGACGGATAGTGTTGACTTCAAAACCATAGAGAACCCCTTGAAATTTTTTAAGCTCACGATATTCATTGTAATAGACATCCTTCAACCTCATAAATGTTTGTAGAGTAAGTAAGCTATCTGACCCAGCTTGGTGATTGTTTCCAACTACACGATCCACGTTCAATGTCTGAGACACTCTTTCTAGGCCACCATAAAGACCATTGCAGAACTTGATTATATGCTTCATGTCATAAATTTTGGGTCCAAAGAACCCAGCAACCAACCGTCTGAACAAGTGAACATTAGGAGGCAACTGTCTCCCAATTAAAAGTTTGATTAGGAACCCAAAATCATAAGAGCTATGGAATGTGACCCATGTGATGTGAGAATTGAGCAATAATCCAGATTTTAAAATAAAATCCCGGAAAAGCCCAGACGGGATCCCATCTTTCCTGTTCTTCAAGAAATCAATCCCCTGCTTTTCCAACAGCTCAATGGACTTAACATTATGATAATCCCGTTCAGCATCAAAGTCAGAGAAATTGAATTGCCAAATATATCCATTTTGAGTTCCAAAATGTGGTAAATTCTCATTAGAATCAGACAAGGTAAGACCTAGTTGGATGATTTTCAACGCATCAACATTAGCCTTCATAAAACTGTAATTAGTTGTAGGAGGCAGCTTTGAGTACATGTGCTTATCAACCTTCGGAGTAATAATTGTTCCAGGAATTCAGTATCGAAGGAGGCAAAAGAAAGTAGAGGTATGACAGAATGAATCAGAGACAACTCGTCATGTAAATTTGAAGCCCAGACTTCACGAACAATCACACGCCGATTCAGATTTGGACTCATTGCGATTTAATTATTTTTACAAAGTCACAGAGAGAATGCAAATCTTCTCAACCCTGTAACATTGAACAGAGCATACAAGAACTACATTAAAATATGTTTGAGCAAGGAGAAAGTGGTATCCAAACAGAATATTTTGCCATATAATAAACATAAAAGTAAGACATAAAATTTTAATTAGATGCATGATTTAATATATTTTCGGCCATTTATACACAGACATACTAACAAAGAAAGGCACAAGATGTTTGTCCACTCAAGTGTTCGGATTTGAGATGCTACACACATATAAATAGATTGTCTGATTATATATATATATAGGGTTATTATATTCAATTTTGTAAACAGATTGTTCCATGTTTGGTCACAGCAGAAGCCAAGAGACTGGTTTGCCTATTTCAATTCGGGTTAACTCAAGAATGTTGAACAAATATTTTTTTAAAAATAAAAATAAAAAAATGCTTAGAATAATTGTCCTAATAACCAAACAAGAAACGTTTTCTGGTGTGTTTTTATCGTAAGCAGACTAACTCAAATATGCAGCTTTGCAAAACACTGATATCTTGTACGTTAGGGTTCCACCAAAATGTTCTGCAAAAACATAACTTTTCTTTAACCCTTCCCTCTAAAGATTATGATTTGCAAACCCTATAACATGTATTTACGACTAAACCAGGAAAAAAAAACACACTCACCTTTAATCAGAGCTGTTTGAGACAAAGACGGAGCTGAGAGAACAAGCCACTGACAGCCCAAGAAACCAAAGGGAAGAGCCAAGAGACGAGGGAGATTACGGTTATTTCCTAAAGAGAAAAAGCAACCGTTATTTCCTAAACCCTTCAAAGCCTCTTTGGTTCTTATAGATGGCGGTTTTATCTTTTTAAAAGGAAATTACGGTTTGATTCTTTTATTTTCTCTTCTTCTGATTTTCTATCCTCTCAATTTCTTGTCCCCCAAGTAAGGTTGTTGTTGTTGTTTTTTTTTTTTTTTTTTTTCGTAAGATCAAAATGCATTAAGAGTAAAAAATGATAATACATCTACAATTATCTTAATAATAGGCTCGGTAATTTATATTATATTTATCCTTTTAAATCAATTAACTAATATTATAAAATTATTTTATTGTATCCTAATTTAATTTATTTTATGATACATCGCAAAGGAGATAATAATTGGAAAAATCTCATATAAAGATGGTTGAATTATCCAAATTTTAATTTAGGTCACTAAACCTACAAATTATATATCAGATTATGCGTCATAATTAAAGATTTAAGGGATAAGGGTCTTAAATGTCATGGAAGTTTTCACTTAGGAACACGGGTAAGACAGAAGTTTTTTTTGGATAAAAAATGCCACGGAAGTTCACAAGACGTAGCAATTTTGCCCCGGAAGTATCATTTTTGCCACTGAAGTTTTCGCTGAGGAGCAATTTTGCCTCGGAAGTTTACACTAAGGAGCAATTTTGCCTCGAAAGTTCACAAACGTAGCAATTTTTCCCTTCTGTCCCCAAATATTAAATTTGACTATTAAATCAGTCAAAGACCATACATGTCATGCCTTGAAAAGGTCAAACTTGGAGTCGAGAAGGAGATCCTTCGATATTGAAATCAAGGCGACGGAATTTGTGAAGCCGAACGAGGTCAAAGGGACTAAAAGGTCTCCACAAAACGTAAATGAAACGCAAAACGAGAAATGAATTGTCCAAAAATTGGTTCAAGAAAACAAATCAATAGTGATAATATTTACGTTTGTATAAACGATCATTTGCTTAGATCATAAGTGATGCTTCCTTTGGGTTTTGTGACGACCTTTCAATCCTTTGACCGTTCGGCTTCACAAATTCGCGCCTTAACCTCAACATCTCAAGGATCTCCTTCTCGGCTCCAAGTTTGACCTTTTCAAGGCATAACATGTGTGGTCTTTGATCGATTTAATAGTCAAATTTAATATTTGGGGACGAAAGGGCAAAATTGCTCCTTAGTGAAAACTTCCGGGGCAAAATTGCTCCTCAGCGAAAACTTCTGTGGTATTTTTGATTAAAAAAAAAACTTCCGTCTTACCAGTGCTCCTAAGTGAAACTTCCATAGTATTTAAGACCCTTATCCCAAAGATTTAAAATCTGGGTTAAATTAACTCTATATATATCCCTTAGTTCTTAAAACAACAAATTAAATTCAAAACATAACCTATTGTTTACTCTATAAATTAATTCCTTAGGAAGCACTATAGCGTTCTCTGAGGCCGATTAGCTTGTGCAACATCATTTACAAAACCATAACAAAGATCATTGTTACCCGGCTAAAGACTATCCTCCCCCAGGTGATAGCCCCAAATCAATGTAGCTTTGTTCCGGGGAGGCACAGCAGTGATAACATAATTGTGGCCCAGGAAGTAATTCACACCATGCCAAGTTTGAAAAAGAAGAAGGGATTTATGGCTATTAAAATCGATCTGGAGAAAGCATATGATAGAGTCAATTGGCATTTCTTGTCCACCTGTCTGCAGGAACTCCAAATTCCAAATCCCCTGATTGAGATCATTGCCCAATGCGTCTCTACACCTAGTATGCAGCTTCTACACCAAATATAGGATTTAAAATTTAAACACTAGTCATAAAATTTTGAATAAAAATATAAATATTTGAAGAAGGTAATAGACCTCCATGTGGATACGTAGATTGTAATGCCCTGACTTAATACGCCTTTATTTATTAGAGTGTAAGCGCACAGATATTGAAATAATTTGGATGACTTAATTGCAGAATAAAACTTTCTTAAATTAACTTAGTTTGAAAACATTGAAAATGCGAGGATAAATTTTTGCAAGCGATATCTATCCTATAGGGGATTTTAATAGAGTAATCCAAAATGTTAAGACAAATGATAAACGTTTAGACTAATAGTCTTGAATGATAAAAGATAAGCTTCTACAGTAATCCTTACTACTGCGCCTTTCCCTTCGTGCCCGATCCACTTTCTGCTTCCTTAATATGGTCTGGAGTTCAAATGAATGAACCCCAGGGGTAACAGTTAATCTCATGAATAGATATGAAGCATAAATGACAATATAGCACATGTTAAACATAGAAGCATTTACAAGTAAAATAAGTCGCACTGTAACCACAATTAACGGCCAAGGACCACAGCCCTTATTAAGACAAGAAGCCTTGTGAGACACGCAGCCTCAATCCATAGCTAGGAAAAACATAAGATGTAAATCATCTATCAAACATGATCAGCTAATACATGAACACATACATACATGCTAACAAGATTACAGTTACCCACCTCAAGCTTGAATCGTTACTTTCGTCCGAAGGTGTTGGGATTAGTAGAGGTGTCAAGGTATGCCTATAAACATTTACCATTATCATTAGTCACTTCTTGCGTCGCAAAGAAACTAACTACGCGAATTATTTTTAGAGGATTAAAAGTGGATTAATCCCTAAAAATTCCCTTATCCATAATACTCTTTTTTTATTTATTATTAATTAATAACACCCCTCTTTTATTTATTATTAATTAATAACTCCCTTTATTATTTATTCCCTTTTTATTGATAATTATAACAATGTCTATTTATTATTTATTTACTTTTATTATTATTTTAAACTCTCATAGACAATTCCAACGATTTAAACTACGAGTTTAAATAAACACCAAACAACATGTAAAATGCTTTAATATATTTTCTTTTAATGTTTCTAATGGTTTCTCAAAAATAAGTATTCCATCGTCACTTTAAAATTTATAGTTTAATAAACACTAATACCTTATAATGCATTATATGTGTGTATATAATGGGAATAGCCATTCTTCTTCATATATGCCATTAGACATGCAACAAGGATATATATATATATATACACACACACATATTAAGTATATGGGTTTATCGTTTTTCATGTCACTTGATATAAGGTTATCTTAAGTCACCTTGAAACGACGTGGTTTTGGGAGTTAGGGGAATTAATGAAAGGTGTTTTGTTATTTTTGTTTTTGTATTTATTACATGAATTTTACCAAAACACCTCTCATTAATTCCTCTAACTCCCAAAACGACTTCGTTTTAGAGTTAGGGGAATTAATGAACTCCCAAAACGACGTAGTTTTGGGGTGACTTGACATAACCTTATGTCAAGTGACATGACAAACGATAAACTCTAAGTATATACATATATATTCTGCACATATATGAATATACCCATGACAATAATGTTCCTTATGTAGTAATATACACGTTTATAAAATATTTGGCAGCAAACCAACAGTTTTATCTAATAGTAAGCTTTCCAAACGCATATATGTACATTACACTCTCATATCAGCAAGCTTTTGTTGGAAACTATATCAGCAATGTTTAAAACAAGTATATATATATATATATATATATATATATATACTGTTGTAGAATATAAGTTAAGTTTTCCCCTCTACTGATATGCCTATATAGTAGCAACCTATATTTGCTAAAGTCCCTGTTTTAGTTTCATTTTGCATAGAAACTCACGTGGAAATCAAACTACACTCCTACAGCTTCAAACTCGTTGGGATATGACAGAAACTAAAGGGAATTGAAAGAAGCTCGATGGTTACTTTGGTTGCTTGCTCGAATCACAACTGCTTCACCGTCGAACAACGTACCTATGTTTTTACTGGTTAAAACAGAGCAAATGATCATGTCTCTGTGTTTCTCTCTCACTCTCTCACGTTCTCAATCTCGTCTTCCTCTCAAGCTCAGTTTCCTCTTTTTTCTGTCTTTAAAACAGAGCAACAATGATGGCTAGCTCATTCTCTCTCTTGGTCTCTCTTTTCTTTTTCGTTCTCTGTTGTGGCGTGGAGAGTAAAAGAATAGGTATATATAAACTAAGGGAAAAACACTTCTCATGTTGTAGGAGAAGTGTTTTCTCATGTCACACACACATAAAATAGTTGGACCCACATATATATGTAATTAGCATTATATATATATATATGTGGGTTCTACTATTTCATGTGTGTGTAGGAATCTTCTTCTTCTCATGCAACATAAGAAGTTTAAACCCCATAAACTAATGGAATTAGGGTTTGCATGTGAAAGGAAATCATGAGAGTAGCAAAACCAATTCAACTTTCTCCCACGTACCATTTTGCATGGAATTATATTGTGAATGTCCCGTCCCGTGTGGGACAAGCACCACTCATGACTCGATTGAGCAGAAGGGCTGACCATGAAGTACCTTCCGATGGTTAAACTAGGTGTAAGACCTATTAAACGGAATCCTTAGGTGGCAAGCACTAATTATTGACTGTTGCTACTTAGATATTAGATGAAGCTCTAGGATCATAGTTTTAATTAGCTAGTTTTAGTTTGAAGTTGTAACATTTTGTCACTGGTGGTATTGGATCACTGTACTAAGAACTCTGTAGTTTGTTCCTGTACATAGCCAAGGAAGATTTTAATTATTAGTTTACTATATTATATCTATGTTGTTCACTATATATCGCTGTTTCACTCTAATAAGTGTCGTAATTACAAGGGGTAGGACACAAGCAACATTCTATTTATATTTACGTATTTAAGTGGTTTATTTGTAACAACATACTTATTTAAAACAGTATCAATTTGTTAGGGTGGGTTTTTTGAAAATTAAAGTTATAATGGATTTTTAATTTGTATTTGCAAGGGGGTAACTTTGTTTCATGGTTGAGAATAAAATGATAGCTTATTATTGGGTTAAATACCATTTTTGCTACGGAAGTTTTGGTTTTGGAGCACCCAACACCTGAAATTTTTTTGGTATTATTTTTGCCCAAAAGTTTACAAAAAGGAGTAAATATGCCTCCGGATGTTTTTTTTAGAGCAAATTTTTGTAAACTTCTGGGGCAAAAATGATACAAAAAATAATCAATCCAACGGTCAAGATCAACCGATGGGCAAGATTGCTACGTATGTAAACTTCAAGCAAAAATGATACCAAAAAAACTTTCGGGTGCTGGGTGCTTCAAAACCAAAACTTCGTGGCAAAATTGGTATTTATCCCCTTATTATTTAATATTTTTATTATTCAATTGTTATGAACAAGTTAGTAACTCAAATTACTTCCAATGACAAATGGGGATGCTTGCAATGACCAAACATTTTAAATGCTTAAAGACCGAGATCATGGATCAGCTTCAGTCAACGAATAAAGCTCATTTTCACCATATGAGCTACAAGAAGGATGAAATTATTTTCTCGATTATGTAATTACCATTGTTAATATGTAAATTGTCTTTTTCATAAAAGATTTAGTATAGATGTTTTTTACCAGAATAAATAATTATTATGAATGGGAAAAAGAAACATCCCAAGAGAATTCAGAGGAAAAATTACTTAAAGAAATTATATTAAAGGGAATTACATATATATATATATATATATATGAATATTGTGCATAATAGTAATAATAAATATAAATCAAGGGAGTGATTTTTTGTTAAGAAATTTTAAGAGAAAACTTTAGTTGGTTATCCGCCCAAAAAAAAAAAAAAAAAAAAAAAGTTTAACGGGAAAGTTAAAAAAATTCTAATTAAGGAAAGGGATAATTTCGTATAAAGACAAATTGAAATAAGAAAATCCTACATAAGGCTGGTAAACTCAATATTCTTAAATTGAGTCAATGACCCAATCTAGGATATTTAATTATGGGTTATTTTCTAATAATATCCCTAACCCATGGTCCCAAAAAAAGAGTAAAGGAAAAGTCAGAAGTCAAATGTCGCACTTGTTACCATCGTGGCTCTCTCTCCCATGTGCCTTGAGGAGTGTGAATAACACCATGAGAAGTCACCGCCGTTTTATCATTATATTGTCATTTAAATCTTTCATCAAGGGTAACCAGAATCTACGTCTTATCACATGCAGTTGAAGACGAAGGGGGAATATAGGTTTCTGTGTATTTAACCATAATTAACAAACCATCAACTGTACCTACAACAGATTGGCTTGTGGGATATAGAAGTCTCTAAAGGTGAACAACTGTGTTTTTGTTTATGTCAACGAAGAAAGGGTTCAGGCGAGAATATGACCATTTAGGGCGAATAAAAAGCCATGGAATTTGAGGATTTGGATGAAGTTTGCTTTCTATGGCACTTTTTAGCATAGCATTCCAGGATAAAATTTAAACTACAAGAGTGAATCACCTCTATGAGGAATACATTGAACCCAAAAAGGAGAACAGAAGACCATGCACGAACATTAATTAAAGAAAAATTAGAAACTGAGAAAGCGAAGCAACATACCCAACTTGCAAAATAGTATAAGAAAACTTTAGTGCAAAGACCTTCAATGATTTTTCTGCCATTAGGGTTCTTACTTAGCACGTAAACAATATTGTTTTGTCCCCAATTTTTCCTTTTCTTTTTTAATTACTAAGGGATATAGAGATAATTTGGCTCAATTTCTAAATCTCTAATTGTATCACATATCCTTATTAATATTTTGTTAAGTTTACTAACCCAAATTAGAATTTGGGTAATTCAACTGTCTTTATATAGATTTTCCCATATAAGAATTGTCGTGTGCTAGGATCTACTTGGCGTTAATCGGAAATATTACATCCATTATAGGGTAAGATTGATATGAGTTTAACTAAATATATTTTCAAAAATATAAGGAGTCTTGTTTATCTCTAGAGGTACAATATGTCCAAAGTGAAAAGTTAATAATGCGAGACAAGCACTTCTGGTACTGGACGGATAGTATTGACTTCAAAACCATAGAGAACCCCTTGAAATTTTTTAAGCTCACGATATTCATTGTAATAGACATCCTTCAACCTCATAAATGTTTGTAGAGTAAGTAAGCTATCTGACCCAGGTTGGTGATTGTTTCCAACTACACGATCCACGTTCAATGTCTGAGACACTCTTTCTAGGCCACCATAAAGACCATTGCAGAACTTGATTATATGCTTCATGTCATAAATTTTGGGTCCAAAGAACCCAGCAACCAACTGTCTGAACAAGTGAACATTAGGAGGCAACTGTCTCCCAATTAAAAGTTTGATTAGGAACCCAAAATCATAAGAGCTATGGAATGTGACCCATGTGATGTGAGAATTGAGCAATAATCCAGATTTTAAAATAAAATCCCGGAAAAGCCCAGACGGGATCCCATCTTTTCTGTTCTTCAAGAAATCAATCCCCTGCTTTTCCAATAGCTTAATGGACTTGACATTATGATAATCCCGTTCAGCATCAAAGTCAGAGAAATTGAATTGCCAAATATATCCATTTTGTGTTCCAAAATGTGGTAAATTCCCATTAGAATCAGATAAGGTAAGACCTAGTTGGATGATTTTCAACACATCAACATTGGCCTTCATGAAACTGTAATTAGTTGTAGGAGGCAGCTTTGAGTACATGTGCTTATCAACCTTCGGAGTAATAATTGTTCCAGGAAATTCAGTATCGAAGGAGGCAAAAGAAAGTAGAGGTATGACAGAATGAATCAGAGACAACTCGTCATGTAAATTTGAAGCCAAGACTTCACGAACAATCACACGCCGATTCGGATTTGGACTCATTGCGATTTAATTATTTTTACAAAGTCACAGAGAGAATACAAGTCTTCTCAACCCTGTAACATTGAACAGAGCATAGAAGAACTACATTAAAATATGTTTGAGCAAGGAGAAAGTGGTATCCAAACAGAATATTTTGCCATATAATAAACATAAAAGTAAGACATAAAATTTTAATTAGATGCATGATTTAATATATTTTCGGCCATTTATACACAGACATACTAACAAAGAAAGGCACAAGATGTTTGTCCACTCAAGTGTTCGGATTTTAGATGCTACACACATATAAATAGATTGTCTGATCATATATATATATATCGGGTTATTATATTCAATTTTGTAAACAAGATTGTTCCATGTTTGGTCACAGCAGAAGCCAAGAGACTGGTTTACCTATTTCAATTCGGGTTAACTCAAGAATGTTAAGCAAATATTTTTTTAAAAATAAAAATAAAAAAATGCTTCGAATAATT
Source organism: Acacia acuminata (assembly GCA_019022655.1). Taxonomy (NCBI): domain Eukaryota; kingdom Viridiplantae; phylum Streptophyta; class Magnoliopsida; order Fabales; family Fabaceae; genus Acacia; species Acacia acuminata. Next base: position 3,212,016 of record JAFJYI010000053.1, on the reverse strand, counting down.
GTCCGAATAACCAAACAAGAAACGTTTTTTTGGTGTGTTTTTATCGTAAGCAGACTAACTCAAATATGCAGCTTTGCAAAACACTGATATCTTGTACGTTAGGTTTCCACCAAAATTTTCTGCAAAAACATAACTTTCCTTTAACCCTTCCCTCTAAAGATTATGATTTGCAAACCCTATAACATGTATTTACGACTAAACCAGGAAAAAAAAAACACTCACCTTTAATCAGAGCTGTTTGAGACAAAGACGGAGCTGAGAGAACAAGCCGCTGACAGCCCAAGAAACCAAAGGGAAGAGCCAAGAGACGAGCGAGATTACGGTTATTTCCTAAAGAGAAAAAGCAACCGTTATTTCCTAAACCCTTCAAAGCCTCTTTGGTTCTTAAGATAGCGGTTTTATCTTTTTAAAAGGAAATTACGGTTTGATTCTTTTATTTTCTCTTCTTCTGATTTTCTATCCTCTCAATTTCTTGTCCCCCAAGTAAGGTTGTTTTTTTTTTTTTTCGTAAGATCAAAATGCATTAAGAGTAAAAAATGATAATACATCTACAATTATCTTAATAATAGGCTCGGTAATTTATATTATATTTATCCTTTTAAATCAATTAACTAATATTATAAAAGTATTTTATTGTATCCTAATTTAATTTATTTTATGATACATCACAAAGTAGATAATAATTGGAAAAATCTCATATAAAGATGGTTAATTATCCAAATTTTAATTTGGGTCACTAAATCTACAAATTATATATCAGATTATGCGTCATAATTAAAGATTTAAAATCTGGGTTATATTAACTCTATATATATCCCTTAGTTATTAAAACAACAAATTAAATTCAAAACATAGCCCTATTGTTTACTCTATAAATTAATTCCTTAGGAAGCACTATAGCGTACAAAGTACCGTTTGTTCTCTGACTTCTTTACAAACATTAATTATAATTTTTTAAAAAAAATATTTGGTCTTAAAGAAAAGTAGGATCAATTAATTCCTTAGAAAGTAGTGTATGAAGGAGCGCACCGTTTGTTCTTTGATTTCTTTCCAAACATTAATGGAGGTGAATATGTGTACTACTACGTACAATGTTTCACAAACATCTTTATATGAGATTTTCTCTTTTTAAAAAAAAAATAATATATATATATATATATAGGGGATTTAAAATTTAAACACTAGTCATAAAATTTTGAATAAAAATATAAATATCTGAAGAAGGTAATAGACCTCCATAGGTGGATACATAGATTGTAATGCCCTGACTTAATACGCCTTTATTTATCAGAGTTTAAGCGCACAGGCATCGAAATAATTTGGATAACTTAATTGCGGAATAAAAATTTCTTAAATTAACTTAGTTTGAAAACACTGAAAATGCGAGGATAAATTTTTCGCAAGCGATATCTATCCCATAGTGGATTTTAATACAAGAATCCAAAATGTTGACAAAAGGTAAACGTTTAGACTAATAGTCCCGAATGATAAAAGATAAGCTTCTATCTTCCTATGCCGCGCCTTTCCCTTCGTGCCCGATCCACTTCCTATTTCCTTAATATGGTATGGAGTTCGAATGAATGAACCCCAGGGATAACAGTTAATCTCCTGAATAGATATGAAGCATAAATGACAATATAACACATATTAAACATAGAAGCATTTACAAGTAAAAAAAAGTCGCATCGTAACCACAGTTAATGGCCAAGAACCGCAGCCCTTCTTAGGACAAAGACAGGCCACCGTGAGACACGCACCAATCTATAGCTAGGAAAAACATAATATGTAAATCATCTATCAAACATGATCACTAATACATGAACACATACATACATGCTAACAAGATTACAATTACCCACCCGAAGCTTGAATCCTTACTTTTGTTTGAAGGTGTTGGGATCGGTAGAGGTGTCAAGGTATGCCTATAAACGTTTACCATTATCATTAGTCACTTCTTGCGTCGCAAAGAAACTAACTAACGAATTATTTTTAGAGGATTAAAAGTGGATTAATCCCTAAAAATTCCCTTATCCATAATACTCTTTTTTATTTATTATTAATTAATAATACCCCTCTTTTATTTATTATTAATTAATAACTCCCTTTATTATTTATTCCCTTTTTATTGATAATTATAACAATGTCTATTTATTATTATTTATTTACTCTTTTATTATTATTTTAAACTCTCATAGACAATTCCAACGATTTAAATTAGGAGTTTAAATAAACACCAAACAACATGTAAAATGCTTTAATATAGTATTCCATCGTCACTTTAAAATTTATAATTTAATAAACACTAATACCTTATAAATATGCTTTAATGCATTATATGTGTATATAATGGGAATAGCCATTTTTCTTCATATATGCCATTAGACATGCAACAAGGATATATATATATATATATATATATATATATATATATATATATTTAGCATTATCATATATACATGTGCTAAACCTATATATATATATATATATATATATATATATTAAGTATATACATATATATGCAACACATATATGAATATACCCATGATAGTAACGTTCCTTATGTAGTAATATACACCTTTATAAAATATTTGGCAGCAAACCAAGAGTTTTATCTAATAGTAAGCTTTCCAAACGCATATATATACATTACACTCTCATATCAGCAAGCTTTTGTTGGAAACTATATCAGCAATGTTTAAAACAAGTATATATATATATATATATATATATATATATTCATGATCGTACAACAATACATATATATATAGGGTAAAGGTGCGCCGTAACCACGAAGTTTGCCTCCGGGGAGAGCGCCAACACCACGAAGTTTTTTTTAACGTCCAAAGACCACGATGATTACGTTTTTGGAGCGCGTCCAAAGGCCATGGCCGTTAGTTGACCGTTAACGCCGACGTGAACCGACACACGACGTGGTGCCGACACGTGGACTAACATGCTGACGTGGAATAAAAATTCAAAAAATTAGGGAAAAATAAAATAATTAGGAAATTTTTTTAAAATAATTAAAATAATTAGAAAAAAATTTAAAAATTAGAAAAAAATTAAAAAAAATGACGAAAAAATTAAAATAATTAGAAAAAATTCAAAAAGTTAGGAAAAAAATTCAAAAAGTTACGAAAAATTCAAAAAATTAGGAAAAAAAATTCAAATTTTTTTTAAATATTAGGAAAAAATTCAAAAAAATTAGGAAAATGCCCTTATATAAATTTTGTACCTCAACTACCTTATTGATTTCACATAATCCTTCATTTATATCAATAGGCATCTTTTAGCGAAAAACTGACAAAAATTTATGTTCCTAAAAAATTAACAAATTAGAGTAAATATATTAGAGTAAATACCCTATTTAACTAACCAATTAACAAATATGGTAAAGTTAATTGTGAGGTTTGCACAAAGGTAAATTTTAAACTGTATTAATGGGAAAATATATTAGAGTAAATACCCTATTTGGTTCCTAAAAAAAATCACGAACCCCTTTTTCGTCCCTCAATAAAAATAACTCCTCTCGTAATCCCTGTAAAATCCTAAACCTTAAACCCTGTAAAATCCAAAAACCGTCCATGTTAGTCCTTCCAGGTTGAAGAGAACACATGCAGTGAAGTGTCCCAAATGTGGTCAGGGATTAAGGAGGGAGTTATTTTTACTGAGGGACCAAAAAGGGGTCCGTGATTTTTTTCAGGGACCAAATAGGGTATTTACTCAATATATTACATACCAACAAAACAAAAAAGAAAAGAATTGGTCCTAGTTTTCTAGATGTTGTTACGGATCTGGATAAGGCCCATATACAATAGGCGGCCCAACTAAGTAAAGCTCTAAGATAACAACGAACCTATAATATAGGAAGATCCTATATTATAGCGGATTCCAACCGCGGTCTCCTCCACGTTGAGCATCACGGGAGTGGACTAACTGTATCTGCGTGAAGTGCTCCCCCACAGACTCGCCATGGAGATCGTGCCCAACCATGATCTCCTCAACGGCAACCTCTATAAATACAGAGGCAAATTAACCAGTGCACGGGTTCTACGTTCTAACCCTAGACTTTTACATACACACACGAGCACACACCCCACCCCCTTTTGTGTGTGTTCGAACTACGTGGACTTTGATCCCTTCATAGGGTACGTAGGCCCTAGGCTTGGCTCCTAGTCAAGTCCAACACGTCCTATTTTCAGAACAGAACATTGGCGCCGACCGTGGGGAATCGGTAAATTTTTATTTGATTCCCGCGACCTAGGAAGGTCAATAATTCCAATTTTCAATTGCCAGACGATCGTTTCCAACTGAAACCTAGCGAGGGATGGTACGAGATGATGATCTGCAGGGATCCGTCGATCATTCCATAAAGCCCTACAGATTCCCGAATGAAGATTCCCAGATTAATATTACCAGAGATTCGGCACTCATGTATTCCGGTCTTTCATCCAAGTCGGCCTTCGCTCAGTGTTTCCCTTGATAGCCGGTCTTCTATCCCGGATATTTCTCAATGCCGACTTACAAGACGCATCAAAGCTCAGAGACTCGGCACTCATGTTTCCCGGCCTTGGCTTAGTATCTCCTTTGGCTCAGCTTATTTGACCCTTTACTTCGGAGAAGTCACCTAATCTCTACAACTGAGCTGGAACCTTCCAAAATCACTATCAAGCGGTTTCCCACATGCTTCTCCCACTGGTCCCAGGTTCATCTTTCTCTTGCTCTATCTCGTGGTTACATTGATCGTAAACCCGTGGTAAATTTGGCATTGCAAAGAAGTCTTGGTCCAATACAGAAGGATCGGATTGTGTTGTTTTTAACTTCATCCGGGTTGCAAGTTCATAAGATCCAATGCCACAAGGCCGAGGTGCCTGAGAGACCGAGGTGTTGATGCTGGGAAGAGTATATATTTAAGAGCAACCCAACCGCCATCAAGTGTGGAGATGATCCTCTAGCCACCTGTACACATTCATGTGACTTGTTTAGCATTGCCGCCGTGGCTGTCTGGGAGTGTGTCTCCATCATGCATCGAATAAAAGGGATTGCCCTGTGAACTGAGTCGTCGAGTTGATACCTAACGTACCGACACCACTGTGAAAGACGACTTAGCTCCTTGTGGCGAGACATTTGGACGTGATGCCGGGGTGCCCCATGGGTGTGCATGGCCGAGATCTTATGTCGGGATTTCCTGCATGTGAGCATATCCAGGATATAAAGCCGAGATTCCAATGTCGAGATTACCGAATCCTCCAGATGTGAGTAACTACTTGATGTTTTGAGGTAGTCGAATCTATTGAGATGTTGCCAGAGACTCGCCGACATCCGTGGTGTGTTTCACTCCCAACCATTGGGCCGCCTCGTCCACCTCTACCGGTGGAATCTGATGAGGACGACGGAGTTACGGTGGGATTGCCTGAAGAATACGATGATAGTGCGATGATGGGGATGTGGTTTCTGGATCTCATCTTAGTGGTGCTCCTCTCCTTCATCAACACGTTTTTCCAGTATGGGGCTGAACCCATGGTCGTCACCATGATCTCAGTTCAGAACGCCACGCTTCTGATCAGTAAGTTTGTAGCAATCTTACTCCCCACAACCAAGTATCGGGTCCTCGGGTGGAAGTTTTCACTCAACCCTGGTCCGTTTAACGTGAAGGAGCGCGTGCTCATCTCCATCTTCGCCAACGTTGACGCTGATACTACTTACGCCGTGGGTATTGATGATATTATACAGGCTTTATACGCAAGAAAGCCCAGCAAATAGGATCAGGCATGCAAGGACTGGGTTTGGGAGCTTTTGATCTTGACGAGATGGTTGTTACTTCCTGCCTTGAAAGCCCAATTATTTCGCCGTTCTTTGCAATTGCCAATGTCACCGTCTGCTACGTCTTAATCATATACGTCTTGACGAGATGATGATCTGCCGACATTCAAATGACGGAGGGGTAGACCAACGATTTTTACGTGATATTGCGTAATAGAGGAAGCGTCAGAAAACTGGGACTCTGAGCTCTGGAACACAGCTCCAGGGTTGAAACCCGACTGTTAACCTGCAAGATCATGCTCGGACAAAATTTTCAAACTGAGAGCATTGGAGCTGAGATACCTGAACCCGGCATGCCGAGCATCAGTGCCGAGATGCGAAAAGAAGTTCCATGATACTTTCACTACAAGATTGAAGTGGCCGAGGTCAACTCAAATCAGCCAACCAAAGCGTTCGGCTCAGATCAATCCTGGAGCCGTCCCATTCAATGAACGTAAGAACCCATTCTTTGCCGAGGTGCCCCAGAATCCAACGCCAGGAATTTTTCACAATGGAAGTAATCAGAGCGGGGTTTTAATCAGGACCGTGACCATAAAAGAATGTCGAGATACTCATCACGATAAATTATCCTGGATGAATACCGAGATACCCATTATTTGAAGAGATCCTGTTTGGAGGCCGAGACGGTGAGATGCTTTTTTATTATTAATAGAGACCGAGGTGATGATTTGGAGAAGGGAGATACCGAGATACAATGCCGAAATTCATTAGGATTTGAAGAAGCTCACCCTATGTCGATACCCGAAACCGATCGTAACCCCGACTTTTGAAGGAGGTGCCGACATACTTGGAGTCGACATACTTGGAGTCGACACACAAAGCATCAATGCCAAGATGCTGAGGAGCCGAGGTCCTGATAGCCGAGATGCTGATAAGACGAGCTCTTGAGGTACCGAGTTTCTCAAGAGTCGGGTGTATTGTAGAGGCCGAGATAATCAATTCCGGCTCAATTGAAAGATCAACGATGGAAGTTCTCCTGGTTGAAGGCCGAGATAATTATTCGGAGTCCGAGATTAAATGGTGTTGTAAAAACCCAAAAACTATTACAAAGCAAAGCAACTTCCTCCCTGATCTTCACTTGTCACAAACACTCATCTGTCTTGAAGGATCTTTTCGAAGGAATTGCCTTAGAAGCGGATTCATTAATTGATGATCTTCAAAGTAGTCTATACAAGCAAGAGACCCAGTTAGCTGCTTATGCACAACAACAATGACATCAAATTTGCTCTTTCACAGGTTCATTCTTTCTTAAACTGCTAGATTGAGTAACCCGTTGAAGGATTTTACAACTATTATTAGCATATTACAAGACAATTAGTGGATATCTTGTGATAAAAGTGTGGACTCATAACTTCTTGTCCCTATATATGTTTTAATTTCTTTGTGATGTTGCATGCGATTCATGTTCATATGAGGCTTTGGAATTGTTTGGATTGGAACTGTCAACACGTTCTTAAGTTCAAAGTCTCAAGCTTGGGGTGCAGGAGTAAGATGAACTCAATTGATTAATTTGTCTATGGAATTATCGTTGGAAAAAGAAGTCATTTTGATTGGATATAAGCTTCATCTCGCACGTAAGGACTCTGCTGTGATGGAGCTCTATTGTGCATATATTAAGGCGAAGGTGGCTTTGCATTGTTTGTCCTGATTTTGACTTGTGTGAAGCATGATATGAAACACTTGACCGCCGTTTTTGTTCTCTTAGCACCTTAGAAGTGCAGGATTTTTGCGAATTTTCATTGGTTGAATGAATCTTATTCTCCAGCTGTCAAGCAATTGTTCAATGCAGATTCATGAGCTTTTTATTTTGGGATATACATTTTATGCCAAGAAGAAGAAAGGGAATGGCACTGATGATATATATTTCAATATGGTTTCTGGAGATTTATTGAATGATACATCAAGGAACGCTGTCTTTGATGTTGGTGAATCTGGAGAATGCTTTCCGTGACGTAATAAAGGAATTATATCATTGTGCAATACATGGGCTCTTGAAGTTGATCTTTTGTGCACGCACAAAGTTTTGTTGCACTTTTTATCATTGATTTTGTTGGTTCTCATAATTGCCAAGTTTCAAATACTTTGTTTGATTCCATTCATGTTTCATTGATGCGCGCATCGAGGCGTCATTTTGAAACTTTCATTTGAGGGATCAGCATGCATCAAAATGCTTGAGGTGTAATAATTGGGGTTTGCTTGATGCATTGACGTGACCTGTTTTTGCTATTCGATCAACATCTAGCAACTTATGGATGCACAAATGGACCGAAAGAGAAGAGTTTTATGATGAGATTTTTAATGGTGAATCCACACATCTATTTACTACTTCTGTCCTTGCTAAAGGGTCTCCATGATAATTTTTTAAGACGGACCCGGTTACACCGAATCTGGTTAAAACCCGACGTCCCTGCGAATTTTTGAAGGCAGACACAATTACACCGAATCTGGTTAAAATCCAGGATCCCCGTTAAGTTTTGAAGTCGGACCCAGTTAACTGAATCTAGTTAACGTTCGGGATCCGCGTAAAATTCTTGAAGACGGACCCGGTTACACCGAATCTGGTTAAAATCCGGGATCCTCATGAATTTTTGAAGACAGACTCCGGTTACACCAAATCTGGTTAACATCCCGGCCTGTCTAAAGTTTTGAAGGTGGACCTCGGTTACACTTAATATGGTTAAAATCTGGGCTCTGTGGGAAGTTCTGCGAGAAGCGAGAAGAAGCCGGACCCCGGTTACACTTAATACAGTTAAAAACCAGGCTCCATGCAAAATACAGTTAAATCCGCACTCCTTAATTGGACCCCGGATAAACTGACAATTATCCAGTCAACTCCGCGCTCCTTAATTGGACCCCGAAATAGCTGAAAATTACATTGTTAACTCCGCGCGCGCTCCTTAAACGGACCCCGGATGAAGGATTCCTCAGTGGAGATTCGCAAACGCGCACTATGGATCGCTTAAGCATTACACCGAGGTCTATACACCCGGTCAGAAACACCGAGGTCATTACACCCGGTCATATACATGACACCGAGGTCTTTAAACCCGGTCAAAAACAAAAACCATCTAGATGTGTGACACCGGCCGTTGTACTCCGACGCGCTGGTTAGAGCTCGCGAAATTGCCATACGTGGCTTTCGCGGAATTGACGCGTCAACGCTCGCCCGATTTAAGAATTCGAATTGTCATGCCGACCTGGTCGTCAAAATGTCTAAGTATTGCGTTACGGACACCTCGACTGGACATGTGACAATTTGCCCTTATCTCGGTTACAATTCACTTTTCCGCTAATCAAGCCGAACGAGGTAGCGGTTAAGTTAACACTCCACGAGGTTAAAACAGACAACCTTGCCCATCACTCCCAGACTTAAGCTCTGGTCGAGTATAAAAGACCTGTACCCACTACGGTCGATGGATTCCTAACTATGCTTAGAATTCATAAAGCGATAAGACAATTAACATTAATTTAAGTGTTAGGCAAGAGTATACAACCGGCACAGACGCCGGGAAAATTCAAGCTTGCCAAGGGCACGGACGCCCTAAGGAAAAAGCAAAAAGAAAAAATGTGAAGGACTCCGACCCCTAGCTTGGGGGAGCAGCATCACTAAAAGACACCACCTCGTTGGACTGCCCGGCCTCCGGAGCTCCTTGCCTGGCCTCATCATCGCCTTGCTCTTCCAGTTCATCCTCCTCAAAAGACATGGACCCACCATCGGGTGTCGGAGGGGACAGAACCAGGACATCATCCTTCACATAAGCCAGGTAGTTATACCCGGCAAGGTTCAGGGATACGTTCGGATTCAAGTGCTTGATTTGTTCTAAGGCCATGTCGAAGCAGGCGGAGGTAGTCTCCTTCAACGAGTCGATGGTGTCCAAATGGGCCTGCTACTCGCAGAAAAGCATCCTTGGTCGAGTCCAGCTCAGAGGCCAGATCGGCACGCTGCTTGTACAGTGACTTCATAGCATCCAGGCTTTCGGCGGGAGCACTCGGAGGTCGTCGTCTCCAATACCTCTTTGACGAGCGCAGCTCCTCGCCGCTTTCCTGCGCGGCTATGGCGACGTCGCGCACCTCTTCAGGGCCATCATCTCGCCTCGGCCTCATCCAGTGCTTTCTTCAAAAGGGCATAGACGCCCTGACCAGTCAAAAGAAAAACAAAACTAAAGCCGCGACCCTTAACTCGGAGGAGCGGCATCATCTGAGGGAACCACCTCGCCGGAGGGAATGAAGATTAACCTCGGACATGAGATCCAGGTTCAATAGTTAATGCACCCCGGCAGCCCAGAGCTCTTGACTGCCAGGCTGGGGGGCAACTACTATACAGTTGTCAACTATGTGAGAAGAACCAACGGAAGCCCTCATGCTATTATTTGAATTTTCAAATACAGTTCACCATCAACCGAGATCGAGGCAAGCGAAAACATAGAACGAGGGAAAGGAAAATAAATCCCGCCTCGGGAAAAACCTATCGCCTAAATAAGCAAATTGGTAGCGTAATACGAATGAATATGAATTCGTCAAGACTCGACAAAAGCAAATCAAGTTGGAACAACTCAAATGCCTAAGGATCTCGGCCTCGAAGTCGAGCGAACTCCCGATATTACCTCGGATCCTTGAGACAATACCTCGGATCGTTGAGCAACGGACATCGATGAATAGGGGTCAATATGACACAATCCGGCAATGCGCGGTAGATAGGCAAGAGGGTAAGATTCACACAACCTCGAAGTCAGGCAAATCGCCTCGGCATTATCTCGGATCCTGGAGACATTACCCCGGATCTTTGAGACATTACCTCGGATCTTTGGAGAAGACGACTTTGATAACCGAGATCAACACCGGGATTCAGATGCAGGCGAACCATCTCGGCACTACTCAGGATCTTTGAGGTTCCACCTCGGACTCTCGAAAGGGTAACACAACTCGACCAAGGAAGCCAGCAGGGGACATAGGACATCTCGGTAGCTCGGAACTCTCGACCTACCGAGCTGGGGGGCAACTGTTACGGATCTGGATAAGGCCCATATACAATAGGCGGCCCAACTAAGTAAAGCTCTAAGATAACAACGAACCTATAATATAGGAAGATCCTATATTATAGCGGATTCCAACCGCGGTCTCCTCCACGTTGAGCATCACGGAGTGGACTAATCGTATCTGCGTGAAGTGCTCCCCCACGGACTCGCCATGGAGATCGTGCCCAACCATGATCTCCTCAACGGCAACCTCTATAAATACAGAGGCAAATTAACCAGGTGCACAGGTTCTACGTTCTAACCCTAGACTTTTACATACAGTCACACAGAGCACACACCCCACCCCCTTTTGTGTGTGTTCGAACTACGTGGACTTTGATCCCTTCATAGGGTACGTAGGCCCTAGGCTTGGCTCCTAGTCAAGTCCAACACATCCTGTTTTCAGAACAGAACAGATGTACAATATGAAAAGTTAATAATGAGAGACAAAGTAAACTTTTAAACCGTATTAATGGGAAAATATATCACATACCAAAATAATAAATGGTCCTATTTTTCTAGATGTACAATATGAAAAGGTTAATAACGCGAGACAAGTATTGTTGGTATTGGACTGGTGCTGGATGGAAACATGTTGGCTGTGGAATATGCAGCACTGGAGGAGATATCCTAGCTCCTAGGTGCCTAGTTAAATGTCTGAACGTAATAGACAGCTCGCCTTACCCAACATTGGTATCACTTAGGAGAAAGAGAGATTTCACCCGCCTTTGGATCATGGGTGAGCCCAGCTCCTTTCCTAATTTTTTTTTAAAAAAAAATAAAAGAATAGTTGATATCATAGTATTGATTTCAAAACCATAGAGAACCCCTAGAAATTTTTCAAGCCCGGAGGCGTTCGTTGAAATAAACATCCTTAAACCTCATAAATGTTTGTAGAGTAAGCAAGCTATAAGGCCTAGCTTGGTGATTGTTCCCAATTTTGGTTCCAAACAACTGAACAACCAACTGTCATAACAAGTGAACATTAGGGGGCAATTGTCTCCCAATTAGAAGTTTGATTAGGAACCCAAAATCATAATAGCTATGGAAAAGGACCCATATGATGTGAGAATTGAACAATATTCCAGATCTCAAAATAAAATTCCGAAAAAGTCAAGACGAGATACTATCTTCATTGTTCTTCAAGAAATCAATACTATCTTTCTCCAATAGCTAAATGAACTTAACATTATGATAATCCCGATCAACATCGAAGGCAGGGAAATTGAGCTGCCAAATGTATCCATTTTAAGTTGCAAAAATGTGGTAAATTCCCATTAGAGTCAGATAACGTAAGACATGGTTGGATGATATTCATTACATCCCCATTGGCCTTCATGATACTATAATAAGTTGCAGTAAGCGACGGGCAAGGAAAATAAAAAGGCGATTGAGAGTGAGGAGCATTAATTGCTTCAAGCCACCATACTTGCTAATTGGTTAGTTAAACCTTTTTCTCTTCTTCTTCCACCATCTTTTACCTTTTTCCCTTTCAGTCTTGTTACCTAGGTCTTCTGATTCATCATTCTTATTTTATTTTATTGTTGAGTGTTTTAGCGTTGTTAATTGTTTTATACAGAGATTATTCCAAGAAACTAGAGTTTGATAGCTATGCTTTTTCAGTATATTCTTATAGAGGTAACTTCTCATGTTACGAGCTTGTAATCCCTAGTCCTTCTCTTCACCTACTCCTTAATCTTGGAAATTTCATTTGTTCAACTTCAGTATCTTTGAATGATTGGCTGAAACCCATACAGCAAAGAGAAGAGATCGGAGTCTTGTGAAATTTACCGAACAACAATTCTAGTAAGAAATTCTAAGCCTACTGGTGGTATACTGGAGTTTGTTAGTGGTTTCTTTGTTTTTCTTGAATTTTGGCTGATTGGAACTCTAGGACCAAGTTCTCTTTGAAATGCCATAGTGTGCTAACATTTGTTTATGGTCCAAATAACAAGATAGGAGGTGGTTAGGAACCAAGATTAGAGTGCTTGTGAAGTGTAATTGGCAAATTGATTGTTGGCCATGTGAACACTAGGTTTGGCTAGGTGCAGGGCGGACCAAGGGAGTTGGAATTTTTCCCGTTTGATGGTTCCATTGTGTTCAAAATGTGAAATTATGTAGGATAGAGGTTCGATAAGAATTTTGGAAGCTCCAAGATTGAATTTTGTCGAAGCTCGAAAATCTGTCTTGAAAATCTTGTTTAGGCAAGAATTTTGCAACGCATTTTTAGGGGTAGCAAATAATGTCCAATTGAAATTAAATTTTCCAGGATTAAGTTAAACATAATTAGGTTTAATTTGATAGGTCATTTGTCGAATTTGGATTTGTTTACATTGAGTTATGAATATTTGAAAATGACCTACAATTTTGGAATGGAATCAAGATAGAGGTTACTATACTATTGAACTGAGAATAGTATGTGTATTATTAGCTTCTGTAACAATTTTTCTTTGAAACTAGACTTAATAAAGAGTCCAAAGGCTTTATAATCACCTCATTTGGATATTTGTGCTAAAATATATGATTTTTCAAAGTTTCGATACAAATTCTGAAAAATCAGGGCAAATGTGTGAAAATGAAGGAAATAGTGAAACCTTGAACATAGCCTAAGCCTAGCAATTTTGTGTTTAGATATGTTACAATAGATGACATTTGGAATGTCTAAAGTCAAATATTGGCCATTGTCCATAACGTGTTCTTATAGGAACTCATAATTCCTAGAACATGCGAGGTTCACAAAATCTACTTGGATAAAGCAATAAAGTAGTAACTATAATCTCACATGCTTTGTATATCTGTGTATAATGGTTTGAATCATATTGTAAATGTCCCATCCCGTGTGGGACAAGCAACACTCATGGCTCGATTGAGCAAAATGGTTGACCATGAAGTACCTTCCCGGTGGTTAGAACTAGGTGTAAGACCTATTAAACGGGAGTCCTTAGGTGGCGAGCACTAATTATTGACAGTTGCTACTTAGATATTAGATGAAGCTATAGGATCATAGTTTTAATTAGCTAGTTTTAGTTTGAAGTTGTAACATTTTGGTACTGGTGCTATTGGATCACTGTACTAAGAACTCTGTAGTTTGTTCCTGTACATAGCCAAGGAAGATTTTAATTATCAGTTTACTATATCATATCTATGTTGTTCACTATATATCACTGTTTCACTCTAATAAATGTCATAATTACAAGGGGTAGGACACAAGCAACATTTTGTTTATATTTAAGTATTTAAGTGGTTTATTTGTAACAACACACTTATTTAAAACAGTATCAATTTGTTAGGGTGGGCTTTTTGAAAATTAAAGTTACAATGTATTTTTAATTTGTATTTGCAAGGGGGTAACTTCGTTTCATGGTTGAGAATAAAATGATAGCTTATTATTGGGTTAAATATCATTTTTGCCACGGAAGTTTTGGTTTTGAAGCACCCAGCACTCGAAATATTTTTGGTATTATTTTTGCCCGAAGTTTATAAAAAGAAGCAAATATGCCCCCGAAGTTTTTTTTAGGAGCAAATATTTGTAAACTTCCGAGGCAAAAATGATAAGAAAAATAATCAATCTAACGGTTAAGATCAACCGATGGGCAAGATTGCTATGTTTGTAAACTTCGAGGCAAAAATGATACCAAAAAAACTTTCGGGTTCTGAGTGCTTCAAAATCAAAACTTCTGTAGTAAAATTGGTATTTATCCCCTTATTATTTAATATTTTTATTATTCAATTGTTATTAACAAGTTAGTAACTCAAATTACTTCCAATGACAAATGGGGATGCTTGCTATGACCAAACATTTTAAATGCTTAAAGACCGAGATCATGGATCAGCTTCAGTCAACGAATAAAGCTCATTTTCACCATATGAGCTACAAGAAGGATGAAATTATTTTTTCGATTATGTAATTACCATTGTTAATATGTAAATTGTCATTTTCATAAAAGATTTAGTATAGATGTTTTTTACCAGAATAAATAATTATTATGAATGGGAAAAAGAAACATCCCAAGAGAATTAAGAGGAAAAATTAGTTAAAGAAATTATATTAAAGGGAATTATATATATATATATGAATATTGTGCATAATAGTAATAATAAATATAAATCCAGGGAGTGATTTTTTGTTAAGAAATTTTAAGAGAAAACTTTAGTTGGTTATCCGCCTTGTGAAAAAAAAAAAAAAAATAACGGGAAAGTTAAAAAAATTCTAATCAAGGAAAGGGATAATTTCATATAAAGAGGTTGAAATAAGAAAATCCTACATAAGGTGGTAAACTCAATATTATTTTTTTCTATATTTCTGTTAATATATTTTCAAAAATATAAGGAGTCTTGTTTATCTCTAGAGGTACAATAGGTCCAATGTGAAAAGTTAATAATGCGAGACAAGCACTTCTGGTACTGGACGGATACTATTGACTTCAAAACCATAGAGAACCCCTTGAAATTTTTTAAGCTCACGATATTCATCGAAATAGACATCCTTCAACCTCATAAATGTTTGTAGAGTAAGTAAGCTATCTGACCCAGCTTGGTGATTGTTTCCAACTACACGATCCACGTTCAATGTCTGAGACACTCTTTCTAGGCCACCATAAAGACCATTGCAGAACTTGATTATATGCTTCATGTCATAAATTTTGGGTCCAAAGAACCCAGCAACCAACCGTCTGAACAAGTGAACATTAGGAGGCAACTGTCTCCCAATTAAAAGTTTGATTAGGAACCCAAAATCATAAGAGCTATGGAATGTGACCCATGTGATGTGAGAATTGAGCAATAATCCAGATTTTAAAATAAAATCCCGGAAAAGCCCAGACGGGATCCCATCTTTCTGTTCTTCAAGAAATCAATCCCCTGCTTTTCCAACAGCTCAATGGACTTAACATTATGATAATCCCGTTCAGCATCAAAGTCAGAGAAATTGAATTGCCAAATATATCCATTTTGAGTTCCAAAATGTGGTAAATTCCCATTAGAATCAGACAAGGTAAGACCTAGTTGGATGATTTTCAACGCATCAACATTAGCCTTCATAAAACTGTAATTAGTTGTAGGAGGCAGCTTTGAGTACATGTGCTTATCAACCTTCGGAGTAATAATTGTTCCAGGAAATTCAGTATCGAAGGAGGCAAAAGAAAGTAGAGGTATGACAGAATGAATCAGAGACAACTCGTCATGTAAATTTGAAGCCCAGACTTCACGAACAATCACACGTCGATTTGGATTTGGATTCATTGTGATTTAATTATTTTTACAAAGTCACAGAGAGAATGCAAGTCTTCTCAACCCTGTAACATTGACCAGAGCATAGAAGAACTAACATTAAAATATGTTTGAGCAAGGACAAAGTGGTATCCAAACAGAATATTTTGCCATATAATAAACATAAAAGTAAGACATAAAATTTTAATTAGATGCATGATTTAATATATTTTCGGCCATTTATACACAGACATATTAACAAAGAAAGGCACAAGATGTTTGTCCACTCGAGTGTTCGGATTTGAGATGCTACACACATATAAATAGATTGTCTGATTTTATATATATATCAGGTTATTATATTCAATTTTGTAAACAAGATTGTTCCATGTTTGGTCACAGCAGAAGCCAAAAGACTGGTTTGCCTATTTCAATTCGGGTTAACTCAAGAATGTTAAACAAATATTTTTTAAAAAATAAAAATAAAAAAATGCTTCGAATAATTGTCCTAATAACCAAACAAGAAACGTTTTTTGGTGTGTTTTTATCGTAAGCAGACTAACTCAAATATGCAGCTTTGCAAAACACTGATATCTTGTACGTTAGGTTCCACCAAAATTTTCTGCAAAAACATAACTTTCCTTTAACCCTTCCCTCTAAAGATTATGATTTGCAAACCCTATAACATGTATTTACGACTAAACCAGGAAAAAAAAAAACACACTCACCTTTAATCAGAGCTGTTTGAGACAAAGACGGAGCTGAGAGAACAAGCCGCTGACAGCCCAAGAAACCAAAGGGAAGAGCCAAGAGACGAGGGAGATTACGGTTATTTCCTAAAGAGAAAAAGCAACCGTTATTTCCTAAACCCTTCAAAGCCTCTTTGGTTCTTATAGATAGCGGTTTTATCTTTTTTAAAAGGAAATTACGGTTTGATTCTTTTATTTTCCTTCTTCTGATTTTCTATCCTCTCAATTTCTTGTCCCCCAAGTAAGGTTGTTTTTTATTTTTTTTTTTTTTTCGTAAGATCAAAATGCATTAAGAGTAAAAATTGATAATACATCTACAATTATCTTAATAATAGGATCGGTAATTTATATTATATTTATCCTTTTAAATCAATTAACTAATATTATAAAATTATTTTATCGTATCCTAATTTAATTTATTTTATGATACATCGCAAAGTAGATAATAATTGGAAAAATCTCATATAAAGATGTATAATTGAATTATCCAAATTTTAATTTGGGTCACTAAACTTACAAATTATATATCGGAGTCATAATTAAAGATTTAAAAATTTGGCTTAAATTAACTCTATATATATCCCTTAGTTATTAAAACAACATATTAAATTCAAAACATAACCCTATTGTTTGCTCTATAAATTAATTCCTTAGGAAGTACTATAGTGTACAAAGTACCGTTTGTTCTCTGGCTTCTTTCCAAACATTAATTATAATTTTTGAAAACAATATTTGGTCTTATAGGAAAGTAGGATCAATTAATTCCTTAGAAAGTAGTGTATGAAGGAGCGCACCGCTTGCTCTTTGATTTCTTTCCAAACATTAATGAAGGTGAAAATGTGTACTAGTACTACTACAATGTTTCACAAACATCTTTATATGAGATTTTTCCTTTTTTTTTCAAAAAAAAAAAAATATATATGTGTATCTATATATATATATGATTTAAAATTTAAACACTGGTCATAAAATTTTGAATAAAAATATAAATATCTGGAGAAGGTAATAGACCTCCATGTGGATACGTAGATCTCCCTTCACAATAGATTACAAGTTATTCTAATTCATTATTTTATAAAACCAAATATTGTATAAAAAATATTGTGCATTATTAATGTTTTAAAAGAAGTCGGAGAACAAACAGTGTTCGGTGTACTTCCCAAGGAATTAATTGATAGAGCAAATAATAGAGTTATGTTTTTATTTTTGCCCTTTTAATAACTAAGGGATATGTAGGTAATTTAACCCAAATTTTAAACTCATAATTATGACATATAATCTGATATATAATTTGTTAAGTTCAGTTATTCAAATTAGAATGTAGGTAATTCACTCGTCTTTATATGGGATTTCCGCATAATATTTTAAGCCATTCTTCCAAAATAATTTATCTAAATTAAAATTAAGTAGATGTTGGAAAACAAATTAAAATTAGTTACACAACTACAATCTTCAAATCTTTGATATATTCACAAGTCTCCTATATAAATATAAATATAAATATAATATAATAATGTCATAAATAACAAATTAAAAACAACAAGTATTTCTACCTGTGCATTACACTGGAAAGTTTATATATAACATTTTGAGCTTCTGAAACTTTTACAAGCATAGAAGGACCACTTATGGTTCTAAAGTATTGTTTTAAGAGGTGTGTAATATTTATTATATAATTTAGTCTTTATGATTTGACAGTTTTTCTTATTGTAAGCTCAATAAGCAATATTTATTTGTAATTATAATAAATTATGTAACTATTTTATAATCATCTATTTTAAATGGCTCGTATATATACCAACCAAATTGGGTTGCTTGTCAATAAATATTGATGAGACCAATATTGAAGACCCTTATCACAATAGTGAAATAGGGGAACCGTCATTGCTTTAAAAAAAAAAAAAAGAGTTATCAAAGAGAGTTGTGGAAATCAATCAAGAAGAAGGAGAAGAGATTGAAGAAAGAAGAACCTGTAAGATCTAATGGGAATATCAAGATTCAAGCTCTTATAAGTGATATTGGAGGTCTCTATGGTCAAATAGAGGTTGGAATGGGTCAATTTGAAGCTAAAATGACTTATATAGAAGTTATATCACTCGAGTGGCACCTCCAGAGATGATCACTGAGTGATGTTCTTCATCATTGGCAAGCAAGCATCACTCGAGTGCTCATACTGATGACCATTCTGTTTGGCTTTGTTTTTGGTCAGTATTACAGATGTTTGATGCTTTGGATATATTTCTCAAACCACACATCCGATTGAAATAAAACTTGTTTTATATCAAACTAGACTCCAAATATGACACAAAAACACCAAGATCAAGCTCAACGGGTTTTGGATGAAAATGATATGAGTTTTGAAAGTTGACACTGGAATTTCTCGTATTATTTCATAACAATTTTAGTAATTTGGACATATCTCCTACAACACAACTCTAATCGAGATGAAACTTGTTGTATATGAAACTACACTCAAAATAAATTTCACATAAGCAAAGATGAAGCTCAAAGAGTCTTAGACAAAAGAGATATGGATCTTGAAAGTTAATGCTTGAAGTTCTCTTGATGTTCCAGAAGAGAAGTCATTCTTTGGATCATAACTTTATGAAGACAATGAGTTTTTGACTAAAAATTGTTGCATACAAAACTAGATTCACAGGGAGTTCCAATGACACCAAGATCAAGCTTAAAAAAGTTCATATGGAAAAGATATAAATTTTGGAATTTGACTCTAAAATTTCTTGCATTATTTCAAACCAGGTTCAACAATTTGAACATATCTCCCAAATCACAACTTCGATTGAGTTGAAATTTGTTGCACATTACACTAGACTCGATGGGTGATTCAACAACACCAAGATCAGCTCAAAGTGTTCGTATGAAATAGATGTGAAGTTTGTAATTTGATACTCGAAATCCAAACACTATTCAGACTAGTAGTCACTCTTTTGATCATAACTTTAAGAAGACAACTAATTTGTGAGTGATTCTTAAATAGGCAGGTCCAAAAGATAGATGTCACGCTATAGGAGTATAGCCTAATATAACGTGAAAACGCCGAACACAATTAAAAGTAAAGTAGACTCAAAACCTAGACTGCATTTGGAAACTCAAAACAACACATGGAAACTCATTTTTCTATTTTTATGTTCTTGATGATTGTATGTTAGCCCTAAAGGTAAAGGCTGACATATCAAACCATCCCACATCCCCATTATTAGCCAATAAAGTGTTTTACCTCTTCTTTCTCTTTGAAGGAGTGATTCAAGATCCTGACGATTGAACTATGAGAAGGTTATCATCATTTTGAACTTTTTCTGCTAACATCAGTGTTGTTACTGAGCTTGAGGCGCATCTTCCTATTTCAAAGGGCAAGAAGAAAACATTCAAGGAATAAATGAAACAACAAACAGATGAAAATATATATATATATATAAAAAATCAAGTACTCAATCACAATATGTGTCACTATCAACTAAATCATTTTCTTACTATTATTTCTAAGTATGTAAGCTATTGCAAAATATCTCCCTCCTCAAACAATTGCAAAACGCCCAACTATTTGGATGGGTATTTGATGATGCTCTGCTTGACTCTAAGCCTAACAATAATTTATCTTCCAACACAACGATC
This sequence comes from Acacia acuminata, assembly GCA_019022655.1. Classification (NCBI taxonomy): domain Eukaryota; kingdom Viridiplantae; phylum Streptophyta; class Magnoliopsida; order Fabales; family Fabaceae; genus Acacia; species Acacia acuminata. The sequence continues at coordinate 3,191,588 of JAFJYI010000053.1, read as the reverse complement.
TAATTGTTTTGGGAAAGTTCCAAGCTCCCCTTTCAGCAATTAAAGATGAACCATAAGAAAGTTAAGTATGGAGGAATATAGAAAAAAATATATATTTAAATTCAAAAATTAATATACTACAAAGCACAAAAGATCAAACAAGAAGAGGAAAAAGAAAGAATTGAGGTAAGTGCAACCACTGACTTTTCATCAACATGTGACATCTTTTTAGTCATAGTTCACTTCTTGATAACTCAAGCAACAATCGCCTAGGTATCCTAGGTATCCTAAGTATCCTTGTAGTCGTCAATATCCCTAATGAGTTCATAAGACCAGTGGCGGATCTTGGGATAAATATTTGGGGGGCCAAATATTTATCCCAAGATCATAATATTCAATATAGACCGGCAAATACAGGGAGTGAAAATCCAGTTTGAGTTGTGAAGAGAATAAAGATATCTATTATTATCATTTCTCATCGACAGGAAACAAAATCAAAGAATGAAAAAGAGAGAAGGAAATAAAGAAAGAAACAAGAAAATAATTTATCAAACTCAACGATTTCTACAAGATTTGCAGATTAGGAAATTTCTTATATTAGAAAAAAATCAAGACCAGACAAAGTAAATATAGAATTGAATCAGAGTAAAGAAATAAGATGAGAGAATTTACCTGTAGCAAGCAAGAGCTGAAAAATCACAAATAAGTTATCAAGAGAGATTAGCAAGCGCGTTCCATGCTCTTGTTCTCATTATTGAGTTATGAAGGGAAGGGAGGTTAGGAGAATAATAGAAGCTGTGAGTGGACTGCAGGAGGGAATGAAAAAAAGTGGGAAAACTGTTTTTAAAAAAATTAGGGGGCAAAGGAGTATGATTAATACATTCAATTGTTGAATCCAGCTTGCATGTTTTACGCCAAAGGGTGTGAAAATGATATGAGTGATGCTTTGACCGAAAAAAAAAAAAAAAAAAGATATGAGTGATGCTGATGGATTTTTGACATAATTGGTTGACCAATCAATTCCCTCATTCTTAAACCAAAAGATCCCACATTTGCATGATTAATTTTTTTTTAGTGGGGCCATCTCACATCTCATCAAAGATCCGTCACTACCACCAGTGTCCTCTCTCTCTTGTATTCATTTATGAATTTCTTGGGAAGGCCATGGCCCCCCTAGACCCTTATAAGATCCGCCCCTGCATAAGACTGACTTGCCATGATTTGGGAAGAAGAATTGAGCTCACTAACAATGAAGAGCAAAGAACACAAAATGGAACACACAGACGACGTTAATATATATATAAGCATTACTATAATCACATGGTCAACTATATTTCTTGGAAATTAAGCTTCTTGCATATTTAGTTTGAATTATGATTACAGTAAGGGAAAATTCTATTTAAATACCATTTGAGTTTATAAAACCCCCAGAAGCCTCTCAAATTTGTAAAAAGACTGAGAGGTACCCGAAGGACCTATGAAGGATATGCAAATTCGGGTCAAATTACCTTTTTGCCCTTAGTTTTAAATATAAAAAAAATATAAAATGACCCTCACTGGAGGCCCCCCTTTGGAGCGGCGGCCGGTGGCCACCGGTGAAATGGAGGTTTTTTTTTTTTTTTTTTTTTTTGCGGAGGGGATGGGGTTTAAAAAAAAAAAAAAAAGATTCATTGAAAGTGTGAGGGGTGGGGTTCGAACCCCCAACCCCCACCGCCCCCCCACACACCCATGGGGCCAAGTTGGTTCCTTTAATATATATATATATATATACACACATTAACATATATATATATATATATATATATTCTTCTTAACATTTTTTCAATGGTATTTACAAATCCTGAAACGAGAATTATCATTCCACAAACGGAATTTACAACGTTTTCTACAGGGATCCTTTTTTTTTTTTACTCTTTGATGCATGTGAGTGAAAACAAAAAAATGCACTATTACAAATCTTGAAACGAGAATTACTATTCCACAAACGGCATTTATAACTTTTTTTCAAGTTTACATTTTTTCCTCTTTAATGCCTGTGAGTAAAAAAAAAATGCACTATCACAAATCTTGAAAAGCCAATTACAAATCCTAAAACGCCAATTACAAATCTTGAAATGCCACTTACAACTTTTTAATTACAAAAAAGGATCCTTGTAAAAAAATGTTGTAAATGACGTTTGAGGATTTGTAAGTGGCGTTTTAGGATTTGTAATTGGCTTTTCAAGATTTGTGATAGTGCTTTTTTTTTTTTTTTTAACTCGCATTAAAGAGGAAAAAATGTAAACTTGAAAAAAAAAAAAAATGCCGTTTGTGGAATGGTAATTCTCGTTCGAGATTTGTAATAGTGTATTTTTTTGGTTTTCACTTACATACATCAAAGAGTAAAAAAAGGGATCCTAGTAGAAAACGCATTTGTGGAATGATAATTCTCGTTTCAAGATTTGTAAATACCATTGAAAAAAAAGTTAAGAAAGAATATATATATATTAATTCATGTATTTATATATATATATATTAAAAAAACCAAGTGGTCCAACCCCGTGGGCCATTTGGCCCCATGGATGTGTGGGAGGTTGGGGGTTCGAACGCCACCCCTTACACTTTCAATGAATTTAATTTTTTTTTAAAAACCCCATCCCCCCTAAAAAAAAACCTCCACCCCCTCACCTATGGGATCAAGTGGCGGGGCAGCGACCCTCGTGAGGTGTTTTTATATTTTATTTATTTATTTAAAACTAATGGCAAAAAGGTAATTTCACCCGAATTTGCATATTCCTCATAGGTCCTTGGTACCTCTCACTCTTTTTACAAATACGATAGACTTCTGGGGGTTTTACAAATTCAAATGGTATTTAAATGGAATTTTCTCTTACAATAACTCCTTGATTTATGCATATAAAATATTTATGTTGAATTGAAAAAGAGTGATAAATAATTATGGTAGCCAGAAGAGGGATATTGATTTTTGTTGGAGTCAAAGTAAACAAAATTCACTAACGGCGTTAATAAAAACACAACTATTTTCTCAAAAAATGGTTACTCAAACACAACTATTTAACTGCCTTACCCTTACTAAGATCATAGAAGATATAGTTTTTTCTAGGTTGATCATATATATATATATCGTAATTCTAACTCCAATACATACATACATATATATATATATATATATATATATATATATATATATATATATATTTATGTCAAGTTTCTTATATTTATTATCACTTTGGCCCTATTTATGTGTCTAAATTATCTAATTCTCATATACCAAGGAAAATTAGTTAACTTAATGAATATAAACTAAATTGGTAATTTTTTCATTTTCACCATCATTTTTAAATAGATATTTTTCACCTCTTTCTTCTCTCTCTACATTTAATGGGAATAAATTGTAACACTATCATTTACTACTCTGAAAAATGAGTTTATAATAAGGACTTTTTTTTTTTTTTCAAAAATAGATTTATAAATAAGATCAAAGTAGCATGTCAAATTCTCCCATTGCATGTGGTCATATATCCTTTTTTTTTTTTAAAGTGAGTTTATAATTAAATGATAATATTTCAAAATAAAAAACAAACATAGAGAACTAAAAAAGTTGATGTAAGCATTTCCTATATATATTTTCAATTCAATAATTAATAATCATTATCAATTCATCAATGCCATCAATTCAATTCAATATCTTCTCTGTTAAATTTTGTTTTGCTTTTAAGTAACAATGTTTAACCCCCATTAGCCACATCTCCTAATTAATATCAAGTGTGCTCAACTTCCCCTATTAATTGTCAAATCTGAATTTTATTTTGTCTCCATAAATTAAGGATTTATCTTAATTTAAAATTATATATATATTTTTCAATAAATTTGATTAATTCTTAGAATAATATATACTTAATTAAATAAAAATATGCATATATAAGTACAAACACCTATAGCTGACTTCATGTAGCCTAACTTTTTTTTAACTTTTTTTTTTTATACATAGAAAATTTTAGAAAAGAGGTTGAACGATCTAAGGATAGATCTATAGGTATACTCAAAATCTCCCTCCCTTTCCTGGAGTTAATCATCCCACCATGATTGGGAAGGTGAGAGAAAGGTTAAAGTGATATTGATTGATTGGATGGATATGATTTAGAGATGATGAGGGATAATGAAAGTGATAATCCTTCAATACCTTAACCAACTCTAAGATCGAACCCCTTTTTTTTGCTAAATATATCCGACCCATTTACCAGTCACAAGGTTCATGTAGCCTAACTGAAGGATCACTAATACTGGTTGATAATGTTAACATGTTATGTGGCCCCCTGGTTTTATCAGGCCCAGCCCAAACGGTTCGTCTTAGTTTAGCATAGCTCTCAGTTTACAATCTCCGTCTGTCTCTCTCTCCTATCCAAACCAAAGCTCTCTAGCGCGCATACCCAGAGTTTGAAACCTCACAACCTTAAAAAGTCTTTTCACCACATTTTCTCTTTGGGACTGTAAGAATTTTTCGACATGGATAGCCTTCAAGCCACGTACAGAGACGATGAGGATGAAGAAGACTTGTCTGCTCCCGCCGCCGCTGCCGGCTGTGGCACTGACGCCGAATCTCAAGATGTACCTCCAATTACTACAAGCACTCCTTCAGACACCCCTACTGAAGCTAATATTGACGTTAAATTGGAGCCAGATCCCTCCGATGAGTTAACCGAGGACGAAGCAGCCTCCGATGGTTCTGGGGACCCTAAGAAATCGCCAAAATCCGGGAGAGAACTGGAGAATGAGGAAGAAGACGAAGATCCACCTCCTAAGAAGCAGAAACAGCTTTCTTCTCTTACGACCGAAACTGCAAAGGAGGAATCGCCCACATTGCCTGACGCAGTTGATGGGAATAATGGTTTGAGTAATGCTGCTGCTGCGGCGCCGGGGTCAGGAACTGGGACGAATTCGAAGAAATCGAAGAAGAAAAATAACAATGTGTGGGTGACAAAATCAACTCGGAAAGGGAAGAAGAAGAGTAAAACTAACAATAACAACAACCCTGTTGAAGACACTGTTCTTATCACCCCTGTTCCAAGGTTTCCCGATAAAACAGATGATACTCCAGACATGAACATTTGTTTGTCTAAGGTGTACAAAGCAGAGAAGGTGGAACTGAGTGAGGATAGGATGAGTGCGGGGAGTACAAAGGGTTATAGAATGGTGAGAGCAACGAGGGGAGTTGTTGAAGGGGCATGGTACTTTGAGATAAAGGTTGTGAAGTTGGGGGAAACTGGGCATACGCGCCTAGGATGGTCAACTGAGAAGGGAGACTTGCAGGCACCAGTTGGGTATGATGCAAACAGTTTTGGATACAGGGATATTGATGGGAGTAAGATACATAAGGCATTGAGAGAGAAATATGGAGAGGAGGGGTACAAGGAAGGTGATGTTATTGGTTTCTATATTAATTTGCCAGATGGAGCAACGTATGCACCCAAGACACCGCATTTGGTTTGGTTTAAAGGGCAAAGATATGTTTGTGGACCAGACGCGAAGGAAGATCCACCCAAAGTGGTGCCTGGTGAGTGGCTCTTTACTTCTTCATGGGAATTTTGTTTTGTATTTATATTGATTATGCTATAGTTCACAATTAAACTATGTCTTAAGTTTTTTGGATGGCAATCGAATCCTGTGACATAAATCCTGATTATGGAAATGATTTTCTCCTACTGTCATGGTTCTTTTCTGCAATAAATGCATCCCCAAGAAATTTTTTTATTGATTTATCATAGACTACTTACTTCAAAGTGAAGGCTAGCTGAATGTGAAATATGTATTTCTAATCTACTGATTAAGGACAGACTTTGTAGTATCTCGGGTATTTGTGTGAATAGAAGATTGTTGATCTGTTATATTAGGCTGATATATCAATAGCATGAGTTTTCCTTCTTTGCCAACTCCAACCTCGGACCTTGATGCAAGTGTATTGCACACCAACCAAACAGCTGCAGTCATTCTGGCAACGTGAATGTTTCTTGATAAATTATAAAAGAATGAAAATTTGAATTTCTTTTTGGTTCATAAGTATCAATTTAGAGTTTTATTAAACAATGTGAACAGTGTTTACTATTATATATAGAAGAGACACTTTTGTATAAATAATGCATGAACTCTGAAAACAAAGAAGATAGTGTTTGTACGTGACATAAAGATGTGTCTGATGTACACATTTATAAAATAATATATGATGCATTATAATAATAATATTAGATACTATGTATTTTTTTGTGTCTTGGTGTTTGCTTTGTGTCTCATGTCCATGTTAATTTTCATGCTTCCTATACTGTAAAACCGCAATTTATGATGAGCAAGAGGTGCAGCTTATGCAGGTCCTAGTTTCTGGTTATATTGCTAGTGCTCGTATTATTTTGTGATAAATAAACAGACACATTTGTTCTCTTAACTAAAATCTTGTATGGGCCCATCAAACTCAACTTTCAAACATGCCTATACTGTAATTGTATAACTATAGCAGTGTCATATATAGTTGGAATTTTGAACATTCAAAGGAACTTTTCAGTCAGAGGGTTTTTTTTCCCCTCTGAAAATTTGTTCTCTACTAATGGGGCATTTGGAACATGGAAAAGTTATTTGAAGAAAGGAAATGTGAGGGATTCTGATGTTTGTGGAAGACATGCAAGTTTTAACATGCAAGCTGATGTCTTGAATACTGAGCTCATGTATTCATAGACTGATTGGTGATTATTGGGTCAGCTCCTGTTACAAAAAATTTGCTTAGGAGCTGATGTCAATGTTTCCCTTATTGTGTGGTATACTTATACTTGAAGCTCTCTCTTCATGCTTTTGAAACCATGGTCGTACTCTCCTTGCTTTGGACAGAGGAGTGCTACACCTTCCAATGACATTTGTTCATCCTTAGCCAACAATTAATAGTAATGTGTTAAACCCCATGCTTGAGTCATGGTCAATAATGTAGTAATAAACCGTAAGGTGGTTAAGCAACGTCTACGATAAATAAAAGTGAATGATCTGCCTCTGATTGAATTTTGAGCATAATGAGTTCTCACTCTTCCTTTGCCATATAGCATCTAAGTTTAATGGATATTTGGGGTTTCTGTTTTATCTTATAGATGATTTTGGGGTGGATGACCACTTGGTTATCAAGTCATCTTCTGACCCTAAAACTGGAACTATTGGAAGTCATTTAATGCTTTTAGATGATGGATTGGAGCAGCTAGGGGAGAAAAATTACAAAACATGTACATGCTTAATAGAAATATGTTCTGTTTGCATTGCACCATCATGAGATTTCAAGCTTTTTTACCACCCCCAATTATAGGGCTTAGTGTAGAACCATAGACATGATTATCATGGCATGTTGGCTTATCTAAATGTGGTGGGGAGCTTTCTTTATTTTATATCAATTAATTTTTTATCATTTTTTATTTTTTGCTTCCTATTTTTTCTGGATGTGGTGTCTTTATCTGGTGAGTTTGTATTGCTGAAGATGGCACTGCCTAGAGTAGGGTTCAGTAGTCGGTACTGATTCAGATGAATTTGTAAATGCAGTGAAATTGTTTTATCTAGAAATGGCTGATGTTCAAGGTCTCCTGGGTTTAGGTCTGGGTCTTATTGTTCATCTGATGAATGGGCGGGTGGAACAAACTGTAACTTTGGGGTGAAATGCCTAGTGTGATGTTCTGTCAAACTTATTCAGTTAATATAGAGCAAATCATAATAGATGCATTTTGTAGACTTTGAGGGCAAGTGAAGGCGGTGGGTTGGATGAGTACTTTTGAAACTTTATTTTCAGGCGGCTGCAAATTGTGAATTCTTCTATCTTTGTGGCATTTGGCTAATGCAAAGTGGTTTGTATTTGATCGCTTGCAGCTAAATATTTTCCTCTGGCAGTTCGATTCTTGGTGGATGATTGAAATGAAACTGATTAGGAGGATGATACTCCTATTCTGTTTGAGATATTTTCCTTTCAATCTCAAGGAGAGGGGGTTCTACAAAAGGATAACTGGGATAGCATGAGAAACTTGTGAGTTGAGTCACAGTTAGGATATTTGGGCTGTTTAACGCAGTTAGTTAATTTCTTTCACATATCTCTAGTGCAGAGTGGACTGTGGATCTAAATATGCTGATGGCTAGTCTGACCCATAAATATTACTGTGACAGTCTTTAAGCTAGGCCCTATTGCTGTAAGGCTCTTGACAGCCCATTTGACATTTGGCCTTTTGTTTTTAATGGTTCATGTTTGTTCTGTTTTTCTCTGCTTTAAGGAAAGGCTTGAGAGATGGTAGGCCATACTTTGCTGTTGTTTTATAATACTCACAAGGGATAGGAGGCTGCTCTTGTTAGGAAGGTTAAAAAAGATGCCTGAAATTGTTGATAGTGGAGCATAGCTTATGTTTTATTTGATTTTGATGTTCATGATGAGATTAAATGTATGGATTCACCAGTGAGTAGGGGTCTTTGCTAGATACTGGCAAGCATGTGCTCACATTTTCCACCTTATTGAAATCTTTTTCATTTTGTTCTTTCACTCATATTTCAGATAATAGATCAAAGAGAGCAGCCACATTTCTTATCATGTTGGATTATGTCAAGGGTTAATCCAGCATATAGTTGTGGGTACATCATGGATTTATCAGGTTAATTTAAGTAGGTGCTTAGCCAATAAGAGTAAATCAGAAAGTGCAGCATTTCCATATCATGAGTTGAACATCCAGTAGCTTATTAATGAATCATGTTGATTTTGGGGAAATGCCTAAGAGAAATTGGTTCGTTTATAGTCTATCAGATATCCTTCAAATAGTCAGGCTGTCTGGGAAATCATTAGATCATGTCATCTGTTTGTGTTTCGGTGGCTATGGATCTAACTTTGCTGTCTTGCCTGTGGCCATGTCTGAACATGTCCCTCACTACCCAGTCCACTGTATGCCAAATCTATGAGGTTCAAGTATTGGGTTTTTGGACACCACATGTTAGGATTCTGTAACCAGTGCATGAGCTGTTAGTGATATAGGTTCATCTTATACAAAGTCATATTAGGGAACCTGAGTTACTTTTGGGTAAAAATTTTATAGCAAACACTCCATGAATATAATGTTCTGTTAGTTAGTATGTCAAATACTAGTTTCCTTTGGTCATGATTTGGAAGCTCATGATGCCTATGAGAATCTTTGTCTACCTATGGAAGTTATGTTGGAATATCTTGCATGTACACCCTACTTCTCAGGTCTTAATTAAGGGACAGATGTTTTTGTGAGGAAAACCGTAGTAGATTAATAATTTTTTTCCTGAAATCTTATTTAATATTTCTTGAGCTGTTTGGTCTGGTTTTGATTACCCTATTTATGAGTAGAATGGTGTAGAATGGGTTTGCAAAAATGATGCTGCTTGTGTATGGGGTCTGGATCCTTCTTGGGTCTGGTAAAACATGGACTCCAATTCTATGTAAAATGAGGCTAGGCAACAAAGTATGGGTCTCAGTTGCTTTGTGTTTGACTTGGACAATTCTGATGGGTTTGAAAGGCCCAGTGGCAGAGTGACACTTAACCAGGCATCCATGCTCATGGCATTCTCTTTCTGGTTACAACACTCAAACAGTGAACCGTGACTCCACACTTCTCTTTACCATCGCCAATCTCGCTCTTACCGTCAGGAACAATGAACCGTGGCTCCACCCTTTTCTCCATCACCGATCTCACTCTCATTGTCTCTCTCTGTCACCACTACCCTCGCCAATCTTGCTCTTGCCAATCTCGCTCTCACTGTGGGTTTAGGAGAAAGGAGGAATATGGCGAAGTGGGGGAAGGAGAGAGAAGGAACTTCACCACAGATCTTGTGGCTATGGCAATGGGAAGAGGGAGAAAGAGGAGTGGGTTAGAAGGAGATGAGGTTGCATATGAGAGAGAGGAGGAGAAGGCGATGTAGGGTGGGGTAGAAAATGAGAGAAAGAGGGGGCATTTTGGAAAAACACTCAAACATTCAAAACCCATATTCCTCCCCAATCACTTCTATCATTTACAATTGTTAACAAACTTATTGGGTTTTACTAATTGAGATGGTATTTATGTCTTTTTTCCTAAAAATATTACATATTTATTTATGCATTGTTTTATAAATTATACATATATTTTAGTGCTTGTGAGCAGTGCTGCTTAGAGGTAGACCAATCAAATTAGAATTTTTTTTTTTTTTTTTTTTTTTTTTTTTTTTTTTTTTTTTTTTTTTTTTTTTTTTTTTTGTGAGTGGTGAAAATTCTGCCAAGGATTCAGCCAATCCGGTAGGGGTTTGTTATCAAAAGCTGACAGTTAAAGCTGTCTAGACTGTGCAATATTTGGTTACGTCAAAATCAGGTGAATGGTCAGGCTTCCTCAGCCTAGCTGGTATTTATGCAAACTGAGTTCCTATAGAAGAATTGCGTTGGGACTGGAAGATATTAGTATTTTGTTCTCTCATCTCTGTACTGGTTAGGGCTGGCATTGGCATAAAATTGAAGATGATGCTGGAATTTGTGCTTTAGTAGTACTGTTCATTGTGGTTTGATATCTCAAAACTAGGTTTGGGGAATATATCTTATTGGGTTTGTACTCTAGTGTTATGCATAGTAAGCTCCAAAATCACCACTTTTTGTTTATGTATAAGTCAATCTGGTGGAAAATGAACTTGTTTTGTGGTTTGGTCCTGATTTGATTTTGTGGACAGAATTGACTGATTGGAAAATGGGAGTGATTGTCCCTGGAAACTTTGAAAGATTCAGAATCTGTAAAGGCCGGCTGCCTATTCTGTTGAACAATTGAAAAATCAGTTTGCATCGATAATTACTTTCATTAAGAGAGTGGGAATATTCAGTTGCTGTATACTGTTTGTTTAGAAATAATCAATATCTAATTTGTGTTTAACTATTGTATTCTCTGTGCAGGAAGTGAGATATCTTTCTTCAAAAATGGTGTGTGCCAAGGAGTAGCTTTCAAGGATCTTTATGGTGGTCGCTATTATCCTGCTGCTTCAATGTATACTCTCCCCAACGAGCCGAACTGCACAGTCCGGTTTAACTTTGGTCCAGACTTTCAAATCTTCCCAGAGGATTTTGATGGACGACCAGTTCCGAGGCCAATGGTTGAAGCTCCATATCATGGTTTTGACAACAAAGTTGAACCTGGTGAGTCTAATGAGAAGAAATCCTAACAAGTGTTTGCCCCACATGAAATTATTGTGTATGGCATTGCACAGCTGATTGTAATTCTGGTTAGTAGTTGACATCAAAAATGAGAATCACAGATGAATAGGATTATTGATGTAAACTGTTTAACAATGAGAAACTGTCCGGGGAAATACAGATATTTTCCTTATGTACAAAAAGGATGTTTAGTAGGCATCTTTTAGCATTATCTTGATGAGGCTTCTAATTCTGCATTTTTGTTTGTTGTGATTTTTTTAAACTTGCCTAATGTTGTGATTAATTTCAATTCACATTTGATGTCACCGATAAAGATTTTTTTAAAGCTCAGTATGTCAAAAAAAAAAATTTCTGAAAGAATTACTTGTCCAATCAAGTCAAAGAGAATAAAAAAAGAAAAAAAAAGAGAATCTGTGGGTGTGTTTGTTGAGACTTTGAATTCGTTCCCATTGTAAAGAAAAAGGAAAAATGCGTCCTTCTTGACTTGGCGTAGCATTTGTTGAGAAAATCAGAGTTTTCTAAGGCAAATTGAATTGCGCCTCATACAAAGTGGAGCTTTCAACTTTTGAAACCATTACCACACTTACACATAAGTCATATTATTGGTTCTAAGTTTTACCTAAATTTTGCATAATCCGTGTTTCATTTAGTCAAATATGTAACTAATGTTGGTGAAATGCACCATTGTCAAATCTAAAACTCCCTTGATTTTTTTTTTTTTTTAATAACAATCTCAAAGTCCCTGAAAGAGATTATATTTAATACAATGTTTGATACTTATATTTTGCCCTCACTTTGATGTCATTTTCTATATGGTTTCAAAACACAAGCTTTGCTCTTTCAAGGGATAAAATGGTGTTCATAAAAATATGAGGATAAACATTTTAATCAAAAAAAGAAACTTGAATGACCAAAACATATGGTTTAAAATTATTTGAACCAAAATTAAATCGAGAGCAAACTATAAATACTAAACATTGTGTTAACCCAACAAATTAGGCAGTACAAAGTAAAATTGAACAGTTTTTGGTCAGGCACAATTGGTCAGCCATGTGTTGTTCCACCTAACTTTTCCTAATTTAAGTCAATTACAAATGTCAAGATTCTAAAATCACGAGTCATGCTCTATGAGACTAGTTTAGATAGTGGAGGTGGCTTAGGATATGAGTAGAAAGGTCAGTTCAAACTCCTCTAATGCAGAGTTGAAATAATAAACAATTTTTGGATCATTGAAAAATCATTTTAAAATTTTTTATAATAAAAAATAAAAAAAAAACTAAAATCACGAAACAACCTAGTTAGGAAGTTCTGTATATGGCTTATAAATCTGACTTTAAGGGGCGAAAAAAAAGGAAGCAAGTTCTGTACATTGCATACATGATGCAACAAATAGTAATAAAATTAAAGCACTATAAATCTTTGACTCAATCTTGTACTTTCCACTGAGTACACACTGAAACATATTATTCATTTGTACAATATAAAAGCAAGCCAGGAATGATTCAGATTAGGCCCTCAAAAGCTATAGAATTTCAAAGCTAAATAACACAACACAAATATGTGCTTTCCAAATAAAGGCAAAGGTATCTATATTACAAACCATTATTGCATTTTACTGTACTTCCTGCCACGTAATAACTAACAGCCTTCATCTCATACTCATCACAACCCATGGAGTCATCCCCGGAGCCTGCAGCGTAGGGCGTATCACAGGTACACGTCTCACGACGGAAAATGCTTCATTGAGACGCGCAGCACGACTCATGAACTGAGATGCCTTCTACAAAATTATTCATTGGAAGCCAAACATTCAACGAGCAGCCAGAAATTTTTAAAGGCAACATAAACAATACAACAACAACAACAACAAAAAAACATATGCAAGAAGTTCTAACAAATAACTAATTTACCTAGTTTCTTTAATATGCTCAAATTAGTTAAGTAGATCTTATATTAAAGACCGGAGGTAGTACTAAGTATAACATCTAGGCTTAATTCTCCCATGTATATTGCCCTTTCTTTCTTGTGTGACATGAACAAGACATATGCAAGAAGTGCCAACACACATGCAATTATAATATAACTATAAACAAATTATAATAATAATAAAAAACTATGGAAAACACCAATGATTTGCTTAAAAAACATATTCAGCAATCAGATTAAAAAACAATATAGGCTTAAAAAGCAAAAGCATCCAACAAATGTAGATGAGATGACACATTACTTTCGTGTTGTAATATGTGTTAGCGCCCATATGTATGCTAAACAATAAAATGACAGCATATAGTGACTTGCAACGATCTTGCAAAGATTATAAGGATTTTCAGTCATCAACGCCAGTAAAAAATTACCATAAAAATTATTGAGATAACCAGATTATCTAGAAATCTAGATAGACACAAACCTTATCATCCATTGTAACATTCAGCTTTAAGCTTTGGCTCTTCCTCTTCATTTTATACAATCTCCTTCCCAAGATAATAAACCCCATGAAAGCAGCAGCCATAGAGATAGACCACACAGGGCTCACCTTAAAAACACAGTATCTTATGACTTCAAATGGAACTTTCCACCATACAATTCTTCTCTTCTCCCCACCAACACTTGGAGTCAAATCAGATTTCACTTCTGATTCTTGATTACTCTTATTCTCAACTGAACACTCCTCTTGGATTGATTTCACGGAATCCATATCACCATTTAATCCATCTGAAGCCTTTGACGTCTCAACAGTCTTCACATTTTTAAGTGATTCCAAATCAACACAGCCAGAATCATTCAAGCAATTCTCCAAGCTCTTATCCAACAAATCAACTTTCCCAGAATCTTCGCTTCTTGGGTTGTTGAAAGTATTTGATTCCATAGTCACATTCAAATCACAAGACTCTAATTTAGAAAAGTTCTTACCCTTTGCCTCCATTTCCCCAATTCCTTTAGAAACCGCATGAACTTTCATCATTTCTGCTAAAGCCAATTCACCTGTGAGATCCAAATCACGAGTCTTTTGCTTTTCAGAACGATCGCTGCTCGAATCAGACCAAAATTCACTTGAATTTTTCCTCTTATACTGACTAGTGTCAAGTGTAGGATCAACCCAGCTAGGGTTATCAGACTCCACTGAACCCTCTTCAGTCCCATCACCTTCCTCCGATACATTCGTGGAATATTTGTTTGCACCATCAATAGAGAAGTAATCATGCCTCAAGACACCACCATCATTTTCAACTCCAACGCCAGCAAAATTAGCAGAATCCATGAGTGGGGAATCATCCTCCGACTTGTGGAGAAGCTCCCAGTCCTGGAAATCAACAGCTTCACCTTCCATGAGGATGGCTTTGGAGTTCGGATTGTTGAAGAATCAGAGTGTACGCTATAAAAGCAAGAGAATGTGGAGGAGGAGAATGATGATCCTTTTCAAGTTTTCCAGCTACAATAACATCATGACATATAAAACAAACACATGAAGGACAACACCAGATGCATTTAAAAAATTATAATTTCTTAATTTCAGATGTCATAGGCACAATTAAATTAACCCATTCATATAAAACTACAAACTTTCACCCCATTTCCTGAATCCAAATAGTTAGAGTAATTAAATGATAATAGTGTATTCTGTTTTCTAATGAAACAGGTGAATCATGAACAAGTAAAACAATTGGTCAGGAAACATCTATTCAAACAGAGGATACCAAAAAGTCCACAAATTTGATTCACCGATCACTCGTAGGGTAGTTTCCTCTATCATAAATCGACGAGCTAAGAAATCAGGCGAGAAGAATGATCGGAGATGATAATTCAGGGAGGAGGAGGAGGAAGAAGAACCAGAGATAAACATCAAACACGATAGCAAGGCAAAACCAAAGATGAAGAATTCATTACCGTCGGAAAATTCTCTCTCCTTCGACACGACCTCCACTCGTTCGAAGGCCAGTTGTCCCCTTTTCGCTCCAAGTGCTCGCTCGGATAGGGCAACCTGAGATGTGAGAATTGAGAAATGAATTTCTTCTGAGTTCGGCTTCTTCGCAATTCCCATTAACACCATCGTACACTTCACTCTCTACCAGAAACGACGTAGTTTTGGCATGTGAGCAATCGCAAATTGCCGTCTGCTCTTGCACCTTGTTTTGCCCCCTTGTTTTTCATTTTCCCTTTATTATTAGTAAATTATATGAAAATTGATTTATTTTTTCATACAAACATCTAAAGATAAAGACATGGCGTGGATTAACATTGGGAATGAATTATTTTTATGTAAAGGCATAATTAAATATTTCATTTATAATATATTCTTTTTATTCAGTTTTTATTAAAAAATTAGAAATAATACACAAGTAATTCTTAGTCTCTTTCTCAATTGTCAATTTAACCCATATGTTTTGATTCAATGCTACCCAGTCGTTACATTTTATAAAGTGAAAAAAGTATATTTGACTAAGTTGTAAAATAATATAAATTGAGTTGTTCAAAGTCAAATAGTAAATGAACTATATATACTAATTTGTATTGAATTAAAATTTATGGATTAAATTGATAATTACTAAAATTGAGAACCAAACGTTATATTTTAAAAAAATTATGAAAATCTCTGAAGGAAATATCCATAAAATATGCACAGCAAGGAATTATCCTTATTGCGTTAATTTCTCTTTTACCTTGAGGCTCAAATTCCCCAGCATCAATCTTCCTAATCAAATTACTATCATGAACTTCTTTATAATCTGGTTCAAGGTTTGTGGTTACCCCTTCAACACAAGTGTCACCTTTGAAATTTAAAATCAAAAGCCAGGAAGATTTAGTGGGGCCACAACACTAGACCAACTCTATGTTAGTCACTATTATGAACTATTTATTTACTTCGGTTTCTTCATCTATACTTATTCTATTAATTATTGTACTCGCCGAAGCATCATTTATATTATATCCTTGACTATTTATATTATATTGTTAACTATTTATACTTGGAACATTAAAAGTTGTTGATTATTTGTTTCTTGTCCTTGTTGCATATTTATTTATGCTTTTGAATTTCCTATAGTTGTAATATATATAAATTCTCTTCATATTTCTTCTATATTCTCTTTTTCTTCTTGATTTCTTCTATTTTATCTTCATTCAATTCTTCTAATTCTTCAATTTCTTCAATTTCATTTTCTATATATTACATTCTATATATAGTTTCAATTCTTCTAATTCTTCTATTTATTTGTTCTCTAATACCATAACAGAGGCAGACTGGCTATATGAACATATAGACATAGTAGGCCAATGGTTGACCAATAATGATCCGTGTGATAGAAGGATCTTTGTCCTCTTTCATACAGAAATATTGTTACAGAGCTTATTTACTGGAGCTCAGACCTTCCCCCTTCAAATCATCTCAGCACAACCTTCCTTTGTTTCCTATTGGAGGCGTAACTAGCTTCCTGTCTATATGGACATATAACCAGTAGTTCCTTTACAGGATCATTACTCTTTGGATTAAGATAATATTACCTCCCTGATCCTATAGAGAGTTTAGTCACACATACCTTATATGTATGCTATTTCGATGTTGATATAGTATGTAAAGAGAGTGTAAAATCCAACACTATATATAGGAATAAAGATTTCTTATTGAGAAATGATGAGATTACGAGAGAGAACTAATTAGATTTCGATTGATGATCTTCAAGAGAGTTTACATGGCTTTATATAGAGTTGGGCATTCCCAATTCTAATTATTCTATATTATTCTCTTTTGTCTTCTTCTCCCTTTTCTTTTTGGTTTTCCTTTTTTCTTTTTTCTCTTCTTTCTTACTTTTTCTTTTTTGCTTCTTCTTTCCACCTTATCTTGTCTCCTTTGTATTCTTGTTTGTCGGAAAATACTTCCCATATTAGCTAGCAAAAATACTATAAGATATTCATATCTACTTTGAAGGCTCTTCATAGTCTTTGTCTGTCCTTTCTTCATCTTCGCAATAATTGCATTTATGGTTGGTATAATCGATAACACTTGGCATACTCTTCTTTTAGTGTCCTCGGGTTCTCCATCTTGTTCATCTTTATTTTATCATATCATTGGAGGAAAAAGTTTACTTGTCTACTTACTCTTCCTACTGAGTATACACATGTTGTTGGGCTTGTGAATTAGACCCATTAGGCTTCTTTAAAAGTTATTGTTCGTTTCATCTCCTGGAATATTATATTATAATCTTGGGTTCTAATAAAAGATACCTGTACTGGAAATCTTCATCTTCTTTAGCTTCTAGATCATACTCAATAGGCTTCTTAGTATTTCCCATTCCTATCAAATTTATTGGATAATAAAATTGTCTGGAGTTATTTCAGCACTAGTCGAATAACATCTAATAAGTATTGTATATTAGGTTACTATTCCAAAATAATATTTTACTGCATCTCAGATAAACTTGGGTAATTCTAATATTTCTTTCATAGTTGGCGAAGGATAAATGGTTTGAATTAATTCATAGGCTATAGTGTTTTTACAAGGCTTGGTGAGGTTCCTGGATATATGATGGCTTTATTGAAAGCATAATGAGAAACATATTTGATAGTTCTAGTGGCTAAGGATAAATGATTTAATTTGTGAATAAGGAGCTTAAAGAATTTGTATTGTTGTAGGGTTTGAAAGGAGGCTTCATAAGAGGAGGTTCTTGAGGTTGTATGTGTAATATACTAAACTTTGGGCCTATAGACTTAAGGATAATCATGTATTAGGCAAATGACTAAGCCTAGTTCGAGAAGTGTGACAAAATTGTCAAGGGAAATGACAAATATTGTGAAGGAAATTTCCCTTGATGTTGGCGTAATAGTGTCTCGGAAGGTAGTCGGTTTGTGATGTGCCTTTGATAAGCAAATGATATCCAATGGCTATGAAACTTTTTAGAATCAAACTAGACATGATAAGATTTAATTTTATGGGTCATATAGGTCAATTGGATCTGTATACCATGAGTTGTGAATTTTTAAAGTTAGCCTTGGAATCTGGAATGTTTTTTGGACCGAATGCATTAAATGGTTATTCTAGCATAGTTGACATGTGCTTGACTATGTGAGGTATTTTTCCCTCAAAATAGACTTATTAATGGTCACATAGCCTTTTGAATCATTGCAAATGAACATTTGTACAATGATATATGAACTTTCAAAGTTGGTTGAAAATTTTGCCGCTTTTGGGTTGTTGTGTGAAAATGAGTTTTATATAGGGGTAAAATGGTCAAAACTGCCACCTCATCACTCAAAGTTGGTTAACAGCCCTTAAGATCCATTAATTCCCTTCTCTATTCTTACAAAGTCGGCCCAAACCATAAAGGAAAGAGTGAGAGGTCGGTGGAGAAGAGGGAGAGGAAAGAGAAAGTGACAGGAGCTGATTTCGCCTTCGTTCAACGTTTCTAACTCCTGAGGCCTTCTCTAACGTTGTTTCTCTCGATGAGAGAAACATTTCTACGGTTTCATATTCTCAATCAGAGATGTTTAATGGTGTCTAAACTGTGGAGGCGCCACCAAAATCGAGAACCAACTGCGAAATTGAGTAGAGGTACGTATAAGCTCCAATTTGAGCTGAATATTTTGAGGTTTCCCTAAATTGTTATGCTGCCCTAATTTCGGTCAGACCTGAATATTAGGGAAGGTCTGTGGTTTTGCTATTTTTGAGGTATCCGTGGATTCCTTGGGCAAAATTGTATAGGGTAAAGGACAAGAAGTGATTTTGGAAGCATTGGAATTGAATTAGACCAAAACCCTAATTGCTGCCAATGTTGATATCTTTGTGGCAGTTTTCTTGTGTCATGTTTTTTACCAACTAAATGATTCCTAATGGCCCTGAAAATTTTTCCTCTTATAGTATACATCCTAATATTTAATTTGATATATAATAAGCACCTTTTGGATTAGGATATTGTAAGATATGACTTGCAAAAGTTTGGGGCACTGAAATTGAAACACAATCTGGGATAGTTTGGTTGTTGGATGATTTTTGGAATGTTGTACGCTCAATTGGCTTGAGGCATTATGTTTCTCTAAAACTAGACTTAATAATGGTCATTTAGCCTCTATAAACGTCTCATTTGGGTTTATGTAGATTTAATTATGACTTTTCAAAGATAGGCAAGGAAAACTGTGAAACCCTGTTTTCCAGAATATGGGTTTCCATTTTAAGTATTGTTTTGAGAAAGCAAATGGCCTTACCTCTCTGTGAAACTTCGTCAAAAAATAGTAGACCTCATAACGTTATAATGAGTCTTAGAATGTGTTAATCAAAGGCCAAAAACCCAAGTTATGAATTTTCTAAGTTTGATCATGAAAACTAGAAAAATCTTGTATTAACCCACCATCCATGAATGTGTACTTATAGGACCTAACAATTTCCCAAGGTGACCGAAGGATTGGGATCCAATTCAAGAATCGGCAAAGCATCCAGGTGGCAACTCTTCTCTCACATACTATGAGTGAAATTATATGAATATGTGAACCTTGATTGTTATTTGTGTTGTGAACGCGTATTAGGGAGTAGGGCTTAGTGGACCCATGGTCCTTGGGTCGTGAAACCTAGTTGTACTCAGTTGACGTGGGTTGATGCCTAGTTGATTATCTGATACTGTGGTGTTGTTTATGTGATCTTTGTTTAAAGTTGATGTTGCATGTGATATGAGTATTTCCTGAATGTTGAATGTATTTGTTGCTGGTTGACTACCATGTATTGTGCATGAATATTACAATTATTTGATGTATCTAGTGATGTCATAGGAATATAACTAATGTATCTGGTGATCTTTAGAACTATTGACTAGACCTAGACCAATAACAATTATTTGATTATAGTATAATTTGTTTTGTAATTTGTAAACATTGTGTATAACCTTGTGGGCTTTCATGTATTGTAATCATGTACAAGATTTCTACATTTTTAAACTATCGGGACAATTTTGATAGGAAAAAAAAAACTTTCGGGTGACTAGTGCTCCTTAGGCTAAACTTCCATGGAAAAATGGTATTTATCCCATGGTTGTTATCTCTGTTATCGAACTTCGGTTGTATATCATAATGGTTCCATTGTTTGGAATGGTAACCAAAGTGATGGTTCTCTAGCTACTAATCTTGTTCAGCATACTAGGAGTAACCTCATTGAAATTTGTAATATCCTGAATTTCGGGATTAGAGACTTGAAGAATAAATCCAAAGTAGACAGATGACTAAGTCGGTAGAGTCCCAAGAATGATGAGAGCTAAGAAGTCTCTCAGGGGCTAATGACTCGGTTATACAAGTCAGTGGACCTAGTATATATAAGCTGTGAAATTAAAGTACCAATGGAAAGGGGCACAGAGGACCTATACGGTGTTAATCAGTTGGTAAAAAGGCCCTTTAGCTATGTCCTAAGGTATGGGACAATTAGCTGAGCAAAAATATGCTAAAATAAGTGTGCACATGACATTTCCTGGTCAGGTAAGGTTTTCCTGCGTTTTTTAAGAGATAGGAATGAAAAGTCAGTTGTAATAATTACCTGAGGACACGTGTCACTACCGGATTGAAAAGCAAAAAGTAAGTAATGATTACAGGGGTAGAAAAGTCCATCCCTTACCCCTTAAGGAGTGAATTTCGTCCACATGTGAGGAGAGAGAGAAAATCAAACTATTTGATTTGTACTCAGGCCCAAACACAAAATACGGGTCCCACAGGATGTTAACGGGTAGAAAGGGGACCGACAAGGACCAGTTAGGGGCTTCTTTTAGATTGAATGGGACAAGTGTGGGGCCACTTTGAGAAGTTAAGAAGGAGCCACATATGAATGTCCATTCGGGGAGAATATCTGAAAAAGTTGAAGAAAAACACAAAGGGAAACACCATGTTGATCAGTGGGACCCATGTGGACCGGTAGGAGGAAATTGGACCGGATAAAGTGAAAAGTCAGGAAAAAGGAAATTAAATGTAGGGGATCATATTTGTGGGCCCCATTAGGTGCCACATAAGCCCCTCTAATTATTAAAAATATTTGCTTGGAGAAAAAGGAAGAAAAATCAATGTAAAAGTCAAATCGAGGGTCCCACATTCAGAGAAAAAGGGTAAAATGGGAATAAATGAGTAAAAATTAATTAGGGCAGACATGTGGGTCCTAAATGGCGCCAAATATGTCCCCTTTGGGCAGGCAAAAACATGTGGGAAAATTTGGTAATAATTAATAAGTTCTAGGCCACAATCATAATTTACAAAAGTTTCGTGCCAAACCGGTAATTTGCTCCAAGGGAAGAAAAATATCTAGATATTTTGGAAAGGGGAGGCACCACATGTCAGATCCCTAGAGGCCTGGAATTATCCGGAAATACTTGGAGGAAAAGTCAAAAAAAAAAAAAAGTTAGATGAATTCCATTAATTACTGGACTGAGTTTTACCCCTGTTATTCCGCATCGATCGATACTTTTACTATTATTAAATTCACATGCTCTCTCTCTCCTAGACCAAGGAGCACAAAATTTTGCAGAAGAAAGAGAGAAGATCTCAGCAAGTTTCCATGGCCAAATCAACTCCAAGCTACTAGGATCATCAACCGAACTTCCGATTCGGGTAAATATCGAAAACCCGAACCGTGGAACTTGAACTTGTGATTTTCGTTCAAGGGGTTGGGGAATGGTGTTGCAATCTGATTTTTTTGTTCTTGATGGTCTCAATGGGTTTAAAACATGGTTTTTTATGGGGATAACCTATGGGTTGATTTTCCGAACTCAAAAACACCGAAAAACCCCTAAGAACAAGCTTATCGTTGATTCTGGAAATTCTGGCAGCGAGAAGTTAGACATCTCAAGGTTCACCGTGATGTATAATTTTGTGTTAATTGGAGTTTTCTACTAAGAGATAAAAATTGCTAAAGTTGAACCAGGGAACAACTGAGTGAATCGGACCGAGAGCGAAAAATTGGCTACACGCCAAAATAAGTGTACTTTTGATTTTTAAAATATTTTTCATGAAAAATATACATTTCAATGGTTCATATGGATCTAGTTTCATGCAAATATGAGTTTTCTAGAATTTATTAAAAATCATTGAAGTTAGGCCCGATGCACCGGAATTTTCTTCCTAGGCTCGGATTTTGTGATAAATGTAAGGGTATTTTTGTAAATACTAAAAATAAGGTATTTTTCTGTTATTTAGGACAAGGGCATATTTGGAAAAGTGATCAAGCACGATAAAATATTAAGACGGTACAATACATACCCCGCCAGATAGTAACCACTTTACTCCGGTACTTTTATGTGTTTGATGTATGTGTTGCTTGCCATATGTATTGTTTTTGTGTTGTTTTGCCAAATATGCATACAGAGCATGATTGTGATTGTGTCCCTAGCGATAAGGGTGCCTGCCGGGGTCGGCCTATGTGGCGGCTCAACGGGATTGGCTTGTAATTCCGGTAATTCCGGGGCTTGCCTTAGTAAGGCGGCTCGACGGTGCGAAGACGTGTTATGGTGTATGTTTCGGTTTGCATATTGTAGTACATTTGGCATGCTTAGCTGTATTTGTATACATACATGGTTGCATACATATGCATTACACTTTTAGTGCATGAGTATTGATGGTTACTCTAGGGACCACTATTGGACCCTAGACTCTTCTGTCGTCACAGGGGGACGTGCCTGGAGTGTAGAACCTTTCTGGAAAGGTAAGAGCTCATTGGTGCAGATTGAAGAATAGGGAATGCCCTATTATATGTGTACTCATGTTTATTGGGATCATTGTATATTTCTTTTGGTATTTATTTTTGGATGACTATACCCTTAACCCTTCAGGGACTTTTACTTTCTGTTATTTTACTTTTACCAGTATAGTAGATTGTCCAAACTGGTTAAATGCTCTGTTGCGCTCACTCTGATATAAGTTAAATGGACCTAATAGTGAAGGAAAGGTAACAAGTAAAAGGAATACCTCTAACCTGCCACCCGAAAGGACGAGTTCGGTTGGAGTGTAACAAAATTGATATTCCTTTCATTTGTGACCTTGTCTTAGACGGTGTGATTGATGTTAGATACATTCATTAATCTCCGCAAGTTGTAAATTGCTTAACAAAGGCTCTAAATTATTGTAATTTTTTAAAGTTCAAAAAAAAACTCATGCTATCAATGATACCCTCTCATTCCAGGGGAATGTTAGAGATTAATCATTTCTAGAATATTCACGTAATTATTGTATTAGGAAATCTAGGAAAATCTTGTATAGTTGTAATATTGTACCCTCTTATTTACATGTACAATTATGATTGGTTCAGCAGGAATATTGCATCTACTGTATGGCCAAATTCTGTAATGATTGAGATTATAAATAAGAGGCATGACCTCTCACGATTGCTTAGTGCCAATTACAGCCATTCATTTGATTCCCCATTTTCTATTACTGTTCATTTATTAATCTTTAAGGGAATTTTTTTATCTTTGTATTCTCAGTCTTATTTACTGTTAGGGTCTGTTTGGTAGGGGATTTGGAAAGGAGTGAAGGAAAAATTTTACAAGTTGAATTTAAAGAAATTGGAGAAATTATGTTATTAAATTTTGATAAAAGAATATGCAAGATGAAAAAGAAAGAAAAAGTAATTTAAAATTTTTTAATCCTACTTCTTTATTTTTTTTAAATTCAACTCAAATTTTTTTCCCTCCACCCACTTTCCCTCACCTTATATCAAAGAGTCTCTAAGAGCCTGTTTAGTTCGACGAAGGGGAGGGGATGAGAGTGATTTTAATGGAGGGGAGGAGAAAGGAGAGGATAGAAGGGATTTTAATATTACTTTGTTTGGATTAAGCATAAAGAAGGGAAGGGGAGGGATTTTAATTTTACCTTGTTTGGTTCGGGAAGGAGGGAAAAAATTCACATTGACAACTTTACCCTTATGTTATCCGAGGGATTTTAATGTTGCCTTATTTGGTTCGGGAGGGGATGAGAGGGAAATTATTTTCACATGGACAACTTTATTTATGTTATAAGTGATTTTTTCCAAACTTTATTAAATGTATAATAACTTTTAATTCAATCATTCAATGACGCAAATTGAACAATATATCAATTGATTTTAAATCAACTCAACTTATGATGTTTAATTTGAGTCAAGTTTAGGGTCAAAATCATCTCAACATGTGTATAAATGAATCTGTATTGGTTTCTTATGTAAAACTTGGCATACCATGACTCCCTTGGGAAGAGTAGTTACAACAAAATCAACATGAGTTTTTTTAAATGTGTAAAAAATGTTACAATCGCTGATTTAATCTTACATATGATATTTTTAGGGTTAAAGTACAAAATGATAATCTATAACACACTAGTGCAAAAAAGGGCTTTAAGACCACCTCATTTAGAGCGGAGATGCGATGCCCCGGTCTTAAAGGAATGACCGGTGGCAGTTCCGTAAATATAAAGAAATTTTTGGACCGGATCAAATTTTCATGGGTCATGAATATATAATTCGACTGACAAAACAAACAATCGGTCTTTAAAATGTTATAAAAAAAATTCAAATTTCAATTACTTTATAGAGAAATCTCATACAGTCGTACTTATATTTTCTGTAGTCCAACATAATAAGGAAAAATTTAAATATAAAAGTCAAAATTTTTTAAGACCACACATACGTAATAGGCGGTCTTACAAGTTATCCTTTTAAGACCGGACATATAATCCGGCCGGTCACAAAAAATTAATTAATTTTAAGACCGGACTTTTATAAGGACAGGTCTTAAAGGTTAACTTTTAAGACCGTCTTATAATTGTGGCGGCCAATACCTCGATATTGAAGAAAATTAAACAAATAATTAATTACCTTTAAGAACGGACTTCAATATGACCGGTCTTGATCTTAATATTAAGACCGGACGTTATTGTTTGTCCGGTCTTAAAAATGAAGCGTCAAATAACATTTCTTCGCGCGAAATCTTTTGTTACTCTCACTGAAGAACCTCTGTTCCCATTGTGAAACCCTTCCTGTTGCATTACCTCTCTTCCTCGCCCACGTACGATAGCCTCTGTTAGTCTTTCATTTGCTCGGGCATTCCTCTCTTCTTGTCTCAAAAATGAACAATGAAAACGATTCTAATCATGTTCCGGGAATGCCAGTTACTGGTGTGAGTCAGAGAACCCTCTTCATCTCACAATGAGCCTCGTAACCGCCCTGCACGCCGTGGTAGAAGAGGCACACGAATGATGGATGTAACCCTAAGTCGGACTTCCGGTCAAGGCTCGAGATTCGCTTTGATGAAAAGTTGGAACCTTTCGGTCCTAATAAAAGCAAATATACTAGTTTTGTCGGCTATCTTGCACGCAGCAAGGTTAGCATCTTGACAGATGAGTGGAACAATGTCGACTTTGGCAGTGTAAAGCAACCTATTTGGGACACTATCCGGCTTACATACACTGTCCCTGACTCTCAGAAGTTGAAAGACAAGACATTGTCTTATTGTGCTGATCGGTGGAGGAAGTTTAAGACCTTTCTCGCTAACAAGTATATTTTTGCCAAGGTTCAGCCTGACGAAAATCCTTGGGACAAGTACACATTTATTGATGAACAAACTTGGCAACAATTTGTTCACCGGACCACTCCCTTGAAGCTCTAGTGAGTTTATATTTAGTTTTTTTTGCCCTTTTGTTTGCTTATTAACCTGTGCGGATATGTGAATGTTATTGTATTCATCTAATCCTGTTAGTTAAATGGTTTGGTGTGTGAATAGAAGTATACATTTCCTGCCTTTGTCTCTGCAAGTCTAATATGTAAACCCTAAAAAGATAAAATACTAAGAAGGTAATTAGGGAAATAATAATGGCATAAGAGTCAAGCCATTATTATAGTCTTAGTTCTATTATAGTAGGTAGTGGTTAGACATTGTTGTTAGTTAGTTAGTATGTTAACTGTGGAATGGTTTCGGTGCAAGCTGTTATTGGGCCTTAAGAGTCAAGCCTCTAACTATATATTAGAGGTTAGTCTAATATGTGTAGGAACCAGTTATGATGAATGAATGAATTGAGCGAGTTGGCGGAACTCGCAACTCCCTTTCCTCTCGTTTCTCCCAATTTCTTCTACAATTCTACATCTTCCTTAAATAAAATGTTGAAACTTGATGAAGTGAATTTGACTAATGTTTGACGTTCATATGAAGCGAAGTTCTCTAATTTACGTTAGTGACATGGCTGGAATTCATAATTAATAGTTGTTTCAATTCGATTCACGAGAAAAGAAGGGAACAAGCACAGGAGATAGGGAGAAAGAATGATTGCCCGCATAGGGCTTGTCGTGGCGGATATGAAATGGCCGAAAAAGAATTGATGGCGGCCAAGCGGAAGAGATTGGAAGATGAAGCTGAATCCAATCCTTCTGCCATTGTTGATCGGGTAGCAAAGATCTCCAATACGTCGCGAGGAGTTGTGGTTGCACATTCGGCAAAAGCCAAGCGGCGCCTACACGAGTGAACAAACTCGTGTAGTTGCTAAAAGAATTGTAAGTATCGTTATTGTTATTTTTTAGTTACTAAACATGTTTCATTACTAAGCTTCTCGTTATCTGTATCTTACAGGAAGATCTTAAAAAAAGAAGGAAAGGGATCTTTTGTGTCGGACGGGAGGAGTGATGTTCTGACCGTTCGACCAAAAAACCGGATCATGGTGGGCGTGTAAGGGGGATTGGAGGACGGGTAGGCCTGAAGGAATACTTTGGTAAATCCAAATGCCATAGACAAAGTATGGTTACCCGGGAGGAGATGGACCAAACGATGGCCCAAATAAATGAGGAAGCAGCGGCTAAAGAAGCAAAGTGGCAATCCCAGATGAGTCAGATGAGGGAGGAAGTGAATCAGATGAGGCTGCTTTTGAGCACTCGTCTAGAGACCAGTGTTCCCTTCACACATTCACTTGCACATGTGCAGTAGAGCACTAGAAGGACCTACATTGTTGGACAGTCAGAGCAACCATGTGACCTGTATGTGGAGGATCGTGATAGTCCTAGACGATTAGTTGCAAAAGGGACTGTCCACAACTTATTGGGATCACCTGTACACCACCAACAAATGGCTGATGATGAAGCCAAAGTGTCAGTTGAAAGGTGATCATTGATGTACCTCTCCCTCTCCCAACTGATCAGCTGAAGCTTGTGAGTCATGTCAAGGGAACCTTCATCTCTTGGCCAGTGAAGCTTGTACATGTCTCTACTCCTCCTGAGGCTTCATCCCCTCCTCCTCAAGTTCCATCCCCTCGTCAAGCTCCACCCCCTCCTCCTCAAGTTACATCCCCTCGTCAAGCTCCATCCCATACTGCTAAGTTGACTGCCAAGGAAAAAATATCTGATATGGTGAAGAGTGGATATTTTAAAGATAAATCGTGGCCTGTCAATGAAGTAGTAGGCGTCCCTCATCCTCTACCTGTTCAAGTTGACACCGTTGATGTTGAGTCCCTGCTACTTCCTCGAAGTGAGCTTACTGATGCAATTGTACAAATTTTTATGAAGTAAGTATCTTCTTCTATGAGTACATAATTTAAATGCATCGTTTAGACACACATACATATATACTAATTCTCTAATCGATGTCATTATTTTAGGTTCATGCATCAAGAATTGGTTCAAAAAGGCAGGAGCAAAGATTTTGGATTCTTGTGCCCTGTCTATGCAAGTGCAACATCCATGCAGGAGAGACAGGAGTACATATCAAAGAGGTTTTGTGAAGTGAGAAGAAAGGTGTACTTGTTTCCATACTTCTACGGTACATATCACAATTCTTGTCCGCAATTCACTTAATTCTCGCTACATATATCACTTGAGTACTTTACTTGCTTGTGAATTTTCAGCCGCCACGGCGCTTGGTCCTCATGTCCATGGAGGAGCATAAAGTTATCTTCTTATGCTCCACTCACAGCGATCCAGTGTCTACGTTGGTGCAGACCATCAACGAGTAAGCATGTCATTTTGATTCTCTTGTCTGAAATCTCTGCTGTGAATTTTCATTGAACATTATTGATAAATTTGTGATTTTGATGATAGTGCCATGAGGAC
This sequence comes from Acacia acuminata, assembly GCA_019022655.1. NCBI lineage: Eukaryota > Viridiplantae > Streptophyta > Magnoliopsida > Fabales > Fabaceae > Acacia > Acacia acuminata. Next base: position 3,163,413 of record JAFJYI010000053.1, on the reverse strand, counting down.
CTTCCAAATCGAGGTAAAGAAAAAGCGTGGGTATCAGGTCACTAATCCTAAATGGTTCACACCAAAGGTTGGTACAATATATTTGTACACTGGCACACTGCCTTGTGAACTTGGTTAGTAAGCTATATATGCTCTTATATATATTTCTTGTTCTTTTTAGACCCGTCGGCAATCACCGGAGTCCAACTTATGTGGCCCGTACGTCATGAAACACATGTATGATATTATCACGCAAGGAAGGACTAAATTAACGCAAAGGTAAATGTATTTGATGTTACATATTATGCACGCAAGTTAATTCAGTTTCTGGCTTAATGTTACATATGAAATATGCATGCAAGTTAATTCAGTTTCTGTCTTTGATGTTACAGATGTTTGAATGCCCTGATCCCTTTCCTGATGATGAAGTGGAGCACATACGTAATGTGTTTTGTGAATATCTGTATGACCTGATCTTAAAGTCAGGACAATAATTAATGTCCTAAATTCATTTGTAAATATATCCCGTAGCAACAATAATCTTCTATAAATTTGTTTATTTTTTCAATCAATTCATTCATTTGTAAATATACATAGGCAATGTAAAATTCAATAATAAATTTGTTTAATTTTTCTTGTGTCCATTTTGGGTTTCTGAATGTATTAGATGGTGGATAAAGCTATTTAGTGCTTGAAATTTGAGGTTTAGGATGTTGTAAATGAGCAGTAAGAGACTCTAAAATGTATTCGCGACTTTTAGGTTTGCATATTTTTAAAAGAATGGGACTTTTAGGACCGTATATTAGTTAAAAATCCGGTCTTAAAATCCCGCATAATAAACATCCGGTCCTAAAAGTCTTCAATCTAAAAAATATGAGACTTTTAGGACCGTGTATTTGTTTAAAGTCCGGTCTTAAAAGTGTTCGTTTTATTTTAAAAATAAGGCGTGACTTTTAGGACCGCATATTTGTTAGATGTCCGGTCCTAAAAGTCATAGACTTTTAGGTCCTAAAAGTCGTAGACTTTTAGGACTTTATGTTTGATAAATGACTAGTCTTAAAAGTCTTCGTTTATTTTATTGGGATCGTATATTGTTTTGTTGTCCGCTCCTAAAAGTCCTGAATTATCTTCTTTTATTTTAAAAAAAATGGTTTAATCTTTAGGACCGTGTAATTGTTAAATGTCCGGTCTTAATAGTCTTCCCTTGATGGAAAATGACTCGCTTTTCAAACAAATCATTAGGCAAGAAACCGAGGTTCTGGCGTTTTGCTCAAGCTAGGACCTTCCTTGTCGTCGTTTTTACCTCTCCTGATTTTGAGCAGCACTATCTGTCTCTCTTTTCTTTGTCTTTTTTCTTTTTGTCGGAAAAAGAAGGATGATAATGAAAAGGACATTGAGAATATTCAAATCAGGGCGAGGTAAAACTGACGACAACGACGGTCCAACCTTGAGAAGAATAGTCACTTTGTTTTTATTCAAATTAGGTAAACAATCTTTTTTTTTTTTGTATGTTCTTAACCGTATTCTGCGAATTTTTATTGTTGATTTACACGAGGATAATGTTTTGTTCATTTCCTTTTTGTCGGATAAAAAAGACGATAATGAAAAGGACAAGGCGATCGAATATGGAAACCAAAAAGGAATTAATTATATTTTTTAAATGCTACCCTCACGGGGCGACGGCGGTCACGAAAAAACAAAAAAAAAAAGTATAAAAACATCTACTCCTCCCCATCATTGTCGAAGGGGAGGGAGTCGTCGGAGAGGTCAGAGACGTCGTCATCTAAAGGATTGTACTCAACGTCCTGGGCGTCGAGTATCGCGTTGATCTTGTTGTTGACGGTGTTGTAGACCTGAAAAAGCTGGCCCAATCGTCGGTCTATATGATCGACGCGGGCCAGGAGGTGGTGCATCATCTGTTTGAAGGTCGGGTCAGGAGGCAGCGGAGGAGGAGGGTACGGAGGAGGAAGAGGATTAAGGGGAAAAGGAGGACCTCGTGGTGGTAGAGTAGCCATTACGGTGGAGGTTGTAGAAGTAGAAGTGATGGAGAAGAATGTCCTAAAAGTAAAGTAACAACGGGTTTAAATAGAGAACCCATCCTTAACAATGTGAAACGCCGGAAACTTTAATGAGGAGACACATAGTTCATCGAATACGAGGAGACGCTGGTTGGGAAGCTTATCTCGGAAGTCGAAGAGACTCGATTCATTCATTTGAACAGTGTCGGGATACGACTCGCTATCGATTTAATACCGAGATATTGTAAAAGATCCGTTCTTAAAACTAATATTTTTTAAGAAAAAAATCTTACTTTACAAATAATTGAATTGAAAAAAATTTATGTATTTTAGGACCGGATAAACTATAAAAGGTCGGTCTTAAAAGTAATTGAATTTATTAAAAAATAAATAATAGACTTTTAGGACCAGATATATTATAAAAGGTCGGTCTTAAAATCAATTGGATTGAAAAAAAATAAATAATAGAATTTTAGACCACATATTTATAAAATCCACTCTTAAAGTACCTCGGCTCTTATTAACTCCTCACTACCTCGTAACTCGAAACAACGTACGTGGCTATCTGGGAACTGCTCTTAGCCTTTATTAACTCCTCATACCTCTCTGCATGCCCCACTGCTCAAACCATGGTTAGAGACAAGAGAACCACTTGTAGGGGTAGACTTGCGGTGATGCTCATGCCTTACGTAGATCGTTATACGGTGCGCCTCCTCCGAGCGAGAGTGCGTTCTATTGTGACGAAAAGAGTCTCGGGTCGTTGGACCCTTTGTTTTTCTTCGGATGATGAAGAGATTGCCGCACCCCCAAACCTTGAGACCATGATGCGGCGATGCGAATAAAACAGAACTTGCGATCTTCGGTGGGAAGTTAATGCGCTCACGCCGATATCGCCAAGGCTTTGGAGGATAATAAGCTTTGGGATGTTTAGTCGATTCTTGTTTTTGATAATTTTCTTCTTGTATTTGTTTTGTATTTTTTCTTGTGTAGCATATTCAAATAATATAAGTAGCATTAAGAACTAAGCTTGTATCTTTTTTTTGTTCATATTCTCCAAAGAATTAAAGAAAAGAAACTTCAGTTTTCCTTTAATTTTTATTCATTCGATTCTTTGCGCTCGCCAAAGCCAATCTTTTTTTTTTAAAAAAAAGAACGAGGACTTTTAGGACCAGATGTTTAATAAAACTACGGTCTTAAAATTAACTGAATAATAAAAATTGTGGACCGGAGTCTTATAAAACTCCGGTCTTAAAAAGTTCATCTACTTTATAATTTAGGTCCTGGAGTCTTCTAAAACTCGGTCTTAAAATTTAATTATATATTTAGGACCTAAATACTTTATGATTAACCTAGGTCTTAATAAAATCCAAAATACTAAATGTATCTGTCGCGCAGAATTCTAAATTTCCCTCTCTGTTCTTCTCTTGACGCGCCTAAAGTGATTACTCAGGTTCTGTCTCCACTGTTTGTGTGTTGCTTCGTGCTGGTTCGGTTGCTCTCTCGACAATCACTTTCTGGTTCCTTAGCTAAACATCTATAGACTAAGCTGTAAGAGGTGTTTCGGTTATATAACTTTATGATTTTCCCCGCTTATCGTTTTGGGTTTTTCATGGGTTGAACAAAATCGATGAAATGTTCTTGTGGGTTTCTCTCGTTGTTAATGAATATTGTATTTTGAAGATTATATTTTCACTTTAGACCTACCCAACCGACCAATAAATGTTTTTAGGTTACTCTTCTTTATGCGCAACATCAACGTTCGTGGCGGGAGAAGAAAGACTCCACAAACGCATTTGAATTTATATGCTACAGGTGAGTCCACAAGACCTTCATGCGATGCGTTTGATTTCCTCGTCATGCATTTATTTTGCTTCTTGGATTCACTATGATACGTTTATGACCAAAAGTGAGTCTTCGTTATGCATTTAATGGGCAAGTTTCTCCGGCTTATTTTATATACAAGTGTCAATTTTTCCGGATTATGTATATGTTAAATCTTTCTGTCTATAGGAATTCTACTATGGACCACAGTTGGATAAATGCTTTACAGACGAGTGTTGAATATCAGAATGGGGTGAGGGACTTTATAGAATTTTCTCAACAAAATGCCCATGATGATAGTGGGAAGTTTTATTGCCCTTGGTAGAATGTTTGAATGAGAGACGACTAAGTCTTGAAGTATACACACACATTTAATTTGTGAAGGATTTTGTAGGACTTATACAGTATAGGTATGACATGGTGAAAAAATACCAAGTGGGTCTCAACATGGGGAAGTGGCCTTTGATGATAATGACACGGATATGGATGATCCCATAGAGGACATTATCCATGATGTAGGGAAGAGGCTTTTCATCAATCACATGCATATGGTAATATGTGCAGTGATGCAGAGACCCCGCTATACTGTGGGTGTACAAAATACCAATTGTTGAACGCTGTATTGAAATTGGTAAGCTTGAAGGCACGTCATAGATGGAGCGACAAGATTTTTTTCTGAAATGCTTGAGGCTTTTAAGGACATGCTTCCGGATGATAATGTGTTGCCGCATCGATACTATGATGCTAAGAAAATACTTTGTCCACTGGGGATGGAGTACAAAAGGATCCATGCATGCCCGAATGATTTCGTGTTGTATAGAAAAGAGTTTGAAGAGAAGCAGAATTGTTCGATATGTGAAACCCCAAGGTACAAGTCAGATAAGGGGCCTGCAAAAGTGTTGTGGTATCTTCCAATCTTTCCAAGGTTCAAGCAGTTGTTTGTGAATGACATTGATGCAAAAACTTTGCAGTGGCATGCAGATGAGAGGATTTCTGATGGAAAGCTTCGTCATCCGGCCGATTCTTCTCAATGGAAGAAAATCGATCAATTATTTCATGCCCTGAACCCATATGGAAGCCTTTGCAGTATACATAGTTCATGGCATGTACTCCTGATTATTTACAACTTATCTCCTATGTTATGCATGAAATGAAAGTACATCATGCTGTCTATGTTGATTTCTGGACCAAAACAACGCGAAAATGACATTGATGTTTACCTTGAGCCCTTGATCGAGGACTTGAAGGAGTTGTGGGAAGAAGGTGTCGACGTTTATGACTCTTTCAAGAAGGATGTGTTTAAAATGCGAGCCATGATATTTTGTACTATAAACAACTTCCCAGCATATGGGAACTTGTCAGGGTATAGTGTAAAAGGCCATAAAGCATGTCTGGTTTGTGAAGAAGGCACATTCTACCATCAACTTCAACTTGGAAGAAAGATGGTTTATCTTGGACATAGGAGATTTCTTATACGAGGCCACCCATATCGTCGATTAAAGAAAGCTTTTTTTGGTGGCCAAGAGTATGAAGATGCTCCGGTGGCATTGACTGGGGAGCAAGTATATGAAAAGATGAAAAATATCAATGTCATCTTCGGTAAGACTGCAAAGAGTAGAAAAGAAAGAAATATATGGAAAAGGAGATCTGTATTCTTCGATCTTCCCTATTGGCGCAATCTTGATGTGAGACACTGTATTGATGTCATGCATGTGGAGAAAAACGTATGTGATAGTATTGTTGGCACGCTTCTCAACATACAAGGTAGTTCCAAGGATGGTGTGAAGTCAAGATCGGATCTGATAGCAATGGGAATACGTGAAGAGTTACATCCAAGGCCACATGGTAACAGAACTTATTGTCCCCCTAGCTTCTCATACTTTGTCTAAGGATGAGAAAAGAAGCTTTGTGAGTGTTTATATGGCACAAAAGTTCCCTCGAGGTATTCTTCAAATTTTAAGAGGCTTGTATCGATGAAGGACTTGAAATTAGTAAGCCAAAAGTCTCATGATTGTCATGTCTTGATGCAACAGCTACTTCCAATAGCTATTCGAGGCATCACCGAATATGATCTTCGGGTCGTTTTGACTAGATTTTGTGTCTTCTTCAATACGGTTTGTGATAAAGTTTTCAAGATTGAAAAGTTGGATGAATTGGAGAATGAAGGATATCTTATCTTGTACCACCTTGAGAAGCTTTTTGTTCCTACATTTTTTGACATCATGGTTCATCTAATTGTTCATCTAGTGAGGGAGATAAAGTTGTGCGGCCTATCCATTTACAGTGGATGTACCTAATTGAAAGATCTATGAAATTCCTAAAAAGGTATGTGAAGAACACATACTGGCCAGAAGCATCAATTGTTCCAAAATATGTTTCTGAAGAAGCCATGGAATTTTGTCAAAATTATTTGGCCAAAGTAAGACACATTGGGTTTCCAAAATGTCAGCATGCTGAAGGGGTAGATGAGGGCTTCGGTAAAGAGTGTGGATCCCGATGAATTGTCACAAGTCCACTTATACATCTTGAATAATGTTGATGAAGTTCAAGCCGACATAGCTGCACATAAAGAAGCCGTAAGGAAAGAAAAATCATCGAATGACCGAACAAAGGTTGATTAGGGAGCATAACAGAACTTTTGCAAACGGTTCAAACAAAAGGTCGAGGAGAGGAATGTGTTTCGATACAATCAAATGGTTAGCACATGGTCCCGAGGTTGATGTCATAAGTTGGAATTCGTATGCGATCAATGGTTATACATTTTACACGAAGTCCCTAGATGATACGAGCAATAGTCCGTAACGGTGGTGTTTTGTTAGAGGCTGAATCTATGCACTTTTCCATTCGAAAGACAAGAGGCCTTTATTGGCGGTCATGCCATATTATGGGGTTATTGAAGAGATTTGGGAGGTGGACTATGTGAAAATTAGATTTCCCATTTTCAAATGCAAGTGGGTTAATGTCAATAATGGTGTTCGGATCGATCGGCTAGGATTTACATTAGTCGATGTCAATGGTAGAAGTTTTGGAGATGAACCTTTTATTATGGCGAGACTAGGCGAAACAAGTGTTCTATATCACCGATCAAGAAAATAAAATGTGGTCTGTAGCTCTCCAAGGAAAAAGGGTAATTGATATTGATGGGGGAAGTCATTCAAATTATGGTCTTCCTGAGAGTACTCCTTTTTCAAGGGGTCTACCGGACATGAACGAAGAAGATGAAGCTGATAATGAACCCGGCATAAGAAATGATCATCAAGAAGAGATATGGGAGGATATCACTTTACAAAAGACTCAATTCAAAGGTAATATTCATATGCAAAATTCTTTGAAAACTTTTAGGTTTTAACTATATTATATTCCTTCTATGTTCATAAACAATTTAATGTCACTGACTATGAAGTTTGTTCCTGTTTTATTTTTGTGGCAGGATTTGATCCAAATGGGCATGTTATAAAAGAGAATTTTACGTTGTTGGATGGGAATCAGATGAAGGCATAGTGAATATTATATTGGGCATGTATGTTGTATTTGTAATTGTATTTGCTAGCTTGTAAGTAAGTTATCTTATCGTATAAATTAATTTAGGTGTTGTAGTCATAGTATAATCATTAATTAAGAGGCCACATAACTCATGGTGAATAATATTTGTATTCTTTTTCCCAATTCTATTTATTCATAATTGTTCATAGCTTGTAGCTTAAAGTTTCGACTTTTATGTGCTGAATTGGGTGGTGGATTTGTGTATATATATATTGATCGGAAGAATAGAATAGGGAACAAATTCGGAAAATTTAGACCGAAAATAAATACGCGGTCTTGAATGTTCAACTCAAGACCCGGATGTATTTATATGTCCATCTTAAAGGTATTTGATATATTAAGCCGGTCTTAAAAGTTGGTCTTTTAAGACCGGTGTATTTTTACGTCCGGTCTAAATATTCAATTTTTAAGACCGGATGTATTTATAATCCAGTCTTGAAAGTCAGTCTTTTAAGATCGCATATAATTAGTCGTCTGGTCTTAGAGGCTGCTATTTTTTAGATCGGATCCATTCTTGTCCGGTCTTAAAAGTTTATTTTTTAAGAGTGGACTAGTTTTTGTCCGGTCTAAAAAGTTGAGTTTTAAGATTGCACAAAAAATAGTTCAGGTTTATTTAGTACGACTTTTAAGACCTAATGTTTTAAATGTCCCGTCTAACAGATTTTCTTTAAGACCGGTTCAAGTCCGGTCTTAAATGTTATACTTTTAATACCGGCTGGAATAAGACCGGTCGCGGGTCCGGTCTTACGATGCCTCTTTGGTCTGGTCTTAAAACCCCTTTTTTGCACTAGTGACACATACAATCAATCATCAAATATATCCTTCTAAACCTTGTGTCTCCAAAACTATTGGTCCACAGTGTCAATCCATCTGGCAATTTGATCACCAACTACTGGTCATTGCATAATATACGTCTACTGCAACCACGTGTATGAATCATCATTAATAACTCAACGACCTTAAATTCTCATTCATATTGCTTAATAAAGTCATATAAAGAACATATCTTATTGTGCGAACAAACAAGCAAGCCTTAATAACTTTTTTTTTTTTTTTTTTTTCTGAATTCGAGTTCCAATGAGTCTGTTATATTTTCCATGTGTCATTATGGTATCACCAGTAAAACTCTTTCTATATGGAAGCGTATTGGTTTACTTCTTTGGTAAGAGTAGTTAATATTTAATGCCATTTACTTCACTGTTATCAATTCTGACTTTTGGAAAAACATTTTACTCTCTATATATACAGTTTCAAGGTCCCCATCAGGTCTCAGTTGAAAAACTCAAATTTATGAGATCAATTAAACGTGTAGAATTCATATTTGCTATTTTATATGTCAAATTTGAAAGTTACTTCATCCGATATGCCATCATTAAAAGTAATTTCATTTCTCTAGGTCGACTATACAAGGAATAATTGGTCTATCTGTGTTAAAGTAGTTGCTAATTTCTTGGGCATCCCACCTACCAGAATGCATCATCAAATAACGTACAATGTTGTTCTTGCAGATTCTAACGTACTATGTTGTTTATTCAATTCCCTCTTTATGGAATGTGTATCATGTTTGGTATCATACAGACCAGATGTTGTATCTTATTCTTTTTTTTCCATGTAGGGTTATATTGCCTTGGCCGTATTCCGTGCCGGGACGTGATACGTCGGCTTTGTGGTGTCATGGTTCCTAGTTTCTGCTTTTTACTAAAGAGATTTTTCAGTCGAACGTGGTCGTCATGTAATTAATCATTGTTATAGAACCTTTCACTAAAGTCCAGTTTATTTCTAACATAATTAACACACCCGAGACAATTTTCCAGCCACTAACTCCCTTGGCTGCAACAACAATATGTGAACCAACCCTTATAAGTAATATTTTTTTTAGTATCATGTTTTTTTCTCTACGTAGCATAAATTGCATTTGTTCTTTTTTTTTTTTTTTTTTTTTTCATGCAGATGTGGTTGGACTTGTCACTTCAGTTTATGGCCTTTCTGATATTATTGTTGATGGAGAGTCTGTTTGCCAGTTTACCTTCGAAATTATGGATGAGAGGTACTTCTTGGTGACTGTCCTAAGTATATGTATTTATGTTCATCCACTTTTCGCTAATTAGTTTATAACTTTATGTTAGTGGGAATCCATTTCATTGTTGTTTTAGAGGGACACCTGCATTCTGGGCCTCAGTAAGCTACTCAAGGGTCTTGGACAAAGATGACGTAGTTGTGGCACTTCTCTGGGTCAAGATGACGAGAATGAGTGGTCAAGCTGATTCTCTCTCAATTTAACATCAAGACTATGAAGTTTTCTGTTCGCGGTCGCAATGACAATTTTTGATATCTTCCAAATCTGATGGATTTTGGATTTTTCTAAGTTTTTTTAATTAGTCAAGTTAAAGTGTCTGTTTTTTTTTATTTTTTAAATGTGGTTATGACAATGTTTCATCGTCTATACATGGCAACTATGACATGTGTATGAATATTTATGACATTTTCAATGATAATTGTTTTTTTGCTTATTTAATCATGTTTCTTTTTTATTATTATCACATTCAGTTAGAGTAGTCTTCCGATAAAACAATTGAGGATTCCTTACGACATTCAACTTATCGCTAATGTTGTTTCATTTTCCCATCATACGTTCAGTCACGCCGCTTCAAGTTTATGCATAATCCGTTCATCTTCTATTGCCTGTGATTTCAAATGTATCTTTAATACAACTAACATTTTTTATCCAACCGTATTGAGTTTTATGAAGAAGAGAAAATGAAATATGAAATGATTTTATTCAAGTAAAAAATGAACTATACAGAGTCCTTATATAGAGCCAAATAAATGATACATACACTCCACAAATAACAAATTACACACTTCAGTAATAACCAAATACATTCTAGAATTTTCCTATCTAACTGAAATCAATTACACAAATTACACTAATTATATACACTAATACTCCCCCTCAAGCTGGAGAATGGATATTAATCATTCCCAGCTTGGCTAGGATTGTAGAAAAAGAAGAAGGGGGCAAAGCCTTAGTAAAAATATCAGCTAACTGATCCTTAGATTTAATGGGAAGAAGATGAATTAAACCCCGTTGAAGCTTCTCACGAACAACATGACAATCAATATCCAAGTGTTTGGTACATTCATGAAAAGTAGGATTGGCAGCAATGTGTCTAGCATATTGATTATCACAATATAAAGATGCAGGATTAGGGAGAGGCAAACCGAAATCTCTCAAGAGATTAGAGAGCCACTGTAATTCACAAATAGTGGCTGCCAATGCACGATACTCAGCCTCTGAAGATGAAGTAGAAACAGTAGCTTGCTTTTTAGAACGCCAAGTAATCAGAGCTTGATCAAGAAAACCACAGAACCCAATTATGGAACGTCGTGTATCAAGGCATCCAGCCCAATCTGAATCACTAAAAGCATTAACTTTATTAATAGAAGTAGCTGGAAAGAAAAGGCCACGGCCAGGAGCACCTTTAAGATATCGTAAAACTCGATGCAAACAACATAAATGGACATCAGTAGGTTGCTGGATGAACTGGCTGAGTTGCTGGACAGCAAAGGAAAGGTCTGGACGAGTATTAGATAGGTAAAGCAAATGACCCACTAATGTACGATACTGAGAACAATCAAGTAAAGGAGTACCAGAATCCTTAGAAAGCTTAAGATCACGAGTCATAGGTGTTTTGGAAGGTTTACAATCCAAAAAACCAGCATCCAATAACAAGTCCAAAGCAAATTTACGTTGACAAACAGAAATTCCAGTGGAGTTTCGAGCAATTTCCAAACTAAGGAAGTATTTCACATCACCCAAATCCTTAATTTTAAATTTATCATCAAGAAAGGCCTTAATACGGTTAATCTCGGCTAGGTCGGTCCCCACTAAGGATGATATCGTCCACATAAACCAAAGAATGCGAAAGGAAGAAGTGGTATTCTTAAGAAACAAAGAATGATCAGCTGAGATTGGCGGTAACCTCAAGAAATCGGGGCCTTAGACAATTTAAAATATCATTGCCGACTAGCCTGTTTAAGACTATAAAGAGACCGTTGCAACTTACAAACTTTAGAAGAAGGAACGACCAAACCCGGAGGAGGAAGCATATACACTTCTTCATCAAGGTCTCCATCTAAGAAGGCATTATTGACGTCTAATTGCTTCAAATGCCAATTGTGAGCAGCAACAAAGAGCAAGTAAGAGACGAACCGTGGTCAATTTAGCAACAGGAGAGAAAGTATCATTATAATCAAGACCCTCAACCCGTGTAAAACCCCGAGCAACCAAGTGACCCTTATAACGATTAAGAGATCCATTAGAGTTGTACTTCTTAGCAAAGACCCACTTACACCCAATAGGTCGCTTACCGGAAGCAAATCAGTCACCACCCCCAGGTATTATTTTGCTACAAAGCCGCAAGTTCAAAGCATGAATAGCATTTCTCCAACCCTCATGTTGAATAGCTTTAGAGTAATTTTTAGGAATATCATCAGTGGAAATAGAACAAACAAAATGATGATAGGAAGGAGAAAAACGATGGTAAGAAAGAACATGAGAAAGGGGATGATAGATACCTGCCTCCAAAGAATCTGGTGAAACCGATGCACATTGAAGAGCAAAGTGATAATCTTGCGGATAAGTGGGTGGGCGATGAGAACGAGTAGGCCGTGTGGCAAAGGTAAATCGGTGATGGGGGAGAGGAAGGGGAGGGGACAACCGGTAAAGGTGAAGACTCGGGAAAATCCGAGAGGTGGAGTGGCTTAGGGTGAAGGAACAGAGTCAGTCCAAACAGCAGAATCAGAATCAAAAAAAGGAAAAACATATTCATAAAAGTACACATTACGAGATACATGGATCTGCCGAGTATTCAGATTAAGTGTAATAAAACCTTTAGTACCAGCCTTATAACCAAGAAAAATACATTTATGGGCCCTTGAATCAAGCTTGGTTCTATTTTGTAAAAGGGTGGAAGAAAAACGAGAGACAACCAAAGACTTTTAGCATGCTAAAATCGGGAATCTTTTCAAAAAGCATTTCAAAAGGACTTTTATTCCCCAAAAGAGGAGTAGGCAAGCGATTAATGAGATAAATTGCATGTGTGATAGCATAAGACCAAAAAATCTTTGGCAAATGAGCTTGAAAAAGAAGAGCACGAGTAACATTAAGAATATGTTGGTGTTTACGTTCTACTTTACTATTACGTTCGGAGTTTCAATGCATGTTGTTTGATGAAGAATACCATGTTTAGCATAAAAGTCGAGTCATTTGAAACTTTAAACCATTATCAGTGCGGATAATCTGAATAGAAGTATGAAACTGAGTAGACACCAAAGCAACAAATGATTGAATATAAGACCGTACTTCAAACTTGGTTTTAAGTAAATAAATCCATGTATATCGCGAGTAGTCATCAACAATGGTTAAAAAATACCGATGGCCATGTATAGAAGGTAAATGATAGGGCAAATATCCATATGAACTAATCCAAAAATTTTATTTGATGTACTGGTGCTTACAGGGAATGGCAACTTTCGTTGCTTAGCAAAATAACAAATTACACACTTCAGTAATAACCAAATACGTTCTAGAATTTTGAAGTAGCTGAAAGGAAACAATACAAGACAGAAATGAAGTGAGTTTAGAAACTGAAATCAAATTAAATCTAAAATTCAGGACATACAAAACATCCTAAATAATAAAATAGGCGAGAAAATTGAATGGTGCCACTATATAAAGCCAGTACTCGCGTACCATTAGGCAGATTGACAGAAATTGGATGAATTTGCTTATAAGAATGAAATAAAGAAATATTAGAACAAATGTGATCAGTAGCTCCAGAATCAATGATCCAAGAGTTAGAGTATGTAAAAGAAGAGCATATAAGAGATATACCATTTGTGGATACTTTGTTTACAGAAACAGAGGGTGTAGAAGAATCACTACCAGCTTGAACGAGAGCAATTAGCTTATGATATTGTTCTGGAGTGAAACTGTAGGAAGTGTTAGCAACCCAAGGAGGCTCAGTGAGACTTTGACTAAGAGAATGTTCAGTAGAAACAGCATTAGTGGAATTCATGAATTTGAAGCCTGGTGGAAAACCATGCTTCTTATAGCATGTAGCCTCAGTGTGTTTGTATTTTCCACAAAATGTGCACTGCTTAACCGATCCAGAGTAATTCGGTTTAGGAATTCCAGGGGTAGAAGGACGTGAACCAGATGACTTTGAAATCAAAGCGTAGCCTCTACAACAGAAACCCGAGCTCTCTCTCTCTCTTGTTGTTGAACCAAAGCAAACACCCGATTAATTGAAGGCAAAGGGTCGATTAGCATGATTTGAGACTTAACAAGGGAAAACCGATCACTGAGCCCTTTCAAAAAAAAAATCACATAATCCTGATCCAAATGTTGGTTGTAGACATCGACCACACCACAAGAACATTGAGGATTACAAGAGCAAGCAACAATAGGTCTAAAAGTAAGAAATTCATCCCACAGAATTTTCAATTTCGTGAAATAATCACTGACCGTTTGATCACCTTGCTTCAGACCTTGGATTTCTTCCTGGAGATCGGCAAGACGGAAGACATCGTTCTGAGAAAAATGAGCATGAAGATCATCCCAGACATCAGAAGCACGATCGATCCACAAGATACTCTGTCCGATAGAAGAAGAAATTGAACGAGTCAACCAACTCAGAACCATCATGTTACACCTCTCCCAAGCCGGATATAGTGCCTCTGAGGGTTACAGCACCGGATTCGACCGATCAATAAAGCGGAGCTTGTTCTTGGACATCAACGCCATCTTCATAGCGCGAGACTAGGAGTGATAGTTAGGGCCAGTGAGAATTGGAGAGACAAGAATCAAAGAAGGATTCTCATTTGGATGCAAATAGTATGGATTAGCAATTGATTCGGAGTTTAGAGATGGAGAAATGCCGACTGTGGTTGCAGCGGTAGAAGAGGACGAACTTGCCATGGAAAGAGAGAGAAAATGGCGAAACGGAAGCAAATGAGTAAAAATCGAACAAGACTAAGCCTGTGAAATGGTCAAATGGCAAAGTCTGAACCAAAAGCAACAATCAATTGATGAATTGAAGAAAGGCTGCCAAAATCGTACAGGACCACGTGATATGGCAGAGAAAAAGCAAGGAATGGTAAATGAAATCGTGAAAATTGAAAAAAAAATTTGAGAAGAAAACAATATGTCAAAGACTATCCCGCTCTGGTACCATATTGAGTTTTAGGAAGAAGAGAAAATGAAATATGAAATGATTTTATTCAAGTAAAAAATGAACTATACAGAGTCCTTATATAGACCCAAATAAATGATACATACACTCCACAAATAACAAATTACACACTTCAAGTAATAACCAAATACGTTCTAGAATTTTACTATCTAACTGAAATCAGTTACACAAATTACACTAATTATATACACTAATAAACCGTATAGCGTTAACTTTCGTATATATTAATAATTAATAATAAAATATTTACAAAATTTACGGAAGAACACGCCTCCTCGACACAATTGATTATCCGCCACCCGTGCAACCAATGTATGCCCTTTTGCCATCCTTAAATATCGCTTAAGTACTTGATAACTTTATCTATCTACCAAGAAATTCATCTGAAACTCAACTGTTACTAAAACCAATTCGATATGTCGATTAACATGGATACCAACCTGCAAAGTTTACATCAAGGCCTGATATAGACTTGATTTTAACGGTAAGAGTTGATTGCATTATTCACAAATACGTCGAACATTGTTGCTTCAACCACCAGCGCCCAATACTTGAACTTGAGTCTGTTGATTTGATAGTTTTTGACAACACAGTTAGGATTTCAACCATTTTAAATATCATTTCTGTTCGTTTTATAATATGCCAGATTTTATTGTTTTCACGTTTTGAACATTGTTCATCAGAAAGATACATGTATGATGGTGAGAATAACGTCCATTGAGTTGATGGACATGCACTGCTGGAAGTTATCTGAGGGTGGGTGTTATCAGATTTCAAAGTTTGATTTTAAATGCTTAGTCATCATCATTATTTGTGGCTTCGAAGAGTTTATAGCGTGAGTTGAACTTTGAGTTCGCTTTTTTTTCCTTATAGCCTGCAATATCTTATTGGTCTATGTGTTGATGCATTTCAGAGGTTCAGTCGCATTTTTTTACTGATAAATTTATGATCACAACTGTGCAAACGCAACCCTATTTCTCTCCAACTTCAGTTCAAACAATGCATACGCTAACCCTATTTATATTTCCAACGTATTGTAATCATGAAATCTATTTAAGTCAATCTGCTATATCGTGCAGTTATCACCTAAATAGTCATAAATACTGACTTTAAAATCATGTAATTAATTGGGTTTAGCGGATAATTAATGCTAGGGATGCTACCACTTACAAAGTCACATTTCTACAATCCTTGACTTTCAATTAATTGATATTTGCATTTTTTTCCGTACTTTCCCACGTAACATTAAATTTCAATGGCAATTTTTCACACTAAATCAACCTAACGCAAAGGCTTACCTTCGTGAATAAAGGAAAAAATGTTATTTAAAATCAAAGTTGTAATATTGTAAAACTATGCTAAAAAAACCCCTAAATTTATGAACGTTTAGCATCGAAATATAAGTGTATATATAAATGTCCAGTTGGCCATACACAAAAATGTAACATCCTGAATTTTTATTTGAAACTATAATATTATATGATAGATTGATTTATGATAACTGATTTATCGTATTCAGTATGAGTAAATTTTCTAAAGTTAGAATCTAAATTTATACATGTACACGCACATAAATATTATATATCATATGTGGATGGGGTAGAGACATAGAAAGAGAAAGAGAAAAAGAAAGGGGGAGAAAAAGTGACAGAAGAAAGAAAGAGAAAAGAAGAAAAAAAAAAAAAAAAAAAGGAAAGTGGGTGGATCCCACTAAGGGAGGGTGCCTACCTTTGAAAATGAGGGGGTATGGTGCCAGGATTAGCGGCCCCAATTAATTGAACAAAAGGGGGCGCAATTAATCCGTGGAAGGGGATTTTTTTTTTTAAATACCCCCCACTACACATGCCTCCACACACCGCAAAGGAGAGCATGAGAGAGAGAAGAGAGGGAAGGAGAGTAAGGTGGTAATTATTTGGGAGCCTTGTAGTTGTAATACCCGATTTTCGGTCTACCGAAAATCTTATATTTTAAGGAATATGTTACCATATTAAATTGGTTAACATATGTGACATAGAGTCATATAAAATAATGGCTATTTTGAATTCAAATGAGACATGGAAAATTTATAAAACACTTAATCAAATTAAGTGTCAATTAGCAAATAATAGGCAAATTAGCTTGCACTAATTAAGATTAATTACATAAATTCTCCTAATTAATTAGAGACAAATTAAACATCAAAAGAGGGCTGATTATATTTGAAAATAATTAAGCCAAAGAGAATGAAATAATACTTGTATAAATAAGCACTAATTGGCATGATTAGCTAATAAACCAAACCAACAATGACAAGGGTAATTAAAGGACAATTAAGCACTTGATTAGAGAGTTAATTAATGTAACATCCTGAATTTTTATTTGGAACTAAAACATTAGAGGATAGATTAATTTATGATAATTGATTTATCAGGTATTTAGTATGAGTCAATTTTCCAAGGTTAGAATTTAAATTTTTATATACATAAATATTATATTTTAATAATATAATAGATATATTGTATAGTAATATATATATATATATTAAATATAAGGGTTAAGGTGCATTTTTGCCCTCAAAGTATACGCCAGAGCAATTTTGCCCCTAAAGTTTTGGCGTAGCAATCTTGCCTTTGAAGTTTCAAAACGAGCAATGTTGCCCCTCAGATTAAAAACCCTAACGACCAACTAACGTTAGTTGGCCGTTATGGTTTTAACGGAGGGGCAACATTGCTCCGTTTTGAAACTTCAGCAAAATTGCTACTTTTTTTGAGCAATGTTGCCCCTCCGTTAAAAACCCTAACGTTGACCGTTAGGGTTTTTAACGGAGGGGCAACATTGCTCTGTTTTGAAACTTTAGGGGCAACATTGCTACGCTTGAAACTTCAGGGGCAAAATTGCTCCCGGGCGCATACTTTAAGGGCAAAAATGCATCTTAACCCTAAATATAATATTATAATATTTAGAGAAAAGGTGACGGAGAATGGGGAAGGAAGAGACAAAAGGGGAAGAAGAAAGAAGAAAAAGAAAAGTAGGACCCACCTCACTGTGAAAATTGGGGGGGAGGGGGTTGCCTACCTTTTGAAATTTGGGGGTAGCGGTGCCTAACGTATTTGACATTGGGAGGGCGGCAACCATTGAAAAAGGGGTGGGGTATTTTCCTATAAATACCCCCACCCCGAAACACAAACACACACACACTTTCATCGTCGCAGAGGAGAGCGTAAGAGAAAGAGAAGAGAGAAAAGGAGAGTAAGGTGGTAATTATTTGGGAGCCTTATAGTAGCTTTTTGGTGATTATTTGGGAATTAGCAAGTAACATGTAACTCCAAATATTCTTCCATATACTTGTGAATTGTGTATGATTGTAAATTATATTATTTTTATAGACGGATTTATGTGTATATGTATTATAATATTATTTTAATAAAAGCCGAATATTACGAGTTTTGTACCCACAAAAATTACATTTTTGTACCCGAGAAAATTACAATTTTGTGCCCATGAAAATTATAGTTTTGTGCCCAGCAAAAATCATGGTATTGCCCCGAATTTCGAAATGACAATTTAGTCCCGAATTTCGAAATGACAGTTTAGTCCCGAATTTCAAAATCACAATTTAGTCCTTCAAATTTCAAAAATGACAAATTGACCAATGAGTTTTATGAGATGTTTGGTTTACCTTGTGATGATATTTTATAAAAATGGAAGCTTGATTTAAATATAATTATTATGGCGGCAGTATGTGTGATGGGTTGGAGTAAGGAGGAACTTGAATGATAAGATTTTTTATACCACCACTGGATGCACGGTGGAAGGTACTTTTCAGAGCCCCATCTTCCATGTTTTTCCTCTGGCCGGGATTGCATTTGAGTTGTGGGACATGTGACACCTCCTTAGCTGTTATTTTTAAGGAGGGGAGCCATAGTCCAGACTTAAGCTCTATACCTTTGGCCGGGTGTATCTTAAGTTTTGGTGAGCTTGAAACCATCCAGTCAAATGAATGAGTTTTTATTGGACTATGTGTTAGTCTATGGCTCCAGTCAGCGGTACAAGGTTGGACGGTGATATAAGGGAGGCTGCATATTGAAAGTGGAACTTATTACCCAAGAGGGGGGGTGAATTGGGTATTCTACAAATTTTCGAAAACCACTCTGTTTTCAAGTGATAAAAACAAAGGTGAGTAGAGCAAAGGGAAGAGCAAAATGGACACAATGATTTATACTTGGTTCGGTCCTAACAACTTGACCTACATCTAGTCCCCAGGTCTCTCTCGGGATTTTTCACTATCTCAAAGATTACACACTCGTACTTAAGAAGCGGTTCTCTCTCTAGAACTCACTCCCCTTACAAGTTGTAATCAATGAACCCAACCACCAAGTCCCCTGACCTGTGGTTCTTTACAATAAATGATTTACAAGAAAGAAACTCTCACACAGAGTAGTTAAAGATAAACACTAAAGCTCTTGTATCAAGTGATACTACACAGATGAAAAACTGAATAAATGTGAGACTTGAATGATTTTCGTTTTCAGCAGATGTAGTTGTTGAGAAGACTTGAATGCAGCCTATTTATACTCACAGATCATCAAATGACCGTTGCTAACAATAGATCCGTTGGAGAAATTTAGCCAAGGTTAGGAAGTGGTTTAGGCATCTTCTCTCTAATCTCGGCTTAATCCATTTGTCCAAGTGTTCGAGTTGACTTCCTCTCGAATTAATCCGTTGGAGAAGCAGTTTCTTGATGTAGTAATCATTCATTAATGCTCTCGCAATCGTGTGCGAGATAGATTACCCAAAAGCATGCAACTTTCTGGACATAGCATTTAATGAAATTTGAACCACTTTTTGCCTTTTCCTTTAACCCTTCAAAAACATTCTCTAAACCATCGAGATTTACTAATAAAGTCATTAAACATAGTCGGAATATCAGAGAATAATATTACAGAGTATTAAGATCAAACAAGATTGTTTTCCAAATTCGTCAGTTTTGAATTTCTGGATCAGCGTCACGAACTTGAGTTTAGTTCATGCAGACTCGAGTTTGAAGCTCCAAAGTGTAAAGGCGTTTTAAGTTCAAAACTTCTAAACTGGAGGTTTGCAAAACAGAACCTGAGGTTTTCGAGTCATTAAAACTTCTTTGCTCTCGGGTTGGTTTAAACTCAAGTTTGGTCACAGTGAACTCGAGTTTCCTCCATCTAGAAAGGAAGTCGCGATTTTAGCTTTTTGAAATACTTTGAGCAAAAGCACGAACTCGAGTTTATTAGTAGGTAGGCTCGAGTTTGACACTGTTTAAACCAAAACTTGGATTTTGTTTTCAAGGACAAACCTGAGGTTCTCAATGCAAACCTTAGAGTATTTCTCAAGTTAAGAAGTCATTGCTCTCTGTAAGGTTTAGACTCGAGTTCACGGTCTTAGGCTCGAGTTCGTTCGACTTTGAAAAACTCGAGTGCTCTCGGCACGAAATAAACACGAGGTTTAAGGAACTAGACTCGAGTTTACTTGGTTAAAAACTTTTAAGAGTTCTCTCGCTCGACGTAAACCCGAGGTTCGAGAAAGACAGCTCGAGTTTAGTTTGATTGAGAGTCTTTAAGAACTTTTCAAATTTGAAAATCTTTGCTTGCAATGAAAAAGTGAAGAGTATCTAAAAGCCTTAGATTTTTGAAAAATCTTCCCGCTAGAGGTAAACTCGAGTTTGACATAACAGGCTCGAGTTTAATGGTTATGTATATCAACCAATATTTCCTCTGGAGGTCCAAACCTGAGGTTTAGAACTAATAGGCTCAAGCGTAAAAGTATTTTAAGATTAGAATGTTCTCGGCCTCTTGCAAACCTGAGGTTTCAATGTGTAGGCTCGAGTTTACACAAAGCATGCAAAAACTTAGAGCCACACTCAAAAACAAACCTCGGTTTGATGTAAAGTTCAAAGTGCCAATTGGCAAGTTTGGCCCTTGGTTAGAAGCAAACCTCCGGTTTGAAAATGCGAGCTCGAGTTTGGCGATGCCGAGTACTTTGGATTGAAATCAACAAGTTCCAAATATATTTAATCTTGTTTACAATTGTCAGTTATCATCAAAACCCTTAGAGAACTAACACATATTGCATTGTATATTTGTATAGTTTACAATTCGATATAACGATGATTACTTTGCAAATAATTTTGTATGAGAAATTATGGTATGTACAATATATTTAAAATCAGCCCCTACTTTTTGTCATATGTAATTTGCTTGTGTATGGTAGAAACTTTCAGTAGTTACTGAGACGTGGAATCTCATCCCATATATTAACATTTTTTAGGTGAATATCTTAGTAGAGAGCAAAGGAAGGCACCTACAAAGTGAGCTTTGAAGGCTCTTTTGTACTCCTATAGTTTATGTTATGTTATTTTTATTTGTCATGAACCTAAGACTTCCACTTTGTATTAAACTCTGAAACATTTTCGGAAATTTATTTTTTATTATGTATCATGAATGGTTATGTAATTTTAAAGATTTGGATATTGATTATCCTTGATGAAGGTATTTCAAATATTTTGGTCAATTTTTCGGGTGTTGAATTTGAGGTGTTACAATTAAAGCTTATTAAATCTGCCCCAAAAATTCTTCGTTTCGTTCAGCTATAAGGAAGGAAGAGAAGAAAAAATAAACTTTGTTAAAGTAGTGTTGAAAAGTCAAATATTTCAACTAACCAATGAGGAGCTTGAACCATAAGATGTTTTGTTAATAAAACAACATATTAAATGGCTTAAAGTGAGAGGGGCTGTCGGCACACAATGGAAGGGTGGAGATTGAATGTCATAAAGTGAATATTGATCTAGTGGATATATAAGAGGAAAGAAGGAAAATTGGATTGCTTGATAATTACCAATTTGTCATTGGAATTTTCCCGATAAATAGAGATGTTCCCTCTTCACATTTCTTCACACCAAAATACTACAATCACCTATGATCTTGAGTGAGTGAGAAGAGAGGGAAACTTGATCAAAATTCATGAAAGGAAGGAGTTCAAGAACTTAAGGTGTGTTCTTGATAAAATTGTAGTTTAATCTGGGAAATAGTAGAGAAAATTCCTTTGCATGTTTTTGAGTTCAAAAAGAGGTTTAAAATGAAAAATGGATGAAAAACATGTTGGGAAATAATTTTTAGAATCAAAAGATCAAAATTGTGAAAGTTGGAAGATTTCCAGTTTTTAAACTTCCTTGAGGCAGTGAAATTGATGCTATTATTTTATGTAGCAAATGAAGTCATTAAATCATGAAATTACATAGGAATAAAGTAGACATGTAGTGCTTTCTAAATATATAAAATATGAAACGTTTTGAGCTCTGGACAAGGAGAAATGAATTTTTGAAGATAAGCCTTGTTTACTGGATTTAAATCTGAACAGTGTTTGAAAACACAAAACCTGGGAATGATTCGTGATGTTCTAGATTCTGTAAATATTTTTCCTTGAAACTAGACATGTCAAGGGTCATGAGTAAATTTGAAGCACTCAAAAATGATTTTTGTAGAATTAATTATGATTTTTCACATTTGCTGAAAAATATGTCCAGAAAATCCAGCATTACATTTTTTAGAAAATGTAAGGGTAAAAATGGGATAAATAATCTACTAAGGGTAGAAAGGTAAATTAAAACTTTAGGATATTATTCTAGGCAATATGATATTTATCATAATATTGTATAATAATCCGACGATAATGTATAGGATATCCGGGAAGTCCGGAGTCGGATTCAAATGACGGGCTTATCACTGACTATGTGGTGAAAGGTACGTTCACGTACTAGTAACTTTAATCACCTATATCTTGTATGATTATATATGATTGAATGATTCATGAAGTGATGGGTAAGACTAGGTCTTGGGTCATGCACCGTGACTAAGTTATGGGCCTTAGTCATATGTTTACATACATTCAGCTTTGAGCGGTTTATAGTCATGATAATGCCATATGGTTGTTTTCCTAGCGTTGAGGACACGAGGAGTCGTGGCACTAGTTAGTGCAAATGTTGTTGACATTACATATGTTGTGTGTGGAGTGCTATTTATTGTTGGGTTGTGAGTCTTACATCTGCTGTGTGCTATGTATGGTTGATGATGATATGTAATGAATATCTATCATATATTGTTTATATCTGATATAGAGGTTAACTGTTACCTGAGATTCAATTCGATTGAATCTTAGCCCTAACTAAAGGTTCAGGAAAGGAACCGGGATTTGAGAAGGCATCGATGGACGGAGCCGAGAAGAGGCATCGATGGACGAGCACGTGAAGAGACGCCGGCCAAAGTGAATGCTGCAAGAGGTTCGTCAGAGCGTAGTTTTGGCATGAGTTCAATAAAGTTAGTCATACTATTGGTACTTAAACTAAGAAAGGTTTGGTCAGTGTGGTTTCAATAATTAGTCACCGTGAAAGACGAGGAGACTCCCACTAGACTAACACTAACCTGGCCAATAGGTTTGATCAACTGAATGGGGTTCCAATCCATATGGCTGTATTTGAGTTTGAAATTATATCACAGGAATATTCCTTCGGGAAATATTTAATTTACCAGCTTATGCCCGGGCATTTTTATATCAGTTACTTATTGTCCAAACGTTAATGCATGCTCTCCATTCCGCTTTACTCTGATCTGTCAACACCATATTCTTAGATACTACGTGTCACTGGGCACAGTGAGTAGTAAGGAATTTGGGGTGTTACAGTAGTAGCTTTTTGGTGATTATCTGGGAATTAACAAGTAACAAGTAAATTATATTATTTTTATAGACTGAATTATGTGTATATGTATTATAATATTATTATAATAAAAGTTGAATATTACAATTTTGTGCCCATCAAAAATTACAATTTTGCCCCAATTTTAGAAATGACAGTTTAGTCCTTCGAATTTCAAGTATGACAGATTAGTCCGATGAGGTTTTATGTGATGTTTGGTTTACCTTGTGATGATATTGGATATAAATGGAAGCATGTTTTAATATACTTTATTTTATTGATATAATTTCATGGCTGGTATATATGATGGGCTGGAGTAAGGAGGAATTTGAATGATAAGATTTCTTTATGCCATCACTCAGTGCACAGTGGATGGTACTTGTCAGGGCCCCA
Organism: Acacia acuminata; assembly: GCA_019022655.1. Classification (NCBI taxonomy): domain Eukaryota; kingdom Viridiplantae; phylum Streptophyta; class Magnoliopsida; order Fabales; family Fabaceae; genus Acacia; species Acacia acuminata. The sequence continues at coordinate 3,139,705 of JAFJYI010000053.1, read as the reverse complement.
TCTTCCATGTTTTCCTCTGGCCGGGATTGCATTGGAGTTGTGGGACATGTGACACCCCCTTAGTTGTTATTTTTAAGGAGGGGAGCCATAGTCCAGACTTAAGCTCTATAACTTTGGCATAGTGTATGTTCAGTTTTGGTGAGCTTGGAACCATCCAGTCAAATGTATGAGTTTTTGTTGGATTATGTACTAGCCTATAGCTCCAGTCAGTAGTACAAGGGTGGATGGTGATATATGGGAGGCTGCATATTGCATATTGTATGATTGTATAGTTCATAATTCGATATAATGATGATTACTTTTGCAAAATAATTTTGTATGAGAAAATATGGTATGTACAGATATATTTGAAATCAAACCCTGTGTTTTGTCATATGTAATTTACTTGTGTACGATAGAAACTTTCAAGTTAATTCGAGATGTGGAATCCCCTCCTATATTAACATTTTTCAAGTGAACATTCTAGTAGTGAACAAGGGAAGGCACTTATGGAGTGAGCTTTGAAGGCTCTTTTATACTCTTGTAATTTATGTTATGTTATTTTTATTTGCCACGATTCTAGGACTTCCGCACTAAATTTGACTCTGAAATATTTTGGGAATTTATTATGACTTTGTAATATGAATTTTATTTGAAATAGATATGTAATTTGATGATTTGAATGTTAAGCATCCACATTTGAGGTATTCCAAATATTTTGGCCAAGTTTTCAAGTGTTGAAATTGAGGTGTTATAAAAAACCTCATGCAAAAGTGTAACAAATAATTGATTTTATCTTATACATTCCTAGTAAGATATCGCTCTCTTAATACACATATTAATCAATTTAAAATTTTCTTTTCATTCCATACTAACCATGTTAATGTTCAAGACCTTAACTTTATTTAGTTAAATTTAATGGCTCATATTAAGTTATGATTAATGCTTTCAATTGTTGTTGCACTCAACTATTATTTTGGCCTAATTTTTACATTTAATTATGTAGTGTCATATACAATACACACCTAAGTTATCTTTTCCCAATATCAATGTTATGAAGCAAAATCTTATAAATGTAGCCCAGGTTTTCCTAGTAGACAAAATCACGCCACATGCATAATCATATTTAGTTTGCACACATTTTTACCCTGCGAAGACAAGCGTTTTATAGTGAATAGTTCTAATAAGTTTCCTAAATATGCTTTTTCTTTTATTTTATGATGACAAGCATTTTATACTATTACTTTGTAATTAATAAATTTTTACATAGTAAATAACATCTATGTTATCTTAAGCAATATAAATTAAAATTGTGTGCAGATGTACATAGACTGCTTTAAAAAGTTATCTCCATGGACGTACCTTATTAAATATCATTTATAAATTTTGAAAGTTTCTTTTAAGTTATTCACCTTGTAATGTACATATTTTTGCCTTTTGTTCCCTTGTACGTAGTTTTTGTGGTGTTAATTCTAATTATATACAATATATAAAATTGAGTCAGCATAGGAAATACATGTCTTTAATATGGGGCAAGTTTTCAAAGTTTAACTTGTAAACTTACTGAGCAAAATGTTCAATAAGTTAAAGTAGCTGAGAACTCATTGTTATGTCATAATGAAAGTAATTAATGTCACCCACTTATTTTGTTTTGCAACTACAATTTCTGAACTCGGGTAATAAACACAGATTAACTTTGAACTACAACTGTTTTCTCATTTATTGTCAGTATAATGAAAGAGTTTAATATATTTCAAATATATTATGTTGCTTTCTTGGCGATCCATGCCAACGACTCGGTTTACATCCGTCCGTCCATTTTTTTTATTTTAAAAACTGAAGAGAAGATCATCATTTGAGACATAACTATGTTGGTGTGATTAGAGTATAACCAACTGTATATGTTGCATGATGTTGCCATACATATTACTTCATCTTCCATATCTAACGTAGTTATATTTTCACATAACATTATCATCATATGAGGAAGAAAAGAACAGACGTTGAGAATCATATACTTAATGGAGCACGAGGTCAATAATGTTTATTTCATTTACTCGGTTATTGAATTTTCAAGTTTTAGGTTATATTCATCTGGACATTGCAAAATTAGAATGGTTCATTTCTCTATTTATGTAGGTAAGTGAATTTGTTCACAAAATCAGATAGAAGATCAGAATCGCAGTTTCATAGAAATTAACGGAAACCAAGTTTTACCTGTAAGGTAAAATGTTAATCATACCATGATTGAGGATGAGGTGAGAACACCTGCGTTCTGGAATCATCATTTCTTCATCAACGTGTGATATGAAATCCATCTTAACCGACATCACAAACATTCTGAGGAATTGTATCTCAAATCAAAGCAATATCAGTGTAATTACCCATGATAGCAATAGACCTGTGACTTCGACGGGTCACCCGAATTCGCATTCTGTAAATCAAAAGAGGCGTAAAAAAAAATCCTCGAAGAATGTTCATCAAGTTGCAACAAATTTATGCCAAAGAATAAATCAACTCAACAATGAAAGTATGTATAGCTAACAATTATCAAACTATTGTCATTTGTGTTTTACTTTATATCCATTACATTGGACAAATTTGAAATTAAACTTTACCTCTCAGCTTTTGTAGGAGTTACTAATGTTCTACATGAACAAGATTATGTGCAACAAGATCTGGACACGAACTTGCCTCAGACATTTTGTTCAACATATTTAAACGACGGTGATGCTACTTATGAGTGTCAATTTTGTGGTGCTCAAATGTGGCTTGCAGAAAGATTGAAAAGAGTCAGGAAATCGAAAAGACCACAATTTGGCATTTGTTGTGGACAAGGAAAGATTAATGTTCCATTACTAAAAGATCCACCTGAAGAACTTCAGTATCTTTTTTTCAAGGGTTAAGGTGCAAAAATACCAACGAACTATTGGTCAAAGTGCAGCCAACACAATGAACTATTTTTTGGACCAAAAATACAAAAAAACTCTTGAATTGATAAAATTATCACAAAGACGTTTGAACAGTGCAAACCTCCGTCTGTTTGAGGGTACTGATTGATAACACTATACACACACCAAGAAAAGAGGGAGAGAATCCCCGTACTCTCCGTCTTCACCTTTAACTCCTCCATCTTCTTCTTCTTCGTCATCACCACCATCTTTCCTTCCAAGGCAAAATTCTACTCCTTCAAGGCTAAGCAACACTGGAGTCAACTTTCCTCCTCCTGCTCTTGCAATCCCAAATCTCTCTTCTTCGCCTTGGGCCGATAATTTGATGAGTCCAAACAATAATTTACTTGTTGGCTCTAATTCTCCTCATATAAACCTTTCGTCACCATCTTCTTCCTTATCCTTTTATGGGTCTGATCCAATTGATGAGTTTGAGCTTCGGGACCAGCTTTCTTTCCTTAATGATGGGTCTCCTACTCTTGCCGGAAAAACCCAGTTTGTTCTATCCTCGGTCGACTTATCTTCGAGTCCTACCTCCCCGTGGCACTACCGTCTTTCCCTCTTATGGGTGGGGTGGGCGGCCCATCGTCGGAGTTGCTCCGTTAATGAAGCTTCTTTGGGGTCCGAGGATCCCAACTCGGGTTTGGTTGGAAGCCTTGTCTTTACTTTGCTCGAGGGTATTGCAAAAACGGTACTAGCCGTAGGTTCCTTCATGGAGGAGGAATTGGAGATTCTAATGGTGTTTCAATGGTTGGGTCTCCTAGTAAGATTGAGATGTTGGAGCAGAGCAACAACCATGAGCTTCTCGGATCCAAAAGCGCTCAACAAAGAAAAGATTGCTCATGGCTTCTTCTTTGCCTTACTCTCCAAAGGGCATGAATTTTCTACTTCAACAGCAGCAAAATGATACCCTGAGGTACAAGAGTTGTAATTTCGTAATGGGTTTTCTTAAAGATCACTTCTTTTCTAAAAGGCTTGACCATGTTTTCTGATATGATGGTATATATACACAGAGCTGCAACTGCACTTATGATGAACGAGGATATGCACAATTTTGGACGATCCAGGCTTGAAAGAAACGATTTTTCACTCAATGGATGTTCGGAATAGGAAACCCGGCTTCAAGGCGGATCTACTTGACCTTTCCGGTTGATAGTACTTTCGAGAGAGGAAGATGTTCCCAATTACTTCGGGTTACTTCTTGTTACGCTTTGGCCTTGAACATTAAATTATTGCGGGACGCAAAAATTTAACTTTTATCTTTCCCTTTTCTGTTGTTGAAGCATTTATGGTCTTGTTCAAGATGTGAGGATTCCATATCGCGAAACCTATGTTTGGATTTGTGACCTTTGTTTATCCGAGACTGTGAAGGTCATTCTTTCAAAGGGAAATCCCCATTTTGTTTGTGATTCTCGTGTGCTAGTCAAGCGTTACAAGGAAAAAGGCAAAGTCCCAGACAAGTACAGGCATTCTCTCCCTCTTTTCTTGGTGAGTGTATAGTGTTATCCATCAGTACCCTCAAACAGATGGAGGTTTGCACTTTGTTCAAACATCTTTGTGATAATTTTATCAATTCAAGAGTTTTTTTGTATTTTTGGTCCAAAAAATAGTTCATTGTGTTGGCTGCACTTTGACCAATAATTCGTTGGTATTTTTGCACCTTAACCCTTTTTTCAATAAACAATCAGCAATTGTGAAGAATTTTTTTACCAATGTTCGTGCTTACAACATGTTTTATTGTACCTTGATGGGTGGCAAAATTGATCATACAATGAACTCAAGGGGTGGAGGCCCTTATTCATTTGTACTTTCAAGTTAAAATCGTCATTTCATAGGAAGTTTATTGTCGCCACAGGGAAACCCTCTAGTTTATGCTCATCTATACATTTACAATACTGACAATGAAGTGGCAAATCATATTTCAACTATGAGGTATGAATATTTTAATTTCACAATCACATTTGTTTTATACATTTCACTATTTATTTGTTACTCACTTCTCTTAAAATAATAATACAGCTATCATGGTCATGCCAAAAATTTGGATCCAATGATCGTCCATTTGATAAAAGAATATTTTGATAAGCACAACTCGTTGTTAAACATTATAGATCAGCTGCACAAATTATAAAGCAAAATGATTTCCCTAATGTTAGTATTAGTCTAATCAAAAATAGCAGCTCAACTGCTCTCGCTATAATATGCCAACAGCTTCAGAGCTTGCCGCTCTCATTGTGGGTGATTTTGATAACTCATACACCAAAAGAGACATAGTTGTGAAAAGACAATGTGGAGCATTACAAAGGATTGATGAGCTACACATGGCATATCTTGCACTTCAGTATCCCTTATTTTTCCACTACGAAAATAATGGATATGACTCCTCAATTGGGTATGGTGAAGAATCTTTATCGAAAACAAAGAAAAACAAAGCTTACACCAGGGAATATTTGGCATTTCATCTAATCAGGAGGAATTTTGAATGGTCATTTTGCATGGAAAAAATTACTTCAACAATTCATTGTTGATGGTTTTTCTATGGTTGAGAGTGATAGACTGGACTACATTAGAAAGCATAAGAAAGAATTAAGAGTTGATCTTTACAGTGGAATATCTGACGCAAAAACAAGAGGAGATATATGATTCAAAACTACCAAGATGCCATGATCCAACGTTTTTAACATTCACGTGCAACCCAATGACGAGATCACTCATAAAAATCATTATATGTTTACTTAACCTAGCTAATTAAATGATTTCTGAAATTAACGTTATGGTTATGGATTGTGGGATTTTGTTCCACAAACCCACCAATTTTCATGATTTTTTAAGAGAAACAAATCTCAAGTAGTGGTGTTTTTATGGAAAAAAATTAGTATAGTTCAAAATGTTTTTTGAAAAGACCATTTCTCACAAAAAAACAATTAACCATAATGTGTTCTTAAAATTGGATTAGCAGGTAATTATAGAAAACCCTTTTTCTTTTCAATACACACACCTGGAGGTCCAGGGCACAAATTTTGCCCACAAACTCACTACAAGAGATTCATAACTCAGGGCACAATTATCGAAGAGGAGATTTTATAGTCCACAAGTCATACAACCCGATCCCCACAACAAAAGATCTTCACAAAATAGTGTTCGCACAAGATAGGAAAGTGGATCCACCATAATTTGATAGGGTATAAAACAAGGCCTTTGAAAATAAACAGTTATCCAAAATAGTTAATGTAGTATTTCAAAAATATGAGGGCCCTATTATGGCAATATATAAATCAATACAACACTAATATCAAAAAGAGACCTACAAGTTTTACGATGTCTATGCCTCTGGCTGCTTCCCTTGTCCTCTAATAGATTTATAGGTCTCGCCTGAAAAATTTAATAATGACAGGGTTAGACATAAAGTCCCCCAGAATCAAATTAATTTATCAAATATGCGGGAAAGGATTGCAAGTCGAGAGAAGTAGGTTTATTATTGTAATTAAAATATCAATAATAATTAAATACTACATAATAATTAACAATATTTAAAACCATCCCCAATCATCCATCCTGCTCCTCCTTATATCTTCTTGACGTGGTACAACCTATCAGTACTAGTATACCCTAGGCCAAGGTTAGCTAGTCACTTCAATAATATTGTCCCCTCCCATGTCACCACCAATATATCGTAACAGGGAGGTGTCTGCCCAAAACACTCAACTCAAATTCCGGGTCAGGAATGAGAGAGCTGATGGGCACAATTTTACCCTCAATCTCTTCCACACAACCCAACATATCCCACAATAGAAGAAATATTATAATACTAAAATTTTCAACAACATTTTATTAAATTATTATTCCATACACATCATCTCACAACAAACATTATAACCATCACAACAATAACAATCCCAATAATAATAATCACTTAAAAACATAGATTAGAAAATACATTGCTTTACTGAATTAATTTCACATTCAAACATACACATAATTTTTCAAAATACATACAAGTAGTATATATGAAAGTAAGACTTAGAAAAATACCTTACAGCCCAAAACAAGCATATAAAATAAATTAACCCCAGTTACCTCACTTCTAAACTTAACTTTAGCTCGACGAATACAACCCGCACAATCACCGCTCACAAGAAGGTTCTACATTATAACAATTATAACTTATAATTTCCAATAACAAAACAAATAATAATAATATTATTATTATTATTTATCACTATTTATTTATTGTTATTATTATTATTATTATTATTATTATTATTATTATTTCTCTACAATTAATTTAAACTTTCGAAGGCTTCCCTAACAATTTAATTTAGAATTTTATAAATATCAATCGTTACATAAACTTTGCTCTTTAGATATTAATAAAATCATTTATACTCAATATAGTATCTTATTATTTCAAATGCATAAGATCTAGCATATATGTGTGTGTGTGTGTAACAATATCTACGTTTAAGAATATAATATATGTATCTACAAGATCTTCTCTTTTCATATAGATATTATTTTGCAAATAATATTATAAGTGAAATAGTATAGAAGTTTAGATTAAATCCTATTATATAAGAGTTTATAGTGCATCATATATATAATGTTTCTCATAGTTTTTCCCAAAATTTACCATACATTAACGTTTTAAATCAGAAATTCAATAAATATTAATACCATGAAAAATATGCTTCCCGTATATATTTATATATACATCGCTAAACATATGGATATGCATGTCACGTTTATTTCTTCCAACCAGTACCACACACACACACATATATATTGTCTTATCCTCTTACTTTCTCTTTTATATATATATATATATATATATATATAATAAAGTTTGAATCACATATATCTAGAAGCAGCAATGGTTATGATAACAAGAACTTCCCATTATTATTTTTTTCCTTCCATTCCACGTATAGCGCTGCATCATATATAGTGTGTGTGTAGTAAAAATAGCTTCATGATATATCTATATATATATATATATATATATAAAAGTTCCCCTTCTTTATTTCTTATGCGCAGGCATCCACGTAACTCATGCCTATATATATATACTACCCAAGATTCCCTTTTCTTTTCTCTTTTAATATATACATCAGTCAAGCCTTTATACCTATCACAGTCAGGTTTCGGTCTCTCTCTTTTTTTTTCTTCTTTTTTCACACAGCAGACTATATATATATATATATATATATATATATATCTACTAACACTCAGACGCCAAACTGATGTAAACCACCCCTGTTTAAGGCTTACAAAACAATGAGGTGAAATATGTAAACCACCCCTATTTAAGGCTTACAAAACAGAGAGCTCATGGTGCTTAATTACTTGTATCCTAACAATAAGAAAACTTGTGTTGGTTTAAAATGAGAATAAGAAGAAAGAGAAATTCAAAGGTTACCTTTGATTTCAACAAGTTATGCAAAGGAAGATGATCATGTCCCTCCTCTTCTTCTTACTTCATCTTTCTCTCTAGCAAGCCATATGCTTCATATTTTCTCACCAATTCACAAAAACATAAGAACTGAAACATAAAGTTTGGAGAAGAAGGAGCAAAAATTCTTGGTAAGTTGAAACTTTAAGTTTTAAGTTTTAGAAAAATTTAGAAGTAGCTTTGATTTTAAATATGCTAGAGTAATTTTACTCGCCTTAAGTGAGATAAAAATTCTCAAAGTTGGGCTATGAATTTCTGGAAAAATTCTGGGCAGAGGCTGACTCTCTTGGTTTATGATTTCTTCTTCTTTTTCTTTTTTTTTAAATGTGATGCTTACTATTATAGGATACTCTCTCACTTGGCTTAGATCACATATTTTCATACATTCGACTATATACGAGGAAGTGAGTGAATGAAAGATTAAGGGAAACAATATATAAGGACCAAAGGGTCCCGGGTTCATGGGTATTGAACCGAGAGAGAAGGATGGACGATGAGGATCGGAGAGATCACGTTATTAGTTGCGTTGGGCTCGAAAAGATCTTTGATCAAACTTAAAGGAGAAGTATGGTGGTTCGATTCTTTCCTTCTTCTTCTTGCGTTGGATGATGATTTTTTTAAAAAAAATATAAACTCAATGATGATGAGAGAGAGTTAGGGTGTTGATATAATCTCTTTGGGCTTTTGGTGCTGTGATTGTTTACGTGTTTAAGCAAAATATGAATAAGAGATATGGTACTGTGTCGGTTACGTGTATGAATTGCTTTTGTTGCTTTTTTTTTTTTTTTTTTTTTTTTTTTTTTTTTTTGATATGATCAGAGGGGATAGCTGATTTGCAATTTTGCATGATATAAAAGATAGTGGTTTGTATTACCAAAAAAAAAAAATGAGTTAAATGATCATGTGGTTTATATTTATAATCATGGGCTTTTAGTTGTTACGTATTGGGCTAAGGGCTGAAGCAAAGTGGATGAGTTAAATGATCATGGGCTAAGGAATATATATATATATATATATATATATATATATATATATATAATCTTAGTGTCCCAATCAACTAATAAATCAAGAATGTGTGTTTCAAAAAAATTATCTCTTGCAAATACTTTATAAATACTAAAATTTAATCCTTAATTCTATTTAAGGATTTTCTTTCTCAATTAAATTTATTTAAGCCTTAAAATATTATCTCTAAAATATTTATGTCAAAAATTATTTCCTAATTATTTGTCCTTAATTTATAGGAAAAATTTGCCTTAAATTCCAATAATTAATTTCATAATTATACTTAAGTCCTAAAATTAAAAATTAGGATGTTACATTTTTCCTCGACTTTGAGTATCATTATTGTATTGTATTCAAACTAAAATTGTGAAGATTCATTAACGATTTTAAAAGAGAACTTTTCAGATGTACAATTTGATTATGACGGATGAGGAAGTCCTTGGTTTATAACTTAAATATTCGATTTTGTTTATCTTCTCATAATAGCATAATATAATAATTTCAAATAATTTATTACAATTTCGTTTGATTTTTTTTTTATAGTTAATGTTTACATTATTTATTTAATTTCATAAAACAAAAAACTACATATTATAAAAATAATCTAATTACTATTTTTATTGGGCAATGCAGAAGTATACATAGTTAAGTTTCAAAAAAGAGGGTTACCACATGCACATATTATATTGTGGTTGTCTGAAGCAGACAAGATATGTACACCATATGATGTTGACAAGATAATATCTGCAGAGATTCCAAATAGAGACAAAGACCTAGAATCATATGAATTGGTTGGAAGCTATATAATCCACGGTCCATGTGGTAGATCGTCTGGAAGTGCATCTTGCATGAAAGATAGAAAATGTTCTAAGTTTTTCCTAAAAGATATAATGAGTGTATAATGTTGGATGAAAATGGTTATCCGACATATCGTCGTAGAAATGATGGTCGTACCGTGACAAGGAAGGGAGTTGAACTTGATAACAGATTTGTTATCTCTTACAATGATAGGTTGTTGAAATTATTTCATGGCCATTTAAATGTTGAGAAAACAAATCAATCATGTGCTATCAAGTACTTATCTAAATTCAATCAACAAGAAGACTAAAAATCCATGAACATTGATCGTGATGACTATATCTTTGAACAAGAAGCCTAAATACAATTACCAACAAGTTTACCTAGTCGAGAAATTAGGTCAAAAGCTGCTTTGCTATATATCTGCTTCTGGTGTAGGCTTGCTTAAGCAGTGTTGAACAAAGAGAATCGACAATCGTCGTCGGTCTTCACCCTCTCTCATCTCATCGAATCAGCTGGCGCCGAATAGGGTTCTTATTAGCGCTGCATATAAAACCTAAAAGGGTCTCAAGGTATTTTCGGAATAACAGAAAAAGAACTGAGGCATCTTAGTTCATTGTCACACAAATTTTTAAAATCTCTCCAAATTCATCTGATTTGGGGGGAGGCTTTTAAGGGGAGAGGGAAAAATTTCAAAAAAATTCCCCACCTCTCCTACATAATATGACTAGGTAAAAAAGGGGAGGGAGCCAAAGTCTCTCCTATTCCTCTCATTCCCCTCCCCTCCCATCAAACCAAACATACCCTTAACTACATCAAGTTTTTGGAACCATGATCTAATTGATTTGTCATCAAGTGATTTTTCACTAATTTTCCTTACATATTTTTCGATTTTAATTTAAATTAGCATTATTTGGGGCTTTAGTGAGTGTTTGGAAACCCAAAAACTATGGTTTTGGAAACAATTTTCAACAAGTCTGGACAAAACTTCCCAAGCATACTTGGCAAAAATCGTAAAAGGTACCCTTGAGTAATCCAAACAGGTTCGGTCAACAAAACAGATCCAGCAGTCGCTGTCTGGGGCACCCAGCGCATAGCCGGTAACAGCAAGCACTTAAAGATGCTTTCAAAATCAAACCCTTGCTCTACTCTCACCCGACTCTGCGTCTTGGGTTTCGAATTGCCTTCTTGAATGGTACCACTAATCTCACTTCAGATTCCCACCCATGAATCCCTGCACTGTCCATTCATGTCCTCGTTTCAATCCTTCTCCTACCTTGCCCTCTCCTCTTTCTCTTTCTCTCCCAATTCTCAGTTCTTCATTTGGTCCCAAACACAAACTGGTAATAATCATCACACATTCACACTCGTTGCCGCTTCTTATTACTAGTTCTCTGGCTTACTTTTGATTTTTCTTTTTTAAATCGCAGATTAAGTTTAGGCTCGGGAAACACACAACTTGCAGGGCTCACCTCGTTGATGATGGTCCATTTGCTGTCGCAATCGGTGCTTGTATGCTCACTTCTTTGGTTTTCCCTGTTTCTGATGGTCGACATGAGGAGGATGGTGATTCCGCCATTGATGGAACTGATACTAGGTTTGCTGTGATGGGGATTGTTAGTTTCATTCCTTATTTTAACTGGCTGGTAATATGCTGTTCCTGGTCTTTCCTCTTTATTTTTTTTTTACAAAATATACAATTTGATTATTGAAAGTTCAGCTCTCGGACCGTGGATTTTCTGATTTCTTTCAAACTGCAATCCACGTATTGAGTTAGATTGAGATATCATTTTATCAAATGAAAGGACAGCATGTATTTCATTAGAACTTTGAGAGCTGAAATAAATCTCAGTGCTAAAATGTACTCTTAATTTTGTGATAGGCCCAGTCTACTGTAATAATCTTGCTTGATGTTTTTTTGGTTGATAGAGTTGGGTTTTTGCATGGCTTGACACTGGAAAAAGACGTTATGCTGTGTATGCACTTGTCTATTTGGCCCCCTATCTAAGGTTGGAATCTCTACATTAAGCTTAATTCTTTTCATTGCTTCATAGTTCATATTGAAGGTTATCTATTTATCCCCCTCTTTTTGTTGATGTGCACGATAAAATGTTTACTTACTTGAAAGTGTTACTTACTTTGACATATCGAAGTTATATCTATTGTATTGGCTAGTGGCTACTATGTAGTACATTATGTATTCTTGAACCCCCCAAAAAAATGGCTGTTTAATTATACATTATCATCAATATCAATATATCATATAAAACTAAAATCATTTGGTACAATCATATTAGTATTCATTAATGTGACATTCACATAATATCAAATTAAACTACTATTTATTAAAGTGACACTTTTTGAATACACCAACACTTGTATATTTTCTTGAGTTATTGTTCCATAAAAGAAATTAAAATTTAACAGATGAATAATTTGTAAACATTAGTTGCTCACTTTGGCAAACTCTTTGAATGTCATGGATTTTGGGGTCTCCTGATTGTGGATTATTTGTTTGAGAATCTATTACAAAAGTACAATGCTTGATCCTTAATGTACATACTGCCAATCATTTTGTAATAGCTCCTTCTTTGGGCAATCAGCAAGAAACATTTTGAATTTTCGTTATAATTTGAGTCTTGGGACCTTGCATTTGATATGTGCCCCAAAGGCCCAAAGACAAACAGAATCATCTTGCATTAATAGCAAATAAACAAATTGCAGAAAATAAAATATAAAACACATTGCATTTTATTGTTCCAGCTATAGTGACTAATGGCATTTTGAATTTTACATGATACTGCTATTGAATGTGACTAACAGGTGTGAATGCTTGTCTCATTAGGTCAAACCTATCACTTTCACCGGAAGAAAGCTGGCTGCCTATTGCTAGCATTATTTTCTGCATCATTCATATTCAGGTACAAGCTAATGACTTTGTTTTCTGCATCATTATTTTTTTGCATGTTATACAAGTAAATAAACTTCAAATCAAATCTTGATGTCTTGCTATTATATGGCTTAATAAGAAGCTAAGATCAGGTTATGCACATACTTGAAAAGATAATACATTAAGGAGCTTGATTGAGACTAACCCATTTTGAAGCTATGTTGTAGCCTATGTCTGTTACAGTCCTGACGCCTATTTTAGATATGAGTGTTAAGTCAAATTGCTCCTGAACACTATATATGTAGATCTGTTAAGTAACCCTTCGGTTAGCTTGTCTTGTGTTTGTGCTTCTTAGGCTGTAGCCCTCTTTTTTTTAATGAAGTAATTTCTAATGCAGCTAGAAGCAAGCATAAGAAATGGAGACATTCAGGGGTTTCAAATATTCAGGGAAGTTTCAAATCAGATATCATCAAGTAATAAGAAGAAAGACCATTTGAATCAGAATGAAGAAAAGTCTAAGGTACATGTCTGTGTTAATTTAGATTCTAATCATAGCAAACATTGTAAACAATCTTCTTGAACTCTCTCTAAAATGAACTTCCTTTGCTATATATAATGAAGGGAAGCAAGAAAGAGAACAGGAACCTGCCTCCTGTCCAAGAACAATCAAGGGAGATTGGGGACTGGGTAGATCCTCAAAGGTCCCACCAAAAAAACTTGAATGATAACTTACTTGAGGATGATGATGAGAAAAGCAAACACTAGGATAATGCAACTTTTGTTTAATTGTTCAAGTAGTTTGTTAATGCAATGTTCAAATGTGTTGGATTAAATGTGTATAGAATATGATTCCAAGTGCTGACAAACAAATAAACACTACACACATGACTCTGTTTCATGGCTACCGCAACTTTTGTTATGTTGTTCAAGTTGTTTGTTTAATGCAATGTTCAAATTTGTTGGATTAAATGTGTACTCCTATTATCTAGGATTTTACTTACTGCAGTTACAGATTTGTGAACATTCAAGGAAGAAAGTATGGTGTTATTTAAATGGAGCAGCAACAAGAAGTAGTTTTATCCATATTTAGTGGGGTTAGCTATGTGGATTGCACATTACTATCGTGCTTTATCAATAATCAAGTCCTTGGATAAATTGTTAAATAGAACTATTTCATCATTTTATACATGTGCCCTGAACTATGCTATGAAACACTCCAAATCAACTTCAAGAAATCTTTCTCAAAACGTGCTACCTTGAGAAGTCCCTCGTTTCATTACCTTGCATGACAAGAGTTAATCAAACATCAACCTGACAATAGCAATCTATAGGACTGTCACAAAATTACAAATTATATTAGGTATATGGGTATGCCAAATTTCCATGTTCTTTAAATGCCTGTACTGAGAATATATTATTTAAACATGAGATACATGGGAACATGAAATCCTCAATTCAGTAGAAGTGTTTTACGAAGACTCCCCACGCATATTACTCAATTTGATCTACAGTTTAAGATCTTTGTTATTCATTACAATTGGAATACTCAAGTTGAAACAATTGGCACGTGAACTAGTTTTATGTAAAATTCAATAAGATAGCGGTAAACAAAGCTTTTCCTGCAATGGGAGATTAAAAAAATTAAAATAAAAAGGGGGGAAAACTTTGAAACTTCCATGGATTCAAATAACAAAAAGCAAGAAGTCAAACATGTTCAAATATTGTAATGGAATTTGACAACTTGTAACATCGTGTCAAGCAACTCCAATGATTGCATATGATGGAAGTCAATGAATATCATGATTAATTTGTTTGGCACAAAAAGTTTTGAACATACCTCCTTAAAGAGCAAACAAGCTGTTCTAAGAACCCCATCACATAAAGTAGGGCACGGGTACCTGATGTGCCTTTGGTGTTGCGTCCCCTGCCTGATGTGCCTTTGGTGTTGCGTCCCCTGCTGCCTTAATTTTGAGAAGCTTTCCAAATGTTTTTTAAAGGTTCTTTTGATCATCAGATTATACATAAAAAGAGTGACATTTTAATATTTTGTGAGAAAAAATATATTTTTTTTGATTTTTTAGATTTTTCAAAGATTTAAGACTCCATAATTGTATAGTTTCTGTTAAATTTAAAGTCTCAAGTCTTTGGGGAAAAAAAATTGAAAACAACTCTTTTTTTTTTTTGGCTCACAATATACCAAGTATACCACTCTTTTATGTATAATCTAAGTATTAAAAGAGCCTTGAAAAAACATATTTAGGAAGGGCCAAAGGCACATTAGGCACCTCCTACCCCACAGAGTAAAGTCCTAAATGGTAACTTCCTTGATTTTCAATCTAATCTAACAATGTATTTTTTTTTTTTTTTAAGATTTCTTTGAATCTAAATATATCACTTACTCAAAATCACTCCTTTTTTCCATATTTGATTGCTAATTTACTACTTCAAATTTGTGAAAATTAATACCTAACTTCAATCCCTTGCTGGTTTTTTTTTTTTTATATCTAACCTGGTTTTTAATTCACCTAGTTTTTAATCAAGGCTCATGGTATTTTGTTTAGGAATTGATGAAAAATCAAAGTCACGTGAAGCTACAAAAACTGGATAAAAGGAAAAAATTGCAGGTATCAATCAATCATCATCATCAATAGAAATCTTGTAATAACCTGTTAGTAACAGTTCGTTTATGGGTCGGATAATCGAGCCATCAAATTTGTCTATCCGTTATTATTGGGGTTTTTTTTTTTTTTTTTTTTTTTTTTTTTACTGTTATTATTGGGATTTGACTATAAGGAAGGAATCTGAATTTGAATTATACGTTAAATCATGAATTATAATTATATTAATGTGATTCAAATATATCAAATTTGGGTTAAACGGTTTGCTTCATATTTGATTAACATGGAGGATAATCACACTATCAAAATTGTCCAAGCACAATAATTGGGGTTTGAATATAAGGAAGGAAGTAAATTGAATTTGAAATTAGAAGTTAAATCAGGAATCATAATTACAGTTGTCATTATATAATTATAAGCCAAAAATACCAAAGAAATCTTCCGTGATTGTAGGTAGTGGTGGAGCCATATTAGTGCTTATATGGGCAAGTACAGACACAAAAAGTGAGAATATATATATAATTTGAGAGAATTAAGTGACAACATATATGGGCAGTATAGTTAGTTAATGTTCTAGCTCACCAGTTCAAACCTCTCCACTTCCTTTTATCCGTTTTTTTTTTTTTTTTTTTTTCCCATTTTCATCTTTCTCAGTGTAAAACTTGAAACCCTATTCCTATTTCGGCATTTCCATCCTGAGCGTCTGAGCGACTGGAGTCTACTCTGGACTGCCTTGCGCCCTTGCCTCCTTGACCCTGAGAGTTGAGACCTATCCTTGAGACTGACCCTTACCAGTTACCATCGTCATCCGTCGGACCCAAACCATCGGCGTCGTTGGCGTCGCGGCATCGCCATTGACAGGTGAGACCGTGAGAGGCATCGGACCCAAAATCGTCGCGCTCGCTCCTCTTCTTGGACCCAAGTACATTATTTCTCACTTTCTTTCAGTTTCAAGTATTTCCTCTTCTCAGCAGGTTGCGACAAATAGGTTGAAACCGTGCTCTTGCTTGTACTCTCTCCTCTGCTTGTGCATTAGTTAAATTTGAGAATAATGTAGGAATTAGGATAAATGTCACCTAGATAAATCTTCGACAAGGCTGAAATCATTCTGTTTCTTGTGCTTTAGCTGTTTCTATTTTCGACAATTAGGCTCCGATTTCTATCTGGGATAAACCTTGCTTTAGCTGTTGACAGTGTTTTAGCTGTTCCCCTGTGTATCTGGTATAAACCGTGTGTTTTATGTGCTCTGATTTGTATCTGGTATAAACCCTGTTGCTTGTGCTGAAAGCCTGAAACCGTGCTGTGCTGTAGGCTGTAGTTGACCTTGCTAAATTTAATTATCGTATGATGTCCAGGTAATTTTCCAGATTCCCCCTCTCAACGGTAATTTTCCTTTGCTGAATTCTGAATTTAGGTCTTAGGATGAATTTGTTGCTGATTTTAGGATGAAATTATTGCTGAATTTATGGCTTCTTGATTCTGTTTTGCTGAATTTAGGTCTTTGATTCTGTTTGTAAGCTTGAATAATAGATATGATGAGTTTGAAGAATAGATGTGATGATATCAAACCATTGATTAATGTCTTTAAAGCTGGAGGAATTTTCTGGAATTATAAAGAGCTTCTGTACAAAACTTTGTCAAGGAGATGTGTTTTTGTCAAACTATATGGTATCATTTATGTCATTTAGGCTATGGGAAAATAATTACAGTAAGTTTGAGGTTAGAATCTGATTAATAGTTCTGTTTTATGTCTCAAAATTGTAAAGTAATTGTTCTAGATAACTATATCACAGTTGTAGAAGTTGGAATGATAATTTAAACATTGTTTCAAGTTTTGGCATCAGTTTTAGCAACAAATGAAGGGGCTGTTTGAAATTATGAAGGGACTAAAGTAAGTAAATGCTAAAGAAGTGCATTTTATAAGTGGTTTTTTTTTAATGTGTGAAGATAAGTGGATGTTGAATTTTGAGTATAAGATCTGAAAGTGAAGAAATACTCACTGTTTCAAAAGAATTTATATGTTAAAACAACATACATTGTATGGAAGCATGATCTGATTTTTGTTTGCATGTTAGAGTTGATTTGTCAATGTGTACATTCTGATATAGCTTGGTAGGGTGCATCTAGGAAATATATGATTGTGATTAATACAATGATTAATTTCATTACTTCTTTTTCTTTGTTGTTCATTGGTAAATGCCTGCTGATTTTGTTATGCTTTAATGCACTAAAATTAGAACATCCTGAGTTCAATTGCTTTGTCCCCACCTTCCATTTATTTTAATTCTTCATTCTTTGATTTTTTGTGGTCGAGTTGCTTTGGAATTGGAAATCATAGCTTCAGTTGCTTAGTGTCCCTTTATGAAAAAAGATACAATGTTATAGGTTTCGATAGAGGAAGTATTGAGATGAGTTAGCTTATAGGTTGCAACATATTCCCTAATCTTGTCAAACTTTTTTTCTTCCAGAAAATGTCAACGATACAATCTTAATGCATTTAAAACTTTCCTTTAAAAAAAAAATTCAGGGGCAACACTTTTGAATCCCCCACTAATTGTGCACCCACAAACATAAAGTCCTGACTCTGCCACTGATTGTAGGGATTTCTATAAATTACATTAATACTTCCTCTGTCCCTATATGCTAGAGCCTTTTTTCCAAGAAACAAAAAACTAGATGGACATTGAACCGATTAAGGCAGTGGTTCAAGGATTGATTGATCCGATTGGAGTCAAATATGCATTTTACTCACGAGGTTGTTCAATAATATTTTTAATTTTTAACTAGATCCCAAATAAGTGCCAGTTTCCTCCACTGTTTCTATCATTGACTTTATCCTCAATCTGAGATTTATCAATCATTGACACAAATCATATTCAATCTTAGGAGCTCAACAACAACGCTTCTTCCTCTAATGGTTCCACAAAATCTTCAGGCTCATATTCATGGTTTTTATCACTTCCCTTTCTACTTGATCTTCCATCGATTTCCTCCTTAGTCTTATGTTTTCATTTGTTTCCTTTGTTTTATCTTTAGTATTTCTTCTTTAGGTCCCTCCCTTTCCTCTTTACATTCCTTATCGGTCTTGACCTATGGTTTTCTTTCTTCTTCAACCTGTTTGTTGACCTAGATCTCTATCTTTTTTCTTTTCTTTTTTTCCAAAAAGTAAAATACAATAAAAAATAACAAACCGTCTCCCAAGTTCAAAAGGCTTTTGGCTGGTTTATAACAGTTTTCACCGAGTCACCTCAAGCAACACCCGTCACGCAATGCACGGGAATATAAAGGTTGTTTGATTAAAATCCGGTGATATTCTTAGGATATGATAAAAAAAATAAAATTTTCCTTCAATTTTTGTATCTTAATAGGCATAATTTATTAAGATACTATTACCACCTCATTTCCCTAATAGTTAAAAATGTGTTGGTTTCCTTAAAATATACTTAAATAATTGCTTTGAAAGTATAGCTTAGTGCAAACTTTCTTAACATGAGCAATTCATAAGAATAGTTTAAAAAATACTCCTCCGTGTCTTAGTATAAGACATAATTATCTAATTTGATTAGATTAAAGAAGTTAGTTGAGTTAGTTAATATGACATGTATTTTTTAATACACCTTTACCATCTTTAATTTCTTTATTCTTTTTCTTCATTGACTATTGTTGAGGGAGTATCAATAGGGGTAAATAAGGAAAAAAAAAAAAAATATGAAAGCTATCTCTTATATTTAAAACCAAGATCAACTAACCTCCTAAATATTTCTTATATTAAGGATCATAGGAGTAATAAATAAGGGACACAAAACACATCGGCTTCTTATATTTAAGTCTGATAGGACAATTGGTAGTAATTGAAAAACTTTGGTATCTACTTTCATTCTTCTTTTGCTTTTTTTTTTTTTTTTTTTTTTTTGGCCAACTTTTTTTCATCCCTACATTAAATTGTAAATGGAATCTGTCCTTGGACATTGCCATGTCATGACTCCCAATAATTCTGCGGAAGCTAATGAGGGAGTTGATAAAGTAGTCTTGGGCCTGTATTTGGGTTAGCGGTGGGAGCGGTGACTTATTTTCTATCTGACTTTTTTAGAAACCCGGTAGGAAAAAAGTCAGGTTGTAAATATATAGTGTTTGGATTGATGGTGGTAGAAGTGGCAGGGCCCACATCAAAAAGCTGAGAGCTTTTTGGAAAAAGTTACCCCTTTAGGAGTTTTTAAAAAAAGGTCCAGTGAACTTAAAACTCAATATAAACACTCTACTTTTGACAATTTTTTTTACTGCTACATTTTTCTGGCTTTAAGCTACTTAAAGCTCTCTCCAAATAGGGCCATTATTTTCTGAAAATATATTTGACACTCATTGGCACACTTTCAAAGGACTTGCTAAGATTGAGTATGTGTTTGGTTTCATTTTTGAAATCATATCATGATTTTAAAAGTAAAGTAGTGAAAATTTTAGAAAAGTGCTTTCTGATTTGAAGGCTTCTAATTAAAACCGTGGCTTCAGAGATGCTATGTTTTCTCACTTTTTTTAGCTTTTTTCCCCCCTTCAGAAAATCTATTTGAAACAATCCCTTTTTTACAGGCAATAGAAACCATCCAATCACTCTTGTCAACATTATTTTTTTTCCATAAAATCTATTTTACTCATAATCTATTCTTTAAGATCACTTTTATTACTTTTTCTTTTGAAGCTATTCTCCAAAAAATCATCCAAAAAAAACTTTGAAAATGATACAGAAATAATCGTGTCTCATAAATAATAGGCTTTTTGTAATTTATATTTATCTGTATAAACTATAAATTTAATCGCCAATTCTAAAAATAATTTGGAAAAAGAAAATCTCTCTTTTTGATAGACCAGCTTACATGTTCCAACTAGTTTGTCGAAAATCAAAATCCTTAAAAAAATATTTGAATTATATCTTTTTAATTGTATACATGGTACTAAGTCTAGAGGGAAAAAAATTGTCTTTTATTATTAACTAAACTGTCTTTTATAAAAATAAAAATAGAAAGTCCAGGGAAAAAAAAACCTTGCTGAAAAATGGATATATGTGGGACCCAGGATATAGCATACTACGTCGTTTCATGAAGCCCTAGTCAATTTGCTGGATTTCATCAGATTGGCCTACACTACTCTTCATTTCACTGTCTCTCCCCGTTTCTGCGTCCCTTCCTTGAGCTTTGCCGTTCACCTCTAGCGGCCGAGCTACGCCGTGTAGACCCAATCCGACGAAGCCCCAACCGGAGATTTTTCCCTTCTCGCATTACCCTTTGTAAGCAGCGTCGTCTTGCTTCTCCATTTCGATCATTGATCATACATTTACGGCTTCTTCCTGCATAAAAGTTATCAAAGGTATCCATGAGTGAGTTTCACTTGTGCATACCTATTATTGGCTCTTGTGAATCTGTTTCTATATGCAAATATCCATTTTATGCGTAGGCAATGCAGGGTTAAAAAATGGACAGTAGGAAACCAATCAATTGGTTGAGATAGAACATGTGGTCATATCTGTCTTTAGTTTGGTAAACCAGATACTGCTTATATCATGGAATTTGGTAAACCATAATATTTATGAATGATGGAATTGGAACCATAGGAACTTCATATGGGTCTCAATCTTCTAAACTGGTATTGAAAAATTTTATGATAATTAGTGTCAGTTTGCTCAAAGGAAAAATGAGATGGGAACAAAAGTTTTGATGCTTTTGTGCTGACGCTCGCTCTTTGATAAGTACAAGATTGGCATTTATCTATCTAAACTCTCCGTCCGTCCGTGTGCATGTTTTTAACTGTTATCAGTGTTTGATAATGATAATTCATATTGGATTAGATACTTGGAAAATGGAAATTTGTAAGACTCCTTTAACTTTGCTAATTGATTGCTTGGTGAAGCAGATCCGTAGCTGATTTGGCTCCCTCAAAGCAGATAAAAAATGCCTCTTTACGATTGTATGCTTCTATTTAAGCCTCATTTAAAGAGGGAATCTATCATGGAGTTGGTTGCTCGGGTGGGAAAACATGTTTATAGAAGAAATGGAGTTCTCACTGATATAAAATCTTTTGGAACTGTTCAGTTGGGATATGGTATCAAAAAGCTAGATGGCAGATATTATCAGGTGAGGTTTGATAACCCATGATGTTGCTATGATTGTGTTTACATTTTTTTGGTTTCTTTTATTAGTATATATTTAGATAACGTATATTGTGGCATTGTAGGCACTGCATGCTTGCAATTTTAGATCTTAGAGAACTTAAGAATGCAACTATTGTTTAATTTTGTGTTATATGATTTGAAGACTATAGCAGTGAGATATAATTCAATTAAATTGTTTTTGAGCTTAATGAAATGATTCCCCAACCTGTAAGATTACTTTTAGTTAATATGAGTCTGACACAGTATTGACATCTTAAACCACCTGATTTCACCGTTTTGCCTGTTAGTCTCATTTTGGTGACAGAGCTACTACTAAGTTATTGATCAGTAGCCAAAGTCAAATCACCATTTTTAGGATGATTCTGATGGAGTCCTGAATACTGAACCAGGGCCATATGTAAAACATCAAATATATATATATGCATACAACTTAGGCAAATCTAGTGACAATGAGTTCCCCTAATTATTAAAGACATTAGGAATTAGCAATATTTCAAATACTCCATAATGCTTTTCCTCTCCTTCGCTCTTTATTCTTTTAATCCTCAACTACTGGCAAAACCTTCCAAAACAGTTACCACTAAAACTACCCAAAAACTGAGTAGAATGGTTTCAAACCACCCTCAAATTGCGTAAACCAACCCAAACAGTTACATAACTATCCTGTGCTGCATAAAAAACTATCTTAATCAGTTGCATGATGATGGATAAGGAAAATGAGATCCTATGAATACCAGGTTCTTGAATGCCTTGCTCTCAAGGCAAGAATCAAAGTTGTGACCAATGGCTGCATACCTGGTGCATGTTTGGATTAGCTTTTGAGAATAGCTTTTACGATTTATGAGATAAGTTTGCAAGAGGGGTTTTGTCTCAGCTTATGGAAAATGGCTTCTAAAAGCACGGTTTTGTGGTTTGCCAAACATGCACCAAATTAGGCTTCTTTTTTATTTCTTCTCTTTTCCTGTCAATTATTTGAATAACCAAAATTCTTTTCTGATTTCTGCCAACCCCTTTATTAAGTCTAGCAAAAGACTTTCCAGACTTCACCGAAACAAGAAACCTATTAGACTTATTTCCTTTCTCACAGTTTCCATCTCACTTCTATTTACAGCAGAGTCTCTTTACAACTCCTCAATGTATACTCCTCCACTCATGTTTTTGGTGTTTCTGACTATCACTACATTGGTTTCAAATTGATGGAAAGCATAATATAGAACTAGTAATATATATAAAATATGCTGAAATGCACTTTACAAATAGGCATCTAGTGTCTAGTAATACAATGAATTTACCTAATTTGTTGAGATGCCATAAATTGCTCCTACCCCACCCAAGAAAAAAGGGGGAAAAAAACTATCCAAAACAGTCACCATCAATGTCTGCTGCCAAAAACTATCCAAAACCTGGTCATAACAGTTTCATTTGGAGCAATTTTTTCAATGGTGCCGATCATGTCAAATTAAGTTGGTGGGATTTAACAATTTGTCTGGTCGTAGTTGAAATTTGAATGTTAGTTTAGTATTTCTTCATGAGGCTCTTTCAAGAACCTAACTGTGATTTATAACTAGTCATTATGGTCCTGTTACAAGACTGGCGTACCAAGCATAATGCAAGTCATCTGAGTTCATGTGAATGATTTTTTATCCAGTCTTTTTACTACATCTCAATTTTGCTGTTAAGATTTATCACTGATCTTGCGAGATGGGTTTTTTCTTGTGGAACAGCTATTTCCCTTCTGTCTTACTTAGAACTAATTCTATTATGAGCATCCTATGCTAATGAAAGGAAAGTAGAGGGTCTTGCGTTCTGTGGTTTCTCTACATGGAATCCAAGAGTCTAAGGATAATATTTACCCTAACGATGCTGTTTAATTTTGATCATATCAATTATAAAATGGTACTGAGATCTCATAGTTCTTCATGTATCTTGCCTCTATATATATTATGTAGGCATTCTTTCTTTTAACCATTTTATTTGGAAGTATTTGTTTGTCACAATTTGATGAACTTGAGAAGAACTGTTTCTGGCAGCTAGATAGATTAACCTTTGAAAGTTGTACCATAATGAGCTGGCAAGATCCTATTTACTTGATTGTAGGGTCAAATGATGCAAATGATTATGATGGCTACACCCAGCATTAATAAGGAGCTGCACTACTTAAACAAGGAAGACCGGCTACTTCGCTGGCTACTTGTTAAACATCGCACCACGCAATATGGGATTGACTTCTTAAATGAGGAACAAACTCAACTTGAGCTCAGCCGATGGCCTCGAAGCCGATTATATGATGATGAGTTTGATCATGTTGATCCTGAAGTATACAATGACAGTGATGACGAGGAGTATCGAGGGGATGAGGAAGGAGAGAAGAAGTTGGACTAAAGTCCAAATGGGTATTTCTTTTTGTTTTCCATCATTAGAGGATCAAAACATTGAGTTCTGTATTGCAGTGCTAGCTAGACATGTACTTTTAAGTTTTAATAGTGAGGGTACAGTTCTTAGATATGATGAGTCATATGATGTTATATTGTTGATCTCATGCGCTCTCAGTATGGTTGTCAATAAAAAGGGTCTTGCATGGAAACTAGGTGGAATATTTTTTTATTTATTTTTTTTTTTAAAAAAAAAAAAAAAAAAAAAAAAAAAAAAATTACAGAAGTGAATGACATTTCCTAGGAATTTATGAGCACTTTCATTTGATCTTCTTTCTTTTTTTCCCAGCCCTTATAATTTGAAGAATCAAATTTATTCAATCAAGAACAAGAGAATCAAATTTGTTACCTTAGTGATGTTGCGAAAAAACACTGGTTTAAAAAGTTGGATTGAATCAGTGCAGTAAAAGTTAATTTGGCAAATGTAACTTCATCATCATTTAGAGACTAAACACATTAGGCTTTGTTTTAGTTCAATTATATATCTAGTGTGTGTATTTATACATGGGAAAACAATTTTACAAGCATTTATACTTTCTTTCACTTTTTTTTTGGTACCGGTGTGATTTTCTCTTTTATTTAACAGTGCTAATAGAATAAGTTAACTTTTTATAAAAAATGTAGTATAGTTGTCTGTCATTTTACAGATACTTCAGCTAAGGATGAGTTATCTACTTCAGCTTTTACATGCCATTTTACAAGTCAATCATATTTCTAAAGATTAAAATTGCATTGCAGATACTTTGGCTAAGGATGAGTTAATCTACTTCAGCTTTCTTTGATAGTTGTCTGTCTCATCTTTGGATATTGGTAGCTAAAGATTGTACAAGATTTAATTCCCCACTAGTTTAACTTAATTCCTGTCAGTCTATACCTCTTTTGTACCAAAAATAAAAAGTAAAACAACGATCAGACAAGGTAAGGGCAAGCAAGTGGTTAAGCAGCTCATTTATTACGTTGAGTTTCAATTTTGACTACCCATTTATTATTGGTTCTATGTGAAATATGATTCTGCATGCAATATTTGTATTGCAAGGCTAAAAGGCTTGTACACAATCACATTGGCCAAAAAAAAATAAATAAATAAATAAATAAATAAATTATGAGTTGTTGAGGTAGAAAGTGCAATAATACTATTGTATCTTTACTTTTCTGTTTTGGTTTTGAACTGATTCAAGGGAAACAATTCAGAGTTATTAAATCATTCCTCCTCATACGAGGCTAATAAATTTCAATTTGTTAATTTTCCTGTTCTCTTCTCTTCACTATCATTTTTATTGTCTTTAACTTTTAAACACCAACTAGTGTTATTGGATCATAATAGAATGGGTATGACAACTTAGAGAGTAAGGCCTCAGGTTCAAGTCTATTTAAATGAAGAAATATCTTTATGATTATCTTGATTGGATAAAAATTTATAGGATAGCTTCCTTGAAATAACACCAGGAGTTGGTCAACATGGAGATTAACAAGCCTAAGAATAATTCATCCAGTTTGAGGCCTAACAAGTCCTCCAACGTTTTCAAGGAGACTATCAAAAGTGTTGAAAATGTTTATATGGAGGTAGATATGGATTATTGCTTGGATGATGACATAGACAATTACAAATGTGGTGCTTGACGTGACACGGCACCCCCCAAAGCCACCATGACAAATGAGTCAATGGCATTTGGCACACTTGGATGTTAAGAAAGACAAGATCACATTTTAAGAGCCCAAGAATAATGATCACACTGCTAGAAACCCAACAAAATAATGTACAAAGCTCATGTGTACAAGGCTCATGGTAGTTGGGATTGAAGAATTTACTTAAAATACCAGCGATCGTGCTGAAAAAGAAATCCTTGGCTTTGGTTCCAGCCTCGTCGGAAGAAGATGATTTGCTCCATAGGAGCTCGAAGAAGATAAAAAATGTGAGTAGTTTGGGTAAGAATAAAGAGTGGCCTAGTTTGAGTAAGCTGGATACGAGAGGGTGGCGATTAATACGAATTTTCCTGAGTTCTCTTTTTCAGAGAAAATGAAGAAGCGTCTCCATAAAGCATGGAAGTGTGCTGTGATTGTGAATCTTCTTGGGAGAGATATTGGGTATAAAGTCTTGCCATCCATTTTGCAGAAACTCTGGGCCAAGCGTGGGGTTATCAGCCTTATTAATATTGGCAATGGATTTTTTGTGGTTAAGCTCACCAACAAAGAAGATTATCTGAATGCTCTTACGGGAGGACCTTGGTTGCTCTTTGACCATTATCCGATCATGTCTCAACGGGGGGAAGGGCTCGAGATTTGAAGTGTTGGCAGATGGAGGTGGTGGAAGGACTGATGCTGATGTAGAAGGGAAGCTGAAAATGGCGGTGGAAGCAGGGAACGTTGGGGGCTCAATCCCCTTTGGGAGTACTAATATCGTGGTAGAACCGAAAGGTGATCATAGTGTACCAACTGTCAGAGAGAAAAAAGGGGGTAAAAAGCAGGGAAGAGGCAAAAAGGTGGCTAGTGACAAGGATAGGTTGATGGTTGACCAGCAGGGGCAGAGGAATGATAAGAGACCTAGGGATTTGGTGGACAAAAAAGAAATATTGCGTCTTCCAGGTGGCAATGGCATTGAGGAAGGGGTCCAGGTATTGGGCCCAGAGGAACAAAAGGGTAGAGAGGAGGGCCCAAGTCAGGTGGAAAATCTGAATGAGGAGCTCTTTGAAACGCCTATGGACCAAGGGAACTCAAGACTTGCCATTGGGTTATCAGGCAAGTTATGGGCTAACTCTTCGTAGTTGGAATTGAAGAATTTATAATGAGTTTCTTCTCAATAACTGGAATAATGGGGAGAATATAAATGTGGCTTTAAGTCGGTTTCGGAATTCTCGGGATCTTGGAATAGGGAGGTCTTTGGGTTGATTGAAAGACAAAAGCAGAACATTTTAAATAGATTATATGGTATTCAGAGAGTTGCTGGATATCCTCATTCTGTTTATTTATGTAATCTGGATATGGAATTAAAATTTTATCCAAGTGACGAGCATGTGTCTTAGAGGAGGATTATAAATGACGTCCAAAACACCTCAAGAAGTATATAGAAAGCGTCCTTATACATCAAATCTGATTTAATTTTGTTTTGAATTAGTTTCCTTTTTTATTTGCATTGAATAAGTCTTTCGGTCAAAGATTGCTCTTAAAGACTTTGATTTAGTTTTCTATTTTTAGGTGGCTAGATTAGTCTTGAAGATTAAGTAATTTCCTTAGTGCTTTAAGCTTGAATGGTAACAATCAAGATAATCAATCAATAATCAATCATCATGAAGGCATCATTTAATGCATTTATGACTAGGTTTTCAATTCTAGAGTATTCTTTTGTTGTCTATATATGAAAGGTCATGTTTTTGTATTAAGATTCAAACTTGATGAGTGATAATTGAGAATTTTATTTCTCATGTGTGAGCTTTGCTTACATCCTTGTATTCTCATGTGAATACTTAGATTGTATCAAG
Source organism: Acacia acuminata (assembly GCA_019022655.1). Lineage (NCBI taxonomy): Eukaryota > Viridiplantae > Streptophyta > Magnoliopsida > Fabales > Fabaceae > Acacia > Acacia acuminata. The sequence continues at coordinate 3,111,947 of JAFJYI010000053.1, read as the reverse complement.
GACTAATCATCTCCGTGATATCTTTATGGTTAGAGTTGTAAGAGACGGGTTCTTTTAAGATCCTACATTTAATCATCCGTTCCGTTCATGTCTTCAAACTTTTTTTTCCTACTTGGTCCCCCCCCCCCACGCAGTCATATCATTTTTCCTAATTAAATGGTCCCCCCCAAGGGGCGGTCGTACTTTTATAGTTCCTCTACCTAATTAAATACTTAACAACAAAGTTCAAATTTTAAAAAATAGAAAACAAAAAAAAATCCAAAATTAAGTCAAACCGTTATCCTAAACCCCTAATAGAAAAATGATACAAAATCATATTTTACATCATGTTTGATCATATAATTTATAATTGATTAAAGCAAATTCAAAAAAATACTAGTTAACGACAAAAAATAAACAAATATAACTATAAAAATGATCAAAACATAGTTTAATTGGAAAAGTAATATTAGGGAGGCCTAAATGGGCGGGCCTTTAATAGTTCGGGTTTATAAAGGTCGGGCTTCCGCATTCTAACCCTACTTACACCCAATGTTGTCAAAATCTAGTTTCTATATAGAAATAGAAGGAGTGGAAGAAACGTAAATCGTAAAAATGACACAAAACATAAATTTTATATTACTTAAAGGTTATGATACAAAATTATATATATATATATATATATCTGTGTGTGTGTGTGTAAAAACACATAAATCACTATTCAAAATTCAATAAACAATTTCATATTAAAAATATATAAGTCACATAACAATATAAAACATAAGTCCAAAAACACAAAAAGAGTTTAGCAACTCCTTACAACCAAATTCCAAAACATCGAAAGAATAATGTTTAAGAATTAATAAATTATATCAATTGATTCAAATCAAACATATCATCTTGCATCGATGATGCATGTACTCAATGTCCTCATCTCTTGCTCTTATAACAAGTTTATGCTCTTATAACTTGGAATGTAAAACTTGGGGAATGCAAATTGGTCTTTTTAATAAATAAAAAAAAATTAAAGTAAAAACGAACAAAAAAAAAACGTAATTATTTTTAGGTTTTTAGGTGGTATTTTTACTTGTTTGACCTATGACCATTTTTGTTTACGTTTTAAGATGAATCACTTCAGTTTACACTAATTTTTGACAACAATGCTTATATATTTTATATGTATATTTTATTTCTAGTTTTCAAAATAAACTCATATTATTTTTTTAAAAAAGGAAAAACTTATGTTCATCAAAATGAGGACTATAAGACAAAAGTGGAAAACTAATAAAACAAGGAGGAAGAAAAAAAAAAAAAAAAAAAAAAAACATTCAACGGCGTCGTCTCATTCTCGGTCATCTCGTCACTCTCATTCTGTCTCACCCATATCGCCGTCGCTGCTCTGCTTTTCCACGACGCCGTCGCCCTCTCGTCCTCCTCTACAGCCATGCAAACCAAGTCTTCCAATTTCTGATTCCTATAGGTTGTACGGCACTCCCATCTCTGCTTCAAACAAAGTTTCAATCGGTAAGCTTGCTTATTGCCAAGTCATCTCTATTTTCTTTAGCAAATTGCCCTGGCTGATTTGTCTTTTGCATGACTAAATTTAGCTCAATGCTTCCATGGCTACTGGGGTGAACTTTTGTTTTGTTGCTTCTTTTTAGTTTGGTTTATATGAGTGACTTTAGCCTATATATTTTACAGCAGCACCTTCTGCAAGCCATCAATCAATTTACCATCATTATTACAAACTTTTAGGGTTCTTTTTAAAAAAAAAAAAAAAAAAAAAAAAAAAAAAAAAAAAAAAAACGGTTATATACTTTACTGGTGAGATTATTTTGATGTTGCATGAATTTTACTGTAGAAGGACTTTTTGAGTTGTTACTTGTTAATGGGGTATTAATTTTTAGATATTTGGGGCATGCTATATTTGCTTTCCTATTTTATGATGCATTCTAATAACAATATATGATGTGAATATATCTGTGTGTGTTTGTATTTCAATCAATATTCAGTGAATTTAGTTTACTAACTTGCAAGTTACTGTTTTTCCTTTCATATGTTATTCTATTCATAATGTGTATATTTTACATACATATATTACATATGTCCTGATCCATTAATTTAACTTAAGTGGAATTATCTAATCAATAGCACTTTTGGTTGAATGATTGCTATGCTTTTGAAATTTTAATACCTGGTCATGATTTTAGTAGTCCACTAGATTCTTCTCCATCCCTTAGACCCAACATATTCAGGTGCAATTCCATATCTTGCCATGGCCTTAACTCATTTTGTCCCCCTTTCTTTTGGTTGCAACAGGAAATTGGCAACGAAGATGAAGGTGGTAGCACTTATTAGCGGTGGAAAGGACAGTTGTTATGCCATGATGGAGTGTATTAAATATGGCCATGAGGTTTTAATTTTACATATTTAGACATGTAATTTTTCTGTTTATTCACTTGGTTTCTGGTCCTAATTATTACTTTTGTTTGGTACCTGGTTCGTTGCTGGTATTGCAATAGATTGTTGCATTGGCAAATTTGATGCCTGATGATGGTTCTGTGGACGAGCTAGATAGCTACATGTATCAAACTGTAAGCCTTGTTTGCCTTTTCCTCTTTGCTTACTTCATAAAACAATTCGAACATTGGATACATTTAATAGAGTTGAAAGGATTCTATTTAAAAAGAAAAGAAGAGAAAAACATGGAAAATATAATTTTCCTTAGCGCTTTGGCCTTCAAAAGATGTCTGTAACAACTAGTGTCATGAATGTACAATAGTCTTGGGAGCAATCAATTATAGTATTCTTTCCATAACTCTCAGATAAGCTTAATGCTGTTATGTCTTATTGTAATATGCTTATTAGCATTGTGTTGGATTTATGATGGGGTTATAGTGTAGTAGGTATTCTTTGATGTTATTGTGCTGATTGTACAATAAATTTCTTTTGACAATGCCCTTTTCTGTAAATTCTATCCTTCCCACTTACTCCTAAAAGATGGAAGATTAACATGACAGGAGATCTTTGTATAACATGAAACTGGAAGGTAGTTTGTTTAGATTTCAGAAAACTCCTTAGAGGTCAGTGTAAATCAAGTTATTAATAGCTAACCCGGTTATTCAACTGGTCAAATTATTAGGTCAAGGCGTAGTAGTCTGATCGTGTTCGCCAGTCCAAAACAAATCAATATATTTTAAAGTATATAACAAGTATTTTAAATAAGAAAGATAAAACATAATAACAAAAATATATTAATTGTGTGTATTTCCCTTACATGTGTGACAATGAGGATGGGTTACTCGAATTCCAAATATAGTAATTGTGTGTATTTTCCTTACACGTGTGACAATGAGGATGGGTTACTCAATGTTTACTTCAGGTTGGCCACCAAATAATCATCAGCTATGCAGAATGCATGGGATTGCCATTGTTCCGAAGGCGAATAAAAGGATCCTCAAGGCAAGCCTCATCATTGAAATATTGTGGTTAAACCACATCTCTTTTTTTTTGGGAAGATGGAATTGTTCATTTTTTCAGCACTAGGAGGAGAACATCCTATCAAAATATGACTACCTTGCATAATGCATATGTGATTTTAAGATCAATTTTCTTTTAATGGTAGATTCTCGTGTTGCTATGGGGGATTTGTCACACATTGTTAAAACGATATTATCTCATCCTGCTTGTGTTTGAACTAGTGTAAAATATCACTTTTTGAGATTTTATTACTCTTTATTGTTTTACTTGTATTTATTCTATTAGTAGAGAGCAATATAGGCTTTTCTCTTAAACTTTGAATCGCCAGATTGGTCATTGAACTACAATGAGGAGAAGTTCATCTTTTGGTGGTACTTATATAATTTTTCCTTATGCAAAGGAAAATTATGTTTTTATCCTCAACTTTATAACATTTTACAATCAAATTAATGATATGAAGATAGCTAAAATTTTTTGCACATGATAACTTTTAGATCATAAAGATTCTTAAAAACCCTAACGAGTTTTACGTTAGGGTTTTTAATGGAGGGGCAACATTGCCGAAACTTAAAGGCCTAACACAACCCTTCTCCTTTATTTGGGCTTGGGACCGGCTATAAAACATAGGTGGGTTACATGATAACTTTTAGATACAAATACAATTATTTCTTACTATGTTAGTATTTCTTGAAAAACTTCTTATAATACAGATCATCTGGCAGCTTTTTAAATTGCCACGTTATTTCTGCTTGAAAAGCTGGCTGGCTTATTGGCATCTCAGAACTGAAGTGGACCAGGGTCCAAGACCTGCTGAGCCAGTCAGTCTTGTCACATAATGTTAAAAAGGCTACTATCATTCATGTTCTACTATCATTCATGTTCTCATTTAATAATAAACTAATTTTTTTTATAAAAAAAAAAGTGAGGAATGAAAAACTAGAACATTGTACTCATTGTGAGCTCATACATATTTTGGAGTCTGTAATCTGTTTTATCAATTGTCAGTGGGCTGATAACTTTTAAATCAAACATCTCTCTCCAACATTGCATCTAACTGAATTTTTCTTGAAGCAGAATGTTCTTTAAATTGCATTCTTCAAGTCACATGAAATATCTGGATTTATATAATTATATAAATTATGTAATGCTTAATCTAAAAATGATACTTTGTGGATAGGCATCAGGAGCTTGGATACAGACCAACTCCCGGTGATGAAGTTGAAGACATGCTTATTTTGTTAAGTGAAGTAAAAAGACAGATACCCTCAGTTACAGCAGTTTCCTCTGGAGCCATTGCATCTGACTATCAGAGGTTGCGGGTGGAAAGTGTTTGTTCAAGGTTAGGCCTTGTTTCTCTGGCATACTTGTGGAAACAAGATCAATCATTGCTTCTCCAGGAAATGGTAAATTGTATTATGGCAATATAATGTTACACATGCATGTATTCATTTATGTATATAAATTTTCCTTATTTTCCAAATAACTGTAATTACATTTTTGTTTTGATCAGATTGCTAATGGAATTGTGGCTATTACAGTGAAGGTACAACTTCCTGGTTAGCTTTGCTTCTAAAGTTATATCTGTTAATACTTAAATGGAAGGCAATTACTGTGTTCCTCTCATTTTGGTACTTATCATCTAGTTGGTTCCGTGGATCTTAAATTCTTTTGATTTTGTGGAACATTTTGTCCAGTATCAATTGACCATGTTCCAAGTGTATTGCTACCATATAGTAACATCAAAGTCATGCTGGTTTTGGCTTTGATTATATGGCAGCCACTTATACAAGTGATATGCTGCCAAGAAAAGAAAAGAAAACCATTTCCATCTATTTTTTAATTTACTGTACAAAACTTTTATATCATAACTATTGTTCGGGACCTTAATGCTTTATATACATTACTAGGTTGCTGCCATGGGTTTGGACCCTGCAAAGCATCTGGGCAAAGAAATAACCTTCTTGAATTCATATTTGCATAAATTGAAAGAGTATGTCTGCATTCCCCACAAATCGTGAAATACTTTGGAGTTCTCTTTATATTTTTGTTTTGTAACTCTCTTTTCTTTGTCCTTTGCAGGTTGTATGGAATTAATGTTTGTGGGGAAGGAGGGGAATATGAAACATTAACACTTGATTGCCCACTCTTTATTGTAAGTTCATAGCATAACTCTTTTGATTGGATGAGACTAGTTGAGCTATCTGTCTCTGTCTGTTACCTTTTTATTGTCTTATCCATTGGAATCCACAATACGTTTAATGCTGTTATCAAGATATTAGTTGGAGCGTTCATTCTCAAATGCATTTGATCCAAGTGATTTTGAGAATTGAACTTTTTTTAATTTCCTAAAAGGATTGATATTGTTGTTTTTTTTAAATTATGTTAATTATTTTTGCACAAATTTCTTCTGTCAGCAATATGTTTTTTAAAATTTCAGAATGCTCGCATTATGCTTGATGAATATCAAGTTGTGATGCACTCTTCAGATTCCATTGCTCCAGTTGGAATTCTTCACCCCTCTGCATTCCATTTGGAAAACAAGGCAGATGCTCAGCCTTTAAGTTCACATGTCAATGAACACAAGTTGGAGAAACTTGGAAATGTATTTGAAGTGCATGATTGTCCAGAAAGATGTGAAGCCTCATGCAAGCCTATAGATCATGTTGCTGGTCTAATTGATGGGTCAAAGCATAAATTTCAATTTTCAAGAACGAAAAACAAGAGTGCATTCTCCATATGTTGCTGGTTGCAAGAATCATGCAGTGGTCTTAATTCATAATCTTTCCATTTCATTCTTCGGTGATTTCAGTAGCCTCTTCCACCTCCACTTTAATTTGTTTTTCTGATAAAAGTAATGTTGTCTAGGAGCAGGTTTGCAGGAAGATCTTGTGGCTGTTCTGGGGAGAATTGAATCAGAATTAAGGAGTTTTGGTTTTGGCTGGGAGAACGTCCTCTATGTTCATCTTTACATTGATGACATGACTCAGTTTTCTGTGGCAAATGATACCTATGTGAAGTTCATAACACATGAAAATTGCCCTTTTGGTGTTCCATCCCGTAGTACAGTTGAAATGCCTTTACTGCAAATGGGTTTGGGTAGGGCATTCGTTGAAGTTTTGGTGACAAAAAATCAAACTAAAAAGGTTTTACATGTGCAGAGCATTTCCTGTTGGGCACCTAGTTGCATTGGGCCATACAGCCAGGTAATGGTCGTTCCCAGCAGCTCAGTGTGTATCACAAAAACAGCAAGAATGCTTGTGTTTATTCCAGTGTAGCATATTATTTATAAAATTGAGTATTAGGACAACTGAAAATAGTTAAAGCTTAACAACTGCTAAAATATTCCAGCTCCGGTCCTAATTTGGCATGCTTATTTTTCTGTCCAGTGGCTAGACTGCTGAAGCATCACAATTCATTTGGAGAGATTAGAGAATTCAACTGTGAAATGCTCAGTGTGCATGTGTGTGAGAGAAGTTTTCCTTGCAATTTTGGTTGACCCCTGAATATTAGAGTTGCTACTTTTATTTTAGCTGGACTATGCTTAATTTAATTTAGATAAATGTTTGCCTTGTTTATTATATAAATCCTTGAACATGGGTTTATATTTTTTCGGCTGTATCTTTAATTATTTTAAGGGTGACATGACTTGAAAGTTAAACTAATTTGGAGATGCTCTTGTTTATATAATGGAAAAAGACATTGGATTGCAATTTATCGTTTAAATAATTTAAATGCACTAAAAACTGATGGCTTTGCTTACTTGTCTCCTTCATATTTTATTGTGTAATTCATATTATCACATCTTAAACTTTCTCTCTATTATCTTCAGTTCTTTCTAATTATTTTGCTCAGGCAACCTTGCATGAGGGTATACTTCAAATGGCTGGGCAGCTGGGGCTTGACCCTCCCACAATGAATCTTTGCAGTGGGGGCCCAAGTGCTGAACTTGAACAAGCACTTACAAACAGTGAGGCAGTGGCAAAGTGCTTTAAATGCTCAATTTCAGCATCTGCAATTGCATTTGTTATTTACTGCTCTAAACGTGTCTCATCATTGGAGAAACATGAAATTATGGAGAAGCAGGGAACTTTCCTCAGGGAGATGAAGATTTCCCTTTCAAGGGAAGGAAATATGCATAAAGCATTAGATCCTATTTTCCTCTATGTCCTTGTTCCTGATCTTCCCAAGAGGTACATAATCCTGTCGCTCTCAGCTTGGTTTGTGGAAATTTTTGTTTTTGGTTTGGAGAGGAATGTTGCATCTTCACGGGCTTATCTCATTCTTTAATTATTTTATGGTGGAAAGAAGTGTCCATATGGTTTCCCTTTAGTGTTTAGCACATGGTCTTTTTTAGGGAGAACCATTATCGGATGAGCAAATAGACTGGTCATTGAAGGTAAAAAAACAGAGACTGGTCATCACTTTGGGATTTTGTTACTGTTTATTGTTTTGAGCTTTTCATGAATTGTGTTCTGATGAATTCTTACCCTCTACCTTGTTGTAGATTCTTCTCATTCTAATAAGCTTTATTCTTTTACTAAAAGAAAGCTACTTGTGATTTAAGTTCTTTTTTTCTTTTTTTTTGAACCGGGGTTTTTTTTTTTTTTTTTGGGGGGGGGGGGGGGGGGGGTTGGGTTTCTTGTTCTAGCTTGGTGTTCTCAAATCTCAAATTCTCAATATCATTTATTTTTTTTAGTTTGAAGCTTAAAAGTATAAGGGAAAATGACAAAAAAATATTATTTAAACTTCAAAATCCTATTGATAACAACAGTAATGGGATTAATAAAAATAGTAAAGCAATTGACAACTCTTTTTATTGGGAAATCACCTATTTGGGATTTTGAAGTTCAAGTGGTATTTTCTTGGAATTTTCCCAAAGTATCATCTGTGTTTGTTCTCATAATTCCTTTTTTAAGGAGTGGAGTGGGTCTGGGGAATGGACTATCCATTGAATTCTTGTGGTATCAACATCACATAATTTATGCATTTAGTTGGTTTCACTCTCTGGATTTGCAGAGCTTATGTAGAAGTAAAGCCTATCCTCTATGTTGAAGATGACACTGAAGCAGAAATTGAGAATGTAAGGGAAAGATCTGGTTTAAATACAGAGAGCTATTGGGGTTTCAAGCATGAAGGTTGGCATGATTCTTGCATTCAGAAATGTGTGGTTCATGGAAAGATATGTGCGCTTATATTACATATTACAAGTGAGATGGCTGTGAAGATATGTTCTGAATCTCTTCCTTCTGGTGATGTCAACGACGGTCAATTTTCTGTCTCCAAGGCGCATATGGCAAAAATTTCGAAGTTCTTGATCTATCAGCTTGACAAAGCCATGACAGACAATGCTTTCGCCTGGGAGGATATAATGGTCAGTTTTCTCGTTAGAATCCAACACACCTTTCAAACTTTGATTCTTTCACTGTCCTGACCTCCTGATCATATTTTAAAGCTGAACATCCTATGTGATTACCAGGTACAAGTTATTACTTTGAATTTAAAAGATCCGGCGCATTTTTCACGTGACAATTGGAATATACCACCATAGGAATAGTTGATGTAGCAGAAGAGCACCCGCAAACTATAGATAGGGAAACTACATTTTACCCCTCTGAACTACCGCTTGATAATGAATCTAATGTATACTTTAACATGATAAGTATTTTCTGAAATGTAACAAAAAACCACCCAAAAAAATAAAGGACAAAAGAAAGAAAGAAAAAGTAAATTAAAAAAACACCAGAAACTGCTTGAGGAGGTATTTTGTCATTTTGATTATGGTTTGAAGTTCATATACCAAGTTTGCTATCAGGCCATACATTAAGGAAATATCTGCTTTATTCTACTTCCTCTTCTCCGGTTAGATCCGAGTCGTCATCTTACAATCTAACATAGTAACATATGCTCCTTGCTTGTGCAGAATTTACGATTCTACATCCCAGCAAGTCTTGAGGTGTCCATGGAAGAATTGGCAGCCTTGTTCAACAATGCACTTTCAGAACTTGCCGAAGCGAGCAAGAAGGTTATAATAAGTGGCGAGGAGCCAATCTTCAACATAGTTCCTGTGATAGGTGCTGGAAGGTCTGCTTCATCAATGGATGATATTGTAACATGTGAGTTACTAGCTAGGAAATCCTGAGTCCATCTGTTTGCTTTCTGGCCAAATTGTTTTATGCATCTAAATTGTTGCAATCGAGGGTTTCTTGGACTGCAAGGCAAGAGGGGTTGTTTGGTATGTAGTTTTCCAGCTCCATTTTAGACTGTATTGTCTTTACTGGCGGGCTTTCCCTTCCTTTTTGCTGCCTTTAATTTAAATTTCATCTAAGTATGTTATGGCTTGAAAGAAGTATTAGGCCACATGACTATGAGCTTGTTTGGCCTAACTTATTTTTTTACTTAAAAGTCACTTATAAGTATAAGCTAAAAAAAAGAGCTTTTGGAAAAAAGCTAAAAGCTGTTTGGTGATTATATAAATGTTTTAGCTTAAAAGTTACTTAAAAGCCTAAAATTAAAAATAAAAAGTTTGTTTGACAAAATTTTTGTCATAAGCACTTTTTCTAATAAAAATTATCATAAAAGGTATATTAAGGGCGGGGCGGTGGTGGTGGTGGTGGTGGTGGCGGTGGGGGTGGGGGCGGTGGTGGTGGTGGTGGCGGCGGTGGCGGCAGGCGGTGGTGGTGGTAATGGCGGTGGCGGCGGCGCGCGTGTAGTAGTGGTCAATCGAGAGATTACGAGTTTTCTTTTCATTCTTAAAAAAAAAAAAAAAAAAAAAAAAAAAAAAGCTTATAAAAAAAAAAGCTTAAAAATAAGCTCATCATAGGAGCTTATGTTTAAGCTCTTTTTTCTTTATTATAAAATAAGCTCTTATAATTATAAGAGCTTATGTAAAATCTTGTTTGGCCTAGCTTATACTTATAAGTGGCTTTTAAGTAAAAAATAAGCTAGGCCAAACAAACACTATACTTATATCTAGTCTACTATGCAATATATTAAATTATTTTCTTTGAATTCACTTAGTAGAAATTTAATAGGGTTAATACAATTTTCGTCCATCAAGTTCGCCCTCAGGTTGGTTTTGGTCTCTCAAGTTTTAAATAATGAGTTTTGGTCCTTTAAGAGGCAAAATGATCCAGGTTTTTACTAGGTGATAGGAACTAATGTTTTAAATGGAATTATACTTGAAGGCCTAAAACTTATCGAAATTTGAGGGACCAAAATCAAACTGAAGGAAAACTCAAGGGATCAAAGATTGTATTACCTCCGGTCCTAATTATAAGAACACTTTTGTAGTGTAAATTGTACTACAAAAGTATTCTTCTAATTAGGACCGGAGGGAGTATTAACTCAATATAATACTACCTCATGTGGATCTTATATTATGGACAATAGGAAGTATATGGTCATATGGATAATTTTTTTTATGTGAAAGTTCTGAGATAAAACATGGAAAAATGAAGATATGTATGAGTAATAAATATTACTAAATTATTATTCAAGTAATTATGCTTCAAACTATGATGATTAACTATACCATTGGGGAAAAAAATCCACTCTTCATATTTTCTCAATTATAACCTTGTCACATTTACACATTAGAAACTAATTATGCCACATATGTTAATTATGATACAAATATTAAACAACTATGCCTTCATTATCTCTAATACAGTTCAATTATTCATACTCGAACTATCTATAATGTCCAGAATATAAATATATGATCATGAGAATTTCTTGGGCAATGAAAGTTGGTTTCTGATTTTTATTTTTTTCAGAAAGGTTGGTTTCTGATTTGTTTCGAGTAGGATGCTGCAATAAGTATTCAGGGTGATTAGATTTTGCCCAATTTTTAAGGAAATTTTTTGAATCATACATAAATATTTTGAATGATTTCTATACATCAAAATATTTGTATGTTTTAAAGTATTTTATTTATTGATTAACGGATAAATTAGTATATATTTACAGAATTTATCGTTTGTTATGTCATTTGACACAAGGTTTTGTCAAATCACCTCAAAACTATATCGTTTTGAGAGTTAGGGAATCAATGAAGGATGTTTTGATAAAAGTCATATAATAAATACAAAAACAAAAATATCAAAACACCCTTCATTGATTCCCCTAACTCCCAAAACGACATAGTTTTGGGTGACTTGACAAAACCTTATGGCAAGTGATATGACAAATGATAAACCCATATTTACATTAGCAAAAGTGCATATTTTGTTATCTAACTTTATGTAAGTCTTCAATTTGGTTCCCTAATTATAAACCGTATCTTTTAGATCATTTAACTCTAACACCATTAGTTTCAAATGCATCAAAATATTTGTATATGTTTTTTAAATAGTATTTTATTTATTGATTAATGGATAAATTAGTATATATTTACATTATCAAAACATACTCATAGACTTGTCAATACATGCACATAGAATAAATGGACTTGTCAAAACATTCTCTATAGACTTGTCAAAACAAGTTCATAGATTTGTCAACACAGGTCTATGAGGGCATTTGTGTTTTTTCACATAGGAAAAATATTGTTAAAAAAAAAAAAAAAAACATCATGAGACTTCACCACAATTTTAAGATTACAATGGACCATTTTGTCGTTTTTTCCCTCGGGACCTGAAAACAATTTTCCCAAATTTAACTATGAGATGTATGAGCAAATGCAACTTCAGAAATTGGTGGCCAACTTTTCTAGATGCTAACTGAGCCTTTATTAAAGGAAAATATAGTCCCATTCATTATTAAAATGATGTGGCACCATTCGATTGAAGTAATAAACATTTTGATTAGAGATAGTGGGGATAATCACACCCATTTAGGTATATCCATATATTACAACCTATAACATAAATAGGGCTGAGCATAGAACCCGTAACTTAGTGACCCCACCCACAACCCAATACAATTGGGCCATTTTGAGCCCGCCCAAAAAGGCACATAACGGGTTGGGTTAAAACCCGCCCATTTAAAACTTAAATGGGTGGGCAATGGGCACACCTTCGGGCTGCCCATAGCCACCCATTTAGTTATATATATATATATATATATATATGTAGACACTTGGATAATAATACGTCACATTGCCATGAAATACACATTCCCTATTTCCCTATTTGACCATTTCCCCACTTGGAGTTTGAATATCAAAACTATGGTATGATGACACTTGTCTAAATTTAGGTTCTTTTGTGTGAATCATGATTATTGAGGATTCATATTTTAGAATTTAGAATGATAAATTTGGTGGGATACTTAATGCTTATATATATTTTTCTCCAAAAAGAAATAAACTTGTCAAATGCAAATGGGTTATCCAAAACCCGGTTAGCTCGCCCATTTATATGCTAGCCCGTTTAACATGGGTTGAGGTACGGGTATAAGCTAACCCATACCCGTTTAAAGTTAAATGAGCGGGCTATGGGTTTAGGCATGGGCTGCCCAACCCGCCCATTACTCTGCCACATAAGGTATATCCAATAAAAAAAACAAAACACCAGCTACCATATCAGATTTGAAAGCCCTATTTCCCCTTGAATGATTGAATGCAAGCCAGTAAAAGAAATACTTCTGTTGACATGTTCCGTTGCTTACTTGAGACATACTTTAGACAATGTAATTATCACCCTTACCCAAAACCAAGATTGAAAGAATCCATGAGAAAAGATAAAAAAACTCCCCCTCGCTTAACGTTCATGGTAGTTTTAGAAGCAAGATTTGACTTTTCACTAAATGTGAAATGGCAAATAAAAAACCTACCCACTGAAATAAATAGGGGTTATGAGCATCTCTAAAACAGAAGTCACTTTCTCCATATGAAGAGATTGGGTTGAGACCAAACATGCATATATACGTAGCTTGCATTTTGGCTTGGTGCCTTGGAGGAACTATATTATTCTCATGGAAAAATTCCTGTGTTAGAGCTGCTCATGGAAGGTAAGAAAGAATTGAGTAACGGGGAAAGGAAGAAAGAAATGAAGAACAAAAGACAGTGAAATTCACAAAAGAGTAAAATATCCAGAAACAAAGTCAAGTCTATTGCGCTTGTTCTTTAGTATGTATTGAAGCTGAAAGTATCAAAACAGAACTCATTTGAAAAGCCAAAGCCTGCAACTCCAGAAAACGATGCAAGTACATTAACAAAGCATTAAAAAAAAAAAGGCTATTAGTCTATGTATGCTGCAAAGAAATTCAGTTGTTTAAGAAGCCCCGTGATTAATCAATTCCAATTAAAATTGCCTTATGGATATATTAACCAATGCACACAATCTTTTAAAGGACCAATGCTTTAAATTAGTCTAGATGACTTAATCATGAGGTCCTTACATGTTTAAGAAAACTGTAACTGCAATGTTTTAAAGCGCCTTTTACATATATGAGTTTTTAAAAGCGTGACTAAGCTGGCATGAAGATTATAAAACACTCTTTCAGCAATATCAACTTTTATAATAAAAGGACAGAAGGTTGAGATCTAAAGGGTGGCACAACTGCGAGGTGAATGTTTCATTCATTAAGAATCTGCATCTACAAGTGTTGGAAAAGAAGAGAGTATGTGCATCCAGAAAAGTTATAGACAAAAAAGGAAAATAATCTTCTTCTATCATGATGAAAAAAAGACAAAATAGTTGATACATACCCTGACAACAAATGAATACCACCTTTTAAAGCTGAAAGGGATGTCTCATGCTTCCTTTGTTTTATAGTAAATCGTTCAGCCCTCCTAGTACTGAATGCTCCCACAGGCGGCAGATTTTAGTTCAAGGTATTTCTGACCACATTTAAAAAAAGGATATTAACCAAAAGATAAAAGTATAACCCACTGAAATCATAGCTCGGTTCACTAAAATCAAAAGGATCTTATTTTAACTGTAACATACCAATATATATTTTAACTTATGTTTAAAAGTTTCTCATGGTCACTACAACTTTACTTGGTATGCAGCTGGCCTTGTGAGCGATGATCCCAACTGAGTCTCCTTTAGTCCAAACACAAACTAGTCTTAGTGGTTATTAGTTTACTTCGTCTTATCTGTAATTCCCCTACTTTGTGCCAGCTCTTAGAGTACATGCTTTCAATTGAAAGTATAAAGAGTACATGTTTACAATTCACGAGGCATTTTTTTTTTTAAAAAAAAAAAAAAAAAAAAAAAAAAAAACCAAACAATGTGATTAAGTCATGGTTCATGTCATGCCATGAAAGAAGGTAAGTTGGTGGAATTGTGCGGCACTGAATCTTAATCTATAGGCAAATTTGAAAAGCAAAGTCCTGCCAGTGACGCCAAGATTCATAAAATATTTGAATTTTCTCAGAATAGTGGTTCTTCCCACCAGCCAAAATGAAGCTAAATGTGGTGAACCATGAATTGGTCTGCCAAAGAATGCTGTTTGGCTCCAAATTACATTTCAAACAGTTGAATATTTTAATTTTATTTTGAATTCAAAATAAATTAGTTCTGTTTATCGGAAAAAGTAAACTGCCTTTTGATGCCTGATTCAATCTTCCAGCATAGCAGCAACATAATGACATCAGTGGCAGGTGCAATTACTAGTTCGCAGGTAAGTCTTTCATAATAAAATTAAGGCACAACACATGGAGACGAAAACACGCTACTTTTACAGAAAAAGCATGAATTGTAGTAACTTAAAAGGGGTGAGAATGATGTGTGATAACACTAATGAGTGAAACATGTAAAAGGTAACCTTTATTTTATGACAGACCTAATATACAAACAGGTAACAAAAATCAAACATAAGTATCCAAACTTCATTACTGCATCTGTTTCAGCTGAACATATAATCTCAAATGAAAGCAACTGCACCAAGGCTGAGACCTCCTAAAAATAGATGTCTTGGACAGGTCATCTTGGTCCAAGTAAACAGATGATGACAACCCTTGGACTGGTATAGGTAAGAATAGGTTTTGAAACAACTGTAGCCTGTTAGGGCAGCCAGTGGAGAGCGTTGGGAGCCCAAACGCGCAGAAGCCCAATAGAGTTGATTTTTGTCTTTTTAGCTCAACTTTTTTGTTACTGGGCTTCTTAAAAAAAGGCTCATTAAAAAAAAAGCTATGAGACCAAGCTTTTGGGTGGCGTTGGAAAATGCATGGAAGTCGAGAAAGTCTCGTGTGGGGCCCATTTTTTCTTAGATCTTACTTTTTTCTTTATTTGTGGGGCCCATTTTCTGTGAAATTCAAATTGTATTCATGGTCTGTCTTTGCGAAAAGAAGGATTTATTTTGTAAAAATATTATATAATAATAATAATAATATTTGATTATTTATTCATTATTCTTTTATTTCCTAAGCTTAACTAAAAACTTATATTTTAAGTTGAAGTCCCATAGATGATGTATGCCCCTTTTATCTATTAATTTAATTTTTTTGTACATAAATTTACATTTTTATCTTTAATTATCACAATATATATAACATATGTGTGTGTATAGTGAAGGTGGAATATCACCTAGAGGGGGGGTGAATAGGTGATTTGAAAAATTCTTTTTGTCGTAAATGAAATAAGCAATAAAACAGTAAAAAGCGATAAGTAGAAATAACACAGAGAATTTATACTTGGTTCGGTCTAAATCCTTGACCTACGTCCGGTCCCCGGAGACTCGGGATTTCAACTAACTCACTAACTCAATTACACACACCGTAAACGAAGGATGATCCTATCACTCGGACTCACTCCCCCTTACAAGTTGTAATTGTACACCCTCTCTCAAGATACCCTTATCTTGAGATTTCAAATGAATGAATATAGATGATACAAATCTCTCACAGAGTATTGAATGATAATCACTGAAGCTTAATGATATCTAAGAATACACAGAAGGCAGTAGCTTTGAGTGCTTTGAGTACGTGTGTATATTCTTGTGTCTTGTTACTTCAATCCTTCGGGAATTTATACTTGAGGCTTTGAGTACCGTTGGAAGGATTTGAACTTTGAATATATTTGTTGAAGATACCCGCGTCTTCCCACAAACGAATGTTTGCCAAGTTGACGTTCTTTACAATTGTCATCACGTGGGCTTGCTTGAGGGATAGCTTAAAATATTGTTCTGGTACCTTTTCCGATATGGGCGTGTCTCCGACAATCCTAGTGCTTCACAACTCATTAAGAAAAAGCTTAAAGATAATGTTAAGATATGTGGTGTTCTTCTGTAACTTCTCAGTAAAATGGTTAGAAGCATTTTAATAACATTGATGAGAATGATATGAGTGATACAGTACCAATGTCAGAAAATATGCAAAGATATGAAAAACGAGAGATCGATCAATGACTCGAGGTAGAGACGATGCAGACTCCAGGTTCTAATCTTCAATATTCAAGATGAATAAATGAGAGCACATATTAACTCGAGGTACAAGTTTCTTTGACTCGAGGCAGACAAGAAACTGGAGGCACAGATATAGCTAACTCGAGGCGATCGATTAATTCATTTCAAAATCTTGTTTTGAGAACACATTTTAACTCGAGGTTCAGAGATCCTAACTCGAGGCATAACATCAACTCGAGGTGCCTATGGGAAGACTCGAGTTGGTTTCGTTCCTAAAATCAAAACTGATAATCCAGATGACTATTTGACTCGAGGTTCAGACATCTTGACTCGAGGCTCAAACAACCCGAGGTAGATGATAGGTGACTCGAGGTTTAGTAACGGAAAACTGGAATTGTTTTAAGATTAAAAGACCAGAAACTCGAGGCGAGAAGGCTTTGGCCTGGAGGCGAAAGTGACTCGAGGTAACATCAGGACTGCCTCGAGGTTTTGTGATGAATGTACAAGTTCTTCTCAGAAACAGAAGTGCATTAACTCGAGGTGGAAACCTCAACCTCGAGGTTCATGAAAAACTGGAGGTGACGAACCTACTGACTCGAGGTGAACAAGGATTTTGGCTAGGATTATTAACTGTTTAACTCGAGGTTGCAGAACTGGCCTGGAGGTAAATTGACAGCAAATTGACAGCAAACTTGTTTCCTTGATTACGTATGATTCTGGCTATTTTTAATCAAAACCAAGTTGATTTTAACTTCAGTCATCATCAAAACACAACTGGAGAACCAACATATAGTACTCAATAAGATTCATGCCCTTTTTAGTCATATTTCATCTCAACTGACTTTTCAATCTCTGTTTGGAAAAAAGCCACTTCTATTATCATCAATCGAAACACAAATCACATTTACAATCTAACTTTTTTCCTATCAAGCTTTTACAGAAGTCAAATAGAAAATAAGTCATCATTCTCACAGCTAACTCAAACAGGCCCATAATAGGAACCCATTGAAAGTGAAGGAAATCACCAAGAGGGGGGTGAATTGGGGATTTTAAAATTCTTTTGGGATCACCCACACAACAGATAATATCAAGGCAAAGTGGAGATAGAGAAGAAGAGCTTGACACAGAAGATTTATAATGGTTCGGTCTAACTCCTTGACCTACGTCCAGTCCCCAGTCACTCTGGGATTTTCCACTATCACTCAAGAACAATTACACACTCTGTAAACGAAGGATGCTCCTCACTCTAGGACTCACTCCCCCTTACAAGTTGTAATTGCTTACAACAGATACACACTCTGTAAACGAAGGATGCTCCTCAACCTAGGACACACTCCCCCTTACAAGCTGTACTCGTAATCGGATACCCACTCGTAAACGAAGGATGCTCCTCAACCTAGGACACACTCCCCCTTACAAGTTGTACTCGATTTTCCCAATCTCCAAGTCACCCGACTTGAGATTATTACAATGAATGATATACAAGGAAATAAACTCTCTCTAAGAGTAGATATTGATAAACACTTTGAAGCTCAATGTATCGTAGATACAATCAAATGAATAAACAGAGAAAAACTGATGTAATTCGTGTAAGCTTTTCTGTGTATGTCTTCTCTACTGTCCAACTTCAAATCTTCATGCATTTATAGTGATTTGAAGCTTGTGAACGTTATAGATCCGTTGAGGCTTCAACCCATTCGAAAATATAGCTGTTATGGGTGTTGCTTCATGAATCTAGCTGCTGTGGCCACTTGCTATCTGAATATAGCTGTTGGGAACTTTGTAGATTTGATTATTTGAATTTTGGCTCTTCAAGAAGTGTCCCATGTGGTCTTCTTTGAAGTATGATGATGTCCAGCTTTAGTTGGTGAATGCTTGTTGACTACATTGAGAAGAAGTAAAAGTTCTGCCCACAATTCCAGCTGTCTTCCATTGCTTTTTGTCTTTGAGGATAAGTTAAAATAATTCAAATGTTGTAAGATTCAAATCCTCTGAAATCTTATAAGCAAACTTGTTAAGACAGGTTAGGAATAATGATAGGAAGTATTTAAATCATATGGGTTCAATTCGCAACTTAAAACTTGAAGCATTAATCAAAATGTGTAATTTTAAGTTCAAATGCGTTTTTCTGTCCAGACGACCAAAACTGGAGTTTTGATAATCAAAACTGGAGTTTTGAACTATAGGACAACAAAACTGGCGGTTTTCAAATGTTGAAAAATACTGATGCTCTCGGGCTGCCCAAAACTCAAGTTTTGTTCCCAAAACTCGAGTTTTCACTTAAAACATGAAAACTCGAAAAACTCCGTGAACATATCAAAACCGGCGGTTTTGCTTCAAAACTGGTTTTTGCAATTGTGAAAATTTGGTTGCTCTCGGCCGATCAAAACTCGAGTTTTTCTCCCAAAACTCAAGTTTTCACATGTTCATCGAAAACTTGGTGAAAACTGAAAACCGAAAACTGGAGGTTTTGGCTCAAAACTGCGGTTTTCATATGTTGTAAATCAGTGCACGACCACGACCAAAACTCGAGTTTTGACCCCAAAACTCGAGTTTTGAACTATTTCGGAAAAAATGAAGTTTTCTTTGAAATGTTCAAAACAAGCGCGGTGCTCTTTGAAAACTCGGAGGTTTTGTCATTTGAAAACTCAAACCTCTCGACCAAAACCAAAACTCGAGTTTTCATATGTTCATTGAAAACTCAAATCTCAAAACGGCGGTTTTAACGAAAACGCGGTTTTTGCTTTGTTCGAGATTTTCTCGGAAAACTCAAAACTGGAGTTTTACTTCAAAACTGAGTTTTCCCTTGACAAAGAAAGTTTTTCAGATTTGCAAGAGAAAACTTCCCATTTTGTTTACAATTGTTAAAACATCATCAAAACACATATAGAACTAACATTCTCCCCCTTTTTGATGATGACAACACTTGTAAACCATTCTTTCAAGAATTTGAGGAGATTTGATTTTTGAAAAATGATTGATCATTTGAAATCCTTGATCATTTGAAATTACAAAGTTTTGACATATGATGGAGAGATGAAATGTTTTGAAATCTTCAAGTTAAAATGAAATTGCTTTTTGGACATTTGCTAATCATAAAATACACAGCAGAAGCATAAAATAGGTAACCTGGCCAATTTCATTAAGTTAAGTGCAGAAAGTTCCAATATAGAAATTACAAACATAAACACTTAAGCATTGTCAGCAACATAGCTAAACATCAAAAGATACTAATCATTCAAAAGACACTAATCATTGTCAGATTAAAAATACTCAAATTCTGCTCTAGCTCTAGCTTTGATTTTCTCCCCCTTTGGCATCATCAACTAGTGGATCAAGAAGAGGAGTATTAGGAGGTGATTCAGAGTGAAAAGATTCTGTGCGTGGGGTGTCTGGAGATGAAACAGGTGTATGTAAAATCTCAGTAGTGGGAGTGGTTTGAGGTATAGGTGAGGTTGCAACAGGTGTGATAGGATGAGGTGAAGTCACCGGGCCCTGAGGACCTGTGAAGGTGAAGGATGGAGAGGATGATCCAGAAGCTGGTCCAGAAGTCTTAGGATCAGAAGCTCCAAAAGCTGAAGAAGACCCAATGTTGAAATGCTTCAACAACTAATCCATTTTGTCATTTAAGCTTGAATTGGACACAGACAAGGTTGCTAGCCTGAGATCATGATCCTCAACCAACTCTTTAATCTTAGTTGTCTGTCCAGAAATCCCAACCAAGTCTTCCTTCATCGCATCCTGAACCTCTACAAGATGGTTGTTTCCCCTAGTCTGATCAGCTCTTAATTTTCCCACTTCAAACTCAATTCTCATGGTCATGGCTGCAAGGGCAGAATCCACAATTTCCTTCACACGAGTGTCAAAATCTGATGGTAATGTGGAAGGAGGAGGTGGAGCAGATTGGGCTTCCTGATTCTGAGATTGAGCACGAGCCTGAGGAGCTCTTGATTGAGATCTGCTAGGAGCTCGTGATTGTCCTGAACCTTCTTCCTCAAATGTTAAATTCATCAGATTCAATTGAGACTTGCCAAAGAAAGGAGGATATTTCAAGGTTTCAGCTGAGCCAACATACCATATCTTGAAATAAAAGAGAATCACAGATATCAGTGAAGGAAATGGCATGTGGGAGAGTTTTCTGGTAGGAAACTTGAACTTGATCATCTCCTGAAAAATGTGATGACCAAGATTGAAAGGGGTTTTCTTGACAAAAGTGGTGAACAAAGGATAATCTCTCTGAGCGAAATGGGTGAAGTTTCCACCCTTTTGAATGAAATTCCTAGAGAAAATATACCAGAGAACTCTATTTCTAGGAGACATAGAGCTTGGTCTGAAAGTTAACAATTGAGACTGATCCTCAGGGAATGGTTCATTTGGCCTAAGTTCAGACCATATCTCTCTATTGCCTAAATTTGAATCAGGAATAGGAAACTGATCCAATTTCAGAATTGTGTTTAGAATTGAGGCAGACAGAGTGAACCTAGTACCTCTAACAGAAGTAGTTACCCTTTCTTCAATTAGATTACCATTTGAATCCAAGACATTATCATACTCCATATTAAAATAGAACAAACGTACAAGGTTTGGAGAGTATGGAGCAGATATAGAAACAAAATTTTCATAAAAGTTCAGCCAGGGACGTAAATCTAAATTGCATTCTCTCTGCAATTGTTCGAAATTTATGGCAACCACAGCACAAAATTCCCTCTTAGCATAAGTTTCTTTGAACTTAGCATTCTGATTAGGAGTCAAACCATCAGTGGTAACAATAAAATCTTTAGGAGGAGAGGCATTACGATAAATGTCGACTATAGCATTGGCCATGACCAAGGAGTCCGCTCGGGATGATTTGAAGCTTCGTGTCTAGAGGATTCACCTCTTGTAGTTTCCTCTCGGTGCGAGGAGGGCTTTCTTCTTCTTCTTAGAAACCTTTTCGGGCTCAAAGTTAGAAGCTCTCTTTGACCTTGGTTTCTTTCTTCCAGTGTCCTCTGGTTCTGTTTCAGGCTGAGTTTCCTTTCGTTTCTTTGAAGGAGTAACCACTGGGTCTTGAAAAGATACTCCTTTCGACTTGGATGGAGTTGCAGAAGTTGCCTTTGAGGTTGTGTCTGGAATTTCGCCCCTTATACCCTGAATTGATCGATCTATTGCATCATGTAGCTTACTCGGAATCGATTTCGTTCTTGATGGACGCTTGGGTGGCTGAGGAGGAGGTGACGACTGAGAATGCGATCTTTCTGGGTGCGATTCAGTATGGGTTTTCTCATGGGTGGCTGATTTGGAAGCCATTTTCGAGCTTAGAGAGGTGATTTTGGTCGAGAGTTGAGAGAATCAGAAAGGGGAGAGCGAGCGTCTAGGTCAAAATCGGCAATTATGGGAACAATTTTGAAGAACGACGTGTAAATACATCTATATATTTACATTCCAAAACTCGAGTTTTCACACCAAAACTCGAGTTTTGATGACTCTTTGGTTACTAACCTGGACGTCAATGGTGTACTGAGAACCTTTGACCTTCCGAGTGCAAAACTCGAGTTTTCCCTCAAAACCCGAGTTTTCATCTGTTTGAAAACTTGGTGCTCATTCTCTGACCCCGATGTTGGAGTGTTTGTCTCAAAACTCGAGTTTTCGCTCTTTGACAAAAAAACTCGAGAATGTTAAATATCGACTCGAGTTCTCTTCTCATTGCACAAGTCGATTCCTCTCTGATTGTCTCAAACTTGAATTTAACATGGATAGGCTCGAATTTAGTCCTTTTGACAGTAAGCTTCAGTAGGATTTCAGAGATTTTAATCATGATAAATATCCTGCATGAAACCACATCTAGATTCTCCAATTCTTTAGTTGGTGAATGCTTGTTGACTACATTGAGGAGAAGTAAAAGTTCTGCTCACAATTCCAGCTGTCTTCCATTGCTTTTTGTCTTTGAGGATAAGTTAAAATAATTCAAATGTTGTAAGATTCAAATCCTCGAAATCTTATAAGCCAACTTGTTAAAACAGGTTAGGAATAATGATAGGAAGTATTTAAATCATATGGGTTCAATTCGCAACTTAAAACTTGAAGCATTAATCAAAATGTGTAATTTTAAGTTCAAATGCGTTTTTTCTCGTCCAGACGACCAAAAACCGGAGTTTTGATAATCAAAATTGGAGTTTTGAACTGTAGGACAACAAAACCGAGGTTTTCATTCAAAACGACGGTTTTCAAATGTTGAAAATACGATGCTCTCGGGCTGCCCAAAACTCGAGTTTTGCTCCCAAAACTCGAGTTTTCACTTAAAACATGAAAACTCGGAAAACTGTGAACATATCAAACCGGCGGTTTTGCTTCAAAATTGGTGGTTTTGCAATTGTGAAAATTTGGTTGCTCTCGGCTGACCAAAACTCAATTTTGCTCCCAAAACTCAAGTTTTCACATGTTCATCGAAAACTTAGTGAAATCCTGTGGCCCACTGGAGGTTTTGGCTCAAAAACTGCGGTTTTCATATGTTGTAAATCGGTGCACGACCAACCAAAACTCGACCAAAACTCGTTTTGACCCCAAAACTTTTGACCCCAAAACTCGAGTTTTGAACTATTTCGAGAAAAAATGAAGTTTTCTTTGAAATGTTCAAAACTGGCAATTGCTCTTTGAAAACTGGAGGTTTTGTGATTTGAAAACTCAAACCTCTCGGCCAAACCAAAACTCGAGTTTTGCTCCTAAAACTCGAGTTTTCATATGTTCATTTAAAACTCAAATCTCAAAATCGGTTTTAACGAAAACCGGTAGTTTTGCTTTGTTCGAGATTTTCTCGAAAAACTCAAAACTGGAGTTTTACTTCAAAACTGAGTTTTCCCTTGACAAAAGAAAAGTTTTTCGATTTGCAAGAGAAAACTTCCCATTTTGTTTACAATTGTTAAAACATCATCAAAACAC
Organism: Acacia acuminata; assembly: GCA_019022655.1. Lineage (NCBI taxonomy): Eukaryota > Viridiplantae > Streptophyta > Magnoliopsida > Fabales > Fabaceae > Acacia > Acacia acuminata. Next base: position 3,088,280 of record JAFJYI010000053.1, on the reverse strand, counting down.
ATATAGAACTAACACCCATAAAATGATATCGGATACGGGTTTTATGGAATTAGAAAAATGATTTAAACATTTCAATGATACATTAGAAAACAATAGCTCTTCATGTAATAAAATCAGGATTAAATTTATATATAACTAAACCATATGATGTTACTAACTTTGGGGTTCTCTTCAAACCTAATGGCACGTAGCTAACTGTTATGAAACTGTTAATGTTAGTTTTGGGAAGGCATTAAAATGGAAGTAAACAACAATGGAGTAAACAACCTGATCCTATTGCATAAAAGAATGGAATGACAATTGCAAGCTAATGCTGGCTCATGATAACAATTGCTCTTAAGGATACCAAGATAACAATATTGTATAGCAGATATGGATGGCCTAACTTGCAAATGATAGTAGCATGCGGTTTTAACATCTTTGAGGAATCTGCAAAACCTTGAGTCACAAAAGGGAGTATAATGAATTGTCAAAAAACATATATAGTCATTTAAGCATATTGTAAGACTTTATCATCTAGCTTCTGAGTCAAAGCAGATATATTGACAACATTTGCAGTGTTAAAACTCTATTTCAACATTATTGTAAAGCAGATATGCATGTCAATAAAACACAAGGACAAAATGTTCAGCAAGTTAACATCTTTGAGGAACCTGCAAAAGCTTAATACGAAAAAGATAGTATATTTTGATATTTTTTTCATCTTGATCCTTCTCAGGATAGGGAAGTCAACTTTTTTTTTATCCTTCTATTTGGGTGGTTGGGGGGGGGGGGGGGGGGGGGGGGCGATAGTAATAGTCTCGCCTTTCAGTACTGATGCTATCGCTGTGGAAGGATTGACCAATCTTTTTCTTAATACTAACATGACAAAAAAGAAAAATCATGCATTAATTAAAGAGAAAATTTCTACCAAGTAATGGTAGATATGGAAATGATTCAGTAGGAAAATTGATGAAGCACTTCTTGACACATGTGATGGTTAAATAAGGCTTGGATGTTGACTATAGAGTGGAAAGGAAGTTCACGTGCATATAAGTCCACATTATGTGCACATATCTTATGTGCGTTTTATATGCTCATACCTCTATTTAAAAAAAAAAAAAATCTTATATATTGTATTGATTTAGATTTAAATTATATGTTGCTTTCTGACATTTTTTTTCACTCAGTATCTCAAATTAATTAGTTTCTAGTTCTGCATTCAGAAAGCCGAAATCAAGCTCACCGATAGTAATACGAGTAAAAAAAAATCTGAGAAATAAAGACATGACTTCAATTTCGCCCAGATTTACCCAGATTTGATTTCAATTTCGATTTACCCAGGATTGGATTTCACCCAGATTTGTTATTAGGGTTTTTTCCCCAATTTTTTCCACTGTGCACTTTCGGTCCTAATCAGCAAATTTTCTTCCCATTTCCCTTCTTCTCACTCCAATTTATCATCCACATCAGCATTAATGGTCAACCATGGCTACTTAACGGTCAACGTCTAGTGTTTGAAGGTTTTGTGTGACTTTTGCTCCTAAAATGTAACCACATGTGTATTTTTACTTCTAAAAAAAGCATATGGTGTTGGGCGCTCCCGAAGGTAAAGCACATGTGTATTTTTGCTCCTTTACCCGATATTTAAATGTTGGTTATTTTTTAATAATACCCCTAATCTATTATTCAAAGAAAAGAGAAAAAGAAAAAACCAGATGAAAAATTGCCACTTTTGCGGCCTTCACTTTCTTTACTTTTGTAGCACCCTATCTAATTCAACCAAAGAAGTTTATCTGTTTCTGCTAATTTTACCACTGATTTAGGTATATTGGAATTTACAATTTCTAGTTTTTCTTTAAAAATCTTTTGGGTCCTTGCTTCGAATAACTACATGTTGGAGGGAGTGGGGTAGGAAGAGTTGAGTTATATTGCAATTTCGGATAAGGTTTTCTATTTCGAATGATATATTTTGGTCATTTTGAATGACAAACTGTGATAACTCAGCCTAATTAGATATTTTACAGTCATGTGAAGTTGATGATGTTTTACAAAGATAACAAGATTTTATGAATATTAACTGAATGGGATTAAAAAAATGAAGAATTAACATTAGAACTAACTTACTATAGCAATTTTTATCGATTTTCTTGACGGTTGAGGTCTCTAATGAATTTTTTATCCTTAGGGTTCTTACGTTGTGTTTAAACAATATTATTTTATCTCCAATTTTACTTTTTTTTTTAAATAACCAAGGGATATAAAGGTAATTTGGCCCAAATTCTAAATCTTCAATTGCATCACATAACCTAATTAATAATTTGTTAGATTTATTAACCCAAATTAGAATTTGGTAATTCAACCATCTTTATATAAGATTTTCCCTATCTAATATGGAGTATAACATTTTTATTTGATATTAAAAAATGGGAAAAACACTTCTCATGTTATAGGAGAAGTGTTTTCTCATGTCACACACACATAAAATGGTGAGACCCATATATCTATATATAATTAGCATTATATATATATATGTGTGTGGATCCTACTATTTCATGTATGTGTAGGAATCTTCTTATTCTTATGTAACATAAGAAGTTTAAACCCTTAAAAAAATATAAGAAGTTATAATAAAATAAATACATATATAGAAAAAATAATGAGGAAAGAAAAATTCTAAATAAAGATAGATAATATATTATACAGTAACACATATTAATTTAAACGCTCGAACATTTTGTTTTTTTTTTTAAAAAAAAAAAAAAAAAAAAAAAAAAAAGGAGGAGAGAGAGAGAGAGAGAGAACGCGAGACAAAGCAAAACGCACAGCCGCCAGGCATCAGGCTGTGCCTGGAAGACCGGAACCGGAAACTATCTCACAGCCAAGAGACGTGTTATCGGCGAAGAAGAGAGACGTAGGAGAAAAGACGAAGGAGATACAAGGGTCAAGCTTCAACGGAGAAGAAGGTTCTGTTAATCTTCACTTCACCTTCTCTTTCTCCATATCGTTTCTCTTCTTCTTCTTCGGCACCGAAAGCTCTGGAAAAAAAATTATAATGATAAAGAAAGCTTCGAAAACCTTAAATCCTCTTATTTCATCTACTCTGATCGTATAATGTCTCCTATTTTTTTTTTTTTTTTAAAAAAAGCACATGTAAAGAATCAAAGTCCAAAAAAGACAATTAATTAAATAAGCTCCTTGTTTTACGGAGATCCTCTTCAGTTTTACGAGAGTCTATGTTTATGAATTCCCTTCTTAATATGTACTAGTACAAATGCTTGTATAAATAGTTCTTCAAAGTCATCCTGCTGCTGGCCATGTTGACTGATCTGAACTCCTACATTATATGATATCTCATACTCAACGTTGTATAGTTCGTCTCTAATAAGTAATCTGGGAACATGTTTCTTTCTCAAATCAATTTCAACAACTTGCTACTTTCGGGTTTTCCTGATCCTGTAAGTGTGTTGTTATCCACTTTTAAGGTTCTTCCAGTACAATTTCCCATTCTTCTGAGTATTTCTTTATCACAGCACTGTATTGGAATCTTTGTAAGACTAACCGAAAGACCAATTTACCCTTGGTGTTTGTATTAAGATTAAAATTGGGTTACCATCCCTGTACGGGTGTACCACGAAGCAATGGTCAAAGATCACCAATGCTCCTCCGCTCCTCCTTTGAGAATATTCTGGTAGTCTGTAGATTGTTGGCTCTCACGATGTAAATTGTTAACCAGATCAATCAATTCAAAATCCTTTAGATTCCATATCTTTTCCAACCTGGGTTTGAGAGAGAACTTGGATTAAGTTTGATGCCAAGAGTAGTAGTAACCAAAGCATCCTTCTAAGGATGACAAAGATTCCTCCTTCTTCATTAGAAGTAGGAACCATGGGATAATGTTCCATGAGATTCTTGGTTTCTTCTGAAGGTGATCATTTCTTTTTCAATTTCTTTCATCAACATTTCATCTAAGTGACAGTATCAGTTGTTCTACTGATTCCATAGCGCCTTGTAATTAATTAGAGAATCTTTATAAGATATTGATGCCTTGATATCTCCGATTTCATTAATCAGATTGTTGCCATTGACTTTTGATGTTTCTACCTTCGAGTTGTCAGTGTGAACTTGCAAAGGTTGATTAGACTCTGTAGCATTTAGCTTTTAACATTTCTGTTAATGAGATCTTCTTCCTTTGAAACAGGAGGATCAGAGTTATCTAGAGATCATTGATCAGCAGTAAAGATTATGATGCAGCAAGAGAATAAATCAGAAGAAGCACGAGAAGGATATGGAGAAATCAGAATGAACAGCAAGAGAAGAAGCAGATCTCACTAGAAGGACTTGAGAGAAGCAGCTTCTCGCTCTTAAAGCTTGTGTTCTGTATTGCTTAAACTTCTTCATAACTTACAATTCAAGTTAATACTTTTGACTGTATTTGTTCCTCCCATTTCTCCATCACCAAGACCTAAATGGATCTTCTTCAGAACTATTCAGATCAAAATGATGTTGGTTCATCTGAATCTGATAATCATGATCAACAAAACCCTAATTCTTCCCCAGAATCCTCCCCACCCCGCCTTCTTCCTGCCAAATCTGCCGCCCCCAAGGTTGACGACACTATGCTTGCCCTGACTGTTGGTGAAGCCAATCGAACCCTTTCAAAACCCATTGACCCCACTCAGCATGTTGTCCCCTTTAACCCCACCTACGAACAGCTATGGGCACCTCTTCATGGCCCTGCGCATCCGTACGCCAAGGACGGCATTGCCCAAGGTATGCGCAATCACAAGCAGGGTTTTGTAGAAGACGCCTCTATTGAGTCCCTTCGTCTTTGATGAGCAGTATAATACTTTCTACAAGTTTGGCTATGCTGCCGACCCGTCAGCCTCTGCTGGATATAATTATGTTGGGGACTTTGAGTCACTGCAGAAGAATGATGGAGTTTCGGTTTACAACATACCGCAGCATGAACAGAAAAGGATGAAGCTTGAAAAGAAAAAAGAATCAGCGGACAATGAGGATGCAGAGGGAGATGATGCTGACATGACTGAGGTTGATAACCCAGCCACTGATACATGGTTACTGAAGAATAAGAAGAGCCCATGGGCAGGTAAAAAGGAAGGTTTGCAAACTGAATTAACTGAGGAGCAGAAGAAATATGCAGAAGAGTATGCCAAGAAGAAAGGAGAAGAAAAGAGTGGATTTGGAGGTGAGAAAGGAGAGGTTGTTAAAGATAAAAGTACCTTTCACGGGAAGGAGGAAAGAGATTACCAGGGTAGGTCTTGGATTGCACCTCCTAAGGATGCAAAGGCCAGTAATGATCATTGTTATATTCCCAAAAGGCTTGTACATACATGGAGTGGGCACACCAAGGGTGTATCTGCTATTCGGTTCTTCCCCAAGTACGGGCATTTGATTCTGTCAGCAAGTATGGATACAAAGGTGAAGATTTGGGATGTGTTCAATTCTGGTAAATGTATGAGAACGTATATGGGCCATTCCAAAGCAGTTAGAGATATTTGTTTTAGTAATGATGGGACTAGGTTCTTGAGTGCTGGTTATGATAAAAATATCAAGTATTGGGATACGGAGACTGGTCAAGTGATATCAACTTTCTCAACTGGGAAAATCCCTTATGTGGTGAAGCTTAATCCTGACGAAGATAAGCAAAATGTTTTGTTAGCTGGCATGAGTGATAAAAAGATTGTTCAGTGGGATATGAATACTGGGCAAATAACACAAGAGTATGATCAGCATTTAGGGGCTGTGAATACCATCACATTTGTCGACAACAACAGGAGATTTGTTACTTCTAGTGATGACAAGTCTCTCCGAGTATGGGAATTTGGTATTCCTGTGGTTATTAAGTACATTAGCGAACCACACATGCACTCTATGCCATCCATTTCCCTTCATCCTAACTCCAATTGGCTTGCTGCACAAAGCTTGGATAATCAGATCCTTATCTATGGCACTAGGGAGAAGTTCCAGCTTAACAAGAAAAAGAGGTTTTCCGGACACATTGTTGCCGGATATGCATGTCAGGTGAATTTTTCCCCAGATGGGCGCTTTGTCATATCTGGAGATGGGGAAGGTAAGTGTTGGTTCTGGGATTGGAAGAGTTGCAAAGTATTCAGGACTCTCAAGTGTCATGAAGGTGTTTGCATTGGATGTGAGTGGCATCCGTTAGAACAAAGTAAGGTAGCAACATGTGGCTGGGATGGATTGATAAAATATTGGTGAGTAAATTTTCTTGTTAAGTCATATTTGATTTAGGAGTCTTCTCAGATGCATTTCCATTTATGCTATGTTATTGTTGTCCATGTTTGCTGAACTAATGTGAGGAGTTGCCAATTACTCTGTGGCAACTTGATGAAATTTTCTTTGATGTAATTATTTTTCTTGATTGGATACTTCATATCTCTTTCTTATAGAGAGCTCATCACATCACATCTGTCCTCACCACCTTAGATGATATCTTATTATCAAGTTCGTAGTATTTTCAATTTGTCATGAGATAGTGTAAAAAGAAGTGTTGGATAAGGGTGAGACCTAGGATTAAAGTTCTACATACTCAATGCTCTTGAAAAGGACAACAAAAAGATAATATTATCTAAGGTGGCTAGGAACCTCTGTTGAAGAGACCTTAGCATGAAGCCTTGGTAAGTGCATTGGGAATCTTGTCCTTGCCAACTTTTTATTGTTAAAGAGAATTCTGTCTGACAGCTTTTCCCATTCTTAGATGTATCAAGTCTAAAAATAGTTATGCACCAAAAACATGAGGAGTTATTTCCCTTTTTCTCTAAGCACTACTTCACAGCAACATGAGTCCTAAAATCATGATTGTTATAAAATTAACTACATCCTTCCAACTTTCACTGTTAAAACTTTGGAAGCGTTTGTAGCATGCATTCATGAGCAACAGTGGACTTGTATTCAGGTTCATCATTGTGGACTATCCAAGCTTCTTGGGTTCTAGTAGAGCCTTTTATTTTATACAATTTAGGGTTCAATTTTGAGGATACTGACACTGAGAATATTTATATATGTATCTACTTACATACATGGCTTGATATAGAATATGTATGTATGCACCTCTGTTTTGTTCTACTATTGCTTTGATTAAAAAGCTGTTAGATGGAGAAATTTCAAGCTCCTGGACGTAGGGTATATATAGATTTTTGGCCCATCGGTGCTCATATACAGATAGTGTTGGTTACTTGGTTATATAATACATACAGACTTTACAATACATCTTGAAATGAACAGATTTCATAATTATCTTATTTATGAACCATGAGTCTCTGAATTCAAAATGGAGTGTGCCTTTCAGTGTTTTGTTCAAAGAAATTAGTCCCCTTTTTTGTATTAAAGGTATGAAAATCATCTGTAGAATCTTCTTGTTGGTGGTAACCACGCCACAAAGGTAGGCTTTTGTGATGTGCAAGGAGTGACTTATGAATACTTTAGGCCTTATAGATATAGATATCTGATTATTAAAGGCTAGGGTGTGTCATTCACCTGTAATTCAATTACACTAAGATTTTCTTGTATTATAGTTCTATTAAATTTATTTTGTTGGATTGCTTGTAAATATATGTACTGTTATCCTTTAATATTTACATTTATACCAATTTTAGTCCTTTTTTTTTTTTTTTTTTTTTTTTGGGGGGGGGGGGGTAAAAACCAATTTTATTCTTTATGATTATGATTAGACAGCATTAGATAGATGAATGCGTATATTTTAGTAACTCTCCTGAATGTGAATATGGCCGTATTTATAAAGGTTAATGTGTGTTATATTTTGGTCTGCAGGGACTAGTTTCATTTGGAGTCAGTTTGCAGAAGCAGAGTAGATAGCATAGAATCTTCAGCTGAAGGTGAGAGGGAAGAAACAGCCACTGACGTTGAATTCGAATGTAGCATTATGTATTTTAGTTTTCAAATTTTGTTGCCCTTGGTGTTAAAGAAGTAAATTTGTTTTCAAGATGCATTCTTAGGACTTGATTTTTATATTAGAAAAAGCCTATACGCAGTAACTTATGTCCTTACTTTAATTTTCCCAATTAGAACTGGAGAATATCAATAATATTGTGAGTATATGTTTTTAACAGCTCAATATCACATGACTAGATTTTTTGAATTTTTTTAGGTATTGTAATTTTATTGAAATGCCTAATAGAAAAGATATGAGAAAATGTATCTAATTATATTGTTTTATATCAGCCCTTATATGAGATAGATTAGCATGACATTCAGCGTTACCTAATATCTACATGGTATCTGCCTCCCATGGGAAATGCATTTCCGGGTGTAGTCGATAAATGTTATTGCTGACAAACCAATAAAACATTTTGTTAAGCTGGTCCTAGCTTTGATAGTTGATGGATAATTATATTGCTTTTTACAGCGTGTAGCCGTGTACTCTAGTGAAGTTCATGATTGTCTTACTTAAATATTTTAACGAAATAATATTATTCTGTGAGTCACCTAGAAAATATAGTAGGGGAGCACTTGTATAACTCAGATGTTGCTGTTGTTATCTGTTGCAAGGCTTATTTTGTCCTCCAAACCATCTTTTAATGTTTAGGATCTGAAAATCTTGTTTGGATGTAGGCGTTGGTAATATATTCTTTACTTCAATATTATACCCAACATCCTTGTACAAAAGTGTCTTAACTTGCTTGTTAAAGAACTGTTTTCATTCTTGCTTGCCTAGGAATTTTTTTAGGGAAATCATGAGTAATTTTATGCATCTTAAGTTCACTTATTGTAAAAAGTGATGAAGAACAAGGGTGCTTGCAGTAATCTGTGCCTTTATAAGTTGGTGTTCATATGCTCACTTGTGTTGTGTGACTCTGGTTTTCTTCAGAACCCATGCTTTGTGAGCATCCTTCTTGCTGGTTATGACAAAGAAACAAGCCCCATGTCTCTACTATATTGTTTAATGTTTACATAGCTTCACCTCACAAGTTTGACAGACAACGGAGCCTTTGGTTATGGGTCGGTATTTGGTTGATAATTGCATTATGGAAATAAGATATTAGCTGGCTCTGGCTCCTCCTTCTAACTTTGTCATAAAGATGGAGCAAGAGGATATACTGGCAAATCCTGCCCACTCAATACCTAGAAGCTGCATATTACAATATTTGATAGTGTATATTAATCTGCCAAAATTTATTCCATAAAAATTATAAAATTTGATAGTGTATATTGACATTTGTACATACATTGCCTAAAAGCTCGGGCATTTTACAATATATAACGACTGGCCTAAAATAGTTTGGTGAGGCTTGTTTGTAAGATTGTACAGTGTCTATAATTTGGTTGTGTAAAATTAAATTATATTCCCTTCCAACCCTTAATAGAAGTCATATGTAGATTAGATTGAATATGTCAATTAAGTTAGTTAATGTAACATGTATTTTCTAAAACACTCTAATTATCTTCCTTAATTTTCTCATTCCCTCACCTCTTTTTTTTTTTTTTTTTATTTATAAGAACAGGCAAACCAAAGCTTGAGAAGATGAGAAAAGGACTAAACTAAAAAGTCTAACCCTTAATACAATAAACTAGATAAAAACTACCTGCAACAGGCCAGTTGGTCCTTCAAAACCACGTGCAAGCATCCTCGAGGAACTGTAGGAATTAGAACCACGTCAGCATCAGCAGGGGTATCGTGGCCTTCCTTGGCCATATAGTCAGCACAGGAGATATTGTCTCTTGGAGTATAGTGCAGCTCCATGTTCCAATCCTAAAAAGAAGGTCTCCGGTCTCCTTAATAATATCTCTGAGTGGGTGATCATCTTGACAGCAGTCTCTCATGAGGAATTCCCTCACCTCTTTAATTACTGTTGAGTGAACATGAATAGAGATAAATTAGAAAAAGATTGACAAATATAAAAACTTTATCTTATATTTAAAATAAAGATCAACTTTCTAAATAGGTCTTATGTTAATGGTCAGGGGCATGTTAAAATAAAATTGCCCCACAAAATACTTCAGTTACTTACTGGATACACCTTAACCCATTTTAAAATTGTCCATACATGCATTCATGCAGAGTTGTAGACCACTGGGCACAATTTCAGAATTTTCAACCCCTTTCTGCAAGCATCAAACTCCACAAAATAAACTCCTCATTTATGTATGGGTAAATCATTAGTCAAAATAAGTTTATAAGATACTGGAATGGTTTTTCAAGTCTCATTTATGTGTCAATGTGTAGAGTGTAGAGAATCATTTGCCAGTTGCCAACCTTTCGGAATAATGCGTTGCTCAACTAAAGTATATACAGTGGGAAAGCTCCTTGATTATCATAATGGGACGGTTTTACATAGTACCACATCTGGTCCTAAATATAAAATATAGTTTGTAATGCAATTTGCACTTTAAACTATGTTTTATATTTAGGGAGGAATATAAAATTATATCATAAATATATAACGTTAGAAAACAAATAAGCAATTAAAAGGGATTGAAGAATCCGTTTAAAAGTCTCATCCGTTTATGAATTTAAAAACCACGAGTGTACAAGGCTAGCTTTCACAATGAAGACTAGCTATAAAGGCATTAAAAAAAGTGACTCAAAATCAGTTTATGATTTTAAATACCCAACATTCAAATCCCACAATTAAGGCTAAAACAATTGCATCTTCTCATGAGTTTTTAATTCAATACATTATCTTAATTTTCACAAAAGGCCTTCATATAAGGTGTTGGTTTGCTTTTAACTTGTGCATAGGGGTGGAGAGAAATCACCGATTTCACTTGTGTTTATCTTAGTGGCCCATTGTTGTGTGAGTTCATTCTTCTTTTTAACTCAAAATCACTCAATACTTGGACTCCCACAATCCCAAGCAAAGTGAAACTTGTTTCTTATGACACACCCACTCATTATTTCAAACGACAAATACTCACTATTGAACTTTTCAGATAGACGAGATCAAGTGAGAATGACCAATATGCATATAGGAAATAATCAATCAGTATTAGCACACAGGAAAAAAAAAAACAAGTTGACAACTTACATTTGCACTAGAAGCTAAGCCAATTCAACCTACAATCCTAATGGATTCCTTTAGGTGGAAGTAAGATTTGAACTATGCAGACTTCAATACTAAACCTCTGATATCAAGCCTTAGGAAGAATGGTTGAGGAAAGAAATGTCAACCATCATATTAAGAACTTAAACTAGTAGAAAAGAACTTGATTCACATAAGTACCTTTTAATACCAAAACCTAAGAATGAAGCATCAACCATCATACCAAAAACTTAAGTGAATCTTCTTCCTTTTTTACCTGAAAAATCAAGTCATAGTGTGGGTTTACAAACAATTTTGAGATGGTGAGAAAATTCACCCTTTTGCCCTTCTCTTGCAAAAACGCAAATTTTGCGTTCCAAGGAAAAACAAATGAATTTCGCAACTCCATTAAGCGTCATGGATTCCTCGTGAAAACCTGAGACATTATGCGTATTTCCACAAACTTCGGATGGGTCATTCCAATGCAGTTAGAGATATTCATTTTAGCAAGGATGGTACTAAGTTTTTGAGTGTTGGTTACTTGGTTATGATTAAAATATTAAGTATTGGGATACATAGACCAGTCAAGTGATATCAACTTTCTCAACTGGGAATATTTCTATAATAATTTTCATATATTTAGGACTCAACCTTTTTGAAGTTTTATGTATTGATTGTCAATATTTATAAATAAATAAAAAAATTAACCAACAAAGGTTGGACTAGTTGGAAAAAGTGTATGAAGATGAGTTGGAAAGAGTTGCTCATAACTCAAAATTAGCAAACTCATTTAGAATTCAAATTTCAATATTTATAAATAAATAAAAAAAGAACGATGTTGCTAAGGAGTTGGCTCATAACTCATAAGGTCAGTTCAAATTTCACTATATGTAAGGATTTTGTTAGAATTCACGACCTTGGTGAGCATATGCAACTCACCTAAACTTTTTTAAATAAAAAAAGGAAAAAAAAATAAATAACAATGACTTCCTAAAAAAATATCCTAATAAATAACAATGACTTCCTAAAAAAATATCCTAAATAAAATAACAATATCTTTTTTTTTTTTTTAATGAAAAGCAACAATATCTAAAATAATATTAATAAACATTTATTCTTAATGAATAAATTATAAAATATCCTAAATAAAATTATAATATCTAAAATAATTAAATCAAAATACTTAAGATATAATCCATATGATAAAATATTTAAGATTTTTTTTTTTTTTTGCCAAAAAATATCTTAATTATAATCTTAAGATATAATTCTAAGATATAATTAATATCCATATCTAATTCTAAGAGAACATAAATACTAAAAGATAAAACAAAACATAATAAGTACCCAAAATGGTTGAAGTATTATTTAATAGGGAAAAAGTATTTCTCGGTCCCTTTGAAGATAAGTTATCTCTAGTAATCCCTAAAATTATATCGTTTTGGATTAATTAAGGGTATGTTATAATTTTAGGTGAATTAATGAATGGTGCAAATTACAGAAATACCCTCATTAATCCAAATCGATGTAGTTTTAGGGATAACTTATCTTGAAGAAGAAATACTTTATCCTATTTAATAATGGGAAACTGACATTAAAGTCCTAATTAAGAAAAATAATATCAGAAAAGCCCTAAAATTTGTTAATGGTAACCCCTCCACTTGTCAATAATTCATTTTTCACTTGTTATCAACAAACTATGAGATTTTATTGATATTATTTCTCTTAATTAGGATATTTGATCTCATTTTTCCTTTTAACAATCCCTCCTACCAGTCTATACATAACTTGCAATTGAAGTTGATACTTGTGACTGTATTCGTTCCTCCCATTCCTCCATCACCAACGCCTAAATCGATATTCTTTACAACTATTCAGATCAAAATGATGACGCCTCTATTGAGACCTTCGTCTTTGATGAGCACTATTATGCTGTGGACCCGTCAGCCTCTGCTGGATATAGTCATGTTGGGGACTTGGAATCACTGCACAAGAATGACGGGGTTTCGGCTTACTATACATTCCGCAGCATGAACATAAGAGAAGGAAGCTTGAAAAGAAAAAGAATCAGCGGACAATGAGGATGGAGATGGAGATTATGTTGACATGACTGAGGTTGATAACCCAGCCACTGATATGTGGTTACTGAATTAGGGGTGGTGGTGATGGTCATAGTAGTTGTAGTAATAGTGGTAGTAATGGTTGTAGAGTAGTGGTTATGGTAGCGGCAGTGGCGGGGTGGCGGCGGCGATGGTGAGAGTAGGACTAGCTGCAGCAGTCCAAACACGTAGTAAAACCTCAGTAGCAATCCAAATACCTTAGTCATGTGCTTGTTTGGTATGGCGTCCAAATGCCTTAGAAGCCCAGTGGCCAAGAGTAAAAGTCCAATGGAAGGAAATTAACTTCTTTTTGGTGTTTGGGGTAGCTTCATAAACCAACGGGCTCTTCTTTTTTAAAAAACAAAAAGACTTAAGAGAGAAGCCAAAATTTATAGCTTCTGGCGTCTATACTCGACCTAGATGATTAGGTGACTCACACAAATAAAATCAGGTCACAACAATACAGTACTTCAAGGAAAGATATTGCCAAGGCCAAACGACAATTTGAAATGTCAATGGGAACAAATAAAACAGTGGTCTCATCCTTGCCTAAACCAAACTATGTGGCAATATCTTTAATTAAGCATTTTAGTGTTTTTTAAATTTTTTAATAATAATTAACTTGTTTTATAAAATTTAAATTTTTATCTTCAATTACTACAATATATACAACTAATATGTGTTGTATGTGTGTGTAGTATTCAGTAAGATTCATGCATTTTTAAGTAATTTTCCATCGACTTTTTAAATAATAATTTAAATAAGAGCTCATTTGGAAAAAGAAAAAAAGAAAAAAAAAAAGCTACTTTTCTTACCGTCAATCTAAACACAAATTACATTTACAATTTGACTTTTATCCTATCTTACGTTTGCAAAAGTCATATTAAAAATAAATCATTTATACTACAACCTCCAAAGTCCAAACACGTCATCATCATCATCATCATTATTTTATAAGAGATTTAGTTCCAAAATTGATATATAAATAAAGCGTTAAGAAGTAATAAATCCATCTTGGAAATACGTTTAGGAGCAATATTACCCTGAAAGTTTTTCAAGTTCAATGTCGGGAGATCCCCTCTTTGTCTTTTTTCTAATTTTCTCTTATCAGCCCATCTAGGATGTTATTGAGAAAACAAGAAAAAAGTTAAAATAGTATTATATTGATTGAACGGATATGATTTAAAAATTATGATGAATGATAAGAGAAACCCAACCATTCAAGGTCACTTGAATGTTTTAAAACGTAACAATGTGCCAATGTTGTCCGATACCGTTAAAAAAATAATATTGACCATTAAAAAATTGAAATTGGCTGTTAATTTGTTAACAGAAAAGGGCAACATTACTATGTTTTAAAATTTTCGGATGACATTGAACCGAAAACTTTCAAGAGAATATTGTTCTTAAGCGTATACTTCCAAAATAAAATGTAAATAAATGAGACAATTTTTTTTTTTTTTTTTTTTTTAAAAAAAAATAAACACAACCTCCAAAGGCCAAACACTTTGCTCGTCTCCGCTGGTCACTAGCCTCCCTCTGCTTGCCCTCTCCCGCGTCGCCGTTCTTCTTCCGCAAGCTGCCGTCAAACCTCCACGTTCCACTCTTCCACTGTGCTGCCCTGCCATTCTCGTATTTCACCCATAATGTCGACACAACGCCGCCGCCGCCGCACACTATCTTCTCTCTCGTCTCGCCGTGGCGGCACTGACCTTCATGCACTCAGCTTCAACTGCGCTGACTCAATTTTTTTCCTGATAAGGGTTAACTGAAATGGAGCAAAGGTTGGCTAATGCTTTGCATTTGACAATAAATGAAAAGAAGTTTATTGAAACAGCTTTGCTTTCGGAGCTTCGAGTCGATGGTCGCCGTCCATTCGACTACCGTAAGCTCACTATCAAGTTTGGCAGGCAATTAAATTTCTTCCTCTTGCACACTCTACTCTGTTTAAAGCTGTTCATATTTTTTCGTTTTTTCATGCTTCTGAATGTTTTTATGGGGTTTTCCAGGGAGGATGGTTCCTCTGAGGTGCAGCTAGGGCAGACACATGTGATGGCTTTTGTAACAGCTCAGCTAGTTCAACCTTACAGAGACAGGCCTAATGAAGGCTCACTATCAATCTTCACAGAATTCTCTCCCATGGCTGATCCTTCGTATGAGCCTGGTCGTCCTGGAGAATTTGCTGTTGAGTTAGGGCGAATTATAGACCGTGGTTTAAGGTGATTTTTGTTTTCTTAGCTGTTCTCCTTTTGTTGTTTAATATATCTAGTGTAGTATTGTTTAGAAATTGTGTAACGAGGAATTGATTTGCTTCATATTGTAGTCTTGTAAAGGAATAAGATGGTGTTTCGTTCTATTTTTACTGATTTGTTAACTTTTGTGTAGAAATAAACTCATCTTCTGTTTAAATTATAGATAACTGTCTGTTCTTCTTATTGTTTACATAAATTTGTCTGAAGATTCAAAGTGGATCTGCAGGGAAAGCAGAGCTGTAGACACTGAATCACTGTGTGTTCTTTCTGGAAAGCTGGTTTGGGCAGTTCGAATTGATATCCATATACTAGACAATGGGGGGTGAGATGTAGTTTAATTTTCTTTGTGTGCTGTCCGCTTTGGTTCTCCCCTTTTTCTTATTTTACATGTTGGTAGTATAATTGAATCAGCTCAACTTGGTTTATTTCCAACTGTTTGAAGATGCTAATGCTAAATACGTACATTGTACAATTCTTTTGTTGGGAATAGAAACCTTGTTGATGCTGCCAACATTGCTGCTTTGGCTTCTCTCTTGACATTTCGGAGGCCTGAATGCTCATTAGGAGGAGAGGATGGTCAGCAAGTTGTTGTGCATCCACCTGAGGTTGGCTTTATTTTAAGAATGAACATTTACTACCTGGAACATTTAAAACCTTCCTTTTTTTTGTTTGTTATTTTAATGGGAAATACTGTTAAAAAATTCCCAGTTTGTGGGGCAGTTTCAACATGCAAGTGCATTATGATCTTGCAGCAATTCGTGACTCCAAGTATTGTTTAGTTAGGTTCTATTGTTATTTACACAAGTAAGCTGGGAACTCATTTCTTTTGCTGTTTGAAGTACTATTTGTATAAATCTTGGCAATGTTTTTTTTGGCTATTCTTTCTTATAATTTGTTACGTTTTCTCTTAAATGTTACATTTTCTGGCTATTCTTTCTTATATAATCCTGATTCACAGTAGAAACAAAAAGCTTAATGATGTAGGAGTTATGGCATAAAAAATGAGAGAGGAGAAATAACACAGAAGAGAAGAGATGGTGGTAGATACAGAAGAAAGGAGGGAGAACTAGTAGAGCTCTAGTAATGATAATACTTTATGCCTAACTAGTAAGCACCTTACATAGAGTCCAAAGGATACATTTCTTAAAAAAATGTAAAATAGTAGAGAAAATTGACAAAGTATTTCATTCCTTTATGTCCACTTAAAATTATGAATTCCTGGAAAATTAATAAAATAAAACAAAATAATCATGATCTTGTTTAAAAACTTCTGTACTTATCTATAATTCCGAACTTACCAATAATTAATTGCATACTTTTTTAATCTGTTTTTATCCTCCACTATTTAATGGAGTTGGATTCCAATAAAATATAGTATGTTTACGAAAGGAGGACAATGTTTCATGAATATTTACCTGTTATATCTACTTTTATGATCTTTAATATATTAATGAGCATTAATTGACAGGTTCGGGAGCCACTTCCTTTGATTGTACATCATCTTCCTATAGCTGTGACCTTTGGATTTTTCAGTAATGAGAATATTATGGTATAATATATATTTCCCCCCACTTATTTATGCATCTCTCAAGGCTAATTTAATATACAATATCCATCTAATTTCCAATGGTGCTTTCCAGGTGATAGATCCAATCCACCTTGAAGAGTCTGTGATGACTGGGCGAATGACTGCTACACTAAATGCTAATGGTGATGTTTGTGCTGTTCAAAAGGCTGGAGGAGAAGGAATTTCTCAGCGGTTGATTATGCATTGTTTGCAACTTGCACATGTGAAAGCTGGTGATATTACAACTAAGATAAAAAATGCTGTAAGTTTCCCATGCATTGTGCCTGAGTTTTTAGGACTTGAGTTAGTTTTGAAGTCATGACCATTGTTCTTTCAAGTCCTGAACCCCATTGGTGCCAAGTTTTAATGGAAGTCTCATGAAATTTTGCAATTTTAATCCGACATACATGGTTTTCAGTACAGCTTATGATCTTGAAGTTTATTCGCTTATTTGGAATAATAAATTTTATGTTTTGGAACGTTCATGCTAAATTTTTCAGGACTGATTGTTGGATGCGGGGTAGTGTTAGGTAAAATTACTTTTCAAGAGCCTAACTATTAGAAAAGGGATAAAAGATTTTGTGACTTGTTTGTGAGTACAGATTGCTAAAATTAATGCGCAGATTCAATTCTACATACCTTGAGAAGTAGATTGAGGCCTTTGTTACTTTTGCCCTTAGGAATGAACTCTGTCCACTAGCATCCTATACGCTAAGTCTTCTTGCCTAATGAAAATGTTTCCTGTGCAGCACTTGTATTTTTTTTGTCATATGACCTCTATAATGTAGATTTCTGCTCATTCGTTTTTGTTATAAATGAAACTGGTGTAGGTTGATTCATACAACACAGAAAGGACCCTTCGGAAGATTAAGCGTCACTCTACTGATGCCTTAAATGTAATAAGTGGTTCTGCTGTGAAGTTAGAGGAAAAAGAAAGTCAGTCAGCCGGTAAGAAGAGTGGTGGTTGTTTAGACCAATTGAAGCCAAATGATGAGGGCAGTTTCATGGAATGTGATGCCACATCATCAAAAGTACAAAGTAGCAACAAGGATAAAGTCTCACAAAATTTCATTGGGGGTCCCTCAAGCTGGTACGATATCATCCTGTTCAAAAACTAATGAATTCCTTTCTTATTGGTTTTAAATAATAATCAATTGTCAGCAAATTCATTTCAAGTGTTGTCCATTTAATGCTAAACTTGTCCTTTCAGACATGCAGAGATAGTTCATAAAGTTTTTCAGCCAAAAAAAAGGTTAAAAAAGTTGCAGTTTTTCCCGCTAAATTTAAAAATGTAAGAAGAAAAACAGCTTATAACATCATTTTCAGGAATACTGGTTATCCAATTTATACAAAGACTAAGTATGATTGTAATAGTAGGGAAAAAAAAAATAAAGTAGTGGAACAGTTTGATGGAAGTAACTTTAGTATATGCTTAGAAGCCTCTGCATCACGATACTTGGAGGTCATGTCATCAAGTCCACATTAGGCGCACATATCTTATGTGCCCCTTATATTCTCATTCCTCTATTAGAGGGATGAGCATTTTTTTTTTAATTTATATATTTTATTTATTTAAATTTAAATTATATGATGCTTTCTGAAATGTTTTTTGCACTGGTGTTAATTAGTTTCCATGATACTGGTGTTATAGACAAATATTTCTAAATGTAGGACTGGAAACTAATTAATTTGAGATACTAAGTGTAAAAAACATTTCAGAAAGTAGCATATAATTTAAATCTAAATAAATAAAATATATAAAAAAATATGTTCATCCCTCTAATAGTGGGATGAGCACATAAGGGGCACATAAGATATGTGCACCTAATGTGAACTCCATGTCATCCTGGGTTCTGTCTTTATCAAGAACAAAGTTTTGTTGGATTTAATAAAACTTGTTCTTTCTATAACCAAATTTCCCTCTTTGTCCAGGGATCCTTACTCCGAGGGAGTCAATTTTGATGATCTTAGAGCTTCTCTGGCATCCCGTGGTAGTAACTTCTCTATATGCTTTTAACTTAAGATTGTACTTCACTTTTTCTATCATCCATTGTGATTTTGGATGTGCTATGATACCATTGGAGCTCTTTAGTAGTGCATATTGATTCACTGACACTCACTTACTTGGGGGTTATTAGATTGCAAGTGTAGAAAGCGACATTGAATGCTCATTATTTTTAAAAAATGTATTTGATCGAAGGTTACATATGTATGTTTCATAAAATAGTATTACTTGATCTTCTAATTATCAGGCAACATTGTCTGTTTAGTGTTGGCAACAAACAAATAAATAAATGTCTGTTTGGCCTTTTTGGTGTTAGGAGTGGAATGGTTTTTCAAGAATGGTTTGTTAAAGAATGCTCTTTGATTTTTATTTAGGGGTCAAATCTTTTTTTATTATACAAATCTAGGGATAAATATTGATGTAACCAATAAAAAGTCATAATACTCTCATTGAAGCACTAATCTAGGAACCAATGACAAAGACCCGTGTTGACAGACTGAATGGACACCCCTTGAAGTATAAGAAGCAATAATTCCTCCTGCTGATGGGTTGCATCATAGTGACATAGTTAGTGTCTAGGCAAGCACCTGTTATTCAATAAACTATTTTTTAAAATTGGTTCTCTTCAAGACAGTTTTAATATCATCAGCTTATGCAGTGAAGGAAACAGAAACAAATCAACAATTATGCATAGCATATGCTTGTAAAAGTAATCATGATATAAATGCCTAATCTTGCTAGGTCTTTTCTAAAATGAGCAGGACAGTCAACTGCTAGTAAACAAGAGGATTCGGGGAATGAAACAATGTCTACTGAAGCTAAGGTAGAGGAACATCCGCAAGATAGTAAATCAGATCCTTCAACAGTAAACACAACGTTAACTGCCACGCAAAAGATTGAAGGCATGACTCTGAAAGATGCAGTGAAGCCCAAGAGCAAGAGAAGAAAGAAGAAAGCTGCCTCTAACCATGAAAGTTAGATGAGCTGTTGTCAGTTTACGTACTACCCCTTACCATGTATGTTGTCTAAATTGTTTGCTCATTCTCGAATTCTTTTTTGGAAGAAAACCCTAAAAGGCTACATAAAAAATTAATGGATAATGAAGACTACTTGATTTTTTCCCGTGATCAAAGTAATGCTTCATACTGAAAGATGTCATCGTTTGTTCAATAGTTTTCATTTTGTTTCTTGGTGCCCAAAGGTCCATCCTTCTGTTTTCTCGTTTCTTAAGGTCACCCCCTTTGCTGCTGGCATCTCATTTACATTTTTTTTTCCCATAGGAACATCTAGTTTTTGAGCAATCAGTTTTTGTTTTCACTTATTTAATGCATTGCCTGGTACCTTTTTTGTATTTTTGATAATTGACAACGTGCATTAAAATCCATGATTGAAATGGGAAATGGGAAATGGGAGAATGAGGCGTAGTGTTCTTTGGCTCTGTGATATGTTAACATTTACCTTGAGTAATTATTTCTATCATGCAATTTTCTCTGTACTGGGACAAATTTTTAAAACATATGTGGAAAACAAAACATAAAGCGTGTGGTATATTTTATCTCTTGGCATCATTTTATCAACAAAATTCAGTTTATGGATTTGCTCAGACATCATAGGACTCAAGGAGATTTGATGATTAGGAGCCAGGCAGCCAGCGAAGCTGACAAGTTCCCTGCTACAGGGTGGATCAATTGTTGCTCCATCATCAAAGTTCCAGTAAGGATTTCTCAGTTTCTTGTTTCTCAGTTTATATATTTAGCATTTTATTTTGACTTGGGTAATATATTTAGCATTTTATTTTGACTTGGGTACGCAGATAGGTTGTGTTTTTATCCCCCACTAAATTGTAACAACGTATTTTTTGATGCCAGAGTGAAAAAAGAGAAGAAATTCTTTGTTTGTCAGTGTTGAATAGTTGGCTTTTGGGGATTCCTCTCTGAAGTAAGAATTGTGTCAAATTTGTTGGTATATTTGCCGTGTTATTTCCTTGGAATATGAATCAAAACATGAACTACTTATGAAGTAAAAATTGTGATCTGGAAAATGTCACATAAGCACTTCTCAGATCAATGATTATAATTGTGTGATGCATTATTGGCCTACCAAAAAACCTCATGAAGCACTCTGGTATGGAAATTATATGTTAATTTACGTGTATTTTATTCTGTGTTGTAAAGTTTGAATATGTTATCTTTTTTTAGTCGTTTTTTTCCCCTGGGCATTTCTCATATCGTCAAACATAAATATTTTTTGGAACACGCCCTTTCTTTTTGTTGTTAATAATGTTCGCAATCCAGTTAGTTAAATAATCTTTTTAGGCTTGATATTGATTTTTTCACTTTTATTTTTGATCCCCCACTATCGTATAAGGGGTTGATTGATTTGGACTACTCTGTTTGTTCCTCTTATAAATTTTGGTTTTACCATAGCCTTTTTTGGGGGGACATTTTACCATAGCCTTTCATATACTTCCTTTGGTCCTAATTATAAGACATATTTACCTAACTTTTGGAGAGATTAAAGATGGTGGTTAAATTAGTTGATTATATTTATTTTCCCAAAATGCCCTTATTTACAATTTAATATGGCAACCAGTTATTACTCTGATTCTCTCTTCTGCAATCCTGTTCACCAGAGTTTTGTTTCATCTTTTCCCAAGCTTAGATTGTCCCGTTACCTTGGCGCTATTGCTCTTGATGGGTTTAGGGTTTAGGGGATTATTCAAGTCTTTACAATATGACCCCAAAAAAAAAACCCCCAAAATTCAAGCTTACCATGTTGGATGATTCAAAGATGGGTTTGATCGCAGGGCCTAAATATTCATGTTCCACGTCAATGTGATTTTAAATTTAAATTAGCCAATGAAGATTGACAATAGTTTAAGACGCTTTCATCCCAAAAAGGAGGAAATTCAATACCCGTAAGGGCCTGGTCGATATAAGGGCCTCATGGTGTCGA
Source organism: Acacia acuminata (assembly GCA_019022655.1). Classification (NCBI taxonomy): domain Eukaryota; kingdom Viridiplantae; phylum Streptophyta; class Magnoliopsida; order Fabales; family Fabaceae; genus Acacia; species Acacia acuminata. The sequence continues at coordinate 3,066,399 of JAFJYI010000053.1, read as the reverse complement.
TCCAAAAAGAAAAAAAAATTAAATTAGCTTTGAATCTTAACCAAAATGCGAAAGAGAATAAGCTCCTCCCAATAAGAGAGACTCTTAATTCTGAAATGGAGCTTGGAGGCATGTCCCAGACAAGATGTTTTTTATAAATAGAATCAAGGTCCCCCATACAAGTGGTGAGGTACCCATCATATGTGTACCCCCACCTAAACTTTTTAGTATAAAAAAGAAAAAGAAAAATTAAATTAGCTTTGATAATCTTAACCAAAATGCGGGAGAGAATAAGCGTGTTATTACTCCTACTAATAAGAGACAAATAACTAATTCTCACTAATTCTGAAATGTAGTTAAAGATAAGTGAATTAAAACATGTGTTTAATTAAGATATAATTTTTTTTCCAAGACATACTACCATTGAGTAATTACTTGGTGATTTTTAATAATTGAGTTCATTGTTAAAATCTTCCAGACACGATGTTTTTTATAAATAGAATCAAGGTAACTCAATTTTCCCATACAAGTATTGGAGCAAGTTCTTGTGGGAAATAGTAAAGCAGTAGACCATCATATGTGGATGACCAAAAGAGGAAGATACTATTTTCCTTTTTCTCCATGTTTAGAATTCATTGTCTTATTGGCCAAAGCAAAATCTAGGTGCATGTGGAAAAATTGTATTAAAAAAAATTACAAATGGTTAGAAAATCTCATTAGCAGTATATACACCTTATTTTAAACATTTGAATAAATATCAATTATTTATTATTTAAATATTTGTCCCCACAATCATCTTTCTTCTGTCAGTGACAAGTTTCTAGATTTTTCAGTGCTCTTTCCATTTTCAACTAAACGTCAACAGGCAGAAAAATACATAACTTAATTAGCATCTACAACAAAATATTTGTCATTATAATTCTGAATTTGTTCAATCATCAAATCAATGGGATAAAGAGCCTATTTGGCATAGCTGCAGGACCATAAAAAAGCCTAGTGGCAGTGAAAAAAGCCTAATGGAAAAAATTTCTGTTTGGCATGACTTCAAGTAGTGGTGGACTTTTGTCAAAAAAAGTGGCTTCTTGGGTGAAGCAACTTTTTAGAGCTTTTCCATACCCATCACAGTAGCTTTTTAACTTTAACCAAAACGGACCGTTGCTCCCACACATAGCTACAGTGTCACGAATGCTTATTAGGGGTGTGCATGGGCAGGGCTGGACGGGGCGAGACCCTTGCCCGATGCCTTGCCCAATACATCATTGGACAGTAAAATTCGGCCCAGTGCTCGGTCTTGGCCGATAGAAGCCTTAAAATTTTTGGGCAGGGCAATAATGGGCTAGGCAGGGCGGCACTTCCTGCCCAAGTGACGATACCTTGTAACCTTGCCACACCCTATGTGAAAAAAATAGCTTTAGTCATACCTAATAAACAACATTGCAAACTTCAAATGAAATCCATAATTCTACACTTCGGAATATTCAAACATAAGTCTACAACTTAAGTCTTGAAATTAAAAAACACCATCATATATCTTAACAAAATAACAAATAGTCAAATATCCATAACTGAAATATTAAATAACATCCATAATTCATTAAATACAAGGCATCAAAAAATTGGAATTAAAGTCTTGTAGACATTCATCCATCACTAGCCAACCGACAACCGTAACTATTACATTCCCCCTCTCCATGTGCGGATCTAGGAAAAAATAATTTACCATCTCGAGTCCGGTGGGAAAAGGGAAGAGTTGAAGAAATGAGGATATATATATATTTTTTATATTATAAGTTATATAATTTTGCAAAAAATATATAATACTATTTTATAAAAAAAATATAAACTATAAAATACTTTTTTTATTCTATTAAAAAAATAAAAAATATTATATACACTATTGGGCGCGCCAAATGGGCGGGCAAAGATATACCCGCCGGTGCAAGGCCAAATTTCGCAAAAATGCCCCCGCCCGTTGTGCCCAATTTTTTCTGGGCTTCTTTTCTTAGGGTTGGGCAGGGCAATTTTTCATTGGGCGCGGGCGGGCGAATAGGGCTGATGGGCATCATGCACACCCCTAATGCTTATGAAACAAATAGGATTACTATAAAATATGAATTAAAATGTTTCTGATTTCTTTTTACAAAACCCGTACCTTTAAAAATAAATAGTGAAAAAACAAATACGTGGCATCTTTTGCCCAATATGTAGAATAATGAAGATGAATAAAATTAAAAGCTAAACCATTTTTTCAGTGTTCTGTTCTGGGAACAGGACTAATTGGACTTGACTAAGAGCCAAGCCTAGGCCTACGTACCCTGTAAAAGGATCAAATTCCACGTAGTTCGAGACACACACAGGCGTTTAGTCAAAGGGGGTGGGGTGTGTGCTCTGTGTGACTGAATGTAAATAGTCTAGGGTTAGAGCGTAGAACCTGTAATATCTGATCTCTGTACCTTAAGGCTTGACCTCTGTATTTATAGAGTGTACCTTAGGTTGATATGGCTTGGGCCTTATGATTTGAGGCCCCGATATCGTAGCTACCTGATACAGATTTAGATATACCTGGATCGTAGATAAGATTGGATCCTCCTTTATTATAGGCAGATCCTGATATGCAATATATTCCCTGTTGGGCCTTATATTATGCATAGGCTTTATCCAGGTCCGTAACATTTAGTATTGAATTTTAATTAATAATTTGCATGAAATATATCTCATTATTTTGAGTGTGCCTTATTACATATTTTAGCTAAACCATCTTTTGCCTTACTATTTTTTTTTAAATAGCAAATTTACATTTAAATTTAATTTTTTATCCTAAGTTATCACATAGTATGCAACACACACACACACACACACTCTCTCTCTCTCTCTCTCTCTCTCTCTCTCTCTCACACATATATATATATTATTCAATAAGATTTTTGTCATTTTTCATATCAACCGATTTTTCAAACACTATGCCAAATAAAAGCTTTTGGAAAAAAAAAAAAAAAAAAAACCACTTCTACTACCGCTATCCCAAATACAAATCACATCTACAATCCGACTTTTCGGGGAAAAAAACCATCGAAAAAAAAGCCACTTTTGCCACCGCTATCCCATATGGGCACTTAGAGCTTGTTTGGGATGACTGCAAAAAAAAAAAAAAAAAAAAAAAAAAAGTCCAGTGGCAATGAAAAAAGCCCAATGAGAAAGAAAAGATGAAAGTGTGCTTGGGATGGCTTCAACTTGTGATGGACTTTTGAGAGAAAAATGGCTTCTTAGGTGAAGCTACTTTTTGGAGCTTCTCCCCCATTACAATGGCTTTTGTGAAAAGTGGAGAGGGAAATTCAAGAATTATCCCTCCTACAAAAATAATCAAACTAGTGAGAGTTCTACTGTTAACAAAGCTAAAAGGCAGTGTCAAAGGAGAAAAACCAAAAAGACTGAGTTCAACATCTTGCACATTGAATCCCACGACACCAGAGAACTATGCTTCTATTTTAGACATAATATCCACATCCTTACAGGTGAATTTCCCCCATCCACCTGAAAGTATATTTCTGACACCCTCACTTCAATTACATTAATTTCAGTCTTTATTTCACATTTCCTATAATTTAACAATGTCAAATAAATTTTATCATTTATCAGGGAAATATTATTTTGGTTGATGCTGGCTTTCTAACACCAGTTGGATATATTAGTCCGTATAGACGTGAGCGTTATCACCTTCCAAAATTTAGGCGGCAATCGGGATTTCGAAATCCCGACGAGTACTTTAATTTTTATCATTCAAGTTTGAGGTGCACGATAGAAAGGATGTTTGAAGTCTAGAAGAATAGGTTTCACATCTTGTAAATTATCACATAATATACAATGTGTGTGTGTGTGTTTGTCGTCTTCAACCAGATTCATGCCTTTCAAACGCTATGCCAAACAAGTGCCTATCAGGAAAAAAGTTATTTTAGTCACCGCTATCCCAAACACAAATCACATATACAATTTCACTTTTAGGGCCTGTTTGGCATAGTTGCAGGAACAAAAAAAAAGTCCAGTGGCAGTTGAAAAAACCTTGTGGAAAAGAAAAAATGAAAATTGTGTGTTTTGTATGGTTTCGAGATATGATGGATTTTTGTGAAAGAAGTGGCTTATTGGTTGGAGCTAATTGTTGGAGCTTTTAAATCCATCATAGTGACTTTTGCTTTTTGGATGAATTGAAATATGAAGATGCACCAGCAGCAATAATCATGGAAAGGATCACCCTCTTATTTTCTTCACTTTCACTATTATTGTTGTACCTTCGTTTCACTTTCATTCTAGTAAGTAGTTGTCTTTCTATACAATTTTTTTTTCCAAGTTGGTATTGTTTATTTCATTTTGGCTTGATGGTTAGTTTTTTTAATAATTTATTTTGGGTAGCTTGTAGTTGGTATTGTTTATTCCTAATTATTTCTTTTTTAATAATTTTTTATCCTAAAGTATCTCATAATATACAACATATATATGTGTGTAGTATTCAATAAGATTTATGCATTTTTCAATCATTTTATATCTCAATTGACTTTACAAACGCTATGCCAAACAATAAAAAAAGTTATTTCTATCACTGCTATTTCAAATACAAATCACATCAACAATATAACTTTTAGAAAAAATCCCATATGAAAAAGTCCAGCAAGGCAAAAAAAAAAAAAAATCACTTCTACCACCTTCTTTTTATGCACTACAATCATACTTTGTTTTTGAATAAACTGGATACTATATTTCTGAAGCTGATGCTATAAGTTGGTTTTTTTCTTACACTTGTAAATTTAGTGGGGAAAACTGCAACTTTAAGAACTTTTTATTGCCGGAACAACTTTATGAACTATTAAATATGTAAATTTTGTCAACTTCGCTCTGCATGTATGAAAAGGCAAGTTTAGTATTAAAATGGACAACACTTGAAATGAATTTGCTGACAGTTAATTATTATTTAAAGCCAATAAGTAGCCCATTAGTTTTCGAACAAGATGATATCATACCAGCTTGAGGGACCCCCAATGAAATTTTTTGGAAGAGGATTCTCTCCTAATCATTTTTCTCATTAGCACTATCTGGGCCATTGATTGAGAAGATGAGAGAAAGGGTAAAAATGGTATTGTGATTGATTGGATGGATATGATTTAGAGATGATGACGGATAATGAGAAAGAAATTATGAGAGAAACCCAACCCTGAAATTTTGGGAGACTTTACCTGTGTTTCTACTTTGTACTTTTGATGATGTGGCATCACATTCCCTGATATTTCCCTCATCCTTTGGCTTCTGTTGGTCTAAACAACCACCATCCTTATATCCAAAAAAAAAAAAAAAAAAACCATCCTTCTTACCATCCGACTGACTTGGGTTTGTTTGGGTTAGCGGTGACTTATTTTCTATCTGATTTTTGCGTAAGCCCGATAGGAAAAAAGTCAAATTCTAAATATGATTTGTATTCGATTGATGTTGGCAGAAGTGACTTTTTTTCCAAACGGAGACGTGTTTGGGTTAGCGGTTGAAAAATGAGTTGAGATGGAAAATAACTAAAAAGAGCATGAATCTTATTGAATACTAAAATATTTAATTCTAATAAATATGAAATAATTAATATATTGTAAATGTAGGCATAATATATATATATTACCAAAAGAAAAAAAAATTAAATTTTTAACTATATAATATCCTATATACATTGAAATTAAAAATCATTTTTTTATTATTTTAGAAATTAAATACTTTTTGGGTGAGATAGGACAATTTTAGGGATGTTTGTGGGACCCATGGAAATTTTTTTTTCCCAATGCCGGACGCTTGGTACAATGCCGTTGGATGTTGGCTGGACTCTTGGACTTCTAGCTTTTGTTAAAAAGTCACTTTTTAGTAGAAGTTAGATAAAAAAAGAAGCTAAACTCAAACAATAAAAAATGAGTGGGCTTCTGGACTGGACTTTTTTAAAAAAAAAAAAAAGTTACAGCTGGTTGAAACGCTTCTAAACGGGGACTCCAAACATGCCCTTGTTTTTCCTCTATCTTAACAGCAGAGCCACCTGCATTTAAGGCAACAGTATAGTGATGCATAATCTTCCAAAGGGTCCTTTCTGTGTTGCATGTATCAACCCACACCAATTTCATTTATAACAAAAACGAATAAGCAGAAATCTACATTACAAAGGTCATATGCTGCTGCGTAGGAAACATTATCATTGGGAATGGAGACTTAGCATAAGGATGCTAGTGGACAGAGTTCATTCCTAAGGGTGAAAGTAACAAAAGCCTCAGTGTACTTCTCAAGGTCATGCAGAACATTCCAAAACATAAAATATATCATTCCAAATAAGCAAATAAGCTTAAAGATCATAAGCTGTATTGAAGACCATGTATGTTAGATTAAAATTGCTAAAATTTCATTAGAATTTGATAACATTGGGGCTCAGCATGTAAAAGAACAATGGTTATAACTTCAAAACCAACTCAAGTCCTAAAAACTCATACAACGTACGTGGGAAACTTACCTCAGTTTATATCTTGGTTGTGATATCACCAGCTTTCACATGTGCAAGTTGCAAACGATGCATGATCACCTGCTGAAAGATTCCTTCCCCTTCAGCCTTTTGAACAGCACAAACATCACCATTAGCATTTAATGTTGCGGTCATCTGCCCAGTCATCAGAGACTCTTCATGGTGGGTTGGATCTATCACACCTAGAAAGCACCATTGGAAATTAGATAGATATTGTATATTAAATTAGCCTTGAGAGATGCATACATAAGAATGTGCATAAGTTCACAGGTTAATATAATCAAGTATGTCTATAAGTATTTCTATAATCAAGTAATATGATCCAAAACTATACATGGTTAATATAAATCAAATAAATGGGCACAAGTTCTCTAAATCACTACACCATGTATATATATATATATATATTATTATCGATCTTTACACATCTTTTATTTGTTGTAGAAGATGTCCTACTAAAAGGTTTTGGATCAAATTAATGTCTCCGGTTGTGTAGGGTTCCTCATTACTAAAAATCTGTGGCAAATTGAAGAATAAGTTAAAATAAATAAATCAATTTAATGAAATAACTAACAATTCACTTACAAGAACAAAAATGAAAATCATTTGAGAATGAAGAAATGATCACCTGTTCAAAATTTGAAGCAAGTCCACTAGCAATGATGTTATACATATTAAGTAAAACGTTTTCCTTAGTTGCCAATGGCACTATACATAAAAAGAAAATGATAAAAATGAATAAAGGCAAATATAAATTGATTGCCAATTAAAGAATTTAAATTTAAACAACTTACTTTCGGCTAGAACCATTACATGTTAGCAGTTTTACTTTTGCACTTTCAAACCATTAAATAATATGTCTTGAGTGCACTATCATTAAAATGAAAAGAAGACATTAAAACAATTTATTAAAGTAAAAAACTAATGATTTACAAACAACTTAACTTACATGTTGAAAATGGTTTTTATCTCTTTGTTTGGCTTGCGACCCAAGGAATCAAACCAAAAGATGGTATTGATGAAGGGGCAAGCAACACTAATACTCCAATGATAACTATAATAACATATATAGATTAAAATAAGGTTAGATAATATGATACTTCTTAAATTAACAAATTGAGTATGCCTTAAATAGATAAAATAAAGTTACTTGACTTTCAACAATTTGTGATAGATAACACAGCAACTGAGTCTCTCCGATTGTATAGCCCACATAGCCCATCCTCTCTTCTAACTTGTTATGATGCCTTGCCAGATGCACATAACATAAGAATCCATAGGAAGTGTTTCTCTCCATTTCGACACATTTTGTGGAAGCAGCTACCATAGAATTAAAATGAGAAATGACTTAGTGAATATAGAATCCTAAAAATCAATGCATTAATTAAAATAAAATAAAAATGAACTCATTTGATTGTAAAGGTAACCTATATGATGTTTATCTCCTCCAAAGATATAAACGCTCTAGTATCTTTATTATCAATTGTATAGGGATATGAGATCTTATTATCCACAATGCCACAAGTCAACCTTGTTAATTTTTGTGTGGATATTTTGGATTTGTACCAAAAAAGGTAAAACTTTGACGCTTGTTCTTGATCATAGTAACACATAAATTACAAATTATAGGCAAGATGTCAAAGAAAATTCAAGTAATTAATAGTAAGGTGTTCCTATCATTAGAGGTGTTGTCGCCATGTGAACAAGATGCTAAGGCCAAAGGATAAAAGATCCTATTGCCTGACCTAGTTTGGCAACCTTGTGATCGGGGAATGGGACATCTAAACCTTCCTCTCTCTCTCGAACACTTGTAATATTTACCATACGTTGATCGTCCCGAATTTGCTTATGATGGTGGGTGGTAACATGCATGTATACAACAACATTGACAACAACACACAGCAACGAGACATCCAATAAAAGAGAGCAAGGTTCTCCAACCTCTGGTAGAGGAGTAAGGTCACCATGTCCTAACTCTAGAGGATTGTAACTGCCTTTGGTGCTGTGGAAGGCTGAGGATTCCTGGGTAAGAGAAATGAAAGAAATAATTAGACTAATTTAAGGCAAAACTCAATGTTATCTTAATTGAAATTATTTACAAACATGATATCTATGTCCTCTTAACTTATCTCAACTTGAATGCTAAACATCACCATCGATCTCATCTTACCATGCAGCTCTTCTTGAAGTGATCGGTGCATTTGCACCTCGAGCTCTTCTTAGACTTTGTCTCGAATTGATTGTCGAACTTCCTCTCAAACCTTAGCCACAAGCTCTTTACTTGGTTTGCTTTGTCCGAGAATGTGAAGAAGTTCGTCCAAAATATCTTGTGAGACGACTCCCCTTAGCTCCCTTCTAACACGACCAAGGTGATCTAGCTTCCCAAGCATTGTTGCTAGATGTCCATCCTTTTACTTTAAGTAAATGAACCTTGTTGACTCTGCTCTTTAAGGTCATCCTATAGCATAGAGTTGATAAATATAAATTAATTACATAATCTTTAATGAAACTAAAACATACTTAAATAAACTTTATATTAACTACTTACAATCTTTCCAACAACCTGTTCAATGACTGGATTTATGTATTTTTCTCCCTTCATCCTCCCAACCTTCCATTTTATGTGATGTGGCGAAAAAGGTAGGGCTTGCACAACAATGCTAGGATCTGATTTCATTGCTTCCTTCATTTTTTGCAATTCGAATCGCATGATCTTCTTTTAAAGCTTCTAATAACCCCACGAGACATGCAATGCATATATTTATTTTTAGCTCGCCTCTCTTTATTTGCTTTACTTAATTCCTAAGAATGGAGAATAAAGAAAACTGAGTTAGCGAGGTCAAATAAATTCAAATAAAATGTTTCATACTTCGATGTAGAAATTTAGGATCTTACCATGATGTGACAAACAATCTCCAGTCTTCTAGAGGAAGATAAGGATAATCTTGACAAGGTTCTTATCTCTCTTTGACCCTCAAATGTACTAGGTTGTGAGCTTGAACCTGAAGTCTTTCCATCATTCATGAACTACCCCCATGAAATGCTTCTACATTGACCTGGTGCTTGGGACATCATAAGTTTGCTACAAAGAAAAACATAACATAGTTATATATGAATTAATAGAAATAAAGATAGAAATGAAGATATAAAGTTATATACCAAAAGTTGTTCCTAGATTATAGCCTTCGTGTCTATTAGAACTTCCTTCCAATTAGGACATAGAATGACAACTTTGCTTCGGCTCAAATAGTCAATATAGCTTATGAACATATCTTCCTCTGTGCCAATTGCATTCAAATTAGCATCAAAATCCATGTGCACCTTCTCCCTTTGTTCCTCATGACGTGTAACCAACGATCGCAACTTTGTGCTTTCTCTAGCCTTCTTCCTAACAGGGTGAGCCACTGCATTCCCCTCATCCGAGGTAGCCATGTTCTGCTAAGAAATCAAGGTGAGATAGGATAAGTAAATTGAAATTAAATGAATAAAATAAACAAACTAAAATGTAAGAAAATCACACTGTCCTATTTTATTCCTTAAAATCTTAGAAAATCACATAGGCCTATTTTATTCCTTTAAATCTTACTTTATATGTTTTCTCATATTCCTTCACAATGATCGTTTCTAGCTGCATATTCTTCATCATCTATGAATTCTACTTCACTTGGTATATGTGGATTTGTAGTGAAAGGTGTTATGTTGTCAAGATTCAAAATTGGATCATCATCCTTCTATTTTTTACTTTGGAGTACAATGAACAATTTTTTATTTTTAGGATTTGTGACATCAAACACTTGTTTCGCCTAACTTGCTATAATAAAGAGCTCATCTTTATAACCAACTCTATGAAGATCACCTAAGGTAAATCCAAATTGATGTATTTCAACAGCATTATTGTTAACCCACTGACATTTGAATATAGGAACTCTCAACTTGGTGTAGCTTATATCCAATAGGTCTTCGATAACTCCATAATAGGCCATGGATGGCAATATGGGGTTTTTATATTTTGAACTAGAAAAGTGCTTTGATTCAGCTACTACCATCACCCCACTATTTTGTATAGTACTTTTATCATCTTGGGCTTTTGTGTAGAAAGAATACCCATTTATTTCATAACTGCTCCAAGTGAAGACTTCAAAAGAAGGTCCCTAAGACATACTGGGTCTTGTGAGAAACATTTTCCTTGAGCTACTCTATGAATGTCTTGTTTTGCTCATTAGCTATCTGGATGTAATTTTTTCTTAGATAGATCTGCTTTAAACTCTTTTTGTGTTCACTAAGTATGACTAAACTTCTTCCATATTATTCAAAATATACAAGTGTGCTGCAATACCTCTTCACGAGGCATACTCTTAACTTTGAGCCCTCATGTTCCCTGACTTATGCCCTTTTCATTACAAGATTGAGCCTTCGACCTTGATAGATATTCTTTACAATAGTCTATCTCAACAATTGAGGCTTCAGGTCGATAATGATTTTTAGAATATCCTTTTAAGATCTTCATATATCTCTCAAAAGGGTACATCTACCTTAGATAAATTGGGCCACATAGTCTTATCTCCCTTACCAAATGAACTATTAATTGCACCATTATATCAAAAAATGCAAGAGAAAATGTATCTCTAGTTGGGATAGAATAATATAACCCTTCTTTTTCAATTTGTCCAACCTTTTAATCTCAATAACTTTGCTACAAATAGTATCAAAGAAAAGACACAACCTTGTTATCGTGCTTCGCACTTCATCTTTCGTATTGCCTCTAATAGCTACTAGTAATAGTTGTTGCATCAATACATGGCAATTATCGGACTTCATTCCTACTAATTTCAAATCTTCTATTGAGACAAACCTTTTCACATTAGAAGAATGCCCCTGTGGCACCTTAATACCATGCAAACACCCACACAAACTTTTTTCTCGTCTTTTGACAATGTATACGCTGCTGGCCTTATATACACTTTCTTACCATCATCTCTTAGTTGTGGATGTAGCTGTTCTCTTATTCCTATTTCAATTAAGTCTAGTCTCACACTAATTACATCTTAAGTTTTCCCTGATATGTGCAAAAGTGTACCACATATACAGTTTTCTCCACATGCATCATATCAAGACTACGTCTCACAGCAAGACTATGTCAATATGGAAGATCAAAGAAAATTGACCTCTTTTTCCATATGTTATTCTCACATGTAGTCCTTTGATTCTTACTAAATGTGACATTGATTCTTTCCTTCCAACTATAAACCCCCTTTCCAGTTAATGACTTTGGAGCCATTCCATTCTTCGGCAAGCCGTTAAAACTCTTTTTTAGCCTACGTTACGGGTGGAACCAAGGAAAATCGCCTATAAACAAGGTAGACAGTTTTTCTTCTATGCTTAAGTTGATTGAAGTGTGTTCCTACTTCACACATTAGACATGTTTTATGCCCCTTCACACTATACCCTAACAAGTTTTCATATGCTGTAAATTTGTTTATAATGGTGAAAATCATTGCATGTATCTTAAAGAACTTCTTCTTATATGCATCAAACAAATCTGCACCATCCTCCCACAACTTCTTTAAGTCCCCATCAAAGGTGCCAAGTAGACATCGGTATCGTTCCCTAGATGTTTTGGTCCCGAAAGAATCATATACTTGTGTTTCATACACAACTAGAGAGGTAAGTTGTAAATCACCAGGAGAACTGACAATGCACTATGTGTACTGCTAAGAGTACCATAAGAATTCATTCCATGTGTGCAAAGCCCAAGCCGAAGGTTTCTTGGCTCGTTGCCAAATCTGGGAAACATTTAATCTATTTTGCTTCCATTGAAGAGAGACATTTGAATACCGAAGGTATTTTCCATCACATATTTTCTCATTAGAATGTCAATTTAATTTCTTTGCTTCTTTTGCATTTGCATACATTCGCTTAAACCGCAGTATAATTGGAAGATACCACAAAACCTTTATGTTGCCTTTTAGTTATCTCATTACCATAACCACCATCTTTATTCACTTTGTATCGTGAAGTTTTACATTTCAGACACTCACTTAATCTTTTATACTCCTTTTTGTACAATATGCAGTCATTAGGGGGCAAGCATATATCTTTTTATACTCCATACCCATCATAAACGAGATTTTTTTGGCCTTATACATATGATTTGGAAGTACATTATCCTATGGAACCATATCACACAACAATTCAAATAACAATGTGAAACTACTATCAGTCCACCCACAAGTTGCCTTTAAGTTGACCAAATACAAAATACCTGACAAGCGTGTATAGTTATACACCCAGGGTACAAAGATGTCTTTGCATTACTCAGCATATTGTCATATACACGCGATTGTGCAAAAGATTCTACCTCAACATCATGAATCATTTTCTCCACTCTATCATCATGTACGACATCTAAAACTTTATTCTCGTGGGATGCACAAGCAGTTACTTCCTCACCTTGCTATATCCACCTTGTGCACAAGATTTATTCCATTACAGAGTAAGTGATATCTTATATCATCTATATCCCGTCGAATCTCATCTAAGCACATGACACAAAGAAAAAAAATACTTCTTATTTTCACTAGGCGCATTCCTTCCAATAAATTCAATAAACTGTTCCACCCCACTCTCACATTCTTCACTAGTTCTCAATATATTCATCCAAATGTAATATATTTTATTACCACCTAATCCAAATTCAACAATACACTCAAGCTTAGAACAATTGTTATTATGACAAGTGAATATGGGTGAAGGAAGCGGATGCCTTACTCATTTTTAAAAATTTGAGCAGCATTCCCCTTAAAAGTAAGACATCCAAAGTATAGAATAAAGATATACAAACAAGAACCAGTCCCAACGAATTAAATATGAATTAGGGAGAGAAAAATATTCAAGCACAAATTCCCATTCATTAAACATTTTACATATTGATCTTTAACAACTTAGACACATCATCCCAACCCTCAATTTAAAAGAGAAAGGAAAGCTTGAGGTTTAGTCCTTTCCATGAAGAGTATACTCATAAGTTCATTCAGTCAATGAATATTGTCGTATTTAGCTATAAGACTCAATATCTCAAACATGAAACAACATCTTTCACTTTTCATTCCTTTTTTATACATGCTACAGGATTTGTTAGTTCAAACTTCACTACCATAATATAAATGTTCAAACTATATACATACCTTTCTAAGTTTCAACATTAAGATGAACAATCTTAATCCAAGAAAATTCCTATTCCTTCACATTTTCACAAACAAACATATTGTAGACTCAATTTTTCACTTCTAATATTAAGAATTGTCAGGAAATTTTTTTGGTTAGTATTGAGTGTTGTAGTTGTTAGAATATGAAATGTTATCTATTTGAAAATAAATGGTGAGATATAATAAAAATAGTGTAAGGAGTTGGTATCACTAAAGCATTGTTGAGCATAGAAAATCTCTATCATTAATCATTACCATATACTATTTCACATTTTTAGAGGAAAGAATGCACTTCTCAGCAGAAAATGAAGTAACAACAGGTAATGGAGAATAAATAAAATGCTAGGAAAAGTGAAACTAAAGGGTGAGTAAAAAACCACAAAAAAAAAAAAAAAAAAAAAAAGACAAGTAGCACAAATGCACAATGAGGAGGGGAAAAAAAAGAAGCAATTGTTGTAAAAAATCTAAATCTAAGTTGTGCTAGATTAATTTTTATTAGAAGTCCTTAAAAATCCAAATCTGCAAAGTAATGATTAAGATTTAGGAATGCCTATGTTGCCAACATAGCTAGAAAGAACACTAAACAACCTGATAATAGAAAAAGGAAAAATACAACATGCTAAAAGCATCTGGTACGTATTAGGAGCATAAAAGCAGTAAGATAATCCATAGTGTGATGCACTCATTTCCCCTCAACATCCTTGAACATAGAAAATTTGCAAAGTAATGATTAAGATTGAGAATCAACCTCTTCAATGTGAACATGTACAAGACTTTCTACATAATTAGTAGTAATTGAGTGAGAATAGCCACGTCTACAAGTAGAAATTTCTCCAATTCAAGAGTGTTGAGATTCAATAGTTCCACTACTCATGAAGATTGAAGGAGCAGACCATTCTCCTTCAAAGAAAGAAGTCTTCATAAGAAGGTTTAAATATATAAAAACCCCAGAATTTTAAGTTAGTTTTATGCAACCTTGTGACATTTCAAAATTTTAATTTAACCTTCTTAAAGTTTGAATTCTTAACATTAAACTCCTTGTCAATTTTTCCCTTATCTAATGCCTATCAAAGCAAGCTTATCGCTTTCACATGATCACAATCCTATCGTCTTCTCCATATATGATGGTATAAACTATAAATAATAAATTGATGAGTTTGTTTACGAATTCATTTTCTCCTATTTGAAGACTAAAATATTGTTCAATCAACATGTATATTTCAACAAGACATGATAACTTATTTTTTAAAGCAATCTGCAATCACATTGACAGATTATGGGAATTCGGACCTCTCTTTCATTCCTATATACTAATTCAGAATGGTAAGCCATATGAGTAAAGTTTATCTAAACATGTAACATATATCACCTTGGTAGTTCACCTAACTATAATTTGTTGATCTAAAACCAACAATATTCAGCAGCAACCACAGTAAATTGATGACGCCAGTCACAACCTAAATCTACAACTTAAACATGGAAAAATAAATGTCCTTTATCCATTATATTTATGCCAAATCAACAACAAAAGCATACTAGCAACTTTTACAGCCACTATATCATCTTAAGTCTGAAAGATGAAGCTGAACATTGAAAGAATCACATAAGATATTGCGGGTAGAAAGGACGAAGACGAAGCAAGGAGCATGGAGAGTGTGGAGGAGTAAAGTGAGCTTTGAACAGCCTTGCAATGGAGAAGTCATAGAGACACAGAGAGCAACGCTGACAAAGTTATGCAGACAAGTAGAGGCAAAAAGCTACAATTATGGAGGTGATTCAAATGGAAATAGGAAATCAAGAGAATTAGAGAAAATAACTAGTAAACCACATTCAAGTTGCCTTCTTTCCAAATTCGAAAGAACCAAAACCGTAAAACCCAAACATTTCGAGAAAAACTTGCTAGGGGAAAAAAGGGAAAAAAAAAAAAAAAAAAACACACACACACACACAATGGGAAGCAGAAGAAAAATTACCAGCGACATCCTCGTTACCAACTGTAGAGAAAGAAGGCTTTTATAATTTGAATTAAATCAAAGCAACAAACTTTACAAATGTTTGAGGGGAGGTCGACTAGGCCTAGGAGGTGGTTCAGAGGTTGGAGAAGGAGAGGGATGCGAAGAACAAAATGTCAAAGGCACGAGAGTACGAGGTATAAAAATCTTAAAAAGTTTAACTTTTAGCGACTGGTTTTGAAAAACCATTCATTGAAAGTTTGTTGAATGTAAAACTTTCAACAACCAATTTTGAAAACCAGTCAGTTGAAAGTTTTCTTTCAATGGCTGTTTTATAAAATGGTCATTGAAACTCATAAATATTCATATTTTTTGCGATTTCAACTTAACTTTCAATGATTGTTTTTTAGAACAGTCGTTGAAAATAAATTTCAACTACTTGTTTTTAAAAACTGTTGTTGAAAGGTTAACTTTTAGCGACTATTTATCGAGAAATAATTGTTGAAAGTTAAGCCAAAATTTCAAAAAATGCACATACTCCTTTTTAACTTTTGTTTTGTTTTTTTTTTAAAAAAAAAAAAACAGACGTTAATTGGTATCGTTAAATGAACTTTTTTGTTGTAGCGCCCATTTGGATCGGCGGTGACAAAAGTGACTTTTTTTTTTCCAATTTGACTTTTGTAAACTTAAGATAAGAAAAAAATCATATTGTAAATGTGATTTATGTTTGTATTAATGTTAATAGAAGTGTTTCTTTTTTAAGTGAAACTTGTTTGGATGATTATTTAAAAAAACAAGTTTAGATGGAAAATGACATGAATCTTATTAAATAACACATATAGAAATTTTCCCCTAATTAATGTCATTTGTGTTTTCCCAATTATTTCTCAAACAAATCCCCAAACTTAAATTTTGTTAATGATTTAATATTTTGAATAGAATTTGTTTCCAACTTTTTTATGTAGATTTTTAGAGATTAATTAAATATTAACTAGGGATATCAATTGTGCTTGGAGTGGATTCTCATAATTAGATTTTATCATTTATTTTTTAGGATTTTTTTTGCAAATATAAAGTTATTTTATTGGGTCTTTAACAAAAGTTTTATCTTTTTTATGAAAGCAAGAGGTACAATACGGTGCCCCTTTCTTTTTTCCCATGCTCCTCTTCTCTCCACGACATGGCTGTGGTTTATTTTGAATAGCAACATGAAGTGCTTTAGCTAATACCGCAAGTCATAGCTACCTTGGCCAAAAGTGGCTTTTTGCAATAGAGAAGTCAATTTGAGGGTGCAAAATGCCATTCCAAACATGCAATTTTTGCAGAAACACCTTTTTTTCCCCTTCGAGACCATGGTTTTGAAGAAGTCAAATTATCTTCCCTTTTAGAAGCTATTTCCCAAAATCTATTATTGGAAATCACTTTTTTCATTCTTTTCACGAAGTTATTTTCCAAAAGTTAATTTAAACATATAAATCCTGAAAATTAGTAAAAGGATGATCTCTAGTCACTCTGTTTAGCTTACAAGTGTTCATATATTTTGGAAGAGAATACTCTCAAAATCTTTTTTTACCTTTTATTCTTACAATCCTATCTCCACCCTCAAATAAAAAAAAAAAAAAAAAAAAAAAAAAAAAGAATGGTTTAGATTTAATATTTTCTAAAATTGTTATTATAGTATTTTATAATTTTTTTTTTTAAAAAAAATTGTGTTTGTGTTGCGAGTTATGAATTGTGTAGATTAGATGTTGACAATTTAAATTTATTTATTTATGTTTAAAATAAGATTTTTATAAAATATGAAATCCAAACAACCTTTTTAAAAAAAAAAAAAAAAAAAAAAGTTGAGGGTGGAGATAGAATTACGAGAAGAAAATGAGATATAGGATTATAAGAGAAGGCAAGCCGATACATTTGAGCCTTGATAATCTCATATATATACTTCTATTTTTTGAGTCATAATATTGTATATAAGTAAGATGAATAAAACATTAGGAAGAATTGAAAGGAGGTAAAGATATTGAGAGAATGACTTTGGTTCTAACAAAAGGAAATAATATCGAGAAAAGTTTCCATTGACAAGTGAAAATGAGATTAACAAGTGCAAGAATTACCATAGTTTTGAACTTAAAACTATGGTTTGACATCAAAAAGTGCTTGTGCCATTTTTCTCAATGTTTAGCTACTTTTTGTCAAACCATGGTTTTGATACACTATAAGGACCCGTTTGGTTCACTGAATATTGGGGGAAGGAAAGGAAAGGAAAGGAAGATTGGGAGGCAACTTTAAAAATGTGAGCCGTTTGGTTCACTAGGGAAAGGAAGTTAGTTGAGGGAAAATAATATGTTTGGTATAGAGAATTGGGGGTTTATTAAGTGGGAAGATTAGGTGAATTTCCGCAAATGCCCTTTAAGAAAAAAAGAAAACAAATTTGAATTACGTATGAACAGTGCCGCCAGTTCGAACCCTAACCCAAATTGCGAATACGGTGAGAAGTTGCGTGAATGGGATATGAAATTGCAATCACGATTGGCATCCAGAGGCCAGAAGTTCGACAAATAATAAAACCTCGAAGAAGGTGTGAATTGATCGGAGGATGCGGATGGAGTTTGTGAGTAATGTGAGAGACAGGATTGAAAAAACTGATGGCTTCATGTAAGAAAGTAACGACAACAAAGTAGCACCGATTTGATTAAAATGAAAGTTAGGTCGGTTAAAATGGCTACACCAAGCTGGAAAAAGTCTCATTCGAGGTCAAGAAGAAGAGTAACGGGTTTTATGTTTAACACTATATTAAGCTTTTCAATAAAGAAGCAGTACAAAACATACGGATATCAGATGGAAAAGCAATTGTTATTTGTTTTCATTGAATGTAATCTATTGTGGGAAAGCAATAAAAGAGAAGCACATGGAAATTTGCCTAGTAAGGTGGACATGAGAGCGCGAGAATGCGGCACATAACGATGTATGTGTTCTATTACAAGGAAAAAACCGAAGCAAATTTGCCCAATAAAATGTTGCATAAAAAGAAATAGAAGGTTGGACATGAAAGTAGCATAAGGCACGTGACATAAATGAATATAGATCATACCAAAATGACAAGAGGGTGAAAGGAAATAAATTGAAGGCATTTGGCCTTCTCAAATGCTTTGTAAAGCTTAAACATGTAAAGCAACTACAAAGAAAAAGATCACCATAATGGAGCATAAAAAAAGAATGTACAAATAGCCTTCAAGACACAAGTGTTGAGCTCACATATGAAAGGAGATTTTGAACATCATTTAAATTGGGTGGGTGACAAGTCAAAATGAGGCAAAACCCACGTCCATAATGGAAACATTCATAAAATCTGTTCATCGAGGGATAATACGAAATAGCAAAGAAACAACTAAATATTACGTTCGAACCAAATGCTCCGGTTCGAATAGAAGTCACAAAGAAAAAAAACCGATACAAGAAATGGTTTAGCGGGTGTCAAAATGACAATGCAATCTACAAAAAGACACCTCGGCCATGCATACAACCCAAAAACGATAAAAATAAAGTCTCCCTAATTCTTCTTCCTCCTTTTAGCTGGGGACCTTTGAGCAGTGGAGCGTTTAGGCGAAGGCTTGGTTGAACCAGGGAGGTCCACAGGGACGAACATGGGGGAAACAGACGTTGGTTGTGGATCAGCCAAGCTTGGGTCAGATGAAAATATATGTGGCAAATTTTCTCGCAGGAAGGACGGACTGAAAGCGGTGGGTGGAATGAACCTTAAAGGTACTGCATCTGATATTGGCCTGGAAGGTGCAGCAGGAGGCTTAACAGGTTCAGGCAGAGGCACAAGTGATAGAGGTGTGACTGGATCAAGATCATCACCGGTAGCTTCTGGCGTGGCTTCAGGCACATGTTGTTGCTCAGGGGAATGAAGGCTTGGGGATTGATGTGGGGAGGGTGCAGGTATCTCTTCAGTTGATGGCTGCTGCATATATTGATCATCCAAATCAGCTGACTCGGGCACTTGTGACTCATCACCAATATTATGTGTCTCAAGTGGTTCATCAGTTCCAATGGTGGGGGCTGCTTGGAGCCGAGAGGTGAGTCATCAGGGTCCCTGTGGCCATCAACAATATGGTCCTCTGCATCAGCCTCAGCAGTGTTGGATGGGGGAATTTCTTCTTGTTGGGACTTCACTTGATTTCCACCATCAGAAGAAGGACATGGCTTCTCTTTAAACTCATCAGTATGGGCCCTTTCATAGGCCTTGTAAGCAGCAAACTCCTTCAACTCCGTTGAATATAGGTGGATAAAATCCCTTAAGCATGTGAAGTCAATAGCAAGAGTCCTTATTCTGCTGTCCATCTCACCAAGCCGTGATCAAGCTTTGAGTCCATTATGTGAAGCTGTGACTTAAGCTTTGTCTCCATTATGTCAAGCTCCTCCTTCACAATTGTTCGAAGTACTACACCCAAATCTGCTGAATTTTCATGAACATGAGTCGGCTGTGAATGGGATGGGCCACTTGGAGCTGAGGGCTCAACATGGGATGTCTTCTTAGTATCATTTTCCCTCTCATTGTGTGATAATGAAGGCTTCTTTGCTGGAAGATAAATTCGCATTCGGCGTAAACACTGCTCATCAAATTCCTTGGTCCAGATTGGTGCTTCACCCTCATGCAAATACCACACTTTGTTCTTGTCCAATATAAGAGACACAATGGTTGGGTATGGTAGTTCTGTGTTTTTGACCCCAAACCTCGCACCTTTAAGCATAGTGTCCACAATCCTCTTCCCCATACGAAACGGCTTCCCCTTGATCAAACATGTCATGATGGTCTTGTCCTCAGTGCTCAAAGTAGTGTAGTGCCTTCCCTTATTTACAAAGTTCCTACTGTATAGATAATGCAGCACCCTATACCTAATAGACATTTGCGCAGGTTTGAACAGACCTACATCATCCTCTGTACCCTCTTGTTCAAGCAAGATTCTGTCCATCTCCTCTCCTGTGAACATTGTGTCTTTGGACTGTGGTTTTTTAATGTTTAACCACTTAAGTATCTGTTTCTCATTGACCTCTATGGTCTGCCCCCTCACGCACGTGGACACAACTCCACTTCTAGACATTTTTAGATTGGAATAAAACACTTTAACTACACTATCACAGTATGGCAACGACAGTTCAAGCAGTCCCCTATAAGGCCTAAGAATGTCACTTATACCAAAACTAAACTCAGACTCGAATGTCTCAAAGTTGACCCTGGTCATGGTACATATACTTTTCCCAACTAACCTGATGTCCTACTCTTCCAGTTTTGAGTTGTTGAAATCATGCTTTGCCTCGGGAAGCCTTGTCCTCTGTTGTCTTTTTAGGTCCTTGTACAATTTAGCCCGAACATGATCAACTGGTACATTATCCTTCTCTTCATCTTCTTCCACATTGGATGGCTTATCTGACACGCTATCATCCCTTGCATCTTCTTCTTCATCTGAGTTGTGAACCTCGTCACTGTCATCTTCTTCATCATCTTTCTCATTGGACGAGTTAGCTGACACATGTTCCTCCTCTGCATCTTCTTCTTGGTCAGACGACGTATCTGAGACATCTGCATCCTTTTCATCTTCTTGTTCATCAGACGAGTTGCGACACATTGTCATCCTCGTCATCTTCTTCCCGATCGGATGAGTGCTCGACTCAGTTTCCTCCTCTTCACTAGCCACAACTGTTTGCTTCCCCCTTTTTATCTCTTCCCGCCTATGTTTTTTTGTTTGGGGGAAGATTCTTTGGAAGAATGAGGGGAAGCATCAGAGTTACTATCAGCAGCAACTTTTACACCAACGGAAGCACTAGCGGGTTGCTTCCTTTTTTATGCTCGTTGGTTTTTCTTTGCTTCCTTTGCCTCAAGGTCGTGTTTCCACTTGGCCGCCGCCTCCAACTCGTCTACTTCTTTGTTCGAGACTTGTACTTGAAGTAGCTGCTCTTCCGCAACGATGAAGCTTCGCCTTGTGTTCTCTGACTTGTTCAGGTCTTCCTTTGTTATTCCCAAAGCCGACAATCGATCACCCGGCATCATTACCCTTGCCATTGCCTATGCACTTGATGTGTAAGGAAACCAGAAAGCCGGAGGGAATAAAGGGAGAAAAACCGAATGGCTTATCCTTAACCGTCGACCAAGTAACTGAAATAGAATGTGAGGAAGAAATAGCACTACTGGCGATCGTGTGGAGGTTACAGCGATGTGTAACAGCAGAGCATAACAGGGGTTGTTTAACCGTTTTGGGAATTTAAAAACCCGAGTAAAAATTGGGGGAATGCACGAGAGACGAAGGCGGGAAGAGATAAAAATATCAACGTCGTTCGATCTCCCTTAAATTAGGGCTAAGGGTACATTGGACAATTTGTATTGGGCCAATTAATGCGTCTTCAGTTTTGGTTGCTGTCAAGCTAACTATTCGAACTAAATGAATTAGTTCAAACGAAAACATCGACAACACCGCTTCCAAGGGATAAACTGAGAATATCTTTAGTTCGAACAAAATTGAAACGTTGAAACTAAAGATATTCTCTGTAGTTGTGTGTTCGAACGGAAAGTTTGACAGTGGGCACATCAGTTGAATCTGTTAGTGCAGCATGTTAACAGATGGGCACATCAGTTGAATTTCTATGATACCTTGTGTGTTTTTATTTTGTTACAAGAAGCAGGTACAGAAAAGGTTGAAAGAAGTTTTTTTTGTTACAAGAAGCAGGTATAGAAAAGGTTGAAAGAAGTTTTTTTGTTACAAGAAGCAAAAGTGCGGTTCGTGTTAACCTCATATGTTTTGTTACAAGAAGCAAGTTCAGTCAATGGTTGGCCTCATGTTTTTTTTTTTTTTTTACAATGAGCAGTTACAGTATATTGCACATTTCCTGAGTTTTGTTCTTACAAGCACAATGTACAGGCATACAGGAAAGACAATACTGAGCATAACAAAGGTTTTGCTGAATGTATTTGTTACAAGAAACAGATACATAAACAGTGAGGCTACTTTTATACATTACCAAAAGTGTGAGTACATATCCTAAACCAGGCATAGTCTACTTGACCTGAAGCACAATACATTGACTAAAATCACCTATAACATGATGCTACACACAAACTTTATGCCATGTTCAGTTTTCCCTTAACCTTTGAACATGGTAAAAAGTTTGTGATACTGAATATAACACAGGCCAGTACAAAATACTGATATAAACACTTGTGTGTGGGGTATTACATACACAAAAGACAGATGAGTGTCCAAAAAATAGTGACACACCTGACTGACCCCTACTCACACCAACAACAGCAAAAACATATAAGCCCAGCTACGTACTCATGATACAGACACTACATGACTGTGCACAGCTGCTAGAAGGAATGTTGATTCAGCAACAAACGGATCCATGACACCTTAAACTCTGGAGGAATTGATCCAAATGCCTTCAGATACTTGGTAGAGACAAGGATCTTCATATGGGCAATGTTCCTCTCATTCCAAGTCAGCTCCTCAACTTGCAGTAGCTCCATGAACAAGGCATCTTCTTTGGCAGAAAGTTTAGCTTCCTTATCTGGCGTTGCCATCATGTTGCCTAGCTTGTCAAACGCAGTACCTATGGTCTTGTCCAATTGTGTGACAGTATCTCGCAATGCTTCAGCTATGACTTCTGCGTTGTTCAGTTTGCGCTTCTTCTTTGGAGCCAATGATGCATCAGTTGGATTTGTTAGAGTGGTAACATGTTCATTATTTGTTTGTGAGAACTCGATTCATCGAGCATCTTGTGGTGTATCCGGAAGCTCGTCATCTTCAAGATTAACCTGTTCCTCCATTGCCCCCGTGGGCACTCTCCTTCATCACCGATGGCCCCGTCCTTTCCCCAAATGATGCATAGAGAGTCAAAGTTGGACAAAGGTTTTGTCCGAAATTCCTTGTGCTTAGGATGAGCCTCGGGTTAAGACTTATGTTGAGTTTGTGAACTTACGGACACTCATGCATTATTCATTCGACACGATAAGAATTTGAACACAATTGTGGGATCACATACCTTCGATACTCTTCCCAAACATCATCATTTGCGGTGACAAGTTTTGTGTCCGGATCCCAACCAAATCCGTAGAGGTGTGGGGCCCATAAATGATGTCATACGCGCCGCCACAAGCGCTTCAATGTCTTCAATCGGGAGGTGATGTGGGGTGTTGCTTTTATGCCACATCCTGGGAGCTTTGCCTCCATCATGGTCTCGCAAAGCATTAGCATATCCGACTTGAAGCCATTGTCCGCCATGAACGTTTGGTCCAACTTCATCCCAATAAGACATTCGACCAACACTCTATCCTCAAAAGCACTTCACATCTTCATCCTGGAACCACCTGGTTATTGAGATTGATCCATCTAAAAAAACACAAATTAAACAAAATATTGCAAGTATGGTTAATGTTAAAATAACCATGAAGTAACAACAAACCACACCACAACATGCACATAGGAAAAGATCATAATTTAAATTCAGAATCACATAGAAACAACATATTGTTTAATACATAAACATATGGAATTAAATGTTCTTGGGCCTAGCAATACTTGTGTACTACATTATCATTTATCCCTGTGCCACAAAGGCAGCAAACATCTCATTTGCAACTTGTTCCCTATAATTACTCCACACATCACTAGTTTCCATAGGAACTATGGGCGTGTTGTCAACCGTTGGAGGTCCAATGTCAAAGGACTCAAGCTGCTCATCAAGGGGATCTTGAACACTCTCCCGACGAATGAGATTATGGAGCAAACAGCAAGCAAGGATGTATCTGTTTTGCAGCCTGACTAAATAAAAGGATGGGCTCCTCAATATTGCCCACCTTAACTTTAGTACGCCAAAGCACCTTTCTATGACATTTTGGGCTGCAGAATGTTGCATGTTGAAACACTCATGCGCAGTTTGGGGTTGATGTCCTTGTCGCCAGTCATTAAGGTGGTACCTTTGACCTCTATAAGGAGCCAAAAAACCTTGGCAATTACTGTACCCTGCATCCACCAAGTAGTAGTTCCCTCTGCAAACAAAAAAAGTTAACGAATAATAGTGTAAATTAATTTCAACCCACTAATGCACCCTTACATCGATACCTAGCGGTACTCTTGGCCCATGTGGTCTCCTTGTAGCATCTCTCAGAACCCTCCCATCCGTAGCTAAGCCTTCCCACCCGAGGAAAACAAATATGAATTGCCTATCCGGTGAGCATACCCCAAGAACATTGGTTGTTACCTCTCCTTTTCTATTTCAGTACCTCCCCTTATGTGCTGCAGGGACTTGAACACATATGTGCGTACCATCCAATGCACCGAGGCACCCCTGAAATGGGAAAAAAGGGTTTCACCCTTAAGGTCAAACCATACTTTTAATACTCAGTTAAACTACTCACACATGAACATCATGTACATACCTTGAACCACTTCCAACGATGATCATTTAAGTCCTCCGGATTTGGCTCTGGTTTCTTCAAGAGCAATGATTGAAGTCTAATGGTTGCATTGAACACTAGTTTGAAGTATCTACTTATGGTTTCTCCTGACCTCCCAAACTCAAACTGAATTACTTTGTTCTTCACATGATGGGCCAATATGTGAAGGAACATAGCCACTTGCTCATCAACTAGCATATGTCTGGTTGGTCTCAATCCGCCAATTGTGTCTAACATGTGACACAATTTATCAAAAGTTTCCCGGTACATCCTAATTTGGTTGAAGCAAGTGGTGTCACTACTATATATCATCGCCCTCAAATTCGCTCTCTTGGCATGGAAATCTAATCTATACGCCTATCTGGTAAGTGCCTCGGTACCCCTCGCTCTCACGCCTACTATCATCGCCACAACCATGGTCCTCACCGCTAGTAGCAAAGCTAAGCACCCGCCAACAATCCAACCATTTCTCGTCTACGTGGCTCCATACCTACACAATTTTCAACCACACTAGTAATCCACTACTCTTGTTTACAAACTACCACTGTTTAACATTCATAAATTGGTATCTTTCATCCATCGCCTCAATTTAAATGACTACTATGACCCAACATGGCACTGCCTGACTTAGCAACGTCCCACATCATACGTTCGAACTGGGAAGTCTGGTTCGAACGTAATGTTTAACGGTTTTTTTCCCACATTTCTTCATTCACGAGAACAAGACATTGTACACACACAAACAACATATTTTAATTCATTGCAAATACATTCCAAACCGTGTCAATCGTTTAAAACAAGTTACCGCGCCTCATTAATATACAAGAATATAAAGACCACTCACACTCGTCTTTCTCTCGTCCCCAATGTCCAAGCATATAACCGTGTCCCGTAAAAAAATTGCTTCCATTCAAGTGTGTGTGTCCCCCCAACTCTAATGAATAGCCCTTCCCAAATCTCCTAAAACTACCAGTAAATCACACATTTAATTCATTTCGGATGTATACTCACCTCAAATGCAGCTCTGTTCCCAGGGTTAAACTTCTCCTTCGGCGAAAAACGTCCACTGTTTTCCAACCTTCTCCGCCGACAGCTTTGTCCAGCTCCAAGCTTTTTCACCCACAGCTTCATCCACCTCCAGCTCGCGCCTTAAATGCTTTTTGATTAATTGGTACAGTGTTTTAGGGATATTTTTGTCCAACTTTTTCACTCTCCCTGAAATTTTTAACATTCCCGCCTCTTTTTGAGGGAAAGCACATTCCAAATGATGAGGAAAGTTCGAACCAAGGAATGGTCCTCGATGGAAGATGGTGAACCAAACATGTTTTTTTCGTGGGAATTGTCTTATTTTCCCTTTCCACCGCCCCCTTTCAGTGAACCAAACGGGTCCTAAGTGTTTGTTAGACCATGATTTTAAACTTTTGATTAGGGCTGTACATGAAACAGGGAAACCCGACTCGATCCAACTGAAAAAATGGGGGAAAACCTAAATAAAGTAGGGCAAGCCTAGTTCTGACCTGAAGTCCGAGTAAGATCGGGCGTCGGGCTAGAATCCACGACTAGTAAGCCTGGTCCTACTCGATTATATGATACGGCTTTTTTGCCATTTGCCCATTTAGAAACGACTAAACCCTAACAATTTTCAGGAATTCTCATCATCCTCTCCGTCTCCCAAATTATTAGAATATTATGGATTATCTATCTTAGATTAAGGTTGATATTTATTATATCTTAATATATTATATTTTTTTGATTAGATTTATTTTAATTAATTAAATTAGATTCTAGGATTTGGTCTCAGTTTACTCATATGAAGGCTTTTATATACCCTATTTTATTCACATATGAATAAGATGTGCATTATCCCTCCAAATTCATTCAACGGATATCAATGCTAGGTTTTCTATTTCAAGACATAAGGCAATAGCCATTCTCTTCTGTCCGACACAGTGATTCCGATCGCTGTGCATTTCGCCGGTGCTCGTGCCCGAACTCTCAAGATCGTCTGTCCAAGAGTTCTCTCCTATTCTCTATGCGGAAGAAGATCGGCTGAAGATCGGGTCTTGAAGCCTGAAGATCATCTGTCCTCAAGTTCGAACTTAAAGCTCCAAGATCGTCACTTTTCCTTAACAGCACCAGGTAAGCCTCAAGTTCGTTTATTCACTGTTCGTTGGTCCCTTTTCGTCTTTTCCCTTGGTACTTGTTGTATCTAGCATCGTTCGTTTTCTGGTACTGCTTTATGTTTTTTGGTACAAAGTATGTCGTTTTTTGGTACTGCTTTATGATTTTTGGTAGAAGATATAAAGGAACTGCTTTATGAACGTCGTTGGTACTGCTTTATTATTTTTGGTACTGCTTCATTAGCAAGATCTCTGTACTGGTAGGAGAAGGACCCCTGTTAGTTGCTGCCGCCTTTGTTGCTCTTATCTCTTACTCTCGTTCTGTCACTTTTCACTGAACTGATATGATTAGCATTTTGGTACAAAGTATGTCATTTTTGGAGTGCTTTATGTTTTGATGTGATTAGCATTTTACAAAATATGACCAGCATCGTTCTGTCATTTTGCTTTATGTTTGCTGGACTGCTGAAACTTTAACTGAACTGATATGATTAGCATTTGTTTTGCATGTGGACATGTTTCTATGAGCTTCATTATGCTGCATATTGGCCCTTGTTTTTAGTCTATATATACTGATATGATTAGCATATTGCTTTATGTTTGCTGGAGTGCTTGATGTTTGTGCTTTATGGTAGAAGATTTTGGTACAAAGTATGTCATTTTTGGAGTTCTTTATGTTTGCTGGAGATGATTAGTACAAAATATGACTAGAATCGTTCTGTCATTTTGCTTTATGTTTGCTGGAGTGCTGAAACTTTAACTGAACTGCTATGATTAGTAACTAATTTGCATGTGGAGTTGTGGACATGTTTCTATGAGCTTCATTATGCTGCGGATTGGCCCTTGCTTTTAGTCTATATATACTGATATGATTAGCATTTTGCTTTATTTTTGCTGGAGTGCTTTATATTTTGATATGATTAGAATTTTACATAATATTACTAGAATGACTGAGGCTCTTATTTGTTCTCAAAATTGGCTTATTCCTAGGCAATCACTGGCAGAACTCATTGAACCACTTTGTGAATTTGACAATTTTGAAGAATCTGGTAATGTTTTTAATATAACTAGTTGTTACTTTATCATATCTTTGTAAGAATATACTGTCTATGTATTTTTTGTTATAATTTTTAGTTGCTTCATGTGTGATTGATGTTGGAGCTGCCAGTATGTATCGTACATAGTGATGCATACTTGATAAACCTATGATATAGGGACTGTTAAATTATTAATGATAAAATAAACAAGCATCTTCAAGGAAGGAATAAATATACGGAAGATGCCTTTGGTTATGACAACCTCCTAAAATAACTATTTTTAAAAAACCATGGTGAAGAATATTTATTCCTTCCTTGAAGATGCTTGTTTATTTTATCTTAGTAATTTTACAGTTCCTGAATCGTAGGTTTATCAAGTATACATCACTATGTATGATATGTGTTAAAATTAATGAATAGATAATCTAGTATGGCAATAAGCGTTCTCTTATTTTGAAATTGATAGTCTTCAAACATAAGATCTTAACATTTGGCCTTGCCTTTCTAAGCCAGAACCTGATCCATATTTGATTTCAACACTTCTAGGATGGAGGTTGTTTTGGCCGCATCCTCTGTTGATGCTGATATTGGCTGCTGGGACCTTCAGTCAGGGGCTGAGCAGCTGCGCTATAAAACTTGTGCTGCCCCATCACATGGCCTCATTAGTGTTGGCAGTCGCTTCCTTGCATCTTCTCAGATCCGAGATTCCTCGGCTACTGCTGGTCTTGTTCTCTACTGGGACTGGTCCAAGGTCTTTCTTCTTCATTGCATTTCATATATTTCAAGTTGTTTGAAACTTTGCCTCTTTTTTATAATAATCTGATTTTTACCTATGTGCTTGTTTGGATGAATAATAATGATTAACATGTCATTGCTTATGGCTCCACAGCCTCAAGTAGAAGCCAAGAGCTTTCCAGCTGAGCCAATCAGGCCTCTTGCTGCTAATCACTCAGGCACTTATATAGCTGGTGGTGGTTTATCAGGTGACATATACTTTTGGGAGGTATGGTAATGCTTTGATGAGACATTATAAAGTAAATATCTTCTGGCATTAGTTTGGGAAGATACGAATTAAAAATGAAAACTTAGTTTCTGTTGCCTTGACTTAATTGACATCGTGTTTTGGTTTTCAGGTTGAAACTGGCAGATTGCTTAAGAAGTGGCATGCTCATTATAAGGGTGTAACTTGCCTAGTATTTTCTGAGGATGACTCACTATTGATATCTGGTTCAGAAGATGGAGGCATACGAGTTTGGTCCTTGTTCATGTATGTGATTCTCATTTTTCCTCTTCCTCTTCTACATTTTTGCATTTTCTTGGAGTAATTTTGTCATATATACCACATGTTTCAGGATATTCGATGATTTGAAAAGGAACAAAGCAGGTCATCGTTATGAGCATAGTTTTTCAGAGCACCCCTTGGAAGTAACTGACATTGTAATTGGTTATGGAGGGTGCAATGCGATTATAATTTCTGCTGCAAAGGATATGACCTGTAAGGTTTGGTTTGCTTTTTCCTTTTTAGGTGTCTTTTTTATAGTATCATGTTTGTTAAGTAATAAGATGTGTCATTAGAAAAAATATTTATTCTTTGCAGCTCAAATGACCAAGATCCTCCTCTTCCTCTTCTGAAACTTTACTATGTATTTCTTGAGGTTTTACATGCTTAGGAGTTATAATTCACAATGTTCATGTGCCAAAGCAAGA
Organism: Acacia acuminata; assembly: GCA_019022655.1. NCBI lineage: Eukaryota > Viridiplantae > Streptophyta > Magnoliopsida > Fabales > Fabaceae > Acacia > Acacia acuminata. The sequence goes on along the minus strand of JAFJYI010000053.1, from coordinate 3,036,419 downwards.
ATCACTTCATAGTACAGGGGGGTTTGTTCTGAAAGTTCTCAAAATAATCCTCTACTGCCTGCCAAATTAAAGGCTGAGGGTCAGTGTTATTACTCATTTAGAGTGAAAGGCATCTCTTGTAAGGAAATGTTTGCCATCAATAAATTTTTTTTTTTTTTTTTTTTAAGTAGTAATGTAAAGAAGCTCAACTGCACAACTATTTTAAGAGTAGTTTTTTCCTAATGAAATATATGTCTGTTCTAGGTTTTTCTGTTTCTGTTTTTTTCCTTCCAGAAGTTAGGGGTGGTGCTTAATATTGTTCCATGAGTTACATTGTATGGACGATAATATTCTGTATTAGATTTGTGTCCATTGTTTCATATAACAAATTTGATATTGGGGCCATTGTATTGTAAATATTATGGTTATTTCTTACAATACATGTATATTTTCTTTCTTTGTTGTTTGGCGTGTTCTCACATTAATTGGCTATGACTTCCTGGCATCTGTATTTTTTTCTATTAAATATTGTTTACTGATATAGCACTGCTGTTGATTTTGATTCGAGTCATAATATATTTTTTTCAAGGTTTGGAGCTTATCTAGAGGAATGCTACTAAGAAATATCGTATTCCCTTCAGTAATTGATGCAATTGCCTTGGATCCTGCTGAACATGTCTTTTATGCTGGCAGTAGAGATGGAAAAATATTTGTTGTCGCTCTTAACACTGAAAGGATGTTTAGTCATAATCATGATATGCATATCATCAGTTCATTCTCTAATCACAGGTTAGTTCTCTTCTGAGCATACATATTTTAAAACATCAACCTCTCTTAGTGGTTTGCTGGTATTTTCTACTTCAAGTTTGCCCTAGTTCTGGTAGTTTGTTTTCTCCTTGCCCTGATATTTTTCCTTATGTTTAACATGGTGAAGCATTTGCTAACTTGTCTCGTCTGCACACTTGCTTCATGACTAGGATGAAATTTAGATTTTTCCTCTGGTCAGTCCTCAAATTGCTAGGAGCACCTTCTTTAAGCCAATATTTGACAATTTTAGGTGGCCAGGGTCAGTGATGCATGCTTTTCCATTGACAACATTGTATATTTTGGCTTCTGACAGGGGATTCTGGTTTTACCTTTTCACCGTTACAATGTATAACCTGTTAGTTCAGGTTGAATGGCCTGCATATTTATATTAGAAATTTAGGGGGGGAAGCCTAATAATCATGATGAGTATATCCAAGTCTTGGGCTCTCTGTAAGGCTAAAAGCCACTGTTGAATTAACCTCTACTGTCAATTCTAATGATCGATCCTTCTTTGACATGTTTTCCGTATGAAAACCATTATTGACATTAGATTTTATTTATCTTGAATTCCTGATAATGGATTTTATTTGTCAAATGTTAGAAATAGTAACAAAACTAGTCTTTCCCCTTATCTTGAAAGTTTGAGTTTTTCATTAAAATACTTAACATGGAATCATATTAGAAGTTTGATCCATGCTGTTCCCTTTATTATTGAATTGAATTTCCTGCTGAGAAGAGCTGATTTGAATTTTCTACGCAAAGTATGATGTCTTTACTTTGTCCACTAGTCTGAAGGCTTGTTACGCATGATGGTGTATGACGGATTTTAATAAAATTAGGGGTTAAGGTGCAAATTTGACCAAGAAGTTTTTACTAAGGAGCAATGTCACTTGAAAGTTTTTTAAGGTTCAATATTGCTCCGAAAGTGTTAAAATGAAGCAATGTTGCTCTTTTCCGTTAAAAAGTTAGCTGTCAACATTAGTTTTTTTAACGGGAAACTTTGCTATGTTTTAAAACTTCCGGAATGAAATTGAACCTAAGGAAACTTCCGGGGCAAATTTGCACCTCAACCCTAAAATTAATCCTGTATATTCACTTAACCCATCAAGCTCAAGTTTAAAAGTCGTTAATTTTGAACAAACATGTGCTTGGTCTGACCAGAGAAGTTAACTTTCTTTCCTCCCTTCCCTCAACAGCAAAGCAGTTACGTGCTTAACATATAGTGCAAGTGAGAATTTGTTAATCTCTGGATCAGAAGATGGAATGGTTCGACTTTGGAATGCGGGGAATGCGAAAAAACCTACTTTGGAACGCACATACAAATATGCAAAAGGTTCTATCCTGATTCCTGACCCTTTCAGATCTATGTTCAATACATTTTAGTTATAATATTTTCTCGTCTGTTATGAACTGTCATATACAGAATGAGGTTTTGACTTTAGCAATATTCTCTGTACCAGAACTTTGTGACAAGTCTAACTGTCTAAGTGGTAATACATCTGAAGCAAAAGAGTGTATATGACATTTTGCACTGTGTGTGAATCATTTTATAGGCACGGCACCTAATTGCACTGCCAATCTGAGTTGGATTAACACCATTTATGATATAGAGCTAGCTCCCAACTATATGCTTGCAGAGAGCAAAATGCATGTTATCTTTGATATTTTTTTTGTTGGGTCCAACATGGCATGCCTCTGTTCAACTTAATGTCAATTTTAATGTTAATCTGCTGGGAATATTGCAGGGCCTGTAAATAATATTCTTCTTGTTAGAAGACAGCTTGACTCAAGCAAGTCTATGTCTTCAACTTTACAATCATCATCCTCAAGAAGGCAGGGATCTTTACTACCCCCTCCATTGGAAAAGTACTCAAATTCAACAACAGATGAAGATTCAGATGTTAAAACTATTGTTAGCCTCCATGATGGAAGGAGCGGTGTGGATGTTTCATACATGTCTTCGCAGGTGATATTTAATCAAATCAAGGAATTTCAGGTTAGTTGCTCAAAGACGGTTAACTGATAGATATACTCTCGCCATTAAGCATCATCATTTTGCAATGATTTTTTAGTACAGTATCTGTTATTTAATTTTCTAATTTTGATAAAACCTGTTTTTAACCTTGTAAACCAGAATCGGGGCTCCTCTGCTTCTGAAATGGAGATGGAGGGCTAAAAACAGATTGCAGGAGCTCTGGCCAGATGGTTGACCGAGTTAAGAAAATGTATGAAGATTTGCAAAAGCTCTATGAAGATGACTTCTTGAAAGAGGGTCAAACTAAAACTTAAGATGAAACTGGAAGCTAGGTTGCATTATTTTCTTGCTTGCTCTGCTCAAATTTACCCTTCGTAAGTAGAAATTGTAAGCCTTAGGTCATTTATCTGGTGAGTTATTATTGGAAGTTTTGATTCCTCTTGATATCTCCAAGTTCGGAGCCAAATTAATATTAAATTTTGAGATGATTGGTTTTAAAAATCGGAAATTAGTATTATTTGTTTGGAATTAGAAATAAGCAGCTTTAATAACAGGTAAAGTAACATCAAACATCATGATAGTATTATTTTCTTTATTTATGATGCTTTGATGTTATTTCTTTTTGGATATTGTTGACGTTGATGTCAAAACTTAGGGGTGTTCGTGGGCGGGCTGGCGGGCGAGACCCTTGCCCGATGCCCCCGCCCGAAAGATCATCAAGGCGACAAAATGCGGCCGGTGCTGCCCTGCCCGATAGAAGCCCTAACACTTTTGGGCGGGGCAATAATGGGCTGGGGGGCGGCCCTTACATGCCCAAGTGGCGATACCCTGCCACACCCTATGTGGAAAAAAAAACAGTTTCAGTCATACCTAATAAACAATATTGGAAAATTCAAATAAAATACATAATCCTGTAAGAAAGCAACAAAGAAATCATATTATTACATTATTTACATGTGACCGATTATCAAGCATTGGACAGTGGAGAGGCAGTCAGGCTCAGGTAGATCATCGAGCTAGAGGAGAATGGAGAACGAGAGAGAGAGAGAACAGGTAGGGCATCCGAGTTGAGAAAAGGGAAGAGAAGAAGAAATGAGGATATTTTTTTATTATAAGTTATATATAATTTGTAAAAAATATATAATACCATCTTTTAAAAAATATATATATATATATATATATATAATAATTTTTTATTCTATTAAAAAAAATAAAAAATATGATAATTCTTGGCGGGGCCAAATGGGCGAAATGACATACCATGCCGATGCATACCGCCCCCAAAAATGCCCGACCCATTTGTGCCCCGCCCGATTTGGGCGCTTTTCCTTGGTCAAGGACGATTTTTCGGTGGCGAAACGCGGCGGACGGGCGGACGGGCGGACATGATGAACACCCCTATCAAAACTTATGATTTGGCTGAGTTTACCTTTTTCATGCTTCCGATTTACAAAATTGTATCAACCAACTCTTAAGTTTATGATGGTTATAAATTTGGTTTAACTTACGAGTTTGCACTTTAAGTTCACCATTTATCTTTCTATCTTATAAAATCGTATTAAATTACGTATGAATTCTTGCCAATTTTTTGATTTAATCATATTCAGTGGTTTATATATAAACTTTATAGAAATTTCTTTGTTAAATATGATAAATTAAAAATGTTCTTGGATTTAAAATATATTTAAATAAATTTTTTTTAATTATTTAACTTACACTTTTAATACCGAAATTATTAATAAAAGTAAGCTTTATAATACAATTCAAGTTCATGATAATAGTTTATGTTTTGGTCACGTTTTTGTGCACACTTATGAATTTGACAATCTTATTTACTGTGCATCCAATACCTTGATCTTAATCCTAACCCTAAAACTCCACGCCTTAATCTTATTGGATTAGGGTGTCGGATGTGATAAGAAAATAATATCATGTTGGATCAATGCCCGAGGAAAATAACACCACTGAAGTGGATGGACCATAAATAAGATTATGTTGTTGGATGTTAATCTACCATTAACAATTTGATAATAAATTTGTTGATAGCTAATTATTATTACTACTATTACTACTACTATTATTATTATCATTAGGGGAAATCATTTATCCTGTCACTGGATATAACGTTGTGTCCAGTGAGCTTTTATACGACATAGTTTTGGTGGATTGAGATTAAAAAATTAAAATCACCGCGTCATTCTCACTCTCACTCATCATCGCTCTATCTCTTAGTGTTCCTCTTCTCAGCTTTGCATAAACCAAAAAGGGGAGGCTTACTTTCTTCAAAGCACTGGTTGATGGAGTTTCCCGCCTTTTCATTATCCTCTTCCGGTACTATCGCTGTCAGTGATTAGGTACGTCAGTCAGAACTTAAAGTTCTCTCCGATCTGATTTCATTATTTTCTACTGATTTGATTCCCCCTCTTTGGGTGCCCTAGTTTCTCTTCTATGAGAAAATTCTTTCTATGTTTTTTAATGGGAAAAGTATCCCTCTAAATCACTGACTCTAATTTCATTTATCTGTGAACCCTAATTTTCTCATGGGACAAGGTTTTTATAGTAAATTTATTCTTGTGAGATTGGAATAGATGAAAATTGAATTCCATGTTCCATATTCGTATCTTAATTCATGCTATTGAATCACAAGCTATGGACTCATCATTGCTTCGGCTTCAGATTTAACTTGTTGGGCCACACTGCAATAATTCGTTTATGTAGACCTGAGAAGAGCGAGGAACACTAAGAGACAAAACGATGATGAGTGAGTGTGAGAATGACGCAGTGATTTTAATTTTTTAATCTCAATCCACTGAAACTACGTTGTATAGGAGCTCACTTGACACAACGTTATATCCAGTGATAGGATAAATGATTTCCCCTTATTATTATTATTTTAGTTAGAAACTTGGTTCCAAAATCGAGATATAACAAACTTGGAAAAGAAAGAGGACTTGTTGATTCAAGTCACTCGAGTGTATGTCTCAAGACACTCAAGTGAACAACCGTTATTTGAACTAAAACTAGAATCTAGAAGCTATTATAAAGTGTTCTGAGATGAAAACTCGAGTACTTGAGTACTGATTAAACACTTGAATAGATTTTGCCTGACACTTGCTTGATTTATGAAAGTATTGTGATGGACACTCAAGTGCACAAATCAACACTCGAGTCTTGACTAACACTTGTAGGAATTTTACATGACACTCCCTTCAACATAAGTATTGTGATGGACTTGAGTGTGAACTCCAACACTCAAGTGACAGGTAAACACTAGCAAAATTAGTGCATGACACTAATCAATAGTGTTGTCTCTTTTTATGAGGCACACTCAATTGTTACTGACACTCGTGACACTCGAGTGTACCTCTTTGACACTTGAGTGTCTGGTAGAAGTTGAAACCATTTTAACTAGCACTTGAAGTTAACACTCGAGTAACCTATTTTCAACACTCTTCTACTAGAGATAGAATTTATCGGCACTCGAGTGTGACAAAAGATCCACTAGAGTGAAGCACTCAGTGCATCAGTAAGAACACTTGAGTGACTGTTCTTGTTGAACAAAACCAAAGTCTCTGAGATGTCAAATTTACTGATAAACATATGATTACATTTGATTTATACTCATACTACTTCTTAGTGCTACTAGATATATTTGTTAATGAGTTTCAAAAGTTTAAATCCATGGATAAGGTTTAAAATCTCAAAAGCAAATATTGTGTCAGAACATTAAATGTCATGATAGAAAACATAGCACACAGAAGCGATCTCAAAATAGGTCAAATGAATATCATCTGAAGCGCCTATTACAGTGAAGACGAAACGACCCAACCTTGAGCAATCCCAGAGAAGACCAAAGGGATGTCATGTGGAGATACACTTTGAACATGAAGTGCAGAAACACCAGGGCCTATAGAAAGGAGTTAGCTATCTTGCACTTGAAGTAAAGAAAAAGAACACTCGAGTGTGAAATTGAGCACTTGAAGTGCTGAAGAAAATGCTGAGCAACAATGCAAGACTAAGGTACACTTGAGGTGTAAGTCAAGCACACTTGAGTGTGTCACTCAAGTTTGGGAAATTGACACTCAAAGTTATGAGACAATGAAGAAGTTGAACAGTCAAGAGGAAGAAGTCAGAACGTCAAGCAAAGATTTACACTCAAGTATAGAAACTAATACTCGACTGATACTCAAAGCTACTCTCAAATGGGATCAAGTGTTTATAGGACACACTCGAAGTGAGGTACCTTTATTGCTTTGATTTTTTGTGATTACATTAGAGTGCTTAATTGTTCGCTCAAGTGTTGCAACTTCACTTGAGTGTGAACGGTAACACTTGAGTGTAATTCGTTAATTTTGATAGATTATATCAAACAGGCATGTTTCATCTTCCCATTTCTATCACAAAACACTCACCAACACACATAAACTCTCTCTAATCCATTCTTCCAATTCGTTATTGTTACCACGCTTCGGTTCAAATACGTTCAACAGATTTCTTAACTCTTTGTAACAGTCACTTCCCTTCCATTTCCTTCTCCTTAAATCTTCTCTTCCTCTCTCATTCCTCTTCGCATCTCTAAATCTTGAACCCTAGAAACCCATCTCAGATTCTCTTCAAAATCTCCTTTCGAGTCTCGTTGAAACACTTTTAATCCTTCTCCTTGCAAAATGGCGAGAACAAAAATGCCTAATGTCGGAAAGGATGATTTGCGTCCACCTCCATCAACGAAGAAGGCCAGAACCTCGAAGGATGCTAAGTTTCAACCGAAGGTTCAACCTTCGAACCCTAAGCCTAAAGCCAAAGGGATTGTTATCAAAGAACCATCCAAGCCCTAGACTTGTTCAACTTCATCTCTACCAATTCGGAAGGGCAAAGGCAAAGAGACTGAGGCAGATATTTGAGCTTGACAAGAGGAGGCTAGAATGGAAGTCACTCTTCAAAGACTCAAAGGTCAATCTAGATTGGGCACACCTCTATCCCATGTTTGCCTCCATTATCTCTAAGGAGTCTAGGAATATAGGAGAATGATTATGGATGAGATGCGTCATTTTAGATTCAACTCTAATATGACATCCACTATTCCATTTCCCAATCCGATTTCATATATCTTGTACTTGAACAATATCGGGTACTTATAGCGGAAGAGAAACCAGTGACACCTCAGAGGTTTTGGTAGAGTCGTTTAAAAAGAATGAAAAATATCCTTTACTGAGATTTCGTGGCAATCAAAAGCCAAAGCAAAAAAGAAGATGGCATCCTCACTCAGGACAGATGAGGCCCAATCCTCCCAAGCGGGCTCTCTTGTTGCCTTTGCTCTATCTTCTTCCTTCTTTAGGGCCACTCTTCAAAACTTTGTCAAGGAAGTGATCCAGGCTGCCATCGATACTATGCTGTAGTCGAATGATTCATTGAGGGCATCCAATATCTCCTGCAAATCTCCAATGAATCTCTTATCTACACCATGGAAGCAAAGATGAAGATATTGGTTGAGAAGATGAATAAAAACTTCAAAAGGTTGTTTGATCTTCAAGATGTGAATACAAGAAAGATATAGAAGATTGAGGAGTTTTTGCATACTTTGCGATTTTCTCTCTCTCTGAGCCCTCTACTTTAGCTCCTGAGTCCCTGTTCCTTCTGATCCCCTTATAGTTTCTGAAGCACTTGAGACCACTACCACTCCTATTCCTAAGGACCCTGTCCCTTCCACTGTTCCCCATCCTCCACTACTCCTATTCCCATTTCCACTACTAGCTCGATTGACCCTGCACTTACCTTTAAACCTGATTCTCACTCTATTTCATCTTCCTTCACAGCCACCACTGCACCTCCTATTGACCCTTCTTCTGCCATGATCATCTATACCCCTCCATCATCCTTTGATCACACATTCCCTAACTTTTTGCCTAATGACAAAGGGGGAGAGTGACTGATTGTCTGATATTATGTCTTTATTTGATGTTATGTTATGTCTCTTCGTATTAACTGGCCTTGTATAGAAACTTTATGCTTATCAATGATATTAACTTATACTGCAATCTAGTGTTTATCAAGGATAATATTATGCAATGCTTCATATTCTTTCTTTGTAATCTTCAAAGCTTTTCAAACATATTTTCAAAAAATTTCCAAGAGTTGTTGTCATAAAAAAGGGGGAGAATGTTAGTTCTCAGTTTATGTTTTGATAATAGCAAACTTGTAAAAGCAAAAGGACTTGTTGATTCAAGTCACTCGAGTGTATATTTCAAGACACTCGAGTAAATAACCGTTATTTGAACAAAAATTGGAATATGGAAGTTATTATAAAGTTTTCTGACATGAACACTCAAGTGTTGGTTAAACACTCACAGAGAGTTTGACTGACACTCACTTGACTTATGAAAGTACTGTGATGGATACTCGAGTGCATAAATAAACACTTGAGTGCTGACTAATACTTGTAGGAATTTTGCATGACACTCGTTTCAACCCTGGAAGTATTGTGATGGACACTCGAGTGCCTCAATTATGAAGAACTTCAAATCTTCCCTTGTTCTATCACCATAGCCGAATGCATATCTTGGTATAGTCTTCATGGCCAAGCCATCATCTTTAGGTCCATGATCAAGAATTTTCTATACAAAATTTAAATTGGGACAAAACAATCTCATTTACTAAAAGACATAAAATTTAAATCGAGACAAAACAATCTTATTTACCAAAAGAAATTTAAAAAAAAAAAAAGAAATTTAAAGCTTACATTCGAGGCACCATGACTATCCTTGTTCCTTGTACCTACAAAAGGTTATAAACATGCAAACATTCTGTAAATCCTAAACAACCATTGAATCATATTTAATAATAATAACCCCACGTGTTATGGTAACGAGCATGGCTTTTATACCACTTGTTGGTTAAAATTGGGGTGTTGCCTGATGCTCAAGCAACACGCGTATGAGATTGAAAAACAAAAATTTTGTTCTTTCTTAATTATTTCGAAACTAGATTATTGCTAAAAGTCATGAACGAGAAAGTTAATTCTCATGAGTTATAATCTGTAACACTTTATGGTACTCATAAGAACCCATAACCTTTTATGGTACTCATGAGAACCATAACTCTCTTAGAGAAACCCCATATACTTACAATGTTCATGAATTATAATTTGTAACTCTTCACAATACTCATGAGTTCATTCCTGGATACTCTTTACGGTACTCATTAGAACCTGTAACTCTTTCTGGTACTCATGAGAACTCGTAACTGTTTATAGTACTCATTAGTTATGCAAAATTAATAAGTGAAAGATATTAATTAATGTTAATCATTGCAGAACTCATAACTCTTTACGATCCTCATGAGTTCTACCTAGAAGAAAGAGTTATTAGAAGAAAGGTTGGCCGTATAGTCTACATAAAGGAGCTGTACAAGCAAGCCCCTTTATGTAAACTATACGGCCAACCACTCTTAATTAGAGTGAGTAGAAGAAAAGCTCGATTCAAGGTTAAATCCAAAAAATAAGATAATAGATCTTGTCCATATCTTGAAAAGTACCTGGAATTTGAAATTCAAGATCATGAATCCTATCCATATATTGAATTCGAAATTCAAGATAATGTTTATCCAATATTTATTAGATATTTATCCAATCTCTATTGGATATATTTTTGGATAATTCAAAATTATCCTTTATAACCTAACCTAGTGAACTTTAATATTAAATTTAAATTTAAATTTCAAACTTAAATTCAAAATCCAAATTCAAATGGGTCTAAGACCCCATTGGGCCTATTAGTAAAAAAAAAAAATAATTTCTCACTAATTAACCAAATGTGGCACCATATATATTATTGGGCTTGGAGTCCCACTTCAATATAATTACAACTATAGTTTTGACAAAGCCCAATAACAATTATTGACCCAAACTTGCTAAATTAAACAATCAAGAACAACCTTAGTGTATAACCCATTAGGCCCAATTATTCTCAGACATAGATAAACTTGGACCAATTAAACTTCTTTAACGGGCCCAATTTATCTAATGACCACATAAACACTAACAATCTTTGCGGCCCCAAAACTGATCGAGCTGATCAAGTGATTTAACTTTCTAGTTTGGATACTGTGCCGACATCATCCCTCACATCGTCATTCACATTAAATCAAGAGCAAAGATAGTATATCATCTCTCTTGGTTGACTAAATGTAGATTTTCACATAACAATAATCTTCTTCTATTGACTCTAAGATAGATCATGACTCTTCATGATTGCTTACTGTGTATAAACTCTTAAGTCAACTAGAAGTCATCCAAGCTCTATCCGTCTTGTGAATGACTAATCCCTTATAGGAGACTGTGAATCCTTTCAGCATGTCCATCTATACTCATGTATTCAAGTTACACATAAAAGTACATTGTTCTCCCCATTCTCAGGCGAATAGAGTTGTACGTCAAACTATAACCTTAGGACATAGTATTCGATGACATCCTTAAGTCTAAGACGATTCGCACTACTAAAGGATGAGAGACTTTATAAATCCAATTTTACTCTCTACAATGAATCCTTGTGAAGTCTATCGATGGGTCAGTTCAATGTTATCTATTTTCTAATAGATCCACCCCCGATATCAGCTAAGCCTGTATTCCATGAGGTCCCTACCTTGTATCTCTATACAAGTAGATAATGTTTATTAGTCTTATTGAGATCATCAATGCCCTTTCTTGGTGATTCAAGACTAGGAACATATTTCAAGCAATGGACATATAGTGTCCTCGAGCCCTCATGATCATAATCCATATCATAAATCCTCGAGTGAACACTTATTACATTCCTTGGACCTTTATCTTTAAACGCATATTAACAATAAAGTATAGGCGAGACAAAAATATGATAAAGATAAAGTATGCTCAAATATATTAATCATGAAATACTAAATAATACAAGGTGGTCATATGAAAAAACATATTGTCTCTAAGACACCTACATACTAATAATCTCACACTTGGCCAAGAGCTAATTAGGTTGACGTGTCAAACTTAAAGACTCATAGATAGACCCTTCGTTAGAGAATAGGCCAGATCGTCACCGGTGGGAACATAGTACATCTTTATATCCAGTCTTTCAACAATCTCTCAGATGAGGTGATACTTGCGGAGCACATATTTGAACCTTCGATGAGACCTAGGTTCCTTGCCCTGATCTATAGCTTCGGTGTTGTCGTAATACAAAGCTATTGGATCAACAATGCATGGAACCACTTCAAGTCCATTAATGAGCTTCTTGATCCATACTGCCTCCTTAGTTGCTTCTGAAGCTGTTATGTATTTTGCCTCGATACAAGAGTTTGTCATGGTCTCTTGCTTGAAACTTTTCCAACAAACTGCTCTACCATTTAAGGTGTAGACAAAACCTGATCGGGATTTACAGTCATCTCTATCATTCTAGAAACTCGCCTTATTGAACCCTTTCTTTTTTAACTCACTACTACCACTATAAACTAGAAACATATCCTTATTCCTTCTTAAGTACTTCAGGATTGTCTTTACGGCTATCCAGTAACCCTCTCCAGGGTCAGCATGGTATTAGCTTGTAATGCTCAAAGCATAAGAGACGTCTAGTCTTGTATATAGTATAACATACATTATGGATCCAATTGCAGATGTATATGGAATCTCCTCAATGCGTTCCCTTTCAGCCGGTGTCTTAAGACACATAGCCATAGAAAGATGAATGTCATGACTGACGAGAAGAAAACTCATTTTCAACCCATCTATGCTAAACCTCTTTAGCATCTTATCTATGTACGTGGATTAGGATAATCCCAACAACCTTTTGGATCTATCTCTATAGATCCTAATACCAAGTATATAGGCTACCTCTCCCATATCCTTCATGGTGAAGTTCTCTCATAACCAAATCTTCGTGGACTGCAATATGGGAATGTCATTTCCAATGAGCAATATGTCATCCACATAAAGCACAAGGAAAATAACAGCACTCCCACTAAGCTTCTTATAAATGCATGGTTCACCTTCATTCTTGATAAAACCATTACCTTTAACAACTTCATCAAAACAAAAATTCTAGTACTTGGAAGCTTGGTTAAGCTTATATATTGACTTCTAAATTTTGCATACCATATGCTCTTAGCCTTTGGATTCAAAATGTTCAGGTTGTATCATAGACACTTCCTCCTTCAAAAAACCATTCAAGAAGGTGGTTTTAACATCCATTTGCCAAACCTCATAATCATGATACATAGCTATAGCTAGTATGATCCTAATAGATTTGATCATAGCAAAAGGCAAGAAGGTTTTCTCCTACTCAATTCCATGTCTTTAATGATAACCCTTCACAACTAACCTAGTTTTATAGGTTTGAATGTTGCCATCAACATCAGTCTTCCTCTTGAAGACCCATTAGCATTAAAAATGGTTTTCTTATAGAATAATGAAGTTTGGAGGATCCTCAATTTCTTGAAAGTCTAAGAAAAAAGATGCGGTTTCTAAATCTTCTGCTGAGGCATAATATAGGGCATTTGGGATAGCAACATCTGAGGTGGTTTAGTTTACTAGATTATTGAACAATCTAAATCTGAAAGGATTAGAACCAGATTTTTTTTTTTTTTTTTTTTTTTTTGGTGATAGTAGAGCAGCCATCCATATTTGCAAGAATCCAGTCTTTCATGAAAGAATTAAACATATTGAAATAGATTGTCACTTTATGAGGAAAAAATTGCAGCAAGGAGTGATCAATCTACAACATGTCAAGAGCAAGGATCAACAGGCAGACATATTTATCAAGGGACTTGGTAGGGAAGAGCACTAGTAGGCACCAAAAGAGTAGAGAAAGCATACTTGTGACAAGTTTTATTGCCGCTTTTGATGGCAGATGATAAAGTATGTTGCTTGGTGAAGGAGAAGGGAGAGAGAAGTAGAGGTTGAAAGGAGCTAGAGAAGGTGGAGAGAAAAGAACAAAAGGTCCAATAGAAAACGAGGCACTTGCGTCTTTTGACAGCATTTTAGAATGCCAATTAGGTGCTCTAAGACTTCAGTGGGATGTTGCAAATTCATATCACCTTTCTGGGTGTAGCAAGTTCAAGAGGTATTTTTGAGAAAATTTTCCTATATGATTTAGTAATTATCATAAATAAAAATATAGGTAAAGGTCCCCCTACGCATCACGATGTTGGTACATGTGAAATTAGACATAGATATTTGACAGTTTTTATTACATTATTTTGCACAAAAATATTAAAAAGGAGTAATGTCATCCCTGACCATTAAAAATGTTAATGATTAATGTTAATTTTATTAATAGTCAATGTTAGTTTTTTAATGCTTAGAGAAACTTTGCTCCTTATAAAACAAAATTAATCTAACAAAAAATTCTGGATACCTACAACTCCTACTTCGAAAGCAAAATTGGACCTTAAACCATATATAAAACTCAAACTATTAAACCATATATAAAACTCAAACTAACTTTATATCAATGTGTAAATAACCTCCCTAATCTTCAAAACTTTACCATTAATCTCTTTGAAATTTTTCTATTTATGAAAATAACCCCATACTATCATTTCATATCCCCTTAAAATTTACTAATATGCATATAATTCCCTCAAATTTTAGGTTATATATGCAAATAAACCCCTTAAACTTTCAGCCATTTGCTGATAAATAATAAACAAAACTAATAGTATAGGAGTTCTTTGTATAATTAATTTAAAAGTTTAGAGGATTTATTGTAAAGTTTTGAAGGTTATATGTAGATTATTTATGCATGACATAAAGTTCACAAAGTTTTGTATAATTTAGTTTTGCGTTAAGGTCCAACTTTATTTTGAAGGTTTTTTTTTTTTTTTTCACGAGTTATGGGTATTTAGAAGTTTTGTTATCAATATCGACCTAGAATTGTTAAAAAATAAGTAACACTTTCATGACAATATTGATCTAATTTTTTTGGATATATACATATGTAAAAACTTGTGGAACAAAACTAAACCTTGACCATTTAATCTTTCTTATATTAGTTCCACTCACTCAAATGAAAAATGAATAGGCATTTCATGTTTTCTCCGAACTCAATAAGCTTTTCAAGTCTTGAGCATCCCCATAAAATGAAAAGTCTTGTATAGAATTCAGTTTCCAATTTCCTTGGAAGGTTCAGATTTTGGTGGCCTCTCAAACTCAAGTTGCTTCTTCTTGAGCTGCCCAACAGACTCATGAACCTAAATTAGATTCATGCAATATTGCTCAAGAAACAATCTTTCAAGTTTTGGAACTCCCTTGAAATGTGGAGTCTCACTTAGCTCCTTGGAGAAACTCAAGTTCATCATGAACTTAAACATTCTAAAAACTACTACAATGTGTTTAAGTTAAGCACCACAAGCTGATCTAGGTGTAGGGGTGGAACTAGGGGGCTAGGGGTGGCCCTGTCCCCTAAAATTATAGAATAGAACCCAAATGTTCAAGAAATTACATTTCAGCCTCCTAAAAATTTCAATATTTTCACTGTAGTCCCCACTAAAAGTTTCATTGAGGGACTAAAATAAAAATCATGAAATTTTTGTGGGGTTTGAATGTAATTGTATGAACATTTGGGTTTTATTCTGTAATTTTCACCCCATTACAATTCCTAGCTCCACCATTATTTAAGTGCTCAATATTGTGTGGCAAAACTTCCAAATGATATTTCCCCCATGTGAGAACTTTTAATGTGTAGTAAGAAGATAATTGAGACCATGCAAAAGATGCATATTACTTGGGTAACCTAAGATTACTCATCTTTACCTAAGATTACTCATCTTTGAGAAGCAATTTGGATGCCAATTTAGTTCATATGCTTGCTTTATATTACTTGAAACCAAGAGTGAATATAAGTACTAATTAAGTATAATATCCCTTGCTACTAGGAGAAGTGAGAGGTGCATATTAATTTTTTAGAAGAATTAAGTAGCTCTTATTATCACAATTACATTTATTAAAGATTATTCCTATTTAAAGTTTGATAGAATTTTCCTTTTTTGTTTTTTTTTTTTTTTTATTTTTAGGATGTAATTCATTATCTTAAATATTGCCACTATTTTGGGGAGCTCTAGATTGAGGAAGAAGAATGCTGAAGATTAGGGTGTGGGAGGGAATTCACAACGGTCAGGGGGAGAAGAAGGTGAGGCAAGGCGGTGAGACAAAGAGGGAGAAAGAAGGCCATAACATTTGTTTTTGTGGCCATTAGTTGAAGGTGACATTAGACCATTTTTAATATGTCAATGACAAAGTAGCATTATGAATTATTTGAATTAAAGAGCAAATTGGCCAACGTAAGTATTACGCTAAAGACTGGACACATAAATGTTTGACAAAATTATAATAAAGGACCTAAGAAAAATAATACTTATTAAGAAGGACCATAAGAGTGGTAATTATTTTGAAGGACTAGAAATTAAAACATTAAAATAGAAAGACTAAACTGCTCTTAGCCAGATTTTTATATTAGCTCTAATTAAATAAGAATCTGGAGTGATTAATAGATGATAACAAATAGAGACTGAGAGTATTTATGTTGATTGTTGGAGAAGATGCTCTTGCTGGAAAAGACGCTGTTGTTGGAGAAATTGAATCTCATTCAATTTTTGGGTGGTGTTGTAGGAGAAGTAGTTGCTTGCATAAGAAGATCACTTTGGAATTTGGATGCAAAATGGAAAAAGGAGAAACCTAAACCTTTATAATTTCTTTTTAATACCAGTCAGCACACTAAAATATAGGACCTTGAAAAAAATATTCCAATGTGTTGAATGTCACTAAAAAAATACTTCAAAATGTTGACTGGTATTAGAAAGATACTTTATGATCTTGAAAAATTATTTTAAGATCTTGAAAAAATATTTTAGAGTACTACCGACACCAAAAAAAATACTTGAAGATAATGAAAGATATTAAAAAGATACTTCAGGATAATAACTAGTATTAAAAAATATTTCATGATCTTTAAAATTTATTTTAGGATCTTGAAAAGATATTCCAGTATACTGACTGATACTAAAAAAATACTTTAAGATACTGACCGATACTAAAAAGATTCTTAGGGTTCTGACTGGTACTAAAAAGATACTTTAAGATACTGATTGGTATTAAAAAAAAAATACTTTCTGATTTTGAAAAAATATTTTAAGGTACTAAATGGTACTAAAAAAAGACTTCTTGAAAAATTATTTTATGGTACTAACTAGTACTAAAAACTACTTCAAAATACTAATTAGTACTAAAAAGATAAAAAAGTCAAACTAATGGTCAAACAATATTCTTGCACCTAAAAAGACATTTGGTGTTGGACGCTCTTTTGGCTAAACCACATGTGTATTTTCTTGAAATCTAAGTCATCGTCCATTTTTTGCACCTTCAAAGTCATGTTATTGTCTAGTCAGTAAAAAAAGTCAAACTTAACGGGCAAACGGTATTTTTACACCCAATTTATAACCACGTGATTATTTTTGCACATAAAAAAGACTTAGTGTTAGACGTTCATCTGAGAAAATACATGTTTACCGTTAATCCGAACCATGTCTCTCTTCAAAAGGGACACTGGCGTGTTGGCCATTGATTCAAGTCCAATTTATTATTATTAATGCCTCAAAACAATTTAACACGCGATTTGGTTCATATTGCTTCAGCAATAGTTGTAAGATTTCTTCATGCCTGCCAATTATGTAGATTAAATTAAAAATAAAATTAAGGAAGAATGAAAGTCCAGTCCCAAAAAATTGAATAAATAAAATTTAAGCAGCTGATAAATTATTTTGAAAATTGAGTTATAGAGAATTAGGAAATTTTTTTCTTACAAATCTTCATTTTATTTCCATCTTTTTACAAATCTTGCAACATGCACGAATCCACCTTAAAAATTTATAAGGCATGTTTTTCGCATAACTTTTTTTTAAAACACATATTAATAATAAGCTAAATTTGGAAACTACAATTATTACTCCTTATTGTCTTTAATATAAGACTTATTTATAATAAAATTGGCCATTTCTTTTTTCTAATTTATCTTTATTAATACTCTCTCAATAATAATCAAGGAGGAGAGGAAATGAAAGAATTAAGGAAAATGATAATAGTGTTCTAGGAAATACATGGCATGTTAACTAATTTACCTAACTTCCTTAATCTAATCAAATTTGGTAAATAGGTCCCATATTAAAGACTGGAGTACTAATTTGCTTTGCTAGAATTTTTGCTATTTCATAATTTGGTCTCAAAAGACATACTCCCTCCAATATTTAATGTAAGACCCAACCAACTTTTTCCCCCGAAGTGATTAAGAAAACTAAATTAATTAATTAATTAATTAATTAATTATAGCATATGTTGTATCATTTGATTATATATCAATGTTAGATAAATTAGTTTGGTATAAAAAAAAAAAGATAAATATAAATCGATTAAGGTTGCTAGAACTATTATTAATATTCCACTCTCCTCTAATATTCGTGTTTATATTGGGGTGGGAATAAGTCTAACCACAGCTAGTTCCATATGCACATTTCCCTCATTATCATTTTTTCCAATTCTGTATCCCCTTGATTCGGGATATGTTCCTATCTTATAGGGATTGGATTTTGTATTTCTGTTTTGAGTTCACATTATATGCTTATAGCTTAGGTGCCTCTTATATGCTTATACATCTATTAGAGGTATGAGTATTTTTTTTTAATTTTTTTAATATATTGTATTTATTCAGATTTAAATTATATGATGTTTTTCGACATATTTTTTACACTCGTCCTCAAATTAATTAGTTTTCATAATATTGGTGTTTAAATTATATGATGTTCTAAATGCAAAATTGTAAATTAATTAATTTTCATAATATTGGTGTCCAAAAATATTTGAATGTGAGAAACTAATTAATTTAAATCTAAACAAAAAATACAATATATAAAAAAAAAAACAAATCATATAAAAAAATCTAAGCTATAAACAATAGAGGTATAAGCGTATAAGTTCATCTTATATCTAAAGGGGTCAATCATCCGGCCGATTGATGCCTAAATTATCTTTAAAAGCAACCGACTTTCATGAAAAGAAACATGTCTAGAAACACAAAGGGATTTAGTATGAATAGTAAATACCCTTTTTGATTGGAGGATACCCCAAAAAATACGTGGTTCAGTTCTAGAATGAAATTTATCATGAAGTGGTGATGTGATTGAGAAAGCCAAGCAACCAAATACCCTTAAAGAAGACCAGTTGATAAAATTTCAAATGGTGTTCGATTATTTACAAAACCATCGCGCCTCAATGATGTTCCACTACTCTGTTTTGCTGTTAAAGGACCAATTTATGAAGGATATCTTTTTTTTTTTTTTTTTTTTTTTTTTTTTTTTTTTTTTTTTTGCTATTAAAATAATTTTTCAGATCAATATTGGTGAATTCAAGCCCATTACAAATCACTAGTTAGAGGTCCCGCGTTCGAACTTGCTCTCCTCCTCTCTTCCTTTTTTTCCCCTTTTCATTGCTCTCTTATTCTATCTTCTTCCCCAATCTCAGTCTCAACCCTCGCCCTCGCTGCTGCCGCCGTCTCTCTTCTTATTCCCCAGTCTCAAGTCTCAACCCTCGCTCATCTTCTTCCCCAATCTCAGTCTCAACCCTCGCTCGCTGCTGCCGCCGTCTCTCTACTTCTTCCTGGCTTGAAAAGAAAGTGTCCTCTTTGTAACGCAAACTTCAGCTCCTGGTTCTGTAAGCTCAGTCTTTCCTCAATAGAGTTCCAGAAAGAAGAGTTGCCCTTGGAGGGTTTGGCCAAAAATTCTCATCAAGAAATTACCTCAAGCCGTCTTGACGGTCCTAGGTGAGTTCATTCTCCTTGATTTTTTTTTTCTTTTTCTGATTCTTCTGGCTGGTATTTTCCTTCCCGTTTGGCGTTCGAGAGTGAGTGTTCTTGTAGGGCCACTAAATTTTGTAGAGGTTGAGAAAAATTCTAATTCCTTGTGTGGATACGTAATAGAAATTATATTCTTTTCCTAAGAGGTTCAATAATCAATGATGCCTCCATTCCACAAAAGTAGAATCTCTATTCTCTTATCTAATATAGAAATTTCTCACAAGGATTTGGTAACAAAACCAGATTGTATGTTATTGTATGGCTATGTTTTCTGCTCTAAATCCCAACAATCTCACGCTATTAACTGTCCAAATTTGCTTGCACTAAAGTTTCAGTAAGATTGTACCATTTGAGAATTACTTTGAGTTCTCTGGACTTCCAGATTCTGCCAATCTCAGGCTCTTGGCTGTGACTGAGAATTTGCATTTGTTGTGGTGCCTTTTTGTTCAACTCTAATTCTGAGCTTAACTGATTTGTAACTTGTGCTGCTTTTAGATTCATTTTAGCAAATTGTCAAGTATGCACTGCTATTTGCTGTCACTTGATTGAGTTGTAGAACTGTCTGTGCTTATTATTCTGCACCAAACTGATTTCTCTGAATTGGCCGGAACTTTGAAAACTTGCACCAAGAACTTGTTTGATCCAGATTGTTGCTGCTGTAACTGATTTTACTTGTGGCATTGTAATTGGCTTGCTGTGCATTTTGAGGAACTTTTTTGGATTCTTCTGCTATTTACAAGTGTTTCTGCATCAATTTTTAGCCTTTGAATTGTAATGCAGTCACTTGTTAGAGTTAATTTGTCAATGTGTACATTCTGATATAGCTTGGTAGGGCGCATCTGCGAAATATATGACTGTGATTAAAACGGTGATTAATTTTATTACTTCTTTTTCTTTGCTGTTCATTGGTAAATGTCCGCTGATATTGTTGTACTTTGATGCACTAAAATTAGTGTCCTGAGTTTAATTGCTCTGTCCCCACCTTCCATTTATTATAATTCTTCATTCTTTGATTTCTTGTGGTCGAGTTGCTTTGGAATTGTAAATCATAGCTTCAGTTGCTTAGTGTCCTTGTATGAAAAAAGATCAATGTTATAGGTTTTAATAGAGGAAGCATTGAGATGAGCTAGGTTATAGGTTGCAACATGTTCCCTAATACATTTAAAACTTTCCTTTAAAAAAAAAAATTTTGGGGGACACTACCCCGAATCCCCGCCCTAATTATGCACTCATAAACATAAATTCCTGGCTCCGCCACTGCTTGCTTGGCTAGTCACTTCATCTGCGAGTTCACTTTGATCTTGGATTCCGTCCTCACACTTCAGTCAAGTATGAGTTATTTGTGTTATTGTTTTCGTTGTGTGTGTGAAATGTTGATAATTATGAATTTCATTTGTGTTTAGTTTAGGTTCCTGCTATTTGTGTCCTGTTAATATAGGGATTTGTCACTGGTTGCCTTTGTGTCCGGTTAAAATTGATATGTTTGCGAATGTATTTAATGTTATAAAGCGAAACTGAACACACTGGTATGGAAATCCTATGGAAATCCTGTTTTTAATGTTGATAAAGTTGCACTGGTAGAATGCAATAATCTGTGTGCTGTACTGGTAGGTATGTGAAATTTCATGAATTGTTTAGAAATTTTTATTTGGTTTGTACATTTTTAAAGTTCTGTCTATGTTCCATAATGAATTGTACTAAGTTTGGTGTTTGTAATGAGTTTCAGTACAATGAGTGAGAAAGTTTCTTGGGACCAAAAAAACACAAAAGTGTTGATCGACTTATGCATGATGCAAGTACAAAAAGGAAGGAAAACTACAAGCTTCAATGAGGATGATTGGAAAGAAATTGTCAAAAAGTTCGTGATAAACACTGGTAAAACATATGACAAGAATCAGTTGAAAAACAAGTTTCAGTCCCTACGAAGCCAGTGGCAGTGTTGGAATAGGTTGCTTGATGAAACATGTATTGGATGGGATTATAAGAAGAAAACTATTTTGGCCGATGATGATTGGTGGGAGAAGAAGATTGCGGTAAGTAATTACCCTTTTATAATGTTGCATAGTTATTTCGCATGATTGTGGTTCTATATATTATATAATATATTTGGTGATAAATGTACAGGAAGTTAGTGGATATGAGAAATTCAGATATGAGTGTATCCAATTCGAAGAAGAATTGTCCCACTTGTTTCCATTCGAAGAAGAATTGTCCCACTACTTTCCATCTAGTGCGGCCATGGGACCAAATCAATGGGCCCCATCATCCAAGAAACTCCCAACTGTTGTCCCAACTTTTGTTGCGTCGAATATGATCTAGAAGAATATGATCTAGAAGAAGGTTATGGAGATAGTGATGAAGTGTTAGGGGCAACAACTGGCCTGAATGAGGACGTTAATGCAGTCAATTTAACTAGTCATTCTAGAGGTAGTGGAGCCAACACTAACAAAGGGAAAAGGAAGGCAAGCAGTAGTCTAGACAAAACAAGCCGTGGTTATAAAACAACTAACTCGTTGAGGGTGAGGAAGAGGGGTGATGGCAAGAAGAGGAAAATGTCTACCTCTTCAAAAATAGTTGATTGTCTAAGTAGGATAGATGATACGAATGATACTGAAGCACACCGCTTAGAAGGGATGACATCACATGCTTATGATATATCAGTAACTGGAGTATTGGATCACCTTCAACAAGTTGAAGAAGTTGTGGCTGATGGTGAATTTTATAGAGAATGTGTACACCTCCTTATCAACAAGCCACCTTTAAGGGAAGCGTATAATTTCTTTAAGGGAAGAAGGGAGGAGCTAGTTGAAATGTTGAGGTGGGAATGTGCTGCAGATCGACCAGCAAAATCAGAACGTCCCTTGCTCCTTTATTCAAGGAAAAGGTAGTTAAATGGTTAGTTAGGAAGTTATGGTTTGTATAAGACTTATTAGGAAGTTGATAGAAGTTGTATCTGTTTGGATAAGGACTATTAGGAAGTTATTAGGAGTTTAGTTTCAATTGGTTATTGCAGTTGTAGGTTCTATATATATTGTCTTAGGATGTAAACAGAGGACTATGCAGAAATATATATTGAAAGTATTGTCTTATTTGGTCAAGAATTCCAAATTCTGGTTCTTGAATGGTTTGTTCTAGATCCTAATCTAAGGATCTATCAGCTACACATCAAAAAAATGGATTATGCAGATAGCTTCACAGGTCAGTAATGCCACAGTCAGGTTCAACAGAAATAAGTCACAGTTCAAATATAGCTAGCAGGTTATTTGCAAAAAAAAAAAAAATGTACATGTTGAGTTCTTGCATCACGTTAATTAAACTATTATGCTCTAATATGCATACATGTTCTCTCCTGTGCCAAATTCAACTACATATGGTCACACATTCTGTAAGACTCAACAAAGTGGGAGATTAAGAAAAGACAGATCAATTACCCATCCATTTATAATGTGATACAGATAATCCATATTCTACAGTTATATGTTTAGTAAATTACTCATACACAAAATTCCTTAATGTTATTTTGCATGGTACCTTTGCAACAACAATTCTCATACAATGTGCTTTGGTGGTGCTCTAATGTCAGCTATTGTTTTTGCAAATTCAGATGACCTTAATATAAATTCAAATGGCAAATGGAAAATTACCTCTTGTTGGAAGAACCGGATAGATAAGAGTAAGCTGAGTTAATACTATAAGCAACATACACAGACATTCCCAACCCCTGCAGATAATATCTTGTAACTTCAGCGCGAATTTTTCTTCTATCCACCACCAGTGCTCTCAATCATTGAAATTCTGAAACAAAAGGATTGCACTGCTGCTGCTTTGTATCCAGAGATGAGGCTTTTGGCATCCTGAAAGTTGCACTAAAAGAAAAGGTACTGCCAGTTCCAGGTTCACTTACAAATCCAATTTCTCCTCTCAAGAGGTCGACTAAACATTTACTATGCTCAGTCCTATTCCAGTCCCACCATATGTTCTTGAGGGGGAACTATCAGCTTGCATTAAAGGGGTGAATATGCGGTTTTGTGCATCCAAAGGAATTCCTATACCTGTATTCTCAACTGTCACTAGCAATTGAATCACTCCAAACTCATCCATCAGATTCATACTGCTTAACTTTTTGAAATTTCCCCAGCTTTTCCATCTATTGACAACAGGAAAACCACTCAATGTATCATAGGTTCTGTCTGACATGTCCCGGAACCCTTGACTCAGCACTACATCCATATCGTGAACCGGGCTCTTTACCTCATTTGCCATATGAACCGATACAAACACGTGTCCTTTAACATGAGTGAACTGAAACATAACAAATAAATAAATTACTAGAGATCATGAAACAATAATTATGGAATTTTATGGGTATCAGGAAAATCTGCTGGTACAAGTAGTAAAAGTCCTATCATGAGTGAACTGAAATACAACAGATAAATGAATGATAAGATATAATGAACCAATAGTTAAAGTGAGATTTTATGGGTATCAAGAAAATCTGCTCGTGTAGTACAAAATTTATGTATAGTGAGGGTAGTGAGAGGAAGAGTGAGATAAGATTGGCAAAAAGCCCACACCAAATAACAGTGGATTTAAAAGACAATAACAAATACAAAGAAAATGGCATCCCTAGGATAATGGAAGATGAAACATTTCTTCATTTCTCAACTTTGATCTCTCAAGTAAAATTAGTAAATGGTCCAAGCCCATCTTCAAGATAACAATTTTCAATGAGAGAAGATTAATTGATGTAATTTGTGGGAGACATTATTATGTATGCCGGTATGAACAGATAATATCATTGTAAACAGGAAGAAGTGTGAGAAAATTGTCATCTACATTAGAGAGATGTTTCTGGCATCCAAAATTTATATAGTAAGCATGAAAGTCCAAAAAATTAAAAGTGCAGCAAGAAACATGGCATACCTAGAGTGAATTTCCAACCAGATTAGTAATTATTTGCCGGAATTCGTTTAGATCACCAATGATAACTTCTGGCACCATTTTGGATACATAAATAGCCAACTGTACACACCCAAAAGAACACAAAAGCAAGTTTATGCAAGAGTTAATATCCAACTATTACTTGAGGAGCAAAAATAAGGTAGTTGACAATTTTGAATTTCATCTCAATTCCTATTTCATTTGATTTTCCAGAGAAAAGTGACAGGACATCATCTAGGATAGAACGTGGATCAAATTCTACAACTTCAAGTTCAAGCTTCCCTGCCTCAATCTTAGCCTGATCAAGAACCTCATTTATCACTGATATAAGATCTTTACCACTCTTGTGAGCAGTCTGAGCACAATCCATCTGGCTTTCATCTAGTTCGGTATCCATCAACATTTGCAGCATACCTGAAAAATGATATTAAAAGTTTCATTTCACGTACTATCAATGAACTGGAAAGTAGTTAACATAAGATCAAGTCCTTTAATTTTTTAGATTACCTAAAACACCATTCATTGGAGTCCTAATCTCATGTGAAACTGTTGCCAGAAACTACAAGAAAAGGGAGATCAAAATACAGAAGTCATTGCAGGAATCATAACTATATTTATGATAAATAAAAAAGGTTACATTGTCATGAGTACTGATACTAATGGGCAATGATGACAATCATGTGAAGTTCTACATATGTGAACTCATTTTGTTTGATAAAATCAAATCGCAGATCATCTTGTCGTCAGCCTCACAATTATTTTCCGAAAGAGAAAAAAAAAACTGCCATAGAAATACAGCGAACCTGAGATTTTGCTACATCTGCAGCTTCAGCTCGAACCTTTAGCTCCCTCATTTCACAGTAGTCATCCTCCACTTTCGCTATTCGACTGATTGCTGCATAAAAAATATGACCAAGAAGCAAAGTGATAACAAGTACCCCAACTGATGCATTGATTGCTGTCCAAGGTAGTGGAGGCTTGTGCTTGAACCAGGAGATTAGATCATGAAAAATATAAATCAATAAAATTCAGCTTATATGAAGCTCCAGGACTCGACAGTTTCCCATTAAGTAGGACAAAAGCAAACCTGCAATGCATCTCATGTTTTCGTGTAGGATCCCCAAAATCCACATTGCTTATATGTAGTAACCCAGTATCAATAACATCAGTACCATACATTTTGATAGGTGCAGAAGCATTAGTTGTATCATAAACATTTACAACAATGGTTTGCTTGCCGGCAAGTTGGTGGAGGAGCTTGTCTACCAGTGATGGAACGTCATAGGAAGCACCCAAGTACCTAGAAAAAGGCTTGCATATGAATTAACTAGCTTATGAATACAAATGGGAATGTTAATTAATAGCAATTTGGTGAAAATTCTTATATAAAATACCCAACAGCAGCTTCAATGCGTTGCTCTGGTGTAGCATTTGGAGGAAAATTAGCACTGTAGACAGCAAATGTAAGGACAACACCCAGGTGACTGGACTTCAGCAGTTTGAAAGGAGATGTTAGCACTCCCTTTCCGGTTGCTCTTGCTCGCAAGATATTCTCACGGTCTTCCTGTATAACAGTAACAAACTAAGCGGTCAGACAACTACACGCATAATCGCTCCGTATTTTGTCTCTTTTCAATCACTCACATGCATGAATTTGTATGAACCAAGAAGACCGGAAAAGCTCATACTCAATATTAACACACATAGAAGTTGAATATTTTAACTGTTATTTTACAGTGTTCATAAAAATATGACTTAAGCCACAAAATTTTAAAAATGCATGCACACACGTGTGCACAAGAGTCTCTAGTTATATCCACATACAGAGTAACTCCAGTGCTTAGAGTCATCCTATTGCTGCCATTATTTTGTCCCAACACTTAACTTTTGCCTTTTTAAAGAAAATAGTGTAAAATGAAGTTTAAGGTATAATTTATTTTGTGCGTTCAGATCCAAATAACAAAAACAAGATTTATAACAGTAATAGTAGTCGTAAATGATTCAAAAGTCTAATACCTCTAAATTGAATAAAGAAAAATTAAAGACAAAAGAGTTAAAGATCTGTCTGTGAGATAACTAAACACAAGCTTTCCTCCTTTTATGAGGAATTAACATTATAAGAACATTCATAGAAACGTGAAATTGAAAGTTTCAGATGGTGCCCCAAGTTCTGCTTGAAATAAGGAAGTTAAACAATGGTAAAAATAAGGTAAAAACGCCAAACCTTTCCAGACATCATATCAATAGATACAATATGGGAAACAGTTTCTTGAGCAAATATCACTGGTGCATATTCATCTTGAATGGGTGCAGGATTGAGATCTTCCGGAATACAATCTTGGACAAGTGTTTCATTCTCAGCTTCCATTTTCTTAATTGTCCACCCATGCTGCTTTTCAAAATGCCCCCTGTCAGAATGGAGAACTTTCAGAGCATAAGCAACTCCACTAGTGAGTGGTCTTTCAAATGATGTTCTCTCTGTATATTCTCCAAAAGTTTTCTGCAGAAGAACACAAGAAGCTTCAAGATTAGTTTTCCTTCTGTTTGTATGTTGTCTTATTTTTAATTTTAAATATCCTGTCAAGACTACAACAAGAAAAGTAACTAAGAAGTGGAGAGAAGAATCAAAATTTAATGTGTCTCGGTGACCTTGTCTGTGGACCAACAAGACGGGTCAACACATGTTTTAGGCAACTAGGAATGAGCATGAACAAATAAATCCACAATTCCACTTTTCACCGACGCTTGAACATCAAATGCCAACCATTTTCCTGACTTTACAAATATATAATCTCATTATGCCCCTTTTCTTATGTGTCCATCATATTGAGCCAACATATATCCTAACCTGTAGTAGCTATATTGATAAGAGGTATGGTCTATGGTGATAAAGGCTCCTTTTGCGTTAGAGGCACTACTATTGAATCAATTGGTTGACTCTTACCTTCCTTTTTTTAAAGTTGTTTTACTGGTTTCATGGGTGTTTGGAATTGCTTATTTTAAGTGATTTTTGATTTTATGAGGTAAATATGTGAGCGAGTTTTGTCCCGTAAAGAGAAAAAAAAAAAAAAAATTAATTGATTCTATTGTTAAGCAAATGGGTTAGATTCCATTCCACCACCACCCTAAAAAAAAAAAAAAAAAAAGCCCTATATATTTAGTTACATAGAAGTTAAAAAAAACATTTAATTATTAGTTTATTAAGAATCTACATCACGAATGTTATCTTAATTTATTAAAATTAATTTATACGTACTTTGTTTATTTTTTTAGTAATTAGTTTTTGTAAAACTAATCTATGGCTATATTCTTATTGTTCCAACATTTTTTATATTATTATACATATTTAATTATTTTTTCACATTATAAAATAATTTTTGTTGTTATCCATGTAACCAACCACATCTAATGAGATAAGGCCACAGTTGTTGTTATTAATTGGTATTAAAATATGAAGTGCAAATAGGTATATTTCCTCCAAAAAAAAAAAAGCACCAACACGATTTTTCATCTTGGATCTATCCCCATCTACAGCATAACCAGAATCCTTTCCATTTTTTTATTGTTATTTATTTTATGATCATGTTCATACTTTTCAGCTTCCTTCTTTTTCGTTCCTCACGAGTCCCTCTATTATAATTTTGTGTGTTAATAATTTCATGAACATTCATAGATTCATAGAGCTTGGCACTCTTGTTTAAGGCTATCGGTGCCACATACATCCACCATAACTAAATGGGAAGGAGTACACTACCTGGTCAATAGCAGATGGATGTTTACTGTGGTGAAAGGTGGACACAAGAATAGCTAGGGGTGCTCATCATGCCCAGCCGCCCTGTTCGCCCGCCTGCGCCCAACGAAAAATCGCCACCCGACCCAAAAAAAAAAAAAAAGCCGAACAAAATTGAGCACAAGCTGGTCAGCATTTTTATTGCGGCGGTGGGCACGGCGGGGTATCTTTGCCCTGCCTATTTGGCCACACTTGATAGTGTATATAATATTTTTTAATTTTTTAATAGAATAAAAAAAGTATTTTATATTTTATAGGTGATTCCATATTCTTGTAGGTGATTCCATATGCTTCATCCTTTTGACAATTTGGAGCCTTGATGCAAACTCTAGGAGTATTGGACGTCTACAAGGCTTTAATTGCAATTTTTTGATGCCTTGTATTGAATGAATTATGGATGTTATTTAATATTTCAATTATGGATATTTGACTATTTGTTATTTTGTTAAGATATATGATTTTTTTTTTTTTTTTTATTTACGACTTAAGTTGTAGACTTATATCTAAATATTTTGAAGTGTAGAATTATGGATTTCACTTGAAGGTTGCAATACTATTTATTAGATATGACTAAAGCTATTTTTTTTCACATAGGGTGTCGCAAGGTTACAGGATATCGCCACTTGGGCAAGGAAGGGCCGCCACACTTGACCCATTATTGCCACGCCACAAATCTTAGAGCTTCTATCGGGCAGGGCCGGGCACTGGGCTGCATTTTGCTGCCCAATGATCTCTTGGGCAAGGCATCGGGCAAAAGTCTCACCTTGCCCAGCCCTGCCCATTAACACCCCTTGAATAGCCCGAGCATGAACGTGGTTCATGCTCACATTGAACTGATCCTGCAGCATGCAAGCCCGCTCATCACACATATTGGTAAGCATTTCTTTTCTCCTGCACATATTATTATTCAGGTGCCAGAATAACCAAACGGACACCACTAATCCAAGTAACACAAATGTAACTAAAAGCTTTTTCCTCCAACTCCCAGCACCCTTTGGATTTTGCCCAGCAGAATGTTGCGACTGTTTTGGCTGTGAAACCAGCTTCTGATTCCAAAATAAAGGAAAGCCAGCCAATCTACAACAAATTGTAATTACAACAAGAATCCACCAATATCCTATACACAAAGTCAGATAACCCTGAATTGCAATTAACTCCAATACCATGACTGCACAATGTTCTGCAAAGCCAAGCATGTTCGTTATATTATAGAATGAAGAAGCATTAGTTTCAAAATGAACAAGAAAGAACTGCTTAATCTGTTATAGCAAAAAATGAGTGCTAGAACGCAATGTCTGAAGTATATACGAAGTGAACCATGGTATAACCACGTTTAAAAGGGAAATCCATTGTTTGGAACATCCATAAACAAAAGCGCACTCGTAAAACCCATACAAGTGTGTTCCCATGGGGATGAGATTTATTTAGGTTAAATTCAAATGACATGCCAATAGTTTTTGTGATATTTCTGTCTTTTATCAAGCTTCAAAAGTTTTCCACTTATTCTACCATTTAAGCCAATAACACAAGAATGCCTTATACCGCATATTGGAGCTAAAAAGAATTTCACATTTCTGGCCAGGCAATTCTATAGATTCATCTGACCTATTGTGTATTAAAAGTTATCAATAGATGCGTATAATGCATGATTAAAAATATAATGTCCGACCTTGAGTCAGCAGACTAGTAAACTTTACAAGAAATAATAAGCAACAGTGTCAAGGCTCAATAGCTATGCTTTTATAACTCCATCAAGTAACCCATGATACATACTCTTCAATGAGTTTAGGGATGGGATATGGGAATAATAATTAATGACAGCTTATAGGCAATAGCTATTTGGAAAAGAATCGGCAGTTTAAACAACGGAACTTCTGGTTATGACAAATCACACTCAGCTTTAGTTAAGATTTTACCTTTCCATGCAACAAATTATTGACAAAATTGGACATGATAGCAGAGTATGGGGCCAACGATACAGTTTTTTCCATTAGCAGTAATGATTCCAGGTTTCTCTGAACAGAATCAACTGGACATTGTTCCATAAGTTCGATCTGGCCTGTGACACCAGTATGCTCCTTATGGAACTCCCTATTCCCTGAAAATATCATCTGCAAGTTATTGCCAAGGTCACTGCTTAACAGCTTTTGCACTCTTCTTTCATCGATACATTGGGATAAAATCTGCATCATAGACTAGTGAGAAAGAGGGGGGAAAGAAAGCATCGCTTTTTATAGTAATTACATATATATCTACAACAAGTAGTGTTTGACTGTTTGCTCCTAAGACATAAAGTGAGAGAATATCATGGAACATTGAGAAATTGACGTGCTTCTTTCCGGTTTCTTTTCTTCTTCTTCTTCTTCTTCTTCCCTTTTTTTTTTTTTTTTTTTTTTTTTTTGTGTCAACAGTTGAAGTGTTCAATATACAAGCTAATCCTAGGAAAAATTAATAATTAACAATTCTTCTATGGAGAAGAATCAACGGAATTATGAAATAAGAGCATTGAACGGCGAAGAGCAGCCCCTGGAAAGAAGCTTAGTCTGAATCGGCATCTCCCAAAAAACGGCGTCATTTTTGGGCGATCCAGACGCATTAAGAAAGGAATTGAGAAAATGGAGAGAGAGAGAGAGAGCATGAGTGTAGTTTCTTGAAGAAAAGGAGTAAAAATGCATAAACATAGTACCTGATCTGATACAGAGAAGAAGGAAACGAAAGCATGAAGTTGCTTTTTGCTGATATTGTGACGTTGGAGCAAGATTCGAGCTCTCTCTTCACAATCACCCAACCTTTTCCCCTTCCTCAACAAGAACGAGTCACTGTGAGAACTGATGAAGAAGCACACAATTCCCAGCGCAACAACACCAAGAAAACCCCACACGAAATAGGGCTTCTTCTTCTTGCATTTCCTGAGTGAAGAATTAGACTCATTCGAAGCTTCATTTGACTTACCTGACTTGGAATTCAGCGGCATCCTGCCATTTGACCCAGTGAGCTTCCGATTCACAGACATTTTTGCAAAATTGACAACCCACTTAAAGTCTTAGCAAGATCCTCGGCTCAACCAAAACAATCATATAATCCAACTTGAAGGCGAAAATTTGATGGAAACCTAACAGTGATTTGGGCAAGCCAGCGGGAAAAACTCATAAAGTTGAATAAAGTCAAACCAAAAAGGTTAAGAATTGCATTAAACCAAGTGGTCCAGCGTCTATTATCGCTATCTGTGAAGCCTCAAGAGCCATAAAAGACCTGGAATAGCACCATGGGGTAATTATCATCCTCAATCGAACACAGTACAGTTGTAAGATATTTTGGCAACTTGTGTGTGTGGGGAGTGATGATAGGAATGAGATAAGAAAGTTTTGTTGGTTTTCTGAAACTGGCTGTTTCGGTCTCTCAGAGCCCTGAACAGCAAAAAGAAGCATCCAAGAAGTGAAATAGTTGAGGTGAGTCTCTCATAGATAGAGAGAGGACCCATCAGAAAAAATAATAATAATATAAATTTTATTTAAAAGAATACATTTTTGCGTTGAGGAAGAGAAAGAAATCAATTTTTCCCATTCAAATGAAACACTACCCGACACGACACAAGCCATTTTCCCATATTCTTCAATGAGAAAATGAGAAACCGTGATCACTCTAAAAGAGAAAAAAACAGAGCGCTACTATTTAATGGGGAAATCCCGTCAATTGCTTAGACAGCAAGAAAGATAAATTTTCAACGGACGGAAATAGAGAAATGAGATCCATTTGCCAACACCAAATTCTACGTCTTGTTTTTTGTTTTTTTTTTTTTGAGAGAGAGAAACGTCTTGTTTTAATTATATTATTTCCATATACTTTCATATTCGATTCGATGTAATCCAACTAAATACTTTTATGCATATATATCATCTTTTTTTAATGATAAATCAAACAAATTCATATAATCATCATTATATTATATTTCATTACATTACCTCTGATTCCATGAATCAAACGGGTACTTAGAGATTTTAGACTAATATTAACATTAACATTTATTTTTTGTCATCAAACTTAACATGAGCAATTGAGATGTAGTTAAAAAGCTTAAAGATATCTATAACATTAACAAATCGTGAAAAAAGATATACTAATAGGAAGAGTTGTAACATTATAAAAGATCACATTTATCTTAAAAAGACTTCAAATTCATATATTTTTAATTTTTAAGAACCAGATAGTTGTCAATAGTTCATAATTTACCAATAGTAATTAAAGTTGAATAGTTGTGGGAGTTGGGTTGAACGATTTACCTTTAGTTTAAGGCTTAGTGATACTTATTAAAAGGTAATAGCTATGATGTGGGTGGTATGTTTAGCATATTCCTTTTTGAGGAACTCACAACAACAATAATAATAATTTAGAGAAAATTTCATTTTTAAAATTCATTCAAACTAGTTTTTAAATGAATCTTTTAATTTAATATAGGTTTGATTTAATAAAATTGTTGCATTTATTTCCTTCGACAAAGAGGGTATATAAATTATATCAAAAATTTCAAATTAAATTAAGCTGAAATGATTTGGATCTATTTCAAAAGAACATGTCAAACAAATTTTTTTTTTTTTTTAATTCAAGTAGTTAGGGAAGGACAAGGGTATAGGAAAATATTTAAATGAGAAACTTGTATGAAAAGCCCGATTTGTTTGACCATCATTACATGGGCATTATTATAATATTTGGGGGGTCATCTTTATTTATGGCAATATTCTTTTGGTGTTATGTAAACACAAAAGAGCCCTTCCGTAATATAAACATTATAATGAGCTTGTTTGGGATACCAGTGAAAAAATGATTTATAATCAATCTAACTTATAAAAAAATCATATTGTAAAATGTGATTTATATTTGGGTTGACAATAGCATAAATAGCTTTTAATATTTAAATTTATAGTTTGTCTGAAATATTTTTGAGGATACTAGCTGATAATAAGAATATACTTCAAGATATTGAAGAGTACTAAAAATATATTTTATAATCCTGATAAATTATTTTAGGATTTTAAGAAATTATTTTTAATATCAATTAGTACCCTAAAATATTTTTTAAAGTCTTGAATCGTATTAAAAAATACTTTAGGATCTTGAATGATAAAAAAAAAATTTAATGATCTTGAAAAAATTATTTTAGGATCTTAAAAAATTAATTTTAGTACCACTTAGTACACTAAAATATTTTTTAGGGTGCTTGAAGGGTAGTAAAAATATAATTCAAGATCTTGAACGATACTAAAAACTTACCTCACGATCTTAGTCCATAAGTCTAATTAAAACAAAATCTTCCCAAAGTAACTTTTCAAATAAGTTATTTTTAGTTTATAAGTCCGATTGGAATAACTTTTCAACCAAACATGTATAATATCTTTCATCAATTGGTTCAATCATCATAGTAAGATGGGGATCAAGGCTTTGCTTTGCATGCTAATCATTATTTATTACCAATCCAAAAGGAATCTTCATATGTTGTGCTGTCTTCTAATGCTAGGCCCTTTCTTTTATGGTTTCAACTTTCAACCTTAATTTTTTTATTTGGTTATTTATGAAAACCTAACAACTCTAGCCTACCTTACAAAATGCTTAGACCTTTGTTAAATGTTACTTAAATTTCAAATATATCTACTTTTTTTAAAAAAAAAATACTTGGTCCAATTTTAAAATTTTCATCAAAATTACTGATAATTAAAATTTTATTTGGATTATTGACCACTGATATTTTACTGAAACAATTCAAGAACCGAAAAAAGTATATTTCCAAGTTTTACTGTAGAAAAGTCTAGCTATATTATAATTCTTAGGAATTTTTTTAAAGAAAATATATCTATTTTTTTGACTAAATATCTACTTTTACTTTAACTACTTAACTTAAATGTTCATTAAAATTACTGATAAAAATGAATTTGGATTAATCACTTATATGTTGGTTGAAAAAATTAAAACTCAACCAAAATTTATTGCAAATTATGAATTTTATTTGTTGAAAGATTTGTTTGTGCAAAAAAACTCATGTTTAGTACATGCCATGAAACAATAATTATAAATTATATACTTCTATCGTGAGAGATTATTAATTAAGATTTAATTTTTACTATTAAAGAAAATTTTTGATTATATTTTAAAGATAAATAAATAGATTAATGTAGCAATGATGAAGGTGTAAAATAAATTAAACCTTTCATTGTCAATGTACCTAAGTGTTGGCTTTTTTTAAAAAATGATACAGGCAAGCTAGAGCTTGAAAGTTAAGAGAGGGCTAGATCATGAAAATCAAGCCCAAAATACAAAACTACAAAGAAGAAAGCTGGTCATGAGCGACCAACTGATCACATAAGACCATATCCAAACATGCTGTAGGGGCTGCTTGAACCAGCATGGTGTCGGCATCAACAGGGCCATCATGACCCAATTTGGCCATGTAGTCGGCACACGAAATGTTGTCTCTTGGAGTGAAATGGAGCTCAACGTTCCAGTCTCTGAAGAGCAGATCTCTAGTCTCACCAATAATGTCCCTAAGTGGGTGGTCAGCACTAGAGTCCCTCATAAGGATGTTGATAGCGTCAAGAGAGTCAGAGTAGAGGATAATTCGCTGAAAGCCCATCTGGCTAAGTGCTGGCTTTTGATACTGGAGTGATGAATACCAATTTATGTGTGGTCAATATTGGTCAGCTGTTTCTATGATTGTTTTCTCTTATTATGCAATATGCATATAAGAGATACCATCATTTTTTATAGTGTTTTTCCATTCTGCCACATCATATACTCTTATATTTTTCAGAATAAAAAATTATAAGGGTCTTAAGTTTGCTATCATTTTAATTTTGGTTCAAACAAGAGATTTTGATCCCTTAAAGGGTAAAATAGTCCAAATTTTTATTTAATTATAGGAACAAATTTTCAAATAAGATGAAATTTAAGGGACCAAAACCTTTATTTTAAAACTTGAGGGGTCAAAATCAAAATGACGATAGAATTAAATGACTAGACATTTGTATTAACCCAAATCACAAACATACATACTCTCATACAAATTTTAGATATATATACATTTTGTTTATTCTTAAAATACATAGCATTTTTTAAGAATCTTA
This sequence comes from Acacia acuminata, assembly GCA_019022655.1. NCBI lineage: Eukaryota > Viridiplantae > Streptophyta > Magnoliopsida > Fabales > Fabaceae > Acacia > Acacia acuminata. The sequence goes on along the minus strand of JAFJYI010000053.1, from coordinate 3,000,956 downwards.
TATGTATATTTAAGTGTAAGAAAACCTTTTTTTAAACCTTTATAAACTTTTTGCAAGCCCATATATAAAAAAATATGTAAGCATTGTAAAAAAAAAAAAAAAAAAAAAAAAAAAAATTTGCTACAAATTAAGAAATATAATAACTCATTCAAATTTTTAATTATTAATATATTGATAATTAAAATTAATCATTAGTTTTCATCAATATATTTTAATTCAAGTTATTGTGTTTTAAATTGATGGTGTTATCTTGAAATTTAATTTTGCTTTTACTATCTATAATTTTTTATAAACGGGAAATTCATGCATCCTCCCAACTTTGTGAGATATACAGTCAAATAAAATGTAACAATTTGCTACAAATCTAAAATTAATGTATCAAACATAACATTTTCACTAAAATATAAATTCTAAAAGCATAAATAGATATGCTTTATGCTTTATTGAGATATTTTAATTTGATAACCTAATTTGATAGCGAATATTGTATTAGTAATAATCAATTTTTATTAATAATTTTGTTTGAGTGATCGTGATGAGAAATATTTGGAAAAAAAAAAAAAAAAAAACACTTTAATAGGTCAAAGTAGAAAACGACAAGTTAAAAAAATGGAAACATAAAAGTAATGGGCTAATGGTTACATCACTTACATGGTGAAAACTTGTGGGGTCATAAGCTTCATTAATGGGCCTTGGGTTGGCGGTAATCCTATCTAACTTTAAAAAAAGCTCGGTAGGAAAAAAGTCGGGTTATAGATAATGATTTGTGTTTGGATTGATGGTGGTAGAAGTGGCGGGGCCACGTCAAAAGCGAGGCATTATGGAAAAAGGCCCGCAATGGGATTCGGAAAAAATTGCTTTTTGCTTAACCGACTTTTGAGCTTTTTTGACTTAAAATTAAGCCAACGAATGATAAGAATCCAAACGGAAAAAATTGGGCTTTTTCCTCACTTGGCCGGTGAGCTTAAAAGCCACCGAAATTTTTACACACTAACGCTGAAAAATAAGCCAACCCAAATAGGCCCATTGTAATCCACTTCCACATAATTTTTGTATATAAAAAAAAACTTCCACATAATTTCATTGGAAGCTTTGTTGCTTTCTTCCTTTAACTCTTTTTCTTTATTAAGGTAGGAGTAGGACAGTAGACGAGGCAATCACATTCAAGGCTTCCTAGAATAAAACCATTAAAAAAATAAATTTAAGAAGATTTAATAAATTACCATTAATTATTCATATCACTTATTCTTGGAGTGTGACTATAAATCTTGAAAATACACCAATAACAAAAAAAAAAGTAGGTCATAATTAATATAAAGAACAAGTGATAATTTTTAAAATCACCATCTTATATATATATATATTGATTTTTTTGTTAGTTATGATTAGTTTTGATGATGTCTTATATATAAATGCCATTATCTAGAGCAAAAAGTTTGCATACCATATCTATCTTTTACTTTGACTAATTCTTATATTTATTGTAGATATGTAAAGTTTAATACAATGAAGAATGATCAAGAATGGAGTTTGAAGAAAGAAGAACTTGTTAAATATCATGAGGATATCAATATTCAAGTCTTTGTGATCAAATGGAAGTTGGAGCATTACTCAATTCGGAGTTAAAATAAGCTTCCCGAAGTCATTCTTGAGTATGATGCGAAAATGGTACTGTTCATGAGTAATTCTCGAGAATCAGCATTCAATTCTCGAGAATCAGTGTCAATTCTCGAGAATCGATAGCAATTCTCGAGAATCAGTGTGCTTCGACAATACTGCGTTACTGCTTTCTTTTACGACCTTCGATAATTTGATGATATCTCTCAAACCAGGAATCGGATTGAGACAAAACCAGTGGCATATGAAACCAGACATCCAACACGTACTTGTGACAAACTTTCATGCCCAAAGGAGGTCAGATGAAGGAGTTATGAATTTTGGAAGATGACAGTGAAATTCACGTCACATGGCAGACCAAGCTTCGGTATTTTGGGTGTATCTCACAAACGACAAATCCAAATGAGTTGAAACCAGTGCCATTTGAAACTAGACTCAAATATCTTTCCAAAAACATCAAGATCATGAAAAAAAGATCAAATGAAGAAGATATGATGTTTTGAAGTTGACAGTCAGGTTAGAATGCTGCAAAAATGCTGGTTAAGAACAACTTCCATTCATCTGATAATAACGGACAAACTACAATGAGTTTGGAGCTTATTCTTCTTGCATGGAAAGAAGGCTTTAAATAGTTTAAGTATTTGAATCAGAATTAACTCACTTGCATCTCCATGTGTAATTGATTCTCGAGAGTGGATCAAGGATTCTCGAGAATGGTCGAATGCTTCATCCGAATCACACACTGAAGTAAACCTACCTTATGTAATTCTCGAGAATTAGAAAACAATTCTCGAGAATGGCTCTCGAGAATCAATAAGGAGACTCTCAAGAATGGACGGAAAGTTCTTTTGCAATACCACTCTTCTAGCCTAAGTTACAACATGGTTCTCGAGAATTAACACAGGGATTCTCGAGAATGCTCAATATTTTTCATTTGCGAAATACTCTGATCGTTCAATTCTCAAGAACATTAAACATAACTCTCGAGTATCTGCGAGACATGCCTTCTGAAATTAATCTTGTTCTTGATAATTCTTGAGAATAGCAACATGATTCTCAAGTATTGACGAAGAGTTTCATTTACAAAGGATTCCAGTTTAAGGATTCTCGAGAATGACTCAAGCAATTCTTGAGAATATGTTCCTCTCATTTCCATCATCTTCCAATATCGCTGATCATCTACTCGAAAACTGGGTCATTTTTTTTATTATGTGTTAATCGTACTCAAACTCATTTATATCATATTTAATCATCTTTTTGATTGAGTTTCAGTTGATTAATCCTGTTTAATTCAAGATTGGCCGAAAAGGCAATCCGATGTGGCAGACGCATTAAATGCTCGTTCAAAAAAAAGCAGAGCAACAATCAGAAGTAGCCTTGGTGGCAGACAAAACAATCTCTTCGAGTCTCACCCATTCCAGCTAAATACTCTGAACTTCTCTCTGCACAAATATATTGACGACGGAAGCATTTATGAAGCAACGGTCGATTAACTTCAACGGAAATCATTTGTGCCTAATGGAAATATGAAGAGACACAACAGCTAGTTTACAAAGCTTCTCAACGGTTATTAAGGACGATCAACTATAAAAGGAGAAGGATTCAAAATAGACAAAGTGGCATACGAGCTTGCACTGTCGAAATGCTAATATTCTGAATCCACCACTTATCTCATATACTCTCTGTTTCACAATGTTTATATAGTTTACAGTAGAGAGTGAGACGATCGATTTTGTACTTCAGTGTTTAATTCTTTATCTACTCGTGAGGAGTTGATAAACATTGATTTCATTATCAGTTGAATCTTAAGGTTGAGGAACCTTAAGAGAGGGTGTATCAATTACAACTTGTAAGGGGGAGTGGAGTCTGAGAGTGAGAGGATCATCCTTCGTTTACAGAGTGTGTAATTGTACCCTTACAGTGTGTAAAGGGAAGTATCTCGGTAAGAGATTGTAAAGGCTGCACAAGTGCCCGACCAAACTTGTGAGGTTGTAAAGGCTTTTCTCTTGTGCCCGGTTAAACAAGGAGATAGTGGATTAAAAATCTCAAGTGGAGCTTCTAGTTCTGGGGCTGCTTCCGCTCTACATCCCTCTAATTTTCATTCGATCCATCGGCTCTGACGATCTCAGCACACTGATTATGCTGCAGAGTATCCTGCACTCTACAAAAATATGAGACAATAGTGTTGTTACATTCTTAGGTCATGCCCCCTCTCTATCCTTTAATTTTTCAGCAAATATATTGAGTATACTAACCCCAATTTCAGGTACATGTAATCTAAGCTTCGAATGACTTTTTAGGAGCAAAGGCTGAGGATTACGACTCAATCATCGGGCGAGTTGCAAGAACAGATCCTCATGAATAGGCTTGTTGAAGCAATCCTGGCAAGAGCAAGGTTCTAGAAAGAGACACCGCAAAGCACTCACACATAACGATAAAAATTATAACAAGTGAATTAAAAGAGAGTTGTGATAGCTATAAAGTCATTTCTTTTTCCTTTTTCTCTATTTCTCATTGTCATTGAAACATGTAGGTGCATGTATGCAAATAACACAAAAATTAGGAACAAAATTTGAAGGAAATTGACAGATTGGGACACAGCCCATTACTGAGAAATCCGAAGAAATCGAAAAACATAGCAAAAGCACAACATAGGATATATTTTTAGTTTTGAATTTATAAAAGCAATTACAAGATTTCGTTCATAATCGACAAAATTTTGAGGCGTTTTTGAAAGACACATGAATAATTGGTAGAGGGAGGTTTACTAGATAATACCGTAGGAGAATTTCATGCGCAATAATTTTCAAAACTAGAAAGTTTGGTTTCAAATTTTTAAAACTAGATAACATTTCAAGACAAATAGTAAAACAACAGAACAAATTCTTTTTGAAGATTCATACCGGCTAGAGAACCCAAAGATCAACACCTAAACCTTTGGAAAATATTAACGCAGTTAAATCAAGCATTGTTGATTCAATAAGAAGACACCTCAGTAAGAGTTGAAACTCGAAATCAATCTCTATCCTTCAATTTTTCAGCAAACATATTTATCATAATTCAATCTATTCCATTCAATGGATCGTGCTCCCAAAACAGCTAGGTTTACGATAACAAAACACCCATAATATCAAAAAAAATTCTCTAAATTTTTTTCTCATGCCAATAGCATTCACCATAAATACGTAGATTTTAGATGTACAAAAAATTGTAGTTAATACAAGAGAAAAAAAGATCCATCTCACATACACAAATAGCCCATAAAGCGATCAATTGACGCATTGAAGTGGAAGAGAAAAGAAACGAGAAGAGAATAAGAGGGATGAAAGTTCGAAGCCTCGTGTACTTAGAGGAAATCAAAAAACAAAATCCATCAAGATCTTAGAATCAACGGCACCCACGCAAAATGGGAGAAAAATTTACCGTTCAAAGTGCTGCGTTGCAACGAGAAGCAAGTTCAACTACAACGGTGAGCGATAAACGCCGACGACAAAGATCGATGTCCAGGGGTGAGAGACGGTTTTTTTTCCCAAAATGCCCCTAATTAAATAACTATTTACCAAAATGCCCCTGTTTTCAAACTATTTCCCACTTTGCCCCTGTTTAGTCGACTAAACCACGGTTTAGTCGACTAAACCGCGGGGCTCCTTTTTTTTTTTGAATTCCACGAGGTTTAGTCGACTAAGCACTGTAGCTTAGTCGACTAAACCTCGTGTAGAGCTTTTTTTTGCTTATCCACGAGGTTTAGTCGACTAAGCTACAGTGCTTAGTCGACTAAACCTCGGACAGAGGGCCTTTTAAAGCCCCCATTCGCGCATAATGAACCCTAATCATACATTTGCAACCCTTTCCCAACCGAATACTCTCTCTTTTCTCAGTTTTAGTGCGACCCATCAAAGTTCACCGTGTTCAAGGTATGATTGTTGTATAATCATTGTAGTTTCACTTTGTTCGGATTGTTTCTTTGGTTGTAAGTTTGAAACCCTCCTTTTTCGACTCATCACAAATTGTTATGTGAAGGATGAGTTCAAGTTCAAACACGCACGTTAACGTAATCTACCATAGTGGGAGGCATTTTGAAGGTCCCGATGGTGTTCAATTTGAAGGAAAAACGAAAATGATGAAAATCAAACGGGAATTACGTACAACGAGCTCAAAGAAAGAATTCACCAAAAATTGGGGCTACATGGCGCCAATGCATTCATCGGTTAATTGCCAACTTGGAGACTATAGTGGGTAAGGATATTGTATACTACATTAGTAACGATGTATGTGATGATGAAGGCGTAGAGTGTGTCATAGATGCATTTGCTAATCGGAGAGCACAAAATTTTATTGAGATATATGTTGAGCTTGAATGTGGTGAATCATCATCTATACCCATGCATACAAGATCTGCACAATATGTTGGTCAAGAAGAGAGACCTGTCGGTGTATCTGGACCTTCACAAGTCTTAATAAGTCGAGGTAACATTGACGGATGAAGGGGAGGATGAGGAAGATGAGAGTTGGCACGGATGAGGAGGAGGAATATGAGAGGTTTATTCCACTAGGTGACACCTCAGATACTGATGTGGAGGGTGATTTTGATAGAGACACGAATCGAGTAAACCCGAGTACCGTAACAATGCCACCGCTTCGTGTTGACCCAATTAGAAGTGGTAAGTTAGTAAACTTGTATTTGTAATATGTATTTAGTGGTTTTAAGAAAAAGATCATATTGACAGATGCAGGGCCTAAGAGTGAGCCATTTTGGAACGAAAGCCCGCACTATTCCGATATTAATTGGGCGCACTGTGACGATGAGATGGACATGTTGTATGGTGATGATGACAAGCAAGGTGGTTGGCGATTAGGTGATCCATTATATTTGTATCAAGAGTTTCCTTCTAAGGCCAAAATGCAACATGCCGCGAAATTGTATTGCATGAAGTCTCATCGTACGGCCAAAGTTGGAAAAAGCGATGAGCATAGGTTTGTGATGCGGTGTCGGAACCATGCGACGGTTGTCCCTAGTATATGAGGGCAATTTTCCCCGAAGAATGGAAATAGTTGGGTGGTGCGTAAGTGGGGTCAAAGCACACTGCCTCAACCAGTCTCGCCGGGATCATAGACAACTCGATTCGAAGTTATATGTGCGCCATTATCGGTAGGTTTTCTATTTTGTTGCGGTTACATTCGGTTTGTTTATTGTTTGACATTTAGAATTTGCTTTGTTTTCACCAGGTATGTTGAGAGAAGATCCGACTTTAAAACCGGTCTTGATACAAGAGAGGATACAACGTTTGTATGGATATAATATAACATACAAGAAGGCTTGGAAGGCGAAAATGAAGGCCATTGTGAAGTTATTTGGTGATTGGGAGGAATCATATGCATTCTTGCCCAATTGGTTGACATACATGACGCGATTAGTAACGTGGGTTCTGTTTTCAGGCTTGAACTGATGAATGTTTCGACGAACGTCATTTTTATAGTTACAAACGTGTCTTTCGTAGGGTTTTTTGGACATTTCACCAGACCATAGAAGCCTTCAAATACTGTAAGCCCATACTTCAAATTGATGGCACCCACCTGTACGGAAAATACAAAGGTACTGCTGATTGCGACTTCACGGGATGGGGATGGGAAGCTCCTCCCCATTGCCTATCTTTGTTGTTCCTCCTGGTGAGAAGTATGATGATTGGTGGTGGTTTTTGTGTCTCTGGCGTGACCATGTGACACGAGAGGCAAGGCATTTGTTTGATATCGATCGTCATGCCGATATCATAAAGGTGGTTAAAGATCACCCTACTTGGCGACCTCCATATGCCTATCATGTGTATTGCCTACGTCATGTCGGGAGCAACTTTAATACTAGATTTAGGGATATGCAATTGAAGAAAAAGCTTGTTATGAAACTAGGTATGAAAGTTCACATGTCATTTACATCGTAAACTCATTTGTTATGATTGATTTGTTTCCATTGTTATGAGGTTATATTCGCTTTATACGGTACATGAGTTCAAAGATCCGGTTTGACATCAAGTTTCGGGAGTTTATTGAGGCAAACCCACGATCTGTCACACTGGTTTGAGCGGCTTCCAAAGGAGAAATGGTGCGGGTCCTACGATGTAGAAGGACGGAGGTTTGGTCACATGATGACTAACCTCGCCGAGTGTGTGAACAAGGTTCTCAGGGGTGCACGTAATCTGCCAATCACGGCATTGGTGAAGATGACTTGTAGTAGACTTGTCGAATATTTTGTCACCAGGCGTGTTGAGATTAACGAGACATATCACTCGGGAAGGATAGTCTCAAAAAGGTCGAAGAAGAGTTACAAAGGATGGACCGGTTGACCGTCACATATCGTGTGCGACTTTATGACGAGAGGTTTACAATTATTTGAGGTTGAGGATGCTTACAATCAATCTACACATGTCGCGGTGACATAATGAGGTTGACTTGATCAATCGCAAATGTCAATGTGGGAGGTTCACGAAAGAAGGTATCCCTATGATCCACGTATTAGCGGTATGCAAGATGGAAAATTTGAACCATTAAGATTATGTTGACCCGGTATTCACTATCCCATACATTAGTCAGGTGTATGCAGCACACTGGTATCCGATAGGCAATGAATTGTTGATTCAACAAGGAGAGGGCCAAACCATTGTCCCAAACGCAAGTTTGTCACGCACACAAGGAAGACCAAAGTCTACAAGGATATAGAATGAGATGGATTGGGTGGAGTCTCAAACCTCAACCAGTCAGCAAAGATGTAGAAATTGCAACCAAGCCGGTCATAATATGCGCACATGTCCAACGAGGATTAGACAAGGTTGAATTATATATAACGTGTATTCTATTGAGTTTATGATGATTTGTTTAGGTATAAACTTGGAAATTCGAAGCATCCACTAATTCACCGATTGTATCGAATGAATGACTAGTTTTGAGACATTAGCGGATAAAAGCTATAACGCCCTTAATTGTTGCCAAAAATAACTTCCCAAGTCACATTGACGTGTATCTACGAGTTGGCATAGGTTTCGTGCAAGGAGCAAACCGACCGGAAAGTCACCATGCTTTCGTGACGGTTTAGTCGACTAAACCATATGAGTTAGTCGACTAAATCACTGTTTAGTCGACTAAACCATGAAGCATGGTGACTTTCCGAGTTCGGTTTGCTCCTTGCACGAAACCTATGCCAACTCAGAGATACACGTCAATGTGACTGGGAAGTTATTTTTGGCAACAATTAAGGGCGTTATAGCTTTTATCCACTAATGTCTCAAAATCGATCTAATAGTTCAATAAACCATCTAAACCGGTTTGCCAAGACCTAAACCACATAAACCTAAAGCATTCACATGTCATTAGTAAAGAAGCACCAAATTCAAATCAAATTCACCAAGTTCAAGCAAACAAACCAAAAAACATCAAGTCAAAGCAAACATTCAATACAAGTCAAAAAAATATCAAGTCAAAGAGCAAACATAAAACATAAAATCCCTAGATCTAATCTTCATCTTCTTCAGATGCCCGGGATCCTCCTGTCGTTGTCATCGTCATCCGAGAAAGGTCGTCTAAGCCGCAACCGACCAAGCGCATCCTCTAACCCCTTCATCCTACCATACATCCACTTCCACCTCTTTTTTTCTCGTTTGGCTTCCATCTTGGACATCTCTGTTTCCTGTTATCATGGATGGCCAACATGACATCACGCAAGGAGAATCCACCGTCCGCTCAACAATGTCCTCCATCTCAACATCATCATCATCATCGTCATCATTTTAGTCGACTAAGCACCGTAGCTTAGTCGACTAAACCTCGTGGTAAGCAAAAATGCTCTGTGCGAGGTTTAGTCGACTAAGCTACGGTGCTTAATCGACTAAACCTCGTGGAAATCAAAAAAAGAGGAGCCCGCGTTTTAGTCGACTAAACAAGATTTAGTCGACTAAATAGGGGCAAGCGAGGCAAAGTGGGAAATAGTTTGAAAACGGGGGCATTTTGGTAAATAGTTATTTAATTAGGGGCATTTTGGGAAAAAAAACCCGTGAGAGACGAGCCAGGCTAGATGCTGAGAGAGGGGGAATGGGTAAAATGTTTATTTTATCCCTTAAATGCATTATGGTTGGATGAGATCATAATCTAACGGCACTGAGAGGGGTAGGCAGAGGTAGGCAAAATAGGAATAGGCAGAATAACCTATCCCATATTTGAAATATGTCTTTGTTTTATTCTCTTCCTTTTGAATTACATATTTTTCTTTTTCTTTTTTGGAAACTAACCATTATTCTCCCTCTTTATATATGAACTACTTTTTGAATAAATAAATTTTGAGATATCCCCTAATTGATTTCAAATATTAAACACATTATCTTAATATTTAATAAATATTTAATTTAATATTTTATAAATCACTTAGATCTTTAAGGGAATCAATGGCGGACCCAGGATTTAAAGTTTGTGGGTGTACAATTAGTGGTGGAATTTAGGGGTTCGGGGGCAACGCCCCCGAATTTTTATTTTTATTTTTAAGGAGGATAAAAGGCAACCCATTCCTTCATAAAGTTTAGGACCGAGATGGGGTTCAATTGAAAAATATTTCTAAGGAAATCAATTTAAACAGAACAATATACTCTAATCCCATGACATACAGATACCCAAATGTTACACAATCAAATTTCAAAGCAACATGCAAGGAAAAGGATCTTGGAGATTGAACAGGAACCATTCACTTAATTATATATAACATTAATAGTACACCATATTTTTGAGTCCATTTTAATGGTGCACTAGTCGACCTGCTTATTCTTTATTAGATATAATATTATTAGAGTTTCTCAAATGGTTTCTCCCCACCATGAAAGGCCATTATGAGCTCCGGTAGCCTTCAAGCTTCCACTCTCAGTATTTAATTAACACTTCCCCGTGTCATACCAAAGAAGCCATATACAACCAGTAGATTTAAGAATTTCAAGATTGCTTCAGCAACAGGATGGGCTCCTAATCTTTAATTCACTAAATGATAAGCTAAGGATCACCGATATGATACACGACTCAATATGGACATTGTGAATTCAAAAACTATGTGTTGAGGACTTGAGGTAAATTGCTCAATATACACACATAGTAAAATAGCATAAATAAAAAGCATAAAAGATTAAGCTCAGCCAGATAACTCTTGGATCTCTAATTCTTCATCAGTTTTATTGCGTAAGTCCATATGGGTAAAACATTCAATAATCATAGCACACAAACTTTTACCCCATGGCCACCAATTTCTCCTCAAAACTAATAGTATCGATGAAATCTAAAGACCTAAGTGCAGATGAAACGCATAGAGTAAGTATACCATTCTCATCTCGAATGGTGGCATAGCGACTATTGGCCAAGGGCACGAGCTTGTTGCAAACCCGGTCACATTATACGGGTTTCTACATAAATTTCCCGTCGCGATCCTACAAAACCCACAATAAAATCAAGCGAAAAGAAAATGAAACTACTTGTTATTGTCAAAAATGCGAGAGAGAAACGAGAATAGCAATAGAGATGAAGGAATGAGACGGATAATTCGCCATGAAGCTGGACGGCGAAAAGAACGACGAAGGAGGTGGAGAGATTTGGAGAGCAGCGGTGTGGCTGCACAGGGACATTTAGAGATGTAGATGTGTAATGTAACAACCAACTACTCTAATCAGACAACTTGTCCTAAACTTCCTTCCCAATATGTATATATATTTTTTCAATTTTTTTGTGTCTGCACTTGCCTACACAAGCACTAGTGTGGGTTCGTAGGCGAAGGGAATAGTCAAAATATTAAATTAAATATTTATTAAATAATAAAGTAAGACGGTTTTAATTTAATGTTTAAATATTTATTAAAGTAAAAAAATATTAAATTATAAAAAAAATATTTAATAAATATTTAATTTAATGTTTTAATTATTCCCTTAGAAATCTAAATAAAAAATAAAAAACAAGACGGTTATGAAAGATGAATAATAGGGAAGGTAGTTACACAATATTTTGTAAATTAATAATGGAGGAGTATTAAAGTAAAAAAATATTAAATTATAAAAAATATTTAATAAATATTTAATTTAATGTTTTAATTATTAAACTTAGAGATCTAAATAAAAAATAAAAAGCAAGACGGTTATGAAAGATGAATAATAGGGAAGGTAGTTACACAATATTTTGTAAATTAATAATGGAGGAGGTAGCTACAAAATATTTAATAAATATTTAATAAAATATTTTTTTTAATTTAATAAATATTTAAACATTAAATTAAAACTGTCTTACTTTAACATTTAATAAATATTTAATTTAACATTTTGACTATTACCTTAAAGATCTAAGTGATTTAAAAAATATTAAAACATTAAATTAAATATTTATTAAATATTAAGAGGATATGTTTAATATTTTAAATCAATTAGGGGATACGTCAAAATTTATTTATTAAAAAAAATTTCATATATAAAGAGGGAGAATGATGGTTAGTTTCCAAAAAAAAAAAAAAATTAAAATATGTAATTCAAAAGGTAGAGGATAAAATAAAGACATAATTAAAATATTGACGAAAAAAGATACCAAATATAGGGAGAGATAAAAGGGAAGTTGTTACAAAATATTTTAAAATATTAAAGGTAAAAATAGTAAATTCAAATGCGTTTTGAAGATAAAAACATGAAAAAACAATAAATTCAAATGATTTGCCCCAAAAGGGGTTTTAAGAAAAGCAGATCTGCGTGATGTAATAGACTAAGTATTGTAGCTTGATCGATTACATAACGGGAAAACATAAAAAAATTTGGCACTATTTAGGCGACTACATATCAGGTTGTAATCGACTAAACAGGGGCAGAAGGGTGATATGGTTTCACACAGGGGCATTTTGGTTATTAATTAATTAATTAAGGGCAAAAAGGTCAAAAAGCCCAATCCGCAAGCCCAGCAGACTTGGAGAATAAATTGATCCCCTCCCTATAGTGAGCATCAAGAATACTCCATGACCTCTCCAAGTGATGATGAACCAATCTATATCTCAATTTCCCCCCTCTAGTGGCCTCTCACCGGTGTCTGCTATGTCTGTCTTTTTTAAAAATGTCCACATGAAAAGGACATATGAGGAGGAGATTGAACCATACATTTCCAAGAAGCGTTGCAAATTAACCTTTGAGGCTACTCAGCAATCGAGTACAAATACAAAAGCGGTGGGTAAGTTACAAAAAGGTCGTCGAAGAAGTTTTAGGGTTGTTAAACATTACCTCAGATAGTCTAGTGGTAGGGGGAGTTCAGACCAATCCGATGACTTATAGATGTTAATAGGAAAAATGAGGCTCAGGAGATTCCTTCTTCTCAACTCGCCGATGGTTGGATGGGACCAACCACTGGTTCACCATGAATCTCTTAGCTGGGCCGTCGAGGCCTTGGGGTTGCCTTGATACGAAAATATGAAGGAAGAATGCTTCAGGAGAAAACCCCACTTAGTCTTCTTGATGGAAACTAAACTGAAGGCTAGAGTAGTTAAAAAGGTAGGGAGGAGATGTGGTTTTACTGACGAATGGGTGGTTGACCCAATCGGTAAAAGTGGAGGCCTTGCACTATGGTGGTTCGACTCGGTCACGTCAAACATCCTTTTCTCGACTCGAAATATAACTCATACTAGTGTGACATCTGTTGCTTTTGTTTTGTTTTGTTTGAATAATATAGGCAAGCCGATGTTTGATAAGAGAAGTTAGGAAATAGATTATGCAAGTTTAGCCCTTAATACATCAAAATAAAAGAAAAACTAATAATGGTAGGATCTTTCAAGACCATATCAAGGCATCCTCTAGGAGTAGTTGGAATTAGAACCACCTCGAAGCATCGGCGAAACGCCATGACCTTCTTTGGCCAAAAATAAGCACTTGAGATGTTTTCTCTTGGCGTGTGGTGTCGCTTTACATCCCTATCTTGGAACAAGAGATCTCTAGTCTCCCCAATAATGTCTCTTCGAGAATAATCTGTAGGATAGTCTCTCATAAGAACATTCACAACATCAAGGGAATCAGAATAAAGAATAATTTTCTGTAAACCCATATGATGCTCGACTTTTAGCCATATCATGATGGCATAAATTTCAGCTTCAATAACAGTATGAAGACCAAGGGATTTGTAGAAACCCATCAACCATTCACCCTTCATATTTCTAATCACTCCCCCGCAAGCCGCTTGGTGTTGTTGGCGAACTGGTCCATCCACATCAATGCGGACATAATTTGCAGGAGGGGGTCCAATATTGCTAATCTAGCTTGTCAAGTTGGAAAATCTGATGATAGAGCTTTTGGTTTGCACTATTTTCCATGAGAAGGTAGTTACACTAGTGAAGCATCTCCCTGGTATCGGTGCTCACTCGCTGAAATAGAAACTTGCATCAAGTTGTCCAAAGAATCCAACACCCTAGGCTAAACATTTTTGTCCACGAGAAGTTCTGAAATCTTCCTTTTTCAGGCTAATAATTGGTGTTCCAATTGAGTCAAACCTACAAGCTGCCAGAGAAAAATTGAGAAAAATAGTTAGGTTTTAAAATATGTTTCCACAAGTTTTTTGCTCGATCACAATCTTTGATATGTGAATCACACTTTCCTCACTATTACAAAGAAATGGACAAATGCTCTCATTTGTAAGACCTCTTCTGGCTCTGAGAGAGTTAGTAACAAGTCTCTCATGACCAACTTGCCACATAAAATATTTGACTTCTTTCGGGATTTGCCATTTCCATATCTCGAGCCCGAAATTATTGATGTTTGCTCCTCCTATGGCATAAAGACATTGATAGGTTGATTTTACGAGAGAAAAACCATCTTTTGTTGCACGCTAAGTAAAGCAATCAGGGGAGTCATTGGAGGGAGGGTGCATTTTGATAAGAATATTTATAATGGTGGGAGGTAAAACTCCTTTCCATCTATTGACGTCCCATTGTCCATTTGTCCCTAATTGATCCCTGACCGACTTGTCGTCATTTGCGAAGGATGGATTTTTAGCAAAGGCTATGATGGGTTGATCTAAGGGAAGCCATAAGTCAAACCGAGAATTTGGTTCTTGCCCCACATGTTGACCTTTTTTCAACTCCGCTAATAAATTTATTCCTATTAGTTCTCTATGTTTTGACAACAATTATAATGGAATTCAAGGTCATAAAGTAACTTGGAGTCATAGCAAAAGAACCTCGAGTTAATGTCTTGAAATAGTTTTTAAATAAAACTTTAACTTCCAGTCAGTTATGCTTTGCCTCAAGTCAACTGTGTTCAAAGATTTAAATTCTCTAATTCGCACCCGTATTCTTTTTAACTTGAAGTTAAATCATATTTCACTCAAGGCAAATATGTTTAACTTGAAGTTAAAACTAAATTGACTCAAGTTAACTTTTCTCTAATTCATTTTTTGAAAGAAACTCGTTTTTAATTTAGAGTCAATTAATGACTAACTCAAGGCAATATCCCTACGGAACTCAATTTGCGATTTTAACTTGAAGTTAAAACATTCATGACTCTAGTCAATATCGGGCTGTTTTAAAATGAGAGTTTGTAACTTGAAGTTAAATAGCAAATGACTCAAGCCAAATCGTTTTTAACTTGAAGTTAAAAATAATTGACTCAAGGCAATATCTTTATGAACATATCTTTTGAACTCAACTTGCGTTTTTAACTTGAAGTTAAAAACTAAATGCCTCCAATCAATAGCGTTTTTAATTTGAAGTTAAAAACTAAATGCCTCCGATCAATAACGATATGCTTCAAGACATGCCTTGTTTTGAAATAAAAGCTTTTAACTTTTACAAATGAAGTGATTGCCTCAAGTCAATGACTCAAGGCAAATATTTTAACTTGAAGTTAAAGATTGTTCTCTTCCAACTTTTTGTTTTTAACTCTTGAAGAGAAACATTTAACTTGAAGTTAAAATATACATGACTCAAGGCAAATACTACTTAACTTGAAGTTAAATACTAAATGCCTCCCGATCAATGACTTTATGTATCAAGTTAAGTGTTCCTTTCTTATTATTTTTGTTATTAACTTTTCTAAGTGATATTGCCTCAAGTCATTATATCAAGTTAACTTCCTCATCTTGCAAGTTAACTTTTTCAAAGACAACTTTTAACTCGATTTCATGTCTTTTATGAAAGAGTTAAACATAACTCTAGTTACAATATTTCTGCCTCGAGTAAATAACTCAAGTTAAAATTATTTTAACTTAAAGTTAAATCTATCGAGTTTGAAAATCAATTTGTCTTAAGTAAACTCTAAACCATTACCTATGATTTCATTAATCCTTATCATCATTATTTACTATTCCTAACTATCTGTAATAAGTTTGTTAGTGAATTTCAGATGATTAGATTATGGATTAACGCCATTTTGGGATAAAGCAATCTTTTGTCAGAGCATTAAATGCACTTTCCTATTCGAAACAAAATCTCATCAAACATACCTCTGAACAATTGAAAGACATTTCTGGGAAGTTATCTTCACTCTATTTGCCGAGTCTCAATGGTCAAAAACAAAAGGAATGAAAGAATGTAGAAGACGATGATTACCCCAGAACATTAATTGCAAAACTCTTCATCTATCTAATGGCTATTTTGGAGAGTCACAACTCACAACGGATAATCTTCAAGCTTCTCCAACGGTCATTAATGACATCAACTATAAATACTAGAAGCATTGAATTCGCCAACTACCTGAAACTCTGCGCATTCAATTCAAAATTATTGCGATCTACTATTTCATTAGCTTCATTTAATATCTTCAGATATATGTTGTACTTCAGTGATTATTATTTATTTGCTCTATGAGAGAGTATTAAACACTATTTGATTTCTTGTTTAGTTGTTAGATCTTAAGGTTGTGGAACCTTAAGTATGGGTGTACAATTACAACTTGTAAGGGGGAGTGAGTCCTAAAGTGAAAGGGTCATCCTAAGTTACAAAGTGTGTAATTGTAGTTGTGGTTAAGAGTCAGTGAAAATCCTAAGGCGCTTGGGGACTGGATGTAGGTCGAGGAGTTAGACCGAAATAGTATAATCTCTCTGTGTTCAATTCCTCTCTCTGTCTCCCCTCTTTCTGTGTTCTCAAGCGTATAGCAAAAAGATATAATGACTTATTTACTCCCCTCTACGTGATATTCCACTTTCAATTCCATACTTCAACTATTGCTTTCTAGGAAGAGGAGGAGTTCTGCTTTCTAGAGACATTAGGCGCTTGTGATTCATCACTGTTATATTGGACCATAGGCATTGAACCCAAAGAGTGTCTTTTTTAGTTACGAGGCTCCAGCAGAGTTTCATAAAGAATGCTTTGTTCTGTTGATGTAAGTTCTTGAAGCCCAGCCCCTTAGCTTCTTTGCTTGGGTAATTTTATCCCATGCAACAAGATGCATTTTCCTCACGTCTTCTTCTTGAGACCATAGGAACCTCCTGGAAATCTTCTCAATTTCACTAAGAGTACAAATTGGGAGGATTGTTGATTGCATGCAGTAGCTGGGTAGAGATGATAGAACAGACTTAATAAGCACCAAGCGTCTTGCAATAGACAAAAAATTGCTTTTCCACATAGACAACTTTTTTCGAGCTCTTTGAACTATGGGACGATAAGTGGATTTTGTTACTCTCTTATGAATGATTGTTACCCCCAAGTATTTCCCTAGATCTACAGTAATCCCAATCCCAAGAAGATGACTTAGATCAAGAGTTCTATTAAAGTTGATGTTCATAGAGCAAAACATAAGGGATTTATCTAAGTTAATTCTATGCGCTAAGACATCACAAAAAAAAAAAAATTCATCACTTCTCGAACTTCTAACATTTGGTTACAAGAAGCTTCCGTGAAGAGGATAAGGTCATCAGCAAAAAAATAGATGGGAAATATGAGGACTACCTCTCTTGGAAGAGAATGGTTTCCAACGACGACTTTGACATTCAGCTTTAATGTATTGACCCAAGCACTCCATGCAGAGAACAAAAAGAAACGGGCTTAGAGGGTCTCCTTGTCTAACACCTCTAGAAGGGGTAAAACTTGAACTTTCGTCACATTCTAGAGAATAGACATAGAAGTAGTAGAAATACAGACAATAATGAGATCAATAAGATTTTTCTCCAAATTCAAACACTTGAGAGTATTTTTTATAAACCTCCAATCCAACCCGTCGAAAGCTTTCTCTATATCTATTTTGATAGCAACAAAACCTTTTTTCTTCCCATTGATTCTCATGGAAGGAATGATTTCTTGGGCAATGAGAATATTATCACAAAGCTAGATCTGTTGGCAATAAAACTACACCGCTCTTGACTAATAAGATGTGCCATGGCCCCTTTAAATCTATTCACCAGAAGCTTTGTAATTATTTTGAAGCTCACATTACATAAGGAGATAGGTCAAAATTCCTTAAGCGTTGAAGCTTTATCAACTTCAGGAATAAGGACAACCTTGGAACGATTAATAGTGGACATTTTAGAGGGGTTGCTGAAACATTCTTCAATGAAAGCACAAATTTTATTCCCTGCAACTTTCCACTAAGTCTGAAAAAGTGAGCCCGATGCTAGGAGCTTTAAAGGCACCCATAGCAAAAGTTGTGTTTTTAATTTCAATCTTGCTAACTTTTCTGGACAAAGTGCTCATCTCATTAGCATCTATACTAGGGAAATTGGAGAACCACCCCTCAAGGACTTTTACATGAGCATCCCAAGTATAGAGATTTTTAAAGAAATCATGAGCCATCAACTTCATTGTATCATGGCCTTCAAACCACATGCCCTCATCGTTTTTAATTGCTCTAATTCTCTGCTCCTTCCTTTTAATTATGGTAGAGGCATGAAAGAATCGATATTTCTGTCTCCTCCTTTAAGGCATTTGTTTTAGAATTTTGGAACCAAACAATTTCTTCTTGGGTTGCCACTTTATGGTATTCATCCCATAATTTTTTTTCAAGCGAAACAAACTTGTCGCAAGTTCATTTTCTTGCTTCTATCGATTCCTTCAAGATGCATAATCGGCTCTCTTTTTCTGAGTGAAGTTGCCCACTCGATTTTCATATCAATCCAACACGAGCTTGTAAAATTTTTAAGACCTTCAAGTCAATTTTTTACCTGCCATGCTTCTTTGGTGATATCCTTGAAATCATTTTCTACGAGTCCATGCAACATGATAGAAGAATTTTTTCTGGGAACCTTTCCTTTAAGGAAGAGGGTTAGAATTCACCACCACAAATCCTATGATCAGATTTAAATTTAAGCTCACGTCGGACAGTAGAGTTTGGGAAGCAATTGAGCCAATGGAAATTATTAAAAACCCAATCCAATCTTTCCTTCAAACATTGTTTTTCCTAAGTGAATTTCTCCCCCTAAATCCTTGGTTCTAAAAGGTCAGTGTCTTCAACACATTCTCTGGATTGTTTCATTGAGACCCATGAAGGCTCAACCCCCCCTAATTTGTCAGAAGGGGATAAATAGGCATTGAAGTCACCCAAAGCCAACCAGGGAAGGGTAGAATTAGCAGTTATCAAGCGAAGGGAGTTCTAAAGCGTGACCCTGCCAAGTTGTCAGAAAGGGATAAATAGGCATTGAAGTTTCTCTATAGATCATAGTTACAAGACTCAAAACATTAGTATCCTAATTTTTGACTTGGCAGTGAAGAATTTAAGTGGTAGAAGTCAAGTTGGTGATTTCAAAGTCATCATTAATCCACAAAAGTCAGATCCCCCCTCAGAAAAATCACTGTGTGAGGTGATGTTTAATAGCCCCTAAAACTAAGACTCCTTCATATATTACTTTTTTTTTTCGGACCCACTGATGAAGAACTTAGGTCTTTATCTTTGGCAAGAGGTTCTTAGGTTAATACTTCATGGCTTTGTCTTGGGGATTTTAATGATATCATATCTCAACATGATCAAAAGGAGGATCGTAGGCCTAGAGCTTGGAGAAATTTTTTGAATTTTAAATGCTTTGCGGCTGATTGTGAACTTGAGGATTTAGGCTTTAAAGGACCCAGTTTTACTTCGTGTAATAATAGAGAATTCCTGTATACCATCAGAGAATGTCTTGATAGAGCACTGGGTAATTTGCAATTAAGGGAGCAGTTTCCAAACTTACACGTCTTTAATATAGATCCTGTCGGTTCTGACCATCACCTGTTGTTTGTTCGGAGTCAATTTGATAACCTTTGAAGTACCTAGGTATTTTGTTTTGAATCAAATTGGATGTCTCATGTTAATTTCTTCCAGATAATTAAAGAGAGTTGACAATCTTTTAATATATGTGATATCTTTGCTCTTGATGCTTTTATTGGCTAGTTGAAGTTGTTCAAAAATGATCTTGCTAGATGGAGTAAGAGGGAGTTCCCAAATAATGCCAAGAGCATTGCATAAGTAAAATCTCAGCTGACAAATCTCCTTCAAGGAGTCCAAAATTCTACGAATTTTTGTGCTATTATGGATGCTAAATTGACACTAGAAAAACTGTTGGAGCTTGAAGAGCAGTATTGGTGGCAATGCTCTTGTATAAACTGGTTTCAAGTTGGGGAAAAAAACTCTTGCTTTTTCTATCTCTCTACTATCAAGAAGAGACAGAGAAATGATATTTCATGCATTAAAGATTATTTTGGCAACTGGTTGATGGAGAAAGATGCAATTTCTCATAATATTACCTGCTTATTTCATAACCCATTTGCTACTTCTCGACCACGAGATGTAGATGTAGTCTTGGGGTTTCTTGATATGCAGATCAACTCTGAAATGAATGATACTTTGATGAGAGAGGAAATTAAAGCAGCAACATTTAGTCTTCAGAGTACAAAGGCACCAGGGCCTGATGGCTTTTCTAGTAAATTTTTATCATTCTGCATGGTTTGAAATTGGTGAATCTATTTATAATATGGTTCTAGAATTTTTTGTAGGAAAATCTGAACTTAATTAATGCAACTAATGTCACACTAATTCCTAAAGTGCATAAACCTGAGCATGTTTCTCATTTTCGTCCTATAGGCTTATGTAATTTTTCATATAAGATTATAGCCAATAGGATACGACTACTCCTCGATGCTTGCATTTCCCAGAATCAAGGGGCTTTTGCTCCTGGCCGTTGTATTCATAATAATATCATTATTGCTCATGAGGTATATCACCACCTTCGTCATAAGAAAGTTGGGGGTAAGTACGAGTTCTCTCTCAAAATGGATATGAGCAAGGCGTACAACTGGCTTGAGTAGGATTTTTTGGAACAGGTATTGATTAGATATGGTTTTTGTATTGAGTAGGTGTCTTTAATCATGAAATTTGTGCACTCTACTTCTATGAATATTTGCTTATCTGGTGAAAATGTTAGCTCCTTCATACCTAGTTGGGGCATACATCAGGATGATCCCCTTTCGCCATATTTGTTTATCTTCTTCGCTGAAGTACTTTCTGAAGATGGAATATCACCTAGAAGGGGGTGAATAGGTGATCTCAAAAATATTTTCGCTAATAGCACACGGGACAAGTTACGATGATAACAGAGGAATAAATCGAAAAGGGAAATAGACACAAGACGATTTATACTAGTTCGGTCCAAAATCTCTGACCTACGTCCAGTCCCCAGAACACCTGGGATTTCACTATTTTTAGGAAGAATTACACACTCTGTAAATGAAGGATAGTCCACTCACTCTCAGACTTCGCTCCCCCTTACAAGTTGTAATTGATACACCCTCTCTTAAGGTTCCTCAACCTTAAGATGCAACTGATAATGAAATAATTGTATAAGTACTCCTCACGAGTAGATAAAGTGTTGAACACTGAAGCACAAATTAATGAAACAGTTGAAACAACGAATAGTAATAAACACGAATTGATTGCACAACATTTTGGTAGTTGGAAAATTCAATGCTTCGGCTATTTATAGTTGTTGTAAGATGAAGCTTGTGAAATAGCCGTTGAGTCTCTTGAATGTGTCCATTAGAAAGATGAAGATTTCGTCAAGAGTTTCACTGTTTGAACATTCCATTGGAATTTGCAGAGTTGACATTCTCTTTCATTCCTTTTGTTTTACCGTTGTGAGATGGTATTTAATGCGTAGACGGAATATCAGAATGGCTTTACTTCAATCAGAGTTGCTTTACATGTTTAGCACTAGTTTAGGTAACTGCATTTAATGCTTCTGACAGATGAGATTGCTTTATTCAAATGTGATGATAATTTATGTCTAAATAATCTGAAACTCATGAACAAATTGGTTAAATGCATTTGATAATCGCAATAAGTAATGATCAGAAGAGATAGAATGATTTAGAAGAATCCATGATTTTTGGAGTCGGAGATTTTGAAGAATAGGGATGACTATGCTCGAGTAAGAATCCAGGCATGCTCGAGCAAACATGTCTTGATAGTTCAGAAAGGTGTTCTCTTCTTTGATGCTCAAGCGAGAAAAATGTCTTTGCTCGAGCATCTTTGCTCGAGCATGATTTTATCATGCTCGGGCAAAGCTTCACTTAAATCAGGTAAAGCATGTTTGTATCGCTGATACTCGAGCAAGGTTTTTTTTGTCTGCTCGAGCATGGTGCGCGAGCATGAATTAATTCATGCTCGGGCAAGCTTTATACAGTGATGAGAGAACACGTTGCTCAACTTTGCTCAAGCAACCTTTATGCTTGCTCGAGCATACTGCTCGAGCAAGGATTATGTATAGGTGAAAACTCAAGTTGCTCGACTTTGCTCGAGCAACCTTTTAAGCCTGCTCGAGCATGATGTTTGAGCATGCTTTTACCTTATGCTCGAGTATGACAGTGCTTTGCCTTGTTGTTCCTTTGCTCTAGTCGATGTTGCTCGAGCATGATTCTGCTCTTGCTCGAGCATGCTTTCTTGAAAACACTTTGACAGCATATCATATACATTATTCTTTGCTTGGGCACAAACATTCTTTGCTTGAGCAATTCTCTTATGAATTACTTAATTCAATAACCCGGAAATTGTGATCATTAAACTACAAGAGTCAACATTCTCCCCCTTTTTGATGATGACAATTCTTAGGATTGAATTCGATCGTTATTGAATTAAGTAATGTAATGTCAATTGTGCGCAATTAGTCTTCTTCAAAATTAAATCAATAATTGTCACAAAATTGAAAATATATAATCATTGATTTCAAGACCGACAAGAAGATCCAGAGTATAGAGTATAGCCATAGCCATAACCAGTGAAAATACATAAGCAAGAAGATCCAGAGTATAGAGTATAGCCATAGCCATAACCAGTCAAAATACATAAGCAAACTAGCACTAAAATCCTAAGGACTACTCTCCCCCTTTGTCATCGACAAAAAGGGGACCCTGAACAGATGGAGAAGGAGGAGTGCTATCAGGGAAGTCATAAGAAGAAGAAGATGGGAGAGGAACAGTAGAAGGATCAACAGGAGAAGGAGGAGGAGCAGATGTAAAAGGATGAACAACAGCAAGGTCGGAGGCAGATGGAACAGGAGAGGTAGAAGCTGGTGTAGGGAAGTCAGTCACTGGACCATCAGGACCAAAACTAGTCACAAAGTTATATAAGGTATAGTCAAAGTTCTGAACGGCCTTGTGAACACCATATTGTTGGCGAGAGAGACGTTGAAGTTCTTTCTTGATTTCTTGTTGTTGGTCATAGATGAGTGCAAAGCGGGTGTCCAATTCTGACTTAAAGTCTTGCAAATCAGTATCCATTTGCAAACCAACACTAGATTTGAATGCCTTCATGTCTTCAACAAAGCACTTGATCATCTTCTTTGTCAATTGCTGATAGACATCCAAAGACCGTATGACGGAACCATGGCTTTCTGAATTGAAGACTCAACAATAGTCTGGATGGCTGCTGGGAGAAGGATGGTGCTGGAGCAGAGGAAGAAGGGCTAGCCTTAGAAGATTCTACCTCATCAGGTGGTTGTGAGGCAAATGGCTTCGAAGAAAATGTCTTAGAGGTAGTCGACTGAGAGGAGGAGAGTGGTGCTTTCTTCTTCTTAGATGAAGCTTCAGTGAAGGATATCCTCATACTCTTCATGTGTTCCTGTCTGAATCGTAGAGGATATACTTCTTTGTCATCCGAAAGATACCACACATTGTTGACTTCTAATATCCTAGAGACCAATGAAGGATATGGAATGGTAGCACGCAATCTGATCTGAGCCTCAGAGATAAATGAGATCATCTCCTCCATAATCCACTTGCCTAGATCCCTTGGCTCCATGGCAATGAGTGAGGTAAAACGCTCGAAGTCTCTACGTACGAAATGAGTAAAACTCTGGCCTTTCTGAACTAGGCTTCGACTATGCACATACCAAAGAACTCTGCACTCGTCCTTCATCATAACCGGAGTCACATTGACCTTCTTTCCTTCAATTGGCACATCCGGGAGAAGGATTTGATGGCACTCAACCGGAGATAGCTTGGGAGGATCCTTAGGAACATCCACAATGCCCAAAAGCACATTGAGATCATCAGCTGTGAGTTTGATCTCTCGGTCCTGAACCTTGGTGATCAAAACATCCTCATCAGATTTGTTGATTTTCTCCTGCATATGCATGTTGTGATAGAATACTCGTACAACTTTAGGAGAGTAAGGCTTGTGAATACCAAGGAGTGGCATGAACTGAAACAACCAATCTGACAAATCCAAGTTGCACTTGTCTTTGAAATGAGCCAAATCCACATAAACAATTGGACAAAAAGGCCTCGTCTTGAAGTATCGCTTATACAGACGATGATCGTCCACAGCTGTCACCAACAATCATGTTTGGATCTGGTTCCGGTAATTGACCATCTTGAGGGCGACTTGTTGAGACTCGCTCCTTTTTGCTCTCAGAACCTTCTGATTTGAGCGAAAACGAGACCCTGAGCTTCTTGCTTCCAGAGCCTTGTGATTTCTGACTGAGAGATGGTTTGAGAGGGTGAGGTTGATCCTCTTTTCCTTTACCGCTAATCTCATCAAATGTCTTCTCGGTATCGTCGGACTTTGAAGAGGGTAATGACGACGATCTTGTGTGTTTGGATTTTCCGGTATGAAGTGACCTAGTCTTCAGCCTAGTTGCCGGTGATGCCGGAATTTGCCCACTCGTCTTTTGCTTTTCTACCATCTTAGACTTGGTGGTTGGCTTTGACGATTTCGACGGCAGATTTGGTTTGGTGGGTTTTGTGGGTTTTTCGAATCTGCAACTTTGGGTTTGAAATATCTGGATTTCTTCTCGGGAGAATGTATAGATTGAGATTTGTTGCCGGAATCAGCCATTGGAGGAGTCGAAAATGAGAAAATTTGAAGGTGACGATGAAGGGTCCGACGGTGTGGTGGCTTGAGATAGGAGGAAAATGAGCAAATTTGAGAAGATTAATCGGTTAAAGCAGTTATTTTTATGAATCGAATAGTCGTAAAGGAGGAATTTGGAGTAACGATTCTCAAAAGGACGTAACCGATGAGAGAATTTGAGAAGAGGAAAGCTAGGGTTTCAACGGCAGAAAATAAGATGTTCTGTCAAATGAAATGACGCTTGCCCTTAAAACGCCTGATGACCGACGTTGCTCGAGAAAACTTTTCTCATGCTCGAGCAGGGTTCTTGCGTAAGCAGATGCCTTGTCTTGCTCGAGCATGGATGAATTCAAGGTATTAATATCAAATGAAAAGAGATTGAAATAATTACATCGACCTCCTTTGAAGTGTGTGCCGTGAACACTTGACTTATTTGTAACATTGAAATGGATGAATTTGAGATTTGTGTTGCTTTGGATCGAAGAAAGATTCATCAGCCAACAGTGCTCGGGAAAACTTGAGTATGTTGCTTGAGCATTGTTCTTCTTTGAACCAGTGATCTCCACATTCCCGTTGTTGCTCGGGCATGTGTCTGGACTTGCTCGAGCATCAACCAGTACTTGTCTTAGTTCTGGAGGCTATACCCGCTGATACTCGAGCACCCTTGACTTGAGTGCTCGGGCAACATTCTCTGTGAATATTGCACATTCTCCGTTGTTGCTCGAGTATTGTTCTTGGTTTGCTCGAGCAGCCTACTTTTGCCTCAACTTTTCTTATCTTCTTCGTTATTGCTCAAGTAGACTTAGGGAGTGTGCTCGAGCAGGATTCTTTAATTCAGGTTCTCAATTGAATTTCTACTTAAGTGCTCGAGTAAGATTTGTTGATATGCTCGAGCATTGATGTCTCTATTACTCTCTGTTTTAACTCTCATGAACAGAGTATCCTGCAAAAACACTAACAAGAAACTCCGATGCCAAAGTCAGTAAGTTTTTAATAAAAAGAATTAATTAAAGGAAAAATGCTTACAACTCATTGGGATTAGTCATTCCCAATTCTCTCCGAATGAATAAAAATTGCTCTTTAGCCAGTGGTTTGGTGAAGATGTCGGCCAGTTGGAGATGTGTAGGAATGAACATTACTTTGATGTCTTTCTTTTGCACGTGATTACGAATAAAGTGATGTCTCACATTGATATGTTTGGTTCTTGTATGTTGAACTGGATTTTTCACCAAGCTTATTGTGCTTGTGTTATCACACAGGATTGGAATTTCTTTCAAGTGAACTCCCAAGTCAGATAATTGTTGCTTTAACCACAAGACTTGTGCACAGCAACTTGAGGCGGCAACATACTCGGCTTCGCTTGATGACACAAATACGATGATGTCCGCTTCTTCTTGAACCACGATACAAGTGAGCCACTAAAGAACTCACATTGACCACTCGTGCTTTTTCTATCAGTCTTGTATCCAACGTGATCAGCATCTGAATATGCAACCAGAAATTCTTGTTGACCTCTTGGGAACTAGAGACCCAACTCCTTCATATCTGAGAGATATCAAAAGATTCTCTTAACGTGCTCTGCGTGTGATTCTTTAGGAGCTTATTGAAATCGCGCGCACATTCCCACACTAAATTGAATATCCGGTCGGCTTGCAGTCAAGTAGAGTAATGACCCGATCATTCCTTTGTACTTAGTAATATTAAAATATTTGCCTTTTTCTGTATCTGCATCTAGGGATGTTGTTGAGCTCATTGGAGTATCTGCACCATTACAATGCTCCAATCTAAACTTCTTGAGCAGATCTCGAAGATACTTTGTTTGTGATATGAATATCTCATCCTTTCATTGCTTGATTTGCAATCCGAGGAAGTAGTTCAACTCTCCCATCATTGACATTTCAAATTCACCCTACATAGTCTTAGAAAAATCCTCACAGAGAGATTCATTAGTTGATCCAAAAATAATATCATCTACGTAAATTTGAACTAACAACATATAATTCATTTTATTGGTTTTTATAAAAAGAGTTGTGTCCGCTTTTCCTCTTATAAATCCTTGATCAAGTAAAAACTTACTGAGCTTCTCATACCAAGCTCTAGGGGCTTGTTTAAGACCATATAAGGCTTTCTTTAGGCGATAGACATGATCCAATGATGTTCATTTTCAAAACTAGGAGGCTGTTCTAGATAGACTTCCTCCTGCATAAAGCCATTTAGAAAAGCGCTCTTTACATCCATTTAATAAAGTTTGAATCCTTTGATACACGTAAAGGCTAAGAGTACATGTATAGCTTCCAATCTAGCCACTGGAGCAAACGTTTCCTCATAATCAATACCTTCTTCCTGATTATAACCTTTGGCAACCAGTCTAGCCTTGTTATGGACTATAATTGTAGATTCATCACGTTTGTTTTTGAATACCCATTTAGTGCCAATGACCGGATGATCTTTAGGCCTACGTACCAAGTCCCAAACTTTATTTCTATCAAATTGATGTAACTCCTCTTGCATTGCTATCACCCAATCATTGTCTGATAGGGCTTCATCAATCTTAAAGGGTTCAATATGAGATATGAAAGCAGAAAACGTTACTTCATTTAAAGTTCTATTCCTGGTCCTTACTCCTTGATTAATGTCACCTATTACTTGGTCCAAAGGATGATTCCTAATGAACTTCCAAGCTCTAGGTTGAGATTGATCAGGGTTTTCTAAATTGTTTTGAGGATCAACTTCAAAAACGTCCTCTGGATTTTCAATAGAAGCAGGAGTAGTTTTCGAAAAGAATTGATTTTTGGAAATATTTTCTTCATCATCAGGATCATCAATTTTAGATTCGCAAAATACAACATGTATTGATTCTTCAACTATACGAGTACGCTTGTTGAAAACTCTATATGCTCTACTCCTATTAGAGTAACCAAGGAATATACCTTTATCGGATTTGGGGTCAAATTTTCCTAAATTGTCCTTACCATTGTTGTGAACAAAGCACTTACAGCCAAAGATGTGAAGGTGAGCCGGTTCGGTTTCCTTCCTTTATAGAGCTCATATGGAGTCTTGTTAAGCTTCTTTCGGAGATAGGCTCGGTTTGATATATAGCTAGCCATGCTCATAGTATCTGCCTAGAAGACTTGTGATGTTTGATTCTCATTTAACATTGCACGAGCCATCTCAGTTAGTACACGGTTCTTCCTTTCGACCACACCATTCTGTTGTGGTGCCCTTGGAGCCAAGAAATTATGATCAATCCCGTGAGCATCACAAAATTCTTCGAATGCTTGATTCTCGAATTCACCTCCATGATCTGTTCGAATGGCTGTAATACAAATACCTTTCTCGTTTTGCATCTTTTTGGCAAACACAACAAATAGATCAAATGTTTCATCTTTAGAGGATAGGAAAATAGTCCAAGCAAAACGCGAGAAATCATCGACAATGACCAGAGTATATAGATTCCCACCAAGACTCTTTACTCTTGCGGGTCTAACTAAATCCATGTGAAGTAGTTGAAGTGGCCGGTTTGTCGAGATTTCAGGTTTGTTTTTAAAAGACGATTTAGTTTGTTTACCTCGTTGACATGAGTCACAAATTATGTCATTTTTAAAGCGGAGTTTGGGTAAACCAATCACTAAATCTTTTCTTAACAACTTATCGAGTTGATGCATGTTGACATGAGCCAGACGCTTATACCATAGCCAACTTTCATCCAAGTTGCTCACAAAACACTTTTTAGAGTTTATTTTAGGCAAATCCAAAGTATAACAATTTCCTTCACGAGGCACTTTGAATAATACATTCAGTTTACCTTTATCGATTGGGAGATCATCCTTGTTTACAATGAGACATTCTTCTCGAGTCAAAAATAATCCAGTTGTTCTTATCGGATGAAAGAGAATTCGAGAAAATGAAGGCGGAGTTGCAAAAGAGAGAAAGGGTATATATATATATTTATTTATTTATTTATTTAAAAAAAAAACAAATTTTTGACCAATAATATAATAATTCTAATTTGGATTGACCAATAATATAGTAATTTTTGATGGCTTCAGTTAATCGGGTATTTGAAGAATTGACTAATCGGTCAGGTATTTGAAGAATTGACTAATTTGGATTAAAGCTTTGCGATTAAGATACCTCCCAGGGGTTTTTCGAAAGGTGGGATTCGAACTTAATTCATCCATTGCATTGGAAGTTGCATTTAACTCCAACTAATTTGGATTGAGCCAAGTAGAATTATAACGTGGATTGGTTGGAGTTCAATATAGCTTTTGAATAATAAATTGTTTGAAACTAAATAAAGTCTAGTTGGTCTTTTCGGTGTTGGATACTCTCCTAAGCATTAATATAGTAGTAACATTAGAGCTTAATTATTTAACAGGAGCAAGTATGAAACAATGGCTAGTGCATGGAAGTTCACTATTATTGCTAAATGGTTAGGGCCCGTTTGGTACAAGGAAGATTTGAGGAAGAAAATGAACTTAGAAAAGGGAAAGGAAGGTAAAGGAAGATTTGAGGGATAAGGAAAGATGGCCGAGGAATATGAGTTGTTTGATGGGAATAAAATAAAGAGTTAGTAATTGGTAAAAAATCAATAAATACCTATTTTACTTTCAAAAGTAATTAATTCAAAATGAAAATGAAAAAGAATTTTTTTGCTAAAATATATTTCAAAAAAAAAATCCTCTTATCAAGTTCGAATTTGTTTAAAAAAATTTCCTGCCAAGTTCGAACTTATAGCATAAGTTTGAATTTATCGCATAAGTTTTAACTTATTGCATAATTTTGAATTTAATCCTATTTTCTTGCATTATAAAAAAAAAAAATTATCGGGGTAAATATGTCTAAAAATGTCATTGCTCATGTGGGAACTTGAGATCCCACCAATATTGGTATTGGTGGGATCTTATCTTCCCACATACCACTTTGGTCTTATTTACAAATCCCTTTTGACCAAAAAATTTGGTCCTATATATAAGTCCTCTTTCAGGTAATAAATGAGATTGTGACAATTTTGTCCATATTAATTGTACCAATGAAAATAGAGAGAGAAGAAAGATACGCATTCATAAATGAGGGCAAAGTTGAAAATTTACTCCATAATCATTGAGCTAACTATCTCTCCTTGGTATATGTGATTTAGTTAAAATAGACTTATAAATAGGACTACAGTGGTATAAAGGAAGATTGGTGGGCCCGACATGGGCCAGAACTAGAGTTCTTGGGAAGATTTGACACAAAAGCATACCAAACAAGAGAACTTGCTAATCTTCCTTTTCATTCCCATCAAATCCGGTACCAAATAGGCCCTTAGGGTTTTCCATGCTTGTTTGGGAACTTATGAAAAGTGCTTTTTAAAGCATTTTTCTATAAGCTAAGAAAAAACTCCTTTTACGTACTTACCTCATAAATCGTAAAAACACTTCTAAAAGGTTAAAAACAAACAAGCAATAATTTGCCATTTTTTCCATTAAAAGTATTACATTTTTGCTAGCAAATTAAATAATGAACTTATACTACTTGATGAAAGATTGGTAGCATCTAAGCGTGAGGGAAAAAAATAATCTCATATTAAATAAAAATTAAATAAGAAAAGGTAATATGAAAGTTTAAAAGACTTTTATATATCGCATGCATACATACATGTATGTGTATATACACACATACATAATATATATATATATATATATATATATATATATGTGTGTGTAATTAAAGAATTTGAGCCAAAAGAGCCAAAAATAATGCGTGTCCCTTATAATATGATTTTAATATAGACAAAACTTAGGTCTATTTGCTTTTATTATTTAGATCCAATTATTCAATGAAATCTTGATATGTAGACTTTTTTTAATAATAAAAGGGTTAAGGTGCTTAAATAACCTTTAACTTCTATAAAAAGTGCAACAATAACCATAAACTATTTTTTGGAGAAAAAGTAAGCATAAACATTATAAAAGAGAGCAAAAGTGACTATGACGTTATAATCTCACACGTTAGTTATTGAGTTTTTTTAATGAAAGGTTAAGGTGCTAAAATATTTACTAACTTATATCAAGCCTACAAAAGTAACTAAAAGATATCTTCTTCTTAAACGTTAATTTATAAGTTGTTCTCACTACAAAAAAACACGAAATTACCCACGGAATCGAGACAGACAAATTCCGTCGCTAATTACCCACGGATTACGACGAAAATCCGTGGGAAAAATTAAAAAAATTACCCACAGAATTCCGTGGGTAATTCCATGGGTAATTGGATGGTTTACATTGCCCACTAATTCGGTGGGTAATTTCGTGGGTAATTTAATAATTATTTATTTAAAAAAATTTAAAAAAAAATTTACCCACCGAATTCTATGGGTATTCCGTGGGTAATTTAACTTTTAAAAAAAAATAATCACCCACGAAATTCTATTGGTAATTCCCTGGTGATTTTTCATTTTTGTATTAAAAAAATATAAAAAAATTGCCCACGGAATTAAAAGTCGATAATTCCGGGGTGATTTTTTATATTTTTTTAAAAAGGAAAATTAGAAAGAATGACCTAAAGAGAATACTATTTATTGGGAAAGACTATAAAAGTTGTAATTATTTAAAAGGACCAATTATTAATTAAAATATAAATTTCCGATGCGAAAATGCCTTTATTTAAACTTCCTACATCCTCTCCTTCAAAATCTCTCACATTCTATTTTAAAAGTGATTTGAATTATATTTTTCAGCAAAATTACAACCGTCAAATCATAATTGTTTTTTTAAACTCTAACTCACATCTATATACATATCATCATTATATCTTTTAATTATTATATAGACGACACCTTTATATGATACTCTTGCCATGCCATGACACATTCAAACAAACTTTATCGCATAAGCTATTATTGGGTAGATACACAAGAATTTGATGTCTTCATCCACTTGTCATGCCAATATGGTGTGGAATGTACCAGTGGCGGAGCCAGGATTTAATGTTTGTGGGTGCACAATTAGTAGTGGAATTTGGAGATTCGGAGGCAGCGCCCCGAATTTTTTTTTAAGGAAGATAAAAAGCAACTCACTCCTTAAAAAATTTTAGGATAAAAAATGGGGTTCAATTGAATGTACACATTGACAAATCAACTCTAACAAGCAAATAAAAATAAGATGTTTCTATCATTTTCGGACCAAGAAAAGTGGCAAAAATCCCAACATAATATTAAATGAATGCATACCTATAGATGATTGTACGCTAGCGATAATATGAAAATGAAAAGGGAAGTGAACTCACAAAATGATCATTTCCACAACTCAAGAGAAGATCAGGATGTACTGCATTGACTTCTCTGTATTTTTCATGAAAACTAATAACCACCCTATATCTACAAAAATCAGTTGCACATCTTATAAGAATCAGAACATCCGTGAGTTATGAAAAACTTCCATACCATTGTAATGGCGGATATAGGCGCACACCAAAGACAGAGCCACGGTGAACAAACAACTGACATGAAATCAGAATGACAGAAAGAGTCCGGCATCCCTATGCCTCCTTTTATAATCTTGACAATTGAAATTCCCATGGCAATGAATGAACATTTACCGTGAAATGAATGAAAGTAACAAAGATAGAAACTTTTTCAGGTTAATGTAAAGTTTACACGTATGAAAGGCTTCATTGGGCAATCGATATAAGTTGCTCCCTTAAATCCCGCCTCATGTCCTGGCTTCTTGCATACCTAAAACATCATTAACAATAAAAACCCCAAAATCGAGAACAACCACCTCAAAAGAATGATATGATTCACAAATAATGACAGGATTGTGTTAATTTTTTTTCATTCTGTCTCAAGGTCTTGACCAGATATATAATTATAGCACACACATGAATGAAAATTACCTTGAGACAGAATCGATTGAGCCGGTGGAACACGAAATCGAGAAGCAAGACCGAACGAACTGTGCAACGGTTGAGCTGTTGAGATGGGGGATCGAGCGACGGCGGACGGAGGGAAAGATTTGGAGAGTGGGAATGAAGGTGACGAGAGTGGAGAGTGACAGAACGATGAAAAAAAGGGATAAAAAGAATAGATGAGGTTCGAACCGGTGACCTGGTGTGTCAAAGTGTGCAGCCTTAACCAACTACACTACTCAGATATATCATAACTAGATTCTTTCTAATTATATATATTTTCTAAAATGTTTATGGGTGCACTTGCCCACATAGGCCCTAGTGTGGCTCTGCCACTGGAGTGTACCGTGAGATAAGATATAAAATTGAAAGAAGGAACAACTAATTACAAAAAGATTCTCATTAGAATAGGAGTACAAATTATTAGAGGTTAAAGCATGGTATGATGGTACTTGCCACTCTCTCATTATTTGTTAATTAGAACAGACTATATCAATCTCCACGCCCTCTTTTATGAGAAGTATTTTCTTACAATTGTGATAATAGTATTTTTATGATAATGTTATCTCGTTTGGATTTGTATATGAGTACAAAATTTATGTGACATGATTAATGAAAGTATGTTGAGAAGATAATCAACATATGGCATCAAAGTTTCGGAAAAAAAAAACCTATTCAACAGGCTAATGTCTACATAATACAAGCCTTGTATCTTAATTATTTCACCTCTAATATGTATTATCAACACAGAAGCTACTAAAGGGGTATGACATTGCAGTGACATCATGAGTTAAAGGTTTATCAACTTCTTTTCTTTGAAGCTTTCAACAGTCTCCTTAATGCTCACGTTCAATGGAATAAATTCAATTCCCAAGCTCTTAATTATTTCACCCATGGAATTCCATGGGTAATTTAACAATTTTTTATTTAAAAAAATAAAAATAATTACCCACGAATTCCGTAATTTAACTTTTTAAAAAAAAATCACCCACGGAATTCCGTGGGTAATTTAACTTGTTTTTTTAAAAAAAATCACCCAAGGAATTCGTCGGTCATTCCGTGGGTAATTTAACTTTTTTAAAAAAATAAAAAAAATAATCACCCATGAAATTCCGTGGCTAATTTTTCATTTTTTTTAATAAAAAATAATTACCCACGAAATTCCATCGTTAATTCCGGGGTGATTTTTTATTTTTGAAAAAAAGGAAATTTAGAAAGAAGGACCTAGAGAATACTATTTATTGGGAAGGACCATAAAAGTTGTAATTATTTAGAAGGACCAATTATTAAAATATAAATTTCCAAATATGAAAATACCCTTAATTAAATTTCCTACATCCTCTTCTTCAAAATCTCCCACATTCTATTTTAAAAGTAATTTGAAATATATTTTTCAACAAAATTACAACCGTCAAATCATAATTGTTTTTAACTCTAACTCACATCTACATACATATCATCATTATATCTTTTAATTATTATATAGATGCTGACACTTTTATATGATACTTTTGCCATGCTATGACACACTCAAACAAACTTTATCGCATGAGCTATTATTAGGTAGATACACAAGAATTTGATGTCTTCATCCACTTGTCATGCCAATATGGTATGGAGTGTACCGTGAGATAAGATATAAAATTGAAAGAAGGAAAAACTAATTACAAAAAGATTCCCATTAGAATAGGAGTACAAATCATTAGAGGATGATTTTTGTGGTCGAATGGACTGTCACTAATTAATTAACGATGTAATTCAGTCATTAAGTTAATTTAGGGGCAAAATTTTGTTACCAATCCACTATTTTTTTTAGTGAACGTCTATTCAAATTTATAATAACGATATCTTTTTGTGTGTGGGTCAGTATGTGTATATATCTATGCTTCAATTTAGTTAATTAATCTATGTTTAGCATGAGATTAAACATCAAACTTGCAAAGACTGAAGTCTTTTAATATATGTAAAATAAAACAATGGAGACTGGTCTCTCTCTCTCTTCATCTATCTAAGAATCTTACATAATAATAGTGTTGGGCCATCGCTTTAATGCGTAGGAAGAGGAAGTGTTACACATATTTATATGACTTCTCCTGAGAGGACTAACAATTTTACACATTGTTGACAACGATCCGTTTTGTTACCTAGCAAAAAGACTTTGATCACTCTTGTTTTTTTCACACTTGCCCTTTTATTCATTAATTACCCTCTTCCATGCAATATATGATTAAATACTCTAATTCAAATAATCAAATAATTGATCATATTCAAAATCACATGAGCTAATTATTGCTCCAGATTTGATTGTTGTAATCATATGAGCTAAATTATAATCACATTGAATGCTCTTCTTAATGCTTCTCTTGTATGTTTTATGTAGAGACCCTTATCTAATATACAAATTATTGAGATTATATTTCTCATTATGCTTACATCCTGAAATTCGTCAAAGAAAAATAAAAATTATAAAATGTAAATGTAAATATATTATTTTGTAACAATTTAAATATATTATTTAGTATGTGAGAAACCATGATTATTATTCCTTAAAGTTTTCATAATGGAAATATTAGTGCATAAAATGGTGGTCAATTTCATTCAATGTCCTTAGAGTAGGCATGTAACTGACATGGACAATGATGTTTTGGTAACAATACGAAGTTTGATTAAAATCCAAAGTACAATTTCATGAATTAATTCTTTAAGTTGGAAAAAAAATAAAAAAGTCTTAAAATACTCTTATTAATTAATACTAGAGTAAAAATCAGAGCAATGAGATTGAAGCAAACTTGATTAGGCATAGTTTATGATGATATATGTAAGGATTACAAACACAAATACTCACATCCCTCTAACGATGATGATATTGAATCATATTAATTAATTGATTAATCAGATTGTAAACAAGCACACAATATTAAATCAAAGATATATGGTTGGCTTAAAAAAAAAAATCAAAGATGAGTCTTGCGCCATACTCAAGTATTGGTCCAAATCTTAATTTATAATCTCTCACGATAGAAGTATATAATTTATAATTATTGTTTCATGGCATGTACTAAACATGAGTTTTTTTCCACAAACAAATCTTTCAACAAATAAAATTCACAATTTGCAATAAATTTTGGTTGAGTTTTAATTTTTTCAACCAACATATAAGTGATTAATCCAAATTCATTTTTATCGGTAATTTTAATGAACATTTAAGTTAAGTAGTTAAAGTAAAAGTAGATATTTAGTCCAAAAAAAATAGATATATTTTCTTTTAAAAAAATTCCTAAGAATTATAATATAGCCGAGACTTTTCTAAAGTAAAACTTGGAAATTGTTACTTCGAGAATGGATTTGTTCGACTTGACTAGAGCCAAGCCTAGGGCCTACGTACCTCGTGAAGGGATCAAAGTCCACGTAGTTCGAACACACACAAAAGGGGGTGGGGTGTGTGCTCTGTGTGACTGTATGTAAATAGCCAGAGAAAGCGTACGTACCTTTAGATTTTACCTCTTATTTATAGAGTATACCTTAGGTTGATATGGCCTGGGCCTGTGATCCGAAGCCCTGATATCCTAACTGTTAGATAGTCATTTAGATATAGATTTAGATATACCTGGATCGTAGATAAGATTGGATCCTCCTATATTGTAGGTAGATCCTGATATGCAATATACTCATTGCTTGGGCCATATATTGAATATGGGCCTTATCCAGTCCGTAATAGCTTGCCCCCTGGCCCGTAGTTCGGCTTCGAGCCCAGGATGTATTTTGCCCCCAGTCGGCTTTACTAGCCGAGCTTTGCTGTCGTGGGGCCTTACCTTACCGAGTTGAACTATGTGATCTTGGCTGTCACAACGGCTTACTTCGAAGATCCGAGGTCTTGTCCCAAAGATCTTGAGTAGTGCCGAGATGGTTCGCCTGCATTTGAATCCAGGTGTTGATCTTGGCTATTAGAGTTGTCTTCTCCAAAGATCCGAGGTAATGTCTCAAGGATCTGGGATAATGCTGAGGCGGTTCGCCAGTCTTTAAGGTTGGAATCTTTCTTCAAGTTACCCGGGCTAGATTGTTGTGAATCTATACCCTCTTGCCTATCTACCGCACGGTCTTCGGGTTGTGTCATATTGACTCCGGTTATCGATGTCCTTTGCTCAAATATCCGAGGTAATGTCTCAAGGATCCGAGGTATGCATTCGCCATTATCGTCAACTGACACCTGGCGGTTTGCGACTTCTATGCGCATTTGATGCATCCGTCGTGTCACGTATATCAGCCCTTCCTTTTGGGCTTGGAGGTCTCTAGGCTGCCGAGGCGCCTTTATTGTTTGACCCTACCGAGGTGCGTTTATTGTTCCATCTTGATATGCTTTTGTCCGACACCTGACGAATTTGGATTCATTCGTATTCTGCTACCGATTTGCCTATTTAGGCGATAGGTTTTTTCCAAAGGCGAGATCTATTTGCCTTTCCCTCGTTCTTTGTTTTCGCTTGCCTCGACCTCGGTTGATGGTGCATTTGAAAATTCAAATAACCCCGTGAGGGCTTCCGTTAGTTCTTCTCACACCGTCGCCAACTGTATAGTAGTTGCCCCCCAGCCTGGCAGTCAAGGGCTCTGGGCTGCTGGGGTGCATTGACTGTCTGATGTGCAACACGGACTAGGCCGAGATATATTCAACTTATCCGGGTTATGTGAGAAGAAATATGATCCTTGCTTGCTTTCGTAGCAACTTTTCTCCGGATAATTATTCAATTTACATTCCTGCATTTAATAATATGTAAGCAAATCATAATCAATGAAAAATACTTACCGTTTTTGAACATGATTTTCGAAAACTGGTTTCTTTTAACCTCGGTTACTGATAATACTCTTCTCCACTAACAACTCATTGCCCCCAAGCACGGTGGTTCAGGTCTTTGAGTTTCCGGGATGCATTGATAGTTTAACCTGGCTCTCCACATGGAACTCGGGTTTATGTACCTCGGATTCCTACATGTGTAATTTGAACATGATTTTCGAAAACTGGTTTCTTAACCATGAATTCATACATGTTTTCTTTTGACATGATTTTCGGAAACGGGTTTATGTACCTCGGGTTCCTACATGCTTAGCTTTGACATGGCGGCATTGCCTTTGCACACAAAGCCCAGATTTAAACTAGATTCAGTTATAACCGGGTCCTTCTCACAAACAAGTTTATAGATAATTGATAATAAGCAAAGATTAAGATCTATGAGATAAAGAGGGTGATACTCATCTGGATATAGCTTGATGAAGTTCCCCTGCTCGTTTTCCCTGTCGGGAAACAACTAGATCTGGAAAAGGGAAATACAAATCCTAGCTAAGAGTACATCTCGACATGCACTCAGAGTATATCCCGGCGTGGATTTGCTCAATATTGTAACAGCCGCGGAATTTCAATTGAATGCAAGCTTGACACTCTTGATTCCATATCTGCCCATGAGGCATCCATTTTCTCTACCACGATAAATGCAAGTAATTGTCCCTCTCTTCATATTGATGCTTCATATTGATGGGAAACGGTTGGTGGATAGTGTTGATGAGGAAAACCCATGTGAAGCAGTTATGTAGAATTGTCGAAGCTAGTAGGACTAATG
The DNA here is from genome assembly GCA_019022655.1 of Acacia acuminata. Taxonomy (NCBI): domain Eukaryota; kingdom Viridiplantae; phylum Streptophyta; class Magnoliopsida; order Fabales; family Fabaceae; genus Acacia; species Acacia acuminata. The sequence goes on along the minus strand of JAFJYI010000053.1, from coordinate 2,962,570 downwards.
GTTGGCATTAGCCTCAGGGAGATAAAATGATGGTTCATGAGTGGGGCGTCCAAGTAGAAGCAGCCGTTGATGTCGTTCATAGAGAGAACCTGCTAGGAGCTGTCGGGGAGCGCCTTCATAATCCTTCTCCAGAACGAGGACGTGACCCCAAATCCATAGTTTCTGAATCTCGGCATCTAACAATATCGGCGTACCTCAGCATCTCGGCACCTCCTCATCTAGGCGTATCTCGGCGTCTCGGCACCTCCTCATCTAGGTGTACCTTCAACCTCGGCTATCGCGATGGAGTCGAGATGCGTTGAATTAGCCTCAGCTTAACAACAATCTCGGCTATCTCGATTTGTTTGTTTGCCTTGCATCACCAAGCCGTAAAAATAACTCCTTTGGGATTAAATCAGCCTCGGCTTACCAACAACTTCGACTATCTCAATTCGCTCTTTTGGGATTCTCAAACGGGTATGAACCCGCAGCTCTATCAATTCCTAGAACTCATCCTCTGTCTAGTGGCTGTTGTTTCGCGGTGGTCCTGGAGGCTGTTGTGCCGACGGCTGCTGGCACGACGATAGGAGGATTTGAAGTTTCCGAACAAGATCCTCTAAGTCTGCTATTAAGGCCATCAAAGACTTCTCTGAGTTCTTCCTGGTGATCCTTCCAACTCTCTTCTCATCATGTGGAGACACATAGAGTTAAAAGAAAACTCATGTGAAGCAGCTCAAAACCAAAGCCATTGCTCACATCTGGGTTCCCAAGGAAAGAGGCCTAGGTTCCCAAGGAGAGAGTAGCAGGAAAGAGGCCTTGGTTCCCGGAGAGAGGAGGACGATCCTGAGGAGAGGGGATGACGATCCTTCCCACTATCATCTGGTGAAACAATGCTTTCCATCGCCGGTTGATTAAGCAGGAAATTCCTTCAACTTCTTTGTTGCGACTATCCTAGTCGCGGGAATCAAATGAAAATTTACCGATTCCCCACAAACGGTGCCAATGTTCTGTTCTGAGAACAGGATTTGTTGGACTTGACTAGGAGCCAAGCCTATGGCCTACGTACCCTGTGAAAGGATCAAAGTCCACGTAGTTCGAATACACACAAAAGTGGGTGGGGTGTGTGCTCTGTGTGACTGTATGTAAATAGCCAGAGAAAGCGTACGTAGCTTTAGGTTTTACCTCTTATTTATAGAGTGTACCTTATGTTGATATAGCCTAGGCCTGTGATCTGAAGCCCTGATATCCTAACTGTTAGATAGTCATTTAGATATAGATTTAGATATACCTGGATCATAGATAAGATTGGATCCTCCTATATTGTAGGTAGATCCTGATATGCAATATACTCCTTGCTGGGCCATATATTGAATATGGGCCTCATCCAGGTCCGTAAAATGTAAATATACTTTTTTCGGTTCTTAAATTGTTTCAAAAAATATCACCAATAATCCAAATAAAATTTTAATTATCAGTAATTTTGATGAAAATTTTAAAATTGGACCAAGTATTTAAAAAAAAAAAAAAAAAAAGATATATTTGAAATTTAAGTAACATTTAACAAAGGTCTAAGCATTTTGTAAGGTAGGCTAGAGTTGTTAGGTTTTCATAAATAACCAAATAAAAACTAGAACCACTCGCCACCGCACGTTCGTTCACCGCTGTCTACCTCCGCCGACACCAACGTTTCACCCTCCACCTTGGACGCCGCATCCGCACCCACTGGCACCGGTGAAAAAGAAAACAAAAACTGAAACACAAAACACGCGAGAAAATGAGAAACAAAGCCAGGGTGCGGGTGCGGCCCTTTTTGATCGGCCGATCCGAAAGAAATTGGAAGAAAAAGACGTGAAGGAAGGAAGAAGAAAAGGAAGGAAGGAAGTAGGAAGGAAGAAGGAAGAAGAGAAAGAAAGGGAAAAAAAAGTCTAAAAAGTGCACTCAGTGTGCACTTCCAGTCTGTCGCACTTCCGGCACACGCACCGGAAGTGCGATTGTGCACTAGAAGTGCACACTGGAGTGCACTGAAAGTGCGTTTTACCATTCCTAAAGTGAAAATTACCATTCGTGAAGTAAGAATTACCATTTCTGAAGTGAGAATTACCATTGTTTCTCTAGGTTCCTTTGTTTACTTCTCTGTTTTGTAAAACCCAAAAAAATAAAACTTTCACAAATCCACAAGTGAAAATTACCATTCGTGTAGTGAGAATTACCATTCCTGAAGTGAGAATTACCATTGTTTCTCCAAGGTTTCCCTTTTTTACTTCTCCAACTATGTTTTGTAAAACCCAAAAAAATTGAACTTTCACAAATCCACAAGTGAAAATTACCATTCGTGAAGTGAGAATTACCATTCATGAAGTGAGAATTACCATTGTTTCTCTAGGATTCCCTTTTTTTACTTCTCCAACCATGTTTTGTAAAACCCAAAAAAAATTTGAACTTTCTCAAATCCTAGAGTGAAAATTACCATTCGTGAAGTGGGAATTACCATTCCTGAAGTGAGAATTACCATTGTTTCTCCAGGGTTCCCTTTTTTTTACTTCTCCAACCATGTTTTGTAAAACCCAAAAAAATTGAACTTTCACAAATCCTAAAGTGAAAATTACCATTCCCTATATGACAAATTACCATTTCGTATATAACAAATTACCATTCCTAAATGACAATAGGTAGTCATTTACAAATCCTGTCACAACATTTCCAGTGTTATAAATCACACTGAAAGTGTTTGAAGTGTTCATTGGAGTGTGTGATAACAGTGTCTCCAAGAAGAGAAGAGAAGCCGAGTAAAAAAAAAACACTCCAGTGTTTTAAAACACACTCGAAGTGTTCATTAGAGTGTGTTATAACACACTCCAGTGAAGACAAGCAAGGCGAGTAATAATGCCAAGAATGGAATGGAGCACACCAAAACAATTTGTAGATGAAATTGTAAATGACGAGCGATGGTAGATTGATGCAAGTTTTGTAATACTATATTCAAGTTTTGTAATAATGGCGTTGGAAATCCTTCATTGAACTTTACATCTTACATCCATTTACAAATTTTAATGCCAATACAAAATTGGTAAAAATTGGAAAAGCGGAGGTGGAGCTGCCCTTCTTGTTCTCTTGTTCCCGACCCTTCCTTGGCTCTATCAATGTATTCGTTCCTCTCATCGACACAAAGCCCTCCATGCTTTTGCGGACTCCCTATTCATGTCAGTAAAGGAAGCAACTTTATTCTCTTTCTTAAACTCCTTGCGAAACATAAAGTATTCATTTTTAGTGTACATTTTGCTACACTTTTGCTTTGCTAAACCTGAAAACAACAGAAATTATGCAGAAAAACGATGATACATTAAGAGTTTGGACCAGAAAAATTCAGAAGGACTAATAAGCATAGACTCACCAAAAAGTAATGGATAGGACTAAAAACATAAGTGAAGCCACATGAACTTGTGTAAACCAGAAAAATATTAAATTTAAACTTTGGACCAGCCTTGCAACAACACAATAAAGCATTGTGTTCTTCCAACAATCAAGTAACAAACCAGAGGGGAGAAATGAACTATAAAATATACATATGAATTATTTAGAAGCTTAAAAAACAATGTAGGTATTTCCCCTGCATCAGAACTATCGTTCAACCAAAAAAAAAAAAGGGAATACTAGTTTTCACAATTAGTGATATCCTTTCTCTAACTCTTACCATCTAACATAAACATGACTATTTCATAGTTAGTGCAAGGTGCTTTACAGAGTTCATCAATCAAAAATCAAGCCACGACATTATACCACAAAAGACTATCAAACAATAAGCACAACATAGAGATAAGGTACATTCTTTGTTCTTCCTAAAAAGCCAAACCAACTTTAAATTGCCTAAGAGGTTGGTCCCCCCTCACTATTAATTAATAATATATGTGTTGGATACAAGTTTTTGACACCTACTAGGTAGTTACTATAGCACATCATCCTTTGTTTTCTTCTTTTACTGTTCTTTGGGACCATTTGACTACACATTAATTATTACTCTCATAAGAATAGCACTATGAGTCAATTACTTTCTTGACAAAAGCGAAATAGGAAAAAAAGTTAATTGAGTTGTGTTTACACCTAACACGCCTTTAAAGGGACAAGCTAATTTGCTCTTCTACAAAAGATTACTTGACTTTAATTGGAAACATGAAGGGAGGAGGGGACAGGGACATTGTGAGTAAAAAGGGGTCATCATGTTAATTGGATAGATGATGAGTGTGTGTGTGTGCGTGTTGGGGGGTCCAGGTGTGCACATGAAAGAATCACGCGAGAGGATTCTCTCCTCATCGCTGTCTCTCCCCATCCCTCCCCATCGCAATCTGGACCGTCCAAATCTTGATCCAACTGGCCTGGATCTATAAAAAAAAAAAAAATGTCGTTTTTTTTTTTGTCGTTTTGTGGTAATTTTTTTTTTTTTTTTTTTAGATCGGACCGTTGGATCAAGTTTGACGGTCCAAATTGCGATGGGGAGGGTGGGGAGGGAACCGCCAAGGAGAGAAACCGGATCCAAGAATCACTCTTTGGTGGTTTGGTGGTAGAGAAACCAGCATTGGCAGATGAGATTAATGATGTACAACCACAACTGCACAACCAGGCCAAGATCACTTCCATTGACACTGAACAAAATATTAAAACAGATCAAGAAAGTTTAAAAAAGGTGAAAAAGGGAACAAAAAGACCCCTGCTTTTTCTTTTCCATCATTCATCATCATCGTCCTTAATAAAGTTTGAAATTTCCATAAACGGACCAAAATGGGGACGCACGGCAAAAATGAAAGGATGTAATCTACGGTCATTAGGTGGATTCCAAAGTCAGGCAACATAATAGAAACTAAAGCTAGAGAAAAGCTAGACAGAGCCCCAAATTTTCTGGAGTCTACAAATCAAAATCGCGATGCCGGAGAAAATGCACCACAGCAAAACCACAGACGAAGAATTAGGGCTCAAAACTAATGAGATACGGAAGATACCTGACAGCGATGGCGAGCGTGGCGTACACGGCGACGGCAACGACAACGACAACGATGGCGACGACGGTGGTTCAGAAGGCAGTGACGCTGATGCTAGGGCAAGAATCGCAATCAGAGAATGAAGTGTCAATTGTAAATGTAAATGAGAATGAAGAGAGGGCAGTCTGGTCTTTTCCCACGAAATTGCATAACCTTCAAAAGTCCTTATCACCTCTCAGTCTTTTTACAAATTCACAGGATTTTTGGGGGTTTTGCAAATTCATCTGGTATTTAAATGGAATTTTCCCTTATGAATATTAGAAACACCTTTTCTCTTCTTAAAATTTTAAAAGTGATTTTCCCCAAAATGTTATCCAAACAAATAAAAATATAATGGCAAGTAAAAAATAAATTATTATAGTTAATTTTACATATAAAACTTTAGGGAAAAATATTTCTCATATTGTAGAGAGTTATGTTATCTCATACACCTAAAATGGTGAAACTCACATATATATATATATAATTGGGGTTTAAAACTTCGTAAAATAAGACACCCTGGGACCCACATATATATATATATTATATATATATATGTATATGTGGGTCTCCTACAACACGGTAGAAGTGTTTTTTCCCTATATAATTAAGTTATATATATATGTGGGTCCCCTTTTCTTTTTTCACGCAACACGTAAAAATTAAACCCCTAAAACAAACTTACTTATATAGGTTATCACAAACCCATCTCTTACTATCTGGCAGCACCGTCGTCCGTCGCGGCGTCCCCTGCTCACCATACTCCTCCATTCCCTCCCTTCTCCCTGCTTCGTCGTCTTCCTTCCTAGTGTATAGCTTTGACAGTAAGTTTATTTATTCCCTTTTAGCTTCCCCTCTATAATTTCTGTTGCCTTGAATTCTATGGATTAAATTTGTTCGTTGTGATTTCTTTTTCTTCAGGGAATGATTGTTGTGTTCTGTTTTTTCAATTTCTGTTTCGTTTGAATCATGTAGATTTTTAGGCAAATCCTGAGATGTAAACAATTGAAGCGATTTGGCTGAGGAACGATGATAATGGTATATCCTTGTTCATTTAGAAGATAGTCAATTTTCTGGTTGATTACATCGGTTCTGAGTTCTGAGGTTAGAGAGATAGGAAAATATGTAGTCCTTGTTCTAGTTTCTTAGATTGAGAGGTCCTAAAACCTTCTCTAGTAGCATTGGTCATCTGGCAAGTGCTAAGAATATTCTGGTTGGATGTGCTGAAGTGTTTGTTAACATTGGTCAGCTGGAGTTGTTCTATAGTGAAGCAACTGATGTTATGGGAAGCTTGTGTTGAGCTCTCTCATTCACAAGTCACAACTAACACATAGGTTAGGGAATTATTTGAGCACTTTGCTTGTTAAAATAGGTTGCCACAAGGCATGGTAAACTTTTCGATTCCAGATAATCTTAACAGGGGTTATCTTGATTATTTCGACTGGTTCCTGGCCATTCACGGGAGCCAATTAGGTTAAAAGTCATTGTGAATGGAACAGAAATTGAGGAGAAGGAAGGCCTATAGATATAAACTCTGATTTTAAAAAATTTTGAGGTTTTTTCTATGTGCGTGTCTTTTGCTAGCAAAGTAGCGAGAAGCAAATCCTTTCAAGCTTCCTACAAAGTTCACAAGCTCAATGGCAGAAACAGGGAAGAAGTTTCTGTAAATCCTTATAGAGTTTTCGGACTCACTTCTGGCATAGTGTGTTGTTGGATTCTATCCCACCCTCACCATTCTCTTGTCGTTATCTCCCTTTCTAGGTTCATTTGTTGCTTCTGTCAACCAAAAGCTTTTTTGTTGTCTGTGTGTGTTCTTCGGTTAGGGCTTCTTGGGGTTGTGTAAAATTGTAGTTTCTTCATCATCCTTCTCTTTTATAATCTTAAATGGAAAGCTCTATAACAGAGTTTACAATAGGCATTTTGGGGCTTTTGAATGGGAAGGAAGGTTGAGCTAGGTGGCTGGCTGAAAGTTTGATTAAATTGGGTGTCTTTTACATTAGAGATATTCTTACTTATCCTTTGGTTATTATTTTCATTACTATTAGTTAGCAATTATGTTTTCTTCCTCTCTCTTTTAAGTCATGATGGTTTGGTAATTGCAGCGAGAAGTTGATTAGGATAGGCATCTTATTTTGCAAGTTCCTTAATCTGTCGCAGCCATTGTTTTTGTTGTCCTCTTCACTCTCCATCTCTACTCACATTGCCGCAAGCATCTTCTGGTCTTGCAGCTTACATCTTCCCTTCCTGTGGTCCTCTTCACTCTTCATCTGTTCTTGTTGCAGCTTGAATTGCAGGCAATGCCAAATGAGTTGTTGTTTCTTGTCTTAGTTGTTGGATATGATTCTATTATCAGCTTTTCAAACCTTGTTATGTAACTGTCAAGTTAACAGGTAACCTAAACATGTCTCTCTAAAAATTGATTTTTGAAATTTGTTGTTGATTAGGTGCTTGGTGAAATTCCTACTAGGAATAAAGTGAGATCTTAAACTAAAAATGGGAAAGAAAGGAGGAGGAAAAAGATTACCAAATTCAACAAGTGGGCCTCAAAATCCAATATCACTAAGGGAAGAAGCCACTGGGAAGTTGCATAAGAAGGCAGGCTCAAATGCCAAGTCAATGTTGAAGCTTGAGCACTTGAAAAACCTGGCAGTATTGGCTAGTCGTGAGGTTTCAATACCATCTTTGGGTGCTTTCTACGGGCAATGTTTTGCTAGTGCTGAGGAGGCCATGGGCATGCCACCTGATCCTTCTCTATTAACTTGTGAGAGGTATACTCTTCCATTCGTTTTTTTCCATATTCTTTTTACTTGCACATTGTTTCTCTCTAGTCCTATAATCATCACGTTAGTACATGACAGCATATGATCCACATATTTTATGTTGTAACTCTGAAGTTTCAAGTTAGTTGCGTAATTTTGTAAAGCCGTGTGTTGTCACTGTACTAGGATTTCTCATATTCCCATCACTGTGTGCACCAGGATATAAATTGATAAAACTAAAGAAGTTCAACTTTAGCCACAAAATGTTCTCAGTGGCGTCATGCGATCCTTATTATGGGCCACATTTACTAAGATAGGGCTTTTGCTGTTTATGTATTTTTGTTTTTATCAAAATTGATGCTTAGCATATATGTGATGTATTTTGGAAGCTTTTGGGTTCTTATTTTCTGGTTAATGATATAATTTAATACCTATCAAACCTAGGAACATGAGATAATCTTGAAGCCTGTACACTATTTGTATGATTTTTTAGATTAGTTGGAGTATCAAATTGAACTTGCTGCTTAAGCTATTCTAAGTTTTGTAATAGTAATTGAGTCATAATAGCCACATTTAAAGTATGTATAGCAACCATAATCATCATTTAACTGCTTTACAGATGTGAAATTGTTCTGCATCCAGGCTTTAACTGTACTATACGAGTCAAGAAGAGAAGAACAAAGGGCAAGCATAGGCGTAACAAATTTGCCAATGTCACTGAAAATAATGTGGTGTACAAGTGCCATTACTGTTTGCATCAGAATCTGAAGAATGGGACCTTCAAGGGACATATAAAGGGGATATGCCCACCAAAAGAGAAATCATCGAATGAATCTAAACATGGACAAATCCCATCACATGAATCTGGCAAATCAGGAAAAGAAATTATGAACGAAGATGAAGCCAATGAAACAAACGTGTTTGCTTCACAAGTTGCAGCAGCAGAAGTTCCCGCAAAACATTGTCCAGCAACGCCGCCGATTACAAGTCTTGGTACAGCTTTGGATGGAAGTAAAAGAAAGAGGTGTAAGATGGGGTCTAATAAAGCAACTGAACCTACAAGCATGTCTGTGAAAAAAGATGCAGAAAAAGCAACTAGCACGTCAAGCAAAAGGAGAAGAAAATCTTGGACTAGTTTGAACAAAATTGCTCAGAGCAGCGAGCATAATAACCGCATTGCTAAATTATCTATTCCATTGATCTTTTAAACAGGAAAATGCTCTTTATATTGAGATTGGTAGCTATATAATGCTGTTTTCTAATTTTTATTCTTCATCCTTGATATTTCTTTAAATTATGCCGAGTAGTCTTTTTCTCATGACATTTCTCTCAGCATGAGGAGATTTTGATGGTCAGGTGAATGTGTGGGAATATATATATATATATATATTTTTCCCTTGTCCAGCAGTGAGTGTGTTTGTATTAACTTTATTACTACACATAATTGTGGGTTTTTTTACCAATTTGCCCCTTATTAAATAACTATTTAACAAAATGCCCATGTCTAGAAACTATTTAAGATTCCGCCTTGTTTAGTCGACTAAAACGTGAGACACAATTTTTTTAAAAAATCTCCGCGATTTAGTCGATTAAGTCTTAGTTTTTAGTCGACTAAAACACGGGGCATAATTTTTTTTTAAAATCCCGTGATTTAGTCGACTAAGTTACAGTACTTAGTCCACTAAACCAATCCAGAGGGGTTTTTTAAAAGCCCCAATTGCGGCATTTGGAACCCTAATCAACTACAAAACCTCCACAAACCTCTCCCCTTCTGTTTTTCTTAATCAAAACTTGATGTATCAAAACTAGGCTAAACTTAAAGAACAAATATCATATTAACCCTATTTAATTTTTTTAATCCTCTTGGCGAGCAATTCATAGGTCAACAAAGAAGACATTTTCAGATTTAAAACTTATATGATTCCCCTGAAAATTTGTTTGACTAAAATATGCTTAGGGACACAAAAAATGAGCCTAGACCCTAAACCCCTCAAGTGCTTTTAATTTTTTCAATTTTTAAAGTCAAATATATATATATATATATATATAATATAAATAGACATTCGAACGTACAAGCATAAATCATTTTCTCTTTTTATGAAAATATAATTTTGTTCAAATATTACAAGTAATAGGTTAAATTTATTACAAGTGGCCCCCTAAATTATTAACCATTGTTATTACTCCCTTCTATTCTTAATATAAGTAACGTTATGAATGCTTGCGGAGGTAGGTTGAGTACCTCAAGAAAGTTGTTGTTGATGAGTTTGAAAATGAAGACATCATTAGGGATTTTCATATCTATTTTAAATCAAAATTTTAACTAATCAATTTGATATTTTGAATGTAATCAATGTAAATTCTAAATTTTGAAATATATTTCTTCATATTCGTGTTTAAGAAACCATAAAATTAATTTTTTTATTAAGATTTTATATTTGGCATTTTTTGTTAGGATTCTTAGTCATGTCGTTGATCCTCACCGATCTTAGGTGAACTTTGATTTTAAATATAAAACTCATTTTTACTTTTAATTAATTTGTCTACCTTCTAGGGAAATGGGGTTTGACATAAACGAAAGACCAACGGCAGAAATTTGAAATGGAGATGAGAACATACCAAAAGCGACGCAAATGACGCTAGAATGAAGTTTCCTTCGCTACCCACCAACGGACTCAACAAGGATTTGGTCAAAAAACAGAGGGAAGAGGTTTGGGGAGGTTTTGTGGTCGATTAGGGTTCCAAATGTCGTGATTGAGGTTTTAAAAAACCCTCCGGACCGGTTTAGTCGACTAAGCACCGTGACTTAGTTGACTAAATCACGGGGATTTTTTTTTTAAAAAATATATGCCCGCGTTTTAGTCGACTAAAAACTAAGACTTGGTCGACTAAATCGCGGGGATTTTTAAAAATTGTGCCGCGTTTTTAGTCCGACTACATGAGGGCGTAGCGATTATCAAACAAAAAGACGCTTAAATAGTTTCTAGATAGGGGTATTTTGTTAAATAGTTATTTAATAAGGGGAAAATTGATAAAAAAGCCCATAATTGTGGATGCAATCAATCAGTAGCAAAGTGAAAAGGGACTTGCTCTCCTTTAACAATGTCCTCAGTTCAAGGCATAAGAATGGAGAAAATGGTGTTGTAAACTCTTTCCCCACCGCTATGGGTAGGGAAAAATTCGGATTAGTCAAAACTAAAACGAGTGGGATACTAAAAAATAGTATTAAAGGGCATAAAAGCTTGTTGATGGTAATCGATAATCAAGATCCTTAATTACATAGTTTTCTTCGCATTGTATGTTAATAGTTATTATGACATAAAAGTTTCCATACCATTCCCCAAGTACTAGTCACACCTATCAAAGGATTGGGATTTTTATGTAAAATAAAAGGACAAGTTTATTTTTTATGATCTAATAGTTGCAAAGTTTGTTTAAGCCTGACTAACCTTCTTCAATGATATGAAATGATTGAAAAACTTATCTAGAATATTTACAAGGATGACTTCATTTTCTTTCATGAATAAAATTCATAGTATTCGTATCACTGTTTTTTGGCTATAAATTGTTCATATTTTTTTAAATTTGTTAACGAATGATAAATTAGAGTAGGTTCAATATATTTAGATTCATTTAAGATGAATGCCGAGTGAGTCTGAGAGGCTTGTGAAAAATATGAGCCGATATTTTTTATGGTTTATGTTGAACGAAAGGCAAAAGTATATACTTCTCTCACTTCTATTTTGAATAGTAATTGGAACCTTTAAAAATAGTTTTTAAATCGTGATTTATAGCATATAAGGAAATATGCGGTGAAAGTTTTGTCTCGATATGTGTAAATAAATACTCCTGATCCTTATTATAAAGCACCAACTATGCAAGTTTATTTAAATCCTTTTTATAAGACACTTGCTTATTCCCAAAGTTAATTATTTGTTTCTCGAAGGTAGTGTGTGAGAGTAATAATTAATATAATATTAAAATTTAGTAAAATTAGTAGGGTAATATTTTATTTAAATTGTATGGTAACTTTATTGACTTTAACCCTTATAATAAGGACCAGAAGGAGTATTTTTAGAATCATCAATGTGATCCCAAACAAGCTTCACACACCAAAAGTGTTAGTGTAAACATAGTGTCTATGTTTTCCAGCTTATTTTCTATCTTACTTTTTGCGAAACCCAATACGAAAAAAATCATATTGCAAATGTGATTTATATTTGGATTGATGGTAGTAGAAGTGGTTTTTTTTTTTTTCCAAACTGAAGAGTGTTTGTATAATTATTTAAAAAGTGAGTTGATATAAAAAAAAAGATTGAAAATGACATGAATCTCATTGAATACTATGTATATATTAGTTGTATATATTGTGATAAATGAAGATAAGAATTTACATTTACATTTGATTAAAAAAAAGTTAAATTATTATTCTCTCTCGATTCTAGATATAAACCAAGTTAACTTTTTTTAAAAAAATTAATGAAACTAATTTAATTATTTTATAATATTTTTTTTTTTTTCTAAACTAATTAGTTGGACTACTTAAATTATTTTTTATTTTTATTTTTATATTTTGCCACCTTTCCACATTTTTCAAGTTCTTCTTCTTTCACAAGTGGCTGTTCCGTCTCCCTCTCATAAGTTCTTCTTCTTTCACGCACGGCATCCTCTGTTCCGTCTCTTTCACATCTGCCGAGCTTTTCCGCCGCCACCGCTCTCCCCCGGCTCGCCGTAGCTCGCTCCGAACAGGCTTCAATAGCCACTGAAATTAGTTTCTCTGTTAGAACTAAATTAGCTGACGTGTCTATTATTTCACAGTTCACAAGTAGTTTGTTGGTACATAAACTCAGTCTGTAAATATATAATTGGTTATGAAATTTGAGAGCCTCTTTCAATTCCGCAAGCAGATAGACACGTCAGTCCAAATTTCACTGTTATTCTTGCCGGTGACATGCTATTTCTGACGCCAAACACCGCAACCGATATCGCTGCAAATAATCCCAGCCAAAGACAGAATAATAGATTTTGGGAAATACAAAGGCAAGATGCTAGGAAGCCTCCCATCCTGCTACCTCAAATGGGTCTCGAAGAATTTTCGTGCACGCGACTTTAATGGGCAAATTTAGCAGACCAAGTCCTGCAAGACCCAATTTACAAAGACTGAATCGAGTTGGAGGTCACTGAGAATTTGTTGAACGGTAATCGATCTAGGGCCGTGTCTTCGTCTGCGAGAGACGCCAGTCCGGTCTCTGAACTGTTAGAGAATAATTAATTTGTTTTACATTAAATATTTTTCTTAAAAAGGTGCTTAACGTGTCTCAATTTTCAACCGTTGGGATCAAGTGGACGATCAGCATTGGTTCTGACGTTCTGGGGCTTGAGCGAAGAAGTAAGAAGCTAGCCATCTTGCAACAATCATATTTACATTTACAGTTTCCGGAGTCAACAACTGTAATTACTTCCACGATCTTGCTGCGAATCGCTACCCAGTTCGGTAAGCTAGTACTTTCTCTCTAATGTATTGGCTACAGCATTGTCTTTTCTCACTTATACAACACCTTAACCTTCCAATCACGAAGCAGACGTAGTTTAGGATCTGGGGTACATTTCTTAAGCAACTTTGAGGCCCATTGGATTGGAAAAAGAAAAACTCACACACACACACCCCCAAACCAAATGTCCATCTGCTACCATTGGATTGAACGTGCTTCTCTTGTTCTCTCATTTCAACTTTACCAAATTTTGTGCGCGAATGATTTCCAGTTGCTTGTGCATTGATTTGGTGATGTATGTAGAAATTGATGGAACCAGGTGGTCCAGAATGTTTTCTGAACAAATGGAGATTCTCTGGAATAGAGATATTGTTCTCATTTACTGGAAGTGAGAGAAGCCTTTGATTAACTAGCCTTCTTGAGGTTGTTGTCCAGTTCGGTAGTCTCCTAGAGATGAGCTGATTTTTTATCGTAGGGTTGCTTTAGATTGTGGTTATGATTATAGCCTTTGTTTTTCTATTTTTTGGAATTTCAGCTGCTAGAATTTTGTAATTGAGTATTGGATATATTATAGTAGAGTTTTTCTTTCAATATGGTTTGCCTTCTTTTCTTTTGACCCATTTTAGTCCAGGGTTGAAACTGTTTTATAGGGATTTTATAAACTGATGTTGCTGAATATTAAGTTATATTGATGAGAAACAAATGGTCAGTTTATTGTTGCCATGCATCTGGAAAGTTTTATAGTTTCTTTTGTCATTCTGAAGTTAAATTCTTATTTGAACTTGCTTCTATTAATTTGAAGATGAGGAATTCTTTATAATAGAACATCTATAAGCTAGAATGTTTGTGGTTATCCATCTCATTTTCATTGTGTTTTAAATTTTTAGTATTTTTGTGAGTCTTTATCAGAGATGGTAATGTCATAGGCTAACAGCTTTCCCATAGATTTCTTAACAACAATAACAGCGGCAAGAATTGTGCTTGGGACAATTTACCCTGTCTGACTTTGCTGTACTGATGGATGTTTTAAGGCTAGTAATAGTAGAAGAGCAACAAAACTCTTTAGTTTGTGTGCTCTGCCATTGAAAGCTCGAGCATCAGTTTGTTGTTCCGTATGAGCTAGTTATTATGCCAATATAAATGTTATCAAATGATTTTGGTTTCCTTTTGGCTGATAGAAATGCAACAGGTAGCTATTAAAATGTTCGCTTGCAGACTAGAAAAATCCTAAATAAATTGTAAATTGGAATTTTTAGTTTTTTTTATTGGACATGTCTATTTCATTTTTCTCCACTATACCTTGTCATTCAGCCAGTGGAGGTTTACCTCTGATTAAGATTAGTCGTTTTTTCCTATCCTGTCTCATTTTATTTTCTTACTGCAGGTTTTTGAAGGGGGTTAATGGGTCATCATCAAAACCATAGAATTCTAATGGTTTCGGATTTTTTCTATCCTAACTTTGGTGGTGTCGAGAACCACATATATTATCTCTCACAATGCCTGCTGAAGTTAGGTCACAAGGTTAGAGAACAAAATTGAATTTGTGAATTTGATTTGTTCTTAGAATCTTCAAACCTTTGGCCATTGACAGGGTTCTTTAATAAATGCTATTTGCCACTTGAGAGTGCAAGGAATCGAGGTGAAGTTTGAAGATTACTAATAAAAGAAGGTTTTCTTAACTTTATTCTCATTATGGAAGCTAGAAAGTAAGATGTAGCCCCATGCAGGATTTCCCGAAGACTTATGTTACTATAAAAGTGCAGAAAACAAGTTGCCTTTTAATATAGTTTTGTTTCTTATTTGTTTTTTGATCAAATTTATATATTTGATTTTAAATTAGCATTTTAAATTTTGGGGGAAAGCTAATTATCCATAATTTTCAAATTACCCTGGCTTATAATGTGGATAAAATTAGTTGTTACATAAACTTTGTAAATTATGCTTTTCCAGGTGGTGGTTGTAACACATGCTTATGGAAATCGTTCTGGGATTAGATATATGACTGGGGGCTTGAAAGTCTACTATGTACCATGGAGGCCATTCTATATGCAGAATACACTACCAACATTCTATGGGTTACTGCCAATTATAAGGACTATCCTCATTCGAGAAAGAATAACCATAGTGCATGGACATCAAGCCTTTTCAACATTTTGTCATGAAGCTCTTATGCATGGAAGAACCATGGGATACAAGGTTGTGTTTACAGATCATTCACTGTATGGCTTTGCTGACATTGGTAGTATTCATATGAACAAGGTTTTGCAGTTCACCTTGGCAGATTTGAGTCAAGCCATATGTGTTTCACATACAAGCAAGGAAAATACTGTGTTGCGGTCAGGTTTGCCACCAGAAAAGGTTTTTGTTATACCTAATGCTGTTGATACTGCCATGTTCAAGCCAGCAGATCAGCGTCCCAGCATTGAAGAAATTGTTATTGTCGTTATAAGTCGATTGGTTTACCGGAAGGGTGCTGATTTGCTTGTTGAAGTCATTCCAGAAGTATGCCGCTTACATCCCAATGTGAGTTGATAAAGAGATTGTTAATTAACCTAGCATAGGAGAATTTAGAAAATTCCTGTGGATGATTGAGGTTGATCATATTCTTTTAAAATTATTGGAGAGCAAATTTCTATAGGCAAAGCACATGTCCCACGCTGCATCTGATGAATGTGCAGGAGTAAATAAAGGAAGCAAAATTCAGAGAGAGAGAGAGAGAGAGAGAGCAAAATAAGCTCAAGCACGAAACACATTTTTCTAAGCTCTCTCCATTTCTCAAAGAGTGATTCCCTTAGAACACCCATGTGACAGACACCATAGTGAGGCCATAGGCACCTCCTTATCTCACAACAATATCATGATTGGAGGAGTTCAGCGCTGTTTGTGGCTTGACATAATGCTTTATTATTCAATTTGTTGGTTGTTGAAGTTGGCTCTATACTGACATATACCTAAATAGTGCTAATTTTGAAAATTTTGTGACATGGTTTGATGTTAACCTGGGCATTAGTGTAGAACTTAGTAGAGTCGGATGTTCACATGTATCATGTATGTCAGCTATGAGATATTAAAGTTTTGTTTGTTAACAGAAACTACTGAATCTATTAATTTGGTGATTTTAAGGACTCCTTGTGGATTCTTAAGATTGCTGTTATTGTTCTTAAGTTTTCATTATCAGTGCCTTAAAGATATTTTTATGCAGGAGCCACATTCAATAACCCTCAGATAAAATATAACTCTGCTAGGATGAATTTTAATTGTTAGAATGGTTACATAGTCATAATTTCAAAATCATGACACATGATTTCAGGTTCGTTTCATTATCGGTGGAGATGGAGCAAAGCGGGTGCGGTTGGAAGAGATGAGAGAAAAGCATTCTCTTCAAGATCGAGTTGAAATGCTGGGAGCTGTGCAGCATGATCAAGTTCGTTCTGTTCTAATATCTGGACATATCTTCTTAAACAGGTATAATTTTCTTGCAAGTACCCTCTTTTTTAAGTTTTTTATGTTTCACTACTCTGGTGCAGAAGTTTTATAGTGATGTGCTAGTTTTAATTATAAATAGAAATTGTTCCATGTAATTGGAATGACTTTCCTTCTTGGATGAGTACTGAGGTTCTTTGGTTTCTCTAGTTGTGATGTTACTGGCTAGCAAGAGTTTTCATGTTTAGGTTCTTGCATAATCTACAAAAAGATCCAATTTTTCTCTTCATGCTTGTTGCTTCTGGCTCTAAATGGCATCTTTAGGAAAGTAAATGCTTACAAATCTGCCTCTGTTTGGGGAACATACACTATGGTGTTTTATTCATTGAGGCTGGTGCAACAGTTTTCCCCTTTTATACGTTTGAGATTGATAGTCAGTTTACTTTGTTTTTAAGGCTTGGAAGTTGACAAGTTAGTTGGATCAACGGATATTGAGACTTAAATATTCCCATGTTTGTGGACCATAATATTGTGTCATGAATGAGCATAGGATGGCCCAACTAGTCGAAACCTATTATAGAAGGAAAAAGACGGGGAGGGATGATTTGGAAGATGGTGGGGGGAAATGCTAACAAACTCTGACAAATATAATGGAGGAAGGGAATGTTTAGGAGTAGGATGGGATTGGTAGTGGAGTGTGCTGACCTCTCAAATTCTAGTGTGTAAGGTGGAGAGTGTTCTCCCTTCTGTTTTTCTTCTTCTCTGAGACCAACTAAGCTAAGGCCTTTGTTCTTATACTGATAGGAGGCTTGCTTGGTTTTTCTGTTAAGATATAATTTTTTTCAGTCAGTTTCTCCATTTGGAACCTGGTTCCCATCAGACACTCCAAGGGATGGGCTGGGAAACATGATATTGATCCTGATAGAACTGATTGCTGTTGTGTTAACTAGAAGTTACTGTGTGACATTTGAGAGAAAAATAAATTTCTCATGTATCAAAATACAAAGATACAACTGACTATTTATACGTCAGGGAAGAAAAACAAGAGAATAAAGCCTAATAAATACCAATAAAGGCTATATGTGTATAATTTGACAGAAAAATATGTTCTCATATATTTCATAATTCATACAATACTGAGATACAATGGGCTATATATACATCAGAGAGTAACAAAGTCTCATAAATAAGGGAATAAAGCCCACTAAAGTCTACTGAATACTAATAAAGGCTGTACAATAATAACAAATATTCACAGTAAATGCACAATATTCCCACACTACACAATAATAAAGAATATTTGCAATGAATATGCTTCAGTTCAAACAATCCATATCTTAACCAAGTTTGATTCTTTATTACTTCACCATTATAGTTTTTATGTGTCAAAATCATGAATTTCAACTAAAATATTATGGGCAAGAATTGTAGTAGGTAGTATCTTGCTTGTAAACTTTTTGTTTTAAAAATGCCATTCTGTTTTACCTTCTGTCCCTTCCTTTTTGTCTCCTACTGTTACAGTTCCTTAACAGAGGCATTTTGCATAGCCATATTAGAGGCTGCTAGTTGTGGATTGTTAACGGTTAGCACACGTGTTGGAGGTGTTCCTGAGGTATGTATGATTGATATTTTTTCTTATCCTGTTCAAAATGTGAATGTGTGTTTGAATATTTTTAGAGGCTTTTGTTATGAACTTGAGTTTCTGACCAGTTAATCTTTGTCAAAATAATGTCTTACCGGAATTTAGGTTGATTTTACCTTTTTGCTTGTAGGTTTTGCCTGAAGACATGATTGTTTTGGCACAACCTGATCCTAGTGCTATGGTGCAAGCTGTTGGTAGAGCAATCTCTATGTTGCCAGAGATTGATCCACAAGTCATGCACAAGCGGGTGAATTTATAGTTTAAAACGTCTTTCCCCAAGTGAGTGAATCAGTTTATTATTTTTTTTCTCCTTTCTTGTATGCAGATGAGGGAGCTCTACAATTGGAATGATGTTGCCAAAAGGACTGAGATTGTATATGACCATGCTCTAAAGTGCTCTAATCAAAATCTGCTGGAACGTCTTTCACGGTACGCTCAGAATATCTCATGTGAAATGTGATTAATGCATTATTGTATTAGCACGTTTGTCAATAATTGAGTTTTGCTTTATTTTTCTAGATACTTGAAAGGAAACAAAATTTTTAATTTTGCCTAATACTTTAGTTTTCCTTGGTAATGCAATACAAATATATTTTGGGATCTTTTATTGATGGCCCTAAATCTGTGGTGATTCTTTTGCTGGGGTAGCTAAATATATTGTTCGAGTGGAGAATTATGTTGATGGTTGAGAAATATGGTTAGGCAGTTGGTTCAACCTACTAGGCCCATGATAATTCAGTAAGCAGTTGAGATAGGTATTGGCTCAAGTCGCTGACTAAATATGGATCGGATACTTGAATATAATTCAAATTGGAATATTCTGAAATCTTCCTGCTTTGTGACTATACATTATTAGCATGGTGTCTAAGTTTGCCTTGTCTAGTAATGTAATAGTCAATTCAATCCTTTCCTATCACAATGAAGTAGGCAAGTGTATGGAACTTGGAGATTTAATAGCTTAAATACTCTCTCTGAACTTCATATTTCTAGAATATATTATTGAAAAGTCCTTGTTTGAGGTGTTTAATGCTTGTCAATTTTTGGTGAGAGTCATAAGCTTCTGTCTTCTGTCTTCTAGTGTTTATGATCCAGCATCATAGTTAGTTGTGGATGATCTATGGGGTCCAGCAGCCACAAAAGCGTCAGTTTCTCGGTGTTCTATAGCATTTCATGACAATTGTGCTCATTTTGTCTGGCTTTATCTACTGCCCAAGAGATCATATGCCTTTCAAGCTTTCAAGAACTTCAAAACCTGAGCTGCAAATTGGCACGAAAATTTAGTCTTTGAACTGTCTTTAGTGGGGAATTAAGAGCCTTCACTGATACTTGTGTGAATGTGGTTTACAGCAGTATTCTACCTATCCGCATACTTCTAAGCAAAATGGGTTGGTGAAAGGAATTATTGTCAAGTGATTGAGTTTGGAATTACACTACTGGCTTAAGGATCTCTATCCTTGTGTTATTGGTTTGAAGCTTTCACCATTGTTCTTCTTATCAACAGGTTCCCTATCAGGGCATCACAAGGAAACTCCTCGCAAGGAGTCTACACTATCCTTTGAGTGTTTGGATGTGAATGCTTCTCCTTTTTTAGGGTCTCTAATACTCCCAAGTAGACGTCAGATATACTTCATGTGTATTTATAGGGTGCAGACAACAATATTGAGGGTAGAAATACCTTGATATGTGTTGAGATTGAAGGATGACATTGAATTACAGGAAAAATACTAATATTATTGATCCTTAAGAATAAAAGAGAGGACAAGGAGGCCTTTATATAGTCAAGAATAGACTAACTATAACCCTAAAATCTATCATAATCTAATATAATCAAATCAAATCATAATATCTATATTCCTAAAATATATTATTCTTATATAATCCTAATAAATACCTAAATGGTATCCCTAATAATAATAATAATTAATTAATATTTCTAAGTTTGATATTCTCAACAATATGCAATGTTGGTAGCTCTTTTAAATAAGATGCAAGTTCCTCTGATGGATGCTCCATCTATATGGTGTGACAACTCAAGACTGTGGCTTTAGCTGCGAATCCTCTGTTGTACACTAAGACCAAGATGTGGATCTAAATTTGTATTTTATCAGAGAAAGGGGGAGATATGGAATATCACAGGTTAAGCAAATTTCTTCTACAGATACCTTTAGATATAAGATAGAGGTTTTCATTCACGGGAGGATTTTGCTTTCACTAAAGAATCTTTGTCTGGTGGAATTACTAATGAAGCTGATAGTTGTCTTCGTGTTATTGTCTTGTACAGATCTGCTTTGGCTTGCTGTTGTTAGAATTGCCCTCTTATTACTCTCTTGTTTTGGGGGCATGTAATTCAGATTGAAATTTTATAAACCCTCTCACTTTCTGATCCTCTGTTGCTAGCAGGTTGATTCATGGTTTATGAAGGACATGAGTCTGATTATATTTATAAATTTCCTATTCGTTCAAAGAAATATTGCTTCTCTTTTACTACCATATTTGTTGTGGTGCTGATAGTGTTATATCCTTTTTAGATACCTCTCATGCGGATCATGGGCAGGCAAGCTCTTTTGCTTGGTTATGATTGTTGGCTTTTTGCTATGGCGTCTATTGGAACTATGGCAGGTAAGATGGTGTGCTCTGGTATGTGTTTGAGACAATTATAGTTTGAGACAGAATATGAATTTGATTTTAATTTAGGACCAAAAGACTATGAAAGTTCAGCAAATGACCAAAGATCCTTAACTAATTTGACATCTAGATTCTGAAATTTGAGGCTGATATTTCAAAATTTGGCAATACTATTCTAAAGCTGTGTTACTGCTAAATTTTAGGATATTATTGTCAAATTTTGGAGCATCTTCAAATTCTTAATGATCTTTGGTCCTTTACTAGAAATATCTGTGTCAATTTTTAACGCAAGTCTTTTGTGTTATATTTTAGAATACCAGTGTTAAATTGTAGAATATCACTTTCACATTATTACTTAATGACCTTTGGTCATTTACTGAATTGTTAGAATCTCTTGATCCCAAGCTACCATTAAATTTATCTTTTGGTCTCAAATTGTAATCACCCCCATGTATTTGACATTGCCATGCCGACTTATGTTTTAGTAGTGATTTATCACTTTCTTTGGGTATTTTTCCATTAGCCTGCAGATGAAATTGAGGAGGTGCCAGATGTTATTCTTCCGGACAACCACGATGAAGAAGAGATGCTGCATCAAAGCCAATGAGATGAAGAGCATGGTACACTAATATGGGAGTAAATGCTATATGCTATTCTTGAGTTCTACTATTGAATATATATCACAGCTTCTGAAGTTACACAAATTTTCTTTTTTATTTTCGAAATCTATGGAAATATCTTTTAAAAACAATAAATATCTTCTAATATTTTAATTTCAGGAAAAGTTTGTGTATAGTTTGAAATTAAAAAGAAAGTCTTGTGTAATTTTAACAAACTTACTAGGTAATATAGTTTGTGTGATTCAATCTTTAAGAAAGATTGTGTAACTTCTAAGAGCTGGTTGAAGAGTTGTGTAATTTTTATTAAAAATTTAAGAGGTTTGTGTTATTTGAAGAGGCTTCATAGTTTACGGAAAACTCAAAAGAAATCCATGTAATATATAAATGTACGTTTGATGAGATACATGGAAGGTGTAGAAATGTTTAGAATTTTATTTAATTTATTTCATGTTTTAGTAATAATATTATGATGAAGATTAGTTATATTTGTATTCAAGCAACTCCCATCATGGTTACAATAAAAACATGCGTTGGAGCTACATGGATATATGTGGCTGATCTTAGAAGGCATGCAAGGAAGCTATATGGGGGACACACACACACACTTCATGACCTTGAAATATTTTTTTCAAAATTAGAAGTATTTTTTCATTAACAGACAATATCCTAAAGTATCTTTTTAGTATCAATAGTACCTTGAAATTTTTTTTAAGATCCTAAACTAATTTTTTAAGATCATGAAGTATTTTTTTTCCTAAACTAATTTTTCAAGATATCTTAAAGTATGCTTTTAATACCAATCAATGCTCTGAAATATTTTTTCAAGATCTTAAAATAATTTTTCAAGATGATGAAGTATTTTTTTTAATACCGATCAGTATCTTGAAATAATTTTTTAGTATCCATTAGTACATTAAAATATTTATTAAAACAAAAGGCATCATGTTCATTGTTTTCCACCAAAACAACGCAATTTCGTAAAAGAGGACCGCCATGGATGCTAGCCGGGTCCTTGTTTCTTAGGCACTTCTATTCATGTCTTGCGTTGATGACTCATGTCGTTTTGCAACAACGAACCTTAAGGCCTCGTTTAGATCAAAGAAATGGTGAGAATGGAAAATATTTTGTCTCGATGTGTTTGGTTGGTACTGGAAAAGAAAATGGGTTGATAGGAAAATTTTTATTTGGTTGAAAGAAAATAAGGTAGGAAAATGAGGCAAAATACCATTTTACCCCTAAAAAATATTATTTTAAACCTAATACGCGCATACACTCATGATGCACACTCGAGTGTGCTTGAACGCACACTCGAGTGCCCACTTGAGTGTGCACTCACGCACACTCGAGTGTGCACACTCAACACTCATGCACACTTGAGTGTGCACTCACGCCAACTTGAGTGTGCCTATGTGTATGTCTGAAAAAAATTTATGGGTTTGTGTCTAAAATTTTTTATCAGCAACGATCGAAAATGGAACTAGAAGGCATTTGGGAGCTCGATCCGAAAAATCTTCGCCGCCATGGGGGTCTGTGTCTGTGTCTGAAATTAGCCACAGTTACGGCCTATGTTGCACTGACACCGACACGAGACACGAAATACGACATGACTCGACACTCTGACACGTTAATCCTAAAAAAATCTAAATTTTGACACGTGAAGACACGTTTTGATATTATATGTTGTTCTGTTCTGGGAACAGGACTGATTGGGCTTGACTAGGAGCCAAGCCTAGGGCCTACGCACCCAATGAGTGGGATCAAAGTCCACGTAGTTCGAGACGCATGGTGGCGTTAGCCAGAGGGGTGGGGTATGTGCTCTATGTTGCAGAAAGTAAATATGGCATGAGTTAGAACGTGTGCACCTTAGTAATTGGTCTCTATATTTATAGAGGTTACCGTGGATTGGATATCTCGTTATGCCGAGATCCTAGGTGCGAATATCGTGGAGCTACCTGCTTGATGCTCCTATATTGTTGACTGATATAATCTTCCTATAAGGTAGGATATCCCTATATTATTGGTGAGATTCGACATAAGATATGTCCTTAGTTTGGGCTGCATATCGGATATGGGCCTTATGCAGGTCCGGAACAGTTGCCCCCAGATCGGTAGGTCAGGCGTTCTGATCTGCCGAGATGTATTTTGTCCTCATTCGGCCTCGTCATCCGAGCTGTGTCGGGTCAGTCATTCTGAGTAGACAGGCCGAGGTCATGATGTCACCATGTCATGGGGAAAACGTGCGTTCTTTCCAGGGTCTTCGATGCCGAGGAGCTCCATTGCTGCCCCCGGGCCCGAAGGAATGCTGACTGGCTCTATATCCGGGTGAATGCCAACCGTTTCGCCCGATTCTCTAGGTCTGGGGTTTTACGCCTCTATCATGATTACCTCATGACACATGGCTCCTTCGGAATGGCGAGGGGTCATAACCGCAGCGTCTAGCCGTCAGTGGTTTTCGTGCGCATTTAATGCTCTTGTTGCGTGACGTGCGCCATCCCACTTTGCAAGTACATTACCTCTTTTGCCCTTACCTATTACGACGTTTGAAAAAACATATTCATCTTCGCTCGCATTTCCCTCCATCTGCTTTGTTGCTCTCACTTTATCTTTTCTCTACTTCTCTCGTTGGACATACTCTCTTCCTTGTTGCGATCATCCTCGTGGGTTTTACTTCATCGCTTTTTCATCCCTCGCGAACTCAGGTATGCTTATCGCCTCCCTGTTACATTTCTATGGCTATATTTCTCTTTTTGGGAGTTCTATGATTTAAACATTTCCGGTTCTGGGTATTTTTGGGTAGTGTTCTTGATACTGGATATCGTTTTAGCCTTGGACCCTCGTTCCTCGTAGCTTTTGTCCTGTGTGTGGGGGAGTACCCCTTGTCCACTTCCTATTTTGGCTCTCCTTCCCTTATCCAACATTCTGTGCCTTTCTAGGTCCCGTTGTGATGGATAGGTCTAGGCATTCGCCTTCTTCCAGTCAAAATTTAACCCTAGAGGAAGATGAGGCCTTACGCGCCCGCTACCCACTGACCAGCTTCTGGTTGTTCGGCTCTTCCCTCACCGAAGAACAAAGGCTTGCCACCTTACTTCGTGGTGGGTCTGGTGATAGGAGAGTTGAGGGTTCCTCATCCGCTGTTGTTCCGCTTTCCCGGTCGAGACGTCGTGGCGGCTATACACGCCCTGGGGGTCGAGATGGTTCAGGGGCCATCTCGGCTACTCCTATAAATTTTTGCCCAACTGCTTCTCGGACGCGGACGGACACCCATCCCGAGGGGTATGTCGGCCCTATTGGGATTGTATTGCTTCCAGTTCTCACTATATTTCCCTCAGCCAAGACTCTTTTGCCAATCAAATTTTAGGTTCCTGCCGACATAGGTCTCCTCCAATCCTTACCTCGGCCGTGAGACCCAGCCTCCATCGCCCTTCTAATGTTAACATACATACCTCAGGTATATCATTCACTGATCTTTTGTCCCTTTTTTGTTGGTTTTAGGTCTAAATGGAGCCGTCCGAGTCACCCGATAGGACCTCGTCTATCACCGGGAGTCGACTCTGCCGCCCCCTCAAGTCCTTATAACCAAATACCCCTGGGTTGCGCATGGGGTGTTGTCAACCCGGTCGTTGATGTCGTCGAAAGATATCTCCCGCCTTGACTTAGGAGACGTTTCTTCCTGCACCTTACGCCCTCCTTCAGATGGGGAGCCGGTACGCGCTGTTAGGGAGGGGACCAGCAACTCTTTCTTTTTTTGGTATAAGGATTACTCAACCCATCTTGGTGTTTGCTTTCCGTTCATCGAGTTCGAAATAGACGTTTTAACCTATCTTCATCTTGCCCCCTCTCAGCTCCATCCCAATGCATAGGGCTTCATTCTCGCTTTTGAGTGCTTTTGTAAATTATTGCTGGAGCCCATTTCCTGCAAACGCCCCATTTTCTTTTACTTCTTTTGTCCATTTACACCTCACACTGACAAACACAACGAGTCCTTGAAAGGCTTAACCTCCCTCAAAGGGGTTGCCGGCCGTAAACTCTTCCAGGCCTATTTTGATTCATTCAAATGGTTCAAGACCAGCTTTTTTAGGGTCGTGGCCGTGTCCGGGCAACAACCTTGGTTTCTTCTCGGCCCCGAGTCCAAAGATGTGGAATGGAAATTCCCACTGTATTGTACCAAGGACCATCTTAACAAGGATTCGACTAGTTACCAAGTTGACGGGTATACTTCTCGAACGAGGACGTAGTGTTGGTTTCCCGCCTGGTGACTTTTGTCAAAGAGCATGGTGTCTAGAGTGTTGCCTCGATACTCTCTCAGCCTCTTCCCGAGGCTGGCGCTAGCCCATGTATTTATTATGTGTTTAATCCTATTTTTGCAGTGTCGTATCTATGTTTTTGTTGATTCTGACCCAGCATTTATTTTGCAGCTCAAGCGATGGATGAGTTGCCCCCTACATGTCGTAGGTAAACCCTGGTGAGGGTGCTCAGCTTAGGAGGGAGAGTCGGAAGCGTGCTACTGCTGAGCCCGGCCGGGGTAGAGGGAGGGCCGTCCCCCAAGCTCCATTATCCAAGAGGACCAGGACCTCGGCCTTGAGCGGTCCCTCTTCATCACCTTCTACCGGGCAACCTCAACCTGAAAAGAACACGGCTGCTATGGTGGGAGAGGCCCAAGCTCATCCTAAAGACAGGCTAGATCCACCTTCTCCTACTCCGCCTCCTTCATATAAATTGCCACGCGGTTTTGCCCGGGAAAAGGGGTTCTCGGCCGAGGAGCTGAGCATAGCCTATCTTCCTCCTCACTGCTACCAGGATATTAGCCTTGATCTGACCGAGGCTAATGAACGACTGATCCACTCGGTGCAGGATCACCTGGTGAAGGGGGTGGGTTTGACGCAGTCCCTGCTTCTCCTGAAGAAGAAGGTGATCGGTTTCTCAGCTGAGAAACGTCAGCTTGAGGCGGCCCGAGATCTAGCTGTGGCGACCAAGAAACGAGTAGAAGATGAGCTGGACACCGTTAAGGCTGATGCTGCCAAGACGTCCGAGGAGCTGAAATCCACCCAGGAGGAGTTGAAGTCCTCGAAGGATAACTTGGCCAAGCTGGGTGCCAAGAATATTTCTTTGAAGGCTTTTGAGTCCGAAAGCCTGGAAGCTCTGAAGGCGGTTCAGGTGCAGCGGGGGAAATTGGCGGATGAGCTGGGCGCCACCAAGGCCGAACTTGCAGATACTAAGAAAGCTCTTTCTGCGTGCTTGGACACGGTGAAGATGACTGCCAAGGATGCCTTCAACATGGCTCTGGCCCTGGTCTGACACTTTAACCCTACGGTGGCACTGGAGCTTGATAAAGTTGACTACCGGGCGTATATGCACCAAGGTATGTATGTCCCTCCTCCCCCGTTCCCGGGCAATGCCTCAGTGTCCGAACTTGGCGATGGGGAACAAGCAGAGAAAGGGGAAGAGGAGATCTCGCTCAATGCCCCTCAGGACGGTGGTCCAGGTCCCTCGAAGCCGCCTCCGTCTGACGCCTGAGCCTATGGCTTTCCTTGGGCTATTTATTTTTTATCTAGGGCGTCCGTGCGCTTTTATTTTGAATATTCGGCGTGTGTGCCGGTTGTACATACTCTGATGACAATTTTTGATTTAATTTTATCAACTAATTGTCATATTGTTCTTAGAATTCTAACGTAGTTAGAAATTCATCGACCGCGAAGTGTGCAGGTCTAAGCATTCTACCAGATTTTAAGTCTGGGAATGAATGGCAGGGTTGTCTATTTTAACCGCATAAGGTGTTAACTTGACCGTGCTACCGTGTTCCGGAGCCGTTGGCCGGGATCGTAACCGAGATAAGGGCGAATTGCCACATGTCTAGTGATGGTGTCGAAACGCAAAACTTAAACATTTTGACATGATCAGGGTCGAAATGACAATTCGAATGCTTAAATCGGGGCGAGCGTTGACGCGTCAATTCCGTGAAGGCCAGTAAATGGCAATTTCGCCAAGCTTTAGACCTGGGCTGGTCAGCCCTGGTGTTAATTCATCTAGATGTGTTGTATTTGTAACCAGGTTTAGAGACCTCGGTGTAACGCTTAAGCGATCAATAGTGCACGTTTGCGAATCTCCACTGAGGAATCCTTCATTAAAATAAACTGCCCGAAAGAGATGACAAATAGTTCAATGAAATCTTAAAAACATAAATCAATTAAAGTACTGAAATTAAGAAATAACCGAGCTCCAAACGGGGTGTGTCTCGGCATTGTTATGCATTCCGGGCTGAGATCTAGCTGTGGTAGATCTTCAGTTTGTCGGCGTTCCAAGTTCTCTTCACAGGTTTCCTAGCTAGGGTTTCGAGTATATAGGCTCCGTTGTCCAGTTTCTCTTTAACCCGGTAGGGACCTTCCCAATTTGCCGCCAGTTTACCATCTCTGGCGTTTTTGTTGCCGATGTCGGCTCGTCGGAGTACTAGGTTGCCCCAGTTAAATGACCGAGGTCGGACCTTCCGATTATACTTTTCCGCGAGAAGCTGCTTGGCGGCTAATTCTCGATAGTGTGCCGTGACTCGGACCTCGTCAATCAGTTCCAACTCGGTCCTCAAGGCGTCGTCATTTGACACTTCTCCCTCCTGTCGGGTTGTGATTTTCCTCCATGACGGCTATCCTATCTCAACCAGGATCTTCGCTTCGCATCCATAGGTTAATCGGAAAGGGGTTTTTTGGGTTGAGGTCTGAACCCTTGTCCTGTAGCCCCACAAGACATTGTAAAGTTGTTCGACCCAGTTGGATTCCGCGTCTTGCATCCGTTTCTTTAAGCCGTCTAGGACGATTTTGTTGGCTGCCTCGGCCAGACCGTTAGATTGCGGATGTTCGACCGAGGCGAAGTGCTGCTTGACGTCGAGGTCCGACATCATGGTCTGAAATCTCTGGTCCATAAACTGCGTCCCATTGTCCGTCACCACTTCGGCTGGTATTCCAAAATGAGAGACAAGGTTGTGGCGAAAAAACCTCCGTATGCGTGTCGAAGTTATTGTCGTTAATGGCTCGGCTTCAATCCACTTAGTGAAATAATCTACTGCCACAATGACCTACCGGAATTGTCCTGGGGCCGGCTTGAACGATCCAAGGATGTCCATTCCCCATTTGTAGAAGGGCCAAGGGGCCGAGATGCCTTTTAGTTCTGTTGGCGGGGGCCAAATAAGTTTGGCGTGTTTCTGACAACTGTCGCATCTCCTGACGGCTTCTTTTGCGTCCGCCGTCATGGTCGGCCGGTAGTAGCCTACCCGCAGCGCTTTCTTGGAAAGCGCTTTGCCCCCTATGTGATGGCCGTTTATTCCTTCATGTATCTCGGCCAGCACGTACCTGGCTTCCGCTGTGTCCAAGCATCGCATCATTGGAGAGTGTAGCCCTTTTCGGTACATTTGATCATCGACCATGGTGTAGATGGCGGCCTCTCTGATCAGCTTCTTTGCTTCAGTAGAATCTGTCAAGATGATGCCTCTTTCTAAGTAATCCTCAATTGGTTTCCTCTAGTCCGTCACTGCTGAGATAGTCATGATGCAGCTCGGTTCGGTGAGATTTTGCTGGATCATGATCCTATGGCTGCTCGGACCCTTTGTACTTGCCAATTTAGAGAGGATGTCCGCCCTGGTGTTTTCCTCTCTTGGAATATGGGTAACAGTCACTTCTTTGAAATCCGTTATGACTTCCTCAGCCTTGTTAAGATACTTTGCCAAGAGTGGCCCTTTCGTTTGGTATGTAGCCTCAATTTGCGCCGCGACGAGCTGCGAGTCGGTGAAATCCTTGACCCGTAGTGCCCCATTTTCCTTGGCTTGCAGCAGCCCCGCCAGGAGAGCTTCGTACTCGGCCTGGTTGTTTGAGGTTGAAAACTTCAACTGGAGGGAATGTTCAACGGCCACACCCTCTGGGCTCTTGACTATAATTCCCGCACCACTTCCCTTTGCATTGGAGGAGCCATCGACATATACCTTCCATATTTCGTCGAGACCCCCATCGGTTGCATCTGCCGGGGTGAGCTCCCAGAAGAAATCTGCCAATGCTTGTGATTTGATAGCATGTCGGGCTTCGAAGGTGATGTCAAACTCGGACAACTCGATCGCCCAGCTGGTCATTCTCCCGGCGAGGTCTTGTTTGTGTAACACTTGGCGAATTGGTTGACTAGTTTGGAAGACTATCCGATGTCCCTGAAAATATGGCCCTAGTCTTCTTACTGTTGTTAGTAAAGCGAATGCCACTTTCTCGAGTTTTTGGTACCGAAGTTCCGAGCTCTGCAGCGTCTTACTTACGAAATAAATTTGTGCTTGTCTGGCCTCGGTTTCTCTTACCAGGGTGGTGCTTACAGCCTCTTTTCCTACCGATAGGTATAGGAATAAAGTTTCACTAGGTTCTGGCTTTGTTAGAACCGGAGGGGTTGCCAAGCACTGTTTGATCTCTTCGAATGCGGCTTCGCAGTCCGAGTTCCAACCTCTCTGCGTTTCCTTTTTCAACAGTTTGAAGAAAGGCAATGCTTTCTCGGCCGATTTCGGCAAAAATCTGGTTAGGGCAGCCAACCGGCCCGTTAACTGCTGAACTTCTTTCTTCATTCTTGGGGCCTGCATATCTAGCACGACCTTGCACTTATCAGGATTTGCCTCGATTCCCCAGTTGGTCAACATGAAGCCTAGGAACTTTCTGGCCGGGACCCCGAACACACATTTAGCCGGGTTTAACCTGATCCGGTGCCGTCTTAACTTCTTGAACATTTGCTCCAGGTCTCGGATGTGGTCTTCTGGGTGTTTTGAATTCAAAATCATGTCGTCAATGTACACTTCTATATTTCGTCCAATTTGGTCTTCAAAAACTCTATTCATCATCCACTGATAAGTGGCTTCGGCGTTTTTTAATCCGAACAACATAACAGTATAGCAGTAATTAGCCTTGTCGGTCATGAAGGCCGTCTTCTCCTGGCCATCGGGATGCATGGCTATTTGATTGTAGCCGGAGTAGGTATCCATGAAAGATAACAACTGAAAGCCGGTCGAGTTGTCGACCAACTGATCAATGTTAGGCATTGGGTAGGAATCTTTCGGCCAAGCCTTGTTC
Source organism: Acacia acuminata (assembly GCA_019022655.1). Classification (NCBI taxonomy): domain Eukaryota; kingdom Viridiplantae; phylum Streptophyta; class Magnoliopsida; order Fabales; family Fabaceae; genus Acacia; species Acacia acuminata. The sequence continues at coordinate 2,931,944 of JAFJYI010000053.1, read as the reverse complement.
AAGTTGGTGTAATCCGTGCACACCCTCCATTTGCCATCGGCTTCAGAACCATCACCACGTTAGAGAGCTAGGTGGTATACTGCATTTCTCTGATAAACCCTACCGCCAAGAGTTCCTCGACATGCCCCTTCAGAGCTTTCTGTCTGTCAGCTGCAATGTTCCTCTTCTTCTGTGCCACCGGTGTCGACCCCGAACGCACGACCAGTTTATGGCAGCAAAAACGTGGGTTGATCCCTGGTATCTCAGAAGATGTCCAGGTAAAAAAATCTTGATTCTGCTTCAGGAATTCAATCAATTGGGCAATTCAATCAATCGGGCTTTTAGATCAGCATCCATTGCCCCGCCAATTTTGGTGGTCTTTGAAGGATCCTTTCCCAGGACCAACTTCTCCAATTCCCCTTCTGGCTCCGGGCATGGGACCTCGGGCGTATCCCTGAGGTCGAGCTCTACCATATTTACTGATCGTCGAGGTCTCCTGTGCTTCTCGGTCACAGCCGAGATTTCCCCTTTACTGAGCCGAGGTGGAGATGAGGGTCCTCCTTCACTGTCTCGGAGAGTCTCGAAATAACACTGCCGGGATTCTTTCTGGTCCCCGAACACCACTACTACTTGGTTCTTATTGTTGACCATCTTGCGTTTCTGATGCTTCGTGGATACCATCATGTCCCACTTGTGGATGGTCGGTCTACCTAGTATAAGATTGTTAGAAGAAGGAAAGTCGGTGATAATGAATCTTACCCGGTCTGATTTAAATGCCTCCTTCGTTTCTAGCGTCAATCTTAGGTCGATGTAACCTTTGGGAAATGAACGCTCTCCGTTGAACCCTACGAGGGTTGTTTCGCATGGCTTCAGATCCTCCACATCCATATGCATCCTTTTATAAGTGTCCCAGCTAATTATGTCAGCCGAGCTCCCTGCATCCATGAAAATCCTTTTGACCAGGCAATTTACCAGGGTTCCAGTGATTACCAATCCGTCCTGATGCCCTGGTACTACGTCCTTCAGCTCTTCCCTTGTGAATGTTAAGGACGGCAGTGCCGGCCTTTTTGGGTCATCCTTGAACTTTGGGAGGTCTCTCACCAAAAGGACTTCTCTCAATTACTTCTTACGCTGGCTGATTGTGTCGTCGCCACCTCTGAATCCCCTGCTGACTCCGTTGCAACGGTAGTCAGTTTCTGGGAACTCGTCCTCAGAGTTTGACTTTCTTCTTTTCTCCTTTTTCCTTGGGTCCGTGGCCGGGCTACTACTTCGGCCACTTTGATTGCGTTTGCCATTTTTCCTCCCTTGAGTTCTGATCACGTACTGGCGCAATTTTCCTTCTCTTATGAACCTCTCTATGGCGTCACGGAGTTCATAACACTGCTCCGTTGTGTGTCCCGGTCCGTCATGAAAGGCACAGAATTTGGATTGGTCGGTATTGGGTCGGTTTCGGAGAGACCTCGGCTTTCCGACCCTCTTCATCTCTGTCTGAGAGACCTCCTTCCAAAGCTGTGCACGAGACACATTTAGAGGGGTGTAGCTGTCATACTTTGTTTTTGCTTCAGGCCTTTCCCCTCGTGGCCGGTTATCTCGGACCGTCTCCAAGAATCTTCTCTTCGTTTGTTGGCGAGATCTTTCTCATCTGGCGACGCATTCCTCCATTTCTCGGGCTCAACGGCATTGGCTATCTCCATTTGTTCCACGTCCAGATACTGCTTTGCTCGGGTGTAAAACTCGGTCAGAGTGTAGAATCAGTTCTTACACACACTTTTGGCCAAACGCGACGAAGGATCTAGGCCATCAACAAGGCAATGTACATGTACCTCCTCCTGGAGTGAGTACACTTGTAGAGCCACATCCTTGAACCGGTCTAGATACTTTTGCAATGTCTCTCACTTTTTCTGCTTTATTCGGCTTAACGTGAACTGGGACTTTGGCTGTTTCTTACTGGTTGTGAAGTTCAACTCGAACTTTCGTTCGAGGTCTTCGAAGTTACGCACATAGTTGTTCGGCAGGGAATGGAGCCACTTCTGTGCCGGTCCGGTCAATGTGGCCGCAAAAAGACATAGGATGACCAGGCCTTAATTGAACGAACCCACAGGAGCAACTCGAATGTTTCGAGGTGACTACGCGGATCCTGGGTCCCATCGTACTTCAGGAGGTCAGCCAAATCAAAGTTTTTCGGGTAGGGCGCAGTGGCGGTTTCCTTCGAGAACGGGCTTTCGTCGAAGCTTGTCAGGTACTTCATTCTATACTCTCTGGGGGAGCCTCGTGGCCGGGATACCTTCTTCACATCTCAGTTTTCCTCGACATCTCGGTCTCCCTCGAGATCTCGATCCTCCTCGATATCTCGGTCCTCCTCGACATCTCAGTCTTCGTCGGCATCTCGGTCGTTCTCATCCGGGATCTGAGCTAATCATATTTTCTTCAGATTCGAGGCCGACGACGATCTCACCCCGAACTCGGCTTTACTTTTTTCTTAATCTTCCGCGAGCTTCCTCGGCCTCCTTTCTGAACCAAGGTTTCGAGACTCCTAAGCCGGTCGTCCAATGTTCGCTGCATCTCTCTACAATCTTCCTGGCGCTGCAGGTCATCCCGTTTTTCCTTGTCCTCCATCCTCTGAAGCATCAACTCCTGTGTTTTGTGCAGGATGAGGACGTCTGTGCTTGGACCCACGGTTTCCTCCATTGGTTCGCCCTGAGTTTTGTTGACGTCGGGAGAAGAGGACGCTGTGTCTGAAACGTTGCCTTCCTGGGTTTCCCCCCGACGTGGTGAACTTTGATCACGATGTTTACTTGCCTCAGCCTGTGGTTGATTAGGCTGGAGATTCCGACTGTTGCTTCTTGTATTAGCCATCGATAGTCACGGGAATCGTAATTTAACATCCCCACGGACGGCGCCAATCTTCTGTTCTGGGAATAGGACTGATTGGACTTGACTAGGAGCCAAGCCTAGGGCCTACGTACCCAATAAGTGGGATCAAAGTCCACGTAGTTTGAGACATACAGTGGCGTTAGCCAGAGGGGTAGGGTGTGTGCCCTGTGTTGCAGAAAGTAAATATGGCATGAGTTAGAACGTGTGCACCTTAGTAATTGGTCTCTATATTTATAGAGGTTACCGTGGATTGGATATCTTGTTATGCCGAGATCCTAGGTGCGAATATCATGGAGCTACCTGCTTGATGCTCCTATATTGTTGCCTGATATAATCTTCCTATAAGGTAGGATATCCCTGTATTATCGGTGAGATTTGACATAAGATATGTCCTTAGTTTGGGCCGCATATCGGATATAGGCCTTATGCAGGTCCGGAACATATGTATATATATATATTATAATTTACATTCAAGTTCAATATTCCATAAAATCATGACCTCTAGCTTTGGCTTATCGTAGATTCAGCCTCGTCATAAAAGCCGTACCTCCTCTTTTAAAAAAAATATGAAAGAAAAATTCATCATCAATTTAGTAATATTCAAAGCCACGCATACTTTTAAAAAATAGGAGTGTCGAGGAGTGTCGAACGGTTGGATGGTGTTGGAGTGTCCGACACGCATATTTTTAAAAAATAGGATGTCGGTGCTTCATAGGTTACGGCAAAACAAAGTTTGGTGAGAGTTGCCCCGCCAGATAGCAAAAGACACACTAGAATTAGCAACGCAAGGAGAGCCTATTCCAACAAATTTTGTTCTCTTCTTTGCGGATTGAAGACATAAGAAGCTCGCCTCGCAAAGGGTAAGTTTGTCTTTCTCGATTTTCCATAGTTATAGGAAAATGATTCCCACCAAATTTGGTGGGAACCAAGGTTCTGAAACTCGGACCGGTCACTGAACCGGTGGAGGTACTGGGTTAAGGGTTAGTGGGTCGACCGGTATTAATAAAAAAATAATTTAATTAAAATAGGTAAAATATTCATATTTTAATAATAATAAAAGTTTGAGGTTAAAATATAAGAGGATGTGATCTTGTAATATTATATTATATTTCTCAAGAAAAGAGCTCTTCACGTGACATTGAAATACTATTATATTATATTTTTTCAAAAAAGAGATCTTTGAAGATCTCCATCCGTCATTCACCTTTTTTTGGCTCAGAAATCCGTCAATCACCTTCGGTCATTAGTCATTTGAGTAAAAAAAATCACCCCCAGTCTCTCTCTTTCTCTCACGCGGGTCTGGGTATTTCACTGAGTCGGTGTATTTCACTGCTTCTTCGTCTCCTCCAGTCCTCCCTCAAACGATGAAGTCGGTGTTGCTGCCAGAGAAAGACGAGGATGGAAACGTGTTCATTGCTAGAGGGCCATCGCTAGTCAATGGTCCTAGATTAAAGCGGGGGTGGAGGTTAAAGGAGACGGAGGTCCGTTGCCGCCATCGCTGAAGGAGGGTCATTCGCTATTGTCATGGTGGAGGACCTTCCTCGTAGATAGAGGATTTGGTTGCCGATCTTAGACCTTCAAGGCTTCAACGAACTCACCGACACACTCATCTCCTTCTCGTTCAGTTGATTTTTTTTTTTTAAAAATTCTGTTTGGCTTTCACTCGGTCAACTCAGCCGATTCTGACAGAGTTTCAACTCGGGACCCCGAGTCAACTCGGGACCCCGATTTTAACCTAACTCGGACCGGTTTTCCGGCCGGTTCGCCGGTTTTCGGTCTGAACCGGCCGGTCCGGTCCGGATTTAAGAACCTTGGTGGGAACCCATTTTCCCATATATAAGGGAAAATCACCCCGCCGCCGGAAAACATTTTGCCAGAAAATGTGAACCAAACAATCACAAGCGACGGAAAATACCCATTTTCCTTTTCCTTCCCCCATTTTCTTCGAACCAAACGGGGCCTAAGAGTGATAGTGAAAGTAAAACAAATTCCTTCACCTTCAGGAACAAGTGTTATGCAATGGCAATCACTTTTTTTTTTTGATATAAAAAATTTTAGGTGGGGTAGACACCGGTACCCCACCAGGGTCAGGGCATGCCTCCAGACTCAAAAGAGCGCTTACAGAAGTACTTACAGATCGCCCACCAATGAGGCCCTCACATCGACCAACATTTATCAAACCTCCTCTCTTTTGAGGTGAAGGCTAACGTCTTAGCCAACTGTACCACACTCCTCATTGGCAATGACAATCACTTGATTCTACTAAAAATGGGCACATAGCCGTACAGTGATTCCCATTTTTTGTCTTCAACTCTTGATTTGCTCCAAGAGGCTGCATGTTAGTTACAGTCATGAGCTTATTGGGAAACACGAACAGAGGCGCCATCATGACTTGCTTCAATTCTTCTTCATGTAGAACCAACTACTGTGAACTGAACATATATGAGATCTCAACTTTTAGCATCTAAACAATTCATATTATCTATTATTTGCAGGTGATTATGCAAGTAGTACAGTTTCATCAAATTTTCGTTTTGGTTTTTATAATTTCAAATTGGTGATTTTAGTCTCTATACTTTCATAATAATTGTGTCCCTATACTTTTAATAAATTTTCGTTTTGGTCTTGTAAAGTAATGTATAATTAGAAAAGATAGGAGAAAGAATGAAGATGAAGAAGAATCAATTGTATTAACAACAAAGAGCAATAAGCTCTAACCCATAAGGGTATAACAACCAAGAGCAATAAGTTCATACAATGAGTAACCTATTAGGATTATCTCTAATCAACAAACCCTAATAATAGGGATCTATGAGGGACTTCCCTCTCTAGAGAGAGAGACCCAAGTTAACCTCTCTCTAACAAGGTGAGAGCTCCACACTCTAACACACTTAATTTATATTGTTAAGACCCTCTATTTATAGATTAAGCCTTAACCAACTATTCAAATAATTACCACTCTGGTTCTATTTATAAGTCCATTTTGACCCAAAAAAATTGGTCCTATTTATAAGTCCTTTTTGACCAAATAAATGAGATTGTGACAATTTTGCCTATATTATTATACCAATGAAAATAAAGAGAGAAGAAAAAGTTAAACGGTACCCAATCATAAACGAGGGTAAAGTTGAAATTTTACCCTATAATCATTGAGCTACTTACCTCTCATTGGTATGTGTGATTTGGTCAAAATGGGACTTATAAATAGGACCAGAGTGGTACCTTATATTTCTAACAGGTCTCTATATTTAAAATCTGACTAAATCCTTATAAAATTAAAAAATGAAAACCAATTATTTAAAACTATACAAAACAAAACCAAAATTTGATCAAGTTGAAAATTATATGATCAATATATATATATATATATGTGTGTGTGTGTGTGTCTCAAAATTAAACCACCAAAATGCAAGGACCAAAATTTATAAACTGAAAAGATGTCAGTATTTAAACAAAATTAGAAAAGGTAATTTTTTTTATTATTTATTTGATAAATTTTGTTTATTAATTAAAACTCTTTTGACTTTTTAATGTAATACGTAAATTACATTTGTTCAACTGTGTATATCTGAATGAATTTAAAGATAACAGTGTGACTAAAACTAACTATTTGTAACTATAGGGATAAAAATCAAAATTCAATCAAATTCTAAATACTAACAATAATATTAACCATATATAAAATACCGTTAAATCGTCACTTCATTGAAAGGCTTTAGAAATGAGATATCTTGTAAAATAAGCGAACGATACGCATTATGCATTTCTCATATGTTAAATTCACAGACTTGGTTACAGAAAATACAAAAGACATTATTGGGAATATAATTCAAATGAATGGATTATCGACATGTTTGTGGATTGACACATACATACATGCAAGTGATATGATGCACACTACTGTATGCAATACAGTAAAATAGTGATATACTTTTTAACATAAGAACTATTTCTAATTAATTTAGATCCAACTCATCAGGGAGGAGGTTCGATCCCTGCGTTGGTCAAGGCGCTGGGGGAGGCATCCTAGGGGTCTAGGTAGCTGTGGTAACGCTGGGCAAGTAAAAGAGCGCCAGTATTCCCAAATAATATTTGACTTCAAGCGCCCTCGCCTTGGACTCATGGGTGAGCCCAACACCTTTCCTAAAATTTTATTAGCAAAAAAAAAAAAAAAAAAAAAAAAAAAAAAAAAAAAACTATTTCTAAGGGCATAAAGAAATTGACCCACTTTGTTGACATACAAAAAGACAGATTTGGCCTTGTAAAAAGATTACCAATAAAACTTCTTACATATCATTATTGTTCTACATACCAAGGAAAGTTAGTTAGTTCAATAAATATGGACCAATTTAATATATATTTTTTTATAATTTTTCCCTCATTTGTAAATGGCTAATTTTCACATCTTTCTTCTCTTTTCCTTTAAAATTTATTATCAATTCTCTCATTTATTACAATTAATAAGGGTAAAATTATTACATCATTATTTATTATTTTAAAAATGGACTTATAATGAGGACTGAAAATTTTTCTCAAGATGAACATATAAATAGGACCAAAATGGTATGTCAAATAAAGAGGTTCCGTCTAAACCACTGAGCTTAACAGAGGCAGCCTTGGTTTTTTTTTTTTTTTTTTTTTTTTTTTGGGCGGAAGCCATAGGTGTTTGATACACCCATATTTTAACATATTTTGAGTAATTATGATTTGTGGGTAATTGCATGCAATTAATGTTAGAAGGGTATTTTTGGCATGAAGATTGCAATTATTCTCTTAATCATTCATCATATTTATCTATTCTCATCTTCATCACTGAAACTCCTCCCTTCACCATTTCTCACCTTCTTCCACCCTTATCTTTTGTCTCTTATGAGGGAGGGGAGGAAAAATGAGCGTAGGAAAAAAAAATTTGACTTTGATTTTAAAAATGAGAAATTGGGCTACAAGCTTTTAATTAATTTTTTATATCTTACGTTTTTTCTTTATTAAAATTTTGTAACCCCACTTCAACTTTTTTAAATCCAACTCACGAAAAATTTCCTCCCATTCCCTCCAAATTCCTCATACCAAACCCTCTAAGTGACTAAGGCACTTCTTAGCTATCTTGGGATGGGTCCAAGTGGCTAGAAGCATTGGTTCATCTTAAAGGAGTTCTGTTAGTCCCATTTATTTAGTTAGATTCTTCAATATATGTATTTGATTCTCCTATGCTTGGGTGTTAATTTTATGTATATATTGTTGAGAATTGGACTGTGTAGATGCTGAATTTTATTTTTGTTAATTGAATTGGATTAGACTTGCTTTGAGATTGATATTCATATTGATTTTGTGGCTAGAGGTTGTTAATATTGGGTTACCAAGTATACTAGCACTTAGGCAGTTTTATTAAGGAAAAATGCATCTAGGTCTTGAGCAAAGGAAAATACGACAAAATGGTCCCTTAAAATCTTAAATCCTCCCATGTGCCTATGTTGACAAGTCTATTAGTCTGTTTTGATAAGTTCATGACATGTTTTAACAAGTCCATGTACTTGTGTTAATAAGTCATGAGCCTCCGTGAGGGCATTTGTGTATTTTCAAATATAAAAAATATTGCAAAAAAGTTTCAAGAGACTTCACCGCAATTTTAAAATTTCAAGGGACCATTTTATCATATTTTTCCTTGTTTGGGACCTAGTTACAATTTTTCCTTTTATTAATTTGAACTCACCAATAGGAACAACACACCTAACCCAATCTAATTATACAATTGTTAGTGGGCCTAAGTTCTATAATTTAAGTACTCTAAATATACATGTATGTTCAATAAGAATTGGTCCGCCAATGAGAGTTGGCATAGATGGTAAGAGATATAGGACTAGGTCTAAATAGTCGTGGTTCGGTCCCCTCTGCCGTTCTTTTGGTAGCGATCTCGTAAGTCCCCGCAAGTGCTCATAGAGCCCGGCCGTGCCTTGGCCTTGGTGGGGACCATGTCGAATCCTCCAAAACTTTATATTATCAAAAAAAAAAAAAAAAAAAAAGAATTGGTCCATACCCCTCGTCCTTGGGCTCAACTGGTAAAGGGGTCGGACACTATCACTAAAGGAAGAGGGTTTGATCCTGGAGTTGGTGAAGGCGCTGGGGGAGGTATCCTAGCTCCTAGGTACCTATGTTAATGCCTGAAGGTAAGAGACAATTCGCCCTGCCCAACATCGTATCACCTAGGAGGAAGTGAGATTTCACCATGCCTTTGGATCGTAGGTGGGTTCACATTTGGTGCTTTTCTCTTAAGTGCTTTTCCCTCTAATTAGAGGGATTAGGCATTTTTAAAATTTTTATATATATTCTATTTATTGAGATTAGATTATATGCTCCATCCTGATTTTTTTTTTGCACTCAGTATCTCAGATTAATTAATTTCCAGGATATTGGGGTTATAGGAAAAATATTTCTTAATGCAAGACTGAAAATTAATTAATTTGAGATATTGGGTGTAAAAAAAAAAAAAAGAATTTAGCATATAATCTAATCTAAATAAATAGAATATATGAAAAATTTTAAAAAATAAAAAAATATCTAATCCCTTTAACTAGAGGAAAAAGCACCTAAGAAGCATCTAAGAGAAAAGCACCCAATGTGAATTCGTATTTATTGGATTGGATTGCTTGAGGTAGTTATTGCAGAGTGTTTTGGCATGTCTGTTATTCCCCCAACCCCCAAAAAAAAAAGTGTCGTGGCATGTTCATGTTGATTGGTTCCGCTAATTAGTACTCATCCAGTCCTTATTAGAAGATATATTTATCTAATTTGAAGTTAGTTAAATTAGTTAATATGACATGTATTTTTTAAAACATCGTAGTCATCTTTTTTAATCCCTTCATTCCCTTTCCTTCTTGATTATTATTGAAAGAGCGTTAATAGGGTTAAGTTAGGAAAACATTAATAAATATGAAAACTCTGTTTTATATTTATAACAATAATCAACTCCTTAGCTATGTTTTATATTAAAGACTGAAGGAATACTTGCTTAAGGAACTGATTATATGAGCCAATCCCAATTGCATCTTTAATCCGCTAATGAATTGAACTAATGCCTATCACTAATCCCCTATCTCAAGAGAGCTCATTATCAAAGCATTCACATTATTCCCTCATTTTTGTATACCACCAAAAAAAAAAAAACACACACACACACACACACACAAAAACAAGTTCTTTTCATTACATTTACTCTTTTGCATCAAATTTTTTTTGGAAATCCAAACAAATATCTTGAAATTAGTGTTTGTTTTGAAATGTCAAAATTTTGGAGTCCTCATCTGTTGTTAATGTAGTATAATAGAGTTCCTAAATGCCCTAGTTCGTGTAGTAAGAATTTCTTATTTAACGGTCAACATTGGTGTGTCTTTTTTTTTTTTTTTTTTTTTTTTTTTTGGTATAAAAAAGTTTAGGTGGGGTACATACTGGTATCCCACTAGAGCCAGATCATACCTCCAGGCTCAAAGAGCGCAAGCGAGCATCAAACCTCTTCCTTTTTTGGGTGAAGGCCAACGCCTTAGCCAACTATATCTCTTTTCATTGGCCACTCATGTGTCTTTAGAATAGAGCGGCATTACTAATTTTTTATACACTTTCGGCGACATTGAGCTGGAGAGTAAATTTTCATATACACATCGCTCTTTCGAAAATAGCCGGGTCAAAAATGACTTTTAGGCATACGATATTGTAGCTACTGGCATACATAAATGCACGGATAGATTTATGGGAAAATATCATTCACTCCTAAGGACAAAAACAACATTACAAAAATCTCATTGTAAATTCTACTATTAAAAAGTTCCTAAGGACTTTAGTAATATAGATTTCAAATGTGAACTTACTTTATTAATAAATGTATGTGATTATATTGATAAGTTAAAAAAACATAAGTTCACATAGTTATAAAGTGACTCTTAAGATATGTACTTATTATGTCTTAGTTAATCTGATTCATCCCTCATTTCTTCTATTGAGTTCAATTTGAAAAAAAAAAAAAAAAAAAAAAAAAAAAAAAAAAAAGTGGGGTTAAATTTTTTTTTTTTAAAAGAGAGAATCATGTATAAATTCAATTGAAATACCAAAATCTAAGATTCAAGCCTATACTTTTAATAAATTATTGATGTGGCCAAGGAGCCTAATTAGGAATTTTTAAATGAAAGACTAGAACACCCTCCTATAATTAACAATGATGTAGCCCATTTTTTATTATCTCAACGGAATCTAATTAAGATTTTCTCTTATTTTTAATTACCTAGTTTTTTCTATGATTTTCTTTTTTATAAAACAAAAAAAAAAAAAAAAATTTCCCTATACATACAATACAATTTTTTTAAAAAATTGTGCTATTTAGCGAAATAAAATTATTGGAAATTGTATATATCCTATATAATCACAATAAATATTTTTGTCCAGATATTATATAAATATAAGAATATGTCTATATGTACACTATAACTTTCAAAAAAAAAAAACTATACTATTTGTCGATATAAAATTATTTAAATTTGTATATATCCTATACAGTCACAACGAATATTTTTGTCCAATCAAGATATTATATAAATCTAAGAATACAATGGGTGGATTCATTCTTTTATTTCATCAAAAATCTCCGCATGGGGGGTCAGTGGAGATTTTCACTTGTTTCATTTCTCTAATGTTGATACCATATATAAGACAAAGAAAGTTGTTGTCAGTTAGGAAAATTAATGAACATTGATGTGCCTATTCCATTTTTGAATCAAATTAAATCACTGAGTAAATTTCATTGGTTTTTAATTAGAAATAGGATATTGTCACTACTAATTTTGGTCACTACCAAATCATTAAGGTTGATGAGATTCTGATCTAATAATGAAAAAAGTGGTAATGACCAAAATTGATAGTAACAATATCCTATCCCTTTTAATTAATACATTACTAATCATGACAATGAGAAAGCAAGGAAAGAATTAAATTAGTAGATAGAGATTATTTGGGAAAGAAGAGATGACTTTGAGGGGACCATGTGGTCATTTAACAACATTCAGAAATCCTTAATCGGGCCTCGGTCGGATCAAAAATTTGTTTAAAGTGAATACCTAAAATTTAGATTTTAATATTTCAACTGAATTTATATAGGGTTCTCCCAATTTTTAATTAATTTTTATTATTAGTTTATCTTACACCATCTCTATATTAAAATTTTTACACCTCACTTCACCAATTTTTTAAAATTCAACTTATAAAATTTTTCCCTAAACTCCTCTCCCATGCAAATCCCTCATCCCAAACATACCCATAAATCCTACATCCTCAGATGCTTTCCTATGATACATTCAAAGACAACTTTTCAATTTGCTTGCATAAATGTGCTTAGATCTACATATTAGATGGGGCAGTAAATTATTGGTTCCTGTTCAGCTTAATAAGGTTAGCACCCAACCGGTAATGATTTTCTTCTAAAAAAATTTGGTGGGCCCTTCAATTATTCAATGTAAATTTTGATGCATAAGACAATGCTAATACCAATAATGGCCAAGTTAAGCGGACCTGGCTTAGGTCCTTTTCCCCCCAGGCAGCGGACAGTGCGATGCTCCAAACGTCACCGTTTTTGCCCAAAACACACACACACCTGGTCCCTTAAAAAAAAAAAAAAAAAAATTCAGACACTGCAAGGTAGTAAAAAGATAATTTAGGATACTGAATGGTACTAAAAAAATTCTTCATGATGTTAGAAAAATTATTTCAAGATCTTAAAAAATATTTTAAGGTACTAATTGCTACTAAAATGATCTTGGATACTAAAATTCTTTAATCTTAAAAAATTATTTGAGGATCTTATATTCTGGTACTGACTACTACTAAAAATATAGATAAAATTCTTTATGATCTTAAAAAAAATATTCTGAGCTATATTTTTAGTAGTAGTCAGTACCAGAATATTTTTTTTAAGATCCTCAAATAATTTTTTAAGATCATAAAGAATTTTATCAGTACCAGTCAGTATCCTTTTAGTACCAGTCAGTATCATTTTAGTAGCAATTAGTACCTTAAAATATTTTTTAAGATCTTGAAATAATTTTTCTAACATCATGAAGAATTTTTTTAGTACCATTCAGTATCCTAAATTATCTTTTTACTACCTTGCGATTAATCTGAATTTTTTTTTTTTTTTTTTTTAAGGGACCAGGTGTGTGTGTGTTTTGGGCAAAAACGGTGACGTTTGGAGCATCGCACCGTCCGCTGCCTGGGGGGAAGGGACCTAAGCCAGGTCCAAGTTAAGCAGCCATCAAAGGCATATGCTTGTGCTCAATTTGAAGATTTGAATTCTCAGTAAGGGTAAGATATGAGAAATAGATTGGTACTCATGATTTAAACTAGGGCTGTTCATGATGCCCACGGCTTTGTACGCCGGCCCACGCCCACTAAAAAATCACCCCTACCCTGCCCAAAGAAAAGCCGCCCAAAGAACAATGGGCTCAATTAGGCTGGGCATTTTTGCGGGCAGGGCTGAGCACCGGGTAGAGTATGCCGCCCTGCCCATTTAACCCTGCCCAATAGTATATATTATATATTTTTTATTTTTTAATAAAATAGTATTATATATTAATTATAAATTATATAACCTATTTGTAGGTGATTCTATATGCTTCATCCTTTTTGACATTTTGGGGCCTTGATACAACCTCTAGGAGTTTCAGATATCTACAAGGCTTTAATTTCTATTTTTTGATGCCTTGTATTTATTAGATTATGGACTCTTTTTTTATGCCTTGTTAAGACATATGGTTGTCTTTTTAATTTTAAGACTTGTATTGAAATATTCAAAAGTATAGGATTATGGATGTTATTTAATTTTTCAGTTATTTAAGCTTTTTTTTCACATAGGATGTGACAGGGTATCGTCACTTGAGCGTGGAAGGGCCGCCCTGCCCAGCCCATTATTGCCCTTACCAAAAATGTTAGGGTTTCTATCGGGTAGGGCTAGACACTGGGCTACATTTTACCACCCAATGATGTTTCAGGCCGGGCATCCAGCAAAGGTCTCGCCCTGCCCATGAACACCCCTAATTTCAGCCATATTGGGCCACTATAGAAGAAACGAAAACTTCAATTCGGTGGAGCATAGAAGAAAACAGTGCATCATTCCTACTATAAATTGTCACCTATTCTCATGCATAGGTAGCTCAAGGAAAAAATCTCAACCTATAAGGGATAGTCCCAAAGAAGGGATTTAATCACCTAAAAATCCAATAATAACTGAGGAGCATATAATGACAAATTCTAGTGCAAAAAATGGCAACAAATTTATATTGCTCACTTGTCATTAATATACTTTATGGTAATTAAATATTTTCCTTGGGACCTCATAGTAATTCTCCCAACCTATAAATAATCTTCAGACTAAACAAACAGAGAAAAGAAAAAAGGTTTAGCCTGAGTCTATAATATTCAAAGAGGAAAACAGTGCATTATTTATCGCATGAATAATCTCGTGTATGGTGTTTCAATTAACAAACCAATAATCTGAATGATAAAAGGACCAGATATCCATGGGTAGTGATATATTTCTGAATTCATGCTACAGTATAATACTAAATTTTTGTGAAAAAATAAAGATGGTCAACCACATAAATGCGCTATTTATCTACAGAGTACTTCCCCAGTAGTTGGTTAGAAAAGCAAAAGCCAGACTAGATTGATCATCAACTATATATTCTCAGTCTTTCTTCTAGCAAAAGTCTAACTGACGCAAAAATAATCACAAATCTTTAGATCATCTCCAGTATCAACCTTCGTTTGGTTAGCAGGAGTTGGAGAGAACAAGCATTCATTTTCTCACATTAAGTAATAAAAAACTGATGGAGAAAGAAAAGAGAGAACGTGCAAAAAGAGGCTAACCAAGACATTGCTTATCTAAGTAATTAAAATCTAGATTTTGATTAGAGTATACTGCATATAATCCAATGAAGGAGGGGAAGGGGGGAGAGAAGATAATACATAAATCCCAAATACTGTCAAAGCACTGAATTGAGCTCACAGAAATACTAGTGCCAACATAAGTCAAAAGAAAGAACCTACTTCTTGGTGGGCTTCTTCTTTGAATTTGCATTCACAGATTGCTGAGGCTTGGGATGCTTTTCAACCTCACTTGGATCCAACCATTTAAGAGGATGGCGGTTAAAGAAGGGCCAATTGGGTACAGTCACCAATGTGGTGAGAACCACACCACCGGCATATATGAAGATCATCATTTGGAAAGAACCCATAATATATCCAGTAACAAAAGCAATCGCAGCAAATCCTAGCAGCATTATCTGCATCAGCTGCTCTGCTACCTTCTGCCCTTGCCAATCCATCTATGAGCCAAGAAAATTAAGAAAACACATTGAGCAACTTTACAATCGATACTAATATTACCAAACCCAACACCACAGTCTGTGTGCTCCAGGAAAACAATATATGCTAATTTTTGTTGTATCATAATCTTCAGAGCAGGGAATCAGAATTATCACAAAATCAAAATGACAGCTGAATATTTCCAAAAGATTAATATTGCAACCTCAGCAGTAACAAGACATGCCCTACGAATATAATTTGCTATTCCATTTCAAAACTGCTAAGCAAAACATGAGGGCTGTATGTCACATATATATATAGGAATACACAAACTCGTTTACTCTATTAATCTTTACTATAGAGAATTGGAGATAGAGTTCCAAACAAAGGACAAAGAATGTAATAGTAGAGATAATGTTTAAAGCCAAATTAAATAGAATATATTTCTTTAAACTTTCCGTTGCCATAGTCTCTCACTACTCACAGGTCCTTGACGCAAACGGGAAACAAGGCAGCCACTCTGTAATCTCCGTCGCAGTGGACGACGGAGAGCACCACACCCAAATGCCGACAACCACCGACCGTGGCTGTACGAGCTCGGTCGGAACCCTAGGGTAATCGCGGCTGAGTCGCGAACCACAGTCGTCGCTACTTTCGTCTTTGTTCACGCTTGATAGACAAATATTTTATTTGGACACACCATTGAGCAACTTTATAATCGCTAATGGCCAATTACACACCATTCAGTGAGGGAAAAAAAAAAAAAAAAAAACTAGTAATCAAAGTTTAAAGAGACAATAAACTCAATCGGTAAATATTCCCCGATTCAAAAGCGTCGATATTCCAGCGATTACACAACCAGATTCAAAGCCAAATTAAAATGAGCAATTTAAAACAAAGCATAGAGGGTACGAAAGAGTCCGAAACTGCGTTGAAAACCAGCCAGGTAACAAATTCAAATCTAGATTCAGAGCCAGATTGAACAAACAAATCACATCGGATATGGGAGAAGACAAAGACTTAGGGTTCGAACCTTCAATACTTGCCGGAGAACAAACACGAAGCGCTGACAAGGGTTGACGGCGTCCGACGGAAGTGTAGAATGTTTGATCGTCAAAGAAGAAAAATGGATCTTCGACTACCGCCCGAGAAGATGTTTGGTCTGGTAATAATTTAGGACAATTTATGAACAAGCACCAACTATACTACTTATTTACAGATATAACTTCATGAATTTGTAAAAATATTTTAAAATATATACTGTATTTTTTTTTCTTTTGTAATTAGATTTTTTAGTTAAAATGATATAGAGGGTGTTAGGGTCTTTTTTGCCTTGAAGCAATTAGTTTTTCTAATCAAAATTATATAATGCTTTAGGCTCATTTTTGCCATTCATGAAGGAGTTGAGGCTATCTGAAATTTTTTTGCCTCAGTGTCACTTCAAAAATGTTAAAATAGTATTACTGTCTTCTTAGTTCTTAACTCCTAATTAGAGGACAACCCAGTTGAGGCTATGTGAAATTTTTTTGGCTTAGTGTCACTTCAAAAATGTTAAAATAATAATTATGTCTTTCTATTGATCACATTAAACCTTATGTCACGTATAATTTCACACTGGATGCTTTCTTTTTTGAGTTGAAGGTAATTTTTGCCTTTAAAGTTACAATTGGGCAACAAGTATCCGAAAGTTTTTTTTTTTTTTTTTTTTTTTGCCTAATGCTGTTCAAGGAATTTTTTTTTAAGGGGAAAAAAAAACCAAAGAGCAATATCATCCAAATTTAATAATGAAACAAAAAAATGCAAATGAAAGACCAATGAGGACATAAAATGAAGCAAATGATAGAGACCATGAAGGAGATGGTAAACAAACACAAAAGAAGATGAGGGTGAACCATATGGTAAACAACCAGATCCAGTTTCTCTCCTTATCACTTCTCTACCCATCCCTCATCATCTCTCCATCCTGATCGTCGAAATCTGGATCCAAAGGCCCAGAAATTTTTTTTGAAAAACCGCGCGCAGTAACATTTTTTAAAAAAATCGCGAGCGGTTTTTAGAAAAAATGTTCTGGGCCCTTGGATTAAAATTTCAACTAGTCGAAGATCTCGATCATGAGAGATGATGAGGGAGCTGATAATGAGAGAATCCTCTCCCCAACAACTATCCCTCTCCTCTCACACATGCTAGATTTTATGGCACCAAGTATACAAAATTTAGAAATACTCCCTCGGATATAAGTTATATTTAGCTAATTTGATTAAATTGAGTTAATTAAGATTATATGTATTTTCTTAAACACCATAATCATCTTCTTTAATTCTATAATTCTTTCTCTTCATTTTTATTATTGTTGAGGAAGCATTAATAAAGGTAAATTTAAAAAAAAAAAAAATTACAAATAAAAAAACCGTGTCTTGTATTTAGTACCAAGATCGACTCTCTAAATATATTTTATATTAAGGACCGGAGGGAGTAAGAAATAAGAATCAGTAAGGAGAAAATCAAAATAAAAAATTTTACACCAAAAAATAATGAGAGAATCCCATATAAATACTCTCAAAATTTCAATATCCCAAATCAATTATTCCAATTATCAAATTGAGATTTGAAAATATTACTAAATTACCTTAGTGTCCCTCCTCACTTCTTTGTGGTCTTTACCACTCTAGTCCTATTTATAAGTTCATTTTGACCAAATCACACATACCAAGAAGAGATAGATGGCTCAATGATTATGGGGTACATTTCCAACTTTACCCTCATTTATGAATAGATACCTTTCAACTCTTTATTCTCTCTCTATTTTCATTTGTACAATAATATGGGCAAAAATGTCACAATCTCATTTATTTGATCAAAATGGACTTATAAATAGGACTAAATTTTTTAGTCAAAAAGGACTTATAAATAGAATCAGAGTATCTTCTTTCAAAATATTACTAAATTACCTCAGTGTCCCTACTCACTTCTTTGTTGTCTCTATCTTCTTTCCCCTCGCTCTTATTCACTCTCATCGGCTACCCCACCCTCCACCACCACTTCCTGCTCCTCTGGTCACCTGCTCACTCTCATTCTCTCCAATTTTTTAAGATTTTAATGTTGATAAAAATATAATTCCATGCTATTAAAAGTAGAAGATAAATAAGTATAATATTTCATTGAAAAAGAATTGAAAAGTGATAAGCATTGGGTCAGGTTATGATAGAGCATGGTCCTGCAACTTCTATTGGTTTTGAGAACTTGATTCAGTCTCATATATTGATCCTCTATAGAACTTTCTTCAAATCAAGAGCCTTGAGCGAGATTAGATCATATACAAATACCCATTTTCTTTCAACAGGAAGTTCAGTTTAACTGTTTCTGCAAAAAACTACTCTCTCTATATTTGTGAGAAAATGATGCCATAGATATTGTTGATATTGATGGTGGCTAGGACCATGATTCCTAAAAAGTCATAAAACAATTATTCAGAACACAAAGAATTTGTATAAACGATAGTGTTAGTTCCTTTGTTTCTATCTAACGGAGCA
The DNA here is from genome assembly GCA_019022655.1 of Acacia acuminata. Lineage (NCBI taxonomy): Eukaryota > Viridiplantae > Streptophyta > Magnoliopsida > Fabales > Fabaceae > Acacia > Acacia acuminata. The sequence goes on along the minus strand of JAFJYI010000053.1, from coordinate 2,913,222 downwards.
GAGGTGTGGAATGAGTGAAATTTCTAATTCATGGAGACGGTGACAGCGGAGATCGAAGGAGGTAACGAGAGAAGTTGCAACAGAAGGGTCGAAGGAGCAAATGGGTGAGCACAGGAGGAGGCGGTGATGAGTGAGTAGGTGATCGGAGGAGGAGGCAGCAAAGGGTGGCGTAGACGATGATGAGAGAGAATGAGAAGAGAAAGAAGAAGAGACAACACGGAAGTGAGGAAGGGCAGTGCAATGATTTACTAACTTTTTCAAATCCCAATTTGATACATTCCGCTCAAAAAGATTTAGGACCGGTACAAAGAAAGTATGGGAAGGGAAAGGGAAGATCTCAATCTTCCCATGGATTTGGGAGTTTGGTAGAAAAGTCTAAATCAAGATCTTTCAAAATGAGCTCAATCTTCCTTATTTGAGGGAAGATGCTTTCCATCCGAAAATGGAAGGAAAGCTATAATCTTCCTAGGAAAGTGTCTTTTTGACATTTACCCCCGAAATTCAAATTTGGCGGGAAGTTCAAACTTGGCGAGAAAGTTCGAATATTGGCGGGAAGTTTGAATTTAGCGATTTTTTTTTTTTTTTCACGAGTTCAAACTTAACAAGAATATATTTTTTAATAATATATTTTAGCAAAAAAATATTTTTCTTTTTTATTTTGAATTAATTTCTTTTGAGGGTAAAATAGACATTTCCTAATTCCTTACCAACTACCACCTCTTCACTTTCTTCATACCAAACAACTCAAACCATCTTCCCTCATCTTTCAAATCTTCTTTTCCTTTCCTTTCCATTCCTTTCCTCTTCCAAACTTTCTTTGTAACAAACGAGGCCTTAAGATTTTGAAATTTTTTAGAGTATTTTTATGGGTTTTTTTCCCAAACATAATTGAATCACGACGAGGGGCGAATCTAGAAAAGTATTCAAGGGGTACTAGTGACATGGGATTGGGGGCGCCAATGTTGTCAAAAACGAGTTTCTACGTAGACACGGAAATGGGTAGTAGAAACGTAAATCGTAGAAACACACGGTACGTAAAGTTTCTACTTTCTACTACTTTAGGTCAGAGTTCAAAATTATATATATATATATATATATATATGGAAAAAAAATCATAAATCAAGTAAATCACTACTAAATGGGAAAATCGAAAATCGGTGCTAGGGACTTATCACTACCACAATAAAATAAAAATTACAAAATGATTTCAACTTTTTCTTTAAGAAAAAATAGACAAATCATACAAGAGGTGAGGTCCTATTGCTTTTGCCTATCAGATGTATTAATTATCATGAAGGAATTACAAAGAACGAAGAGGATACACATGAAATACAAACACTTTGATTATAGGGACAGCTCTAGCATAAATAAGACTGAGTAAAACAACATTCATGATAAACCCAACCCAATGTTTTTGCCCTTTTTCACTTTAAAATCTGGCACTACTTATTAAATAAATCTGAGTACAGATTCAAAACAATGTGGTGAGGTGAAGATACAAAAATTACGCGATGGTGTTACTTACTTAGTGACTTACTCAGTTTTCTTTCCTTCCTTTTTTTTTGGTCTTAAGTAAAAACTGTTAGGACGGTAAAAACTTAAGTTTCTACCAGTTTCTACGTTTTTACACTAGTGTCTATCCGTTTTTACCTCGGACAATGTTTACCTGCGTTTTAGCACTGAAGACCCTAGTAAAGACGTAGAAACTTACGTTTTTACGTGTTTACACTAGTTTTTGACAACACTTGGGGCGCGCCTCCGAACTTTTTATTTTTTTTTAAAGAAAGTTTTAAATGCATTAAAAAATAAATTAATATAAACAAGAAAAGAAAAAATCAAAAAAATATTCATGAAATCAAGTGAATACTGATGATGTAATAAGAGAGGCAGTTATTTTACAAACCCGTCATTTAGAAAAACAAGTGTTGTTAGAAATGCAGCTATATAAATTACAATGAAGGGTGGGTACATATAAATTCAAGTACATATATTTTAATAACAAAAGTATATTACAGTAAAAATAATTACAATGTCATCCTTTAGACCTTATTTTTTGGAATCCATCATAATTGTCTTATTATCAATGCTATCAAATACATTTATAACAAATTTTTTTTAGAAGAGACAAATTCAAGGGGGCACTAAATACATCTTAAAAAAAAAAAAAAAAAAAATAACCAAGTGAAAAATTTAAAGGGGGCACTTGCCCCCTATCCAATAGGTAGATCCGCCTATGCCTACAAGGCGGTGTAGGAAAAAATCAAGATGAAAGGTGGTTCAGCAGCAAATATAATTAAGCAGTTTTATCTCAGTTCACCATAGTTTCTGTGTCAAGTTGCTTTGTATTGCTAAGGAAATATGAGTTTCAGGTTTGAAGATGATTAATGGTTTGTAGCGCCCATTTTAACCCAACAAACAATCTTGTACGTCTTGGACTTCATTTATGGACCCTAATAATGTATTAGATTGGAATGGAAAACCATACTGTCCTAACCCAGTTCTATTCTTGTGTCCACCTTTCGCCATACTAAACATCCATCTGATATTGACCAGGTAGTGTACTCCTCCCCATTTAGTTAAGGTGGATGTATGTGGCACTGCAGTCCTAAACAACAATGCCAAGGCTCTATGAATGTTCATGAAATTATTAACACACAAAATTATAATAGAGGGACTGTGACAGGAACGAAAAAGAAGGAAGCTGAAAAGTATGAACATGATCATAAAATAAATAACAATAAAAAAATGGAAAGGATTCTGGTTATGCTGTAGATGGGGATAGATCCAAGACGAAAAATCGTGTTGGTGCTTTTTTTTTTTTGGAGGAATTATACCTATGTGCACTTCATATTTTAATAATGATTAATAACAACAACTGTGGCCTTATCTCATTAGATGTGGTTGGCTACATGGATAACAACAAAAATTATTTTATAATGTGAAAAAATCATTAAATATGTATAATAATATAAAAAATGTTGGAACAACAAAAATATAGCCATAGATTAGTTTTACAAAAACTAATTACTAAAAAATAAACAAAGTACGTATAAGTTAATTTTAATAAATTAAGAGAACATTCGTGATGTAGATTCTTAATAAACTAATAACTTTTTTTTTTTTTTTTTACTTCTATGTAACTAAATATATAGGGCTTTTTTTTTTTTTAGGGTGGTAGCAGAATAAAATCTAACCCGTTTGCTTAACAATAGAATCAATTAAAAAAGTGTTTTTTTTGGCTTTTTACGAGACAAAACTCTGCTCACATATTTATCTCATACAATGCAAAATCACTTAAAATAAGCAATTCCGAACACCCAGTAACCAGTAAAACAACTTAAAAAAAAGGAAGGTAAGAGTCAACCAACTGATTCAATAGTAGTGCCTCTAACGCAAAAGGAGCCTTTATCAGCATAGACCATACCTCTTATCAATATAGCTACTAAAGGTTAGGATGTATGTTGGCTCAATATGATGGACACATAAGAAAAGGGGCATAATGAGATTATATATTTGTAAAGTCAGGAGAATGGTTGACATTTGATGTTCAAGCATCGGTGAACAAGTGGAATTGTGGATTTATTTGTTCAAGCTCATTCCTAGTTGCCTAAAAAATGTGTTGACCCCTCTTGTTGGTCCACAGACAAGGTCACCGAGACACATTAAATTTTGATTCTTCTCTCCACTTCTTAGTTACTTTTCTTGTTGTAGTCTTGACAGGATATTTAAAATTAAAAATAAGACAACATACAAACAGAAGGAAAACTAATCTTGAAGCTTCTTGTGTTCTTTGCAGAAAACTTTTGGAGAATATACAGAGAGAACATCATTTGAAAGACCACTCACTAGTGGAGTTGCTTATGCTCTGAAAGTTCTCCATTCTGACAGGGGGCATTTTGAAAAGCAGCATGGGTAGACGATTAAGAAAATGGAAGCTGAGAATGAAAAACTTGTCCAAGATTGTATTCCGGAAAATCTCAATCCTGCACCCATTCAAGATGAATATGCACCAGTGATATTTGCTCAAGAAACTGTTTCCCATATTGTATCTATTGATATGATGTCTGAAAAGGTTTGGCGTTTTTACCTTATTTTTACCCTTGTTTAACTTCCTTATTTCAAGCAGAACTTGGGGCACCATCTGAAACTTTCAATTTCACGTTTCTATGAATGTTCTTATAATGTTAATTCCTCATAAAAGGGGGAAAGCTTGTGTTTAGTTATCTCACAGACAGATCTTTTACTCTTTTGTCTTTAATTTTTCTTTATTCAATTAGAAATATTAGACTTTTGAATCATTTACTACTACTATTACTGTTATAAATCTTGTTTTTGTTATTTGGATCTGAACGCACAAAATAAATTATACCTTAAACTTCATTTTACACAATTTTCTTTAAAAAGGCAAAAGTTAAGTGTTGGGACAAAATAGTGGCAGCAATAGGATGACTCTAAGCACTGGAGTTACTCTGTATGTGGATATAACTAGAGACTCTTGTGCACACGTGTGTGCATGCATTTTTAAAATTTTGTGGCTTAAGTCATATTTTTATGAACACTGTAAAATAACAGTTAAAATATTCAACTTCTATGTGTGTTGATATTGAGTATGAGCTTTCCGGTCTTCTTGGTTCATACAGATTCATGCATGTGAGAGATTGAAAAGAGACAAAATACGGAGCGATTATGCATAGAATTGGGAATTAAATTGTTTGACTGTGTAGTTGTCTGACTGCTTAGTTTGTTACTGTTATACAGGAAGACCGTGAGAATATCTTGCGAGCAAGAGCAACCGGAAAGGGAGTGCTGACATCTCCTTTCAAACTGCTGAAGTCCAGTCACCTGGGTGTTGTCCTTACATTTGCTGTCTACAATGCTAATTTTCCTCCAAATGCTACACCAAAGCAACGCATTGAAGCTACTGTTGGGTATTTTATACAAGAATTTTCACCAAATTGTTATTAATTAACATTCCCATTTGTATTCATAAGCTAGTTAATTCATATGCAAGCCTGTTTCTAGGTACTTGGGTGCTTCCTATGACGTTCCATCACTGGTAGACAAGCTCCTCCACCAACTTGCCAGCAAGCAAACCATTGTTGTAAATGTTTATGATACAACTAATGCTTCTGCACCTATCAAAATGTATGCTACTGATGTTATTGATACTGGGTTACTACATATAAGCAATGTGGATTTTGGGGATCCTATGCGAAAACATGAGATGCATTGCAGGTTTGCTTTTGTCCTACCTAATGGGAAACTGTCAAGTCCTGGAGCTTCATATAAGCTGAATTTTATTGATTTATATTTTTCATGATCTAATCTCCAGGTTCAAGCACAAGCCTCCACTACCTTGGACAGCAATCAATGCATCAGTTGGGGTACTTGTTACCACTTTGCTTCTTGGTCATATTTTTTATGCAGCAATCAGTCGAATAGCGAAAGTTGGAGGATGACTACCGTGAAATGAGGGAGCTAAAGGTTCGAGCTGAAGCTATAGATGTAGCAAAATCTCAGGTTCGCTGTATTTCTTTGGCAGTTTTTTTCTTCTTTCGGAAAATAATTGTGAGGCTGATGACAAGATGATCTGCGATTTGATTTTCTCAAACAAAATGAGTTCACATATATATAACTTCACATGATTGTCATCATTGCCATTAGTATCAGTACGCATGACAATGTAACCTTTTTTATTTATCATAAATATAGTTATGATTCCTGCAATGACTTCTGTATTTTGATTTTTCTTTTCTTGTATTTCTGGCAACAGTTTCACATGAGATTAGGACTCCAATGAATGGTGTTTTAGTAATCTAAAAAATTAAAGTACTTGATCTTATGTTAACTACTTTCCAATTCATTGATATAACATGAAATGAAACTTTTAATATCATTTTCCAGGTATGCTGCAAATGTTGATGGATACCGAACTAGATGAAGGCCAGATGGATTGTGCTCAGACTGCTCACAAGAGTGGTAAAGATCTTATATCAGTGATAAATGAGCTTCTTGATCAGGCTAAGATTGAGGCATGGAAGCTTGAACTTGAAGCTGTAGAATTTGATCCACGTTCTATCCTAGATGATGTCCTGTCACTTTTCTCTGGAAAATCAAATAAAATAGGAATTGAGATGAAATTCAAAATTGTCAACTACCTTATTTTTGCTCCTCAAGTAATAGTTGGATATTAACTCTTGCATAAACTTGCTTTTGTATTCTTTTTGGTGTGTACAGTTGGCTGTTTATGTATCCAAAATGGTGCCAGAAGTTGTCATTGGTGATCCTAAACGATTCCGGCAAATAATTACTAATCTGGTTGGAAATTCACTTGAGGTATGCCATGTTTCTTGCTGCACTTTTTAATTTTTTGAACTTTCATGCTTACTATATAAATTTTGGATGCCAGAAACATCTCTCTAATGTAGATGACAATTTTCTCACACTTTCTGTTTACAAGGATATTATCTGTTCATACCGGCATACATAATAATGCCTCCCACAAATTACATCAATTAATCTTCTCGCATTGAAAATTGTTATCTTGAAGATGGGCTTGGACCATTTACTAATTTTACTTGAGAGATCAAAGTTGAGAAATGAAGAAATGTTTCATCTTCCATTATCCTAGGGATGCCATTTTCTTTGTATTTGTTATTGTCTTTTAAATCCACTGTTATTTGGTGTGGGCTTTTTGCCAATCTTATCTCACTCTTCCTCTCACTATCCCCACCATACATAAATTTTGTACTACACGAGCAGATTTTCTTGATACCCATAAAATCTCACTTTAACTATTGGTTCATTATATCTTGTCATTCATTTATCTGTTGTATTTCAGTTCACTCATGATAGGACTTTTACTACTTGTACCAGCAGATTTTCCTGATACTCATAAAATTCCATAATTATTGTTTCATGATCTCTAGTAATTTATTTATTTGTTGTGTTTCAGTTCACTCATGTTAAAGGACATGTGTTTGTATCGGTTCATATGGCAAATGAGGTAAAGAGCCCACTTCACGATATGGATGTAGTGCCGAGTCAAGGGTTCCGGGACATGTCAGACAGAACCTATAATACATTGAGTGTTTTTCCTGTTGTCAATAGATGGAAAAGCTGGGAAAATTCCAAAAAGTTAAGCAGTATGAATCTGATGGATGAGTCTGGAGTGATTCAATTGCTAGTGACAGTTGAGGATACAGGTATAGGAATTCCTTTGGATGCACAAAACCGCATATTCACCCCTTTTATGCAAGCTGATAGTTCCACCTCAAGAACATATGGTGGGACTGGAATAGGACTGAGCATTGGTAAATGTTTAGTCGACCTCATGAAAGGAGAAATTGGATTTGTAAGTGAACCTGGAACTGGCAGTACCTTTTCTTTTAGTGCAACTTTCAGGATGCCAAAAGCCTCATCTCTGGATACAAAGCAGCAGCAGTGCAATCCTTTTGTTTCAGAATTTCAAGGATTGAGAGCACTGGTGGTGGATAGAAGAAAATTCCGTGCTGAAGTTACAAGATATTATCTGCAGAGGTTGGGAATGTCTGTGGATGTTGCTTATAGTCTTAACTCAGCTTACTCTTATCTATCCAGTTCTTCCAACAAGAGGTAATTTTCCATTTGCCATTTGAATTTATATTAAGGTCATCTGAATTTGCAAAAACAATAGCTGACATTAGAGCACCACCAAAGGACATTGTATGAGAATTGTTGTTGCAAAGGTACCATGCAAAGTAACATTAAGGAATTTTGTGTATGAGTAATTTACTAAACATATAACTGTAGAATATGGATTATCTGTGTCACATTATTTCTGTAGCGGAGAAAGAACAAAATGAGCAATTTGCTAAACGAATTAAGACACCACGTTCAAACTGTCACATGTTTTGGATGGGAAGTGAAGATTGTATGTTAGTATGATTTTTTTGGTAGTGTCATTAAAACAATTGTTTGTTTTTTGAAAAGTTGGATTTTTTTTTTTTTTTTTTTTTTTTTTTTTTTTTTTTTTTTTTTTTTAAGTAGAGGGGGTGATATGGTTAATTTTGTTTTGCTACAACGTAAACATGGAAGGTTTTAATTTCCGGCAACATGCATTATAAGTTAATATTCGAAAGTTTTGTACTGAGGAATTAGTTGCTGTGAAATATTTTGCTAAATATTACCTTTTTATTTTCCCAGTATATCTCAACAGTTGGAAATGATTGCGATAGACAAGGATGCTTTGGATAAAGAAAGTAGTCTATCCTATGACATCAAGAAGCAGAGGCAGAATGACATCAAAAGAGACCCGAAAAGTTTTCCCAAGATTTTTCTCTTGGCAAACAACCTTAGTCCTGATGAACGTGGTAGCTGAAATCTGTCGGTGTTGTAGATGGTATACTAATGAAACCTCTTTGGTTTAGTGTTTTGATTTGCTCCTACAGAGAAGCCCTTGGAAGTGAGAAGAAGCAAATAATTAGACAGAAAGAACCAAACCTTGGGAACTTGCTAAGACAGAAACATCTTTTGGTGGTTGACGATAATGCAGTGAACAGAAAAGCAGAAGGTGTGCTACGAAGATATGGGGAAAAGCAACCTGTGTGGAGGGTGGCAGGGCGGCCTTAAAGATACTTGAGCCACCACATAGTTTTGATGTTTGTTTCATGGATATTCAAATGCCAGAAATGGATGGGTAATTGATCTGTCTTTTCTTAATCTCCCACTTTGTTGATTCTTACAGAATGTGTGACCATATGTAGTTGAATTTGGCACAGGAGAGAATATGTATGCATATTAGAGCATAATAGTTTAATTAATTTGATGCAAGAACTCAGCATGTACTTTTTTTTTTTTTTTTTTTTTTTCAAATAACCTGCTAGCTATATTTGAACTGTGACTTATTTCTGTTGAACCTGACTGTGGCATTACTGACCTGTGAAGCTATCTGCATAATCCACGGCTTGTGGAGTTGAAAATATTCTGTAACGATGCTCTTTGTATTTAACAACTTAAGATAACCACTTTTTTGGGAAATGGTACAAGTTATTTTTCAGTATGTAACTAACTTTATGTTGATAGTTCATTTGTTTAGAATCGTCAGACACCCTTCTTTGGTTAGGGAAGTTGATATTTCTGCATGCTTTTCTTCATAAGATCTCATGGAGCAAGATTCTTATAAATCTATCACCGCCACCGGAAAGGATCCATCTGCGGCCTTAGCTTGATGAAGAACTTTATATTGATTCCTTATATTTCTAAGATTTTTCAGTATGTTGGGTGGCCACATAACATGTCAGAAATATGATAGACTCTACGTTCTTTTCCAGATAGGATCTCACAGAGCTGGATTTCTTACTAAGCTATAATTTTACAAATATTCTTGGCATTCTGAATGACAGGTTTGAAGTGACCAGACAAATCCGCTGTCTGGAGAAAGAGTTCAATGAAAAAATTGCACGTGGTGAAGCATCAACAGAGATGTTTGGTAATGTGGCTCATTGGCACATGCCGATATTGGCCATGACAGCTGATGCAACTCAAGCTTCGATAGAAGAGTGCAATAGGTGTGGGATGGATGACTATGTGTCGAAGCCATTAGAAGAAGAACAGCTCTACAAAGCGGTGGCACGTTGCTTTGGGTCTGGTTGATGAGTTGAAATTACTGTGTTTATAATCTTTACCGAGTCATGAAGGCATCCTGTTTGCAATGGTTGACTGATCTCTCTGCCTAGCATGTCTTCAATCAAGAACATGACATCCAGCAACAGAGAGCTAGCCGATGGATACTTCCCAACTAAAAATTTTCTCCAGATGCAGTAATCGTTGCAAACAGCTTCGAAGAAAGACATGGCATGCTGGCATTAAATGTGTGACCTTGTTCATTGTTGCAGTAAGTGCTGTGTTCATCTCTATTTCTTCAATTTAATTGAGCTTTATACTAATAAAGGAAGCAAACAGCCACCAATGAGCTTTGACTTAACTGATGGGACGTAGGATTCAGGTTCGAACTTAAGCTGGAGCCTGATGAACCAAGAAAGAAAGATAACTTGAGGAACGATCTGATCTGACTCATTCTATCCATGAAAATTGAAATACAGATAAAATTTGGTTTTCCCCTCAACAGATCACAATTTGAATGAATCTTCAAGGATCAAAAAAGTATTTTGCCATAAATAGTTCAATGATCCAGACTCATTGATGGAGATTCACTTCTTTTTTTTTTTGCAGGCTAGTAAATTAATAATGTCTTTTATTGCTCCGCAGGTTGCTGATTGAGAGTGCTATTGGTGTTCAAATGACAAGAAAGCGGTCAACAGGAAATATTGCATGTACATAACACGGTTTTGTTCCGACTTTTCTCATGTAAATTTTTTTTCACTTGTCATCAAGGAAGTAGGAAAAATAATACATGATTGATGAAGTCTGATTTTAGCATATTTTGTTATATGTTGTAATTTTTTCATCGATAAGAAAATAGAAGTGTTAAATAAAATGCCCATGACAGAAAATTAGAAACCTACATCCTTCAAACAATTTTTTGTTCTGCAATGTCCATCTAAAATACCCTAGAAAACTGGTAACAAATGCTAAGAAAGTATCTCAAAAAGGATTCTTTCCCGAAAGCTCACAATGCTAAAATATGTCCAAGGGCTTCATTTTTATAGTAGTGAAAAAGATTCTTGCTAAGGAGTTCAAAACTGAACTACTTCATGTTGAGGAAGACATAAAAGATTGAAAATTTAAAAAAAATTTAAATTAAAAAAAAAAGGAAAAAAAAAAAAGAAGGAAATCATTTAAGGGATTGTCATTTATTGAAGTGGATAATGGATCCGCTTTGGCGGATGTGTACGGAACACAAGGACAACTTGGGGATTAATTGAAGAACTCAGTTTATGTAAAGAACAAATCAATAAAGAGAGAGAAGGAACATAAAGAAAATGGAAATGTATCTTTTTTTTTTTTTCTTTTTCAAATACATGGAAGCTAATTTAGCCTTGAAAGCTTAGGATATGAAAATAAAATTCCCAATAGTAGCATAAACCATAATGGGATTCTGAGGCTAATCTGTGGTAATAGACATGTAATTTTGATAACAAAAAACAGAATGTTTGATAGAGTTGTATAATGTTTGGGTGGATAATCAAGTTTGGAGTGGAGACAAAGTGTGATGCAGTAAAAAATCAAGATGAAAGGTGGTTCAGCAGTAAATACAATTAAGCAGTTTTATCTCAGTTCACCATAGCTTCTGTGTCAAGTTGCTTTGTATAGCCAAGGAAATACGAGTTTCAGGTTTGAAGATGATTAATGGTTTATAGCGCCCATTTTAACCCAACAAACAATCTTGCATGTCTTAGACTTCATTTATGGACCCTAATGTATTGGATTGTAATGGAACACCACACTCTCTTAACCCAATTCTATTCTTGTGTCCACCTTTCACCACAGTAAACATCCATCTGCTATTGACCAGGTAGTGTACTCCTTCCCATTTAGTTATGGTGGATGTATGTGGCACTGCAGTCTTAAACAACAATGCAGTGCCAAGGCTCTATGAATGTTCATGAAATTATTAACACACACAATTATAAAGAGGGATTGTGACAGGAATGAAAAAGAAGGAAGCTGAAACATTGTGTCGATAACATTCAATGGTACCGCAATAACATAAAACTAGTCATTCATAGTCATTAACATAAGCTCAATAACATTCAATGGAAAAACAACATAAAACTAGGCATCATTCATGGTCATTCATAGAAGTTGTTCAAGGCATATATAGTAGTGACTCCCTACAAAATAACATCATTCTAAAATACTAGGTTCATTGATGAGTAGCACGTTCCCGCCTCAGAATTGCAACTAGTAGCTTCCTCATTCCCTTAAATGAATTATACGCTTCCCTTCAAGGTGGGTTGTTGATAAGGAGGTGTATACATTGTGTATAAAATTTATCATCAGCCACAACTTCTTCAACTTGTTGAAGGTGATCCAATACTCCAGATACTGATATATCATAAGCATGCGATGTCATCCTTTCTGAGAGGTGTGCTTTAGTATCATTCGTATCATCTTCCTAATCCTACTTAGACAATCAGCTATTTTTGAAGAGGCAGACGTTTTCTTCTTCTTGCCATCATCCCTCTTCCTCACCCTCAACGAGCTAGTTGTTCTATAACCACGGCTTGTTTTGTCTAGACTACTGCTTGCCTTCCTTTTCCCTTTGTTAGTGTTGGCTCCACTACCTCCAGAATGACTAGTTAAATTGAATGCATTAACGTTTGCATTCAGGCCAGTTGTTGCCCCTAACACTTCATCACTATCTCCATAACCTTCTTCTAGATCATATTCAGGCGCAACAAAAGTTGGGACAACAGTTGGGAGTTTCTTGGATGATGGGGCCCATTGATTTGGTCCCGTGGCCGCAATAGATGGAAACAAGTGGGTCAATTCTTCTTGGAATTGCATACCCTCATATCTAAATTTCTCATATCCACTAACTTCCTGTACATTTATCACCAAATATATTACATAATATATAGAACCACAATCATGCGAAATAACTATGTAACATTATAAAAAGGTAATTACTTACCGCAATCTTCTTCTCCCACCAATCATCATCGGCCAAAATAGTTTTCTTCTTATAATCCCATCCAACACCTGTTTCCTCAATCAACATGTTCCAACACTGCCACTCGCTTCGTAGGGATTGAAACTTGTTTTTCAACTGATTCTTGTCATATGTTTTACCAGTGCTTATCACGAACTTTTTGACAATATTTTTCCATCCGTCCTCGTTGAAGCTTGTAGTTTTCCCTCTTCCTTTTTGTACTTGTATCATGCACAAGTCGATCAACACTTTTGTGTTTTTCTGGTCCCAAGAAACTTTCTCACTCATTGTACTGAAACTCATTACAAACCACCAAACTCAGTACAATTCATTATGGAACATAGACAGAACTTTAAAAATGTACAAACCAAATAAAAATTTCTAAACAATTCATGAAGTTTCACATACCTAGCAGTGCAGCAAACAGATTATTGCATTCTACCAGTGTGTTCAATTTCACTTTATCAACATTAAAAACAGGATTTTCATACCAGTGTGTTCAATTTCACTTTATCAACATTAAATACATTCGCAAACATATCAGTTTTAATTGGACACAAAGGCAACCAGTGACAAATCCCTGTATTAACGGGACAAAAATTGCAGGAACCTGAACTAAACACGAATGAAATTCATAATTATCAACATTTCACACACAGATCGAAAACAATAACGCAAATAACTCATACTTGACCGAAGTGTGAGGACGGAATCCAAGACCGAAGTGAACTCGCAGATGAAGTGAGGAGCGGGCAATTTCGGCAAATGCTGGAAAAATGAACTAAAATGAAGCAAGAGAAAAAATTGAGTGCATACCACACAAGCAAAAAAAACCTGAATTTTGGAGCCCAACAAATAAAGTTAATGGTTAAGAATCAAATAAAACCTGAATTTTGTTCTATGTATTTCTGCAAAATTCTAAGTTCTAAAAATTTCTTATAAATATGAGATTGCATTTTCTTCTAATTTAAGTGCTTACAAAAAAGGCCCAATCCAAGTTTGAATTAGAAAATTCACATCATAATGAATTAAATACATATCTTGATTAATTGATTGAATTTAAGATGATGAATCACATTTATATCTTGATTGATTGATTGAATCAATCATTTAAGATGATGGATCACATTTATTTCTTGATTGATTGATTGAGTCAACCATTTAAAATGATGGATCACGTTTATAATGGGAAAAATGACATTTATAGAATATGAGCTGTGATTTTCCAACGTACATATAATAACTTGTTATTTTTATAAGGTGTGGACCATTTTGTCATTAATTGTTGTGGAGAGTATAGAAGAGGACAAATTGTGCAGAAGAGAAAAGCGGAACAAATTAAAGGAATGTTATGAATAAGTCCCCGAAAGCCTCAACAAAGCCGGTGTGGTGTTTACTTGGTCAATGTGAGGCGCTTGTAGGTGAATGATTTGTAAATATCTTTGTAAGTACTCTTTGAATCTGGAGGCATGCCCTAGCCCTCGCTGGGTTATTGGTGTCTACCCCCACCTAAACTTTCTTATATAAAAAAATAAAAATAAAAAAGGTCTTCAACTTGTGTGGTGTGATGACATGAAAATTTGACACATAAAAGTGAATGTATTTAAAGGCCTTCATTATGGTAATAACCATTGTAGTTAAAAACTCAATTTATCACTGCGATTTTATATTTTTACGATTTTTTTTTTTTTTCACTAAAACGATTTTACTAATTTTCTAAACGCTTTTATGTTTTTACGATTTTGCTACGTTACGATTTTACGTTTTACAATTTTTCATTCTTCTTCCATTTTCGGGTAAAATCTGCGTTTTCACTACCATGGTAATAACTGAAATTATATTCTTATGCATGACTTATTTATCTAATTTAAAGAGATTAATGAAACTAAATAAATTACTTATTTATAACTTGTATGATCATAATCTCTCTAAAATAATTAAATAAATTAATTTGAAGAAAAATGATAAATATAAGTGATAATTTTTTTTTTATAAAAAATTATATTTAGGACCAAAATTCACCTACAAACTAGGTTATACATTTAGGGACATGTGTAGTCTTTTTTATACACAACTTTTTTCCTAATTACACAAAATAAACTGGTGGTTAAGATTAATTATAAACAATAAATGTCATATCTCTTTCAAATATGCCCCTATGTATGAAAAGAGTATAGAAGTGGGAATGAATAAAAATATATGAGAGAGAATGTATAATAAATGATTAAATTAAAAAGAATTAGTGCTGGGCAACAAAGGCAACCCTACATTGCCTCAATCAGATAAACAATGAATTCAATTACTACAAAAATGATTTTTTTTTTGAGAAATATTAAAGAAATTAAGTAACTTACTTAATCATATTATGTGTTGTGTATCTTTAGATTAGATATCACTTTATAAGTTAGGCAAAATAACTTGGAGAAAAAAATGACAAATATAGATATTTTAAAGTAATTAAATTAACTTTTTTAATCTCTCCAAAAAATATCAACTTTTTCTTATATTGAGGATAAGAGGGATTGATATATATATGTATGTGTGTGTGTGTCTATATATACATATAGTAAACCAAACTCCATCGCTTTTGCCTTGTACGTATTTGGAGACTTGGAGCATGCGCAAACTTTATTCACAACCCAACATAACCTTACGTGCGTGTTTAATTTGATGTACATGTTTATAGACATGCAACGCAAATCTGATGTGTTTTGTGAGCACTGTGGTCAACATGCCTACCTCTTGCTTACTTCTCCTCTTAATTAATTATACCTCTTTGCACTTTTTCCGTCATAAAAGCAGCAACCAATTTTGATATATTTGGTCCTCCTATGAAACATCTTCGAATCTAAATACATGCATCCTTTATTACGTAAGACAATCCAGTTTCAGGTACTGTTGGCACTAAATATAAACACCTTTAATTTGGTATACCTTATTTATTTATTTATTTTTATCGCAAATGCATAATAATTATACTACAAGCCAATTATTTTAGTTTATTATTTGTTGCATATAATAAAGGTTCGTTATTTATGATTTTTACCAACTAATTTTAGCTTTTCTAATTTTTGTAATTTTGCTACAATTTATATGATTCATGACAACAGTTTGATTTGGTTTAATTTTGTATATTTGGACATTAGTTTGACATTTTAATTTGCCAGTATTTATTGTTTGAATTATAAATTTTATAAGGTTTAATATCTTACTTTTGTCTAATTGAAATTAGAGATAAATAATCTGCAAGTCCTTATAGTTTCAACCAATTTTTAATTAGATTCCTATAGTTTTATTTTTCTTTTTATCAGGTCCTTATATTTTTACCTGTTTTTAATCAGGGCCTTGTAATTTTTCTTGTTTTTATTAGGTCCTTATTGCTTCACTAAATATTTGTTAGGTCCTAGAAGGATTTTTCTGGATTTTAATTTATTAATTTAATTGAAATTAAATAAACGAATAATAGTAAAATATAATTTATTGATAATAAATTGAATTAATGATTATATAATTAAAAATAATTAATATTAATTTTTAATTAATTAATTAATTATAATTTATTCAATTTTTATAAAAATTTATTATTATAATTTAAAATTTAAAATTATAAAAATTAGAATAAAAAATAAATCATATAAATATATTTTAATTTAAAAGTTATGAAGAACATTAAAATACATAGAAAAGAATGTTCAATAAATGTATCATAATAATTTATTATATATGAATTATTAGTATTTATAGATTAATATTTAATAATATAATACATGATAATATTAAATTTTATATTTATATAAGAATATTATTAGACCTTATTGAATAAATAATAATAAAAAGTACAGGGACCTAATTAAAAATCATGTGAAACTATAAAGGCTTAATGAATAGAAAAATAACGACAAGGACCTGGTAAAAAAAAAGACCAAATTAAAAATTGGTTGAAACTATAAAAACATGCAATTAATTATTCTTTTATTTGAAAAAACATTACAAACTTTATAAAGGGGCCCGAAAATTTGCGGACCAACCCTGCTGCCCATATGAGGGCTAGTTTTCCCAAAAGGCAATAATTCAGGGAAATCTAGCTTGTCATGCCTAACCCTTTTATTATTGGATCTAGTCTTTAATATAAGAACCCGTTGATTGTTGTTTTGAAGAGATTAAGAAAACCAATTAAGTTATATTAAAGTATGTATATTTATCGTTTTTTTCCAACTAATTTACTTGATTTATAAATTGTTATAAAATCTAATGATATACGGTATATATTATGATTAAGTGGTTTATTTAGTTTCTTTCATTTTTTTTTTAAAAAAAGTCAATTGCGCATCACAATATCATTGACTATAATTCTACAAGAGATGGGATAAGAGAGGTGATTTATTGGTAGAGGTGTGAGAATAGGTCAGACGGCTTGTAGCCAAGCCTAATTAAGGCCTGACCTGTTTAACAAGTAGGCTAGGTTTAGCCCAATTTAAAGGCCTACATGGTAGGCCCAGTGTATTCTATCAAAGCCTGGCATATATATATATATATATATATATATATAACATTTTAATTTAAGGATACAATTAGTGAATCAATATAGTTACCCCTAGGTTTTTACCAGTCCTTTCTAAAACAATCAGCCTAACTTATTGAAACCTAGCCATCACTATTATCTCCGCGTACCTTCCCATTCTCCACTGCTACCCAATCATCTTTCCCCATTCTTGGCTAGTACATTTCTACACAGAACCAAACTTGGCCGGCTGAAAAGTTAAATATTTGGGAGACTTGAGAACACTCTCATAATCTGTTTTCTCATTTTCTTCTCACAATCCCATCTCCACTCTTAAGTTAAAAAATGAAGGGTTTAGATTTAACATTTTCTAAAACTATTATTATTGTATTTTATAATTTAATTTTTTAAAATTTTATTTGTGTTATGGTTATGAATTGTGTAGATCACTTTTGAATAGTTTAAATTTATTTATTTATGTTTAAAATAAATTTTTTATAAAATATGAAATATGAACCAATTTTTTTTTCTTTTAATCTAAGAGTGGAGATAAGATTGTGAAAAAAAAGAGACAATTTTTTTGAAAGAACCTAAACCCCGATTACTATTTAGATGGAAGAGGAGACTTGCCCCTTGAACTTGCACAACTGCAATAAGTTTTTTCATTGATGGTAGAGAAGCACACATCTTTACATAGATGTTCTTTTCTTTTTAATTTGGTTTTGTGGTATTATTACTATTTTTGAGTTCACACTCTACAATTTATATTTTAAATAATAATTTTCTGAACTAATTTTTATTTAGATCTATTCAGTTATATGAGTTAAATCTTATTTGAATTCCATTGTAGAATTTAAATAGGCTCCAAACGTTATTTAACTACTACAAGGTGTATGCCTTCAAGCATACTCAAAGACTATACTTTATGTAGATTTTAGTAGATTTAAAACATACTTAAGGTATTCAAAGTCTATTTTGTCAAGTTTATTTAAAGACATGCATTTTAAGTATTCAGACCTTTCAAAAGCTTAGACTTGAACCTATAAAAAAACATGTATACGGGCTCATGCCTATTTGATCAAAGTCTGGTTTAACCTAATCTGTTTCCGCCCATATTTATTAGATCCTTTTCACTGACCGGGGAACAACTAACTATTGGCCTAACAGTGCAGTGAAGCAACAACCTAAGGACACAATGGGATGGAGTAAAACTCTTTATACCACATAGGCAAATATGAACGCTCCCTATACCGTATGGCCTAAGACTTGGGAGGGAGTGTGGACATAATCGAAACTCCCTCTAATCATAAATATAGAATCTAATTAATGAGTTTGTTTTAATACTAAATATAAGACTCTAATATATTTTTCTTCCTCTATTTATTTTTATTATTAAATAATAACTCTCTTGGTTGAATATCTACCTTTTTTATAATTTGTGTAAATTGAATTTGTAAATTTATTGCAGGTCCTACACCCACTTATTTTTAGTATGTGTTCCACATTGACTAGCTCTCATTTTTTTCTATTGTAAGTCCCACGCCTATTGTTTTTAGGGTTAAGTAGCAAATCTATTCTAGAAGTATACGTTCAAGAGTAATTTTTCCCTAAAAGGTTTTTTTTTTTTTTTTGGCTCAATGTAGCCTCGGAAATCTAAAAACGTAACAATCTTGCCCTTTTCCGTTAAAAAATTAACGTTCACCGTTAAAAAAGTGACATTGACCATTAATTTTTTAACGGAAAAGGATAACGTTGCTACATTTTTAAACTTCTAGGGCTACATTGAGCCAAAAAAACTTCCAGGGCAAAATTGCTCTTGGGCGTATACTTCTGAGACAGATTTGCTACTTAACCCTTGTTTTTATTGTGAGTTCCACATTTTTCTAATTTCTCCAAACTATATAAAAAAGTCGAACAAAAAAAAGGGGGAAAAAAATAAACTTGCATACAATTGGCACGTTCTTTAGAGTGTTTGAGATAGTGGTGGCAGAAATGACTTTTTTTAGATATGCTTTTACAAACGGAAGATAGGATAAAAACTAGAATGTAGATGTGATTTATGTTTAAGATAGCAGTGACAAAAGTAACTTCTTTTCCAGAAGGGCTCTTGTTTGGAATAGCGATTGAAAAGTCACTTGAGATGAAAAATGATTGAAAATAACATGAACCTTATTGAATACTACACACACACATATATATTAGATGTATATTTTGTGATCATTGAAGATAAAAATTTCAATTAAAATGCATACAAATATATATTTAATACTCTCTCGCTTAAATATAAGATAAAGTTAATTTTTTTAGAGAGACTAAAGTAGCTAATTAAATTACTTTAGAGTATTTATATTCATATTTTTTTCTCTACACTAATTAGTTTGACTAATAAACTGATATATAAATTAAGAATACACAACATATGATAAGATTAAGTAACTTATTCAAATTTCATCAATCTCTCCAAAAAATCAATTTTATCTTATATTTAAGACTGAAAAAGAATAATGTATTACTTATTAGGGTTAAATACCATTTTTACCATCGAAGTATTTGTGGGGGCGCCAAAGACCGGAAGTTTTTTTTGGTATCATTTTTGCCCCGGAAGTTTACAAAAGGGAGCAAATATGCCCCGGAAGTTTTTTTAAGAAGCAAATTTGCCCCAGAAGTTTTTTTTTGGAGCAAATTTGCCCTGGAAGTTTATAAAGAGAGCAACAATCCAACGGTCAAGATCAACCAATCGACAAGATCATTATGTTTGTAAACTTCCGGGTAAAAAATGATACCAAAAAAACTTCCGGGTGCTGAGTGTCCCCTTACCAATACTTCCATGGCAAAATTGGTATTTAACCCTACTTATTAAATTATTTATTCCAAAAACTTTGACCCACTTGACTAGGTAAAGAAAGTAAGATCTCAGATGTAAATGGTCTTTTCACTTTTTTTTCATCTGGTTTTTAGGTGGAAAAAATTCATCTCCATCTTTCCCATTAACAAACATCGCCAGAACCGTGTCAGAACCTCTCCCAAACCTAAAACAAAAATAACAATCAACACCAAAACCAACATAACAAGAAAAGTTCAAACTGGAATTATCATTCAGCATTAACCAGATTTTACAAATAAAAATTCAAACCATTGAGAATTAACCAGATTTCACAATCAAAACCAAAGAGAAACAGAGAGTCATCAACAATGGCGGAACCAGAAAATATTGTTAACCCAAGCAAAAAAAAAAAAAAAAAAGATATTAAACTATTTACTAAATAACATCACATAACATTGAAAATACAAATAAATAAGTGTCAGTATTAATTAGTATTTTTTGTCACTAAACATGAATTCTTATAGTACTACTCAATCCACAAAACTAACACTTAAATGTGGATTCTACCCACCTTTTTTTTGTGCTCAAATATTCTGCCTACCTCAAAACAAAATGATTGGAGAAAATAAAAGAAATATAATATGAAGCCCAAAAAATATTTGAAAAAAAAAACACACATCTGATTCAATTTCAGCTGAGCAAATAACCTATTATAATCTATTTTCTTAAAGAGAAATTCATTATAAAATCATAAGACATCCAAAGTAATAAATCCAAACTGATTAAAATTAGCCATTAATCATCCTTCATTTATATAGTCACCTATTATCAAAACTCAAGACTCTCCAAAAATCATAATCCCAAAATTTTCACTAATCGGCATAATATTACCCTCATTATAAAGAGAAAAATACATATAATAACTTTCATAAAGGAGTGAAGTGAAAATGAGTGATTCTGAATATCTATTTAGTCATTAAAATAAAGATAAAAAAAGTGGAAGAACTTTGATGCCTTTAGACCGGCTCATGAGCACGAAGAAAATGACAAAGGAAGGTGGGGTGTATTTGATTTAATACCCCCTTTCACGTGCAAGCTAAAGGGCAACGGGCCCCTTTTTTTTTTTTAGTAGGCCATGGTTCTTTTTTCTTATAATCAAAAATAAGATATAAGATAATACTAATTTTTTCAATACGTATCTTGAATAAGAATTTTACTTTCCTTTCATAGCCCAATGAATAATGAACCAAACATTGTCCTCATAAAAAAAGGAGTGTAATTGTAAAGAAGATAAGAGATTAGCTAGGGTCAAATTATTGGCCAAAATAAAATATTATATAAAATATACATATAAATACATAAGATAAGAGAAGGTCATCTGGGGCTAGGGCCCTAGTTGACCAACAGACAGTTCCATCATTGACCATTGATGACGCCGAAGCCTGTGGTGGCAGCGCGTGCTGTGCCGGTGGAACTTCCTACAAGCATTGGAACTTACCCCACGGTGGTGCTGGAAGAAGCGTAGGAGGTTGGAACAAGCGTCAGAAATTCCTATAAGGCGGTGCAGGAAAAAAATCAAGATGAAAGGTGGTTCAGCAACAAATACAGTTAAGCAGTTTTATCTCAGTTCACCATAGTTTCTGTGTCAAGTTGCTTTGTATTGCTAAGGAAATATGAGTTTTAGGTTTGTAGATGATTAATGGTTTATAGCGCCCATTTTAACCCAACAAACAATCTTGCACGTCTTGGACTTCATTTATGGACCCTAATGTATTGGATTGGAATGGAACACCACACTCTCCTAACCCAGGTCTATTCTTGTGTCCACCTTTCACCATAGTAAACATCCATCTGATATTGACCAGGTAGTGTACACCTCCCCATTTGGTTATGGTGGATGTATGTGACACGGCAGTCTTAAACAACAGTGCTAAGGCTCTATGAATGTTCATGAAATTATTAACACACAAAATTATAATAGAGGGACTGTGACAGGAACGAAAAAGAAGGAAGCTGAAAAGTATGAACATGATCATAAAATAAATAACAATTAAAAAATGGAAAGGATTCTGGTTATGCTGTAGATGGGGATAGATCCAAGACGAAAAATCATGTTGGTGCTTTTTTTTTTGGAGGAAATATACCTATGTGCACTTCATATTTTAACATTGATTAATAACAACAACTGTGGCCTTATCTCATTGGATGTGGTTGGCTACATGCATAACAACAAAAATTATTTTATAATGTGAAAAAATCATTAAATATGTATAATAATATAAAAAATGTTGGAACAATAAAAATATAGCCATAGATTAGTTTTACAAAAACTAATTTCTAAAAAAAAAATAAAGTACGTATAAGTTAATTTTAATAAATTAAGAGAACATTTGTGATGTAGATTCTTAATAAACTAACAATTAATTATTTTTTTTTTTTTTTTTTTACTTCTATGTAACTAAATATATAGGGCTCTTTTTTTCTTCTTCTTCTTCTTTTTTTTTTTTTTGAGGGTGGTGGCGGAATGGAATTAACCCGTTTGCTTAACAATAGAAATTAATTAAAAAAAAAAGTTTTTTTTTTTTTTGTTGCTCTTTACGGGACAAAACTCCGCTCACATATTTACCTCATACAATGCAAAATTACTTAAAATAAGCAATTCTGAACACCCATGAAACCAGTAAAACAACTTTTAAAAAAGGAAGGTAAGAGTCAACCCATTGATTCAATAGTAGTGCCTCTAACGTAAAAGGAGCCTTTATCACCGTAGACCATACCTCTTATCAATATAGCTACTACAGGTTAGGATGTATGTTGGCTCAATATGATGGACACATAAGAAAAGGGGCATAATGAGATTATATATTTGTAAAGTCAGGAAAATGGTTGGCATTTGATGTTCAAGCATCGGTGAACAAGTGGAATTGTGGATTTATTTGTTCAAGCTCATTCCTAGTTGCCTAAAAAATGTGTTGACCCGTCTTGTTGGTCCACAGACTAGTGGAGTTGCTTATGCTCTGAAAGTTCTCTAATCTGACAAGGGGCATTTTGAAAAGCAGCATGGGTGGACAATTAAGAAAATGGAAGCTGAGAATGAAACACTTGTCCAAGATTGTATTCCGGAAGATCTCAATCCTGCACCCATTCAAGATGAATATGCACCAGTGATATTTGCTCAAGAAACTGTTTCCCATATTGTATCTATTGATATGATGTCTGGAAAGGTTTGGCGTTTTTACCTTTGTTTAACTTCCTTATTTCAAGCAGAAGTTGGGGCACCACCTGAAACTTTCAATTTCACGTTTCTATGAATGTTCTTATAATGTTAATTCCTCATAAAAGGAGGAAAGCTTGTGTTTAGTTGTCTCACAGACAGATCTTTTACTCTTTTGTCTTTAATTTTTCTTTATTCAATTTAGAAGTGTTAGACTTTTGAATCAGTTACTACTACTATTACTGTTATAAATCTTGTTTTTGTTATTTGGATCTGAACGCACAAAATAAAGTATACCTTAAACTTCATTTTACACAATTTTCTTTAACAAGGCAAAAGTTAAGTGTTGGGACAAAATAATGGAAGCAATAGGATGACTCTAAGCACTGGAGTTACTCTTTATGTGGATATAACTAGAGACTCTTGTGCACACGTGTGTGCATGCATTTTTAAAATTTTGTGGCTTAAGTCATATTTTTATGAACACTGTAAAATAACAGTTAAAATATTCAACTTCTATGTGTGTTGATATTGAGTATGAGCTTTCCTGTCTTCTTGGTTCATACAAATTCATGCATGTGAGTGATTGAAAAGAGACAAAATACGGAGCGATTATGCATAGAATTGGGAATTAAATTGTTGGAATGTGTGGTTGTCTGACTGCTTAGTTTGTTGTTGTTATACAGGAAGACCGTGAGAATATCTTGCGAGCAAGAGCAACCGGAAAGGGAGTGCTAACATCTCCTTTCAAACTGCTGAAGTCCAGTCACCTGGGTGTTGTCCTTACATTTGCTATCTACAATGCTAATTTTCCTCCAAATGCTACACCAGAGCAACGCATTGAAGCTACTGTTGGGTATTTTATACAAGAATTTTCACCAAATTGTTATTAATTAACATTCCCATTTGTATTCATAAGCTAGTTAATTCATATGCAAGCCTGTTTCTAGGTACTTGGGTGCTTCCTATGACGTTCCATCACTGGTAGACAAGCTCCTCCACCAACTTGCCAGCAAGCAAACCATTGTTGTAAATGTTTATGATACAACTAATGCTTCTGCACCTATCAAAATGTATGGTACTGATGTTATTGATACTGGGTTACTACATATAAGCAATGTGGATTTTGGGGATCCTACGCGAAAACATGAGATGCATTGCAGGTTTGCTTTTGTCCTACTTAATGGGAAACTGTCAAGTCCTGGAGCTTCATATAAGCTGAATTTTATCGATTTATATTTTTCATGATCTAATCTCCAGGTTCAAGCACAAGCCTTCACTACCTTGGACTGCAATCAATGCATCAGTTGGGGTACTTGTTATCACTTTGCTTCTTGGTCATATTTTTTATGCAGCAATCAGTCGAATAGGGAAAGTTGGAGGATGACTACCGTGAAATGAGGGAGCTAAAGGTTCGAGCTGAAGCTGCAGATGTAGCAAAATCTCAGGTTCGCTGTATTTCTATGGCAGTTCTTTTTTCTCTTTCGGAAAATAATTGTGAGGCTGATGAGAAGATGATCTGCGATTTGAATTTCTCAAACAAAACGAGTTCACATATGTAGAACTTCACATGATTGTCATCATTGCCCATTAGTATCAGTACTCATGACAATGTAACCTTTTTTATTTATCATAAATATAGTTATGATTCCTGCAATGACTTCTGTATTTTGATTTCCTTTTCTTGTAGTTTCTGGCAACAGTTTCACATGAGATTAGGACTCCAATGAATGGTGTTTTAGGTAATCTAAAAAATTAAAGGACTTGATCTTATGTTATCTACTTTCCAATTCATTAATAGTACATGAAAAGAAACTTTTAATATCATTTCCAGGTATGCTGCAAATGTTGATGGATACCGAACTAGTTGAAAGCCAGATGGATTGTGCTCAGACTGCTCCCAAGAGTGGTAAAGATCTTATATCAGTGATAAATGAGGTTCTTGATCGGGCTAAGATTGAGACAGGGAAGCTTGAACTTCAAGCTGTAGAATTTGATCCACGTTCTATCCTAGATGATGTCCTGTCACTTTTCTCTGGAAAATCAAATGAAATAGGAATTGAGGTGAAATTCAAAATTGTCAACTACCTTATTTTTTCTCCTCAAGTAATAGTTGGATATTAACTCTTGCATAAACTTGCTTTTGTATTCTTTTGGGTGTGTGCAGTTGGCTGTTTATCTATCCAAAATGGTGCCAGAACTTGTCATTGGTGATCCTAAACGATTCCGGCAAATAATTACTAATCTGGTTGGAAATTCACTTAAGGTATGCCATGTTTCTTGCTGCACTTTTAAATTTTTTGGACTTTCATGCTTACTATATAAATTTTGGATGCCAGAAACATCTCTCTAATGTAGATGACAATTTTCTCACACTTCCTGTTTACAAGGATATTATCTATTCATACCGGCATACATAATAATGTCTCCCACAAATTACATCAATTGATCTTCTCTCATTGAAAATTGTTATCTTGAAGATGGGCTTGGACCATTTAATAATTTTACTTGAGAGATCAAAATTGAGAAATGAAGAAATGTTTCATCTTCCATTATCCTAGGGATGCCATTTTCTTTGTATGTGTTATTGACTTTTAAATCCACTGTTATTTGGTGTGGGCTTTTTGCAATCTTATCTCACTCTTCCTCTCACTACCCTCACTATACATAAATTTTGTACTACACGAGCAGATTTTCTTGATACCCATAAAATCTCACTTTAACTATTGGTTCATTATTTCTTGTCCTTCATTTATCTGTTGTATTTCAGTTCACTCATGATAGGACTTTTAATACTTGTACCAGCAGATTTTCCTGATACCCATAAAATTCCATAATTATTGTTTCATGATCTCTAGTAATTTATTTATTTGTTGTGTTTCAGTTCACTCATGTTAAAGGACATGTGTTTGTATCGGTTCATATGGCAAATGAGGTAAAGAGCCCACTTCACGATATGGATGTAGTGCCGAGTCAAGGGTTCCGGGACATGTCAGACAGAACCTATAATACATTGAGTGGTTTTCCTGTTGTCAATAGATGGAAAAGCTGGGAAAATTTCAAAAAGTTAAGCAGCATGAATCTGACGGACGAGTCTGGAGTGATTCAATTGCTAGTGACAGTTGAGGATACAGGTATAGGAATTCCTTTGGATGCACAAAACCGCATATTCTCCCCTTTTATGCAAGCTGATAGTTCCACCTCAAGAAAGGAGAAATGTTTAGTCGACCTCATCAAAGGAGAAATTGGATTTGTAAGTGAACCTGGAACTGGCAGTACCTTTTCTTTTAGTGCAACTTTCAGGATGCCAAAAGCCTCATCTCTGGATACAAAGCAGCAACAGTGCAATCCTTTTGTTTCAGAATTTCAAGGATTGAGAGCACTGGTGGTGGATAGAAGAAAAATTCGCGCTGAAGTTACAAGATATTATCTGCAGAGGTTGGGAATGTCTGTGGATGTTGCTTATAGTCTTAACTCAGCTTACTCTTATCTATCCGGTTCTTCCAACAAGAGGTAATTTTCCATTTGCCATTTGAATTTATATTAAGGTCATCTGAATTTGCAAAAACAATAGCTGACATTAGAGCACCACCAAAGAACATTGTATGAGAATTGTTGTTGCAAAGGTACCATGCAAATTAACATTAAGGAATTTTGTGTATGAGTAATTTACTAAACATATATATAACTGTAGAATATGGATTATCTGTGTCACATTATTTCTGTAGCGGAGAAAGAACCAAATGAGCAATTTGCTAAACAAATTAAGACACCACGTTCAAACTGCCACATGTTTTGGATGGGAAGTGAAGATTGTATGTTAGTATGATTTTTTTGGTAGTGTCATTAAAACAATTGTTTATTTTTTGAAAAGTTGGATTTTTTTTATTTTTTTATTTTAAGCAGAGGGGGTGATATGGTTAATTTTGTTTTGCTACAACGTAAACATGGAAGGTTTTAATTTCCGGCAACATGCATTATAAGTCAATATTCGAAAGTTTTGTACTGAGGAATTAGTTGCTGTGAAATATTTTGCTAAATATTACCTTTTTATTTTCCCAGTATATCTCAACAGTTGGAAATGATTGTGATAGACAAGGATGCTTTGGATAAAGTAGCCTATCGTATGACATCAAGAAGCAGAGGCAGAATGACATCAAAAGAGACCCAAAAAGTTTCCCAAGATTTTTCTCTTGGCAAACAACCTTAGTCCAGATGAACGTGGTGAGCTGAAATCTGTCGGTGTTGTAGATGGTATACTAAGGAAACCTCTTTGGTTTAGTGTTTTGATTCGCTCCTACAGAGAAGCCCTTGGAAGTGAGAAGAAGCAAATAATTAGACAGAAAGAACCAAACCTTGGGAACTTGCTAAGACAGAAACATCTTTTGGTGGTTGACGATAATGCAGTGAACAGAAAAGTAGCAGAAGGTGTGCTACGAAGATATGGGGCAAAAGTAACCTGTGTGGAGGGTGGCAGGGCGGCCTTAAAGATACTTAAGCCACCACATAGTTTTGATGCTTGTTTCATGGACCTTCAAATGCCAGAAATGGATGGGTAATTGATCTGTCTTTTCTTAATCTCCCACTTTGTTGATTTTTACAGAATGTGTGACCATATGTAGTTGAATTTGGCACAGGAGAGAACATGTATGCATATTAGAGCATAATAGTTTAATTAACTTGATGCAAGAACTCAGCATGTACATTTTCTTTTTTTTGCAAATAACCTGCTAGCTATATTTGAACTGTGACTTATTTCTGTTGAACCTGACTGTGGCATTACTGACCTGTGAAGCCATCTGCATCATCCACGGCTTGTGGGGTTGAAAATATTCTGTAACCATGCTCTTTGTATTTAACAACTTAAGATAACCACTTTTTTGGGAAATGGTACAAGTTATTTTTCAGTATGTAACTAACTTTATGTTGATATTTCATTTGTTTAGAATCGTCAGACACCCTTCTTTGGTTAGGGAAGTTGATATTTCTGCATGCTTTTCTTCATATGATCTCATGGAGCAAGATTCTTATAAATCTATCACTGGAAAGGATCCATCTGCGGCCTTAGCTTGATGAAGAACTTTATATTGATTCCTTATATTTCTAAGATTTTTCAGTATGTTGGGTGGCCAGATAACATGTCAGAAATATGATAGACTCTACGTTCTTTTCTAGATAGGATCTCACAGAGCTGGATTTCTTACTAAGCTATAATTTTACAAATATTCTTGGCATTCTGAATGACAGGTTTGAAGTGACCAGACAAATCCGCTGTCTTGAGAAAGAGTTCAATGAAAAAATTGCACGTGGTGAAAATGCCGATATTGGCCATGAGAGCTGATGCAACTCAAGCTTCAATAGAAGAGTGCAATAGGTGTGAGATGGATGACTATGTGCCGAAGCCATTCCAAGAAGAACAGCTCTACAAAGCGGTGGCACGTTGCTTTGGGTCTGGTTGATGAGTTGAAATTACTGTGTTTATAATCTTTACCGAGTCATGAAGGCATCCTGTTTGCATGGGTTGACTGATCTCTCTGCCTAGCATGTCTTCAATCAAGAACATGACATCCAGCAACAGAGAGCTAGCATTAAATTAATACTTCCCAACTAAAAATTTTCTCCAGATGCAGTAATCGTTGCAAACAGCTTCAAAGAAAGACATGGCATGCTGGCATTAAATGTGTGGCCTTGTTCATTGTTGCAGTAAGTGCTGTGTTCATCTCTATTTCTTCAATTTAATTGAGCTTTATACTAATAATGGAAGCAAACAGCCACCAATGAGCTTTGACTTAACTGATGGGACGTAGGATTCAGGTTCGAACTTATGCTGGAGCCTGATGAACCAAGAAAGAAAGATAACTTGAGGAACCATCTGATCTGACTCATTCTATCCATGAAAATTGAAATACAGATAAAATTTGGTTTTCCCCTCAACAGATCACAATTTGAATGAATCTTCAAGGATCAAAAAAGTATTTTGCCGCATAATAGTTCAATGATCAAGACTCATTGATGGAAATTTACTTCTTCTTTTTTTTTTTTTTTTTTGGGAGGCTACTAAATTAATAATGTCTTTTATTGCTCCGCAGGTTGCTGATTGAGAGTGCTATTGGTGTTCGAATGACAAGAAAGCGGTCAACAGGAAATATTGCATGTACATAACACAGTTTTGTTCCCACTTTTCTCATGTCTTGTGTATATTATATTTATATTTAATTGAAGGAAGTAGGAAAAGATATGGTGGTATGGTGATGAAGTCTGATCGTATAGCATATTTTGTTATATGTTGTAGAGTTATTATTGAGTTGAAAATAGAAGAAAATAAAAGAGCAGGAAAGAAAGTGGATTTGATACACACTTCTGATCTTGGTGCCACTTTTAAATTCTGCAAAAGTTTTATTTTGAAGTACCCTAGAAAACTGGTGTACCTGATGATGACAGTACCATGGATTCATTTTTTTGGCTCAGTTTGAACTAATGGCCAAGGGCTTCATTGTTTAGTGAGTAGTGACATAAAGCTCATTCTTGCTAACGGGTTCAATCCAACTAACTACTTCATGTGTGTAGTATACCCTGCAGGGGGAAAAGATTGAATGGTCCAATATTGGAACCCAATGAATTCAGGAAAACATATATAGCTAGATCTTAAGCTTAAAGAAGGGACTTGTCATTTAAGGGATTGTCATTTATTGAAGTGGATAATGCAGCCTACTTTGGCGGATGTGGCATACGGAACACAAGGACAACTTGGGCATTAATTGAAGAACCCAGTTTATGTAAAGAACAAATCAATAAAGAGAGAGAAGGAACATAAAGAAAATGGAAATGTATCTTTTTTTTTTGCTCCTTTTCCAAATAAATGGAAGCTAATTTAGCCTTGAAAGCTTAGGATATGAAAATAAAATTCCCAACAGTAGCATAAACCATAATGGGATTCTGAGACTAATCTGTGGTAATAGACATGTAATTTTGATAACAAAAAACAGAATGTTTGATAGAGTTGTATAATGTTTGGGTGGATAATCAAGTTTGGAGTGGAGACAAAGTGTGATGCAAGAAAAAATCAAGATGAAAGGTGGTTCAGCAGCAAATACAGTTAAGCAGTTTTCTAAAATAGAAGTTGTTCAGGGCATATACAGTATTGACTCCCTATATAATAACATCATTCTAAAATACTCGGTTCATTGATGTGTAGCACATTCCCGCCTCAGAATTGCAACTAGCAGCTTCCTCATTCCCTTCAATGAATTATACGCTTCCCTTAAAGGTGGCTTGTTGATAAGGAGGTGTATACATTGTGTATAAAATTCATCATCAGCCACAACTTCTTCAACTTGTTGAAGGTGATCCAATACTCCAGATACTGATATATCATAAGCATGTGATGTCATCCATTCTGAGCGGTGTGCTTCAGTATCATTCGTATCATCTATCCTACTTGGACAATTAGCTATTTTTGAAGAGGCAGACGTTTTCCTCTTCTTGCCATCACCCCTCTTCCTCACCCTCAACGAGCTAGTTGTTCTATACCCACGGCTTGTTTTGTCTAGACTACTGCTTGCCTTCCTTTTCCCTTTGATAGTGTTGGCTCCACCACCTCTAGAATGACTAGTTAAATTGAATGCATTAACGTTCACATTCAGACCAGTTGTTGCCCCTAACACTTCATCACTATCTCCATAACCTTCTTCTAGATCATATTCAGGTGCAACAAAAGTTGGGACAAAAGTTGGGAGTTTCTTAGTTGATGGGGCCCATTGATTTAGTCCCGGGGCCGCACTAGATGGAAACAAGTGGGCCAATTCTTCTTCAAATTGGATACCCTCATATCTGAATTTCTCATATCCACTAACTTCCTGTACATTTATCACCAAATATATTACATAATATATAGAACCACAATCATACGAAATAACTATGTAACATTATAAAAAGGTAATTACTTACCGCAATCTTCTTTTCCCACCAATCATCATTGGCCAAAATAGTTTCCTTCTTATAATCCCATCCAACACCTGTTTCACTAAGCAACCTATTCCAACACTGCCATTGGCTTCGTAGGGAATCAAACTTGTTTTTCAACTGATTCTTGTCATATGTTTTACCAGTGTTTATCATGAAATTTTTGACAATTTCTTTCCATCCGTCCTCGTTGAAGCTTGTAGTTTTCCTTCTTCCTTTTTGTACTTGCATCATGCACAAGTCGATTAACACTTTTGTGTTTTTTTTGTCCCAAGAAGCTTTCTCACTCATTGTACTGAAACTGTACCGAAACTCATTACAAACCACCAAACTCAGTACAATTCATTATGGAACATAGACAGAACTTTAAAAATGTACGGAACAAATAGAAATTTCTAAACAATTCATGAAATTTCACATACCTACCAGTGCAGCAGCAAACAGATCATTGCATTCTACAGGTGCAACTTCATCAACATTACAAACAGGATTTCCATATCAGTGTGTTCAGTTTCATTCTATCAGCATTAAATACTTCGCAAACGTATCAGTTTTAATAGGACACAAAGGCAACCAGTGACAAATCCCTATATTAACAGGACACAGGAACCTGAACTAAACACGAATGAAATTCATAATTATCAACATTTCACATACACATCGAAAACAATAACGCAAATAACTCATACTTGACTGAAGTGTGAGGACGGAATCCAAGATCAAAGTGAACTCGCAGATGAAGTGACTAGCCAAGCAAGCAATGTAATATGCTAATCCTCAACCCAACCACATCAGTTCAAGCCTTAAGTTAAACATGCTTTGACATTTAATGAAAAACACAGGCATCATACTATTACTCCATCGAACTGAACTCTAATCTAACCAAACACAACCAAAAATTGGAGAAAGGCATGGGGCTTTACCTCAGAAGAGAAACAAAATCAGACCAGAAACTAAGATGGGCTAGAGACACGATCAGGGTTGCACCGAAAGCACAGAGCTGGAGGTCCGAGTATTTGTGGCCGAAGAGGAAAGCACAGAGCTTAGAAGAGAGTTGGCGGAGAGGAGGAGTAGAGGCCACCGGAGGAGATAGGACCTGCCGGGAGTTGCAGAGGGAGGCCGACGGTGTGGAGGTGGCTCTGCAACGATGACGGTGGTGCGGTGCGACGGTGACGAGAGTGTTGTCGAAGATGGACGAATGGAGAAGGAGGAACGGTCTGAGAGTGAGAGAGATGGGGGAGATGAGAGCGACGGAGGCGTGGAGATTAGAAACTGAAACTCACTTCATATGACGCGCCTCCTGAAGCTTGGACTGCTTCGGTAGATACTGAGGGGTCTTGTTGATCAGAGTGGCCTATTCTATTCGTAAAGCGTCTCCTTCCCGAGAAGCAAATAGTGCCTCCAGGCTCCAGTCTTCCCATGTACATCTCCTTTTCGTACGTGGGATAGTTTTGGAAATTACACAATTGCAATGCTGATGTTATGACTCGGAACGGAAGGCTTTTTCGGAGATCTTTTTACAGGGTTCTCTTCGTATTCCACGTCTCACGAGTGATCGCGAGATTAGGGCTTGAAATTGGGAATTGATGAGGGAAATTACATTTAGGGATTAGGGTTTTGAAATTGGCAATGAATGTGGTCCCAATAGTGGGCCACATTAATTTGAGTAAAATGGAAATTAATTTAAACAATTAAGGACAAAGTGGGAAGATCACCTTTTATTTCTTTATTTTTTCATTTTTTATAAAAAAAAATCCTTTTTTTTTTTTTATTTTTTGTTTTTGATTTTTCTTTTAAAATATGTTTATTTATTTATTTATTTTTTGGAAACGAAAATAATTCTTAATTAAAAGGAAAACACTTGCCTCAGAGAGCAACTTTGGATGACTGGCCACGGCATGTTTCAAAACGTGTTGCGGAAAGTGAACACAGAGAGCAACTTTGGGACACTGGCCACGACAAGTTGCAAAAATTGTTGTGGAAAGTGAACACAAAGAGCAATTTGGGGATGCTGGTCACGGCAAGTTGAAAAAATGGCTGTGGAAGGT
This sequence comes from Acacia acuminata, assembly GCA_019022655.1. Classification (NCBI taxonomy): domain Eukaryota; kingdom Viridiplantae; phylum Streptophyta; class Magnoliopsida; order Fabales; family Fabaceae; genus Acacia; species Acacia acuminata. The sequence goes on along the minus strand of JAFJYI010000053.1, from coordinate 2,880,078 downwards.
GAACACAGAGAGTAACTTTGGGACACTGGCCACAGCAAGTTGTAAAACACAAACCAAACAGCAACATTCCAAAACACAAGAAACATTCCCAAATTCCACAAAAACCACCAAACAAGCTCATAATACCAATAATTATCACCCAAAGATTAAGCACTTTAAACCATTCAAGATCATAAGGCTCACATATACATATATTCATTGGGAATACCACAACACATCAAATTTGAATGGTCCAATATTGGAACACAATGAATTCTGGAAAACATGTATAGCTAGATCTTAAGCTTAAAGAAGGGACTTGTTTTATAAGGGATTGTCATTTATTGAAGTGGATAATGCAGCCTATAGAAGGCTGCAGAATTTGGCGGATGTGGCATACGGAACACAAGGACAACTTGGGGATTAATTGAAGAACTCCGTTTATGTAAAGAACAAATCAATAAAGAGAGAGAAGGAACATAAAGAAAATGGAAATGTATCCTTTTTTTTTTTCCTTTTTCAGATACATGGAAGCTAATTTAGCCTTGAAAGTTTAGGTTAAAGATAGGATGAACAACGTTGAAACCTTATCCTTTTATGAATGACGCCTTTTTCTCTCTAAGCCTTTATAAAGACCGAAATTTATAAAGCATAAGGATATCTTGTTTTTCTCCGAGAAAAACGTGCAAGATTAAGGCACACAAAAATCATCACTTTATAAAAGTCTAACCCTAATTTAAGTGCTTACAAGAAAGACTCAATCTAAGCTTGAATTGGAAAATTCACATCATATTGAATTAAATGCATATCTTGATTGATTGATTGAATTTAAGATGATGAATCACATTCATATCTTGATTGATTTATTGAATCAATCATTTAAGATGATGGATCACATTTATTTCTTGATTGATTAATTGAGTCAACCATTTAAGATGATGGATCACATTTATATCTTGATTGATTTATTGAATTAATCATTTAACATGATGGATCACATTTATTTCTTAATTGATTAATTGAGTCAACCATTTAAGATGATGGATCACATTTATATCTTAATTGATTAATTGAATAATAATTTAAAATGATGGATCATATTCATCTCTTAAACTAAAATTCAAAAATCATTTTTAATTTAATCAATCCTCAATTTATTATTTCTCCTATTCACAAGAGTTGGATCATCCCAATCATGCCCACCCAACGTTTAATTCAATCCTCATTTATTATTTATCTCATCCAATCATTATTGGATCTTTATATATATATATATATATATATTAGATAAATATTAGATAACCTTCAGAATTATCTTTTATGACCTAACCTTTTTGAATTTAAATTTCAAACTTAAATTCAAAATTCGAATTCAAAATTCAACTTGGCCTAAGACCTCGTTGGGTCTTCCAACAGATTGGGCCCTTTTGTAGAGAAACTGATTTCCCAATCGAAACCATATATGTGATGCTATTTTGCTTCTTATTGGGCTTGAAGTCTCACTCCAACCCAATTACACCTTTACTCTTGATAAAGCCCATTAACAATTATTAGCCTTAGTTTACTAATTTTGAGCAATCAGAAATAACCTTTGTGTGTGATCCATTTAGGTCCAATTAGTCACTGCTATAAATAAACTTGGACTAATTAAAACTCATTTAACAAGCCCAATATATTTAATGACCTCATAAGACACTAGCAATGCTCTGCGGCCGCAAAATTAATTGAGTTCAAGTGATCTACCTTTTATATTTGGATACCATGCAGGTATCATCCCTCACAATGTCATTCACATTTAGTCGAGAGCAAAGATAGAGTATCATCTCTTTTGATTGACTAAATGTAGCTAATTCACAGAACTAAAAATCTTCTTATATTAACTTTATAACGGATCATGACTCTTCACGTATTTTAAGGGACTAATTTCTTCTTCTGCTATACCCAATGGTTAAATACTATTATGTTCATTATTGATTTCCAGTTTTTCGAGTGAGATAACTTGCATTTTTAACATTCTAATCACTGCAATAGCTTATGAATAAGCTTTTAGCACTGATTCATATGTCATAGCAAAGTATAGAAGTTCCTTTCTTCCAATAAATGTACCGCAACTGGTTGTATGATTTTAAATATATGGTAATTTATTTTTATTTCGGTATACGCTTTTTTTTTTTTTTAATCACAAATACACAATAATCATACTATGAGTCAATAATTTAGTTTATTTTTTGTTGCTTATAATAAAAGTTCGTTATTTATGTTTTTAACCAACTAATTTTAGTTTGTCTAATTTATTTAATTTTGGGCAACAGTTTATATGATTAAGGACAACAGTTTGATTTCCTTTAATTATGTATATTTGGACATTAGTTTGACATTTTAATTTGATAATATTTATGGTTTGAATTATAAATTTTATAAGGTTTACTATTTTACTTTTTCTAATTGAAATTAGGGATAATTAATCTGCAACTTCTTATAGTTTTAACCAATTTTTAATTAGGTTCCTATAGTTTTTTTTTTTTTTATCATGTCCTTATTGCTTCACTGAATATTTAGTCAGGTCCTTCTAGGTTTTTTTTGGATTTTAATTTATTAATCTAATTGAAATTAAATAAATGAATAATAATAAAATATAATTTATTGATAAAAAATTAATTAATAATTATTTAATTAAAAAATAAGTAATATAATTAATTTTTAATTTTTTATAATTTATTCAATTTTAGAAAAATTATAATTGAAATTTTATAATTATAAAAATTTGAATAAAAAAATAATTCATATAAATATATTTTAATTTAAAAATTATGAACAATATTAAAATACATAAAAAAGAATGTTCAATAAATTTATCATAATAATTTCTTATTTATAAATGATTAGTATTTATAGAATAGCATTTAATAATATAATACATAATAATATTATATTTTATATTTAAATAAGGGTTAAGGTGTAAAAATATACATGTGCTTTTCTCCGAGGAGCGTCCAAGAAGTAGAAGTTTTTTTTTAGGTGCAAAAGTGACTATGTGGTTACAAATTAGGTGCAAAAATACCGTTTGACCGTTAAGTTTGACTTTGATCAAGTTAAGTTTGACCTTTTTCTTGACCGGACGATGGGCGTGGCATTTCAAAGGTACAAAAATACATATGTGGTTTTTCAACAAGAGCGTCAAATACCAAATTCTTTTTTTAATTTAATAATTTTATTTTAATTACTACGGGTACTAAAAAGATATTCAGATATCGACTCGTATCTTGAAAAATTTCTTCATGATCTTGAAAAAATATTTTAAGATCTGAAAAAATATTTCAGATACTTGACTAGTACTAAAAAGATACTTTGAGAATATTGCCCTATATTTAAAAATATTTCATGATCTTGAAAAAATATTTTTGAATTTTAAAAAATATGTCAAGTATATTTTTAGTACCTGTAAGTACCCTGAAATATTTTTTATGATCTTAATATAATTTTTCAAGATCATGAAGTATTTTTTTAATACCGCTTAGTATCCTTTTAGTACCACTAATAATAGCGTGAAATATTTTTTCAAGATCCTAAAATAATTATTCAAGATTATGAAGTATTTTTTCTATACCAAATCAAGATCCTAAATGTACTTTTTAGTACCAGTCAGTACCCTGAATTTTTTTTTCAGTATCAGTCAGTATTCTTTTAGTAACGGTCAATACCTGAAATATTTTTTCAAGATTATGAGGTATTTTTCTGTACCAGTAAGTATCCTGAAAGTACTTTTTAGTACCAAATAAGACTCAAATATTTTTTCCAAGATCGTTAGTATCCTTTTAGTACCGGTCAATACCTAAAATATTTTTTCAAGATCCTAAAATAATTTTTCATGATTATGAAGTATTTTTTATATACCAATCGGTAAGATCCGAAAGTACTTTTTAGTACCATCGAGACTGAAATATTTTTTTCAGCATTAGTCAAGATCCTTTTAGTACTGGTCAATACCTGAAATATTTTTTCAAGATCCTAAAATTATTAAATTTAAAAAAAAATTGATGTTGGGCGCTCTTTTTGACAAATCACATGTGTATTTTTGCATCTTTGAAATGCCACGTCATTGTCCAGTCAGCAAAAAAAGTCAGACTTAATGGTAAAACGGTATTTTTGCACCTAATTTGTAATCATATGTGCACTTTTGCACCTAAAGTAGATTTAAAACATACTTAAGGTCTTCAAACTCTATTTTATCAAGTTTATTTAAAGACCTACATTTTAAATATTCAGACCTTTCAAAAACTTAGACTTGAGCCTATAAAAACCATGTATACAGGCTCACGCCTATTTGATCAAAGTCCGGTTTGAGCTAATCTGTTTTTGCCATATTTATTAGATCCTTTTCACTGATCGGGGAACAGCTAACTATTGGCCTAACAGTGCAGTGAAGCAACAACCTAAGGACACAATGGGATGGAGTAAAACTCTTTATACCACATAGGCAAGTATGGACCCTCCCTATACCGTATGGCCTAAGACTTGGGAGGGAGTGTGGATATAATAGAAACTCCCTCTAATCATAAATGTAGAATTTAATTAATGAGTTTGTTTTAATACTAAGTATAAGACTCTAATATATTTTTCTTCCTCTATTTATTTTTATTATTAAACAATAATTCTCTTGGTTGAATATCTACCTTTTTTTTATAATTTGTGTAAATTGAATTTGTAATTTTATTGCAGGTCCTATACCCACTTATTTTTAGTATATGTTCCACATTGGCTTGCTCTCATTTTTTCTATTGTAAGTCCCACACCTATTGTTTTTAGGGTTAAGTAGCAACTCTATCCTAGAAGTACAAGTCCAGGAGTAATTTTTCCCTCAAAGTTTTTTTTTTTTGGCTCAATGTAGCCTCGGAAGTCTAAAAACATAACAATCTTATCCTTTTCCGTTAAAAAATTAACGTTGACCGTTAAAAAAGTGACATTGACCATTAATTTTTTAACGGAAAAGGGTAACATAACTACGTTTTTCAGGGCAAAATTGCTCCTGGGCGTATACTTCCGAGACATGCATTTGCTACTTAACCTTTGTTTTTATTGTGAGTTCCACATTTTTCTAATTTCTCCAAACTATATAAAAAAATTGAACAAAAAAAAAAAGGAAAAAAAGAAACTTGCATACAATTGGCACGTTCTTTAGAGTGTTTGAGATAGTGGTGGCAGAAGTGACTTTTTTTTTAGATGGAATTTTACAAATGGAAGATACGATGAAAACTAGAATGTATATGTGATTTGTGTTTAAGATAACAGTGACAAAAGTAACTTCTTTTCTAGAGGGGCTCTTGTTTGGAATAGTGATTGAAAAGTCACTTGAGATGAAAAATGACTGAAAATGGGCCTGTTTGGGTTGGCGGTAGGAGCAGTGATTTAAAAGCTATCTGACATCTGACTATAAAAAAAGCTCGGTAGGAAAAAAGTCAGGTTATAGATAATGATTTGTGTTTGGATTGATGGTGGTAGAAGTGACGGGGCCCATGTCAAAAAGCTAGATTCTGAAGTTTTTTCCTTAACTGGCTTTTTGAGTTTTTTTGACTTAAAGTTAAGCCAACGCAATGATAAGAAATCTAAATAGAACTTTTATGCCATTTCTCACCGGGTCGGTGGCTTAAAATCCACTGAAATTTTTACACACCAACACTGAAAAATAAGCTACTCCAAACATACCCATTATAGTGCTAGGTGACATTAATGAAAATATCATGGATAGATTTGGACTTACGTAGGTTTTACATAATTAATATTTTTAATTAATTTTAAATAACTTTTTCATCTATATAATTAAGTTATTTGTATCTTCTCTGCCCCGACACACACTCACTCCCTTCTGTTTATTTACTCCTATCTCAATTCACTCGACACGCACACAGCCACACACCTCCACTCGATGGCTTGACCTCTTCGTCTCTTCCAAGTGCCTCTCCTCCTCTCCTCACCGGTGACGTCTCAGTCCGTCGGTGGTACCACGAGTTTCAGTGGTAGAGGTAAGTTTTCTTCCTTTCCCTATTCGGTTTTCCTCTAGTTTCACTGCGAGTTTCGAATCTCTTGCTCTGCGTCTGCCTATGAATCGTATGGATCTCTTGCTTTGATCAAGTTTGGTAGACAAATTTGTTTCTGAGGAAGTTCTTAAAATCGTGTTTGCTCTGCGTATGAAATTCTTAAAAGTGTTACTGTCTGGTCATGTTTGCTCTGCGTTTGAAATTCTTAAAATTGTTTACGTCTCAAAGAAGAGGGGAAAAAAACACCTAATAGGTATGGGACTTGGACTGATCAAGCCCGAGCTTAGGCTGGTGACTGGGTCTGTCTTGTGCAGTCCGATGTACTGTCCTGACCAAATCTTGAATCAGATCTCGAGTTGAGGCAAAACTTGGTCAAGTCTGGTCTTCTCCATGCTCAACCTTAAAAACACAATATAAACCACCAATCGGGACTAGTTTGCTTACAAAGCACTTTGCATTAGATATGATCTAAATGATCCTTATTTGAGTGTTTTTTTTAATGAAATGAATCAAATGATGCTTTTTTAAAACAAAAAATTATTTTTGAAAAAAATAAATAATTAAAATATTTTTTTAAAAAAATGTAAACTTAAAATAAAATATAAAAAAAGGATTTTGATGGTCCTATGATTAGCTCTAAGCAAAGTGCGTAGAAAGGAAACTAGTTCCCCAACAAGCTTGAGTTGTTCCTAGTGAAAGAGTGGAAGTGGAAGAGTGGAAGGGGGCCGCTCAAATACGAGATCTTGTATTCAAATCCGTGTAAAAGCAAAAGGTGTTCAAATTTGACAAAGTGACATAGCTATATACAAAAGAAAAAGCTACTATAAGAGTTTAAAAGAATATTAATTAAAAAAATATTTATCAATATAATTCCACCTTGATAAGTGAAAGTTACAGCACATCCTGGATTTGGATCATAAGCGATCCAAAATAGAGGTATGATTAATACATGATTACTTTTTCATTTTTGGTGTACAGATTAGCACATACTTTAATTACATCCGGGATTATTCCGTCATAATCTTCTATATATATAAAGTGAACCAGACTTATTTTATTCGCAGTAGACGAGTTGCAAAACAAAACTCACCCATTGACGACATACAGTTTTGAGATTTCCATCACAGCTAAGTTCAACTGGTAAGTGTGTATGATTGATCTCTGTTCCTTTCAACATAAAATATTTTTAGTGTGTGTGTATATATATCATCAAGAAAATTTTCCCATTAATTAATTGCTAGCTAAAATTTCAATCTTCAAACGCGCAGCTATATTATATAGAGTACCATCGCCATCTCCAACAAGAGCTTTAATTAAGTTATGGAAGAAAGCAGCAATTTTAATGACATAGTTGTAGAGCCACTTACGGAGGAAACCAAGGAAGATTGGTTTGAGTGGGTAAAGAACTATCTAATATCTAAAGATATCTGGAAGGTGACAAGTAGAAGCGCAAGACCACAAAGATGTCGTGTGAAAGATTATGCGAGATGGAGAAGAAAGAATGCTGCTGCTTTGCACGTCATGCGGATCTCTTGTGGCCGCCACAATCTCCGCCATATAAGAGGGGCCTCTGAAGCCAAAGTTGTATGAGACATTCTTGTAAGTTCTCTATGTGTTTTGATGATGCCTAACAATTGTATTTAATGATAAAAAGAATTGAAAGAAATTTTGAGCTGTTGAAAAATGTTTTAGAAAATGAGTAACTCAAGTTACTGAATATAACTCGAGTTACAGGTTTCAAAAAGTCCAATTTACTGTTCAAAGTAACTCAAGTTAGTAATCGTAACTCAAGTTATAAGTTTAAGAAAAATCAGTTTTGCAGAGATCATAACTCGAGTTACCACTTAGTAACTCAAGTTATGGACTCGTACTTCATTGTTTCAAAAGCTTCTCGTGATATCGCTTTTTCATCAACGATATAACTCGAGTTATAATATAACTCGAGCATAAGCATATCAAAAGCTTCAACGATATGAAGCAACTCCAAGAACTCGAGTTAGAATATTGGCAATTGCTCTTTGTCGATTTTATTGTTAACATAACTCGAGTTATGAAGTGTAACTCGAGTTACGTAAATCAACTTAATCTCTCGAAGCTTTTACATGCTAAGAAGCAACTCGAGTTACTTAGTATAACTCGAGTTACTCAATATGCAATCTCCTCTCTGTCTAAACTGATTCAATTATAACTCGAGTTAAGGTCTATAACTCGAGGTAAACTTCCATTGAAAAATATTCTTTGAACATGCTTATAACTCAAGTTATCCTATGCAACTCGAGTTACTCCGTATCGCTTTGAATTTCATCGTTCTCGTAATCAAAATCTTATGATTATATTCTGGGTATTTGATATTCTTGCTTCTTATCATTTCTAACCAAGTTAATTAGTTTGCTAGTGTGTTTCGAGACATGATTAGCGAGTTTAAACTTCAAATTATCATAAAGCAAGAAGTTTGTCGAAGCATTAAATGCAAAGCGAGACACATTCACCATTTTGGCAAGAAACCTTCTGAGCAAGCGAAAAGCATTCCAGCTGTTCCCTAGACAACATTCTGAGAGTATCTCAACGGACAATTTGAATAAAGAATGTCAACGGAAAATAACGGATGAATGTCGGAAGCATACGAAGAGACGGAGCAACGTAATCTCAACGGATATATTCATTACCCACAACGGCTCATCTAACCTCGTCTCAATGGTCATAAATGCTATCATCTATAAAACCCAGAAGCATTGAAGTCTCCAACTACCGAAACTCTGCGCATTCAATTAGCAATTAAGTTCATTTACTGTTTCAACTCAAAAAGCTAATATCTTCGGATATATCAATATTCAATGTTTATTTATCTACTCTTTTAGAGAGTTCTTTATTGATTATCTATCTTGTAAGAATCTCAAAGTATTGGAACTTTGGGATTGAGATATTTGATTACAACTTGTAAGGGGGAGTAAGTTCTAGTGAGAGAATTACTTCGTGAGTTACGAGTGTGTAATCATTTGAGTTAATGAAATCCCGAGTCTCGGGATCGGACGTAGGTCAAGGATTTAGACCGAACCAAGATAAATCGCTTGTGTTCTTTCTTCTTTACCTTACTCTGTTCATCCCTGTTTTTGTTACCTTTAAATAGAGCAGTTTTGGAAGAAAATTTAATATCCCCAATTCACCTCCCCTCTTGGTGATATTTCGTCTTTTAATTCTCTATAGTACCTACTATTCCCCACCACCCCCACCCCTACCCCCACCATCACCCTCTCCTCTTCAAGGTCAGTGCCCTACATATAAATATATATTCCCTCCATCTCTATTTATGAGGACCCATTTTTGGAATGTTTGTCTCTTTTTACAAGTTCTCTGAGTTTGTCTAATAAATAAATAAATTTTCATGCTTAAGTTATTTCAAACATTACATTAATTATATACATTGCATTAATTAAAATGTTGACTCATTCTATTATATTCTCTCACGTCATTTTCTCCCATACATTCTCTTTCTTATTCATTTATTAATAAGATCATATTTGGGGGAAAACATATTTCCTATGTATTTATTAATTTTAACTAATTTTAATTATTTTCTTGAGTATCACAATTCAGTTAGAAGAACCATAAATAAAGTGATAGAGGGAGTATATATATTCTTGCTTCTTTCCATTTTTCTTTTTGATAGAGCTACCTCATCACCGGGTTAGATTCGGTCATTGTCTCTCTCAAAAGCACTTTCTACATTATATTCATTCACATGGACTCAAACTCGCCTGCTTCATTTCCCATTTTGCTCTCAATCAAATGTCATATTATTAATGCTCACTGGTTGGTGATCATCGCAGAGATTGTGAGCGGGACAGAAGATATAAAGATGGGTATTCTGTACAAGGCCATATCTCAAAATAACTGGTCTGCTGCAAGAACATTCATTGATTGCTATCCTATTGTCTTAGATGTAGAATTTATTACTTCAAGAGGCGAAACACCTCTTCATGTGGCTGCAAAGTTTGGACATGTGGGCATAGTAGAGGAATTGGTAAGATTAGTTGCACCTGAGTATCTTGAAATATACGATGCTTCAGGCAATACTCCACTTACAATAGCTGCAAGATATAGTGGAGTCATTCCAATAGCACAATGCTTGATCAACAAAAATAGCAATGCACTAGCAATTCCAATTAGACGCAGTAAATGGGAAATTCCTGTTCAAGTGGCTTTTCATGCTTGCCTCAAAGAAATGGGATGCTATCTCTATACTGTCACTCCTTTGCAACTCTTCACAGAAATCCCCAGCTTGGGTACACGCTTCCTCAGAACCTGTATCGTCACTGGAGAACTTGGTAACATACGTAACTTGTAGATAATAATAATTATATCAACAAAGCATAATATAATTTTCATTTTCATTTCAATTTTTTATGTTTGTTCATGTATATGATTTTGATGCATTTATAAATAGATATGGCCTTGAAGTTGCTTAAACGATGCGAGGAGCTACTTTTTGCTGTTGACCTCATGACTTTCGCAACAATTGATATGATTTGTAGATCATCTTCCTGATTCTCTTGACATAAGTCAACTCCCGTTCTGGAAGCGATGTGTCTATGACTGTAAGTATACATTATTACTTTCCACTGTATTCTTTTTTCCCTTACAATTTCCTATTTGCTTGTTTACAATTTTTAATTATACACTTGCTTAAATGCTAAATTATCATGATGGAGGATAAAGATGGTGAAGATGCAGTTTTTTCTTTACCTATCATAGGTATAATAATTTAGATTTGGTCATGTTATCTTCTTCAATATTTTGTTACACATATATACTCATTCCAAAATGAAGTTTGGTTACAATATATGCCGGGAAGTGTAAACTCAAACAAAAAGTATGCTACAATTAATAATGAGTCTTAGAGTATTTAGAATTAGTTTTATGTGAACTCTAAATCTCTCATTGTGTGTTTAGGATTGTTTGAGTTCTTTGACTAAAAATTAGAAGACTCCTCCGTTGATCTTCTCTCTTCCAAGCCGGTTCAGTAATTTGATTAATTATTTTCACTCAATGCACTTATATCCTTTTGCAAGGTGATTGCTTCAAAAATTTTCAAAATCCATCTTCTTAATCACTTGCAATGCACAACTCTACATGTATTTACAATTAATGCTGTCTTCTGATAATTCATTATTATCAAAGAGTAGTGTATATTCAAATATGAACTAAGTTGAAAAGTTGTTAAATTTTAAAGAGAATTGATGAAGTTTAAGATTTTTCTTGGTTTGTATGAACTGTATTGGAAGTGACTTGTAAATGGGATAGATGAGTATAACATTAAATATGTAAAAATTTTGTAACAATTTTGAAATATGCTCTTAACAAAAGTCAATACTCCTCAGGTCCTTAACGTAGGATCTAATTGAAAAATTGATTTTGGTCCTAAATGTAACATCTATTTTTTTATTTGTCGGTCTTTTTCTAATTTATCTCAGTCCTATCATTGCGCCATCAATAATAATAAATTATGAGAGAGATGGAGAAAATCAAGGAAGATGATTATGATGTTTTAGAAAAAAAAAAAAAGTCATATTAATGAACTTAATGAACTTCCTTAATTTAATTGTATTAGATAAACATGTCTTACTTCATGGATAAGAGAGAGCACTATATTAATTATAATGAATTGATTGTATTGAAGGAAAAATATATTAAATGCTCTAGAGATTATTCCATTCCGGTTGTTATTATTAGGTGCCTTCTAGAAAAAATAGATAATTACATTTTTTAACGGTTCCTATTAAAAAAGTACATTAATTGCAACTGTTCTGGCTTATGGTAAATTTGAGAGTAATTTTTTTGTTACTTTCAAATAAAGTTAATGACTTTAACCGCTTCTTTCTATTTTTGATGAGATGGTTAGAGGGTCCTTATAATAAGGACTTGAGGGAGTATGAAACTTGACTTATAGTTTGGACCAAGTCAACATCGGAGAAAATGGCTTTTATTATAGATGGAAAGAGTAATAATTACCAATTTAATCATGGAAATAAACATAGCTTAACTTAGGCATTGTGTACAACTTAGTGTGGGCGTAGCCATTTAGAACTTCAGACAATGGAATAGTTCTTGGTTATTGTGTTATCTATTTATTTATTATTTGAAGAAGCTTATATTTCTCCATCTCTTGATCACTTTGTGGGTGGAAGATATCAAAATACCATCAAAGACAACCAATGATGTTCAACAAGATGGTGAGAATAATGAAGCTCATCAAGGTACATTATTCTGTTTCACTTTAGAAGATTAAATGAAATTAAATAATAAGGTTAACCCCATTCCAGATTTCTATACTTTATTATTGAATTTTGGTTTTGGTAGATGTACATTTTTTCTCACTGTTTTGGCGCAAAATGTTGGTCTCTATTTTTAGGCGGACTTGGACGTGAAATTAGCTACGCTAAATTCACTTATCTGGTATTAACACCGTTAAACATATCTTACATGACTATTGATGAGGATTACATACACAGATATTAATTTTTTAAAATTTTATTGACATATTTTATATTATGAACAGTATCTCAAACGAAATTGCTTCCAATATACATGCATTTTAAATGTACTCTTCAAGTCAGCTCTTTCCTTACGTCCTTATGGAGTTTAACCCTCCTTCATCTTCTTAAAATTATATTAAAATTATAAAAATTACAGATTTTATTTTATTCTAGTATAATTTCATATACAACCTTAGAGCGATGGTAAGTCAGTATGTATATGACCTTCCCAAAACCCACCTAAAGGAGTCTTGTGTACTGAGCTGCTCCTTTTTATTAGTCTTAACGGAAGAGGTTATGATTGTTTAAGCGGGAATCTTCGATTCGTGTTCATATGAATATAGACACAACTGTATCAAAATTATGAAAAATAAAACTCACTCTTTTATTTTAATGTGCATATATTACAAAAATAAAATATTTTTTTGTGTGCAGAGAGTAAATCATGTAAAGTTCTTCCTTTTATCTATCACGCAATGAATTGGGCACGCCCAAATATTATGAAATATGAAATTAAAAATTAATTTTTGCAAGCTCAATTGCTTGTGCAAAAAGAAAAGTCCTAACCTTGATTCATGCATTAGTTGCTCAATATTTGCTGGAAAAAAAAAATGTCAACAGGGCTAGGTCTACTCCATTGGCTCATCTCCATCATCAATAATTTGTCAGGTATGTGCAAACGCGCATGTCTTTAGTGTTTTAGTTTTGTGATTAAAACCATAAAGTGTTATTTGAGTAACCAAATAGAGCAGGAATGAAGGATATATGTAAGATGAAGCAGCAACGTGCGCAAGCAGCTGAAATTCTGAACCTAGTTTGTGAGAATGTGATGTGTTTGAACGAAAAAAAGAAGGAAAGGGCCTCATACGCACTGATTCTTACGGCAAGAAGAGAGAAGGTTGATTTTTTGTTGAGTGTGTCAAAGGCAAACCCTAAATTAGTATCACTAAAGGCAAATCCCCAATTATGGTCACTAATCGACGCCTTTGTCGATGCAGTTAAACGTCGTCGTTCTGAGATTTTCAACCTACTCCACGGCTTTCGCTTTAAGCATGTGGTGACAACAACAATGAATCTCTACGACGTTGACTTGCTGTGTGCGGCAGCTGAGTTGGGACCTATTTCTTATCTTAACCAGATATCTGGTGCTGCCTTACAAATGCAATGAGAACTACAATGGTTCCAGGTTAGAAATGAAATCTAAGGCTTTTCCATGAATTTTGGAGGAGAGATTAATAAATGGGAATCAATCTTTTTTTTTTCTTTTTTTGTGACTACAGGCAATAGAGAGTATGGTGGAGCCTGCATATAGGAATCTTTTAATCGACTCTAGTTTCAATTTCTTGATTTGTTCAAGAAAAACCACAACGAACTCAGGAAAGAAGGAGAGAGATGGATGAAAGATACCGCATCTTCTTGCTCAGTTGTTGGAGCTCTAATTGTTATCATTATGTTTGCCGTAGCTTTCACAATTCCTGGAGGAAATGATCAGACTAAAGGGTACCCAATATATTTTTGGAGAAAAAGTTATTCAAAGTTTTCTTAATATCAGATGCACTTTCCCTATTCTCTTCCACTACTTCTGTCCTTACATTCTTAGGAATCCTCACGTCACGCTATGCAGAAGAAGACTTCCTTTACTCACTACCTAGAAAATTGATAATAGGTCTTTCAACACTTTTTCTCTCTATTACAACTATGGTGGTGGCCTTTTCAGTCACCATAGTTCTCATGTTGCAAAATAACTCCTCAAGTTTAAGTGTTTTTCTTCCTATTGCTATGCTTGGTGGTGTTCCAATAACCCTCTTTGTGTTATTACAATTCCCTCTTGTTGAAGTAATTTCTTCTACATATGGTCCATGCATATTCAAGAAGAATGTGGATAAGTGGCCATGAGCTGTTTGTGTAATCCATATATCACTTTATGTATATTCTATATATTGAATAAAGATATTCATCTTGTATCATAACGGTGTGATAAGACCGATTGTTTTACTTTTACCCAGTTGGGAAAATGTGTATCAGCCTCTGCATTTTTAGAACAAAAACATATGTTATTCATCTGCTGAAGTAATTAGATTTAGCCGATGACTACCCATATTTCAGTTCATTTGTGGATGAATTTTTTATTTTTAAAGGAAACAAATCAGACATAGAAAGGTTGTATTGATTAGGTAATATAGTTGGGGGAAAATCTATTAGTTGTCATGCATAATTATGGCCATTCTTGCACGCAATATGTTTATATTTATCTATGACAAACGTATATTAAAACAATCTTATTCAGCACTAGCTATACCTACAAAGCCAAACAAGTGCATATAGTTTTGCACAAATCCAAACAGGTACAAACAGTTCAACATTATGTAGAAGTTTGGAAGAATGGTGCAAAAATTACTAAAAAGTAGAGATTTTCAGAAGATATATCATGGCGCATTGCATTAATTAATTGTTTAGTTAACTGATAATCATCAATTCAAATCCAAGCCATTGGAGTCATCAACGCTCTAGATTGTGCCTCGTCACCCTCATCAAAAAAACATTGAAATCCAATCTTTTTTTTTTTTTTTTTTAATGAGAAAATTTTTGAAATTTTCCCCTTCCTATCCTCAAAACTCTCACCCCAAATCGGAGGGTTTTGGAGGGGAGCCCAAAAAATTTTGCTCCATTGGACTAAAATGCCCATGGGTTTTTTGTGTTAACCCCAAAATACCCTTCCCCCATTTCACTTCGTTCTGAGCTTGGAAATCGTACTCGGCAGCTAATCTGGCTTGGTGAGGCGAGAGCGATCAAGACTAAGGACGATCGACGGAGAGCACTATTATGAGTCCCACATCGGGGAGCCAAGCTCTTAGAGTAAGGTTTATAAGTCAATTGGGTTCTCCCTCCTCATAGGCTAACTTTTGGGGATTGGGCTCTCCCTTTGGGCTTGTGTTCATTACATTGGTGCTTTCATTGAGAGTCGATGTTTCGGAAAGGGCTACCCACGGAGGGTTCTGACCGGCTAGAGGCCGAGTGAAGTGCCGTGGAGTGGAGCCGCCGAGGACGTCGGCTCTTGAGGGGGTGACTATGTTATGACTCCCACATCGGGGAGCCAAGCTCTTAGAGTAAGGTTTATAAGTCAATTGGGTTCTCCCTCCTCATAGGCTAGCTTTTGGGGATTGGGCTCTCCCTTTGGGCTTGTGTTCATTACAAGCACTTCGTTCTGAACTTGGAAACCGTTTTCCTCCCTGCTCTGTTTCTGTCATCCTTGCTCTGTTTCTCTCATGCTGTGTTCATCATATATCAGCGATTGAGTTTCCCTTCATGAAAGTCGCTAACTCTATTCTGTAATGTCCAAAGAACTTTTGTGTCTTTGCACCGTATACCATCCCATATATACTGCCATTGTTTATCCATCTTTTTCTACTTTCTTGATTCATGATTTCCCCTTCGAGACACCCGAGTTTTTTGTTTGTTTCATGTTCGACAGTAATAATAACACATCGCAAGAAATCAGAGTAGAAGCTAGCCTAGACAGGTTTTTTAAATAAAGAATTAATGAATATGGACTTGCTGACTTTGGATCGAAAGGGCCGAGATTCACTTGGAGAAGGCCTCGCAATCATGGGTATTTAAGACTCTTCGAGAGGTTAGATCATGCTCTTGCAAATACTCAGTTCATTTATGATAGGGTTAAGATGAAAATTTACTGACGAACTATTATCCGAAGAGTACCTAACACAAACATTTATTACATTAATTGAGAGTAGAGGTAGACCATGGTGTATGACTAGGGGGGCACTTCCCCCCCTTAAACGACGTCGTTCAATTATTATTATTATTATTATTTTAGGGCTAAAATCAGAATAGGCATATTACTTTTGCAAAGTTGAATCAGGCAAGGAATCGTCGTAGGCAGAGTCGTAGAGATAGACGCAGACGCAGGGTTAGGTCGGAGCTTTTGTTCTTCTTCGCCTCTCGTCTGGAACCGGCTGAGGTCCACTGCTTTTAGAATCCACTGCCATCCACTTCCCTTGAGCGGCGTCGTTTTGGCTTAAAATCACACATGCTGCCTCTTTTTTCTTTTTAATAATAATATCCAGGATACTAAAAAAATATTTCAGGAGATTAACCGGTACTGAAAAATACTGACAGACACTTCATGATCTTGAAATGTTATTTTAGTATGTTGAAAAAATATTTCAGGGTACTGACTGGTACTAAAAAGATACTTCAGGACGCTGACTGGGGATACTGACTAGTGCTAAAAAAGTACTTCATGATCTTGAAAAATTATCCTAGAATCTTAAAAAAAAAAAATTTAAGATTCTAAGATATTTTTTTAAGATCATGAAGTATTTTTTTAGTATCAATCGATCCCTCATCGGCGTCTTAAGTATCTTTTTAGTATCAGTCAATACCCTGAAATATTTTGTCAACATCCTAAAATAATTTTTCAAGATCATGAAATGTTTTTTCAGCACTGGTCAGTATCCTGAAGTATTTTTTAGTACCTTGGATATTATTATAAAAAAAACAAAACAAAACAAAAAGAGTCAGCATGTGTGATTTTGAGCCAAAACGATGCCGCTCAAGGGAAGTGGATGGTAGCGCAAGGGCTGTTCGCTGTTTGCCATCCAGTCCGCCTCTGGTCGTGCATCTTGAACTTGAAGGTTGGTGCTTCTGTGCTAGATGGCGCTTCTGCTCTGTTTTTTGGTGCTTATATTGTTTAATTTTAGAGATTTCTTTGTCATCACTTTTAAACCATATCAGAACTAGAATCCATCGTATATAAACTGCACCTGAACTAGAATCATTAACAAGTGGAGACAATGAGATATGCAGTCCAATATAACCCAGTGCTTGCATTGCAACTACAGCCAGAGTAGATGTTTCAAAATTAACCACATCAACAAGACATCTAAGCATATTCTGGAACAATATTTCTGAGATATACTTATTTTTATTAGATAAAAGGAAAAATGAACAAGAGAAATTTCTATTTCAACTAATAAAGTAAATTAGAGAATAGGCATTTGTTCCGAAATCAAGATAGATGCATTTGATATTATGTGGACTAGCTAACATGCCTAGAGGATAGTCCTTTCATATTTAGTTTGGGGGGAAAATGGAACAAGAGTCGAGAAACAGAAGACAAGTAAATTACAAGGAATATAAAACAAGAAAAAGAAAACATAAGCTCATAAAAGTTTTCGAGTCTGATTTAATCTTAAATATACAATAATATTTTTTTTTATCTGAAAAAGAATATGTTGTTTTAAGGATTCAGAGTTCTTATCAAGATTACGTTCTTTTTCTTTTTGTTATTTCTTCGACCTCTCTTACAACAATCAATTGTGCAAAAAGGACCACTTTCTCAAGATAAAGGTCAAATAACAAAGAACCATAAGAATAGTTTAAAGCAGAGCACCAACCTTTTTCTTTCTTTGTGTCCGTTTTCTTCAAGTTCTTTCTTCAACTTCTCCTACAACAATCTATTGTACAAACTCGATTACTTTCCCAAAATAAAGGTTGGAAAACCAAAAGCCTTATAATTGTATAAGGTAAGCTACAACCTTTTCCTTTATTTGTGTTCTTTGTCTTCATGTTCTTTCTTTAACCTCTCCTGCAACAATCCATTATACACAATGGATCAAATTCACAAGAATAAAGTAGCTAAAATAGACAAAAGCAAGCCATGGACTAACGAAATCAATCCTTCCTAGCTCCAGAGGTTCACAGTTCATACAAAATGAAATAATATTCAACACAGTAAAGCATGTCAAGATCTATAAGGTCAACATATATATCCCTTCCAATATACTTTGCAAGATCTTCATCTCGTGCCACCTAAGAACAAACACTACAAATGATTTTGTTTCCCCTAATAAGTGGTATTTAAAGTGTTTCACTTGGCAACACACAACACCCGACGTTGGAGGTAAACATGAGACACAAATAGGTTATTATTCATCGTGGTGATCGTCAGCCTTTTCTTTTTGTGTTCTTCTTCTTGTTCTTTCTTCAACCTCTCTCGCAACAATCAATTTTTTTTATAAAAAAACATGATTAGTTTGTCAAAAACAAAGGATGGAAAACAAAGAATCATTCTAATAGTTTAACGGTGAGTCTCAACCTTTTCTTTAATCTGTGCTCTTTTTCTTCATGCTCTTTCTTCAACCTCTCCTGAACAACCCATTGTACAAAATGGATTAGTTTCACTAGTATAAAGGTTGCAAAACTAAGAAACATAATAGTAGTATAAAGGTAAGCTCGCCTTTCATATCACTAGATTACAACTTTTACCAGTAGTTCTTGAAGAATGCATATCTTGAATGGTATATATTGATTTTCATATCACTAGATTACAACTGATTCATTCAAACACATTGTCTAGCAATCTAGTCTATAAGATAATTCCATTCTTATCCTTGACACACACAAAAAAACGAACGACGTCATTTTAATATGTTGCTTGTTGGTGTTTTTGCAAATTTGTTGTCTCTACCCACAATCACTATTTCTTGTTTATTTGCAAATGTGTTGTCTTGCTGGTGTTTTTGCTATTATGTAACTTTTGTTTTTCAATATGTTTATTTGATAGATATATTATTTATTGATTCATTTTTTGTCATTTGCCATTTTTTAGGATGGAGAGATATTTAGGTTCTTTTTTAACAAAGTCAAGTGGTAGTGGAACTAAACGTTCTCGATTAGAATCTTCATTTATTGATTTAACTCAAGATGAGTGTGCTACCCCCTCAAGTCGAACAAACCAACAAGTAGAATGTCCACGGATTTGTATATTCCTGATCCGGGTAAAAGACTTCCTATTATGAGCCTTGCAAAGAGTGCTAAAGAAAGGGCAAATATGATGGAATTCCAAAAATAAGGCCTAGAAGGATGACATTGTAATTGTTTCTATTGTAATATACTTTTGTTGTTAAAATATATGGTGCCCAGCTTGCTATTTCTAACCGCACTTAGTCTTACTTTTCCCTTTATATTCTTTTATTTTTTAATGTATTTAAGTATAATTATTGGGTAAAGTTCATTTCTAATGAGTGGTTGCTTACTTCTTTGATATACTTTCCTAGCATTTTGTTGCCTTTTCTCTGTATTTTAGCTGGATATTCCCAGCATAAAAAATTGCCAGGAGCATGTAGGTTACTAATTTTCTGCCATGGGCATTTTATGGCTAATTTTCTGATAAGTGAAAACCTTCTGAATCCCATATTATTTTTTGTGTTTTTAATTACAAGTGAAAAAAAATTTAGTTACACTTGCGCTATTGGTAATTTTATGCTTGGAGGAATGATGTTTTTGTGTTCTTACTTTGTACAAGAACTGGTGGATTGGGTTATCACCTTGACGGCTGCTGATGTGGTAATCTTTTATGAGAACTATTGGAATCCCTCATGGGATCAGCAGGCGATGGACAGAGCTCACCGGTTGAGTCAAACAAAAGATGTTAGCTTTCTCTTCCTTGTTCCCCTTACATGCTTATGCTTTTGATAATGATTAAATGAATGTTGCACTAATGTTTGAGACCAATTAATATGGCTGCTCCATGTTGAATTATTTTTTGTGCTTTTGATGACAAGTGAAAAAAAAAAAAAACCCCCGCACTTCCCCCGGCCAATAGTGCCCCCATTCCGTAAATTTCTGGATCTGCCCTGATTGAGAGGGTACCAAAATTACCAATCAACAATTAAAAAGTGAAAAAAAAAGGTACCAAATAACTATTTTTTTAAAAAACAACTATCACAATTACGTTAAAATATGAGACACTGACGTAGGACGATGGCAGGGACGATGGAGAAAAGAGCGGTTAAGCCTTCTTGTTGAATAAGGAAAACACCAACGGAGATGGGACCCATGCGAGTAGGCGTGTGGCAGCGGTGACTGCTGCTTGTGGCATCAGAGGGATGGAACCAGGGTGCAAGGTGTGTGCCGATCAAAAGCTGTGGATTGTTGGATTTGGTTTTGGTGCATGATTCTCACCCTAAAGTTGCATATGGATCTTGATGAGTTCAAAAGGGTGAGTAGAACACCCAGCAACAATGGAAGCTTTGGAAACGCCAACGTCGCCGACACTGTGGCAGTCAATGCAGTGGCGGATCTTGGGATAAATGTTTGAGGGGTCAAATGTATACTCATTAACTAATTAAGGGGCGGGGGAATTTTTGGGGGGGGGGCAAATGTATAAACTTTTGGGACAAATGTATAAATTTTGTAGAAAAAAATCTATTTTATATTAAATATTTAGGACTTTTTTTTGGGGGGGGGGGGGGCCCTCCTCGCCCTTGAGAAGCTCCGTCTCCGAGTCAATGGAAGACGGAGACACCAAGACAGTGACATGGTAATAGTTCGTTGGCCAATCTACACCTTAATTGTGTGTGTGTGTGTGTGTTTTTTTTTCACTTTTTAATTATTGATTGATAATTTTGATATCTTCAATTAATGTTTGTGTCAAATGCTCCTCAGGTAATAGTTCGTTGGCAAATCTGCACCTTAACCCTCTATGATATATTGCCCTTTTTGCTTTGAAGCAATGTGGCTTAGGCGCTTAGCCATGACAATTTTGAAGATTTTCTTAAAAATGGTTGGCATGACAATAAGAATCTCAGTGAAAATCTAGAACAGATTAAACTGGGAATTTTTTCATGGAATAAAGATGTTTTGGGATAAATATCAAGGTTGATGGTGCTATGTCATCATCTATGAATAGAGCAAGTTGTAGAGGTGTTTTACGTGACTGTCATGGAATATGGATTGCTGGTTTCTCATATGCCCTGAGTCTATGTAAATGTAGTGCTATGGAGGCAGAAGAGTGGGCTATCAGGGTCTCCTCCTAGCTTGAGATACGGGGTTTTGAAAGGTTATCCTGGATTCTGATTGCAAAAACTTGATTAGTATACTTCTCAATACTGACAACAATGCTATGCACAGTATAGTTTTCTCCAGGATATTGAATTTGCTGGTAAGGTAAAGTTGTCTACATAAAAATAATTTCCCTACCTTCCCTCCTTAACTGACAATGTAACATTAAAATCCCTCTCCTCTTCTTCTTTTTCCTTCCCCTTTCTTTTGATTAATTCAAACAAGATGATATTAAAATTACTCTTATCCCTTCCTTTCCCCTTCATTAAAATTCCTCTCATTCACTCCCATCCGTCGAACCAGACCCTAAAAGTGATAGCATGAGTAGGTAAATATGTGAGTAAATAAGAGGGTTGGACTTACCATGAACGTAATTCCCCACAATGATGGAGCCAACTTTTCCGACAATGTTGGCTATGTGATGAGTTTTGTTGCTAAAGATGTCATGAATTTGCTCAGCAGAGACATTTAGGTGGACGCCTATTTCAACCTTCCCAATATGAAACATCTCTCTTAATTCTCAGAAGAAACCAGTGTAATGCACAGCCTATTTTCATGCACAACGAAGGCTTCAGCCCTAACCCTTTATATAGAAATTTTGCGGCGGTTTGAATTGGTCCCTGGGTAATAAATATTGCGCCTGTTTGGATTCATTTAAATTTGAGCGTTAAAGGCAAAACAATGCAGCAGCTTAAAAGCCTACGCTCACACAGTTAAGGAAAAAGCCAAATGCCTGTTTGGATTGCCTATTGCGTTGGCTTAACTTTAAGTCAAAAAAGCTCAAAATGTCAGTTAAGGAAAAAGCTCAAGAATCTAGCTTTTTCCAAAAAGTTTTCAGCTTCTTGATGTGGGCCCTGTCACTTCTACCACCATCAATCCAAACACAAATCATTATCTATAACCTCACTTTTTTTCCTACCGAGCTTTTTTTAAAGTCAGATAGCTTTTAAGCCACCGTTTCTACCGCCAACCCAAACGGCCCAATAATATGAACCTTATTGAATACTACACACACACACACACACACACACACACATACATACATACATATATATATATATATATTAGTTGTATATTATGTGATAATTGAAGATAAAAATTTCAATTAAAATGCATACAAATATATATTTAATACTCTCTCGTCCTAAGTATAAGACAAAGTTAATTTTTTTAGAGAGATTTTTTTTTTTTTTTGATACCATAGAGAGATTAAAATAGCTAATTAAATTACTTTAGAGTATTTATATTTATATTTTTCTCTAAACTAATTAGTTTGACTAATAAACTGATATATAAATTAAGAATATATAACATCAATCTCTCCAAAAAAAATCAATTTTATCTTATATTCAAGATTGAAAGGAATAATGTATTACTTATTAGATTATTTATTCCAAACAATTTGACCCACTTGACTAGGTAAAGAAAGAAAGATCTCAGATGTAAATGGTCTTTTCACTTTTTTTATCTGGTTTTTAGGTGGAATAAACTCATCTGCATCTTTCCCATTAACAAACACCGTCGGGACCGTGTCAGAACCTCTCCCAAACCTAAAACAAAAATCACAATCAACACCAACACCAACATAACAAGAAAAGTTCAAACTGGAATTATCATTGAGCATTAACCAGATTTTACAAATAAAAATTCAAACCATTGAGCATTAACCAGATTTCACAATCAAAACCAAAGAGAAACAGAGAGTCTTCAACAATGGCGGAACCAAAAAATATTTTGGGAAAATTATAATAAAGGACCTAAGAAAAATAATATTTATTAAGAAGGACCATAAAAATAGTAATTATTTTGAAGAACCAAAAATTAAAACATAAAAATAGAAAGACTAAATTGCCCTCAACCAAATTTCCTATATTCTCTCTAACTAAATCAAAATCTGGAGTGATTGATGGATAATGACAAATTAGAATCTTAAGTAATTGACCGAACTCGGCTCCTAATTAGGAACTTCCTTTGAAGATGAAACATTGGGCGAATCCAAAGATGTGGCCTCTAGAGAGGATGACAACGTCCCTAAGGTTAAGGCCTTTGGAAGTGAACTTCATGGTGATGTTTTTGAAGAGACTTGAAGGGTGAATGGATCTGTTGATTGGCTGCGTCTCTATTTGTCATTATCCATCAATCATTACAGATTAGATTCTGATTTATCTGGCTAATAAGGGCAATTTAGTCTTTCTATTTTAACATTTTAATTTCTGGTCCTTCAAAATAATTACAATTTTTATAGTCCTTCTTAATAAATATTGTTTTTCTTAGGTCCTTCGTTATAATTTTTCCAAATATTTTTAATCCAGGTAAAAAAAAAGATATTAAACTATTTACTAAATAATATCGCATAACATTGAAAATACAAATAAATAAGTGTCAGTGTTAATTAGTATTTTTGTCACTAAACATGAATTCTTATAGTACTACTCAATCCACAAAAATAACACTTAAATGTGGATTCTACCCACCTTTTTTTGTGCTCAAATATTCTCGCCTACCTCAAAACAAAATGATTGGAGAAAATAATAAAAATATAATATGACCCCTAAAAATATTTTAAAAAACATACATCGATTCAATTTCAAATAAGCAAATAACCTATTATAATCTATTTTCTTAAAGAGGAATTCATTATAAAATCATAAGACAACCAAATAATAAATCCAAACTAATTAAAATTAGCCATTAATCATCCTCCACATTTATATAGTCACCTATTATTAAAACTCAAGACTCTCCAAAATCATAATCCCAAAATTTTCACTAATCAAAGCATAATATTATCCTCATTATAAAGAGAAAAATACATATAATAACTTTCATAAAGGAGTGAAGTGAAAAGGAGTGTTTCCGAATAT
The DNA here is from genome assembly GCA_019022655.1 of Acacia acuminata. Lineage (NCBI taxonomy): Eukaryota > Viridiplantae > Streptophyta > Magnoliopsida > Fabales > Fabaceae > Acacia > Acacia acuminata. Next base: position 2,855,802 of record JAFJYI010000053.1, on the reverse strand, counting down.
CTATTTAGTCATTAAATAAAGATAAACAAAGTGGAAGAAGTTTGATGCCTCTGGGACCGTCTCATGAGCACGAAGAAAATGACAAAGGAAGGTGGGGTGTATTTGATTTAATACCCCCTTTCACGTGCAAGCTAAAGGGCAAGGGCCCCTTTTTTTTTTTAAATAGGCCACGGTTCTTTTTTTTCTTATAATCAAAATAACATATAAGATGATATTAACTTTTTCAGTAGATATCTTAAATAAGAATTTTACTTTCCTCTCATAGCCCATTGAATAATGGACCAAACATTGTCCTCATAAAAAAAAGGAGTGTCATTGTAGAGAAGATAAGAGATTAGCTCGGGTCAAATTATTGGCCAAATCAAATATTATATAATATATACATATAAATATATAAGATAAGAGAAGGTCATCTAGGGCAAAGGCCACAGCTGACCAACACACAGTTCCGTTATTGATCATTGATGACACCGAAGCCTGTGGTGGCAGCGCGTGCTGTGCCGATGGAACTTCCTACAAGCGTTGGAACTTACCCCAAGGTGGTGCTGGAAGAAGCGTAGGAGGCTGGAACAAGCGTCAGAAATTCCTACAAGGCGGTGCAGGAAAAAATTAAGATGAAAGGTGGTTCAACAGCAAATACAGTTAAGCAGACTTTTAACTCAGTTCACCATAGTTTCTGTGTCAAGTTGCTTTGTATTGCCAAGGAAATATGAGTTTCAGTTTTGAAGATGATTAATGGTTTATAGAGCCCATTTTAACCCAACAAACAATCTTGCACCTCTTGGACTTCATTTATAGACCCTAATGTATTGGATTGGAATGGAACACCACACTATCCTAACCCAATTCTATTCTTGTGTCCACCTTTCACCACAATAAACATCCATCTGCTATTGACTAGGTAGTGTACTCCTCCCCATTTAGTTATGGTGGATATATGTGGCACTGCAGTCTTAAACGACAGTGCCAAGGCTCTATGAATGTTCATGAAATTATTAACACACAAATTATAATAGAGGGACTGTGACAGGAACGAAAAAGAAGGAAGTTGAAAAGTATGAACATGATCATAAAATAAATAACAATAAAAAAATGGAAAGGATTATGGTTATGCTGTAGATGAGGATAGATCCAAGACGAAAAATCGTGTTGGTGCTTTTTTTAGAGGAAATATACCTATGTGCACTTCATATTTTAATATTGATTAATAACAAAAACTGTGGCCTTATCTCATTAGATGTGGCTGGCTACATGGATAACAACAAAAATTGTTTTATAATGTGAAAAAATCATTAAATATGTATTATAATATAAAAAATGTTGGAAAAATAAAAATATAGCCATAGATTAGTTTTACAAAAACTAATTACTAAAAAAAAAAAAAAAAAAAAAACAAAGTACGTATAAGTTAATTTTAATAAATTAAGAGAACATTCGTAATGTAGATTCTTAATAAACTAATAATTAAATGTTTTTTTACTTCTATATAACTAAATATATAGGGCTTTTTTTTTGGAGGGTGGTGGTGGAATGGAATCTAACCCGTTTGCTTAACAATAGAATATATTAATTTTTTTTTTTTTTTTTTTTTTTTTTTTTTTTTTTTTTTTTTTTTTTTTTTTTTTTTTGCTCTTTATGGGACAAAACTCCGCTCACATATTTACCTCATACAATACAAAATCACTTAAAATAAGCAATTCCAAACACCCATGAAACCAGTAAAACAACTTTAAAAAGAGGAAGGTAAGAGTCAACCAATTGATTCAATAGTAGTGCCTCTAACACAAAAGGAGTCTTTATCACCATAGACCATACCTCTTATCAATATTGCTACTACAGGTTAGGATGTATGTTGGCTCAATATGATGGACACATAAGAAAAGGGGCATGATGAGATTATATATTGTAAAGTCAGGAAAATGGTTGGCACTTGATGTTCAAGCATCAGTGAACAAGTGGAATTGTGGATTTATTTGTTCAAGCTCATTCCTAGTTGCCTAAAAAATGTGTTGACCCGTGTTGTTGGTCCACAGACAAGGTCACCGAGACATATTAAATTTGATTCTTCTCTCCACTTCTTAGTTACTTTTCTTGTTGTAGTCTTGACAGGATATTTAAAATTAAAAAATAAGACGACATACAAACAGAAAGAAAACTAATCTTGAAGCTTCTTGTGCTCTTCTGCAGAAAACTTTTGGAGAATATACAGAGAGAACATCATTTGAAAGACCACTCACTAGTGGAGTTGCTTATGCTCTGAAAGTTCTCCATTCTGACAGGGAGCATTTTGAAAAGCAGCATGGGTGGACAATTAAGAAAATGGAAGCTGAGAATGAAACACTTGTCCAAGATTGTATCCCGGAAAATCTCAATCCTGCACCCATTCAAGATGAATATGCACCAGTGATATTTGCTCAAGAAACTGTTTCCCATATTGTATCTATTGATATGATGTCTGGAAAGGTTTGGCGTTTTTACCTTTGTTTAACTTCCTTATTTCAAGCAGAAGTTGGGGCACCACCTGAAACTTTCAATTTCACGTTTCTATGAATGTTCTTATAATGTTAATTCCTCATAAAAGGAGGAAAGCTTGTGTTTAGTTATCTCACAGACAGATCTTTTACTCTTTTGTCTTTAATTTTTCTTTATTCAATTTAGAAGTGTTAGACTTTTGAATCAGTTACTACTACTATTACTGTTATAAATCTTGTTTTTGTTATTTGGATCTGAACGCACAAAATAAATTATACCTTAAACTTCATTTTACACAATTTTCTTTAACAAGGCAAAAGTTAAGCGTTGGGACAAAATAATGGCAGCAATAGGATGACTCTAAGCACTGGAGTTACTCTGTATGTGGATATAACTAGAGACTCTTGTGCACACGTGTGTGCATGCATTTTTAAAATTTTGTGGCTTAAGTCATATTTTTATGAACACTGTAAAATAACAGTTAAAATATTCAACTTCTATGTGTGTTGATATTGAGTATGAGCTTTCCGGTCTTCTTGGTTCATACAGATTCATGCATGTGAGAGATTGAAAAGAGACAAAATACGGAGCGATTATGCATAGAATTGGGAATTAAATTGTTTGACTGTTTAGTTGTCTGACTGCTTAGTTTGTTACTGTTATACAGGAAGACCGTGAGAATATCTTGCGAGCAAGAGCAACCGGAAAGGGATTAAGGGAGTGCTGACATCTCCTTTCAAACTGCTGAAGTCCAGTCACCTGGGTGTTGTCCTTACATTTGCTGTCTACAATGCTAATTTTCCTCCAAATGCTACACCAAAGCAACGCATTGAAGCTACTGTTGGGTATTTTATACAAGAATTTTCACCAAATTGTTATTAATTAACATTCCCATTTGTATTCATAAGCTAGTTAATTCATATGCAAGCCTGTTTCTAGGTACTTGGGTGCTTCCTATGACGTTCCATCACTGGTAGACAAGCTCCTCCACCAACTTGCCAGCAAGCAAACCATTGTTGTAAATGTTTACGATACAACTAATGCTTCTGCACCTATCAAAATGTATGGTACCGATGTTATTGATACTGGGTTACTACAAATAAGCAATGTGGATTTTGGGGATCCTACGCGAAAACATGAGATGCATTGCAGGTTTGCTTTTGTCCTACTTAATGGGAAACTGTCAAGTCCTGGAGCTTCATATAAGCTGAATTTTATTGATTTATATTTTTCATGATCTAATCTCCAGGTTCAAGCACAAGCCTTCACTACCTTGGACAGCAATCAATGCATCAGTTGGGGTACTTGTTATCACTTTGCTTCTTGGTCATATTTTTTATGCAGCAATCAGTCGAATAGCGAAAGTTGGAGGATGACTACCGTGAAATGAGGGAGCTAAAGGTTCGAGCTGAAGCTGCAGATGTAGCAAAATCTCAGGTTCGCTGTATTTCTATGGCAGTTTTTTTCTTCTTTCGGAAAATAATTGTGAGGCTGATGACAAGATGATCTGCGATTTGATTTTCTCAAACAAAATGAGTTCACATATATAGAACTTCACATGATTGTCATCATTGCTATTAGTATCAGTACTCATGACAATGTAACTTTTTTTATTTATCATAAATATAGTTATGATTCCTGCAATGACTTCTGTATTTTGATTTTTCTTTTCTTGTAGTTTCTGGCAACAGTTTCACATGAGATTAGGACTCCAATGAATGGTGTTTTAGGTAATCTAAAAAATTAAAGGACTTGATCTTATGTTAACTACTTTCCAATTCATTAATAGTACATGAAAAGAAACTTTTAATATCATTTTCCAGGTATGCTGCAAATGTTGATGGATACCGAACTAGATGAAAGCCAGATGGATTGTGCTCAGACTGCTCACAAGAGTGGTAAAGATCTTATATCAGTGATAAATGAGGTTCTTGATCAGGCTAAGATTGAGGCAGGGAAGCTTGAACTTGAAGCTGTAGAATTTGATCCACGTTCTATCCTAGATGATGTCCTGTCACTTTTCTCTGGAAAATCAAATGAAATAGGAATTGAGATGAAATTCAAAATTGTCAACTACCTTATTTTTGCTCCTCAAGTAATAGTTGGATATTAACTCTTGCTTTTTGTATTCTTTTGGGTGTGTACGGTTAGCTGTTTATGTATCCAAAACGGTGTCAGAAGTTGTCATTGGTGATCCTAAACGATTCCGGCAAATAATTACTAATCTGGTTGGAAATTCACTTAAGGTATGCCATGTTTCTTGCTGCACTTTTTAATTTTTTGGACTTTCATGCTTACTATATAAATTTTGAATGCCAGAAACATCTCTTTAATGTAGATGACAATTTTCTCACACTTCCTGTTTACAAGGATATTATCTGTTCATACCGGCATATCTAATAATGTCTCCTACAAATTACATCAATTAATCTTCTCTCATTGAAAATTGTTATCTTGAAGATGGGCTTGGACCATTTACTAATTTTACTTGAGGGATCAAAGTTGAGAAATGAGGAAATGTTTCATCTTCCATTATCCTAGGGATGCCATTTTCTTTGTATTTGTTATTGACTTTTAAATCCACTGTTATTTGGTGTGGGCTTTTTGCAAATCTTATCTCACTCTTCCTCTCACTACCCTCACTATACATAAATTTTGTACTACACAAGCAGATTTTCTTGATACCCATAAAATCTCACTTTAACTATTGGTTCATTATATCTTGTCATTCATTTATCTGTTGTATTTCAGTTCACTCATGATAGGACTTTTACTACTTGTACCAGCAGATTTTCCTGATACCCATAAAATTCCATAATTATTGTTTCATGATCTCTAGTAATTTATTTATTTGTTGTGTTTCAGTTCACTCATGTTAAAGGACATGTGTTTGTATCGGTTCATATGGCAAATGAGGTAAAGAGCCCACTTCACGATATGGATGTAGTGCCGAGTCAAGGGTTCCGGGACATGTCAGACAGAACCTATAATACATTGAGTGGTTTTCCTGTTGTCAATAGATGGAAAAGCTGGGAAAATTTCAAAAATGCAAAAAACTCCCCTGGGAGTTAATCAGTATGAATCTGACGGAAAATTCCAAAAAGATTCTGGAGTGATTCAATTGCTAGTGACAGTTGAGAATACAGGTATAGGAATTCCTTTGGATGCACAAAACCGCATATTCACCCCTTTTATGCAAGCTGATACTTCCACCTCAAGAACATATGGTGAGCTGAAATGTTTAAATCGACCTCATGAAGATTGGATTTGTAAGTGAACTGGAACTGGCAGTACCTTTTCTTTTAGTGCAACTTTCAGGATGCCAAAAGCCTCATCTCTGGATACAAAGCAGCAGCAGTGCAATCCTTTTGTTTCAGAATTTCAAGGATTGAGAGCACTGGTGGTGGATAGAAGAAAAATCCGTGCTGAAGTTACAAGATATTATCTGCAGAGGTTGGGAATGTTTGTGGATGTTGCTTATAGTCTTAACTCAGCTTACTCTTATCTATCCGGTTCTTCCAACAAGAGGTAATTTTCCATTTGCCATTTGAATTTATATTAAGGTCATCTGAATTTGCAAAAACAATAGCTGACATTAGAGCACCACCAAAGAACATTGTATGAGAATTGTTGTTGCAAAGGTACCATGCAAATTAACATTAAGGAATTTTGTGTATGAGTAATTTACTAAACATATATAACTGTAGAATATGGATTATCTGTGTCACATTATTTCTGTAGGGAGAAAGAACAAAATGAGCAATTTGCTAAACAAATTAAGACACCACGTTCAAACTGTCACATGTTTTGGATGGGAAGTGAAGATTGTATGTTAGTATGATTTTTTTGGTAGTGTCATTAAAACAATTGTTTATTTTTTGAAAGGTTGGAATTTTTTTTTTAAGCAGGGGATGATATGGTTAATTTTGTTTTGCTACAAGCCTACAACGTAAACATGGAAGGTTTTAATTTCTGGCAACATGCATTATAAGTCAATATCGAAAGTTTTGTACTGGGGAATTAGTTGCTGCGAAATATTTTGCTAAATATTACCTTTTTATTTTCCCAGTATATCTCAACAGTTGGAAATGATTGTGATAGACAAGGATGCTTTGGATAAAGAAAGCTCTTTGTATGACATCAAGAAGCAGAGGCAGAATGACATCAAAAGAGACCAAAAAGTTTTCCCAAGATTTTTCTCTTGGCAAACAACCTTAGTCCTGATGAACGTGGTGAGCTGAAATCTGTCGGTGTTGTAGATGGTATACTGATTTTTGTTTAGAATTTTGATTCGCTCCTACAGAGAAGCCCTTGGAAGTGAGAAGAAGCAAATAATTAGACAGAAAGAACAAACCTTGGGAACTTGCTCTTTTGGTGGTTAGGGTGAACAGAAGCAAATAATTCTGAAAGAAACAAAAGTAACCTTTTGGCTTCATATGATCTTGTTTCATGGAGCAAGATTCTTATAAATCTATATGTAGTTGGAAAGGATCCATCTGCGGCCTTAGCTTGATGAAAAACTTTATATTGATTCCTTATATTTCTAAGATTTTTCAGTATGTTGGGTGGCCACATAACATGTCAGAAATATGATAGACTGTACGTTCTTTTCCAGATAGGATCTCACAGAGCTGATTTCTTACTAGGCCATAATTTTACAAATATTCTTGGCATTTGAAGTGACCAGACAAATCCGCTGTCTGGAGAAAGAGTTCAATGATAAAATTGCACGTGGTGAAGCATCAACAGAGATGTTTGGTAATGTGGCTCATTGGCACATGCCGATATTGGCCATGACAGCTGATGCAACTCAAGCTTCAATAGAAGAGTGCAAAAGGTGTGGGATGGATGACTATGTGCCGAAGCCATTCGAAGAAGAACAGCTCTACAAAGCGGTGGCACGTTGCTTTGGGTCTGGTTGATGAGTTGAAATTACTGTGTTTATAATCTTTACCGAGTCATGAAGGCATCCTGTTTGCAATGGTTGACTGATCTCTCTGCCTAGCATGTCTTCAATCAAGAACATGACATCCAGCAACAGAGAGCTAGCCGATGGGAAGATCACCTTTTATTTCCCAACTAAAAATTTTCTCCAGATGCAGTAATCGTTGCAAACAGCTTCAAAAAAGACATGGCATGCTGGCATTAAATGTGTGCCTTGTTCATTGTTGCAAACTGTGTTCATCTCTATTTCTTCAATTTAATTGAGCTTTATACTAATAAAGGAAGCAAACAGCCACCAATGAGCTTTGACTTAACTGATGGGACGTAGGATTCAGGTTTGAACTTAAGCTGGAGCCTGATGAACGAAGAAAGAAAGATAACTTGAGGAACGATCTGATCTGACTCATTCTATCCATGAAAATTGAAATACAGATAAAATTTGGTTTTCCCTCAACAGATCACAATTTGAATGAATCTTCAAGGATCAAAAAAGTATTTTGCCAATAATAGTTCAATGATCAACTCATTGATGGAAATTTATTGGCTAGGCTAGTAAATTAATAATGTCTTTTATTGCTCCGCAGGTTGCTGATTGAGAGTGCTATTGGTGTTCAAATGACAAGAAAGCGGTCAACAGGAAATATTGCATGTACATAACACGGTTTTGTTCCCACTTTTCTCATGTCTTGTGTATATTATATTTATATTTAATTGAAGGAAGTAGGAAAAGATATGGTGGAATTGATGAAGTCTGATCGTATAGCATATTTTGTTATATGTTGTAGAGTTATTATTGAGTTGAAAATAGAAGAAAATAAAAGAGCAGGAAAGAAAGTGGATTTGATACACTGATCTTGGTGCCACTTTTAAATTCTGCAAAAGTTTTATTTTGAAGTACCCTAAAAAAGGTGTACCTGATGATGACAGTACCATAATTCATTTTTTTGGTTCAGTTTGAAGTAATGGCCAATGGCTTCATTGTTTAAAGTGACATAAAGCTCATTCCTAACGGGTTCAATCCCACTATACAATACTTCATGTGTGTAGTTTGCCCTGCAGGGGGAAAAGATTGAATGGTCCAATATTGGAACCCAATGAATTCAGGAAAACATGTATAGCTAGATCTTAAGCTTAAAGAAGGGACTTGTTATTTAAGGGATTGTCATTTATTGAAGTGGATAATGCAGCCTAAAGAAGGTCGCAGAATTTGACGGATGTGGCTTACGGAACACAAGGACAACTTGGGGATTAATTGAAGAACTCAGTTTATGTAAAGAATAAATCAATAAAGAGAGAGAAGGAACATAAAGAAAATGGAAATGTATCCTTTTTTTTTCCCTTTTCAAATACATGGAAGCTAATTTAGCCTTGAAAGCTTAGGATATGAAAATAAAATTCCCAACAGTAGCATAAACCTTAATGGAATTCTGAGGCTAATTTGTGGTAATAGACATGTAATTTTGATAACAAAAAACAGAATGTTTGATAGAGTTGTATAATGTTTGGGTGGATAATCAAGTTTGGAGTGGAGACAAAGTGTGATGCAGTAAAAAATCAAGATGAAAGGTGGTTCAGCAGCAAATACAGTTAAGCAGTTTTATCTCAGTTCACCATAGTTTTTGTGTCAAGTTGCTTTGTATTGCCAAGGAAATATGAGTTTCAGGTTTGAAGATGATTAATGGTTTATAGAGCCCATTTTAACCCAACAAACAATCTTGCACGTCTTGGACTTCATTTATTGACCCTAATGTATTGGATTGCAATGGAACACCACACTCTCCTAACCCAGTTCTATTCTTGTGCCCATCTTTCACCATAGTAAACATCCATCTACTATTGACCAGGTAGTGTACTCCTCCCCATTTAGTTATGGTGGATGTATGTGGCACTGCAGTCTTAAACAACAGCGCCAAGGCTCTATGAATGTTCATGAAATTATTAACACACAAAATGATAATAAAGGGACTATGATAGGAACGAAAAAGAAGGAAGTTGAAACATTGTGTCGATAACATTCAATGGTATCGCAATAACATAAAACTAGTCATTCATAGTCATTAACATAAGCTCAATAACATTCAATGGAAAAACAACATAAAACTAGGCATCATTCATAGTCATTCATAGAAGTTGTTCAGGGCATATATAGTAGTGACTCACTACATAATAACATCATTCTAAAATACTCGGTTCATTGATGTTTAGCACATTCCTCCCTCAGAATTTCAAGTAGATGCTTCCTACTTCCCTTATATGAATTATACACTACCCTTAAAGTTGGGTTGTTCACAAGGTGTCGTCTACATTGTCTATGAAATTCATCATCAGCCATAACTTCTTCAACTTGTTGAAGGTGATCCAATACTCCAGATACTGATATATCATAAGCATGTGATGTCATCCTTTTTGAGAGATAAGCATGTGATGTCATCCTTTTTGAGAGATAAGCATGTGATGTCATCCTTTTTGAGAGGTGTGCTTCTGTACCATTTGTATGAGCTATCCTACTTAGACAATCAACTATTTTTGAAGAGGTAGACATTTTCTTTTTCTTGCCATCACCCCTCTTCATCACCCTCAATAAGCTAGTTGTTTTATAATCACTGCTTGTTTTGTCTAGACCTTCCTTTTCCCTTTGTTAGTGTTGGCTCCACTACCTCCAGAATGACTAATTAAATTGAATGCATTAACGTCCGCATTCAAACCAGTTGTTGCCCCTAACACTTCATCACTATCTCCATAACCTTCTTCTAGATCATATTCAGGCGCAACATAAGTTGGGACAACAGTTGGGAGTTTCTTGGATGATGGGGCCCATTGATTTGGTCCCGTGGCCGCAGTAGATGAAAACAACTAGATCAATTCTTCTCGGAATTGTATACCCTCATCTCTGAATTTCTCATATCCACTACCTTCCTGTACATTTATGACCAAATATATTACATAATATATAGAATGACAATCATGCGAAATAACTATGTAACATTATAAAAAGGTAATTACTTACCGCAATCTTCTTCTCCCACCAATCATCAGCGGCCAAAATAGTTTGCTTCTTATAATCCCATCCAACACCTCTTTCACTAAGCAACCTATTCCAACACTGCCACAGGCCTCGTAGGGAATCATACTTGGTTTTCAACTGGTTCTTGTCATATCTTTTACCAGTGTGTATCATGAAATTTTCGACAATTTCTTCCCATCCTTCCTTGTTGAAGCTTGTAGTTTTCTTTCTTCCTTTTTGTACTTGTATCACGCACAAGTCGATTAACACTTCTGTGTTTTTTTTGTCCCAAGAAGCTTTCTTACTCATTGTACTGAAACTTACTACAAACCAACAAACTCATTAAAAACCACCAATCTCATTACAAACCACCAAACTCATTACAATTCATTATGGAACATAGACAAAACTTTAAAAATGTACAAACCAGATAACAATTTCTAAACAATTCATGAAATTTCACATACCTACCAGTGCAACAAACAAATTATTGCATTCTACTAGTGCAACTTTATCAACATTAAAAACAAGATTTCCATATCAGTGTGTTCAGTTTCACTTTATCAACATTAAATACATTCACAAACATATCAATTTTAACAGGACACAGGCAACCAGATATCAGTGTGTTCAGTTTCAATCAGCATTAAATACATTCGCATACATTAACAACAGGACACAAAGGCAACCAAATGTATTAACAAGACAAAAATTACAGGAACCTGAACTAAACACGAATAAAATTTATAATTATCAACATTTCACACACACAATGAAATCAATAACGCAAATAACTCATACTTGACTGAAGTGTGAGGACGGAATCCAAGACCAAAGTGAACTCGCAGATGAAGTGAGGAGCTGGCAATTTCGGCAAATACTGGAAAAACGAACTAAAATGAAGCAAGAGAAAAAATTGAGTGCACACCAACAAGCAAAAAAACCTGAATTTTGGAGCTCAACAAATAAACTTAATGGTTAAGAATCAAATAAAACCTGAATTTTGTTCTATGTATTTCTGCAAAATTCTAAGTTCTAAAAATTTCTTATAAATATGAGATTGCATTTTCTTGCTAACCCTCCAATTGTTGTTTACTTTTTAAGACAACAATGATATAATGAAACCAATTGTTGTTTACTTCTTTTTATAAAATACAGCTACAACAATGATATGATGAAACTAAATTAAATGCTTGATTAAGTATGCTTATATGTTAGTATTTTAATAAATTAATATTTTAAATCCTATTAATTGAAAAATATTCAATATTCTTCAGAAAAAAATTATATATTTAATCTTCACAAACCGTAAAAAACTGTAAAACATTCTGAAGATTAAATATTTTTCAATTAATAGGATTTAAAATTTTAATTTATTAAAATACTAACATATAAGCATGCTTAATCAGTATTTAATTACACAATCATCGGTTAAAATGTTGAGTCAGTATTTTCCATTAAGTTAAACTAACGGTGTTAACATTAAAGGACCAAAATGATACCAGAAGCAAACATAAACATAAAGGACCAAATGTATACTTTAGCCATGAAACTATTACTTTCTTTATTTTTGAAGAGAAGAGGTCATTGGCAAGGAATTTCTTAGCTCCTGGAAATCAATATCTATGATCATGTTAAGCTTCCACCTTTTCTCTTCTTCCTAACTAAGCTAAGTTCGCATGCAAACACAAAATTCAAACTTCAAGTACACTTTTATAATTAAGCAAGGGAAAAAAAAAACAAAAGGATAAATAACACGTGTGGAAGCAACATTGGGATCTGCATTCCAAGAGTTTAAAAGTGATGCATTTAGAAGTGGGGAACAAAGGCAATCCTATACTGCCTCAATCAGATAAACAATGAATTCAGTTATTCCTACCGATCTTAAATATAAGATAAAATTGATTTTTTTTTCTGTAAAAATTTAAGAAACTAAATAAGTTGTTTTACCATATTATGTGTTGTGTAAATGACAAATATTTTAAAATAATTTAATTAATTTCCTAAGTCTCTCTAAAAAAAATTAACTTATCCTATATTTAGAACCACAAAAGTAATTTATAGTAAATCAAACTCCCTCTCTTTTGCCTTGTACGTATTTGGAGACTTGGAGCATCCGCAGGCTTTATTCCCAACCCAACATAACCTTTCGTACGTGTTTAATTTGATGTGACATGTTTATAGACGTGCAACGCAAATCTGATGTGTTTTGTGAGCCCTGTGGTCAACATGCCTGCCTCTTGGTTCCCTCCCCTCTAAACTAACTATACCTCTTTGAACTTTTTTCATCATAATAGTAGTTGTTGGTTAATTTTATCTATTACATAATTTTCATGAAAAGTTTCATGAGGTTGAAAACAAAAATTTTGTTTAATCATTACGGAAACCCATTACTCATTACAATCCTCATGAATTATTAACCTTAACTCATTATGTTAATTAGTTATTAATTATTAATCTGTAACTCTTTACGATGCTCATGGAAATTCATAACAATTCATAATATCCATGATATTTAGGATTACTCGTTAAAACAATTATTAGGGATTAGGATAACTTCATAACATGACTATTGGAGATTAGAATTACCTTAGATCACTTAAAGACTTCAATGTTGTTGATGTCCTCTAACATTGATCCATACGGCTATCTCCCGATTGCAACGAGAACTCCTTCTCTTGAAACCTCCCGCTCCTTCCGCTCCTTGGATGCTTGCTAGGCAAAGACAAGGTTGAGGTTTGGTTTCTTTGGGTTTTATTCTTTTCAAGAAGATGGTGGTTTCTTTGAATTAGGTTAAAGATAGGATGAACAATGTTGGAACCTTACCCTTTTATGGGTGGCGCCTTTTCCTCTCTAAATCTTTGGTAAAGACCGAAATTTAGAGAGCATAAAGATATCTTGCTTTCTCCTAGAAAAACGTGCAAGATTAAGGCACATAAAAAATCAGCACTTTATAATAGTCTAATCCTAATTTAAGTGCTTACAAGAAAGGTTCAATCTAAGATTGAATTGGAAAATTCAAATCATAATCATAATGAATTAAATGCATATCTTGATTAATTGATTGAATTTAAAATAATGAATCACATTCATATCTTGATTGATTGATTGAATCAATTATTTAAGATCATCGATCACATTTATTTCTTAATTGATTGATTGAGTCAATTATTTAAGATGATGGATCACATTTATATTTTAATTGATTAATTGAATAATAATTTAAGATAATGGATCATATGATCTCTTAAACTAAAATTCAAAAATCATTTTAAATTTAATCCCCATTTATTATTTCTCCTATCTCATCCAATCATTACTCAAAGAAAATGTAGGGTCCACTTGTGACCCAAAATGCACAACAGGAATTATCGGTGACTGTCAAGGTTGCAAGTTTGTTTTTCCCAACAAGACAAAATGTGCTACAGTTTATAATGGAAAAATGACATTTATAGAATATGAGCTGTGATTTTCCGACGTACAAATAATACTCCTCCTATCCTAATTATAAGAGTATATTTTAGAGTTGGTTTTGGTCCTAATTATAAGAGCAAGTTTTAACTTTTATCAATTTTTTCCTATAATATCCCTATTTATACTTTTTTAATAATAATTAAAGACAATAATAATTTAATAATACACCTATAAATTTTATAAAGTAAATCATATTTACAACTAATTAATATTATATACACCTCAATTATACTTTTCTTTTCATAAAATAATTTTGAGAAAGTACAATAATATAAAGTAAACGTGTTCATCCTCAATTATACTTTTTTATAAAGTAAATTATTGTATATCTACGACTCAACAGGTATAATAATATATTCAACTAATCGACTATAACACAACAAAATAAATTCCTCGCAAAAAAAAAAAAAAAAAAAAAAAAAGTACAAGAAAACGTGTTCATCCTTAATGTGAAATCACCGTCTATTGTATAACTATATTTATAATATTATTTAGTACTCCCTCAATTATATTTTATATAAAGTAAACGTGTTCATCCTCAATTATATTTTTTCACCAATTAAGTATTTATGGAGTTGAATTGCTTGTAGGTCATGAATCTAAGTCCATCAATTAACTAATTTTCCCTTAATGTAATTTTTAATTTTTAGTAGGGGTATTTTTGGAAGATAATTATAATTAACTAATTTAACTTCTCTTCTTAATCTCTCCAAATTCTAGTAAATAGTTCCTATAATTAGGATCGGAGGGAGTAACTTATTAAGGTGTGGACCATTTTGACATTAATTGTTGTGGAGGGTATAGAAGAGGACAAATTGTGCAGAAGAGAAAAGCGGAAGAAGAGAAAAGCGAAACAAATTAAGGCATGTTATGAATGAGTCCCCAAGGGTTCTCATTCCATGCATATAATTATGTGCTTTTTAGGTGTTCATACCTCTAATTAGAGGTATGAGCATATTTTTTTATATTTTTTTAAATTTTTTTATATATTGTATTTATTTATATTTAAATCATATAACGCTTTCGAGATTTTTTTGCACCCAAGATGTCGAATTAATTAATTTTTAGTTCTGCATTTGTATCGTAACACCGCATATTATGAAAATTAATTAATTTGAGATACTTGGTGCAAAAAAAAAATCTCGTAAAACAAGATATAATTTAAATCTACATAAATACAATATATAAAAAATTAAAAAAGTATGCCCATATCTCTAATTAGAGGTATGAGCACCTAAGAAGCACATAATTATGTGCATGTAATGTGCATTCCTCATCAACAAAGACAATGTGGTGTGATGACTGGGAAATGCGACACACAAAAGTTAATTAGGTCTTCGACTTGTGCCATCAAGGAGTGACATAATTGACTAAGGCATCAGCCTTCACCTTAAAAGGGAGGAGGTTTGATACCCACCGGTCGATATGAGGCCCTTGTTGGTGGGCGATCCAGTAAATCTCTCAGAAGCGTTAACTTCTTTTGAGCCGGAGGCATGCCCTGGCCCAGTGGGTTACAAGGTCTACCCCACCTAAACTTTCTTATATCAAAATAAATAAATAAATAAAAAGGTCTTCGACTTGTGTGGTGTGATGACATGAAAATTTGACACATAAAAGTGAATGAGGTATTTAAAGGCCTTGATTATGGTAATAACTGAAATTATATTCTCATGCATGACTTATTTATCTAATTTAAAGAGATTAATGAAACTAAATAAATTACTTAATTATAACTTGTATAATCATAATCTCTCTAAAATAATTAAGCAAATTAATTTGAAGAAAAATGATAAATATAAGAGATAATTTTTTTTTAAAAAAATTATATTTAGGACCAAAATTCACCTTCAAAATAGGTCATACATTTAGGAACATGTGTAGTCTTTTTTATACATAACTTTTTTCTTAATTGCACAAAATAAACTGGTGGTTAAGATTAATTATAAACAATAAATGTCTTATCTTTTTCAAATATGCCCCTATGTATGAAAAAAGTATAGGAGTGGGAATGAATAAAAATATATGAGAGAGAATATAATAAGTGATTAAATGAAAAAGAATTAGTGCTAAGGAAGAAAGGCAACCCTACATTGCCTCAATTAGATAAACAATGAATTCAATTACTACAAAAATGATTTTTTTTTGGAGAAATATTAAAGAAATTAAATAACTTACTTAATCATATTATGTATTGTGTATCTTTAGATTATATATTACTTTATAAATTAGGCAAAATAACTTGGAGAAAAAATGACAAACATAGATATTTTAAAGTAATTAAATTAACTTTTTTAATTTCTCCAAAAATGTCAACTTTTTCTTATATTTAGGACATGAGGGATTGATATATAGGTTTATCGTTTGTCATGTTATTTCGATATTTTAAAGTAATTAAATTAACTTTTTTAACTTTTTGCACTTTTTCCGTCATAAAAGCAGCAACCAATTTTGATATGTTTCGTCCTCCTATGAAACATCTTCTTCTAAATACATGTATCCTTTTTTACGTAAGACAATCCATCAGTTTCAGGTACTGTTGGCACTAAATATATGCAACTTTAATTTGGTATACCTTATTTATGTTTTTTTTTATCACAAATACATAATAATTATGCTACGAGTCAATTATTTTAGTTTATTATTTGTTGCATATAATAAAGGTTCATTATTTATGATTTTTACCAACTAATTTTAGCTTTTCTAATTTGTTTAATTTTGCTACAATTTATATGATTCATGACAACAGTTTGATTTGGTTTAATTTTGTATATTTGGACATTAGTTTGACATTTTAATTTTCTAATATTTATTGTTTGAATTATAAATTTTATGAGGTTTAATATTTTACTTTTTTTAATTAGATTCCTATAGTTTCTTTTTCCTTTTTATCGGTTCTTATATTTTCACCTGTTTTTCAGGGCCTTGTAGTTTTCCTTCTTCTTTTTATTAGGTCCTTATTGCTTCACTAAATATTTGTCAGGTCCTTCTAGCTCTTTCTGGATTCTAATTTATTAATTTAATTGAAATTAAATAAATGAATAATAGTAAAATATAATTTATTGATAATAAATTGAATTAATAATTATATAATTAAAAAATAATTAATTTTAATTAATTAATTAATTATAATTTATTCAATTTTTATAAAAAATTATTATTATTATTGAAAATTTATAATTATAAAAATTAGAATAAAAAATAAATCATATAAATATATTTTAATTTAAAATTTATGAAGAACATTAAAATACATAGAAAAGAATGTTCAATAAATGTATCATAATAATTTATTATATATAAATTATTAGTATTTATAGAATAATATTTAATAATATAATACATGATAATACTGAAATTTATATTTATATAAGAATATTATTAGACCTTATTGAATAAATAATAATAATAAAAATTATAGGGACCTAATTAAAAATCATGTGAAACTATAAAGACCTAATGAATAGAAATATAACTACAAGGACTTGATAAAAAAAACAAGTGAAAGTATAAGCATATGATAAATAAATAAATCAAACCAAATTAAAAATGGTTGAAACTATAAAAACATGCAATTAATTATCCTTTTATTTGAAAAAACATTATAAATTTTATGACGGGGCTTGAAAGTTTATGGACCGACCACGCTATCTATATGAGGGCTAGTTTTCGCAAAAGGCAATAATTTAAGGAAATCTAGCTTTTCATGCCTAACCCTTTTATTATTGGATCTGGTCTTTAATATAAGAACCAGTTGATTGTTGTTTTGAAGAGATTAAGGAAACTAATTAAGTTATATTAAAGTATGTATATTTATCATTTTTTTCCCAACTAATTTACTTGATTTATAAATTGTTATATAATCTAATGATATACAATATATATTATGATTAAGTGGTTTATTTAGTTTCTTTATTTTTTCTTAAAAAAAGGTAAATTGCACATCACAATATCATTGACTATAATTCTACAAGAGATGGGATAAGAGAGGTGATTTATTGGTAGAGGTGTGAGAATAGGTCGACAACTTGTAGCCAAGCCTAATTAAGGCGACTGTTTAACAAGTAGGCTAGGTTTAGCCCAATTTAAAGGCCTGGATGGTCGGCCCGATGTATTCTCAAAAAGCCCGTCATATATATATATATATATATATATCTCACATTTTAATTTAAGGATACAATCAGTGAATCAATATACTACCCCTAGGTTTTTACTAGTCTTTTCTAAAACACTCAGCCTAACTTAGTGAAACCTTGACATCGCTATTATCTCCGCGTACCTTCCCATTCTTCACTGCAACCCAATCATCTTTCCCCATTCTT
Source organism: Acacia acuminata (assembly GCA_019022655.1). NCBI lineage: Eukaryota > Viridiplantae > Streptophyta > Magnoliopsida > Fabales > Fabaceae > Acacia > Acacia acuminata. The sequence goes on along the minus strand of JAFJYI010000053.1, from coordinate 2,837,589 downwards.
CGCTAGTACATTTCTACACGTAACCAAACTTGGCCGACTGAAAAGTTAACTATTTGGGAGACTTGAGAACACTCTCATAATCTGTTTTCTCATTTTCTTCTCACAATCCCATCTCAACTTCTAAATTAAAAAATGAAGGGTTTAGATTTAATATTTTCTAAAACTATTATTATTGTATTTTATAATTTTTGTTAAAAAAATTTATTTGTGTTATCGTTATGAATTGTGTAGATCCGTTTTGAATAGTTTAAATTTATTTATTTATGTTTAAAATAAATTTTTTATAAAATATGAAATATGAACCATATATATATATATATGTATATTTTAATCTAAGAGTGGAGATAAAATTGTGAGAAAAAAAAAAAAAAGAGACAAATTTTTTGAAAGAACCTAAATCCCGGTTACTATTTAGACGGAAGAGGAGACTTGCCTCTTGAACTTGCACGACTGCACTAAGTTTTTTCATTGATGGTAGAGAAGCACACATCTTTACATAGATGTGCTTTTCTTTTAATTTGGTTTTGTGGTATTATTACTATTATTGAGTTCACACTCTACAATTTATATTTTAAATAATAATTTTCTGAACTAATTTTTATTTAGATCTATTCAGTTATATGAGTTAAATCTTATTTGAATACCAATGTAGGATTTAAATAGGCTTCAAATGTTATTTAACTACTACAAGGTGTATGCCTTTAATTATACTCAGACTACACTTTATGTAGATTTTAGTAGATTTAAAGGCATACACCTTGTAGTAGTTAAATAACGTTTGAAGCCTATTTAAATCCTACATTGGTATTCAAATAAGATTTAACTCATATAACTGAATAGATCTAAATAAAAATTAGTTCAGAAAATTATTATTTAAAATATAAATTGTAGAGTGTGAACTCAATAATAGTAATAATACCACAAAACCAAATTAACTTGATGCAAGAACTCAGCATGTATTTTTTTTTTTTTTTTTTTTTTTTTTGCGAATAACCTGCTGGCTATATTTGAACTGTGACTTATTTCTGTTGAACCTAACTGTGGCATTACTGACCTGTGAAGCTTTCTGCATAATCCACGGCTTGTGGAGTTGAAAATATTCTGTAACCGTGCTCTTTGTATTTAACAACTTGAGATAACCACTTTTTTTGGAAATGGTACAAGTGATCTTTCAGTATGTAACTAACTTTATGTTGATAGTTCATTTGTTTAGAATCGTCAGACACCCTTCTTTGGTTAGGGAAGTTGATATTTCTGCATGCTTTTCTTCATATGATCTCAGGGAGCAAGATTCTTATAAATCTATCACTGGAAAGGATCCATCTGCGGCCTTAGCTTGATGAAAAACTTTATATTGATTCCTTATATTTCTAAGATTTTTCAGTATGTTGGGTGGCCACATAACATGTAAGAAATATGATAGACTCTACGTTCTTTTCCAAATAGGATCTCAGAGAGCTGGATTTCTTACCAAGCTATAATTTTACAAATATTCTTGGCATTTTGAATGACAGGTGTGAAGTGACCAGACAAATCCGCTGTCTGGAGAAAGAGTTCAATGAAAAAATTGCACGTGGTGAAGCATCAACAAAGATGTTTGGTAATGTGGCTCATTGGCACATGCCGATATTGGCCATGACAGCTGATGCAACTCAAGCTTCAATAGAAGAGTGCAATAGGTGTGGGATGGATGACGATGTGTCGAAGCCATTCGAAGAAGAACAGCTCTACAAAGCAGTGGCACGTTGCTTTGGGTCTGGTTGATGAGTTGAAATTACTGTGTTTATAATCTTTTCATGAAGGCATCCTGTTTGCAGTGGTTGACTGATCTCTCTGCCTAGCATGTCTTCAATCAAGAACATGACATCCAGCAAGAGAGAGCTGGATCTAGAACAAACCATTCAAAAACCAGAATCTGGAATTCTTGACCAAATAAGACAATACTTTCAATATATATTTCTGCATAGTCCTTTGTTTACATCCTAAGACAATATATATATATAGAACATACAACTGCAATAACCAACTGAAACTAAACTCCTAATAACTTCCTAATAGTCCTTATCCAAACAGATACAACTTCTAATAACTTCCTAATAAGTCTTATACAAACCATAACTTCCTAACTACCCATTTAACTACCTTTTCCTTGAATAAACCAGCAAGGGACGTTCTGATTCTGCTGGTATCATATCTGATATCCGATCAGGAGCACATTCCCGCCTCAACATTGCAACTAGCTCCCTCCTTCTTTCCTTAAATGAATTATACGCTTCCCTCAAATGTGGCCTGTTGATAAGGAGGTGTACACATTCTGTATAAAATTCACCATCAGCCACAACTTCTTCAACTTGTTGAAGGTGATCCAATACTGCAGTTACTGATATATCATAAGCATGTGATGTCATCCTTTCTAAGAGTTGTGTTTCCTTATCATTCGTATCAGCTATCCTACTTAGAACATCAACCATATTTGAAGAGGTAGACGTTTTCTTCTTCGTGCCATCACCCCTCTTCCTCACCCTCAACGAGCTAATTGTTCTATAATCAGAGCTTGTTTTGTCTTGACTACTGCTTGTCTTCCCTTTTCCTTTGTTAGTTTTGGCTCCACTACCACTAGAATGACTAGTTAAATTGAATGCATTAACGTCCGCACTCAGGCCAGTTGTTGGCCCTAACCCTTCATCACTATCTCCGAGAACCCTCTTCTAGATCATATTCAGGCCCAACATAAGTTCGGAGTTTCTTGGATGATGGGGCCCATTGATATGGTCCCGTGGCCGCAGTAGATGAAAACAACTGGGTCAATTCTTCTTGGAATAGGATACCCTTATCTCTGAATTCCTCATATCCACTAACTTCCTGTACATTTATCACCAAATATATTACATAATATATAGAACCACAATCATGCGAAATAACTATGTAACATTATAAAAAGGTAATTACTTACCGCAATCTTCTTCTCCCACCAATCATCATCGGCCAAAATAGTGTTCTTCTTATAATCCCATCCAACACCTGTTTCACTACGCAACCTATTCCAACACTGCCACTGGCCTCGTAGGGAATGAAACTTCTTTTTCAATTGATTCTTGTCATATCTTTTACCGGTGTCTATCATGAAATTTTCGACAATTTCTTTCCATCCTTCCTCGTTGAAGCTTGTTGTTTTCCTTCTCCCTTTTTTTACTTGCTTCATGCACAAGTCGATTAACACTTTTGTGTTATTTTTGTCCCAAGAAGCTTTCTCACTCATTGTACTGAAACTTATTACAAACCACCAAACTCAGTACAATTCATTATGGAACATAGACATAACTTTAAAAATGTACACAACAAATAGAAATTTCTAAACAATTCATGAAATTTCACATACCTACCAGTCAGTGAAACAGATTATTGCATTCTACCCTATATGCAACTTTATCAACATTAAAAAGAGGATTTCCATATCAGTGTGTTCAGTTTCACTTTATCAACATTAAATACATTAGCAAACATATCAGTTTTAACAGGACACAAAGGCAACCAGTTACAAATCCTTCGCAAACATATCAGTTTTAATAGGACACAAAGGCAACCAGTGGCAAATCCCTATATTAACAGGACACAAATTGCAGGAACCTGAACTAAACACAAATGAAATTCATAATTATCAACATTTCACACACACAACGAAAACAAAACAATAACGCAAATAACAAGCTCATAATACCAATAATTATCACCCAAAGATCAAGCACTTTAAACCATCCAAGACCATAAGGCTCATATATACATATATTCATTGGGAATACCACAACACATTAAAGAATTCAAAGAACATGTAGGGTCCACATGTGACCAAAAATGCACAAAAGGAATTATCGGTGACTGTCAAGGTTACAAGTTTCTTTTTCCCAACAAAACAAAATGTGCTACAGTTTATAATGGGAAAAATTACATTTATAGAATATGAGCTGTGATTTTCCAACGTACAAATAATAACTTGTTATTTTTATAAGGTGTGGACCATTTTGTCATTAATTGTGGAGGGTATAGAAGAGGACAAATTGTGCAGAAGAGAAAAGCGGAACAAATTAAAGGCGTGTTATGAATGAGTCCCCGAAAGCCTCAACAAAGTCGGTGTGGTGTGATGACATGGAAATCTGACACATAAAAGTGAATGAGGTATTTAAAGGCCTTGATTATGGTAATAACTGAAATTATATTCTCATGTATGAGTTATTTATCTAATTTAAAAAGATTAATCAAACTAAATAAATTACTTAATTATAACTTGTATGATCATAATTTCTCTAAAATAATTAGGCAAATTAATTTGAAGAAAAATGATAAATATAAGAGATAAAACAACTATTGGGGTTTAGGATAATGCGTAACTCTTTACTACGGTCTTATGAGAATTGATAACAATTTATAATATTCATGAATTTCAGGATTACTCGTTAAAACAACTATTGGGGTTTAGGATAATTTGATAAAACAATTATTGGAGATTAGAATTACCTTAGATCACTCAAGGCTTCAAGGTTGTTTATGTCCTCTAACGTTGATCCACACGGCTATCCCCAATTGCAATGATGACTATTTCTCTTGAAACCCTCCACTCCTTGGATGCTTGCTAGGCGAATACAAGGTTGAGTTTTGGTTTCCTTGGGTTTTTATCTTTTCAAGAAGGTGGTGGTTTCTTGGAATTAGATTAAAGATAGGATGAACAAGGTTGGAACCTTACCCTTTCATGGATGGTGCCTTTTCCTCTCTAAACCTTTGGTAAAGACCGAAATTTAGAGAGTGTAAGGATGTCTAAAAAATGGTCCAACCCTCCCCTTTTTATAGCTTTAGTGGGCTTAAAATTCCTAGTCCTAATTGTCTCGAGGAATTTTCGCTTTATGCACTAAGAAAATGGGTTTTAGGTAATAAGTCCACTACTTGTCAACCAAGTCACATTAAATTCATATCTTGATTAATTGATTGAATTTAATATGATGAATCATATTCATATCTTGATTGTTGGATTGATTTAAGATGATGGATCACATTTATTTCCTTTTTTTCTCAAAAAATGTCCATAAATATATAACAATACTAATATTATTAAACTAGGGTTTAGCTATGGGCTGGGCTATTTAACTATTGCCAACTCATTAATAGGTGATATAACAATACCAATATTATTAAAGTTCTAAATCTTATTATTACTATAATATTGTTGTTGTTATTATTATTATTATTATTATTATTATTATATAATCTGGGGTATTACATCGACAAAACACACTTTGGCCAGCCTTCTTTCATGTCTCTCCCTGCAATTTACCAACACAATGCTTTTCCATTTATATATCACAACTTTTTTTAATTACTACCCACTTATATGCAATTCCTCCTCACCATCAACTATGGTCTGGGTTAAGTGATCTCATAAAAGTCTAACATTTCGAGTCTTGTGAGTAAGGTTGTTAAAATTGAGATTTTACGTAAAATTGGAAGAGGGATAAAAAATTGTAAAACGTAAAATCATAACGTAGCAAAATCGTAAAAAACTAAAAGCGTTTGGAAAATTAGTAAAATCGTTTTAATGAAAAAAAAAACGTAAAAACGTAAAACCGCAATGATAAATCGAGATTTTAACTACCATGCTTGTGAGTATAAAAAACAAAGTTATATTAAGAAGTTTCTCTTGATTAGGACTTTGACCAACTTAAACTTGTATTTATTGATAAGTAGTACAATGGTTCGCTACAAAAGAGTGAAAGGGAAATTTACTCATTTTAGTTGTTGTTATTTTTACTTCATTGGAATGAATCCCTAAACTCATAATCTCTATAATTTGATTCGGTGAACGTCACCCCCTAAACTTTTAGCCATTTAAAATGTTAACCTCTAACTTTAAAAAAATCAATTAAAAAATTTAGTCTTTATGATTTTCCCCCTAAAATATAGGGATCAAAATTTTAAATGGTTAAAACAACATGGAATGAGATGCATCAAGTCCAAGTTCTATAGTATGCCACTTCAATCAAAAGTAAAATGATCAATGCTAAGAATGCATAAAACAAAGAAAAAGATGAATGCATATCATATTGGCCACACCATTAAGAGAAGAACCCTAATAATTAGATTAATCTCCCTTGCCGTATTAACACGTGCCATGCTTTTAAAAACAAAACAAAACAAAATCATTAAAGATCTCTATTTCTCTCTCCATCATCATATTCATTCCTATGCCATGATCATGTTAAGCTTCCACCTTTTCTCTTCCTCCAAACTAAGCTAAGCTAGCATGCAAACACAAAATTCAAACTTCAAGTACACTTTCATAAGCAAGAAAAAAAAGGAGAAATAATAGGTAACACATAGAAAAGAATGTTCAATAAATGTATCATAATAATTTATTATATATTATATATAAATTATTAGTATTAATAGAATAATATTTAATAATATAATACATGATAATATTAAATTTTATATTTATATAACAATATTATTAGACCTTATTGAATAAATAATAATAAAAAGTACAGGGACCTAATTAAAAATCATGTGAAACTATAAAGACCTAATGAATAGAAAAATAACTACAAGGACTTGATAAAAAACAAGTGAAAGTATAAGGATATGATAATAAAAAAAACAAACTAAATTAAAAATTGGTTGAAACTATAAAAACAAGCAATTAATTATCGTTTTATTTGAAAAAACGTTATAAATTTTATGAAGGGCCTGAAAGTTTGCGGACCGACCCTCGCTATCCAAATGAGGGCTAGTTTTCGCAAAAGACAAAGCTTGATAAACCCTAATTTTATATATTTTATCTCACCTTATCCATTTATTTTGGGGATTATTTTAGGGTAATTTGGATATATTTGATAATATTTGAATTGTTAGCCAATTTTATGAGATAATATAAATCTGAATTAATTATGAGATATTGGGCTTAAATTATTAAAATTCTCGATTGATATCTTGTTATTAAATAATATCTCTTAATATATAATGGATCATAATTTTATCATATTAGAAGATCCTATGGTACAGAATTTTTCAGGATAGCTAAAAGGAAATCCAATGGTGAAATTTTATTGGGCTACTTGAATTTTATTGGGCTCAAGTTGATACCCTAAAAGCCCTCTCTTCATCCCATTAAATTTGGAGGAGGAAGCGCGTCCATGGCAAGCCTTAAGCTCTTTTACGAGGCAATTTGGGAGGAGTATGGAGAAAGCTGTGAGCCTAGGGTTTTACACTTGAAGACCACAAGGGAGTGTCTTTCCTTTTATCTTTTTAATTCAAACTTGAGATTATTTAGTTTTAAAGGATTTCAAGTTGTATTAATTGGGAACAATCTAGTTTTAGATTGTAAACTTATTTCTTTTGGATTAGATCGATAATTCAAATTTTTATGCTTATTGCTGGATTCTTATTTGCAACCCTTGGATTGTCGATTAAATTAATAATTGAGTTTTCGTTATTAATTTAATTGTTAATTTGGTTTATCATCTTAATTGTTTAATTAGGTTGATAAATTATCTAATTGTTTAGTTGGATAATATTGTGAACAAGATTTCCAAGATTATTTGGTGATTGGTTTTTAATGAGTTTAATTAGCCACCGCTATTTCATTATGAGTTTTCTAGTGGAATATGTGTTATTGAGCTAGAGGGTTTCCCATGTTCAATTAGGTAATTAAATTCATTAATCTCCCTTTGGTCTAACTAATTGGTTTGGGCTAAGAAAGTTAACTCCATGTGATTCCTAAGTTGTCCCCTTCATTATCATAACTGAATTAAATCTTTGTTGTTTGAATTGCTTTTAAATCAACTTTCTTCTTAGGAATTTAATAATTCTCTCATAACAAAAACTCACCCAATTTTGCATTCGAATTCATCTAGATTAGTTTTAGTCTCATATAGGTTTTAGATGTAACCAATTTTTTAGTAAAACCCTAATAAACTTACAAGGCATGCTCTGAACTAGCTGCAATAAAGAAGAAAATCTGATGCATGTGTTGAGGGAATGTCATATAGCATTGGACTTATGGAAGGAGTTAAAGGGGGGTATTACTGTCTCGGAGTTTGGAAGCTTGCAGGGAAGAGAATGGATTGAATGGAATTTAAAGAACCCAGATGGTGACCGGAGTCCGGTGTTCGAGCTAACTTGTCAAGTTGTTGTGGAATTGGCGTAATAGGAGCAGATTTGAGGATGATTTTAAGTTGCCGATTGCGAAGGAGGATTTGGAAAGGTATGTGAGTGAGGTTAAAAGTGCTAGAGTGGAGTTTGGAAGAGTAGAAGGAATAAGAAGGGAGGTGGGGATCCGATGGGTGAAGCCAAGGGAGGGGTAGAGCAAAATTAATGTGGATGGTGCTTTGTCGGAAAAGAGAGCGAGAAGAGGTCAAGCGGAGGTGTAATTAGAGAGGGGATGGCAAATGAGTATGTGGATTTGCAAAAAGTTGGGGTATTGTTCAGCCATCAAAGCTGAACTTTAGGCTGCTTTAACTGGTTTAGAACTTGCTATCGCTTGTAATCTTGCTTGTGTAATTTTGGAATGTGATTCTCGTTGCTTGTCGTGAGGGCCGATTGAGAATTTGCAGGTTAATGGTGTGTGTGATTCAAGCTTGCTGCAACGGATCAGTCTAGCTATTAGTAGGTTTTCAAATTTCATGTTTAAAACAGTGATCATTTATTTACTTGCAGATTACATACATCAATCAATCATAACATACAACTGTACCTTGATTCCTTCAAAATTTCGGACAGCAGCGTTCATTGGTTTTAAAACTGTTTTAAACTATAGAACAATGTTTAAATAATCATTTTAATGTCTCCAAGTATCATTCAACCATCTAAAGTGGTTGTTCAGCATAAGGAAGCATTCAACATCAAACTTTAAAATAGATCATAGCTCCCAAATTCACTTGCCTCGCCCGCCACAAATTTAAATATACAATATTACATATTCCCCGTACTTATCTTGCCTCTCAATATAAACCATGTGACCTCAACATCTAATCTTGAAATTTTCCAACTTTGGGATGTACTATTTTCACCACCAAAATAGCATGTTTACCGCTTATTTAACATTCTTGACCGTACCTTAGTACATTGGGTCACTTGATTAACGTTTAAAAATCTCAAAACATCAATTTATAATCAGTTTTTAACCTTCAAAATCATTCAAACAGCAGCACCTAATGATCTGAAAAATATTTCAAGTTTCCAAAAACCATCATCCTCAAGCAAAAGTGCAAAACTCAACATGTAAACACTTACACATCCATATAACATTCAAATACCCCTCTCATACATCAGTAATCAATCATTTCAACGAGGATTTAATAATGGGGTACGGATTTAATAATGGGGTAAGGATTTAATAATAAAAAATCATTCGAATAGTATTTCTACAACTCCTCCGAAAATTCCAGCCCCAATCGCAAGATTTAGACCTTCATTTTAAAGTCTCCATACTTAATTTAGACATCAATCCAGCCATATATCACCAATTCCATAATCTATTAAACAAATCTCCTTTTTTAGCCTAAATTTCAGAGAATTCTACTGACTCACAAGATTCGATTCACATAAGCTTTAATTTTAACCTCAGCAACAAATTTTTATCCAAACCGTAGGCAACGAAAGTGGATATCTTCTTCTAACATACCTCAGGTGGCCACTGACTACGAGAACGAAACGAATCCGTCACTTTCTTCAACCTTAGATCTGGAGACAAGAGTGACCCGCGACGCAGCAAATCAATCGAAGGCCTGAAATCGACTTCCTTCCTTTCAACAGTGATCGACTAGCGGCCAGAGATCTTTCCGTCCACAAGTTATAATAGATTAAGCCAAATAACAACAACAAAAATGGCTTCTTTAGTTTAGTTCTCCACCTCCACTAGCTTATTCTTGCCCTTATAATTGCATGATCCTATGGTTGGTACATGGAAGAAGGGTGAGATTTAGGGAAATTTCAGTAGTAAATCATCAACTCAATATATAATATGCGGATACTAGGCATGAAAATGGCCAATATAAGAACAACACTTTATAAGCACATACACAAGGGTATGACACAAATTCAAGCAAGGATATTACATGTTCAAAGGCCTTATTATATTACGGCATCTATGACAAATAAACATGCAAGCGACCAAACACAAAGTGCATTAGAGTAAGTTTCATTACCTCTTAAAGATTTTCCTTTTTTACCTACTCCTTTGCTTTGCCTCCTCTTTGGTCTTGATGGCGAATATCAAACCTTATTGATTGTTCATGCAGGGACATATTAATACGCACATTTCTATACTTATTTTTGTGTAAATAATCTTTCCAAATATCTTAACTCATTTTTTCTAGCACTCTTTATTCCCTTTTTCTTCTTTCTAACTCACTTCTACGTTGTCTTTAAATTACTTCCTCATCCCTCTTTTAAGTTCTTTGGGGCATTTCAATTCACCAAAGATTTAACTACCTGTAGCTAAAAGCTATATAATGGCCAAAGCAGGGGAGGAAAAGATAGCACTCACGAACTTGACTTCATTTCTTCAAATCATAGCATAGGAACCTTTAAACTTCTTATATCTATAGTTTATCAACTTGGGACCTTCAAACATTAGATATTTTCATCCTTAGTAATCAAAACTTAGCTAACTCTCTCAAACAGATTGGGCCAAGAACAAAAACAGCAGAGAAAACAGACCACAACAAAAACAGAGAGGAAGAATGAGGGCTCGGAACTAATGGGATGAGGAAGATACCTGACGGCGGTGGCGAACACGGCGAGCAAAGAGCGCGATGGCGTGGTTTAGCGAAGGCTGTGGATGACGCTAGGGCAAGGCTTCGTCGAATGTGAATGAGAATGAAGCTTTGAATCTGAATGTGAATGTTCTGAGCAAAAAATCTGAATGTGAATGAAGACAAATTACTAAGGGGTAGTGTGGTCTTTTCCCACGAAATTGCATAACCCTGAAAAGTCCTTATCACTTCTCAGTCTTTTTACAAATTCGAAGGACTTCTGGGGGTTTTGCAAATTGATCTGGTATTTAAATGGAATTTTCCCAATGATCAATGCTAAGAATGCATAAAACAAAGAAAAAGATGAATGCAATTACTACAAAAATGATTTTTTGTTTTTGAGAAATATTAAAAAAATTAAATAACTTACTTAATCATATTATGTGTTGTTTATTTTTAGATTATATATCACTTTATAAGTTAGGCTAAATAACTTGGAGAAAAATGACAAATATAGATATTTTAAAGTAATTAAATTAAATTTTTTAATCTCTTCAAAAAATGTCAGCCTTTTCTTATATTTAGGACCGGAACCGGAGGTATTGTTATATATATATATATATATATAGTAAACCAAACTGCATCGCTTTTGCCTTGTACGTATTTGGAGACTTGGATCACCACGACACCACCCAACATAACCTTACGTACGTGTTTAATTTGCTTGGACATGTTTATAGACATGCAACGCAAATCGATGTGTTTTGTGAGCACTGTGATCAACATGCCTACCTCTTGCTTACTTCTCCTCTTAATTAATTATACCTCTTTGCACTTTTTCCGTCATAAAAGCAGCAACCAATTTTGATATGTTTCGTCCTCCTATGAAACATCTTCTTCTAAATACATGCATCCTTTTTTACGTAAGACAATCCAGTTTCAAGTACTGTTGGGACTAAATATAAACGACTTTTTGACCAATTTGTCCCTTATTAAATAACTATTTACTAAAATGCCTATGTTTGGAAACTATTCATCACCTATATGCTCCTATTTAGTCGACTAGACCTCTCATGTAGTCGACTAACGATTAAAACGCGGGGTCAATTTTTTTTTTAATATCCCCGTGATTTAGTCGACTAAGCCACGGTGCTTAGTCGACTAAATCGCGACAGGGGGTTTTTTAAAAACCCCAGTCACGACATTTAAAACCCTAATCGACTATAGAACCTCCCCAAACCTCTCCCCCTCTGTTTTTTTCACCAAATCCTTGCTGAATCCGTTGGTGGGTAGCAAAAGAAACTTCATTCTAGTGTCATTTGCATCAATTTCGGTATGTTCTCATCTCCATTTCAAATTTCCACCGTTGTTCTTGTGTTTATGCGAACCCCCATTTGTGTTTTTGCGTTTTGTGCTTTCATTGAGTGATTTTGTTGTGTATCTTTGATTGATTTTTTTATTGTGCGGGAGATACTAACAACTCATTAAATATAATCAAGTGATTCTTTAATATATATATTTAATGAAGTGTTTCCTTTTATTTGATGTTTTCTTTTTTATTAGATCACATAATATCTTCTGTACAATAAAGATAGGATATGTGTGTATGTATATATATATTGTTATCTAATAATAATTAATTGATCTTATTTTAGATTTTAATATCTTTATTTTTCTACCATGTATTTCGTAAACTTTGAATTTCAACGTAACAATTAATACTGGATTTTCAAAATACAATATATCCAAAATTGAGATTATCTCTCCATTAATAATATGGATTTTAAAAGAAAAGAGAAATAGGACAAATATCGACACTAAATTTGTTAGTATCTCCTCCACAATATGGATCACATAATATGGACAATTCAAAATCTAAATTGAACTCCCTAACCTTTTATTTTATCTTATAAAAGATCAATCGTAAAACCATGCCCTAATTAAGTTAGTTGGTTCTCCCTCTGTGTTGAAATTAAACTTCAAACTTCAAAGAATAATCACCTTTTTTTTTTGTAGATGAGGCTGTTATTCCCCTAAAATCAAGCCCCAATAATTTAGTGGCATCAATTCCATTTTAATATTAATATTATCTTGCAACATATGATCTCATGCATAACTTTCAAATCTTTGTTATTCCCCTAAAATCAAGCCCCACAAATTTAGTGTCGATATTTTTCCTATTTCTCTTTTCTTTTAAAATCCATATTATTAATGGAGAGATAATCTCAATTTTAAATATATTGTATTTTGAAAATCCAGTATTAATTGTTACATTGAAATTCAAAGTTTACCAAATACATGGTAGAAAAATAAAGATATTAAAATCTAAAATAAGATCAATTAATTATTATTAGATAATATATACACACACATATCCTATCTTTATTGTGCATGAGATATTATGTGATCTAATAAAAAAAAAACATCAAATAAAAGGAAACAATTCATATATATATATATATATATATATATGTATATATATATAAAAGAATCACTTGATTATATTTAATGAATTGTTAGTATCTCTAACACAAAGAAAGAATCACTTGTTTTTCCTCCTTTCTCTTCATTAAATTTGGAAGTTAATTTTTATGTCGTGTATAGATCTCAAAAAAAGAATCACTTGATTCGGACTCCCGAGCCAAAAGTTATGGCCTTCCCAAGTTTTAATTATTTTTTTTAATGATGTAGTCAACTACATGGGTTTTTTAGTCGACTACATCATGTAGTCGACTAAACAAGGGCAGATTGATATATAGTTTTCAAACATGGGCATTTCGGTAAATAATTATTTAATTAGGGGCAAATTGGTCAAGAAGCCAAATATAAACACCTTTAATTTGGTATACGTTATTTATGTTTTTTTTAATAAAAAATACATAATAATTATACTACAAGTCAATTATTTTAGTTTATTATTTGTTGAATATAATAAAAGGGTCATTATTTATGATTTTTACCAACTAATTTTAGCTTTTCTAATTTGTTTAATTTTGGGCAACAATTTATATGATTCATGACAACAGTTTGATTTGGTTTAATTTTGTATATTTGGACATTAGTTTGACATTTTAATTTTTTAATATTTATTGTTTGAATTATAAATTTTATAAGGTTTAATATGTTACTTTTGTCTAATTGAAATTAGGGATAATTAATCCACAAGTCCTTAGTTTCAACCAATTTTTAATTAGAATCCTATAGTTTTCTTTTTCCTTTTTATCGGTTCTTCTATTTTCACTGTTTTTAATCAAGGCCTTGTAGTTTTTCGTCTTCTTTTTATTAGGTCCTTATTGCTTCACTAAATATTTGTCAGGTCCTTCTAGGTTTTTCTGGATTTTAATTTATTAATTTAATTGAAATTAAATAAATGAATAATAGTAAAATATAATTTATTGATAATAAATTGAATTAATAATTATATAATTAAAAAATAATTAATATTATGTTTAATTAATTAAATATAATTTATTCAATTTTTATAAAAATTTATTATTATAATTGAAAATTTATAATTATAAAAATTAGAATAAAAAATAAAACATATAAATATATTTTAATTTAAAAGTTATGAAGAACATTAAAATACATAGAAAAGAATGTTCAATAAATGTATCATAATAATTTATTATATATAAATTATTAGTATTTATAGAATGATATTTAATAATATAATACATGATAATATTAAATTTTATATTTATATAAGAATATTATTAGACCTTATTGAATAAATAATAATAAAAAGTACAGGGACATAATTAAAAATCATGTGAAACTATAAAGACCTAATGAATAGAAAAATAACTACAAGGACTTGATAAAAAAAAAAAACAAGTGAAAGTATAAGGATATGATTTAAAAAAAACAGACCAAATTAAAAATTTGTTGAAACTTGAAACTATAAAAAATGCAATTAATTATCCTTTTATTTGAAAAAAACATCATAAATTTTATAAAGGGGTTTGAAAGTTTGTGGACTGACCCTGCTACCCATATGAGGGCTAGTTTTCCCAAAAGGCAATAATTCAAGGAAATCTAGCTTTTCATGTCTAACCCATTATTATTAAATTTGGTCTTTAATATAAGAACCGGTTGATTTTTGTTTTGAAGAGATTAAGGAAACCAATTAAGTTATATTAAAGTATTTATATTTATCATTTTTTTCCCAACTAGTTTACTTGATTTATAAATTGTTATATAATCTAATGATATACGATTTATATTATGATTAAGTGGTTTATTTAGTTTTTTTAATTTTTTTTAAAGTCAATTGCCCATCACAATATCATTGACCATAATTCTACAAGAGATGGGATAAGAGAGGTGATTTATTGGTAGAGGTGTGAGAATAGGTCAAACGGATTATAGCGAAGCCTAATTAAGGCTTGACATGTTTAACAAATAGGCTAGGTTTAGGCCTATTTAAAGGCTTGGATGGTAAGCTCGGTGTATTCTGTCAAAGCCTCACACGCACGCGCGCGCACACACACATCTTACATTTTAATTTATGGATACAACCACACATCTAACATTTTAATTGATGGATACAATTGGTGAATCAATACAGTACCCCTAAGTTTTTACCAGTCCTTTGTAAAATAGTCAGCCTAACTTATTGAAATCTAGCCATCACTACTATCTCCGTGTATCTTCCCATTCTCCACTGCAACCCAATCATCTTTCCCCATTCTTCGCTAGTACATTTCTACCCAAAAACAAACTTGGCCAGCTGAAAAGTTAAATATTAGGGAGACTTGAGAACACTCTCATAATCTGTTTTCTCATTTTCTTCTCATGATCCCATCTCCACTCTTAAATTAAAAAATGAAGGGTTCAGATTTAATATTTTCTAAAACTATTACTCCCTTCAGTCCTAATTATAGGAACAAATTACCAAAATTTGGAGGGATTAAGGAGGGAAGTTAAATTAGTTTATTATATGTATTTTCCTAAAATACCCTTATCTAAAATTTAAAATGACATTGAAGAAACGCTCCATGACACATTCCCATTTTCAGATTCTATATCTATATATAATTATTCATTTTCATCCATTATTTCATACTCCTCTGCTCCATTTGCACATTCATTACTAGCCAATTTATTACCTACTATGTCCACGTGTCATTTTTTTTTTTTTTTGCGCGTGATAATAACTCATCTCTTGCCTCCGTAACTTTTCCTTTCCTCACTCCCCGTTTTTAGAAAACAAACAAAGACATTTCATGTGACCTCATTTGGAATAATGTTTTAACTTTTGGTTATCTAGTACAAATCCTAAAAGAATTTCACTCATATTATTATAATTGATTAGTTTTATTTAGTAGTGGTTTAGTAACGTTCTTTGCTTATTATAAATAATTCTCTAGTTTACTTGTAAAAGACTACGAGATATTTCCCCCACTAAACAAGTTCCCAAAGATTCCGTCACAAAATGGGGAGAAGAGTCATTTATTTAATTATATAGTAATTAGTCAATTATATTGAGAAAGTATAAATAGGGGTATTATAGGAAAAAATGACAAAAGTTAAAACTTGCTCTTATAATTAGGACCAAAATTTACTCCTATAATTAGGACCGGAGGGAGTATTTATGTATTTTATAATTTAATTTTTTTTAATTTTATTTGTGTTATAGTTATGAATTGTGTAGAATAGTTTTGAACAGTTTAAATTTATTTATTTATGTTTAAAATAATTTTTTTATAAAATATGAAATATGAACCATATATATTTTTTAATCTAAGAGTGGAGATAAGATTGAGAGAGAGAGAGAGAGAGAGAGAGATTTTTTGAAAGAACCTAAACCCCGACTACTATTTAGACGGAAGAGGAGACTTGCCCCTTAAACTTGCACAACTGCAATAAGTTTTTTCATTGATGGTAGAGAAGCACACATCTTTACATAGATGTTCTTTTCTTTTTAATTTGGCTTTGTGATATTATTACTATTATTGAGTTCACATTCTACAATTTATATTTTAAATAATAATTTTCTGAACTAATTTTTATTTAGATCTATTCAGTTATATGAGTTAAATCTTATTTAAATACCATTGTAGGATTTAAATAGGCTTCAAACTTTATTTAACTACTACAAGGTGTACTCAAAGACTACACTTTACGTAGATTTTAGTAGATTTAAAACATACTTAAGGTCTTCAAAGTCTATTTTGTCAATTTTATTTAAAGACTTATATTTTAAGTATTCAAACCTTTCAAAAGCTTAGACTTGAGCCTATAAAAAAAATATGTATACAGGCTCATGCCTATTTGATCAAAGTCTGGTTTGACCTAATCTGTTTCTCCCCATATTTATTAGATCCTTTTCACCGACCGGCTAACAACTCTCTATTGGCCTAACAGTGTAGTGAAGCAACAACCTAAGGACACAATGGGATGGAGTAAAACTCTATACCACATAGGCAAGTATGGACCCTCCCTATACCGTATGGCCTAAGACTTGGGAGGGAGTGTGGATATAATAGAAACTCCCTCTAATCATAAATATAGAATTTAATTAATGAGTTTGTTTTAATACTGAATATAAGACTCTAATATATTTTTCTTCCTGTATTTATTTTTATTATTAAACAACAATTCTCTTGGTTGAATATCTACCTTTTTTATAATTTGTGTAAATTGAATTTGTAATTTTATTGTTGGTCCTACACCCACTTATTTTTAGTATATGTTCCACATTGACTAGCTCTCATTTTTTCCATTGTAAGTGCACACCTATTGTTTTTAAGATTAAGTAGTAAATTTATCCTAGAAGTATACGTCCGGGAGTAATTTTTCCCTAAAAGTTTTTTTTTTTGACTCAATGTAGCCTCGAAGTCCAAAAACATAACAATCTTGTCATTTTCCGTTAAAAAATTAATGTTGACCGTTAAAAAAGTGACAATGACCATTAATTTTTTAACGGAAAAAGATAACCTACGTTTTTAAACTTTTGGGGCTACATTCAGCTAAAAAACCATCGAGGGCAAAATTGCTCCTGGACGTATCATTCCAAGACAGATTTTCTACTTAACCCTTGCTTTTATTATGAGTTCCACATTTTTCTAATTTCTCCAAACTATATAAAAAAAGTCGAACAAAAAAAAGGGAAAAAAAAGAAACTTGCATACAATTGGCACGTTCTTTAGAGTATTTGAAATAGCGGTGGTAGAAGTGATTTATTTTTTTTTAGATGGGTTTTTGCAAATGAAGATGGGATAAAAACTAGAATATAGATGTGATTTGTGTTTAAGATAGTAGTGACAGTAGTTTTTTTCCCATAAGGACTCTTGTTTGGAATAGCGATTGAAAAGTCACTTGAGATGGAAAATGACTGAAAATAAGATGAACCTTATTGAATACTACATATATATACATACATATATAAATAGAGACACACACACACACATGTATACATACATACATATATTTAATACTCTCGCCTTAAATATAAGAAAAAGTTAATTTTTTAAGAAAGATTAAAGCGACTAATTAAATTATTTTAGAGTATTTATATCTATATATATTTTTTCTCTAAACTAGTTAGTTTGACTAATAAACTGATATATAAATTAAGAATACATATCATATGATATGATTAAGTAACTTATTTAGTTTCATCAATCTCCAAAAAATCAATTTTATCTTATATTTAAGACTAAAAAAAATAATGTATTACTTATTAGATCATTTATTCCAAACAATTTGACCCACTTGACTAGGTAGAGAAAGTAAGATCTCATATGTAAATGGTCTTTTCACTTTTTTCCATCTGGTTTTTAGGTGGAAAAAATCATCTCCATCTTTCCCATTAACAAACACAGCCGGAACTGTGTCAGAACCTCTACCAAACCTAAAACAAAAATTCACAATCAACACCAACACCAACATAACAAGAAAAGTTCAAACTGGAATTAATTATCATTGAGCATTAACCAAATGTTACAAATAAAAATTCAAACCATTGAGCATTAACCAGATTTCACAATCAAAACCAAAGAGAAATAGAGAGTCATCAACAATGGTGGAACCAGAAAATATTTTTAATCCAGGAAAAAAAATAATAATAAAATAAACTATTTACTAAATAACATCACATAACATTGAAAATATAAATAAATAAGTGTCAGTTTTAATTAGTATTTTTTGTCACTAAACATGAATCTTATAGTATTACTCAATCCACAAAACTAACACTTAAATGTGGATTCTACCTACCTTTTTTTTTTTTTGCTCAAATATTCTGCCTACCTCAAAACAAAATGATTGGAGAAAATAAAAGAGATATAGTATGAACCCCAAAAAATATTTTAAAAAAAAACATACATCTAATTCAATTTCAGCTAAACAAATAACCTATTATAATCTATTTTCTTAAAGAGGAATTCATTATAAAATCATAAGACAACCAAATAATAAATCCAAACTGATTAAAATTAGCCATTAATCATCCTCCACATTTAGATAGTCACCTATTATCAAAGGTCAAGACTCTCCCAAAATCATAATTCCAAAATTTTCACTAATCAAGATAATATTACCTTCATTAGAAAGAGAAAAATACATATAATAATTTTCATAAAGGAGTGATTCTCAATATCTATTTAGTCATTAAAATAAAGATAAATAAAGTAGAAGAAGTTTGATGCCTCGAACGCCTCATGAGCATGAAGAAAATGACAAAGGAAGGTGAAATGTATTTGATTTAATACCCCCTTTCACGTGCAAGCTAAAGGACAATAGACCCTTTTTTTTTATTAAAAGAAAAAAAGAACCATGGCCTATTAAATAGCACCCTAAGCCATCACTAACCCGTAATCATGGCTTAGGGTGCTATAAGGTAGGGAGATTTAATTTTTCAATGAGCAAGGTATTAGCTAGCTTGGTGCAATTTCCTCCATCAATGATCGCACTACATATTTTATTTTGAACAATACATCTATTATGAAAAATGTACTCTTGTTGCTCTTTTTCAAGATCTTTTGGTTTACATGTGGAGCACACATTGTCATTAGTAAATTTCCCTGCGGGGCTGATATCATATCACCATCTTCGTTAAAACAATCTTCTAATGAAGGAATATGATCATCGTCACTTTCACTTTGGCATTTTCGTTGAGGACCATCGTTTTCAAGACTGGACCATCGTCAATTTCCTCCATCTTCTTGTTTTCAACACTAATTGTGTCACGAATCTATTTCATTTCAATTGAAGATGGCTAATTTATTTCGGTTGAATCTTCCTTAACAAAATCAGTCAAAGAAGACTCTTCCTGTACACAAATATTTCCATTTTTAGCTTCCATAAAAGTAGCATCTGATTGAGAATTAGAAGAAAATTTGAAGAAAAAGTCATGAGCTCAATTTCAAATAAGCTTGATTGACCAAAGTTAGGAAAAGGAGCTTTTCAAATAAGCTCTTTTTCACCCATAAGCTGTTGGGATCCGTACACACAATGGAATTATTAAAAAAAAAAACTTTTACGAATCCCGTAAGATGATCCATCAACGGCGTTTAGATCAAGGTTCGTTAGAAACCATACCTATACGAATTAGTGAGCGTCTCCTTCTATTTGATCACATGGGCTACCTACTCGATCAACCGTGAGCGGACTCTACGAATCTCCTCCTCTAGATCCACACGAACATCACTTGAACACGGGCGCGTGCGTGCTAGCGCTTTCAAACCTTGCGTCTCTCTTTTTTCTCTCTAGGGTTTCTTGCGGCTTCTCTAATTCATCCGTATAATATATTAATTAAATCATCCCAACGATCTAATCAAAGATATTTATTTTATCCGAATTATGAGCCAACAATTTAACTTATAAATTAAATCGAGATATGATATCTTTCAATTTAATTAAATCGAGATACTATATCTTTATTCAAAAATTAAATCGAGATACAATATATCAATTTATTATAGTTATTTAATTTATCAAATTAATTAAATACTATATATAATAATATTATTATCTATAAATAATATCATTATTATTTTCAAATTTAATATATATATATACATATATATATATATATATATA
Source organism: Acacia acuminata (assembly GCA_019022655.1). Taxonomy (NCBI): domain Eukaryota; kingdom Viridiplantae; phylum Streptophyta; class Magnoliopsida; order Fabales; family Fabaceae; genus Acacia; species Acacia acuminata. The sequence continues at coordinate 2,816,803 of JAFJYI010000053.1, read as the reverse complement.
TATATATATATATATTTTCATCTTAGATTAAATACGATTTATTAAATCTTAGACACATCTAAGATTCAATGAATCTGGACACAATTGCTCGTGTTGGACTATTCTTGTGCGAGACCCTGCAGGCCCACATGAAATTGGCAGCGGGCCAATATTGTATCAGCCCACAAGTCGCAAGCAGCCTCTAGCAAGACAATGCGACTACCCAATTCATGTGGGGATTGATGATGCGATATTACCTATCATAAAACCATGTCACGTCCCTTTTGTCACGCGATAATTTTCAAGGATGAGTAATGTCAACTTCCTGTTCTTAACCATTACTTTCTCGATTCTTGAGTAGTCTAATAATGGAAACTCCTTTCTTTCGTAGTATAGCCATACATTTCTCAAACTCACTCATCGAGGGGCCCATAATTATCTCTCTACAAATGTGAGGGAAAAATTACATCTTGACCAGTTACATTCCTCTGCATGAAAACCACTGATCCTGATTCAAGCCTTTATCATCACCCGGTCAAAGGTGACTTTTGACTATGTCAAAGATCAGCGACTCATCATGTAGGAATCCATGATGATCTCAGGTCAAAGGGTGTTGTGACGCGATTATACATGAGATAAGCTTATGACTAAATCCATGCAGCTTTCTCATAGTGGGTCGGTCCAGCACCTTGTACTCTTACAAGTACCTATGACTTTGATTCGTATCTCCATACCTCATCAAAGTCATACTGGTCTTATTTCATCTTTGCTCCCGCGTAGATGACCGATCAGGGACATTTAGGATAATCTATAAGATATATCCAGGGATACAGTTATCACTATAAATATGTGGATGAAATGATAACTAAATGGAGAACAATAACATGCCCCTAGGGCATAATCTCCAACATAAGCTCGATTGGCCACAGTTTTCATCCAAAAAGAAAAGAAAAGAAAAGAAAAAGCCATAAGCTCAATTGGAATAGTACATAAACTCAAAAAGCCCCTCAAATAAGGTGTACTAAACAAGCCAACGAATGTCATTAGATTTAGAAGAGGACTTGGTGTCGAGTTACCTTTGGAGATGATGCTCTTCGATTTTGGCTCCTCCCTTTGCTCAATCGTGGGTTTAAATTCTTCTTTGGGATGGAGTCTTCCAGCTTAGATGATAAACTCAAACTAGCATGTCTAGCCTTCAATCTCTCTTCAATTTTGGAGGCTTTATGCACTAGCTCCTCTTTATCTATAAAGTGGTATATCTCCACCTCATCTTGACTTTTAGGATGTAAGCCATCTATATAGCAATTCACGGTGGTCTCCTCATCTTCTTCTATTCCAGCTCTCATCAATAGGAGTTCTATCTTATGTTCATACTCTTCTGCACTTATGGAAGCTTGAAAGAGGCATTGTAGATTACGTTTCATCTCATTGTAATAATGACTTGGAACAAATTTCTTTCTCATAACAGCCTTCAACTTTTCCCAAGTTTGTATCGCCTTTTCTAAGAGTATGCCTTTTAATCATAAACTATCATATTTAATGAATTCAAGTGCAACCAACTTTACCTTTTTCTACCCCTTGTCTTTGGGTTCAATTGGTGAAGGGGTCAGACTTTTTCATCTAAAGGGAAGGGGTTCGATCCTAGAGTTGGTCAAGGTATTAAGGGAGGCATCCAAGGGGTCTACGAAGCAGTAGAAACATTGGGAAGAGGTGGTGACATGTGTACTCTCTAACCCAATATATCCTATAAACTGGGCTCCAAGTGCCCTACCCTTGAACTATAGGTGAGACCAACTCATTTCCTAAAATTTTCATAGCAAAAAAAAAAAAAACTTAACCTTTTTCTCCTCGGGCTCATTGATACATTTAGTCTAATTTGGGCTCATTGATTTAAGATTTTGAAATTTTTAGAGTATTTTTATGGGTTTTTACCAAACATAATTGAATCATGATCGGGGCCAATCCCGAAAAGTATTCAAGGGCACCAGATGACCGGGATTCGAGGTAGCGTCTCGATTTTTTTAAGGAAAGTTTTAAATGCATTAAAAAACAAAAGAATATAAATAAGAAAAGAAAAAAATAAAAAAAATATTCATGAAATCAAGTGAATACTTGATGATGTAATAAAAGAGGCGCTTATTTTACAAACATGTCATTTAGAAAAGCAAGGCTAAGTCTTTTAAAAATGCGCTTACATAAATTACAATGAAGGGTGGGTACATATAAATTTAAGTACATATATTTTAATAACAAAGGTATATTATAGTAAAAATAATTACAATGTCATCCTTCTAGACCTTATTTTTTAGAATCCATCATAATTGCCTTATTATGAATGCTATCAAATACATTTATAGCAAAAAAAAAAATTTGGAAGAGACAAATTCAAGGGGCACTAAATACATCTTTAAAAAAAATAAAATAAATAACCAAGTGAAAAATTTAAAGGGGGGCACTTGTCCCCCAAACCAATGGGTAGATCCGCCTATACCTACAAGGCGGTGCAAGAAAAAAATCAAGATGAAAGGTGGTTCAGCAGCAAATACAGTTGAGCAGTTTTATCTCAGTTCATCATAGTTTCTGTGTCAAGTTGCTTTGTATTCCTAAGGAAATATGAGTTTTAGGTTTGAAGATGATTAATGGTTTATAGCGCCGATTTTAACCCAACAAACCTTGCACGTCTTGGACTTCATTTATAGACCCTAATGTATTGGATTGGAATGGAACACCACACTGTCCCGACCCGGTTCTATTCTTGTGTCCACCTTTTACCATAGTAAACATCCATCTGCTATTGACTAGGTAGTGTACTCCTCCCCATTTAGTTATGGTGGATGTATGTGGCATTGCAGTCTTAAACAATAGTGCCAAGGCTCTATGAATGTTCATGAAATTATTAACACACAAAATTATAATAGAGGGACTGTGACAGAACGAAAAAGAAGGAAGCTGAAAAGTATGAACATGATCATAAAATAAATAACAATAAAAAAAAATGGAAAGGATTTTGGTTATGCTATAGATGGGGATAGATCCAAGACAAAAAATCGCGTTGGTGCTTCTTTTTTTTTGTGTGGAGGAAATATACCTATGTGCACTTCATATTTTAATACTGATTAATAACAACAACTATGGCCTTATCTCATTAGATGTGGTTGGCTACATGGATAATAACAAAAAGTATTTTATAATGTAAAAAAATCATTAAATATGTATAATAATATAAAAAATGTTGGAACAACAAAAATATAGCCATAGATTAGTTTTACAAAAACTAATTACTAAAAATTAAACAAAGTACGTATAAGTTAATTTTAATAAATTAAGAGAACATTCGTGATGTAGATTCTTAATAAACTAATAATTAAATTTTTATTTTTACTTCTATGTAACTAAATATATAGGGCTCGGTGGAATGGAATTTAACCCGTTTGCTTAACAATAGAATCAATTAATTTTTTTTTTTTTTGCTCTTTACGAGATAAAACTCGCTCACATATTTACCTCATATAATACAAAATCACCTAAAATAAGCAATCCCAAACGCCCATGAAACCAGTAAAACAACTTTGAAAAAAGGAAGGTAAGAGTCAACCAATTGATTCAATAGTAGTGCCTCTAACGCAAAAGGAGCCTTTATCGCCATAGACCATACCTCTTAGCTACTACAAAAGGTTAGGATGTACACTAGTGCAAAAAAGGCTTTTAAGATCGGACAAAAGAGACATCGTAGGATCGGACCCACGACCGGTCTTGTTCCAGCCGGTATTAAAAGTCTACATTTAAGATCGACTACTACGGCCGGTCTTAAAGAAAATATTTTAGACCGGATATTTAAAACATTGGGTCTTAAAAGTCGTACTGAAATAAACCTGAAAACTTTTTGTTCGGTCCTAAAACTCAACTTTTAAGACCGGCTAATAACTAGGCCGCTCTTAAAAGATCGAATATTAAGACCTGACAAAAATAAATACGATCTTAAACTTAGCGGCTTCTAAGACCAACTAATTAGACGTGGTCTTAAAAGACTGACTTTCAAGACTGGATGATAAATAAATGTGGTCTTAAAAATTTTATTTTAGACCGCATGTATAAATTTACCGGTCTTAAAAGACTAACTTTTAAGACCGGGCTTAATATTAAATGTGTTTTCTCCCTGACCTTTAAGACCGGACATATAAATACATCCGGTCTTAAAAGATGACCATTTAAGACCGGCGTATTTATTTGCGATCTAAATTTTCCCGAATTTTTCCCCTCGTTCATTCTTCCCGATTGTATTACACACAAATCCACCACCCAATCCAGACATAAAAGTCGATACTTTAAACTACAAGCTATGAACAATTATTTAATAAATTGAATTGGGAAAAATAATACAAATATTATTCACCATGAGTTATGTGGCCTCTTAATTAATTATTATACTATGACTACAACACCTAAATTAATTAATACAATAAGATAACTTACTTACAAATACCATAAGTTACAAATACAACAAACATGCCCAAAATAATATTCACCATGCCTTCATCTGATTCCCACCAACAACGTAACATCCTCTTTTATAACATGCACCTTTGGATCAGATCCTGCCACAAAAATAAAACAAGAACAAACTTCATAGTCAGTGACATTGTTTATGAACATAGAAGGAATATAATATAGGTAAAACCTTAAAGTTGTCAAAGAATTCTGCATATGAATATTACCTTATGAATTGACTCTTTTATAAAGTGATATCCTCCCATATCCCTTCTTGATGATCATTTCTTATGCCGGGTTCATTATCCGCTTCATCTTCTTCGTTCATATCTGGTAGACCCCTTGGAAAAGGAGTACTCTCAGGAAGACCATAATTTGAATGACTTTCCTCATCAATATCAATGACCCTTTTTCCTTGGAGAGCTACAGACCACATTTTATTTTCTTGATCAGTGATATAGAACACTTGTTTCGCCTGTCTTCCGCCATTATAAAAGGTTCATCTCCAAAACTTCTACCGTTGACATCGACTAATGTAAATCCTAGCCGATCGATCTCGAACACCATTATTGACATTAACCCATTTGCATTTGAAAATGAGAAATCTAATTTTCACATAGTCCACCTCCTAAATCTCTTCAATAACCCCATAATATAGCATGACCGCCAATAAAGACCTCTTGTCTTTCGAACGAGAAGTGCATAGATTCAGCCTCTAACATAACACCACTGTTCTGGACTGTGCTCCTATCATCTAGGGACTTCGTGTAAAATGTATAAGGGATAAGGGTCTTAAATGCCATGGAAGTTTTTGCTCAAGAGCACTGGTAAGACTGAAGTTTTTTTTGGACAAAAAATGCCACGAAAGTTTTCTCTGAGGAGCAATTTTGCCCTGGAAGTTTTCACTAAGGAGCAATTTTGCCCCGGAAGTTTTCACTAAGAAGCAATTTTGCCCTTCGTCCCCTAAATATTAAATTTGACTATTAAATCGGTCAAAGACCACACGTGTGATGCCTTTAAAAGGTCAAACTTGGAGCCGCAGAAGGAGATCCTTGAGATGTTGAGCTCAAGGCGGCGGAATTTGTGAAGCCGGGACTGGTTAAAGGGACCGAAAGGTCGATCGTCACAAAACCCAAAGGAAGCATCACTTATGATCTAAGCAAATGATCGCCTATACAAACATAAATATTATCACTATTGATTTGTTTTATCAACCAATTTTGGAACAATTCATTTCTCGTTTTGCGTTTCATTTGCATTTTGTGACGTACTTTTCAGTCCCTTTGACCCGCCGGCTTCACAAATTTTGGTCGCCTTGAGTTCAACATCTCAAGGATCTCCTTCTCTCGACTCTAAGTTCGACCTTTTCAAGGCATGACATGTGTGGTCTTTCACTGATTTAATAGTCAAATTTAATATTTGGGGACATAAGGGCAAAAAATTGCTACGTTTTGTAAACTTCCGGAGCAAAATTGCTCCTTAGTGAAAACTTCCAGGGAAAAATTGCTCCTTAGCGAAAACTTCCGTGACAAAAATGATACTTCCGGGGCAAAATTGATACTTCTTGTGAACTTCCGTGGCATTTTTGGTCCAAAAAAAACTTCCGTCTTACCAGTGCTCCTAAGAGAAAACTTCCATGGCATTTAAGACCCTTATCCCAATGTATAACTATTGATCACATATGAATTCCAACTTATGACATCAACCTCAAGACCATATGCTAACCATTTGATTGTATCAGAAATATATTCCTCTTCCTTGACCTTTTGTTTGAACCAGTTTGCAAAAGTTCTGTTATGCTCCCTAATCAACCTTTGTTCAGTCATTCGATGATTTTCTTTCCTTACAGCTTCTTTATGTGCCGCTATGCTGGCTTGAACTTCATCAACATTATTCAAGATGTATAAGTGAACTTGTGACAATTCAACAGATCCACACTCTTTATTGAAGCCTCTCGTCTACCCCTTCAAAGATGCGACATTTTGGAAGCCCAATATGTCTTACTTTGGCCAAATAATTTTGACAAAATTCCATGGCTTCTTCAGAAACATATTTCTGAACAATAGATGCTTCTGGCCGGTATGCGTTCTTCACATACCCTTTTAGGAATTTCATAGATCTTTCAATTGGGTACATCCACCGTAAATGGAGAGGGGCCGCACAACTTTATCTCCCTCACTAGATGAACAATTAGATGAACCATGATGTCAAAAAATGTAGGAACAAAAAGCTTCTCAAGGTGGCACAAGATAAGATATCCTTCATTCTCCAATTCATCCAACTTTCCAATCACGAAAACTTTACCACAAAACGCATTGAAGAAGACAAAAATTCTAGTCAAAACGACCCAAAGATCATATTCGGCGATACCTCGAATAGCTATTGGGAGTAGTCAAGCATCAAGACATGACAATCATGAGATTTTTGGCCTACTAATTTCAATTCCTTCATCGATACAAGCCTCTTAAAATTTGAAAAATACCCCAAGGGAACTTTTGTGCCATGTAAACACTCACAAAACTTCGCTTTCTCATCCTTAGACAAAGTATGAGAAGACGGGGACAATAAGTTCTCTTCCCATCTGGCGTTGGATGTAACTCTTCACGTATTCCCATTGCTTGCAAATCCAATCTTGCCTTCACACCATCCTTGGAACTACCTTGTACGTTGAGAAGCGTGCCAACAATACTATCACATACGTTTTTCTCCACATGCATGACTTCAATACATTGTCTCACATCAAGATTGCGCCAATAGGGAAGATCGAAGAATACAGATCTCTTTTTCCATATATTTGTTTCTTTTCTACTCTTTGCAGTCTTACCGAAGATGACATTGATATTTTTCACCTTTTCATAAACTTGCTCCCCAGTCAATGCACCGGAGCATCTCATACTCTTGGCCACCAAAAAAGGCTTTCTTTAATTGACGATATGGGTGGCCCCGTCTAAGAAATCTCCTATGCCCAAGATAAACCGTCTTTCTTCCATGTTGAAGTTGATGGTAGCGTGTGCCTTCTTCACAAACCGGACATGCTTTATGGCCTTTTACACTATACCCGACAAGTTCCCATTTGTCAAGTCGTTGATAGTACAAAATATCATGGCTCGCATTTTAAACACCTCCTTCTTGAAAGAGTCATAAACGCGACACCTTCTTCCCACAACTCCTTCAAGTCTTCGATCAAGGGCTCAAGGTAAACATCAATGTCATTTCCGGGTTGTTTTGGTCCGGAAATCAACATAGACAGCATGGTGTACTTTCGTTTCATGCATAACATAGGAGATAAGTTGTAAATAAGCAGGAGTACAGGCCATGAACTATGTATGCTGCTAAGGCTTCCATATGGATTCATGCCATCCGTGCTAAGGGCAAGCCTAAGGTTCCTAGGTTCTTCGCCGGTTGGGAAATAATTGATCGATTTTCTTCCATTGAGAAGAATTGGCCGGATGACGAAGCTTTCCATCGAAATCCTCTCATCTCGCATGTCACCGCAAATTTTTTGCATCATTTTCATTCGCAAACAACCGTTTGAACCTTGGTATGATTGGAAGATACCACAACACTTTTGCAGGCCCCTTATTTGACTTGTACCTTGGGGTTTCACATATCGGACAATTCTGCTTCTCTTCAAACTCTTTTCTATATAGCACGCAATCATTCGGGCATGCATGGATCTTTTTGTACTTCATCCCCAGTGGACAAAGTATTTTCTTAGCATCATAGTATCGATGCGGCAACACATTATCATCCGGAAGTATGTCCTTAAAAGCCTCAAGCATTTTCAGAAAAACTCTTGTCGCTCCATCCACGACGTGCCTTCAAGCTTACCAATTTCAATACAGCGTTCAACAATTGATATTTTATACACCCATGATATAGCGGGGTCTCTGAATCACTGCACATATTACCATATGCATGTGATTGATGAAAAGCCTCTTCTCCTACATCACGAATAATGTCCTCTATGCGATCATCCATATCCGTGTCATTATCATCAAATGCCACTTCCCCATGTTGAGACCCACTTGGTATTTTTTCACCATGCCATACCCATACTGTATAATTCTTACAAAATCCTTCACAAATTAAATGTGTGTGTACAACTTCAGGACTTAGTCGCCTCTCATTCAAACATTTTACACAAGGGCAATAAAACTTCCCACTATCATCATTGGCATTTTGTTTAGCAAATTCTATAAAGTCCCTCACCCTATTCTCGATATTCAACACTCGTCGTAAAGCATTTATCCAACCGTGATGCATAGTAGAATTCCTATAGACGGAAGATTTAACATACATAATCCGAAAAATTGAAACTTGCATATAAAATAAGACAACTCCAAATGCATATATTGCCCAAATGTTGGCTATGTCTTTTTTTTTCCCTTTTTTTTATGGAGAAACTTGCCCATTAAATGCAGAACGAAGAATCAATTTTGGTCATAAATGTATCACAGTGAAGCCAATAAGCAAAATAAATGCATGACGAGGAAATTAAATGCATCGCGTGAAGGTCTTGTGGACTCACCGTAGCATATAAATTCAAATGCGTTTCCTGAGTCTTTCTTCTCCCGCCAACAACAAGAGTACCTTAAAAGCATTTGTTGGTCAGTTGGGTAGGTCTAAAGTGCAAATATAATCTTCAAAATACAATATTCATTAACAACAGAGAAACCCACAAGAGCATTTCAACGATTTCGCTTCAACCCATGAAAAACCCGAACGATAAGCAGAAAATCATGAAGTTATATAACCGAAACACCTCTTACAGCTTGGTCTATATATGTTTAGCTAAGGAACCAGAAAGTGATTGTCGAGAGAGCAACGCGAAGCACCGACGGAGCAACACACAAACACTGGAGACAGAACCTCGGTAATCACTTTCGGCGCGACAAGAGAAGTTCAGAGAGGGAAATTTAATTTTCCGCGCGACAGAGACATGTTTTAGTATTTGGACTTTATTAAGACCAATTAATTATAATGTATCCGGTTCTAAAGATTTTTTATTAATTTAATTTTTAAGTCCTAAAAGTCTGCAATTAATTTAATTACTTTTAAGACCGAATTCTTATCCTGTATCCGGTCCTAAATATATAAATAAATTTTTAAGACCAGAGTTTTATAATACTCCGGACCTAAGTTTTTATTATTCATTCATTCGTAGATTAGATTTTATTAAGACTGGTTAATTATAAAGTAGCCGGTCCTAAATATATAACTTTTTAAGACCGTAGTCTCTGAAAACTCCGGTCCTAAATTCTCAATTTTTTTTCCAAGAAACAAGTATTGGCTTTAGCGAGCGCAGCAACTGAATGATTAAAAATTAAAGAAAAACTGGAGTTTAATTTCTTTAATTACTGGAGAATATGAACAAAAAATTAAAAAGACACAAGCTTAGTTCTTTATGCTACATATATTACTTGAATATGCACGTACACAAGAAAAAATATAAAAGAAAAACAAGTAGAAAATTATCAAAAACAAGAATCTGACTATATATACATCCTAAAGCTTATTATCCTTCAAAGCCTTGGCGATATCGTCGTGAGCAGCATTAACTTCCCGCGGATATCAGCAAGTTCCTGTCTTATTCACATCAGCGCATCATGGTCTGAAGGCTGGGGGGTGCGGCAATCTCTTCATCATCCGAAGAAATAACAATGGGTCCAATGACCTGAGACTCTTCTATCTCAATAGAACATACTCTCGCTGGAGGAGGCACACCGTATAACGATCTACGGAAGGCACGAGCATCACCAGTAAGTCTACCCCTACGAGCGGTTCTCTTGTATCTAACCATGGTTTGAGCAGTTGGGGCATACAGAGAGGTATGAGGAGTTAATAAAGGCAGAGAGAAGTTCCCCCGTCCCAGATAGCCACATATGTTGTTTGGAGTTACGAGGTAGTGAAGATAATAAGTCAGAAGTACTTTAAGAGTGGATTTTATAAATATGCGGTCCTAAAAGTCAATTATTTATTTTTTAATCAATTTAATTACTTTTAGGACCGACATTTATCGTTTATCCAAATCCTAAAATTCATTAAATTTTTTTTTTCAATTCAATTTTTTTAAGTAATATTTTTTTCTAAAAAAATAGCCACGTACGTTGTTTGGAGTTACGAGGTAGCGAAGATAATAAGTCAGAGGTATTTTAAGAGCAGATTTTATAAATATGCGGTCCTAAAAGTCTATTACTTATTTTTTAATCAATTTAATTACTTTTAAGACCGACATTTTATCATTTATCCTATTCCTAAAATTCATTAATTTTTTTCCAATTCAATTTTTTTAAGTAATATTTTTTTTTGAAAAATGTTAGTTTTAAGAACGGATCTTTTACAATATCCGGTATTAAATCAAATAGCAGTAGTCGTATCCCTACACTCGTTCAAATGAATGAATCGAGTCTCTTCGGCTTCTAGATAAGCTTCCCAACTAGGTGTCTCCTCGTATTCGATGAACTATGCATCTCCTCATTAAAGTTTCCTGTTTCACATTGTTCGTGATGGGTTCTCGATTTAAACGCGTTGTTACTTTACGTTCTTCACATTCTTCTCCATCACTTCTACAACCTCCACCGTAATGGCTGCTCCACGACCACGAGGTCCTCAACCACCACAAGATCCTCCTATTCCTCTTAATCCTCTTCCTCCTCCGTACCCTCCTCCTCCACTGCCTCCGCAACCGTCCTTCAGACAGATGATGCACCACCTCCTGGACCATGTCGATCATATAGACCGATGATTGGGCTAGCTTTTTCAGGTCTACAACGCCGTCAACAACAAGCCGAACGCGGTACTCGACGCCCGTGACGTTGAGTACGATCCTTTAGATGAGGACGTCTCCGACCTCTCCGACGACTCCCTCCCCTACGACAACGATGGGGAGGAGTAAATGTTTTTATGTTTTTTTTTTCTCGTACCGCCGCTCGCTGCCCCCCCCCACAAAGGGCAGCAAAAGAAAAATATAATAAATTTTTTTGCTTTCCTATTTCGATCGCCTTTCATCTTCATTATCTTCTTTCATTTTCTGACAAAAAGGAAACAAACAAAACATTGTCCTCGTGTGTGATCAACATTAAAAAATGCGCAGAATACAGTTAAGACCATACAAAATAAAAAACATCTTTTACCTTATTCGAATAAAAACAAACACAATGACAATTCTTCTCAAGGTTGGACCGTCGTTATCGTCGGTTTTACCTCGCCCTAATTTGAAACAAAGTGTCCTTTTCAATATCTTCCTTCTTTTTCCGACAAAAAGAAAAGAGACAAAGAAAAGGGAAACTGATAATGCTGCTCAAAATCAGGAAAGGTAAAATCGACTACAATGAAGGACCTAGCTTGAGTAGAACGTCATAACCTCGGTTGTCTTGAACCCTAATGATTTGACTGAAAAGCGAGCCATTTCTATTTAAAGGAAGACTATTAAGACCGGACATTTAACAATTACATGGTCCTAAAGGTTAAGCCATACTTTTTAAAATAAAAATAAAATAATTCTAGACTTTTAGGAGCGGACAGTAAAAAAATATACGGTCCTAAAAGTCTTTAGACGAAGACTTTTAGGACCGGATGTTTACAATATGCGATCCTAAAAGTCCTACTTTTAGGTGCGGACTTTTAAATAATAAACGGTCCTAAAAGTCGCGAATACTTCTTACTGCTCATTTACAACATCCCGAACCTCAAATTTCAAGCACTAAATAGCTTTATCCACCATCCAATACATTCAAAACCCAAAATGGAGATAAGAAAATTGTTTGAAAAATTAAACAAATTTATTTAATGAATTTTACATTGCCTAAAGGTTAAGCAAATATGAGAGGATTTTTAGGAGCTGATAAAATAATATACGGCCTCATAAGACTTTTAGGACCGGATGTTTATTATGCGGACTTTTAAGACCGGACTTTTAATTAATATACGGTTCTAAAAGTCGAGATCTTTCTCAAATTTCAAGCACTAAATAGCTTTATCCACCATCCAATACATTCAGAAACCCAAAATGGACACAAGAAAATTGTTCGAAAAATTAAACAAATTTATTTATTGAATTTTACATTGCCTATGTATATTTACAAATGAATATTGTTCAAAAAAATAAACAAATTTACGTAAGATTATTGTTGCTACATGATATATTTACAAATGAATTTAGGACATTAATTATTGTCCCGACTTTAAGATCGGTCATACAGATATTCACAAAACACATTACGTATGTGCTCCAGTTCATCATTAGAAAAGGGATCAGGGCAGTCAAACATCTATAACATCAAAGACAGAAATTGAATTAACTTACGTGCATGTTTCATATGTAACATTAAGTCAGACACTAAATTAACTTGCGTGCATAATATGTAACATCAAATACATTTACCTTTGCAGTTAATTTAGTCCTTCCTTGCGTGATAATATCATACATGTGTTTCATGACGTATCGACCACATAAGTTGGACTCTGGTGGTTGCCGACGGTCTAAAAAGAACAAAAAATATATATAAGAGCATATATAGCTTACTGACCACGTTCACAAGGCAGTGTGCTAGTTACAAATATTGTACCAACCTCCAGTGTGAGCCATTTAGGCTCTTTGGCCTGATACCCACGCTTTTTCTTTACCTCGATTTGGAAGGTCCTCATGGCACTATCATCAAAATCACAAATTTATCAATAGTGTTCACTGAAAATTCACAGCAGAGATTTCAAACAAGAGAATCAAAATGACATGCTTACTCGTTGATGGTTTGCATCAACGCAGGCACTAGATCACTGTGAGTGGAGCATAAGAAGATAACATTATGCTCCTCCATGCGCATGAGGACCAATTGCCAGTGGCGGCTGAAAATTCACAAAAAAAAGTACTCATGATATATGTAGCAGAATTAAGTGAATTGCGGTAGACAAGATTTGTGATATGTACCGTGGGAAGTATGGAAACACGTACACCTTTCTTCTCACTTCACACAACCTCTTTGATATGTACTCTGTCTCTCCTGCATGGATGTTGTACTTGCATAGACAGGGCACAAGAATCCAAAATCGTTGCTCCTCCCCTTTTGAACCAATTCTTGATGCATAAACCTACAATAATGACATCGATCAGGGAATTAGTATATATGTATGTGTGTCTAAACGAATCTTGTCAAGGGTAAATTTTGTACTACACGAGCAGATTTTCTTGATACCCATAAAATCTCACTTTAACTATTGGTTCATTATATCTTGTCATTCATTTATCTATTGTATTTCAGTTCACTCATGATAGGACTTTTACTACTTGTACCAGCAGATTTTCCTGATACCCATAAAATTCCATAATTATTGTTTCATGATCTCTAGTAATTTATTTATTTCTTGTGTTTCAGTTCACTCATGTTAAAGGACACGTGTTTGTATCGATTCATATGGAAAATGAGGTAAAGAGCCCACTTCACGATATGGATGTAGTGCTGAGTCAAGGGTTCCGGGACATGTCAGACAAAACCTATAATACATTGAGTGGTTTTCCTGTTGTCAATAGATGGAAAAGCTGGGGAAATTTCAGAAAGTTAAGCAGTATGAATCTGATGGATGAGTCTGGAGTGATTCATTTGCTAGTGACAGTTGAGGATACAAGTATAGGAATTCCTTTGGATGCACAAAACCGCATATTCACCCCTTTTATGCAAGCTGATAGTTCCACCTCAAGAACATATGGTGGGACTGGAATAGGACTGAGCATTGGTAAATGTTTAGTCGACCTCATGAAAGGAGAAATTGGATTTGTAAGTGAACCTGGAACTGGCAGTACCTTTTCTTTTAGTGCAACTTTCAGGATGCCAAAAGCCTCACCTCTGGATACAAAGCAGCAGAAGTGCAATCCTTTTGTTTCAGAATTTCAAGGATTGAGAGCACTGGTGGTGGATAGAAGAAAAATTCGCGCTGAAGTTACAAGAGTTGGGAATGTCTCTGGATGTTGCTTATAGTCTTAACTCAGCTTACTCTTATCTATCCGGTTCTTCCAACAAGAGGTAATTTTCCATTTGCCATTTGAATTTATATTAAGGTCATCTGAATTTGCAAAAACAATAGCTGACATTAGAGCACCACCAAAGCACATTGTATGAGAATTGTTGTTGCAAAGGTACCATGCAAAGTAACATTAAGGAATTTTGTGTATGAGTAATTTACTAAACATATAACTGTAGAATATGGATTATCTGTGTCACATTATTTCTGTAGCGGAGAAAGAACAAAATGAGCAATTTGCTAAACAAATTAAGACACCACGTTCAAACTGCCACATGTTTTGGATGGGAAGTGAAGATTGTATGTTAGTATGATTTTTTTGGTAGTGTCATTGAAACAATTGTTTATTTTTTGAAAAGTTGGATTTTTCTTTTAAGTAGAGGGGGTGATATGGTTAATTTTGTTTTGCTACAACATAAACATGGAAGGTTTTAATTTCTGGCAACATGCATTATAAGTCAATATTCGAAAGTTTTGTACTGGGGAATTAGTTGCTGTGAAATATTTTGCTAAATATTACCTTTTTATTTTCCCAGTATATCCCAACAGTTGGAAATGATTGTGATAGACAAGGATGCTTTGGATAAAGAAAGTAGTCTATTGTTTCTCATCAAGAAGCAGAGGCAGAATGACATCGAAAGAGACCCAAAAAGTTTTCCCAAGATTTTTCTCTAGGCAAACAACCTTAGTCCTGATGTACGTGGTGAGCTGAAATCTTCGGTGTTGTAGATGGTATACTAATGAAACCTCTTTGGTTTAGTGTTTTGATTAGCTCCTACAGAGAAGCCCTTGGAAGTGAGAAGAAGCAAATAATTAGACAGAAAGAAACAAACCTTGGGAACTTGCCAAGACAGAAACATCTTTTGGTGGTTGACGATGGCAGTGAACAGAAAAGTAGCAGAAGGTGTGCTACGAAGATATGGGGCAAAAGCAACCTGTGACCTGTGTGGAGGGTGGCAGGGGGGCCTTAAAGATACTTAAGCCACCACATAGTTTTGATGCTTGTTTCCTGGATATTCAAATGCCAGAATTGGATGGGTAATTGATCTGTCTTTTCTTAATCTCCCACTTTGTTGATTCTTACAGAATGTGTGACCATATGTAGTTGAATTTGGCACAGGAGAGAACATGTATGCATATTAGAGCATAATAGTTTAATTAATTTGATGCAAGAACTCAGCATGTACATTTTTTTTTTTTTTTGGCAAATAACCTGCTAGCTATATTTGAACTGTGACTTATTTCTGTTGAACCTGACTGTGGCATTACTGACCCGTGAAGCTATCTGCATAATCCACGGCTTGTGGAGTTGAAAATATTCTGTAACTATGCTCTTTGTATTTAACAACTTAAGATAACCACTTTTTTTGGGAAATGGTACAAGTGATCTTTCAGTATGTAACTAACTTTATGTTGATAGTTTATTTGTTTAGAATCGTCAGACACCCTTCTTTGGTTAGGGAAGTTGATATTTCTGCATGATTTTCTTCATATGATCTCATGGAGCAAGATTCTTATAAATCTATCACTGGAAAGGATCCATATGCGGCCTTAGCTTGATGAAGAACTTTATATTGATTCCTTATATTTCTAAGATTTTTCAGTATGTTGGGTGGCCACATAACATGTCAGAAATATGATAGACTCTACGTTCTTTTCTAGATAGGATCTCACAGAGCTGGATTTCTTACTAAGCTATAATTTTACAAATATTCTTGGCATTGTGAATGACAGGTTTGAAGTGACCAGACAAATCCGCTGTCTGGAGAAAGAGTTCAATGAAAAACTTGCACGTGGTGAAGCATCAACAGAGATGTTTGGTAATGTGGCTCAATGGCACATGCCGATATTGGCCATGACAGCTGATGCAACTCAAGCTTCAATAGAAGAGTGCAATAGGTGTGGGATGGATGACTATGTGTCGAAGCCATTCGAAGAAGAACAGCTCTACAAAGTGGAGGCACGTTGCTTTGGGTCTGGTTGATGAGTTGAAATTACTGTGTTTATAATCTTTACCGATCATGAAGGCATCCTGTTTGCAAGGGTTGACTGATCTCTCTGCCTAACGTGTCTTCAATCAAGAACATGACATCCAGCAACAGAGAGCTAGCCGATGGATACTTCCCAACTAAAAATTTTCTCCAGTTGCAGTAATCGTTGCAAACAGCTTCAAAGAAAGACATGGCATGCTGGCATTAAATGTGTGGCCTTGTTCATTGTTGCAGTAAGTGCTGTGTTCATCTCTATTTATTCAATTTAATTGAGCTTTATACTAATAAAGGAAGCAAACAGCCACCAATGAGCTTTGACTTAACTGATGGGACGTAGGATTCAGGTTTGAACTTAAGCTGGAGCCTGATGAACCAAGAAAGAAAGATAACTTGAGGAACCATCTGATCTGACTCATTCTATCCATGAAAATTGAAATACAGATAAAATTTGGTTTTCCCCTCAACAGATCACAATTTGAATGAATCTTCAAGGATCAAAAAAGTATTTTGCCACATAATAGTTCAATGATCCAGACTCATTGATGGAAATTTACTTCTTTTTTTTTTTTTTTGGAGGCTACAAAATTAATAATGTCTTTTATTGCTCCGCAGGTTGCTGATTGAGAGTGCTATTGGTGTTCAAATGACAAGAAAGCGGTCAACAGGAAATATTGCATGTACATAACACGGTTTTGTTCCCACTTTTCTCATGTCTTGTGTATAGTATATTTATATTTAATTGAAGGAAGTAGGAAAAGATATGGTGGTATGGTGATGAAGTCTGATCGTATAGCATATTTTGTTATTGAGTTGAAAACAAAAGAAAATAAAAGAGCAGGAAAGAAAATGGATTTGATACACACTTCTGATCTTGGTGCCACTTTTAAATTCTGCAAAAGTTTTATTTTGAAGTACCCTAGAAAACAGGTGTACCTGATGATGACAGTACCATGGATTCATTTTTTTGGCTCAGTTTGAAGTAATGGCCAATGGCTTCATTGTTTAGTGAGTAGTGACACAAAGCTCATTCATGCTAACGGGTTCAATCCCACTAACTAGTAACTACTTCATGTGTGTAGTTTGCCCTGCAGGGGGAAAAGATTGAATCGTCCAATATTGGAACCCAATGAATTCAGGAAAACATATATAGCAAGATCTTAAGCTTAAAGAAGGGACTTGTTATTTAAGGGATTGTCATTTATTGAAGTGGATAATGCAGCCTAAAGAAGGCTGCAGAATTTGGCGGATGTGGCATACGGAACACAAGGACAACTTGGGGATTAATTGAAGAACTCAGTTTATATAAAGAACAAATCAATAAAGAGAGAAGGAACATAAAGAAAATGGAAATGTATCCTCTCTTTTTTTTCTCCTTTTTCAAATACATGGAAGCTAATTTAGCCTTGAAAGCTTAGGATATGAAAATAAAATTCCCAACAGTAGCATAAACCATAATGGGATTCTGTAGCTAATCTGTGGTAATAGACATGTAATTTTGATAACAAAAAACAGAATGTTTAATAGAGTTGTATAATGTTTGGGTGGATAATCAAGTTTGGAGTGGAGACAAAGTGTGATGCAGGAAAAAAATCAAGATTAAAGGTGGTTTAGCAACAAATACAGTTAAGCAGTTTTCTCTCAGTTCACCATAGTTTTTGTGTCAAATTGCTTTGTATTGCCAAGGAAATATGAGTTTTAGGTTTGAAGATGATTAATTGTTTATAGCGCCCATTTTAACCCAACAAACAATCTTGCACGTCTTGGACTTCATTTATGGACCCCAATGTATTGGATTGGAATGGACCACCACACTCTCCCAACCCAATTCTATTCTTGTGTCCACCTTTCACCACAGTAAACGTCCATCTGCTATTGACCAGGTAGTGTACTCCTCCCCATTTAGTTATGGTGGATGTATGTGGCACTGCAGTCTTAAACAACAGTGCCAAGGCTCTATGAATGTTCATGAAATTATTGACACACAAAATTATAATAGAGGGACTATGACAGGAACGAAAAAGAAGGAAGTTGAAACGTTGTGTCGATAACATTCAATGGTACCGCAATAACATAAAACTAGTCATTAACATAAGCTCAATAACATTCAATAGAAAAACAACATAAAACTAGGCATCATCCATAGTCATTCATAGAAGTTGTTCAGGGCATATACAGTAGTGACTCCCTACATAATAACATCATTCTAAAATACTTTCGGTTCATTGATGTGTAGCACATTCCCGCCTCGAAATTGCAACTAGCACTTACTCATTCCCTTCAATGAATTATACGCTTCCCTTAAAGGTGGCTTGTTGATAAGGAGGTGTATACATTGTGTATAAAATTCATCATCAGCCACAACTTCTTCAACTTGTTGAAGGTGATCCAATACTCCAGCTACTGATATATCATAAGCATGTGATGTCATCCCTTCTGAGCGGTGTGCTTCAGTATCATCTATCCTACTTAGACAATCAGCTATTTTTGAAGAGGTAGACGTTTTCCTCTTCTTGCCATCACCCCTCTTCCTCACCCTCAACGAGCTAGTTGTTCTATACCCACGGCTTGTTTTGTCTAGACTATTGCTTACCTTCCTTTTCCCTTTGATAGTGTTGGCTCCATCACCTCCAGAATGACTAGTTAAATTGAATGCATTAACGTCCGCATTCAGGCCAGTTGTTGCCCTTAATACTTCATCACTATCTCCATAACCTTCTTCTAGATCATATTCAGGCACAACAAAAGTTGGGACAACAGTTGGGAGTTTCTTGGATGATGGGGCCCATTGATTTGGTTCCGTGGCCGCACTAGATGGAAACAAGTGGGCCAATTCTTCTTCGAATTGGATACCCTCATATCTGAATTTCTCATATCCACTAACTTCCTGTACATTTATCACCAAATATATTACATAATATATAGAACCACAATCATGCGAAATAACTATGTAACATTATAAAAAGATAATTACTTACCGCAATCTTCTTCTCCCACCAATCATCATTGGCCAAAATAGTTTCCTTCTTATAATCCCATCCAACACCTGTTTCACTAAGCAACCTATTCCAACACCGCCACCGGCTTCGTAGGGAATGAAACTTGTTTTTCAACCGATTCTTGTCATATGTTTTACCGGTGTTTATCATGAAATTTTTGACAATTTCTTTCCATCCGTCCTCGTTGAAGCTTGTAGTTTTCCTTCTTCCTTTTTGTACTTGCATCATGCACAAGTCGATTAACACTTTTGTGTTTTTTTTGTCCCAAGAAGCTTTCTCACTCATTGTACTGAAACTCATCACAAACCACCAAACTCAATACAATTCATTATGGAACATAGACAGAACTTTAAAAATGTACAAAACAAATAGAAATTTCTAAACAATTCATGAAATTTCACATACCTACTAGTGCAGCAAACAGATTATTGCATTCTACCAGTGCAACTTTATCAACATTAAAAATAGGATTTCCATATCAGTGTGTTCAGTTTCACTTTATCAACATTAAATACATTTGCAAACATATCAGTTTTAACAGGACACAAAGGCAACCAGTGACAAATCCCTATATTAACAGGACACAGGAACCTGAACTAAACACGAATGAAATTCATAATTATCAACATTTCACACACAACGAAAACAATAATGCAAATAACTCATACTTGACTGAAGTGTGAGGACGGAATCCAAGATCAAAGTGAACTCGCAGATGAAGTGACTAGCCAAGCAAGCAATGTAATATGCTAATCCTCAACCCAACCACATCAGTTCAAGCCTTAAGTTAAACATGCTTTGACATTTAATGAAAAACACAGAGGCATCATACTATTACTCCATCGAACTGAACTCTAATCTAACCAAACACAACCAAAAATTGGAGAAAGGCATGGGCTTTACCTGGGAAGAGGAACAAAATCAGACCAGAAACTAAGATGGGCTAGAGACACGAACAGGGTTGCACCGAAAGCACTTTTGGAGGTCCGAGTATTTGTGGTCAAGAGGAAAGCACAACTTAGAAGAGAGTTGGCGGAGAGGAGGAGTAGAGGCCACCGGAGGAGATAGGACCTGCCGGAAGTTGCAGAGGGAGGCCGACGGTGTGGAGGTGGCTCTGCAACGATGACGGTGGTGCGGTGTGACGGTGAAGAGAGTGTTGTCGAAGATGGACGAATGGAGAAGTGAGAGAGATGGGGGAGATGAGAGCGACGGAGGCGTGGAGATTACGGCTGTGCATGGCAGCCATTCTGTTCCCCAGCATTGTTTCTGTGATGAAACAGTTTTTTCTGATTATGTGCCTTGGAAGAGTTATGAGAATCAGAATGACGTTTGTTAACTCTTTTTATTTTTACTTTGAAAATCAGAAATACGTTTGGTAACACAATAATCAATGCACTCATTCTAAACATTTGATGTATCCAGCAGAACAAAATTTATATGAGCTCACTAAATCATATGCTACATTTATCAAGACTTCAATTTTGACCTTGAACAGTTAAATAGTTATTCACACAACTTTATTTGAGCTAGCTAGGTAGACCTGTTTCTGGCTTTAAACTAAAAGATAAACTCACTCAAGAAAAATAAAGATATTACTGAAAGCTTATGCCAGAAACCAAGAGTTGTTTTGACTGAACAATTGCATGTAACTAAAATTGGGCTGGAATAAACAGACACTTATCAAAACATGTGATCCAGAAAAGATGTCACACGAACCGAAATACAGATTTAGTGGTAATTTTTAAAATAAAAATTCGGATTTTCTAGTCAATCAGGATGCCTTTAAGGTTATCCAGAAACGAGTTTAAAAAATTCAGGCAAGTATAAACTATTCGACTGACATCCCCAAGACCATGCCTCTTTACAAGTAGTGTACGCAAAACAGATCTGGAGAACCGAAAGTCTGAAAAGAATCTTGAATGAGCACGTAATAGCAGAAAAAAGAAGGGGAAAAAAAACAAGGATAGAAAAGAGGGATTGTTGGAAGAATTAGAATGGATAAAGGTAGTGAAAGAGCAAGACCAAAATCAATGAAAGAGAGCGAGAAGAACGGTACTGAGGGAATCGAGGCAGATCCAAAAGCAGAAACGGAATCGCGACACAAAAGGAGAGAACCCCCATCTCCCACAAACACAGACTGTGGTTAAAAAACAAAACCCCCATCTAAATCACAGTAGGAATAGACAGAATAAGAAGCATACGGAATAGTTCCAGAAACAGGTCAAGTTCTTGATATTACGGGTAGAGTACCTCAGTAAGTTCCCAGGATGGAGGAGAATCGGAGAGCCTAAGACGGAGCCGACGCCGCGAGAGTCACTGATGAGGTTCTGGAGAGAAGGAAGACGCCGCGAGTGAAGGACTGAAGCTGCGTGAGGCTATCGCTCGAGAGAGTAGAGGTTGGGAAAAATAAATTCTGATTTTGCGCAATAGAGAAGCAGAGAAGCTTCTTTTTTTCTTTTTTCTTTTTTTTTAAGTTCCAAGACAAAAAAATAAACCGATTCATCCTGGGAGGAAAAAAAAAACGGATTTACACAATATCTATTTTTTTTAGAGCACAAAAATTAAGAAAAAACTCATTTCGGGAGCGTTACCCTGCACACCCGAAAACATTGGGAGATTAGGGTTTGAAATTGGGAATTGACGAGGGAAATTACATTTGGGGATTAGGGTTTTGAAATTGACAATGAATATGGTCCCAACAGTGGGCCACATTAATTTGAGTAAAATGGAAATTAACTTAAACAATCAAGGACAAAGTGGGAAGATCACCTTTTATTTCTTTATTTTTTTTATTTTTATAAAAAAAAAACTCCTTTTTTTTTTTTTAAAAATATGTTTATTTATTTATTGGAAACGAAAATAGTTCTAAATTAAAAGGAAAACACTTGCCTCAAAGAGCAACTTTGGACGACTGGCCATGACATGTTTCAAAACATGCTGCGGAAAGTGAACACAGAGAGCAACTTTAGGACATTGGCCACGGCAAGTTGCAAAAATTGCAGCGGAAAGTGAACACAAAAAGCAACTTTGGGACATTGGCCACGCGGCGAAGTTGAAAAACTAGTCATGCGAAAAGTGAACACAAAAAGCAACTTTGGGACATTGGCCACGGCAAGTTGAAAACCGGCCGCGAAGGTGAACACGAGAGCAATTTTGAGACACTGGCCACGGCAAGTTGTAAAACTTGTTGTGGCAAGTTTTGCTGTCAAACACAAACCAAACAGCAACATTCCAAAACACAAGAAACATTCCCAAATACCACAAGAACCACCAAACAAGCTCATAATACCAATAATTATCACCCAAAGATCAAGCACCTTAAACCATCCAAGATCATAAGGCTCACATATACATATATTCATTGGGAATACCACAACACATCAAATTTAAATGGTCCAATATTGGAACCCAGTGAATTCTAGAAAACATGTATAGCTAGATCTTAAGCTTAAAGAAGGGACTTGTTTTTTAAGGGATTGTCATTTATTGAAGTGGATAATGCGGCCTAAAGAAGGCTGCGAGAATTTGGCGGATGTGGCATACGAACACAAGGACAATTTGGGGATTAATTGAAGAACTCGGTTTACGTAAAGAACAAATCAATAAAGAGAGGGAATGAACATAAAGAAAATGGAAATGTATCCGTTTTTTTTTTTCTTTTTTCTTTTTCAAATACATGGAGCCTTGAAAGTTTAGGTTAAAGATAGGATGAACAACTTTGGAACCTTACCCTTTTATGAATGACGTCTTTTCCTCTTTAAACCTTTGATAAAGACCGAAATTTATAGAGCATAAGGATATCTTGTTTTTCTCATAGAAAAAAGTGCAAGATTAAGGCACACAAAATATCATCACTTTATAAGAGTCTAACCCTAATTTAAGTGTTTATAAAAAAGACTCAATCCAAGCTTGAATTGGAAAATTCACGTCATAATGAATTAAATACATATCTTGATTGATTGAATTTAAGATGATGAATCACATTCATATCGTGATTATTTTATTGAATCAATAATTTAAGATGATGGATTACATTTATTTCTTGATTGATTGATTGAGTCAATCATTTAAGATGATGGATCACATTTATATCTTAATTGATTAATTAAATAATAATTTAAGATGATGGATCACATTCATCTTTTAAACTAAAATTCAAAAATCATTTTTAATTCAATCTTCATTTATTATTTCTCCTATCTCATCCAATCATTATTGAATCTTTATATATATATATATATATATATATTAGATAAAATTCAAAATTATCTTTTATAACCTAACCTTTTTGAATTAAAATTTAAATTTAAATTTCAAACTTAAATTCAAAATTCGAATTACAAATTCAACTTGGCCTAAGATCTCGTTGGGTCTTCCAACACATTGGGCCTTTTTGTAGAGAAACTGATTTCTCAATCGAAACCATATACGTGACGCTATTTTGCTTCTTATTGGGCTTGGAGTCTCACTCCAATCTAATTACACCTTTACTCTTGATAAAGTCCAATAACAATTATTGGCCCAAGTTTGCTAAATTTAAGCAATCGGGAATAACCTTTGTGTGTGACCAATTTAGGCTCAATTAGTCACTAATATAAATAAACTTGGACTAATTAAAACTCCTTTAACAGGCCCAATATATTTAATGACCTCATAAGACACTAGTAATGCTCTGCCGCCCCAAAATTAATTGAGTTGATCAAGTGATCTACCTTTCATATTTAGATACCATACAGATATCATTCCTTACAATGTCATTCACATTTAGTCGAGAGCAAAGATAAAGTATCATCTCTCTTGATTGACTAAATGTAGCTAATTCACAGAATTAGAAATCTTCTTCTTATATTAACTCTATAATGGATCATGACTCTTCACGTTTTAAGGGATTGATTTCTTCGCTATACCCAATGGTTAAATACTATTATGTTCATTATCGATTTCCAGTTTTTCGAGTGAGATACCTTGCATTTTTAACATTCTAATCACTGCAATAGCTTGTGAGTAAGCTTTTAACACTGATTCATATGTCATAGCAAAGTATAGAAGTTCCTTTCTTCTAATAAATGTTTAGGCTATCATTTGTACCGCAACCGGTTGTATGATTTTTTTTTTTTTTTGATACACATAGTAGGGGAGGGGGGCAAGGTTCGCACTTGACATGGGGAGGGAGCCAAGCTCCCATACCACTATGCTACTAAGACGATGGTCGGTTGTATGATTTTAAATATATGGTAATTTATTTTTATTTCGGTATACCTTTTTTTTTTAATCACAAATACATAATAATCATACTATGAGTCAATATTTTAGTTTATTTTTTGTTGCTTATAATAAAAGTTCGTTATTTATGTTTTTAACCAACTAATTTTAGTTTGTCTAATTTATTTAATTTTGGGCAACAATTTATATGATTCATGACAACAGTTTGATTTCGTTTAATTATGTACATTTGGACATCAGTTTGAGATTTTAATTTGATAATATTTATGGTTTGAATTATAAATTTTATAAGGTTTACTATTTTACTTTTTCTAATTGAAATTAGGGATAATTAATCTGCAACTTCTTATAGTTTTAACCAATTTTTAATTAGGTTCTTATAGTTTTTTTTTTTTGGTTCCTTTTTATCATGTCCTTATTGCTTCACTAAATATTTAGTCAGGTCCTTCTAGGTTTTTTTTGGATTTTAATTTATTAATCTAATTGAAATTAAATAAATGAATAATAATAAAATATAAATTATTGATAAAAAATTAATTAATAATTATTTAATTAAAAAATAAGTAATATAATTAATTTTTAATAATTTATTCAATTTTAGAAAAATTATAATTGAAATTTTATAATTATAAAAATTAGAATAAAAAAATAAATCATATAAATATGTTTTAATTTAAAAATTATGAACAATATTAAAATACATAAAAGAAAGAATATTCAATAAATTTATCATAATAATTTATTATTTATAAATGATTAGTATTTATAGAATAACATTTAATAATGTAATACATAATAATATTATATTTTATATTTATATAAGAATATTGTTGGAACTTATTGAATAAATAATTATAAAATGTACAGGGACCTAATTAAATGTCATGTGAAACTATAAAGACATGATGAATAGAAAAATAATTATAAGGATCTGATTAAAAATAAAGTGAAAGTATAAAGACATGATAAAAAGAGAAAAAACACTTGGACTAAATTAAAAATGGGAATAACACATATGTTTTTACTGCAGAAAATTCCATTTGCAGCAAGCCAAAAACAACATTTGTTTCATCTTTTTTTTCCTCTTTATATCTGATTTTGCCTAATTACTTACGAGATATTTTTTCTCCCACTCATTAGAACTCCGGTGTGCATGGTAACAGATTCTGAGAATGACTTTTTTTAAAACTTCGTTACTCAAGAACAAGAATAGATAAGAATTGTGTTTGATAAATCTGATTTTTTTTTTTATTCCGGAATAAATTGGTTTATTTTTTATGTTAGGGAGTAAATAATAAAAAAAAAAAAAAAAAGCAGAAAATTACTGCTTTTCTCTTCCGGCGCACAAAATCAAAATCTATTTACCACAATCTCTCTTCTCTCGCCAACAACCTCAATCTCATCAGTCATCTCTCGCGGCGTCCTTCCCTCCTCGTTCTCTCGCGGCGTCCTTCCCTTCCTGGTTCTCTCGCGGCCTCCTCTTCCTCCAATCTCGGCTCCTTCTCAAACCTCAGTCTCATCAGTTGTCTCCTCCGTGGCTCCGTCTCACGCTCTCGGATTCTCCTGGCTCTTGGCTCCGTCTCAGGCTCTCGGATTCTCCCCATCCCGTGAACTAACTACTGAGGTAGTCTACTCTTTCTGGAAATTTCTGTTCCTGGAAATTTCTTCATCTCAGGCTCTTTCTGTTTCTGGAAATTTCTCCGTCTCAGGCTCTTTATGTTTCTGGAAATTTGTTGCTTATATGTAATGTGTGGTGTGATGAGTTGGACGATGGCTCTGAGGCTAAGGAAAGGTTACTAACTTTTAGCAATATCAATAATTTGACCTGCGACTGCTTGTACTGTTTCTTATATGTATTGTGAAGTTGAATTTTTGTTCTGTTTCTGGAAATTTGCTGCTTGTTCTGTGACTGCTGCTGCTACTGCTTTTCCTGTTTTAGAATAGAGTGCTATGGTAAGTTTACAAGACATACCTTTGATTGATGAGAGTTTGTAACCTTAAGTTTTTAAGATTGGGAAATTGCAATTTGTCATGGAACAAGGGATTTGCTTCAATCAGCTTTTTGAGGAACCTGATAAAAAAATAAGAAAATGTTAGAAAGGATTGAGGAAGAACAAACCTGCAACAGAGTTTAACGAGGAATTATAAAGCCTACCCCATTTTGCAGTTTGTTGAAATCAATTACCTTTTGTTGTTCACTCAACCTTAACAAACCCAAATCTAAAAGAATAAATAAATAAATAAATAACTAAATATTGTTTTCTTGGAATTCAAGCCCTGCATGTATCAGCCAAACTAGAACTAGATCTGTGATTTTGATTTATGGTGAATGGACACAAAAGACAGAGGGGCAATCACCATAGTTAACTGTTGGTGAAGGCCAAGAGTAAGGTAATGTTAAAGGATGTTTAGATTCTTCAACCTAGCTGACTATTATTGGGTGGGGTCTATTGAAAATTGGTCAAAAGCCACAAATTATCACTCCTTCCAATCATGGCGTCCTCCAGTTCTAGTGCAGCCCAACGATACCTCTTAGAACATAAATTATAGGTTAGGTGTCATTTATTGATCCTTATGTGAATTGCAGACCTAGTAAGTTCATTTATCACTTTACACATCAGCTGTTCATTAATTTTGGAAAAAACTCAACCCATTACAGACAGAATGAACATGAACGAGTTGAACTTTAGTAGTAACATAACAAATTTAAAATCTAAATCCAAATCAGTATTCAGGTTCATAGCTTGCATAAATGCAGTATGCATATTCTAGGAAAACCACAAATTCTGTTGAGAAATCATACGGTCGTCATTACTGATACTGGCCATAGTGGAAAGCAACATTCAAGTATTGGACCTTTTATATACTGGTTTTCCTTCCATCGCTGTTGTTGACAAAACATACACTCCTTAAATAATTGCGAGAATTGTAAACCCTCCTTAGGGGGGGGAGTAAAAAGATTAGCACAATGAAGTTTACCTCTCAACAGCTTTTCTGAAGGTGAAAGCAGAGAAAAATTGTGACATAAATAATTCCTCGTAACCTTGATTTTCTGCTCTTTACAGTTAACACCTCAGATATCATAACAATTCAGAGTTGGTCTTTCTATATTAGTTGAGTGAGTTTATCTTTTAGTTTAAAGCCAGAAACAGGTCTACCTAGCTAGCTCAAATAAAGTTGTGGGAATAACTATTTAACTGTTCAAGGTCAAAATTGAAGTCTTGGTAAATGTGATTTAATGAGTTAACAAATGTCATTCTGATTCTCAGAACTCTTCTAAAGCACAGAATAAAAAAAAACGGTTTCATATCAGAAATAGTGTTGGAGAACAGAATGGTTGCCATGCACAGGCCTCATGGTGAAAGATTTCATGGTGCCGCCAGTGGTTTTTCCATCCGGTGGTAACCCCACCACCAGTGGAGCAAACATCGCGCAGAGGCAGGTTCCTACGGCGCTGTTTCAACCACCTCGACCATCCAATTCCAGCATTCCCTTCATGTCCTTTGACATGGGGTCTATCGAATCGAACGAACTATAATTACACCGAATTCAAATCTGGAAGAAAAGCATTGGTTCTGATATGAGGGATCGGTTCAATAATAAAAGGGTTAGGCCCGAAAAGTTAGATTTCATTTCCCTGAATTATTGTCTTTTGCCAAAACCAGCCCTCATATAGGCAATAGGGTTGGTTCGTAAACTTTCTGGCCCCTGAATTAATTGCCTGTTGTTATAGATTCAAAAGAAATTAAAGAAACCAATTAAGTTGTATTAAAGTATTTATATTTATCGTTTTTCTTCAAACTAATTTTCTTCGTTTTTCTTCAAACCAATTTGCTTGATCTATAAATTGATATATAATATAATGATATACGATAAATGTTATGATTAAATAATTTATTTAACTTATTTTATTTAATTTTTTAAGAAAATTCAATTGGGCATCACAATATCATTGATTATAATTCTACAAGAGATGGGATAAGATTGGTGGTTTATTGGTGGGGATGAGAATAGGTCAGGAGGCTTACGGCTAAGCCTGGTTAAGGACGGACCTATTTAACCATCAGGCTAGGTTTAGGCCTATTTAAAGGCCTGGTTGTGTAAATAGGCCTGGTGCATTTTGTTAAATCCTGGCTTGTAAACTGTCAGGCTTAGCTTGTTTTCATGTTAGCAAATATAATTATATTTTATCACAACACATTATATTAATATATATATATATATATATATATATTCCTTACATTTTAATTTAAAGATACAATTAGTGAATCAATATAGTAACCCAAGGTTTTTATTAGTCCTTTCTAAAACATTCAGCCTAACTTATTGACACCGAGCTAGCACTCTCAGTACATATTATATTATTTTGTAATTGCATGTTTTAAAATTTCTTTTTTGTTATAGTTGTGAATTGTGTAGACCAAATTTAAACATTTAAATTTATTTATTTATGTTTAAAATAATAATTTTATAAAATATTAAATCTGTACCATATATATATTTTTTAATTTAAGAGTGGAGATAAGATTCTGAGAAGAAAATGAAACAAAAGATTTTGAGAGAACATAAATCCTCCACTTAACCTCTATTTACACTTGCCCCTTGAACTTGCACAATTGCAATAATTTTTTTTCATTGATGGTAGAGAAGCACACATCTTTACATAGATGTTCTTTTCTTTTTATTTTGGTTTTGTTGTATTATTACTATTATTGAGTTCACACTCTACAGTTTAGATTTCAAATAATAATTTTTTGAACAAATTTTTATTTAGATCTATTCAGTTACATGAGTTAAATCTTATTTGAGTATCATTGTAGGATTTAAATAAGCTTCAATCCTTATTTAACTACTACAAGGTGTAAGCCTTTAAGCCTACTCAAACACTACACTTTATCTAGATATTAGTAGATTCAAAGCATACTTAAGGCCTTCAAAGTCTAGTTTGTCAACCTTATTTGAAGGCCTACATTTTAAGTATGCCTTTAAAAAAGCTTCAACCCTACATCTATCTTTACATATATGTTCTTTTCTTTGTAATTTTATTGCAGGTCCTACACCCACTTATTTTTAGTATATGTTCCACATTGACTGGCTATCCTTTTTTCTATTCTAAGTCCCACACCTATTGTTTTTATTGTGAGTTCCACATTTTTCCAATATCTCCAAACTATATAAAAATGTCGAACAAAAAAAAAAAAAAAAAAACAAAACTTGCATACAATTGGCAACAAAGAGGTAGAGTGGCAATTGTAGGCGATTTAGAATACAAGAGGAGAAGATATATAAACGGCCTCTAAATGAATAAGGCAGTGATTATAGTTGTGGTGGATTGAATGTATCTCTCTCCGTAGTGGGAGCTTTTCCTCTCTTTGTGGGTGCTGTAGGGTTCTCTAGTTCCTTCTGGTGAGCCTGTCCGATCGGTGTTATTTGAACAATGATCATCTTTCTGTCTTCTTCTTCTTCTTTCTGGTGAGCCTGTCCAATCGATGTTATTTGAACAACGATCATCTTTCTGTCTTCTTCTTCTGCTTCTCCTCCTCCTTATCCTTCTTTTCTTGAGTGATTGTTCTGTGAGTGGATATGGTGTCATGGTGTTGTTAGGTGGTATGGAGGAAGGGTTGAGTAGAGGCGGTAGGAAAATGAAACAGTTAGTATTGAATATGGAACGCAAGGTAGAGAAATATGGAGGAACCCTTGTTGGTAAGATTATTACAAGGAAAAACTTGAATGTTCCAACAGTGATAACTATGATTAAGAAGGGGTGGTAGCTTGACGCAGAGGTAGAGGTGCATGACCTTGACTAGAGCAATCTTACGTTTTTATTTTGTTTTGCTAATATTAAGGATTATGCTAGGATCTTGAAAGGTAGACCTTGGTCGATTCAATGTTTTCTTTTAAACCTCCAAGTTTGGGAGGATTATACAGTTCTCAGTGATGTTAAGTTTGGAGAGGCACCCTTTTGGGTCCAGTTTCACGGCCTTCCCCTCGAGGCTTTTGATAACTCAAATGTAAAGACCCTTGGCGATGTGGTGGGGGAGATAGTAATGTATGAATGTCCGATGGTTGCTGGCAGATTAGGTAGAAGTTTCATTATAGTCAGGTCCCTTATCCAACTAAATGATCCCCTGCTTACTGGATTCTGGGTCCCTCGTGAAAAAAATGATCCTACTTGGGTTTCTATTAAATACAAGAGGTTGCAGCAGTTCTGTTATAAATGTGGTCGCCTGGGCCATGATAGTCGTGTTTTTAAGGACGTCTATGTCCGACAAGATGAGGAAGATGAAGTTCCGGAGTTTGGTAGTTGGCTTAGTACTCCCGCAGTGTGGACTCTTGATGAGACTTTGGAGGTATGTAGAGTAGAGTGGAATGAAGCTGCATTCATAGAGAAGAAATCCCCAGTTCATAATGTTTACCAGAGATGGTCGCTGGAAAAATTGGAGGTTATCTTTGGCAATGGGTTTCCTCGGCCTGGCATGTGCTTGGCTAGAGGTGCATCGGGTATGGAGATTATCTGTCAGAGTAGGATTGGGATTGGACAGGAAAATCGGGTTTGACTTTTTGTACAAGCCCAGACTAGTTTCGCAGCACAGTGATTGTGGACTCTATGTGGTTAAGGCCCAAACCGATAGCTCGTTAATCATAAAGGGAGGAAGTTTTTGTCTCGGTGGTAGTTTGGAGTTGTCCAACTCAGTTACGTCTAATAAGGCTGAGCCCAGCCATCAAGCTATCTTTACCTCTAATAGGCTCTCCCCTATCTTGGCAATGTCCTTTTCTTTTTGGAGTTTCCACATAAAAAGACCTCGTGAGCATGAAATGGATCCAGTTTCTGTGAAACGACACCGTAAGTTATTCTTTGATGACTCCGAGGCTTTACCAAAATTATGCCTATTGTGGTTCAAAAACAAAGAGGTCGTCGTCATAACTTTAGAACCTTAAAGTCACTGATCAGAGCTAAATTTCAAGGTAAGTTAGCGAACTCTTCTGGTGGTGGCTCAGATCCTTCTGGTAGTCTTCTGGTCTCTAGAGAAATAGACTTTCCTGATAGTTGGCTTGCATTTGCCGAGGAAAATAGTGGTATTTACACTCCTACTCCTTCTTCTTCTCAAAACATTGGTGGCTGGATGGGACTAGCCATCGGTTGGCCATGAATCTCTTAACCTGGAACTGTCAAGGTCTAGGAGTTGCCTTAACAGTCAAGAACCTGAAGGATGAAAAAAAAAAAAAAAAAAAAGCCTCACTTGGTAGCAGAGGGCGAAATTTGTGAGAAAGGTGAGGAGACGTTGATTTAGTAAAGAATGGCTGGTGAATCCGGTGGGTCAAAGTGGGGGTCTTGCTCTGTGGTGGTCATATCCGATTATAGTGGATATTTTATTCTCGTCGTCTAACATTATTCATGCCAGGGTTGGTCGGTTAATATGGCTACTCTTGCTTTAATTTCTTTCATCTACGGTATGCATTCTTTGAATTCTCATACTATCTCCCTAATCTGCTGGTTATTATGGTTGAAACAGAGAAACAATAAGGTTTTTAATTATAGTGAACCAAATCCTTTTGAAGTTATTGAAATGGCTAGGAGTAGCAATGCTGCATTTTGGGCTAGTAGGGATACTTTGCTATCTAGGTTAGGTGAGGCTGTTGAGGCCCCTAAGCGTCCTGTTCATTGGTCCTGTCCGGCCTCTGGTTACTTGAAAATTAACTGTGATAGAGCTTATTGTTTGGGCAAGGAGGAGGTAGCGATTGGTGTGGTCTGCCATGCCTGTGATAGACTTGGTCAGTTTCAATGGGGTTATGTGAACAAATTAAAGTCTATTTCAGCCTTCATGACCGAGGCCTTAGCCCTTAAACGGGCATTACTAATTGCTATGGATTTAGGGATTGATAAGGCTATGTTTGAATCCGCTTGTCTTACTCTGATTAAATGTGTTGAATCTAAGTCATCTGTTTGGAGATGCATAAGCATTATTCATGACATTATATGCCTTCTTTCCACCAAAGTTGGGTTCTCTCTTTCCTTTACTCTGAGACAGGGTAACCGGGTTGCTAATCTTCTTACAGCAAATGCTTATAAGGAGGTGTGTCCTATTGGGTGAGTTTTACTATCAACACCTTCTTTAATGTCCCTTCTAACTTTAGATGCTCAAGAGGCCAATTTGATTGTGAAGGATGCTTCTTTCTCTAGTCCTGTAATGGGGGATGTTTTAATTTAATTTGCTATCAGACTTCTTCGTTTTTTTCGGTGTTTTTGTTATTTCTATCCTGTTCTTGCTTGTATCTTGGATATTGCTTGTATTAGTTTCGGTTCTGTGGTGAAAATAGAAATTCGCCTTTCGAGCAAAACAAATCATTGCATGAGGAAAAAGAATGAAAATAGAGAGAGACAAGACACAAGAGCATGTGGTGAAAGTAGCACATGTCACTTTCCATTGCACGTACAGCCCACTTTTCCATCCATTGGTGGACCTTCATTAATCAAATCCAAAATTATTACTTTTTTTTCTCGGAGAAATCCAAAATTATCACAAATCAAGAAACTGAGAGAGGATCACTAACTCACCTCCTCCAAACACAAATTTTTAGTTTAAGTTTCTGTAAATGCAAAAAAATGTCTTTACACAAACCACTCCTACTTGACGCAACAATGTTTAAATTTGACCTAGTTAAATAGTTATATATATATATATATATATATATATATATATATAATGAGGTGCATCATAATCATGCCACTCATTTTCGCTCACTAAGCTCAAATCTACATGATATATGTATATATATATATATATATATATATTAAAGAATGATATTTAATCGCCCATAAGTGATGTTAGTAATAAAAGTACTTAAGAGCCAACAATTTGATTGATGTAGACAGCATATTTAGTTACCATTTTCTTATAACAATTGGGATAAATTTAAGGGTTAAGTATCAATTTTGTCCTTAAAGACGCTACTAAGAAAGCAATTTTGCTTCTAAGGTTTTCGGCGTAGTAATATTGCTTCGTTAACAACCCTAACGATCAACGGGGTTGTTAACGGAGGGGTAACATTGCTATGTTTTTATACTTCATGGGCAAAATTGCTATTTTTTTTAGAGTAATGTTACCCTCGAAGTCTAGAAATGTAGCAATGTTGCCTCTCCGTTAACAACCCTAACGTTGGCAATCGCTAGGGACGGTTAACGGAGGCAACATTCTACATTTTTAGATTTCCTCGAGACAACATCGCTACACCAAAAACTTCAGGGGCAAAATTGCTCCTGGGCATGTACTTTAAAGACAAAATTGGTACTTAACCCTAAATTCAAGCAAAAGCAAGGAATCGAATTTGTCTTCTCTCTCCCTCTCTAACATGAATCAATAAAATTAAACACAAACAAAACTCAGAACAAGAAAGAAAGAGGCCGAAGATAAGAATATGTGGGCCCGGAAATACACTTCAATTTGAAGCTGACAAAGCATCAACATGATGTGATTCCCTTTCTTAATTTATTTAATTCACCATATTGCCCCATTTGATTAAATTCCATAAAAAAGATAAATTCATTCCCAGGAATATCATCAACTTGCTACTTTACATCATTCCTCTATCAATTTTAATACTCTCTCCGGTACTAATTTTAACCTGGTTGACTTTTTTTTTTAAATATAGAAATATTAAGGAAGCTAAATAAGTTTATTAATCATATCATATTTGTGTATCCTTATATTATATATTAATTGATTAGTCAAACTAATTAGTTTGGAGAGAAAAAATAAAAATAAAAATTCTCTAAAGTGATTTAATTAACTTCCTTAATCTCTTTAAAAAGTTAACTTATTCTTATAATTAGGAGTGGAGGGAGTAATACTTTTAGCATACAAAATTAATCTTCCTACTTCACACTCAATCCTTCCCAATAATATTCTTATTTATATCCTAACTACATAGTGTGTTCATTGGCTCAAAATGACTCATGTTCATTCATGAATAATACAACTCAAATTATTGAAGTTTTTTACAATACACAGAGTCATTTAAATTTAATTTTTTATAATTTCAAAAAAATTAATTATCTTTTTTAAATATAATAATTTTGATTCAATCCTAATTATTATATTTTGTCCGTATATATCTTTTCCACATAAGTACCATAACCTTATTAGATTATCTATACTTTTATCATGATGCTTTTCCTTAGCTTTAAAAATATCTATATTTAAATAAAATATTTGTCCCCCAAAAACAAAATAAGAGTATTTTAATTAAATATCATTATGTATTAATTCTTAAAAAGCTTGTCTTCTTAATATCTTTCTGTAATCTGCCCCCCCCCCCCCATAACCTTAATTAAGAGCATGTATAATAAGTTATGTTATTAAAATTTAATACTTATAGTTATTTACTAAGTTGTATCAATAGCGATCAAATCAATAAGCTTGTCACATTCAATTTACAAAATTATGATGAACTATAAAACTAATTGAAAATTTAAAACATATATAAAAAATGAAGTTTTTTTCTCAAATTTATCTAATTAGGAAACTTCACACGTATAACCTTAACTAATAGGCCAATCATTAGAAAATAAAGACACACAAACCAGGGAAAAAAACATGTCACGCTCGATCACACGCATATATGGTTCTAGACACAAAAAAAAAAAAAAAAAAAAAAAAAAAAAAAAAAAAAAAAAAGAATTTCATTTTTAAAAGATTTGGCAACAATATATTTCAAGAATGACATGATCATAATGCATCCTATAAGATCATGCTCCTAAAGTGAAATAGATTTGGTGGACCAAATTAAATACTGATTATTGCATCAAGGAATGATACAGTTAGATTGCCATGAATTAATATTTTTTCCTCTAAAATAGTTATTTTAAGTTTGAATGTGGACATTTAAATAATGCAAAAAAAAAATGGCGCATATTCATAAGTTAATTTGAATAAATCTGCTTATGTAAAAATCATCAAGTCTCTAAGAGATAGAAAATGTATATACTAATATCCCACACAACTTCTTGGTAAAATTATTCCTCATGTTTCAAATGATATAGGGAAAATCTCACAAAAATACTACTAAAATAGGCAAAAGATAAATAGGTGCTGCCAATATATGAAATCTCATGTCGAAATTGATGGAGCAATTTTGAATTTCCAAATCTCACCAAATGATCAAATTGCCCCGAGTCATGTAGCAAATGAAAACAATATAGAAAATACAATTGAAGTCATTAATATAAATTCGTGTTGTTAATCTACATACATAAGTTATTATTGAGCCCTGAAACTTGTGCCCTAAAAATTATACATGAGTATGTGTTGGTTTTTTGGGATATGAAGTTGTGAAATATGATGCTGGAGTTGTTAATATAAATTCTCATGTTGTTAATCTCTATACAGATGTTGCTATCAATCCTTGAAACTTGTGTCATGAAAGTTACACCTAATATATTAGTTTTTAGGATATGAAGTTATGAAACATGATACTAAGTCTTTAATCTAAATTCTTGTGTTGTTAATAAGCTATCATAATGATTAAATAGCCCAAACAAAGCTAACATGAAGGTGAAGGGATCTTCTCTCTGAAGTCATCACTTAGAAAATGCATCATCACAGTACCAAGAAATACACCACCAGCAAATTGAGTCCCCAAAACCAAAAACCTCTCATTCCATTTCAACACATACGTTTAAACTCAATGATAAATGTGGCAAAGAATATTACAATCAAACATCAAATTTTAGCCAAAATCAAGGGTTGTGATCGCAAATTGTGATGGTCTTCTTCAGATCGGCCGACATGATCATCATCTCCGTCGTCATCTCCATCGTCGTTGTGGTAACCGCTGTGTGAAAAAATAGAGAGCAGGAGGAGGATGAAGAGCAGAGGGAAGAACATTAGCTTCATGGCCATAGTCGATGGTGGTGTTTACCACATCAATAGTCATCCCCAAATGATCTGATGGAAATAGCAGCGTGACGTGCCTCTGCTCCAAGGACGTCCTCCGTTCAACATCTTCACGATGGCGTCTCTGGCGATGTTATGCTTGTCGACTACGTAGCATGGAAACATTAGATTTCTAGATGTTAACGTTTTCAATTTGTGAATTGGCCGGAGACGCTGGGATACGTTAAATTCATGAATCGGATGGGTCAAATAGTCATAATGGCATATATGTAATTTTTCAAAAACTAGAGGGCATTTTGTAACTGAGTTTTTTGGCAACAAAAATGCCCTAATCGACGTTAATCCCTAAATCAACTCTGAAATCATGATTATGAGTGTTTCATCTTACCAATCGACTCTGAAATCATTAATCTCCATCTCTCCGTCATTGTTCCGGTTCTTCGTGTGTCTAAAACTCAACGACGTCGACTGTGAGTGTTTTTTGGATGTGAATGTTTAGTTTCCTACTTAGTTGTGTTCTTAGTGAATAATTTACCAGATTTGGGTATGAAAGTTGTGTTCCTTTTCTTTTGTTGATATTTAGTCAGGTTATAGATATTCTTTGGAAGAAAACATTAGTTTTTGATTTGGTTATTTGCTACTTTCAGTATTATGAGGAAGGAAGCAAGCAATTAATTCAATGAATAACAAGGACTAGGCATTTTTCATTTGGGAACTAAGAAAGATATGAGCTTCTAATACCTTATTCATCTGCAGTTTTAAATCTGTGGGACGAATAATTTATTTGGGGGAGGTAATGGCATCCTTCAATATACTTGCATAATTGGTTTTAGTAGGAAAATCCCCATTTAATTTATATACTGAAAGGACTTTATGACTTTGGAGCTCCCTTTCTTGATTTTGTTTTTAATGTGAAATACACTATTTATATTAAAAATATTATTTAATACTTAAGACGTACCAAACATATCAAAAGATTAATATTTTTGAAGTAACGTAACGATGTCATGTATTGGCAACGTATCGAAATCGTCGTATCGGTATTGGTGCATCATAGCTTGTCGATGATGACGCTAGTGATGTTCTTGCTGATCTTGATGTCTCAGTTCCAAGAGAAAGACTTCATCGTGGATAGGTGAGTAGAGGAGGAGGTGGTGGAATAATTGAAGGTGTGATAGGGGTCGACGTCGTGGATGGGTGAACGAAGAAGGAGGGGGGAGTGGGTGGTGCAGATGATGAGAGAGAATGAGGGAGAGAGAGGGGAGGGAGAAGATTGACTGAGAGAGAGAGAGAGAAAGAGAGAGAGAGAGAGGAGGGGCACAAAGGTCTTTTTGGAAACATTTGTTAATCCTATATTCCTCCTCTGGTCTGACATGAGATTTCATAAATTGACAGCACCAATTTATCTTTTTATCAATTTTATCTTCTTCTTTTTTGGGATTTTCCCAATGATATATGGTCCCTAGGGATCTGTTACATCTGCACCAAAAAATTAATACATAAAAAAACCCGTTGCTTTAGTTAATGTATTAAAAATTGTGTTCAAAATAGTATTATTTAAATAACCATTTAGATTATCTTTAAGTCATGCCTCGTCAAAAGCCAATTAGAAAAATGATATATTAATTTAATCATAATCATCAACTCTTACATCAAAATCAATCCTCATCCTATCAGACATTCCACCTTTTCTTCACCAAATAATATCAAACATTAATATACTTTGAACCAACTGTTTCTGGATAAGCAAAAATAGGTATAGTTGTTACGCACTCACTCATTTTTTTTTTTTTTAAAAATAGTTAATGTGCAATTTGCGAAGTTTCTACTGAGAAGTAATTAATATTGTTCTCGTAAGTTTTTTCGGTTTAATGTCACCCGAGAAATTTCAAAATGTAACAACATTACTACATACGGTTAAAAAAACTAACGTTAACCGTTAAAAAAGTGACTTGACCATTAAATTTTTTAATGGAAAAAGACAATATTACTTTATTTTAATACTTTCGAGAGTAATATTGAATCTAAATTTTTTTTAAGAGCAACAATACTCCCTAACAAATACTTTCGGTGAAAATTTGCATCTTAACCCTTAAAAAAAGCTATCTTTTAGAAATATGGGTTCTTTAAAATCAGACTTAAAATTATGTTTTAAGAAAACATAATTTAAATAAGGGTATTTTTTTATTATTTTTTTATCACCAGTAGATCAAAATACAAGAACTTCTTACTTTCCACATAGTTATGCATAGATCTTAAAAGATATTTTGTTAAAGAAAAATCAGTTTAAATTATTCTTACGGATCCTTTAATACATAGAATGAAGTAAATGATATTTTTTAAGAAAATGCAGTAGGAGCTGGGTGATTTTTATTTTTTTCATTCTTATTTGCTTATTGTTGAATTATGATTGTTTATGGTGTGTCTATATTTATGAAAAAGGTTGTTCCTTGACGAAGGAAAAAATATATTCGTGTATTCAATTGGCGAAGCCATAGATGAATTCTACAGCTAAAAATATTTCAAAATTAACCTAATTAAAATCAGGGGAAAAGTTAATAAAATAAATGAAAGACGGACGGAAACAAACAAACAAAATCTACTAACATTTATTATTTAGGGTTAAAGAGCATCCAAGACAATAAACTATGGGTTTAGGAAATATTCCAAGACAATTAACTATTAAGTGGACCGCCAAAGACAACAAACTTTTAAAAAAGGAAATATACCAACACAGTTAACTTTTAAAAAGGGGGCAAGACAACGTCGTTAAAAAAGTTAACGCCTCACATTATCTAAAGGAAAGCCAAGACAACAAACTATTATTCCAAGAGCGACAAGACAAAATTCTAAATTTTACTAAATTAAATAATTTTTTCTCAATTGTCATTATTCAAAAATACATGTATAAATATCTATGGACAAAAATTACTCATTCTTCAATTTTGTCAAAATTATAATTTGCTAAAATAAACAAAAGTTTTGATTAAAAATAAAATTATATGATTTAAATAAAACTCAAGGTGTTTTATAATTTATTATATATGTTAAACAAAAAAAATATGATTTAAATAAATGAATTATAATAAATTAGTTTTAAATTATTTCAGTAACCCTGTGTTTGTCACCTGGAAAAAAAAGTCAAGTCGATAAAACCAGACAATTCAAAGGAGACTACAAGATAAAGTTATGGCTCATATTTGCATACTGAGCAAGTCATTGTTACTGCTACAAACTTTCTTAAAAAAATAGATGTTTATAAAATATTATATAGTTATATGCTGCCCATTGTATATTCTAATTTTATTAAATTATAAAACAAATACAGCCATTATCTTTTATAAAATTTAAATATT
Source organism: Acacia acuminata (assembly GCA_019022655.1). Lineage (NCBI taxonomy): Eukaryota > Viridiplantae > Streptophyta > Magnoliopsida > Fabales > Fabaceae > Acacia > Acacia acuminata. The sequence continues at coordinate 2,776,859 of JAFJYI010000053.1, read as the reverse complement.
ATATTATTCTATAATTACTGTCTATATGTTTGATCCTTTTATTTTAACTTGGGACGTCATTCGACTTGGGATTTGCTGGTTAGATTGCTCTCACCTGTCAAGTTACGAGTTCGAACTGGCACACTCTGATGATCTGCTTCAAATATTGAATGAGGTATTCCAAAAATATATGATTTAAATAAATGAATTCTAATAAATTATTTTTAAATTATAAAACATATATTTTTTTAAACATATATAATAAATTATAAAACACCTTGAGTTTTATTTAAATCATATAATTATATTTTTAATCAAGACTTTTGTTTATTTTAGCAAATTATAATTTTGACAAAATTGAAGAATGGGTAATTTTTGTCCATAGATATTTATACAAGTATTTTTGAATAATGACAATTGAGAAAAAATTATTTAATTTAGTAAAATTTAGAATTTTACGTCTTCGGCTCTTCAATAATAGTTTGTTGTGTTGGCGCTCCTTAGATAACTGGACGTTAACTTTTTACTAACTAGCGTTAACTTTTTTTTAACAATATTGTCTTTGGCGCCCCTTTTTAAAAGTTAATTGTGTTGGGCGCTTTCCTTTTTTAAAAGTTTGTTGTCTTTGACGGCCCACTTAATAGTTAATTGTGCTGGACGCTCCTGAACCCATAGTTTATTGTGCTGGATGCTCTTTAACCCATATATTAATATATGGTTGGGCAGCAAATCTCTAAGAGGAATTGTATGAATATTAAAGTTTCTTAATCTTAGAAATGAAGCAATCATTCTCGAAAACCAGCATGCAAACGTGTGAGAGTACAAAAGCAATCATGGTGTACCAGTGAGCTTTGGCTTAGCGCTATCACAGTCATCTTCAAAATTGAAAGATGCAATATATTCAGTTTGGCAGAGACTTTGGCTGGAACATAAATGCAAGGGCAGAATATTTTCATGGCATTGTAATAGTTAGTCTAATTTTCTATGTCCTCTTGCGTGTATTTCAGCAATTTGACTCCCAGACCAAACTTAGAAGCTTCATATTCTCCTCGTTTATTTTTTTGCACGAGAAAAGGGATATAAACTCAAGTCAAGTCAACAAGTGAAAAGTCCAAGAAACTTCAGAAAATGACCGATTCTACGGGTGTGTTTGGTTGGGGGAAGGGGAGGAGGGGAAGGGGGAGGAAAATGGAGAGAGAGAAAAGTTATTTGTGGTGGGGCCCACAAAAGTTTTCTCCCCTTTTAATATTTTCCCTCCATTTTCCTCCCCTTCCCTCCCCTCCCCTCCCCCAAACCAAACATACCCTACGTGATTTTCTCAGCAAAAGTGACATACAAAACTAGAGAAAATAAAGGAAATTTCTTAGAAATTAAACTGGAACAAGAGCTGAACGTGCAAGAATTTAAAAAATAAAAAAAATAAAAAATTCAAAGATCAGACATCCAATGATTATCTTTCATAAGCACGGCACTGACTGCTGAAAAAAGTTAATGAGGATTTGAAGAAACAATAAAATTGACCAGGCCCATTCACATTTGCATAATAACCCCAGATTTACATTCGTTTCAGAAGCACTGACCCATCATGCAGAAAGATTCTCAGCAAAAATAGGTCGCCGAGTTCAATTAAGACATCTCATCGATGCATAAATCACAGGGTATCAAAGTTCTAACCTACATACTTTACTCAATTCAAATTGATTAAGACGAAAGGAGAAGGCAAAAGATGCTCAAAACCATACAAGTGAGTGCTTTTAATCTCAATTTCATGAAGAAACCAAATATTCCCAGCCGAGGCTAGCTTAATAAGAACTGGAATCCCATTTGACCAAAATGAAAATTGTATGGCGAGCAAAGAGGCTCAATGCAAATCATCCCCAACGTAAAAACAAAAACAGATACTTTTTCTCTTTAATTTAAACAAAACAAGAAGGGGCACCACAATGTCGCATTCATCGCAGAAATGGGTCATTAAGCACAATTACAGAACTATCATTCCAGCAGGGGAAAGAAATTTAAACATTTGGTCACACCACAGAACAGAGACACTGGAAAAAATATCCAGAGAACTAACAAGAATTATCAAGCCGTTTGAGAAAATGGGAACCTGAACCCCAAAAAGGATATTTGTTTCAAGTTCGCCAGAAAAACACCCGGTCGAGCCAAAAAACTCTTCCACATCAATAGAAATCAAGGGGTAGCAAGAAATTCAAGGGAATCGTGAAACTATGAAATGGGATTGAAATTAAGAGCATGCATGAGTTTGAGAATCAAATCAGTTTTCTTACCATTGTCTCGAGGGATTCAAAGCTTGGAAAATCCCCATGTAACAAGGTTCTCTGTGTGCGCGTGTAGTGCTGAAGTTTAAGAGAGAGAGAGAGAGAGGGAGAGAAGGAGAGAAGGGAACGGCATGATGAGGATTATATCTATGACAGTGAAGAAAAGAAACAGAGGAAAACAGAAACACGCGTCATACAATCGTAATAAAATAGCATGTCAGAATTACCCTTGTTATTTGAAAAGAGTTATAATGGATCCATGGTGGGCCGGGGGCATGAAAATTAAATCTCCTTAATTACAATAATCAACTAGGGATTGGATATTGTCACTATCAATGTTACTACCACTTTTTTACTGTTGGATCAGAATCTCATCTATCTTTATCATTTCTCTCTCCTCTTGAAATTCTGATCTAATGATAGAAAAGTGATAATGACATTGGTAGTGACCAAAATTGGTAGTGACAATATTCTATCCCAATCAACTGTGCTATTTTCACTTTTGGCCTTTTGAGGGTGTTGGTCTAAGTATTTGCATGCAAATTGAATCTCCTTAATTGCTTTATTCTTTTTTTTGATACACATAGTAGGGGAGGGGGGGTTGACCGCGACGTGGGAGGGGAAGGAGCTCTACGCCATCAAGGCTTACTAAGTCTTATTCTTAAGTAAACTAATTGCTTTATTCTTTAATTATGAAAGAATTAGAGTTTTTTTTTTAACACAAAGAATTAGAGTATGGAAAGAACGGAAATAGTTAGGTTCATCGTCTCTATATAAAAATTTATATTGCTAAAGTGTGAGAAACACTTTCATTTGAATCCTTATTTAAAAGCATTAATGGTTTGAAATTTTGATGCGTAAGTATCTAACTTTCTAATTGGCTCACTTCTGTGGCATGAAATAATCCACAATGCGTACAATGCAAATTGAATCTCCTTAATTACTTTATTCTTTACTCATAAAAGAATCAAAGGGAAATAGGAAAAAATTAGGCTCATCTCAATAAGATTACATATATATTTGATCAATAGTGAGAATCATGTGACCTCATTATCTATCTCATTTGAATCATTATTTGAGAGTATTCATGTTTTTAACCGTAGCTGGAATTTAATGTGTAAATATCTAATTCTTGAACTGGATCACTCAGGAGGAGTGAAACAAACAATAATGCATACAATGCAAGTTGAATCTCCTTAATTATTCTAGTCTTTACTCATGAAAGATTCAGAAAGTTAGGAAAGAATATAAAGAATAATTTGGCTCATCTTTATAAGATCTTATATTGATCAAGATTCATAATCACTTTCTCATTCTCTGTTATTTGAATCCTTATTTAAGAGAATTCATATTTTTAGCAAGACACATCTAATCGACAATCCAGTTGTCTCATACAATATTTAACTTTATAAATGGACCACTTACATAGTGCAAAACAAAGTAACAAAATACTATGCATATAATGCAAACTGAACCCTTTCAAAATCGATCGTTTGCATTCAAATTATTAGAATTTGAAGGATTAGAATCGAGAGGGAAATAAGAGCCTCTAAATATTATTAAATCCTTAATATTTAATCCTTTAATCAATGAGAGTACAAGAACCTTTATGTAGGCAAAACATAACCTAAATTAATCCTAGAATCTAATCTAAATAAATCTAATCAAATATTGAATCTAACAATAAACTTCTTAGATATATCAAATATAAAAAAAAAAAAAATGATATATAATATCTCAATATGAGAATATATCAAATATTAATATAAGATATAGTAATATCTTAATACAAGTCATCATACATAATCTGCATCCTCCAATATACAAAAGCAGGTAAACTCAAAGGGAAAAAGGCACGACACTTCAAAAATAAATCTTTAATTTAATTGAAGTTGTTTAAAGGGTTAAAGAGCATCCAGCACAATAAACTATGGGTTCGGAGCGCGTAGACAATTAACTATTAAGTGGGCCAAAATCAAAGACAACAAACTTTTAAAAAGGAGCGCCCAACACAATTAACTTTTAAAAAGGGCGCCAAAGACAACGCCGTTAAAAAAGTTAACGCCGTTAGTAAAAAGTTAACGTCCGTTATCTAAGGAGCGCCCAACACAACAAACTATTATTCAAGAGCGTCCAAGACAAAATTCTAAATTTTACTAAATTAAATAATTTTTTCTCAATTGTCATTATTCAAAAATACTTGTATAAATATCTATGGACAAAAATTACCCATTCTTCAATTTTGTCAAAATTATAATTTGCTAAAATAAACAAAAGTCTTGATTAAAAATATAATTATATGATTTAAATAAAACTCAAGGTGTTTTATAATTTATTATATATGTTTAAAAAAATATATGTTTTATAATTTAAAAATAATTTATTAGAATTCATTTATTTAAATCATATATTTTTGGAATACCTCATTCAATATTTGAAGCAGATCATCAGAGTGTGCCAGTTCGAACTCGTAACTTGACAGGTGAGAGCAATCTAACCAGCAAATCCCAAGTCGAATGACGTCCCAAGTTAAAATAAAAGGATCAAACATATAGACAGTAATTATAGAATAATATAATATTTAAATTTTATAAAAGATAATGGCTGTATTTGTTTTATAATTTAATAAAATTAGAATATACAATGGGCAGCATATAACTATATAATATTTTATAAACATCTATTTTTTTAAGAAAGTTTGTAGCAGTAACAATGACTTGCTCAGTATGCAAATATGAGCCATAACTTTATCTTGTAGTCTCCTTTGAATTGTCTGGTTTTATCGACTTGACTTTTTTTTCCAGGTGACAAACACAGGGTTACTGAAATAATTTAAAACTAATTTATTATAATTCATTTATTTAAATCATATTTTTTTTGTTTAACATATATAATAAATTATAAAACACCTTGAGTTTTATTTAAATCATATAATTTTATTTTTAATCAAAACTTTTGTTTATTTTAGCAAATTATAATTTTGACAAAATTGAAGAATGAGTAATTTTTGTCCATAGATATTTATACATGTATTTTTGAATAATGACAATTGAGAAAAAATTATTTAATTTAGTAAAATTTAGAATTTTGTCTTTGGGCTCTTGGAATAATAGTTTGTTGTCTTTGGGGCGCTCCTTAGATATATGACGTTAACTTTTTGCTAACGGCGTTAACTTTTTTTAACGACGTTGTCTTGCTAGGCGCCCCTTTTAAAAGTTAACCGTGTTGGGCGCTCCTTTTTAAAAGTTTGTTGTCTTGGTCCACTTAATAGTTAATTGTCTTGGACGCTCCTAAACCCATAGTTTATTGTGCTGGATGCTCTTTAACCCTTAATATATTAATAGGGACAAACATTGTAGGAGAAATCTATTCTCATATCACACACATATAAAATGGTATGACCCATATATATATATATAACATTATATATATATATATGTGTGTGTGTGTAGGTTCCACTATTTCATGTGTGTGTAGGAATTTTCTTCTTTTCATGGAACATGAGAAATTTAATCCTCATAAATTATGTATGAAACACTACCCACTCTATATTAAAATAATAATAATAATAAACGTTGTGAATTGTACCCGATAGACATTTTGTCCGCTATATTATTACTCTATATGTTATTAGCTGTAAAATTAGCATTTTTGGATAATTAAATGAATGATTAACTTTTAATTTTTATTATTTAACAATCTTTTTAATTTACGTAGATACTTTTTCGTCATTAATTACTTTAATTATTATACTAGCCTAGTTTCAATGTTTACCATGTCAACGACATCTAGACCGTTGAAATAAATATAAAATTATATATTTCTTTTCAAGAAAATAAGTTAGAAAATCATCTATATTAGACTTTGTGTATTTACTAATTAATATTAGATGTATTATAAAAATATAGGAAGATACAAAAAGATGAAATAAAAGATATGAAGAGAGGATTGAAGAGAACGATGGAGCATAATTATCCGCTGTGTACTTGCAAGAACTAATTTTTACCAATAAAATTATAATAAATAAAATATTAGCATGATACACAAAATATTCTCATAAAATAAAACGTATTTTTGAACCATTAAATCTAATATATCTTTGCAAGGAAATTTACCATAGCAAAAATATGTTATTTTGAAATCATTGATGCATTCGATAACTCAATCTACTAGTCAAGTAAAATGTAAACTTACTCATTTTTTAATTAATTATCTATGCTTGAATTATTTTCAAACTCACATAACATTATATATATATATATATATATATATATATATATATATATATATAATGATTTTTCTTTTGGCACATTAAATAGATGAAATTTAATGTGTGATTTTGAAATCATTGATGTTGTCAAAGTTGTCCAATTCGCGAGTTTAAGTAAACTCGTAACAATAACATAAACTCGTAAGAGTTTACTTTTACTACTAAATAAGTATTAATAGTGCATAATAAATAATTAAAATATAGAAAAATGACAACAATTTGATTTAAATATATTTTAAGTCCAAATAATTGAAATTAAATCCATTAATATTCAAAATTTAACATATTTAACAAAGAAATTTCTAGAAAACTCACATATAAAGCCTCTAAGTATGATCAAATAAAAAAAAAGTTAACATGAGTTTAAGGATAAGTTAACACGGTTTTGTAAGTTTGAAATGTAAAAACAAGAACTCGATGTATAAACTCGTAACTCGTAAGTTTAACCAAGTTCACAATGGTCATGAGTTTACCAAATGAGTCGACTCGATTTGATAAACTAGAAATGTAAAAATAGTAAATTCGGAGAATCCACTCGCGATTTTGACTACAATAGATGTTGTTATATACAACCTATTCATATGGTTCATTAAATAGTGAAATTTATATAAGAATCCATGAAGGATCTAAAATTCCTAAAGCATATACAAGAAAGTCATTCTATGTATAAAATGTTATGCGAGTTTGAAAATAATTCAAGCACATATAATTGATTGAAAAATAAGTAATTTTACATTTTATTTGACTTGTAGATCGAGTTATTGAATACATCAATAATTTCAAATCACACATTTTTGCTATGCTAAATTTTCTTGCAAAGATATATTGAATATAAAGGTCTAGAATTACCTTATATTTTATGAGAATATTTGTGTATCATGCTAAATTGTACTACCTTCGGTCCTAATTATAGGAACACTTTTATAGTGCAATTTGTATTACAAAAGTGTTCCTATAATTAGGACCGGAGGGAGTATTTATTATGATTTTATTGGTAAAAATTAGTTCTTGTTGGTGCACAGTGGAAAACGATAACAAAAATGAGATTTGGTGTGATAGTTCGTATTATATGAGATCATTTTGGTGAGAATGAAATGAATATGTGGATGCAAGATATATTTTGGTGATTTTTAGAATAATTTTTTTTCCACAATGAATAAGATAAAGGCATAATATAAAGATATTTTAATATAGGGTAAAGGAGCAAAAATACACATGTAATTTTCCCCCAGGAGCGCCCAGCACCATGTGTTTTTTTCGGGAGCAAAAATACACATGTAATCTCAAAAGTGGAGCAAAAATACCATGGCCGTCAATTTTGTTTAACTGCAGTTAAGTTTTCAGTGGGCCCCACCTTATTAAAAAAGTGAAAAATGCCTTTTTCCCCTTAATTGACCTCACCGCCCTCGCCTTGAGCAAAAAAAAAAACCTCATTGCCCTCGCGTTCTCTCACTCGCGCTCTCTCACTCATCACCGTTTCAATCCCCATACCCACCGTCCCAACCCAAAACAGAAGTCGACGCCATCGGGCGAAATTCCGGCATCGATCTCTCCTCGGGAACACATAGCCTGGTCTCTCAGGTTAGCAGTGCATGCGAGGCATCAATCACGGCGTTCGATTAAAATCTTGGGTTTCGATTCATCAACCATCACCGACGTTGTTCAGGTATGTGGATGTGGGTGTTCGATTCTAATTTCTTCTTTCTTCAATCCTGGGTTTAGGGAAGGCAACATCCACAAAGTCGAACACCCTAAGCCCGACGATTTTATATTGTTCCTCCAATTTCTTCGTCTTTCTTCCGTTTTGGGTTAGGGTTCAAAACCTAATCTTATTATACGAAACACATTTGGGGCTTAGGGTTCAAGATATGACGTGTAGATCTGTAAATCTCGCTGGGTAAATTCTCCCTTCTATCGCACTGGTACGATTTCCCTCTACTTCTTCTCATCGTTTTGAATTGAAAAATTTTCAAGTCATGCTTGATTACTAGAGATTCGAAGAACTCTGTTTTTCTTTTTCAAAAGGGGAACAAGAACGGTACTTTATAATTGGAGAAAGCTTCGTCTCTTCGAAATAGTTTAATCCTGAGATTGTGATTTCTGGATCAGTTTTTGGTTTAACTGGAGAAAGCTTCGTCTCTGGTTTAACTCGTGATTTCTGGATCAGTTTCTTCCTCATTTTCTGATTTGATTTTTATGTTGATTATTGGATTTGATTTCTGGATCTATAATTGGTATTTGAAAGGTTGATGAATCTCTCTGGATTTTTTTGTCAATGTGTTTAAATCTCTGCTCTTCTATCCTGCAATTTTGTTTGGAATGATGAAGAATTAACAGGGGAGGGTGATGAATCCAGGGGGAGTCCGGAGGAAATTGGGATTTTTGTTGAGTAGAGGGGTATTTTAGTATTTTCAAAATGTAAGTAACGTCTGTGAAGTTAAACTAATAGCCATGGTATTTTTGTTCCACTTTTGAGAATTCATGTGTATTTTTGCTCCCAAAAAAAACTCATGGTGCCGAGCGCTCCCGGGGGAAAATTACATGTGTATTTTTGCTCTTTTACCCTTTAATATATCCAAAAGATATGTTAGAGGAATACATTTTGGCAGAAGTTTTGGTGACAATGCATCATTCATACTTTGATGGCTAAAAGAAAGATATGCCTGAAAATTCATTGGAAGTGATATTATCATTAGGTGGAGTAAAACTAATTATCAGGAGGCTCGGAGTAAATACAATATTATTATCAAGGCAGTAGAGACTATATTGTACTCTTTTCTTTAACTAAGGTTTTGTCTCACGAGGTTTTCTTGGTAATGTTTTTAATGAGACAACTTCTACTTGTATAGTGTACTAGTTTTCCTTTACTATTTTTTTGCCCACTGCGTTTTTCCTAGTAAACATTTAATGAGGCACAATATTTGTTGATGGACATCCAAGGGGGAGTGTTGTAAAACTACTAGATAATGTGGATGTCCATAAACTCTCAACTCTTGGTTTTTTATTTTCTACATTCTATAACCTTTTTAATGAATAGTCTTTAGGAGTCTTTATGCCTATAACTTAAAGGTTACTATTTGTGCACTCATAAGGATTAAATCTGCTATTCACCTTGTATAACCTTACTTGAAGTTGAGACTCTTAAGAGCCTATAAATAGAGCACTATGTATCACACTTTGGTTGCATCCAAATGAATGAGATATTTGTACATGTTGGGTATTTGTCTAATCCCATAGGTTATGAATAAGAAGTCGCATCGGTTCGCCACCGCCGGTTGCGTCGGTTCACCGAGGAGACTCCATCTGATCATTTCATTGTCTATAAACGGACATGCATATGACAGAAAAATAATCTCAATTTTCTAATACTACGCTCCCATACATATAGTTTAATGCATTTTGCCATAAATCACATCTGTGCGATTCTGAAAGTAGACTCGTTGTGTTCGTTTGGGCTTCTGATTGAGAGTGCCATCATTCTGAAGACGAAAAATCCACTCTATCCTGGGAGACAATTGCTCATCAACCTTGGGCATCCATATAAAGGGAGCAAAATTGTCTTAAGGAAACAACGTGAGTTGGGCCCGGATTTCTTCATAGTTCATTATCATATTCGACAGTCTTGTAAGTTTTTACTGGTTTTCTTCTTGTGCAGTAATATTGTATGTTTATAGATTATGCATATTGATTACACTGATTCTTATCTTAGTGATATTTCTATATTGAAAGTATTTTCACCAACAATCTTAAGACAATTTTGTTTTGGTTGAATATGTGTTTAATATTTTAAATTATGTCCTTATTTGGTAATTCATGTTGAAAATCAATTTGTGAGTTACTATGATTTTTGCATAATCATGAGGCACACTTATATCTGATATATGCGTTATGATTGTAATTTGTTTTTTGATGGCATAAAGCCTTCCACTGTGTTGCGTGTTCCGCTACGTGTTTCTATAGTATATCTGAATTTGTTCTTTCCTAGGCATGTGCATACGTATGAGTATGTTCTTACATACATGCATATGTTATTAAGATATGAGTTGTTTCCAAGACATTTGCATTCTCTGGTTTTCTGTTTCCATATGGTTTTTCATGAAGTATGCTATTCTGAAAAAATATAGAGAGTGATTATAAAGGATGATTTAAGTTCTAAATTTGAAGAATTGTTGTTCATAGTTATAGAAGCATGACTGCATTTGCTATATAGAACAGTTTATGGATATGAACTTTGCATGGCCTTATGTGGCTTCAAATGGTTCTACTTGGTTGAGTTTTTATTTCTAATCTTATTTGTATGAATCTGGAAATTGATATGCCTTCATATATATGACTTTAGGTATGAGAAATATAAGGCAGATGAAGTTTAGTATAGATTATATTATGCTGAGTGTCTATTGCAATTGAACTTGTTTATGTTATATATATATATATGTGTGTGTGTGTGTTCAGTTCAAGGAACATAAATGTCTAACCGCAAAGGGTTAGTATAGGATTGGTTTAGGATCTATTACTCTCTCCGGGATAAGAGATAGGGGTTCCGGAGATGAGACAGCTCTATGATGCCTATGAGGAAGACACCAAAGAATATCAGACAATCACTGTGCTACACAAGAATGGCGTTAAGCCAAGAGGGGTAAGGTGTGTGCACAGTGTAACGATATTGTAAAAAGATATGAATAGCCAGTGTGCACCTGGGTGTAACCTCCTATTTATAGAGATTACCTAGGGTTTCATCCTGGGGGTTATGGGCACCTTTAAGGCCGTTACGCCTTGCCTCATTATCTGACGGGTTCCTGCTCCACTACAGGTTTCTGCTCCACTACCTGTACGATCAAGATTAGTGCCAGGATTATAGGAAGATTAGCATTCTACCTGCTTGGGGGGGCGCTTTTTCTCTTCATATGTCTTTATTGGGCCATATCATACTGAGCCCAATATTTGGATCCGTAACAGTTGCCCCTAAACTCAGGAGTTTAGGGCTCTGACCTGCTGAGATTACATGACTTGCTATAACCCGCTCTTCTATCTGCGCTCTTTTAACAACATTCTTCTTCACTCGGACTTCCCGAGATTGATTTTCCTAGACTGACATAATCTTCCATGACTCGCCTCCAGTTATGCATATCGAGTTATTTCTGAACAATAGTCGGGATTTCTTTTGTTGACATCAACCCGTTGTCGGATTCATATTTTCCTGCCACGTGTACCGCCCCCAATTTGGGCTATCATGAATACGAATCGATTTCTCTTTGCTTCTGATGTCGTTTCGCTGTCTTTGAGATTCGTGCGCATTAAACACACACGTCGTTTCATAATTGTCATCATTGCGCTTTTTAGGTTTTCAAACCCGATCTTCAACATGAATTGCCTTTAGTACCCCTGACATTTTGAATTCAAAATGTCTATAAATTCATGTCTTCCACCTCCTTCTGATACTTTCTTCGTGAAGCGTTCACTCTGTTTTGAGGAAACTTTTTCTCTTGAAGTTCTTCCTTCCTTCACATCTACGAATTCCAGTTTTCCATCAATCTTCATAGTATCAGGTATTCCTTCTACTTTTTTTCCTTTATCTCAATTTGCGTCAACTATCCATACACCTGTCTTCTTTTTGGGGTCTTCACCCAAACCTCATTATTTGGTTTCCTGAGTATCCGACTAGGGCTTCTGGGCTTTTTGGGTTTTTCTCTCAAAACCTCCCATGGATCCCAACAGTCCTCCACTCGTGGATATGTACGGTAAACCCATCCCTGAAGAGGATAGAGAAGTTCTTAAAAAGGCCTCTAGCGCCACCAGATATTGGTTATGGTCGGTAGATCGTTCTGAAAAAGAGAAACAGGCTGCACTTCTTGGTAAATCCAGCAGGAGCAGTAGCAAAAGGAAACCCCAGAAACCATTGCCAGATAGCCCCAACATCTTTCCTCTGGGAGCCCATTTTAATGCCCCCATCTTTCAAATAGAAATCCGGTCATACTGAGCTGAGATGGTTCCCGAGCCCGACTAGAACCAATGCCTCCAAGCGAACATGGATCTTACGCAACAGGTGCCATCGATCCATGTGATGAATGCCTTTTCTCGAGCATCGAACTTTCAAACAGCAGCCGTAATTCGGAAGTTATTCGAATGATAGCCTCTTGCCGCCATAAGCTTGACTTACAAACTGCCTCATCCTCAGGGAAACTGAATTATTCCAAATTGGGATTATCTGAGGTTCCTTGGAGCGGCTTTTCTATCCGAGGTATATCTTCCAATTCTGACTTTGTTTTTTTTTGCTTATTATAGGTATAAATGGGTTCACCATCATGCCACACCGAGCTTTCTGCTATCGGAGAGTTGAATTTTACTGGGACCTCAGATTCATCTAAGTTATCATCCCCATGGGTTGACGAAGTATTAAGTACCAAAAGCACCATTACTAATGAAGAAATCTCAACACTCGGCCTCCGCAATAGCAACGGTTATGAGTTTCTCATTCCCCGCCTTACCGAATCCATTTCGAGCTGCCGAGAAAGTAGTGACGACCCTCATTTCTTTTTCTTTTATAAAGACTACATATCTCGACTCGGCATGCGCTTTCCATTTACCAAATTCTAGCTATTGCCACTTCATCATTTGAAGCTTGTTCCCTCCCAGCTTCATCCAAACAGTTGGGCCTTCATTATTGCTTTTGAAAATTACTGTAAGCAAAATGACTTGACTTGTGCCCTTCCTATCTTCTTTTCTTTCTACTCCATTCATGAAGCTGGTAGCGAGAGGACTAAAAAACGGTGGACTCCGGTAACGAGGGTCCGACAAAGAAAGGTTGGACCTCCCTTCATAGTGTCCACAAACGCAAACTCTTTACAGCTTTTACCAAATCATGGAAAAGTTTTAAAACTTCATTTTTCAAAGTAACAGTGGTGCCCTAGCAATTCCCTTGGTTCCTTCATTGATACGAGTCCGGGAAGTAGAGGGAAGATTCCCCCTCTACTGGACCCTTGACCACCACCACAAATCTTCTTCCGCCTATATTTTCCCTCTCATTCCCTCTCAGCTGCCGAAAGAAATCAATAGCCTTTTTGAAAAAACAAATTGCCGATATTGGAGTGTTAAAGTCATTAGATTTCATTTTGACATCCGAACCGAAGAAAAGAAATTCAAAGAGTATGTGTATAGTTTAATTGTCTCATGTTCCGTATTTTTTTTTGCCAGCCAGATATCTAACCACTTGCACATGTTTCACAGAGCTGAGGATGGAACCAACCTCGGCTTTTGCTGCCGCCCTGACTATACCCGGCTCTAAGAAAATGAGGACATCAGCAAAACGAACCGCACCGAGGCCACACCGACCAGTGCTAAGAAAACCAAACGGGCTAGTTCATCCCGAAATCCAAAGTCCAAAAAATAGCCCTACCTCCGAGATCAACAATAACCGCCCCATCAATTGATGCTCGGATGGAGAGTCCTGCCGACCGTCCTTCTACCAATCTTTCTCCGCCACCTCCAAGTCCTAAATTCCCTTATGGTATTATCTAGGACGAAGGGGTGCCCCCTCAAATTAGCAGGGCAATCGGGCTTCCAAGATACTTTTTTGAACCCAAGGAGTATGATACTTCTAAACTTGAAGAGCTGTATGATATTGAACTTCGCACTTTGCAGGGTGCCGGGTTACAATGAGCCTTGGCGACTTTGAACGTGAAATATTCCAAGCAGGCCGATGAGCTAGACAAGGTCAAACTCGAATTGGCAGAACATGTTCGTAAATTTGACGAGCTAACATCGACCATTATGGACGATGCCTAAGCAAAAGTGCGGGAAGCAGAAGTGGCGAGGAGCGAGATGGAAAGAGAGCTGGAGAAGGAGAAAGAAATCTCGGGGAAAGCTATTTCGGAGCTAAATTAACTTTGACACAAAAGCCTCTGGGATAAGAAAACTCTGGAACAATCTCGGCAAGAGAAACAAGAATATCTCGCCGAGCTCAACACTCATACTCTACTTACACTTGAGTCTGTCGAATGTGGAATCTCGTTCTGGGCTCTCCGACTCCCCTAGGGTTGGCTCTGCTGTCTCCTTATATAATCAGGCTTTCTTACGGCGCAAGTTACAGCGAGTTGGGACTTTCCTAATGTTTCGAGATCTATCATCTCCCTCGATCCGAGTAGATTGCTTCTGCCAATCCTACGGGATTCTTCAAATCTCTTAGTTTCGATCCTTTGCATCTTTTATTCCATTATGTCAGCAATCTTCCTGTCGTTATCCCCCTTTTCTTTTATTCCTGAAATCACCTAGATAAAAAGGTCAGAAAACATGCCGCATAGCATTGCGTCCTTTACTTTGCTATAGCTTTCGCGGTGCCTTGTATTGCACTTTTAGTTGCTGTCAGAATGCTATAGTATCGTATAAGCTTTGCTATACGTTCTTCCTTAAAAACCATGTAAATTGTTCTTCTTAGCACATGTAAATCGTTTATGTCCTTCAGTTCCCTATATCATGAATATATGCCTTTTTGCTTAGATTATCTGTAGTTAAGCTCGTATTTACCATTCAATTCAGTCATAAAATATAGGGAAAACATGGTATGATTTGTGCTCATCAAATACCCCCACACTTAGCTTTTTGCACTCCTGGGCAAAATAAGATGAAGCAAACAAAGACTCATAGCCGTAGTACTTTTGTCTGTATAACCTTGCTTACACGATTGCTTTCAGTTCTTATCCCCCATTCGGCAATCCCACTGCCCAGCACCAGCTGCTCACAATGCGTGGTATTGCTTAGATGAAGAAGTCTCCAGAGGCTCTCAAGTTCAGTGTTTACGCTCTCTTACTAGGGTATTTTGGTTTCTTTCCTTTCATACGGGCCCAGAAGATCCATAGCCTTGTCAAAGTTCTAAGATTGCTTCCTAGCATTTGAATATTCATTCATCCGAAGGACTTCTTGGGTTACAGTGTGAGGATGTCAAGTGTTTGAGGTGGAGAATGATGGTGAATGCTATAGCAGATTAGGTAGACAATTCTTCTTGGCCTCGGTCGAGTGCTCTTTCTTGAACTTTGTATTTCTTGCTGCTTTTTACTGTAGGTCTTTTCCTTTCTTTTTCTTTTCTTTTCTAATTAATTTTTTTTAGCAAAACAACAGCTCTTTTTGCAGCATTTCTTGGGAGCACTCTGCCGTAGCATTTTTCACAGTTTTTTTAGCTTTTCTATCTAACTAGGTCTGCTATAGCACACTCGTGTGGCTCAATGAGGTAGCAATATGGAGATGATGATAAATGGGTTGTGTATGGGATTGAAGGGTATGATATGAATGCCTTTATCCTACGAACTTCAAATCAGATGCCAGATAGTTTATCAAAGAACTAAGACAAATCAAGGATCAAACATAGGCTAGCAGACATGCACACATCTAGCCCTTAACTTCCGTTAATCGACTAGTAATTAAAACATTAATAAGCAAACCAAATTTATTTAATTAAGAACTACAATTGGGTTCATTCAACAACTTAAAGACCCATCCTCGTCCGTCATATGAAAATCAGTTCATGACTGACGAGAGACACATGAAACAGAAACTAACAGAATGACCCATGATCAGAAAACTAAATTAAAAGAAGGAAAACAGAAAGCCTTGACGGAGTTTCCGACGGCGTGGTCGAGGTCCTGTCACGTCACCACTCCACATCTTCCTCGTTCCGTCGTACTATAGGGAAGGATGCTGGGTTGTCCTGGAAATCTTGTGCTCTTGTGAAATCTCTCACTCTTCTCTTGAGTTTGCCGAAAGATAGAATCTTGTTCTAGGGCTCTTCGACTCTCCTAGGGTTGGCTCCGCTGTTTCCTTTTATAACCAGGCCTTTCTTGCGGCGTAAGTGATAATTGAATATTTCATACACTACTTTTTGCCTCTTGATTTATAATTTAGGACTCTTTAGTTAATAAATAATGGCTTTTATACTTATTTGGGCTTTGGTCCTTTGATTATATTTTAGCCATTATTTAATAATAAATTCCAGTTTTACATTGCTTCACCATTTTTTCCATAACTCTTGAACCAGACATAGGATTTGCCTCATTTTTGTCTCATATTTCAGATGATTCAGAGAGCTACAATTGTTATGAAGACATGAAGAGCAAATTCGGACAAGAGGGTGGTCAATTTTGGAGCCGAAGTCATATGTACAATTTTGGGCTCGAATTTTGTAATTAAAGCCCATTTTTTATTCTTTTCCATTTTGGGCCTGAATTATGGATTGGAGCCCCATTTCATTTTGCCATTTTAAGTTAAGTGAGGCAGCAGCCACAAACACATTCTTATACACGTTTTTAGACAGTTTTAGATTAAATACGAAGTGTTATTTTCTCTCAACTTTTTTTCATTTGTTCATCGTGTTCTTCGTGTTCATGATGAACTTCTTCATTTCTATTTGATTTTCGTTCTGCATAACCATGACTAGCTAAGCTACTGTGATTGACCCATGGATTGAGGATTCCACTATCCGCAGGGACTCGTTCTTAACGATAACAAATTCGTTTCGTTTTGCAATTTCGGATTCGATTTACTTTCAGATTGGGTGTTAGATTTAACGCCTGTTGATATATCCCAAGGATCGAGTTTGGACTAGGTTTAAGTGCTTGCTGTGCGATCGTACGGTGACACGCCACTGTTCGAGTAAACGCTAGGCGATTGTCTAGTTGAGGGATTTTCGGACGAATGCGAGAGATTTCGGTTCGTCGAATCAATCACGAATTCGTTACAAATGCTTTTTTCGTCCGAGGAAGGGAAGTGGTGGAATTCGAAATCCCGGGTTAATCTTTTATTTATCTGTTTAATCTGTGTTTATTTCATTTTGTTTATGTTATTTCGTTTTTATTCTCTTTGAATCAAAACCCCCATTGTTTATTGTTTAATTGCTGTTCGAATTGAACCGATTGTGAATTCGTTGGGAAACGACCCAGGTTACATTATGTTGCAAATCCTTTTCTAATCTGGTTATTTTGGGAGATTACGGCAAATCTCTGTCAGTAAGTTACAGTGAGCTGGACCTTTCCTAATCTGTCAGGATTTATTGTATCTCTAGATTCGAGTAGATTGCTTCTGTTGATTCCGCGGGATTCTCCAAATCTGTTAGTTTCGATCCTCCGCATCCTCTATTCCGTTATATCAGCAACCTAACTGTCAGTAGTGCCCTTTTCTTTTATTCCTAAAATCATTTGGGTAAAAAGGTCAGAAAACATACCGCATAGCATTGCGTCCTTTACTTTGCTATAACATTCGTGATGCCCTGTATTGCACTTCGACTCGCTGTCATAATGCTATAGCATCGTATCAGTTCTGCTATACGTTCCTCTTTAAAAACCTTGCAAATTGTTCCATTCTTAGCACATGCAAATGATTTCTACTCTTTAGTCCCTATGTCATGAATGTGTGCTTTTTAGCTTAGATTATCTGCAGTTACGCTTGTATTTAACATTCAATTTAGTCAATAAGTATAGGGAAAACATGGTACGATTTATGCTCATCAAATACCCCCACAGTTGAACGATGCAATGCCCCTATTGCAACGGCGGAGTGAAATGGGAGAGAGATGAGATAAATGGCAGGAGAGAGGCACTACCCAACACGCGCCCTAATTTTTTTTTTGTTTTTTGTTTTTTTTGTATATGCCGCTAGGCAACCAGAAAAGGAAGAAAAACATATCCAAAGTCAAAATCAAAAAATTGAGAAAGAGTCTAGTACCAGGAGTAAATAGAAAGATCCGACTTAACGAGCTTAACCTTTCCCTGTTGAAGGTCTGGTGGAAGGTCCCTGAGAATTTGACACCTCTTTGTCATCAGTGTCAGCAGAGTGTGTGCTGGTGGGCTCACCTTCTTGAGGGCTTTTGCTCTAGTGACGCTTTCGCGAGCTTGTTCATTCCTGTTATGGCGGGCCGACGAACGAGTTGTGCATATCAAAAGTCGCCTCAGGGAAAACCGGCAATGGAGTGTATTTTGGGGCATTTGCCACGAGATTTGCTGCAAGGCTGTGATCCCTCTCGGCCACATATTGCCACCACATCTGCTGCTGATGGAGCAGTGTGCTTACTAAATGTTGCAAGGTGGTAACCTGGCAACCAAAGCATGAAACGCTACTGCAGAAATCGGGGTTGCTACAACTTTTCAACTGCCTTGGCTCTTCGTTACTTCAGCTCAGGTGGCATATCCTCTATTCTTGAAAACAATAATTTAAAGCATGACTGGGCCGCCTCCCGCAGCGCTTGTTTTAAAGTCTTCAGCCAGACTTTGCTATAGCAATTTAATGCTGTGGTAGTGCAGGAAGGCTTCCTGCTTCTATAGTGCCTCTGCTGTCATCTGAAGAGGTTAGGTACTTCTCAATTGGGTCTTTGAATCTGGCAGTCTTAAGGATTGAGAAGGTAACCTGATCATTATTAACTCACATAGTAAGTTCTCCTTTCTCCACATCAATCAGCGTATGCCCAATTGCCATGAAAGGTCTTCCCAGCAGAATTGGGACATCGTGATCTGCTTCAAAATCCAGGATAATGAAATCCACAGGAAAGATAAACTTATCCACTTTTACTAGAACGTCTTTGATCTTGCCTTCAGGTAGCACTATGGAGCGACTGACCAGTTGCAATATAACTATTGTGGGCCTGGCCTCCCCAATTGCCAATTGTTTGAAAATTGACATGAGCATGAGATTTATGCTAGCACCCTGGTCGCACAGAGCTTTTCCTAAGTATTGAGGTCCGATTGCATAGGGGATTGTGAAACTGCCAGGATCCTTTAATTTCAGAGGTAACCAATTGGTTAGCAAGGCACTGCAGTCCTGGGTCAATGCTACTATCTCAAACTCTTCCAGTCGTCTCTTTTTAGACAGAATTTCCTTCATAAACTTCACGTAGCTAGGCATTTGCTCCAGAGCTTCCACTAGCGGAATGTTGATGTCCAATTGTCGTAGCATGTCGAGGAATTTCTTAAATTGTTTCTCCTGACCTTGCTTCTGTAGCCTTTGTGGGAAAGGCGGGGGTTGTCTTAGCATTTTTGAAGGCCCGAGATCACGGTTATGCTTTGATGATGAAGCGGTAGCATTCATTGTTTGGTATTGTACGTGATCATCCAGTGCTACACATGGAGGCAGTGTTGTGGTGCTTAGATCATGTTCTGGTTGTGACCGTCCTCGTTGCCTCTGCTCGTCTTCAAGAAGTTGTTCAGTACTTCCTTGCCCTTCCTTAAATTTCTCATATTTTGGATTAGTGACAACCATAGGCTGCTTGGTTGCTTTCATGGGTTCTAAGCTTTTACCACTTCGGAGCTCTATCAGCTTGACTTCCTCTCTTCCTTGGATCCTGGGGACTTCAATGTCACTGGGTAGGGATCCTAAGGGCCTGTTGTTAAGGGCAGTGGCTAGTTGGCCCACTTGAGTTTCAAGATTTCTCAAGGTTACTTGCTAATTCTGAATGATTGAATCATTTTTTGCCATATATTCCTTCAGAAGGGTCAGCATAGAGTGCTGCGGGTCTAATTCACCGCCCTGCTGTCATGCTTGCTGGGTAAACCCTGGTGGGTTTGATGTTTGGTTTGAGTATTGTGGGCCCAATGATTGTCCTGCTGCTTGTGAACCTTGAGAATTCCATGAGAAATTTGGATGCTGGCTCCATCCTGGGTTGTATGTATTTGAGTACAGATTGTTGGTGTTACTGCCCCTCTTGAAGTTGTTGACGAAGTTTACAGATTCAGGGTTAGTGAAGCACTGAGAGTAAGAGTGCTCTTCGCCACAGTAGACACAAGCTACCTGAGTTGGTTGCAGCGATGTGTTGCTTGATGGAAGGGTCAGTCCTTTCACCATATTGGTCAGAGATGAAACTTGAGTTGTGAGAGCAGTCATGGCATCTAGTTCATGTATCCCTGCGACAATTCGGGAGGACGTAGCTCTGTCTACTTGCCATTGATGACTGTTTATGGCCATGCGCTCCAATAAGTTGTGAGCCTCTTCATAAGACTTCATTAGGATGGATCCTCCAGAAGAGGCGTCTACAATTGATCGTGTTTGTCCATCGAGACCTCTGTAAAATGTTTCTAACTAGACCCATTCGCACAGTCCGTGCTGTGGACATCTTCTGAGGAGGTCCTTGAATCTGTCCCAGGCTTCGTAGGTGGATTCACCAGATTTTTGTTGGAAGTTGCTGATGTCCCCTCTGAGTTGAGCATTCTTAGTAGGTGGAAAAAATTTCAGCAAGAACTTACTTCCCAGATCATTCCATGTGGTGATGGAATTAGCAGGTAGGTTGTTAAGCCATGTGTGAGCCTTGTCCCTTAGTGGGAATGAGAATAATTTAATCCGGACGGCATCAGGCAGTATTCCTAGGATGACAACAGAATCGCACACCTCCATGAAGGTCTTGAGGTGAAGGTGCGGATCTTCGGATGGAAGTCCTCCAAATTGTCCAGCTGCATTCAGCATCTGAATCATGACACCTTTAATTTCAAAGTCCAGCATTGAAGGTTGGTGGTGTCATGGCCGAGTTCAGCTTGTTTAGATCTGGAATCCTGAATTTCATGATGGCTTTGTTCACATCTGGGTTTGGAGGTGGAGGAACCTGGTTATCCTTGTTTATTACTATGTGCTCTCGTTGCTCCTACTCGTGGTTGACAGGTATATCTGCCATGCTTGCTGGGTCAAAAGATTGACTTCTTCGCTTCTGCCTTCTGCGCCTTTGCTTATAGGTGCGTTTGATTTCAGGATCGTAAAGCTCTAGGTTGGCTGGAGGCGAGTTGCGCATACACTACAGAATGTACCTGCAAATCAAGAATAGAGAAAGATGAGCTTTTTACTAGGTAAAGCACAACTATTAAGTAAAGGGATGTTGTCACTAGGGGTATCAGCAGTCCTCGGCAACGGCGCCAAAAACTTGTTGGTCGATTTCCTTGATGGCAAGTGAACCAGTCGAACAAGTAATAAAGTGTAAGTAGAGTATCGTCCCACAGAGACTGAGATACCAAGGAGTGACACTCGATTGCTATGATAGTCGTGCAAATAGAAAGTAAATATGATTGGTTTGAGAGGTTTTTGTGGTTATTCTAATAACAGAAATAAACAGAGTGAATTAAACTTGACAAGATATCAGTAAGAAGTTAGGCTGGACTCGAATCACCCTTAAGTGCATCAATCCCCCAGCTTGCTCTACCCATTGTTATAGCATCTATATCGCACGACTTTCCGCAATGCTACAAAGATAGCTACTAACTACAAAGTTATTTGGTTAACCCACCGCTATAGTCTACCGAAGCTTCGCACCCGATACATATGATGCTAACTATACTCCTTCCATATTCCTATGGCAACTTTCTACTTAGATCTGCTATACTCCTTCCCATGATTCCTCTTCTTTTGGGCTACCGGGGTTGATCCCAGCTTTACCGCCAATTTATGACAGCAAAACTCAGGATCTATCCCAGGTATCTCGGATGGTTTCCATGCAAACACATCCTTATTTTTCCTCAAAAACTCCTCTAGCTCTGCCCGAACCTCGGCTGTCAGCGACTTACCGACCTTGGTGATTTGCGTCGGTTTAGGTCCTAAGATGAGTCATCCAACTCTTCACTCAGCTCTGCTCTCCTCATTTTCTCTTCTTCCCACAAATCCAGCTCGACTACCCTAACAGGCTTTTCTTGAAGTCCTTCTACGACTTTATCCAAAATAGCTCCCTTGTGTTTCCCTGAGGATGAGGAATCCTCCCTACGCTCTTTGACCATATTGAAATAGCACTGCTGGGATCCCTTTTGGTCTCCCCTGATGGTAATAACTTTATTTCGCCATCAACCATCTTCAATTTCTGGTGTTTTGTAGATACCAGCATATCTCAATCATGTATAGTCGGTCGCCCCAAAATGATGTTGTAAGAGGATGGGAAGTCGGCCACCACGAACTTTACTTGCTTCGACCTGAACACCTCCATTGTTCCCAAGGTTAACGTGAGATCTATATATCCCTTCGAGCGGGTATCTTGTCTATTAAAAGCCGTCAAAGTCATCTTACATGGCTTTAACTCTTCAGGGTCGAGCTTCATTCGCTTGAACGCGTCCCACAATAGGATGTCGACCGAGCTCCCGTTGTCCATGAATATCTTTTTAACCCGAAAGTTCACCACCATTTCGGTGATCACCAAACCATCGTGATGGCCTAGGGGTACGTCTTCCAAATCTTCCTTGGTGAAGCTGAGCACAGGGGGTCCAGTTTTGCAGAAGAAGAGGTTTTCTTGAACCCAGGACGGTCTCTGATGGAAAGAACCTCTCTCAAGTATCTCTTCCTTGAATTCGTCGAATCTCCTCCTCCTCCAAACCCCCACTAATAACGTTGCATTCGTTCATTTCGATTTTGGTCGTTTTGAAATCGAAGTTTATCTCTCCCCACGGTCGGTGCCAATGTTCAGTTCAAGGAACATAAATGTGTAACTGCAAAGGGTTAGTATAGGATTGGTTTAGGATCTATTACTCTCTCCGGGATAAGATATAGGGGTTCCGGAGATGTGATAGCTCTATGATGCCTATGAGGAAGACACCAAAGAATATCAGACGATCACTGTGCTACACAAGAATGGTGTTAAGCCAAGAGGGGTGAGGTGTGTGCGCAGTGTAATGATATTGTAAAAGGATATGAATAGCCAGTGTGCACCTGGGTGTAACCTCCTACTTATAGAGATTACCTAGGGTTTCATCCTGAGGGTTGTAGGCGCCTTTAAGGCCGTTACGCCCTACTCCATTATCTGACAAGTTCTTGCTCCATTACATGTTTCTGCTTCACTACCTGTATGATCAAGATTAGTGCCGGGATTATAGGTAGATTAGCATTCTACCTGCTTGTGGGGGGGCTTTTCTCTTCATATGTCTTTATTGGGCCATATCATACTGAGCCCAATATTTGGATCCGTAACAATATAATTTTTTTTTGGATCTGAATATGTGGGGGTACACATGATATTTCGGATTTAAAGGCGGAAGGAATTGTTTTGCATTCTTTGATGATATATGCTTATGGGTATTATAGTTATTATTTTGATCTCCATGCTTTACCATGAAATCGCACATCGATTCGGTGGAATGGTTGTGATCCTGAACTGAAAAGGCATCATTTTGAATTTAATGTGGTGTCTGCGTCGGTAGGTGTTTGGCTGTTTTTTTGTTTTTAAATTGGGTCATGATAAAACAGTGTTTTTAGGCCATAAAATTGGTATCATTGCGTAGTTCTTGAAAAAATGAAGAGATAGACACCAAGAACGTGAAAAACCGACGTTGGAAACGCTTATGAAGGGTTGAAGAGTCGGATCCGTCGGATCCAACCGGGTGAAAACAACATGGTTGGAGGTTGAAGACGATACCCCAATCTGAAACAGCGTGTTTTTATATCGTTGGAGTCACCTCCTTTCATTGAAAGGCCATCTAGCTCAACCGGCACAAGGCCGCCCCTTCGTGGTACGTGCGGTCGTACTTCTTGAGTTCGAACCCCCTGGGTGCCATTTTATGAAGCGTTTTGTTTCACTATTTATTTAAAAAAAAATATATGAAGGAACGCGCCTGGAGGGATCGAATTGGTGACATGCGGCTTTGGCAAAAGGCACCTTAACCACCGACCTACTCGCGCCTCTCCGAGTAGGCATGGACCAAAATATATTTAAAGTATATTTTGTGTGGGGGCTCATTTGTTGGGTCAGACTTGTTTCTGTTTGGGCTGGCTAGTGTTTTAGGCCGCACGTTTTTTTTATAAAAGAAAAACGTTGGGCTCTAAATTTTTTGTGGACCATTAGATTGGATAATTTTTTGGTCTCGTGTTTTTCTGGGCATTTTTTGTGTGTGCTGTTTTTTTTTAAAAAAAAATTCTGGGCCAAATATAAATTATAGTTGGGCTAAATTAAAAATAATAATAATAAATCTATTTGAGCTTAATAGAGTTTGGATATTTGAATGGCAAGTAGGCCTCATTTATTATTGAATTATGTTTCCTTGCAACTTTAGAATAAATACAAGTTTATTATGTCTAAGACATGAGTATCTTAAATTTTTTTTATTTTGTTAGAAGAAAATATATGAGATTGCCCTACACTATGATTTATTCAATGAAGGCTTTGTTATTTGCTATTGAAAGAAAACTTTGTGAATTTTCAAATATTTTGTATGACAAGTATATGGTAGTGATATGAAAATTTAATCACTTATCTAGTGTAGAGATAAATGTGCTTTAATTTTCATAGTATTATTATTTCTCTTGATACAAGCATGCATGATATCGTGAAATATCTAAATATAATGAGATTGACTTGCATGATATTGGTAGAAATGTGATTATAGCCTTAATCTTATAATTATGGATGATTTTGTGGCTATGATTTTATGAATGCTAAATATTTAAATTTTGGAATTAAGTATGGTGGATTTATTAATCACCAAAGTGGTCAATTCTTTATGAATTATTTTAATTTCAAATACTATGTGGTAAGGGTATGGTTGATTTGTTAGTCATCAAAGTTATCAATTCGTTAAGAATTATTACAGTGATTACCCATAACCTTTATACTTTGATGTTATGTTTGTATAGGGTGTTTATGGATCAACCCAAAGGTTGATTATTTGTCTTTATAAGTATTGAAAACTAAATGTTGCTAGTTTTATTTTGACACCCAAATATGATAAATATTTCTAGTTGGGGTATGCATCACTACCAAATTATGTGAAATCTTTATAGCATTATTGTGGTTGAATGTTGTGTATTGAAAGAAATGATGAATGCAATGTTGATTACGTCTAGTTTACCACAGAACTTGTGGGGGAAAGCCATTTTAATGGCTAATTTTCTAATTAATAGAATGCTCCACAAAAGGATACAAAGCATACCATATATGGAAAGGAAAGAAAGCTTCCTTAAAATATTTGAAAGTATGGTAGTGATTTAGATAAGTGATTTATGTCCAAAATCCCTTTAGAAGAAAGCCTTGCTACGGTCTTCCCCTAAATTTTCTAAAGGGATTTTCTATATGGTAGTGATATGAAAATTTAATCACTTAAAATATTAGGAAAGAAAGCTAAGTTGAAAGTATATGGTAGTGATTTAGAAGAAAGCCATGAATCGACCAAGGTCTTCCTTTTAGGATACGACCATACTCTTTGATATCCCTAAACCGAAAAAGAAAACTGAACTTGCTACGGTCAAGTTCATGCACCTCCAAGTCATATTTTAATTGCCACCCTTTTCTTATCATAAAGATGACAGTGGGAATATTCAAGTTCTTATTTGTATGCAGTTTACCAACTAGAGAACCACCAAGTTTTCCACCCTTCTCATCCAAATTTAGAACAACCTATTTCCTTTTCCCAGAGCTACTATCAATCTCCACCTCCATACCGATAACACCCTAAGAGACACACACCACACACAGAGACAGAATTAGACTGAGGAACTGAACATAAAGAGGACACCCACCTCATACACACCAAGACAGGATACCCAGGAACCTAGCAGACTCTCATAAGGAGAGAAGAGAGCACTCACAAGGAGAGAGGTTCATCCTAAAGAACTCTAAAATATTTTTTCAGTGAATATCCTGAAGTATTTTTTTAGTATCGTAAATAACCTAAATTATTATTATTTTTTAAAAAAAAAGGCACAAATGACCTCCTTTGCGCCAAAATGGCGCTGTTTTAGCTGCAAAGGATTGTAGTAGATAGGAGCTACAAAGGACCAAAGCCGGGTTCACATTTCTCTCTCTTCACTTCCACATATTAATATCATATTTTTCGGACAAAATTAAATTATCATCTTTACTCTCTCCTTTTTACTCTAAACCAAAATTAATTTTCATCAAGAAATAGTTAGAGAGCATGCACAGAAACTTGTAACAGATTTTCAAGATTTGTATGTGTTCATGAGAGCTCAAGCTCAAAATGTAGGAAAATCTTTATACTACAAATTAAAGGAGGTTAATTATTTTGGTACAAAAATGAGGTCACTCCCAATAACACAAGCAAATCAAAGAAAAGGAAAAATGTATACATATATTTGAAGATATGTTTCATCCCTTCTTATAATTTTATAATGTATCCTTTATATACAAAAAGTTCAGTCTAAAAAAGTTCTTTATATTTATGAAACTTACTCCGTTTATATTTTTTTAGACCCGACACTTTAAAAATCTGATCTAAAAAAGCATTTTGTATTTATGAAACATCACCGCTCATACTTTCTAGACCCAACCCTTTAAAAGTCCAATCTAAAAAGTTCTTTATATTTACGAAATTGTCACTGGTCATACTTTTAGACCCAATCCGCTCTCGGAATTTCACCGAACTTCAGATTCGTTTGTGGCTTGCCCCTAGACATGCGTGCTTGGGTTAGTTTGCTTTGAAAAATCACTTGCTTTCATGATGGCCGGATTTCATTAGTAATTTAATCCGAATTTACGAGTTTGCACATTTTCGACATGAGCCGCCCCAATCCGGATATCATGTAAGGATCATGGATACAAACAAGCTCCATTCGCCTATACCACCGGTAGCCGTATGCTTGCCAACGTCATGGCGTATAACCACCCTTTCACACATAATGGCCGCTTCTGCCATCTTTCGTTGTCGTGCGCATTTAATGCCCACGTCGTTTCGTATCAATCATCATTGCATTTTTTTTTTGGGAAATCTTCTTTTCGATAGGAATTGTCTTTACGCCCTTTGACCTTTCAAATTCAAAATGTTTATATATTCTCATCTTATGCCTCTTCTCAACATTTCTTGCTCGACACTCCCTTTGCCTTCCAAGAAAAACTATTGCTTCTACAGAGCTCTTCTTTCTCGATATTCCTATCTGCAACCTTTAGGTTACTTCATCCTTCTAAAGATCAGGTATTCCCATTGCTTCCTTCTCCTCTTTATTTTCTCTTTACTTTATCTATTTTCTCTTCTTGTTTCTTTTGTTGTATTTGCCGAAACCTTATTTTCTCGGTTTCCTGGGTATCTATTTACGTTTCGACTTTTCTCGAAGTTTTGAACTTCTAGTGCTACTCTCATCCTTCTCTCCCCTTTTTCAACCAACACATTTACATTTGGAGGCTGTGATGATTTCTTAGAGAATTCCTCTCTCGAGCCATCAATAGGCTGAAAAAAATTGATTTAAGCCTCTCGAATAACCTTTGCTTTGATTTTCTTCTCTAGAACATTCATGGATAGAAACACTCATTTGCCCTTAACAATTTATGGTAAGGCAATTCTAGAAGAAGATAGAGAGGTGGTTAAAGTACTTTCTTTTGGAGCATGATACTGGTTCAGTTCATACCTCGTACTAAGAAAGAAAAGCAAGAAGCATTGGTTCGCAAACCTCAGGGTAGTGGGATTAGGAAGAGAGATCAAACACAATTGCAAGAGAGTCAAGATCCGAGCGTCTCTAATCCGGGATCCCTTCCTGGTCCTCCTCGATATTCAAACCAAGATCACACTTTATCTGCCCCGACTTCTCAAATTTCTCTACCGAAGAATATTCCACAAGTTAGGCCGGGATCCTATTGGGGAATTTCGTCGAGCCGTGCAATGGATGTTGCTATCTGAGCATTGATCTCGTCAATGGCGGTCGCGGCTCAAAAGTCAAAACACTTTTGGCCTCCTGCCGGCATAAACTTATTTCCATAGCCATCCCGGCCTCCGACAGCCCAAATCATCCTGGCGTTGCCCCACTCACTTTATCACATAATACCTCTTTTCGCTCAGGTATTTCTCCTGTTTCTGACTTCTACCCTCTTTTTTTTTATTATAGGATAAATGGGTTCACCTTCACATCATACTGAGCGATCCATTACTGGGGAGTCGAGCTCCACCGGTCCTTCTAGAAGTTCAACTATTCCGGACCCATGGGTTGCAGAAGAGGTGCTATGTATTAGAAATATGATGACCGCCGAGGAACTCACCGAGCTAAGCATTCGGGACGGAGAAGGCTATAACCTTCGTTGGCCCCATGTGCATGATTCAATAGCCTCTTGCGGAAAGGGACGATGATGCCCACTTCTTTTTCTTCTATCGAGATTGTATTTCCTGGCTCGGCATCTGGTTTCCATTTACCGAGTTCTAGATTTTCCTTTTAAATCACCTACATCTTGCCCCCTCCCAACTTCATCCCAATAGTTGGGCATTCACCATTGCATTTGAAAATTTTTGTATAGCTAAGATGTTGGGATCCGTACATGCAACAGATTTAAAAAATTTACGAATCCCATCCTGAGGATCGCTCAACCACGTTTAAATCAAGGTTAAAGGAATCCAAATATTACCTATGCGTCGAAACGGTATACGTCTCTTTCGACTTGAACTGGTGGGCTACTTCTCGATCAGCAGAAGCCGACTCTATGAATCGCCTTCCTCTACCGATATCCACAAGAATAATCTCCGAACACGGCTACGGCAGCGTGCTAGCGCCTTTTGAATTGTGCGTCTCTCTCTATTTCGCTTTAGGGTTTTCTCGCGGCTTTCTCTAATACGCTCGACGAAAGTCTGTAGGTTTTTTCCAAACCCGATCAATATTATATTCAAAATTACTCCTCATTAATTTTGAAATTCAAATTTTGAATCTGATTAAAAATGTATTAATTAAATCTATCTAATAGATCTAATCTAATCTATTTATTTAATCCGAATTAAAAGCCTTCTAATTTAATTTATCTCTATAAATTAAATCCGAGAAATGATATCTATCTATTTAATTAAATCTGAGATACTATATCTCAATTTAAATTAAACAGATATATGATATCTTTATTTGAAAATTAAATGAGATACAATATCTCTATTTGTTTTAGATATTTAATTTATCAAATAAATTAAATACAAAACAAATGGGGAAAATTCCATTTAAATACCAAATGAATTTGCAAAAGCCCCGAAAGTACCGCGAATTTACAAAAAAGACTTAGAGGTGACAAGGACCTTTGGGGGTTTTAAAATTTGCGCCAAATGACCATTTTGCCCTTAGGGTTAAATAATTAAATAAAAAAAAGAAAATACCCCCGCAAATGGGCCCCACCGCCACCGCCACCGCCGCGACCGGCGCCACGGGGGCCGACGGTGGTGGACGGTGGTCGCCGGGGCCACAGCAGGGTGGATCGTGGTCTCCATGGGCCGGCTAGCAGGTGGTAAGGCGGTGGCGGTGGGGCCACCGCGGAGGGGGTATTTTTTTTTTTAATAATTATTTAACCCTAAGGGCAAAATGGTCATTTGGCGCAAATTTGCAAATCCCTTAAAAGTCCTTGTCACCTCTCGAGTCTTTTTGCAAATTCGATGGACTTCGGGGTTTCACAAATTCATTTGGTATTTAAATGAAATTTTCCCAAACAAATATTATATAATAATATTATAATCTCCATTAAATAATATTATTATATTATTTTCAAATTTAATATATATATATATATATTCATCTTAGATTAAATACGGTATTCATTAAATCTTAGATATATCTAAGATTCAATGAATCTGGACACTTTTGCTTGTGTTGGGCTATTCTTGTGTGCAACCCTGCAGGCCCACATGAGATTGGCAGTGGGCCAATACTATACCAGCCCACAAGTCGCAAGCGGCCTCTAGCAAGACATTGCGACTACCCAATTCACATGGGTATCGATGACATGATACAACCTATCGTACAACCATGTCACGTCCCTTTTGTCATGCGATAATTTAGTCAAGGATGAGGCATGGATAATGTCAACTTCCTATTCTTGACCATTACTTTCTCGATTCTCGAGTAGTCTAATAATTAAAATGGAAACTCATTTCCATCGTAGTATGGCCATACATTTCTCAGACTCACTCATCGAGGGGCCCAATATTATCTCTCTTCAAATGTGAGGGACAAATTCCATCTTGACACTCACATTCCTCTATATGAAAACCACTGATCCCGATCCAAGCCTTTATCATCACCCTAATCAAAGTTGACTTTTGACTAGGTCAAAGACTGTGTGACTCATCATGTAGGAATCCATGATGATCTCAGTCATAGGGCGTGACACGGTTATACATGAGATAAGCTTATAACTAAATCCATGCCGCTTTCTCATACTGGCCGGTCCAAAGACCTTGTACTCTTACAAGTGCCCATGACTTTGATTGTATCTCCATACCTCATCAAAGTCATACTGGTCTTAACTCATCTTCGCTCCTGCGTAGATGACCGACCATGGACATTTAGGATAATCTATAAGATATATCCAGGGATGCAGTTATCAATACAAACATGCAAACGAAAATGATAACTAAAAGAGAATATCTTAAATAACATAAATGTCTAAGGTACATGACTTGCCCCTAGAGCATAATTTCCAACATAAGAATCCAGCCCGTACCCTTCAAGTCTTTTTTTCACTTTTTTAATGTTCTTGGTACAGATTCCTCTTCTAGGAAAGGTTGGACCTCACTCCGGACTGTTGCCGGTCTGAAACTTTTAAAGTTTTTAATGACTCTTTCAAAGGATTTAAAACTGCCTTTTTCAAGGTTGTTGCCATACCCAAACAACAACCTTGGTTTCTTAAACCCTTCAAGTCTGGGGGTATGGAGGAGAGATTCCCCTGTAATGGACTCAAGATCATCACATTCTCTCCCCTCCTGCATTCGACTTTTCTGCCCATAGTTTTTTAGATTATGAAAACGAGGCGATATCCTTTATTGAACATTTCATTAAGGAAAATGGCCCTGTGAGCTCGGCTGACTTTATTCTTAAACCCCAGGACAGGAAACGACCTGCGGCGAGTACTAGCATTTCTTTTTATAGTGTCACATTGGATGTTTCTTGGTTTTTGATAGATGAATAACTGACCATTGTCTTTTGGTTTTGTAGATCCGATAATGGGAAAGAGGCCTTCTTTCACTAATGCATTGGCACACCTCAGACCTACGAAAGCGGGGCCCAGCAAGAAGAGGTCGACTCCAATCCCAGAACTTCCCCTATGCGCTGATCTGGAAAGAAGGGGTACCTATTCAACTCAGCAACGCTATTAGTCCCCTAGAACATTTCCTTGAACCAACAAAGTATGCTACTACCGAGCTAAAGGAGATGGCTAATATAGAGCGGTATGCCCTGAAAGCCACCAGGCTAGCTCAAACTATGACCACGATGAACGCGAGATACGCTACAAAGGTGGTCGAGTTGCGAGGTCAAGGAGCAAAAACTCAAAGCTATGAAATTGATGTAAGCGGTTAAGGCCGATGCCCTGGGACAGGTGCAAGCGACCGAAGCAGGGAGGGAAAAGATGCAACAGGATCTGCAGGAGATCAAAGCAGACTTTGACAAGGCGAGCTCGGATTTGGACCAACTTCAAGAGGCTCAGGTTTGGGATAAGAAAACCATAGAGCTGCTTCGGGAAGAGCAAAAAGAATTCGCAAAGGAACTAGGTGCCTTTCGAGATGCCTTAGACGTTGCCAACGCCGCCATCGCCGCCATTGCTGTAAAGGATGAGGCTATAAAGAAAGCCGCAAAGGAGTTGTTTGAAAACGCCCTAAATCAAATCCGGCTCTTGAATCCCAATGTTAATTTCAACATCTCTGGGATGGATTGCATGTCCTTTCTTGATGATGTCAAAATAATCCCAATGTTTCCTTCTCCTGACGACATTCTCGAAAGCTAGGTGGAGCCAGATTAGGGTGTAGATGGAGGTGAAGAAGCTGAACATGACGCTGGGATTTCGTCTTGAAGAAGGGCCGAGATGCCGGTTTTGATTGTACATCTGTTTGGGGTGCTGAAGGCCCTCTTTTGCTTTTGCAGCCACTTTTCCCGGGATACTTGCCCGATTTACGATCCTGCATTTAACAATATATAAACAAGTCATGATTAATGAAAAGTACTTATTGTTTATGCAAATCATTCAATTCGCTCCTTTCTTCTAGAACCCGGTGTTTTTCTCGAGTTTATTTTCATATTGCATTCGTTGCACTTTTATGAACTTGAATTTACTTTCAACATTCTATTCAATGACTTGGCCAAAATCAAAAATATTTGTGCAGAATCTGCTTAAATATTCATCCGGTATTATAACCAGGTATTATATTTGTGAAAATTTTCATTAATCTTTCACATTACATTCCGGCATGGTCGACCAAAATTTGATAAGGAGTAAAGGCAACCCGTCACATGTTCAAATTCAGTTTTATGTAACCAAACTTTAAACATTTCAACTTGATCAAGGTCAACATGAAGGTTCACTTCATTACCCAAGAAAAAAACAATTTTGATGCACCACGGCCACGCGTGGCCTTTCGCTATAGCTTCTTTCAACTAAAAATGTGTTTCTTTACCCTAAATTTCAAATAGACTTGGTGACATAGTCGTCTTTACATGATTCCAATAAGGAATTTCAAATAGGCTTGGCGACATAGTCATCTCAAAATGATTCCAATAAAGGAATTTAACATAGACTTGGCGACATAGTAATCTCAAAATGATTCCACTGAAGAAATTTAACATAGACTTAGCGATATAGTCATCTCTTCACGGAACTCGGTTTCAACTGTAGTAAGCTTTCAGCTTGTCCGTGTTCCATGTTTTCTTGATTGGCTTCTTTGCCAGAGTTTCTAGTATGTAGGCTCCTTTGCCGAGATTTTCTTTAACCTGGTAAGGGCCTTCCCAATTTGCAACAAGCCTCCCATCCTTGGCATTCTTATTGCCTATGTCAGCTCTCTAAAGCACCAGATCACCTTCCTCGAATGACCGAGGCTTAACTTTTTTTATTGTATCTCGCCGTAATGAGTTGTTTGGTGGCCATACATGACAATGTGTCGTGACTCTGACTTCGTCAATCTGATCTAACTCTATCGCCAGCGCTTCATTATTCTCTTCTTCCTCCTGTAAGGACTTGACTCTCCTCCATAAGGGCCGGCTAATTTCTACTGGAATCATCGCCTCACATCCATATGTCAACCTAAAGGGAGTTTCCCCAGTTGATGTTTGAATGCTGGTCCGGTATCCCCACAAGACATAGTATAGTTGCTCCACCCAACTAGATTTTTCCTCCTTTATTTTCTTTCTTAACCTGTCAATAATGACTTTATTTGCGGCCTTAGCCTGCCCAGTGGATTAAGGATGTTCCACAGAGGCAAAGTATTGCTTGATTTTAAGCCGGACATCATTTCGTGGAAATCCTTGTCAATAAACTGAGTTCCATTATCCGTGACTACCTCCACTGGGATCCTAAATTGGGATATGATGTTTTTTTCGAAGAACCTCTGCACCCGAGCCGAGGTGATTGTTGCCAATGATTCCGCTTCTATCTGCTTGGTGAAGTAATCAACGGCTACTATGAGCCACCACAACTGTCTTGGAGCTGCCTTAATGGTCCTAATAGATCCAAACCCCATTTAAAAAATGGCCATGGAGCCGAGATAGTCTTTAGCTCTGCTGGGGGAGACCATATTATTCTGGCATGTTTCTGGCAGCTATCACACTTCTGCACATGGTCTTTTGAATCGGCCTTCATCGTGGGCCAGTAATAACCGGCTCATAAAGCTTTTCGGGGCAATGCCATGGCACCCATGTATTGCCTATTGATTCCTTCGTGGATCTCAGCCAATACATACTTGGCTTCCTCTGAATTCAGGCACTTTAGTAATGGGGAATGCAAGCCTTTGCAGTACAACTGAGTGTCAATCACCGTGTATAAGGCTGCTTCTCGTATCAATTTTTTTGCTTCAATCGAGTTGTCGGGAAAGGCTCTTTTTTCAAGGTAGTCAATGATTGGCTTTCTCCAATCGCCCGTTATCGAGATTTCCATAACACAACTTGGTTCTGATAGGCTTTGCTAGATCATAGTTCGGTGATTACCCGGCCTCTTGGTGCTTGCCAATTTGGACAAAATATGAGCCCTGGTATTTTCTCCTCTCAGAATGTGCACGACTGTCACCCTTTCAAAGTCTGCCATAACTTCTTTTACCTTCCCCAAGTACTTTATCAACAAAGGGCCCTTGGCTTGGTATGTCCCCTCTATCTGTGCTGCCACAAGTTGGGAATCAGTGGATATGTGCACTTTCTTGGCTCTATTTTCCTTGGCCTGAAGCAATTTGGCTAGAAGAGCTTCATACTCGGCCTGATTATTAGAAGTCAGAAAGTTGAGTCAGAGGGAGTGCTCCATAGAAACTCCTTTTGGGCTTTCTACTATAGTCCCTGCCACTTCCTTTAGTGTTTGATAAGCCATCAATAAACACCTTCCAGGTTTTTCGCATTTCCGATCTCCCCGCATTTGACGGGGTTAACTCCATTAAGAAATCCACTAAGGCTTGTGATTTAATGTCGTGTCGAGCCTCATAAGTGATATCAAACTCTGACAACTCTATTGCCTAGCTAATCATTCGCCCTGCCAGATCCGGTTTATGAAGCACTTGCTGAAGTGGTTAACTTATCCTGACCACGATCGGGTGGCCTTGAAAGTATGGGCGGAGCCACCTTGAGGTAATGAGTAAGGCAAAAGCCATTTTTTAAGTTTCTGATATCTTAATTTCGAGCCTTGGAGAGACCGACTTGCGAATTATACCGCACCTAGTCATTTTCTCGCTTTTTCCACCAAGACGGGACTTACTGTTTCCTCACCAACGGCTAAATACAAAATCAAAAACTCCCTCGGTTCCAGCTTAGACAAAATCGGTGGGGCAGCTAAATATTTCTTTATCTTTGTAAATGCCGCTTCACACTCTGAGTTCCACCCACCTTGAGCTGCTTTCTTTAGTAGCTTGAAAAATGGCAGAGAATTCTCCGCAAATTTGGGTAAGAATCTGGTTAGAGCTGCTAGCCTTCCGGTTAACTGCTGCATTTCTTTCTTATTTCTTGGAGCCCTCATATCCAGCACCGCTTTACATTTTTCCGGGTTAGCTTCAATTCCTCTATTTGTTAACAGAAAACCTATGAACTTTCTGGCGGGGACTCTAAACGCACATTTGGCTGGGTTCAACCGAATTCAGTAGGCTCTCAGCTTATCAAATGTTTGCTACAGATCTTGGACATGGCTTGCTGGTTCTACCGACTTGACGATCATGTCATCATATACACCTCTACCTTTTTCCCAAGCTGATCTTCAAACACTTTATTCATCATTCTCTAATACGTTGCCCCAGTATTCTTCAAACCAAAAGGCATCACGTTGTAGTAGTAATTTTCCTTCTCAGTGATGAACGTTGTCTTTTCTTGGTCCTTAGGATGCATGGCAATTTGGTTGTACCCAGAATAGGCGTCCATAAAAGAGAGCAACTGGAAACCGGATAAGCTGTCGACCTACTGGTCTATGTTTGGCATTGGAAACGCATCCGTAGGACACACCTTATTCAAATCGATGTAATCTGTACAAACTCTCTATTTGCCATTCGGCTTTTTTACCATGACCACGTTGGATAGCCAGGTGGTATATTGTACCTCCCAAATGAAAGTGGCTTCTAACAGTTCTTTTATGTGCTCCCCCAAGGCCTTTCACCTCTCTAGACCAAGCTTTCTTTTCTTCTGGGCCACTGGAACTGATCCCGGACGGATCACTAATTTATGATAGCAAAATTTAGGACCCACCCCGGGTGTCTCAGACGACTTCCAGGCAAACACATCTTTGTTTTTTTTTTTTTCAGAAAATCTTCCAACTTAGCTCGGACTACCCAGTTCAATGTTTTCCCAACTTTGGTGAATTTTCCCAGCTCAACACCCAGGACGAGATCTTCTAAGTCTTTGTCCGGCTCCGGTCTCTGGACCTTTCCTCTTCTCTTAAATCCAACTAGACCAAATTTACCGACTTGCCTTGTAGTTTTGCTTTAACGTTACTCGAATTATCTCCCTTGTAAATCTGAACTGGAAAGGATGGACCATCCTTACTTTCTTTAACCGTCTCAAAATAGCACTGTCGAGACTCTTTTTGGTCTCCTTTGACAGTGATAACCTCATTCTTCTTGCTAACCATCTTCACTTTCTGATGTTTTGTAGACACCAACATGTCCCAGTTGTGTATAGTTGGCCTCCCCAAGATTATGTTGTAAGAGGACAGGAAGTCGGCAACAATGAATCTAACCTGCTCTGACTTGAACGCCTCTTTCGTCCCCAGTGTTAACCTGATGTCTATGTATCCCTTGGGACAAGTGTCCTACCCGTTAAAGCCTGTCAGGGTTGTCTTACACGGCTTTAGATCCTCTGGGTCAAGTTTCATTCATTTGAATGCATCCCATAAGAGGATGTCTACCGCGCTTCTAGCATCTACAAAGATCTTCTTCACCAAGCAGTTTACTACTGTTCTAGTAATCACCAAACCATCATGATGGCTCGGAGCTACATCCTTTAGATCTTCCTTGGTGAAGCACAGTATGGGGGGTTCTAGTTTCGTAGAGTCTTTCTTGAACTCCGGCCGATCCCTAATGGAAAGGACCTCCCTCAAGTATTTCTTTCTTTGACTGACCGAATCACCTCCTCCTCTAAACGCTCCGCAGATAACGTTACATTCATACTCATCTTCAGGGAACTCACCATCACTACCTTCTTCTTTCTTCTACTTTTGATCTTTCCTTTTCTTCTCTGGAGGTGGGCTCTTGCTCCGCCCCCCATGCTAGCGTTTATTATTTGTCCGCCCATGGGTTCTGATAACGTATTGACGCAATTTTCCTTCCCGGACGAACTAGCACTGTTCCGTAGTATGTCCCAGTTGGTCATGGAACTCACAGTACTGAGATTGATCTAACTCCGCCTTGTTATGAAGTGGCCGAGGTCAATCAACCTTTTTCATCTCGGTTAGGGTTACCTCCTTCCAAAGTTAGGCACGCGAAACGTTTAAAGGAGTATATTTCTCATATTTCCCTTCAACTTTGCCACTTCGGGACTTGTTGTCCGGGTTCCTTCAGTGGTAGTCTTGCCTTTGGCTTCTGCGCTCTTCCTTTCCTTTTAGAAATTTTCTGGGCTGTTCTTTTCCCTTGGAAGGTGGGCTCTTTCCCTATCTTTTGCTAGAGCATTGGCAATCTCCACTTGTTCCAACTCTAGATAATGCTTCGATCGAGTCCTGAAATCCTCTAGGGTTTCAATGTGTTCTTTAAAGATCGATTTGGCAAGCCGGGACGAAGAGTCTAGACTAGCTATAATGAGATGCAAGTGTACACTCTCCTTTAATCCATGCACTTGTAATGCGGCATCTCTAAATCAGTTCAAATACTTCTGGAGAGTCTCTGCTGGCTGCTGCTTAATCTTGCACAAGCTAAACTCGGATTTCTGCTGTTTCTTGCTCGTTGCAAAATTCAGCAGAAACTTGTCCCCCAAGTCTTCAAAATTATGAATCGACTTTACGGGTAAGGTGTGAAACCACGTTGCGTAGCACCTCTTAAAGTCGTAACAAAAAACCGAGATATGATGCGTTCTTCAAATTGCCTCACATACATCCTCACGTCGAACGTATTAATGTAAGCTTGTGGATCCTAAGACGCTCTTCCAATAGCTGCATTTTCTGCCTTTCTTCTTGTCGCCAAAGTGCATTACGGCGGTCCATATCCTCCTACATCAGTCGGATATCTTCCTACCTCTGGAGACGGTTATGCTGCTCTATATCATCCATCCACCTTAACAGTGAACCCAAAGCGTTCTACAACATGTGAATATTCGGGTTTTCAACTTAGAGTTGCGGAAGGTTTTGTTGTTGGTCTGGTGGCTAGATTTGCTAGCCAACCCCATTCTGAGGGATTGCCACAAAACTAGGGAAGTGGCAGTGTTAGCAGTCTCCCCCTCAGTCTCCACTATAATTTGATTATAACTGGAGCGACCGAGTCCTGATATTGAATCGTTCGCTCCTGATGCTGTTGCAGTTGTCCCTCCGACAATTGGTCCTGCTGAAGCATCTGGCTATGGCTTCTGGTATTTGCAGCCATTTTTGGTTGTTTGGGAATTGAAGTTTATCTCTCCCCATGGTCGACACTAATGTTTTGGTGTAGAACATAGATGTCTAGCCTCAAAGGACTAGTAGGTTGTTTCTATGGGATCAAAGGATTCCTCAAGGTATCTATAAGGAAGACACTGAAAGGGATATCAACTGACTCTCCAAGATATCTATATGGAAGATACCAAAGAGAGCAAGAGATCACTGTACATGAGAATGACGTTTAGCCAAAAAGGGGTGGGGTGTGTGCACAGTGAGACCGAATAGTAAATAAGATGAATAGAGATCGTACCTTTTAGGTTAGCCTCCTATTTATAGAGATTACCTTTAGGGTTTCGGTCCTTGGGCTTTGTGCGCCTTCAAGCCCATGTTTTAGCTGCACTACTTGCACATTCCGTGATTATAGCCTTGATTATAGGCTAATTAGTACATTACCCGATTATGGTGAGATTCTCGTACAAATTATCCTTGCTGAGCCGCATAGCCAATGGGCCTCTTATATGAGTCCATAACAGTTTGTAACTTATAAAATCGAGTCAAGTCATTGGTAAACTCGTGATCATTGTAAACTCGGTTAAACTCACGAGTTTATATACCGAGTTTGCCGTTTTTACGTTTCCAACTTACAAAATCATGTTTACTCATACTTACACTCGTGTTAACTTCTTCAATTTGATCATGCTTAATGGATATAAATGAAAATTTTATAGAAGTTTCTTTGTTAAATATGATTAATTATGAATGTTAATGGATTTAATTTTAATTATTCGAATTTAAAAAATATTTTAATCAAATTGTTATTATTTTTTATATTATAATGATTTAATTATACATTTTAAATATCTATTTAACGATAAAAGCAAACTCTTATGAACTTACGATTCGAAGTTCACGATACAAGTTTATCTCATTGTCACGAGTTTGTTTAAACTTGTGAGTTTGACAACCTTGTATATATGTTCATTGTAAATTAATTTATGGTTCTCGAAATTCTGTTAAGCGTAAATTAAAGTATATATATATATATATATATTAAAAAGAAGAAAAAAGAAACTGCACGATCCAAAAAGGAATAAATGTTGATGAAATTATAGTTCTCTCCCCACAAGGCTTCCATAGAAATCAGTAGAAGACTGAGTATTAATTAATAAAAGCTATGAAAATAGTTTATGTTAACTCATATTTTATTGTGGGTATGTATATATATTATATTCCTTCAAAAATTTACAAACACTAGTCCAAAAATCCCCCGCTTAATTGGTTTTTTCGATCTTTTCGCAGAAGCATATAATGAACTCATGATGATAAAAAGAAAGAAGACAATAGCAATTTATCAAAAGAGTTAAAGGAAAAGGAAAAAAAAACAGAAATTGAGAACACATATATGGCAAAAAAAAAAAAAAAGATTAAGTAATCTTGACTCGGAGACTTTATTAATATTGATAACTAACAAGGAGGTTTGCATATAAGCAAACTCGTAACACCGACGCAAATTTGTATCGTGAACTCGAATCCTAAACTTATAAGTGTTTTCTTTTATCATCAAATAGGTATTAAAAATGTATAATTAAATAATTAAAGGGATAAGGATCTTAAATGTCATAGAAGTTTTTGCTCAGAGACCTTTGGTAAGACGGAAGTTTTTTTGGACCAAAAATGCCACGGAAGTTCACAAGACGTAGCAATTTTGCCCCGAAAGTATCATTTTTGCCGCGAAGAAGTTTTTGCTGAGGAGCAATTTTACCCCGAAGTTTTCACCGAGGAGCAATTTTATCATGGAAGTTTACACTAAGGAGCAATTTTGCCCCGGAAATTTACAAAACGTAGCAATTTATCCCTTCTGTCCCCAAATATTAAATTTGACTATTAAATCGATCCGAAGACCACACATGTCATACCTTGAAAAGGTCGAACTTGGAGTCGAGAGAAGGAGATCCTTGAGATGTTGAAATCAAGGCGGCCAAAATTTGTGAAGCCGAATTGGTCAAAAGGAGTGAAGGTCTCATCACAAAACGCAAATGAAACGCAAAACAAGAAATGAATTGTTCCAAAAATTGGTTCAAGAAAACAAGTCAATAGTGATAATATTTACGTTTGTATAGACGATCATTTGCTTAGATCATAAGTGATGCTTCCTTTGGGTTTTGTGGATCGACCTTTCAAATCCTTTGACCGGTTCGGCTTCAAATTTCGTCGAGCTCAACATCTCAAGGATCTCCTTCTCGGCTCCAAGTTTGACCTTTTCAAGAATAACATGTGTGGTCTTTGACTGATTTAATAGTCAAATTTAATATTTGGGGACAGAAGGGCAAAATTGCTCCTTAGTGAAAACTTCCGAGGCAAAATTGCTCCTCAGCGAAAACTTTCGTGGCATTTTTGGTCCAAAAAAAACTTCCGTCTTACCAGTGCTCCTGAGTGAAAACTTCCATGGCATTTAAGACCCTTATCCCATAATTAAAATATAAAAAAATGACAACAATGTGATTTAAATATATTTTAAATCCAAATAATTGAAATTAAATTTATCATCATTCATAATTTATTATATTTAACAAAGAAATTTCTATAAAATTCATATATAGAGCCGTTGATGATGATAAAATCGAAAAAAATTAACATGAGTTTAAAAGTGAGTTAACATAATTTTGTAAGCTAGAAAATTAAAAACGATAAATACGGTGTGTATGTTACGCCCCTACCGGCCTTGTCCTTTCAGGTGGCGGGTTAGAGGGATCCTCCTTATTTAATACCTTTCCTTTGTTGACTATTCCTTTTAACAAATATCAGAGTGTGCGCGGCAAAGCATATGATCGGTTTGGACAACTACAAAATACTGGTAAAGGTACATACAAAAACATAAAGTAATCCCCGAGGATTAAGGGTACAATAATCCAACATAAGTACTAGGCAATAAGTAAGCTCATACAGTCATACAAATAAAAAAAACATACAAAATGAGATAAGGCATTCCATACGTCTTCAATCTTTAGCTTCATTGCTTTTACTCTTATCTTCTCCACAGTCCAAACGGCCTACCACCTTACACCTGTATCTTTGAAACAAGTCTAGAGTTCAAAATTGAAACCTAGAGTAACTATTAAACTCAAGTATAATATGTACACAGTGCATGTAAGCAATCCACAATCAGGAAAAAAATCACAATGGCACACATACCAAGAATGCATTCAGAACCATATCACAATCACAACGACATATCGTTGAGCTGCCCTACCAAGGCAAGCCCCGAACGCCCGTGTACCGTCAAGTCGCCCCACAAGGCAGACCCCGGACGCCTGCGTACCGTCGAGTCACCTCACAAGGTTGACCCCGGACGCCCGTGTACCGTTGAGCTATCTAAGAAGACAAACCCCGGACGCCATCCTCAGTACTAGGATCCACTTAGTAGCCAGGGATTTTAACCCCAACTACCCCAATGCATCTCAGGATCGGTAGCGACCTAAGGATACACAGTCTATTAGGCCCTACAGTCCTGCATCCTCAACTATGGAAAACAAACATACAATAGCAACATAGAATACGTGAATTAACAGTTACTACCTGGTGCTCCTCAAAGTCGGTAAGTCCTCCCTCGATGTCTGAAAAGCATCTTACACACGTTTTAATCCTAAATAGAGCAAAACACCATGCTTTTTAAACACTTATATAGACTTCCTCTTCAAAACAATGAAATTCGCTCCTTCCCCGAAAATTCCAGAAATGATGGTCCAACTTCAAACATTTTTAATAAATTTCAAAAACATTTGATTGATGTGAAATCAGTGGCCTTGGAACCCTTAGGATGTCCATTTTACAGTAAAAATAATTTCCAAAGTCTTCTGGGTTCATACCCTTTTCTTATTTGCAAAACCGAGCCACTGGTCCAGAGAAAAGTCCAGGTTTTTAGGTCATTTTCAACAATAAATAGCTCTTGGTAGAAAAACCAAAAAGACACAAAATCTTATATCAAAATCATCCCCAGGATGTCTAATTTCACCCTGTAAATTTTCAGGCCAAATTGATGTCATTTACCATATTAAATCTATCGATTAATCTTCACTACCCAGAAAATACTGTTATTGGCAGATTTATGTAGTTTTAAGACTTAGACTTTTCGGGTTCGGAAAAAGGTGATCCTACTTATCCCCACTCAAAATCACGTTTTGGAATCAATGAAAACCTCAAAAATATCAAAATCCCACTGAAAACCCACGTTCAACATCATAGGGAAGAAACTAAAACAAGATTCACCAAGTTGTCGGTTAGGTGCTTACCTTGTATCTTCGGTTGCGTATGACTTTCACCTTTCCTTGGACCAAGACCTTGCTGCCCACTCCTTCCTCCCTCTTTGGACACATCCTAGGCAGCAGAAAATGGTCAAGGGAGTGTCCTTAAATAGACCCTCTTGGTTAGGGCTATTGTCCAAGATTGGTTATTATCCAGTGGTCTGAAGGATGCTTTGGTTTTTATATAATTATTTGGCTTGCCCTCCAAGAAATTCTAGACACTTCTTGGGCAGATGTGTATCACCATTTATGCCCCTAAAAATCAGATTCCGAGACTGCCCTTGGTGATGGTTTTTGGAGTTACTAGGTGCAGGTTTTTGTCCGGTAATTAAAAAAACATTTCAAGGTTAAAATGGTCATTTTGCTCTGCTCTTCTTCCAAGTCAGTGGGACCCACTAAATCTGCCCAAGATTGCTTCATTTATGATCTTGTAGGGTCATAATTGCTTGTCATTCAACTGTCATGTCAGATTCAAATTATGTGGTCCAGATTAATCCTGATTATTTTATTGTCTCTCTTTTCATTATTACCTAATGTGACCTTTTGCTTTCTCTCTAAGTCACTTTTCTCTCTCTTTTGGGCCCACTAAATTTCACCCTCTCCCTCCATCCGGAGGCCCGTGCCCGACTCAAGAAACCCCGAACCAATCCCGCCCAGCCTACTTTTGCTGGTTACACCTTTCCTCATAACTCGTGCCACACAATTGGACACGCATGGGCCTGGATCATCAGTCTCTTCTCCCTGACCATAGGTGGTCGAAATTCAATGCCTTGGGGAGCAAGAAATCCATATTTCAGTATCTCATATCTACGTCGTACTATGTGCTACCCAAACATCCAACTTCTGACCCTGTAATGCCACGTGTCCAATGAATCATCACTATTACTGACTTTTGCTTGGCTTCTTGAATACTCTTTCCTTCTTATTTCCTCAAAAACGCAGGATATCCATGACTGCCCTGAAAATGTTATATACTTACTTATACCGGCATATTTTCGCTCAACTAACTGTCCTATACCTCGGGACATAGTTGGGTAGCATCTTTTCCACCGGATTTACTCCGTATAGGTCTTTTGTGCCCCTTTTTCATTGACACTTTAATTCCACGGCTTACACATACTAGGTCCACTGACCCGTATAGCTGAGTTACTTAGTCCCAGAGAGGCTTCATAACTCTCGACATTCTTGGGACTCTTCCCGAACTGGGCTTAGTCATCCGCCTATTTTAGGCTTATTCTCAGTTCTCAAGGTCCAAAATTTGGGATATTACAGTGTAAAATCGTGAGTTTAATTGAGTTTACAGCTGACACAAGTTTATCAATGACTTGACTCAATTTAGTAAGATAGAAACTTAAAAACAGTAAATTCGGAGAGTTAACTCGTGAGTTTGACAACAATGAATAAAATCATCAAGAGATACATATATAAAAGACAATATATAGAAGTTGAGTTAAGAGTTAGTCAACAATAGCAATAACAAAAATGCCTATGGCCTCTAATCTTGCATTCGCCACCTCGGCAGTTACTTTGGCATCTTTGGTTGCATGCTATGTCTTCACAGTTTGGATCTTGATAATCCCAACAGCATTTTGTTTCTCCATTCACTCCAACAACGTTAACACTCCCTGCAATATTATGTGTGTGTGTGTGTAAGAGACTACGTACTGAAGAAGATCGAAGAAGAAGAAAGTGAGATTAAAATATGAAGAAGAAAGTAAACTATAAACCTGCATGGATGAACATGAAGAGAATGATGAATAGAGAGGCAACAGCTTTTCTTTAGCCATCGCATGTGAAGCC
Source organism: Acacia acuminata (assembly GCA_019022655.1). NCBI lineage: Eukaryota > Viridiplantae > Streptophyta > Magnoliopsida > Fabales > Fabaceae > Acacia > Acacia acuminata. The sequence continues at coordinate 2,732,390 of JAFJYI010000053.1, read as the reverse complement.
TATATTTAATTTCTTGAGCGAAATGAATAAATAGCATAATGTTATATTTATAGACGCTTCGAGGTTACTGGTTACTTAAAATAGAATAATGAATAAATTGTAATCAATCATAAATCATGGGAATGATTTAATAATATAATATTCAACGTGATTTAATAAAAATGGAAACAAAAGGGGAAAAAAAATAAAGGCGAATTTATTACCATCTTTCTTGGGTAGATATCATATATCATCATCAATACGTAGTTGGTTGAGATTTTCACCAAACTAGAAAAACAAATTAATGTGGAGATACATTATTTTTGTTTTAATGGATAGACCGTAATACTTTTTTTTTTTTGGGCATTGGGACCTAATGGTCTTGACAGGATCGAACCCTGATAGAGGCTGACAAAGACTAGCAAGCATGCCACTGCGCTACCCTAGGTGCTGGCAGACCGTAATAATTATGTAGTCTTGTTTTAATATGAGAGAGGGAGAGAGAGAGATTACCATGGCTTCAATATTTTTGTTTTGTTAGTTTAGTTTCCCTAGAAATGTGTTCATTAAGCTTTAGAGTGAAATGTAAAACTGGATAGAACAATGACCTCTCTCTCTACATATCTAATTGGAGTAAGGATTAAACAATTGGAGGGGGAATTCTTCTATATATGAATGTGTGAATATATAGTTTTGGGAGCAGAGAATAATGAAAGGCCAATTGGAAGACAGAAGGAGGGGGAAAAAACTCTTTCCAATATTTAATGTAAGACATATTTAACTGATTTAATTAGATTAAGGAAGCTAGTTAAATAAGTTAATATCACTTTCTTGATTATTATTATTAAGGGAACACCAATGGGAGTAAATTTGAAAAAATATTGACAAATTTGTAAAATATGTCTTACATTTATGATAAATCAAGATCAAATCTCCAATTAGATCCTACATTAAGAGATTGAGGAGTACAAAATATTTTCACTCATGAGTAGAAAAAAGATTAGGAATTATGTGAGAGTAATTAAAATGGAGGATGGCAATTAGATAAATGATCGACAAGTAATTTATTTTTATATTGTGAGTGTGTGTGTATAATATGCAAATTAATTATGACATGCCTATAATTTGGTATTGTGGCTTGTGTCATATAATCTCATCATAATTTGGTAAATGAATGCTCTCTAACTCATCCCACCTTGCTCATGCCTACTTCACCACCTTTCACATTTTCTTTCCCTTTTTATGGTATAGTCTTAAGTATTATTTATAAGTCTTACGATATAGATACACTCCTTTAGCCCTATTTATAATTAAGTTACAAACCCCCCCCCCCCCCAAAAAAAAAAAATCTTAAATTTTATTGACTCTACCTTAAAATTCAATAATTTTATAATTTTATCTCTATTTAATATACGTTATACTACATGAGAATATATAAGTTCATATTGTCTTATAAATTGGACAATATGAGCACATATAAACTTGAGTACTTCTATCCTCACATCATCTAGTAGTAATCAATAATTTATTTGTTAGTTTTATACACAATGTCATTTGAAGATGATTTCATGATTTGATTAATTTGAACACATTATATACCTCATTAAAAAGAAAAAATCACTTTGATATTACCCACAAAATTTTATTTTCATATTATATGAAGGGTTAAGGAGCAAATTTATCAATAAACTATTGGTCCAAGAGCACCCAACACAATAAACTCTTATCCGACCTTAAATACCAACCAACTTTTTAAAAGGTAAACTGAGCACAAAAACGTTAATTCAGCGTCAACATCCGTTTATCAATTCATTTTCTTTTGTTTTTCTTTCTTCATTCACTTCGTCTTCGTGTTTGCCTCTTTATCTTTCATCTTACTAAGTCATCACAATGCAAGGTCAGCATTTACCGAATTCGAGGCTCAACTCTACTATATTGTCACGCTTCTAGTTCGATTTTATTGTTATAATTAGAAACTCAGTCGGTCTTCTCTATCTGGGTTTTTCCAAACGAGGACGGTCCAAGTAAAGAATGTTTCAGATCTAGCTACTGAGAGAGAGAGATTCACGAACTTTTCTTGTTTTCGAGAGAAATCAAGCACATTGAGATCCAAAGGTGGGGTCTTTTACACACTGAAATGTTCGATTTCTATTCTTTTTCTTTCTTTTATTCGAATGCAAGTTACTAGGTTGGAATTTATATCTAAATCCGAGGTTACAACAGGGGAGTTCAATCCAATTACCATTTGTGGGTTTCACTTCCCCAAGTTTCCATTTTTTCCATTTCTCTCAAAATCTGGGGTGGAAATTTCACGATTAGAGGAGTTGAGAAGAGACTTTCTTTCTGCTTCCTGTGTTAAAATCCTCAATCTTCTGTTATTTGGAACTCCCACTACCTGGTGTTAGTTCAGAATTTCTCTAATGGCCTTTAGTTATTCTTCTTTCCTTTCAAATTTTTTTTTTTAGTTTTGAGTTGAAATTTGCATTTCAAATCTTCATCTTGGCACATATCGCATTTGGGAGCGGATTCAAGTGTAATAGTGCGGTTGGGAAGGCACTGAGAAATGTGAAGCCATCGCCCAAGTGTAACAAAGTGCGGTGTGGAAGACGAAAGTGAATGAATGAGACAGGGAATGAATGAGAGAGAGAGAGATGTAACGGATGTTAGTTTCACCTTAACCTCATTGTGCTCAATTTACCTTTTAAAAAGTTGATTGGTATTTAAGGTCCAGATAAGAGTTTATTGTGTTGGGTGCTCTTGGGCCAATAGTTTATTGGTAAATTTGCTTCTTAACCCTTATATGAAAAATCAATTTATTATAAAAGAAAGTCTGATCGAGTGGTTGGAGCGATGAATGAGGGGGCAATTATGAAATATTGAAAAAAAAGGTGGGATTATTTTGCTCATCAAATACTAAATACTCCTATGGAACCCATTTTATAGGGTGTATATACATAAGGAGAGACTATTTTTTGTCCTTAATATAAGTCACCTCATTAATTTTATTATATGAATATGTATAATTTTACCCCTAATTTATTGTTCTGCAAAATTGTTAAATATGGAAAAATTGTAAAGTTATTAAACTTTAAGATAGAGTTAATGAGATTACTTTGATTTTAATAAAGCATGTTGGAATTGGCTTATAAATATAAAATGAGAAAATTATAAAGGGTTTTGTTTTTTTGAAAATGTTGGGTTAACCAAAAGCCTTATAGTTTAGTGGTACGATGCTTTCTCTCCTATAAATGGGAGGTTGTGGATTCGACCCCCTTATAAATTAGGCTATTAGTACCTTGGAACTAAAAAAAAATGTTGGGCTAAAGGATGATCCAATTGCAAGATGTTATTTAGTACAAGATATTTAAAGATCCTTTCCCGACACCTTCGGGAGGGCCTTTTCTTATTATAGATGGGAAGAATAATATCGAGACTAAGTAAGACGAGAAAGATCGGAGATGAACTCCCTAAGGTCTTGTTTGTTACACGGAAGATTTGAGGAAGGAATGGAAGTGAAAGGAAAGGAAATGAAGATTATGAGGGAATTTTAACAATGTGACCTGCTTGGTATACTAGGGAATAGAAGTTAGTTGAGAGAAAATGGAATGTTTGATATGAAGAATTGTCATTGGTTAAATGGAAAGATTAGGTGAAATTCCTAAAATTCCCTTAAATTTAAAAAAGCAAAAAAAAAAAAAAAAAAAAACTTTTATAACTGATTATTTGATTAGAACAGTGCGACATCATCGAACCCTAAACCAAATTGCGTGATCGGTGAGATGTAAAATTGAAGTAGCAATCGATCGGATATGAAATTGCAAGTAGGATCGGCATCCGGAGGGCACAAGTATGACAAATAAAAGCTGCAATATTAGAATAAGCTATGAGGTCAAAGGTTGTTGAAGGGGTTTTTGCGTAAGGTCAAAAGAGGTTGAAAAAACGATTGCTTCATGTAATAAATTAACGACAACAAAGAAGCTGTGATATTAGAAAAACCAAAGTGACCTCAGTTAAAATGGCCACAACAACTGAAAAAATGTGCAATTGTGGATTGAAGAAGAACACAGTCACAAGTTGATAATATGCCTAATAGTATATTTGTTTGAGAAAAAGGCGTACAAAACATACCAATACCATACACAAAAAAGCCACATATCCACATATGGAAACAATTTTTCTTAATTTTCATTGAATGCAAGTTGTGCGAAAGCAATAAGAGAAATTGCTTTTGGGCTTGTCAAATGCTACAGAAGGAGGAAAGAAATAAAAAATATGAAATTTGACTTTTTCAAATTCTGTATAACAATAAACACATACTTGGACATGAGAGCAACAGAATCTAGAGGCACATAAATGATGTATCTGTTTTGATAGAAGGAAAAATTAGGGTACACTTGACATTTTACGATGGGAACATTAACTCAGATGTTAGGCTTAGTTGCTTTGTCACTTGGAATGTTCGAACGAAGTCATTAAGTTCAAATGTAAAAATAACCCTTTTGTTACCCAGTGGCTTACCATGGCAACGAGGATGTTTGAACAACCGGTACACGTTCAAACGTAGTGCTTTAAAATGTGTTCAAGTTTGAACGAAAATTTTGACAGTGAGCACTCTACTGCATAAAAGTGAAAAGGCTTCACAGTTTTACAGCAACATACTGATAAGGGAATGCATCACAAAGGAGAAACAGAAATACCTTCACACATCATCAAATTCCACAACCCAATCAAATATCATCTATCTCAAAGCAAAGGAATCATGGTTTTTCACATTGGCTAAGGTAGGTAGATGTTAGGTCTTTCAAAAAGAACTTTTAATTGGTTTTTCAATAAGGCTCAAAATAAGGGTTCAAAAGGGAATAAAATCAATTAAGTAGGCTTGAAAGGCTTAATCGCATTTTATGAAGTGCCCTAATCCTTTCTTTAAATCTTATGAAATAAATCAAAAGCTTTGAAGAATTCTAAAGATTATTTTGAAATTAACAGGTTTGAAACAAAAGGCATATAACCTAATTTGCCACAAAGCCCTTCAACAAGAACATCCGAATAAAGTTAACTCCAATAGTGCCTTTTTAGCTCAAAAATTCCTGAATAATATGATTTATCACTACAATACATTCATCAATGCACATTAAACAAAATTTCCTATCAAATATAAGAGATTGACCATTTAAGCAACTTTGACAAATAACCTAGATCTTTAGCTCATTTTTAACATCTTCACAAACAAAACTTTAAGCACGAGAAATTTCAAACATTCGAACAATTTTCTTTCAAAAAACTGTTCAAAATTTTCACTGTGCACTCATCAAAGTATTAAAATTTTTCACAAACTCTCACTCCCAAACTTAAAATTGACAATGTCCTCATTGACAACTAAAAAAAAAGGGAAAGTAGAGAAGTAGCACGATTCAGCTCATATCCACAACAAGAACAAAGAAAACAAGCACACAATGGTCGAATAAATCTTGTTTGGCTTTCACCATTAGCCAACAATTATGAACAAAAACAACACCATCATGGTGGAAAAATGATCAGTGCAATTTGTAACTGATCAATTTGCTGTACATAAAAGTCTTAGAATATTCACAGCAAAGAAATTCACAAACTGTGCAAAAATCCTAAAGACATGTATATATCATTCAGCTCTACATAATCATGTTAGTGAGTCCCCAAGGCAAACATATCCAAAATGATCACAGTGACCATCAGTAGTCACCGCACAAAAGCCACAACAGTGTAACAAAATTTCATATGCCAACAAAGGACTAACATTTCTAAAGGGATAAATAACACCACAATAAACAGAAAGTCAAGCACAACATCAAAATATTGGTTAGAAACAATAGCATCAGTCATCCTCATTGTCAGAGATTGTATAGTCCGAGTCTAAATGCTTCTGTGTGCTGCGGATGCCATCATCATCACTCTCATCTTGCTTGTCACCATCTACATTATCTATCCCATTCATACCATGATTGATTGGGAGGCCTTGATGATGGGCTAGGCGAGTAACAAGGGAAGCGAGGTGGCTAATGGTAGTGCTAAGTGTGTTTTCCAGCCTATCAATTCGGGCAGCCATGGCCTCAAATTGTAGTTCCAGCTTAAAGCAAGGGCCTTCATGTCGAGCCCTCTTTTTCTCTCTTTTTTTAGGGTTTTGCTGTGACCCCAAATTGGTATAGGTGAATGGGCGGTCGGCTCAACAAGGGGGTCAGCAGGCAATTGTTCAACCTTGGCTTGCAAGAAAAAAGAAGTAGGTATGTGGAAAAATTAGGCTCGTATAATGTTTTTCCTGGCACTTGTAGAGGGCTTTGTACATGATTTTGCCAAGATTGATAGGCTGGTTGGTTTGCAAAAGGAAAACGAGGAGGGCCAATTTTCTAGAGATGTAAGTGAGGTGGGAAGTGGGCTTAATGTTATTGGCTACCAAATGAAGCCAACATTTTGCTTCCTGCGTTAAATCACCTCGAGCCAAGTATTTCTTCTGGAAGAAACGAACAAACCAGGAGTTCTCACCATTTACCATAATCTCCTTAGCTATGTCCTCATAGGGAAACAACTCCTTGTTGGTTGTGAGCTTCTGATACATACAATCATCTTCTGATACTCTAGGTAACTTGTAATGCTGGTTCATTTTATCAGCATCAATGACAATCGTCTTTCCCCGGAAGGTCACAAGCTCATCATAGAAGATGTGTTGAGTGTAGTACTGGTGGACAAACTCAACATTCACCTTCTTCTTTGCCATGAGTTTCCCGAGACGCTGATCAATAGCTTGCTTATAAAAATCAAATTTGGCCGTCTTCTAAAACTCATGTTCCCTATGAAGCTTTCTGCCACTGATCATTTGTTGAACATTGGCCAAGGTGAGTGGAGGGGGATTGCGGGATCGAAGCTTTTTTTTTTCTTTCCAGCGGTTTTCATGATCTGTACACAAGAGAAGGCCAAACAAACCAAAACACAATTCATACTCATCGGCTAACATGCAAAACCGAAAAGGAACTTATTTGACCTATCCTAAAAAGAACAGAAAAGATCGCCCAAACTTATATTTTATCTAATGCCAAAGCTTTCAAGCAACATTCCAAGCCTACACCTAATCTTACTACCTCCCCCAGGAATCTAATTATTTAGAGCTCCACACTCTCATTCAATCTAATTCTAGCATTGGAGAAACTCCACACATCCAAGATATTCGGTTAAGCAAGAGAACGATCAAAATCTTGAGTAAAAATTCAAGTTTAGAAATAAGTCATGAAACCTTTGGAGTGCAATCAAAACATAATTTCCAAAAACAGAGAACTCAGGTCCATCAACAAACTAGTGTGTAAAAGAGAGATCAAAAGTTTCGGGGCTCAATTACTTAATATAATTACTCCTCCAGGTGACCAAAGGTTTCATAACTTGTCTACATGCCTCAGTTCTATTAGCCATTCATGTGCTGAATACGCTAGAAAAATTAAGGCAAAAGGACACTCATTGCAAAGACTCATTTGAACCATGACAAGATTGGACTATCATCTAAAATGCAAAATAGTTTGCTCAAGTACTAAGACAACTGCCAAGTCATGAAGCACCAAAGTATGGTCTGAAATCTTATTCAACTGGGCAAAATTTGGTACCAAAAATTGATCCACACCCAGTTACACCTCAAGATGTAAAAGACAGTTTCTAATATTCAAAAATCAAACCACGATTGAAGATTTTAGTGCTTGATCAATCTATTATTTCCCAAACATGAGGATTGCCAATCCAAACAATGAATCCAAAAGCCAGTCTAAACAACAATCAGTAGTTGCTAATAGCTAATCCTCACATCATAATTCAAATTCAAGCCTAATTCTCAACACCATTAAATAGATGCAGCTAATCAATAGAACATTTCCAAACATGAGCACCTTCCAAAGTATCCACTTTCACAGAGAAATTTTCATGTTTAAATCCTATAGGTTCAACTTTAGGTTTTGCAAACTTGGGATTGGAGTAAAAGGCAGCATCCACGAAAACCTTTAGTCTTCCTTTATAACAAGAATTCAAGGGAATTTGAACTAAATTTTTCATGTTTTTGAAACATTTTTCCAAAGTGGCGATAAGGTTGAGAAAGAAGTAACCTTCTTAGTTCTCAAGATAATAGGCGATGCAGTTGTGAAAAACCATTGAACTCTTGTTATAAATTTAGAAACCTAATCCAGTGCAAAAATTCTTTGAAATACTTCCATATCAGTATTAAGTTTCAGGCAACAATATCATTTCATTTAGTTCTCATGATAACCAAGCAAGACCAAGCAGATATAGAGCAATCCAGAAAATTAAGAACTGGTATTCATGCCTTTCAAAGACTAGCCAAGCCAGCAATGTAATATACTAATCCTAAACCCAACCACATCGCTTCAAACCTATGTTAAACATGCTTCAACATTTAATCAGAACCACAGAGGCTTCATACGGCTATTGCCATCAAACTCGACTCGAATCTACCCAAACACAACCAAAAAATGGAAAAAGGCATTGGCTTTACCTTAGAAGAGGAACAATATCAAACCAAACTCAAGTGGGCTAGAGGCACGACCCAGAGCAAAATGGGCAAGAGAAATCGGGGTTGCAGGAAAACACTGGGCGAAGGTCTCAGTGTTTGTGGCCAAAGAGGAAAGCACATAGCTTAGAAGACGGTTAGGCGGAGGGGAGTAGAGGCCACCGGAGAAGATATAAGCGGCCAGAAATTTCAGAGGGAGGACGACGGTGTGGAGATGGCTTTGCAACAATGACGGTGGTCTTGGATCGCAAAGCACGGCGAACAGGGGAACGAGGGAAGGAACAGGGCTGAAAGGCGTTGGAGGAGGAAACGAGAGCTGCGTATGGGATTTCAGATTAGGGCTTACTCTCATCTCTTGCACTCTGTTGATTTCAGATTAGGGATTTAGGGATTTGATGGGTATGGGAATGAAATGACATTTAGGGATTAGGGTTTTGAAATTGGGAATGAGGGGTAAAATGGCAATTAAGATAAACAATTAAGGGCAAAGTGGGAAGAGGAAAAAATTATTTAATTTTTTTTAAAAACGGAAATAATTCTTAATTACAAGAAAAATACTTGCCTCGAAGTAATTTTGGAACACGGTCACAACCACTTTCGACACTTGCCGTGGAAAGTGAACACAGAGAGCAACTTTGGAACACTGCCATAGCCAATTTCGACACTTGCTGCGGAAAGTGAACACAGAGAGCAACTTTGGACCACTGGCCACAGCAAGTTTCTTTGTCAAAAACAAAACCAAACAACAAAATTACCAAACACGAAAACATTCTCAAATACCACAAGAATCACCCAAGAAGCTTTATACCAATATTAACAACCAAATTACTTAGGATCAAGCATTTTAAACCATAAAGCATACATTTACACATATTCACTATGAATACCACAACACATCAAATGTGAGCACTCAAGTCATGGTCGCAAGTGAATTTCACATAGAAAATCAACCAAATAATCACAATAGCCACGTATTACTCAAAATTGACTAGTCGTCATAATTTCACCCTAGAATCATATATATATATATATATGAGCTTAGAGTCAAATGAACTTCCCTCAAAAGCATTTCCTTTATAGCTCATGAGTTCTTCCTCCATCATAAATACTCCTCGCAGCTGTAATAGTCCAATTCTAAGTTGGGTACCTTTTCTTCCTACAAAACAAAAAGATCAAACATAAACCTACTAAAAAAATAAAGACACACACACACACACACACACAAATTGAAAAGATTTAGTTTAGAGCTTGGGTTGCCTCCCAAGAAGCGCTTAGTTTATAGTCTTTAGCTCGACTCTTCATAGTGTGACTCCTCATTAACTAAGTAGATAGTGGACACAAGCCTATCCACATCTCTACCCCAATAATGCTTCAATAATTGACCATTAGCCTTGAATCTTTCACCTTTCTCATTTTCCAGCTCCACATCACCAAATTCAGATGCTTGAACCACTATGAATGGACCGGACCATCGAGATTTTAGCTTTCCCGGAAATAACCTCAACTTGGAATTATAAAGGAGGACGCTTTGACCAGGTTCAAAACTCTTGGGTATAATTTTGCTATCATGATCCTGCTTGGTCTTCTCCTTGTATATCCTTGCACTTTCATAGGCATTTAGGCAAAATTCATCTACCTCATTGAGTTGAAGCAGCCTCTTCTTCCCCACAGCTTGGGGATCAAAATTTAGCTTTTTGATAGCCCAATAAGCTCCATGCTCCAATTCCACCGGTAAGTGGCGTGCTTTCCTAGACACCAAGCGATAGGGGAACATACCAATAGACATTTTGAAAGTCGTTCCCCATAGCTTGGTAGACCAATCCTTCCTCGTAGTTCCCACCACCTTCTCAAGAATGTTCTTGATCTCGCGATTGGAAATTTCAGCTTGCCCATTACTTTAAGGGTGGAATGGCAATGATACCTTGTGCTCAACACCATATTTCTTCATCAACGCTTGAAATTAGTGATTGCAAAAGTGAGAGCCACCATCACTTATAATTGCTCTAGGTGTTCCAAATCGAGTGAAAATGTTCTTCTTGAGGAATTTCAGCACCGTCTTGGCATCATTGGTGACACATGCGGTGGCCTCTACCCACTTGGAGACATAGTGAACTCCAACTAAGATATATTCATTATTAAATGACTTAGGGAAAGGGCCCATGAAGTCAATTCCCTAAACATCAAATAGTTCAACTTCAAGTATGCTAGTCAACGGCATCTCATTCCTCCTAGATATGTTCCCTACTCTTTGGCATCTATCACATTGAAGAGCAAAGGCATATGCATCCTTGAATAGAATGGGCCAATAGAATCCACCTTGGAAGACCTTTACAGCAGTCTTCTCTCCTCCAAAATGACCACCATATTCAGAAGAGTGGCAACAATGCAAAATACACTCTTGTTCATTCTCTGATACACATCTCTGAATGAGTTGATCAGGACACCTCTTGAATAAGCATGGTTCATCCCAAAAGTATTTCTTTACTACGTATAAAAACTTACGCTTTTGGTGAGAACTGAAATCAGGAGGTAACACTCCACAAACTAAGTAATTGACAAAATCAACATACCATGGTGTGACTGACAAAATCAACATACCATGGTGTGACTAAGTTATCAACAAACAAAAATTGCTCATCTAAGAATGATGCATGTATCACATCCAAATCATCAAGTTGAGTCTCAATACTCAATCGTGAGATATGGTCGGCCACTTGATTCTCGGTACATTTTCTATCAATGATGTTTAAGTCAAACTCTTGAAGTAGAAGCACCCATCGGATTAATATTTCTTTAGGTCCTTCTTCGTAAGTAGGTATTTCAGAGCTGAATGATCGGTGTAGATAATGACCTTAGTACCCACAATGTAAGGCCGAAACTTCTCACAAGCATAGACTATGGCAAGTAATTCCTTCTCAGTGGTGGTATAATTAAGTTGGGCACAATCAAGAGTCTTGCTAGCATAGTAAATGGGATGAAATAGTGTTTCCTCCTTTTACCCAAGAACGGCACCAACTGCATAATCAATAGCATCGGCCATGATAATGAAAGGTAGAGCCCAATCCGGAGCTATCAAGATAGGAGAAGAAACGAGACATTGTTTCAACTCTTCAAAAACTTGTAAGCACTCCTTATCAAACTTGAATTCTACATCTTTTTCCAATAACTTGGAAAGTGGCTTGGCAATCTCAGAAAAATCTTTGATAAATCTCCTATAGAACCCAGCATGACCAAGGAAACTTCGAATATCCTTTACACTAGTAGGAGGAGGCAATTGCTCAATGATAGCAATTTTGGCTTTGTCCACTTCTAGACCCTTCTTAGACACCTGATGGCCAAGTACAATGCCTTCTTGCACCATGAAGTGACATTTCTCCCAATTGAGAATCAAATTTGTTTCTTCACACCTTGTAGCACCGCATCCAAATTATCCAAGCATGAATCAAAAGATGGACCAAACACGAGAAATCGTTCATAAATACTTCAATGGTCTTCTCAATCATATCAGCAAAGATGGACATCATGCACCTTTGAAATGTGGCAGGAGCATTGCAAAGTCCAAATGGCATTCTTCTGAAAGTGAATGTGCCATAAGGATAAGTAAAAGTAGTTTTCTCTTGGTCTTCCAGGGCTATGGCAATCTGATTGTACCCTGAGTAACCATCTAAAAAATAAAAGAACTCTTGGCCAGCTAGCTTGTCAAGTATTTGATCAATGAATGGCAAAGGAAAGTGATCCTTCCTTGTAGCAGTATTAATCTTCCGGTAGTCCATGTACACCTGCCATCCTGTCACCATGCGAGTGGGAATCAGTTCATTTTGGGTGTTAGCCACTACAATCATGCCACCCTTCTTAGGGACACATTGGACTAGGCTCACCCATGAACTATCAGATATGGGATATACTATTCCAACTGAAAGGCATTTAAGAATTTCCTTCTTGACCACTTCTTTCTTAATCGGATTCAAGTGCCTTTGATGGTCAATGGAAGTTTTGTGATCATCTTCCAATAGAATCTTGTGCATAAAAATAGAAGGGCTTATTCCCATGATATCGGCGATAGTCCACCCGATAGCACGCTTGTGTTCTCTTAAGACTCTTAGTTGCTTCTCTTCTGGTAGAAGAGACAATCACCGGTAGAGTGTTAGAATTCCCAAGATAAGCATACTTGAGATGAGAAGGTAGTTGCTTCAACTCTAAAACCAGAGGGACTTCAATAAAAGGCTTCAATGGAGTACTTAGAGCATCAGACACCTCAAGTGGTTCAAAAGTTATCAGTCTAGAGTGAGGGAATGACTCAAAACGAAAGAGCTCTTCAACAACATCTTCATCAAACTCTTCAAAGCTCTTCTTACCAATCAAGAATGCCTCTAAAGGGTCTTTAATCATGGAGGCATATGATTCTTAAGGAATAACTGTATCTAATATATCTACAAATGAGCATTAAGCAGAATCATCATAAAATTTCAAGGCTTTTTTGCATGTTGAATATCACTTGCTCGTTATCAACCCTCAAAGTGACCTCACCCTTCTCTACATCAATGAGAGTCATGGCAGTGGCTAAGAATGGACGCCCAAGGATTAGAGGAATTTACCAATCAACTTCACAATCAAGCACTACAAAATCCGTGGGGAAGATAAACTTGTCAACTTTAACTAGGACATCCTCAATGATCCCTTGGTTTAGAAATGCTACGATCTGCCAAGAGAAGAGTTACTATAGTAGGTCTTGGCTCTCCAAGCCCAATTGGTTGAAAATAGCTAGAGGCATCAAGTTAATACTTGCACCCAAATCACAAAGGGCTTTACCATTAAAGTTGGTCCCAATGTTGCAAGGGATTTAGAAGCTTCCTGGATCTTTAAGCTTAGCCGATAACTTCCTTTGAATGACCGCACTACACTCTTCGGTCAATGCCACAGTCTCAAATTCATTGAATCGCCACTTCTTGGACAAACATCTTTAAGGAACTTAGCATATTTAGGCATGCTCTCCAAAGCTTCGGCAAAAGGAATGTTCACATGGAGTTGTTTGAACATGTTCACAAACTTTTTGAACTGAGCATCTTCCTCTTTCTTCTTGAACCTTTGAGGAAAAGGTAGCGGTGGCATAAAAGTAAGAGTGGTTGGCTTTCTCGTTTTCTCAACATTCATGTCTTGATCCACCTTCTTGTCTTTGCCAATATCATGCAAACTTTCTTCAATTTGCTGTCTCTTCTTAGTTTCATCTTCCTCCCCTACACTTTCTTCATCAACATCAACAATCACTTGATCATCTTGCTTTGGTTGAGGAGTATTTGAGCTAGGTACATCTAGTAGCACCTTTCCGCTTCTCAAGTTAATGGTTTTGCATTCCTCTTTTCCAACTCGTTTTGGATTAGGAATGATATCACTAGGAAGACTGCTTCTTGACATAACATTCACTTGTGATGCTAATTGCCCCATTTTCACTTCAAGATTTTTAATAGCAATTTCATGGAGAGAAAAAGTAACCTTAGTTTCAACCTCATACAAGATTCAAGCAAGCATCTTGTCCGTTTTAGACTCCTCTTCTTTAATAGGAACCTACCATGATTGCAGAAAACCGGGTGGAATAGGCATAGTGCCAGATGTAGACCCATGTGCTTGATTCAAACTATTACCTTGACTCCAAGAAAAATTTGGGTGAGTTCTCCAAGCACTATTGTAGGTTTTTGAGTAGGGGTTGCCTTGAGGATGTTGAAACATGCCCATGTAGTTGACAGATTTAGTAGCCATGTAAAGAGGACAATAGTCAGGCATATGGACATCATGGCATTGTTCACATGCAACTAGTGTAGCATGAATAGAATGCACACCTTGAGAAGTGCTCTTTTGTATTTGAGACTCTAGTACATCAAAACGCTTATTCAAAGCGGATAAGAGAGTTGCAATTTGTGAGGAAGAGTATTCTTTTGCATTAGGCATGGTTTGGTTAGTCCTCCTATCATTGCCTTGAGTATTGTTTGCAAACAACTGATCCAACAACCGAATCACCTCATTCATAGGAACATTTCGGTATGCTCCATTGGTCATAGAATCAACCATTGCTTTAGATTGAGGATTAAGTCGAGTACAAAAAATTTGGACTACAACTCATTTGTCCACCCCATGATTAGGGAATTGCTTCATTAACAACTTGTATCTCTCCCAAGCAGCGTAAAGATACTCATCTAGATATTGTTTAAAGCTTAGAAATTCATCCCTAGCTTCCACAGATTTGTCATTAGAAAATAATCGAGCTCTAAACTTAGCTTCAAGATCGGCCCAAGAATGGATAGATCCTTCCGGAAGATTGTTGAACCAGTCTCTAGCTTTGCCTTGTAGAGAAAGAGGGAATAACCGTAGCTTCAAAACATCTTGGGGAACTCCATTTTGCTTGAAATAATCACACACTTCCAAGAAGTAAATCAAGTGTTTGTTGGCATCTTCATTGTAAAGACCATGGAACATCCCATGCATTTGAAGCATTGTTATCATAACCGGCTTGATCTCAAAGGTACGTGCTTGCATTTCTGGCATCCGAATGCAAGATTGAGGACCTTGCATATTCCGACTAGCAAAGTCATTGACGGTAGCTCTATCATATTCATCGACCTGCCATGGTTTTGAGATGTAGATTCAGTCTCTTCTTCAATGAGAGGCACTTCGTCAAGCACCACTACCAATCCATCCGGATGCAAGTTTTGCATATACAAAAATGGTACCTACAAGAAATTTACTAACACAAGCCTAAGGTTGGCCAAAGATCAAACTAAAACAAAAGATCAATAAAGGAAAGAGAGAAAGAAAAATTTAAATCTAACTAAAAGCTCAAGCGAAATTTACTAACACAAGCCTAAGGTTGACCAAAGGATTTGTTTGCACAAATCCCTGGCAATGGCGCTAAAAACTTATTCACCTCGCAAGTGCACGAGTTTCACAAGTAATAAAGTTATAAGTAAAGTATCGTTCCCACGAGGATTTGTATAACAAATTGGTCAAGTAAGAAGCTTAGTGAATTTCATCAAGTTGAGCGAAAACAAAGTTTTGATGTGAAATGAGAATTTTTAAAGACTATTTCTAAAACTTAAATTTGATAAAGATAAATGATTTTTTGACTTTAGGGATAATGGAGCCTAGGATTCTTCTTCCCCTTTTGCATTTCATAAAACTTGATTAATTTCCTCTCTAGTAGCATTTCTATACATCTATGTGTTAGTCTAAGGTTAAAAAACACTTGACACACTCTCTCAAGTCAAAATCAAGTTTCTCTTCTCATTAAGATGCACAATCTCTTGCTACACTTAATGAGAATCAATCTTTAAGCAACAACCCTAACGTGACAATGCAAGATTAGTAAATATATCTCTCTTTTACCAACAAACCATCCATTTATCAAGTAAACTTCAAGACAAGCATGATTTCAATCAAGTTCTACACCTAGATTAGCTCTCTCAAGTCAAACCTAAGTGAATAAATCATCTAAATGGAGGCCAATCACTTAGAAGCATTAAGCCAATGTTGAAATCAACACATACACACACTCACACACACATATATTTATCTACCAAAAGAGAGGAAAATCCAAGTATTAATCCATACAAAAGGGTCAAAAGAACCCTAGAATGAAAGATTTAGCTACTCATGTCCAAATACAAAGAGATTCTAAGCAAAGCTACTGAATACATGAAGAAGCTAGGAAGAAAAGAGGAGAAAAGAGGAAGAACCAAGGTGAAATCCCCAAAATCTCTCTTAGGTTGAGCACCCAAGCCTGCAAGATTGTCCAAATCTCTCTCCCAAGCTCTTCCCTTGTGTGCCCACTTATTCCCTTGTGCAAAGAGTGTGTTTTTTGGCCTTTCCCTTTAGGTTAAATAGAGTTTTGCTGCTTCTGAAATGAAAAATGTGTAGCTGTACTTTCTGCATTTTTTCACGACTGGCTGTGGCCTTCGTCTAGAATGATTGGTAATCTTCAAATGTACCGTGCAATGCATTGGTTCTTCCTTGGTTGGATTTATTGTCTCCCCAAATCCCTTTGCAGTTTTTAATATGCATATCTTTATTCTTTAAGTGTTGTTTTATCTTCCATTTCTATGCAATCTTCTTTGTATGTCTTTGACATTCTTGTCAAATAAGCTAGTGCCTAGTGGGTAGTTTTTAAACTAAGATGTAGCTTGAAAAGGTCAGAGATTATTACTATGCATCTCTGTTATTTGTCTTCTTAGAAAATTGAAAATGATTGTTCTTTTCACAAGGTCAAACAACTTTTTTAAATGTGAAACATGTTAAACTAAAACAACATTACTTTTTATGTTTCAGTTGTAGTTAATGTCATCTCCGTTTCAAAGTGAAATGATGTATTTTAGATCTGGAAGTCTCCTGTTGTTGATGGCGTTGTTATGAGAAATCTTGATGGGAAGGAAGTAAGTAGTATGCCAAATATTCCAATCTCTTTCCCCTTATATTTGTTTATGACAAGCATTTTTTTTTTTTTTGCTTGCTCTTTGCTCCATTTGGTATTATTAGACAAGTAATTATGTGGATTAGCTGTCAATGCTTTGTCCGGGGCCCAAAATTATTTTTTCTTTTTGCCTTTAAGGTTTCAGCTTTTTTTGTTGCTTACTAGACTCATATGCATACTAGGTTTCCTCTTTTTTACTCCAAATAAAATGACACAAAATAGAACAGAGCGTACCTAAGCACTTGAACAGGAAGAATGAGAGTCCGGAGAACTCAGATTCACTGCCTTCCTTCCTTATATCTAGATTTCAGTCGGTTATCGGTAAACTTTACCTTTCCAAACTGACAACAAAACTCCTTCTCTACAAATGGACGGCGATGGACAAAGCTCCAAATCGGGAACTTCCGCCGTCGCAACTGATCGTTCTGCTAGATCGGGAACTTCCTCCATCGCAACTACTCGTTTTGGTTTTGCAGGAAAAAAATCAACGACGCTTCCTCCATAAAACACTTCGTTTTCTGCTACTCTTCCGATGGCCGCAAAAAACAACCGTTGCAATGGGCAACGATCAAAACGAGCATGAAAACCAAGAGAGAACGTCTCTGACACTCTCTCTCTCTAACTTCCTCTCTCCATGTCAAGTTGCTCTTAAGGTGTCAGCTTTTCATTTACATTCTTACCCTCTTGGTTACTGTTTGCATTTTACTCTGTCACTGAACTGCTAGGTTTAAATACATTAATTACATAATTTCAGATTTTGTGCAAAACTCTTCTTAACTGATATGTCTCTTGCCTTTTCATTTTTTCCTGATTGATATTATTAATTTAGAAAGTGTTCAATCTAAATTCTATACCAATGCCTTGTTAATTCTTTTTATAATATTCCTCCATTAATTAGGAATGATTTAGGGAAAAAAGACAAATAAATACCATATGAATTTGCAAAAGCCCCCAGAAGTCTCCCAAATTTGTAAAAAGACTAAGAGGCACCAAGGATCTATGAGGGATATGCAAATTCGGGTGAAATTACCCTTTTGCCCTTATTTTTAAATAAAAAATAAAAATACCCTCACCGGAGGACCCCCTACCGGACGCCGGTGAAGGGGTGGAGGTTTTTTTTTTGGGGGGGGGGGGGGGGGGGGGGTGGGTTTTTTCTTTTTTAAAAAAATGATTTTCATTGAAAGTGGGGGTGGGGTTTGAACCCCCAAACCCCCACACAACTATTGGGCCACTTGGTTCCTTTATTATATATATACATTAACAAATATATATATATTCTTCTTAACATTTTTTCAATGGTATTTACAAATTCCATAACGCGATTTACAAATTCCATAACACCAATTAAAAATCTCATAACGTCATTTACAACTTTTTTTTGGAGGTTTACACTTTTCACCTCTTTCATGCCTCTAAAAAAAATACACTATCACAAATTCTCGTAACGCGATTTATAAATTCCATAATGCCAATTACGAATTTCATAACACCATTTACAACTTTGTTTGGAGGTTTACACTTTTCACCTCTTTCATGCCTCTGATTGAAAATTAAAAAAAAAATGCACTATCATAAATTCCATAACCCGATTTACAAATTCCATAACAACAATTACAAATCTCATAACGTCATTTACAACTTTTTTTTTAGGTTCACATTTTTTACTTCTTGATGCCTTTGATTGAAAAAAAAATGCATTATCACAAATTTCATAATGCGATTTACAAATTCTATAACGGCAATTACAAATATCATAACATCATTTACAACTTGAAAGTGGAGCTAAATCACCAAGAGGGAGGGTGAATTGGGGATTTTAAAATCTTTTTAAAACTGCTCTGTATATACCAGCGAAAATAGAGATGAACAGAGTAAGAAGGAGAAGAGCAAGACACACGAATTTATACTGGTTCCGTCTAACCTCTTGACCTACGTCCAATCCCCAGACTCTCTGGGTTTTTCACTATCACAATTGATTACACACTCTACACTTAAGAGTAGTTCTCTCACTAGAACTCACTCCCCCTTATAAGTTGTAATCAATGCACCCAATCACCAAGTCCCCAGACTTGTGATTCTTTACAATAAATGTTTTACTGATAAAATCTCTCTCTAAGAGTAGATAAGAATGAACACTGAAGCTTAATGTATCAGAAGACACAATACAAGTGAAAACAGAAAGGTAGTTGAAGAACTTTGAATGCTATGCATTTTCAGTAGTTGTATTGGTTGAAGAAGAATTGAATGCTACTCTATTTATATCAAGAAAGCATCAATTGACCGTTGTAATCTTGATTATAACCGTTGCCTTCATTAGACAAGGTTCTCGGTTCGTTTAGGTCTTCTTCTCTCACTAAACTTCACTTAATCCAAACTGGGCGAAGTTCGAGTTGACTCTCTCGCAAATTTGTCCGTTGGAGTAGCATTGGATGAGGAAATCATTCTTTAATTCTTTGTAAGCGTGTGCATATGGATTGCCCAAAAGACTTTCTCGGGTTTGCAATTAATGTGCGACATCACTTATGCTTTTGCTTTAAACCTTTAATAAACATCCTCTAATTTATCTGAAACTCACCAATAAAGTGGTTAAACATATCTAGAAACATTAGAGATTAATCATAGGAAGTATTAAGATCAAACAAGAAGGTTTCAGAAATTCACAGAATTTGAAATTCTGAAGACGCCAAGAAACCTCGAGGTTTGTTCTTCAAACCTCGAGTTTTGGACTGTAGCATGTGAAGGAGATTCAAGTCCAAAACATCAAACTCGGAGGTTTCTCTCCAAAACTGGAGGTTTTCAAAATAGCAAAAGCGTCGCCTCTCTCTATGTGTCAAAACCTCGAGGTTTTATCGAAACCTCAAGGTTTCACTTTGAATGTGAAACCTTCCAAAATCGCGCCATGAGCAAACCTGGAGGTTTTCTGGAAACCTGGAGGTCTTCAAAATCAGTGAAAAGTCGTTTGCTCTCTGGATGCTAGAAACCTCGAGGTTTTCAAAGCAAAAACTCGAGGTTTTACTTAAACATTGAAATTCTAAGTTTTGGGCTAAAACGAAACCCGGAGGTTTAAGAGAAAACTGGAGGTTTTGGAAACTTGGAAAAACATAGAACCTCTCTGCCTAGACAAACATTGAGGTTTGTCCAGAAACCTCGAGGTTTCTCATAATTTTGAGAAACTTAGAAAAACACCATTTAAGCTCAAACCTGGAGGTTTCCCATAAACCCGGAGGTTTCCCATAAACCCGGAGGTTGAAAATCGGCGAGAAACCGAGCTTTCTCGTAGGGCAAAACCTCGAGGTTTCTTGCCAAACCTCGAGGTTTCACTCAATTTTGTGAAACCCAGTTTTTCAAGTTAAAGCGGAGAACCTTGAGGTTTTCTCGTAAGGCCAAACCTCGAGGCTTCTGTGCAAACCTCGAGGTTTGCTCTCACAGTGAGTTTTACAACAACGAGAGCAAAACTTCCCGCTTTGTTTACAATCATTGGAGATCATCAAAATCCTTAGAGAACTAACACAACTTTTTTTGGAGGTTTACATTTTTTACATTTTTCATGCCTTTGACTCGAAAAAAAAAATGTAAAGTTGAAAAAAAGTTGTAAATGGCGTTATGATATTTATGATTGGTGTTATGGAATTTGTAAATCACATTATAGAATTTGTGATAATGCATTTTTTTTTTTCAATCAGAGAAGTAAAAAATGTAAACCTCCAAAAAAAGTTGTAAATGGTGTTATGATATTTGTAATTGTCGTTATGGAATTTGTATAAGTGCATTTTTTTTTCCAATCAGAGGCATCAGAGAAGTAAAAAATGTAAACCTCCAAAAAAAGTTGTAAATGGCGTTATGAGATTTGTAATTGGCAGTATGGAATTTATGATAGTGCTTTTTTTTTTAATTTTCAATCAGAGGCGTGAAAGAGGTGAAAAGTGTAAACGTCCAAAAAAAGTTGTAAATGGCGTTATGAGATTTGTAATTGGCATTATGGAATTTGTAAATCACGTTATGGAATTTGTGATAGTGTATTTTTTCCCCCCAATCGTAGGCATCGAGAAGTAAAAATGTAAGCCTCCAAAAAAAGTTGTAAATGGCGTTATGATATTTGTAATTGGCGTTATGGAATTTGTAAATCGCATTATGGAATTTGTGATGGTGCATTTTTTTTTTCCAATCAGAGGCATGAAAGAGGTGAACAGTATAAACCTCTAAAAAAAGTTGTAAATGGTGTTATGAGATTTATAATTGGTATTATGGAATTTGTAAATCGCGTTATGGAATTTGTGATAGTGTATTTTAAAAAAGAAAAACCCCACCCCCAAAAAACCTCTACCCCTCACCGGTGGCCGCCGCCGGTGAGGGTTTTTTTATTTTTTTATTTATTTAAAAATAAGGGCAAAACGATAATTTCACCCAAATTTGCATATCCCTCATAGGTCCTTGGTACCTCTCAGTCTTTTTACAAATTCGGGAGACTTCTGGGGGTTTTGCAAATTCATATAGTATTTATTTGTCTATTTCTCAATGATTTATATAAGGCCTATTTTCGGCCTGTTTACAGTGTGCCTATTTTTGGCCTGTTTACAGTTGGCATGTGTGGCCTATTAGCCTAAGTACAAGATTTTAAAAAATACAGGCCTCTTAACAAGCCACAGGCCAGGCCAGGCTCAGGCCAAAAAATAAGCGTGTAACAAGCTACAGGCCAAGTTCAGGCCATTTCCTTGCATAACAGGTCAGGCCTGTTAAGGGTGAAGCCTGGCCTGGCCTGGCCTGATTCCACCCCTACTCATGTTGTAGACTAAGTTTGTCAAACTCAAGAGTTTAAACAAACTCGTGATATTGATGTAAATTCATATCGTGAACTCGAATCGTAAACTCACAAGAGTTTATTTATTTTTATTAAATAGGTATTAGTAGTATATAATTAAATAATTAAAATATAAAAAATGACAACAATTTGATTAAGATATATTTTAAATCTAAATAATTGATATTAAATCCATAAACATCCATCATTTAATCGAGTTTACAACGGACACAAATTTACCAAAGGGGCTCGACTCATTTTTGCAAGCTAGAAACGTAAAAACGGTAAATTCGGAAAGTCAATTCGCGAGTTTGATAACAATAACCGTAAAGTAGTCTTCGAATCCAACAAGATAATATATATATATATATATATATATATATATATATATATAAGCAAAAAAACTAATTATATAAGTTGATGTCTCTTATTACAAAGTATGTGTGTATTTATCAATGTTATGAAACTCGGACTGGACCGGCCGGTTCAGACCGGAAACCGACGAACTGGCCAGAAAGCCGGTCCGAGCTAAGCTCATGATCAGGGTTCATTGGGTTTTCCTTTTTTTTTCAAAAAAGGTCATCTCGAAACTTGCTGCACGAGAAGGAGAATGAGGAGAGAGACATAGAAGGAGACAGAGCCGAACTCCCGAGAAAATAGTGAGACAAGGAGAAGGAGGAGAGAGAGAGATTTGAAGAACCACCCAGATCTAAAGAATCACCAAGTTCTCGCCGTCGAATTTGTCGCCAAGAAGATCATAGTCGCGTAGTTCTCGACTTCTCGCCACTGAAGCCTTCTCTCACTCACTGAGTCATTTTTCAATGAAGCAGATGGTGAGACTTGCAGGGGGAGCGGGAAATCTGAGATGAAAGAGATGAAATAAACCCACAAACACACCAAAGTCATAAGAAATGGTCGTTGGTGTGAAGAATAATAATAAAATACACGACGCACACATGGAGAAGGCCAAGACGGATTTGACAATACATGGCAGAATAGTGGAGAGGGAAAAGCAATGAAAGGACTTTTTTTCTTTTTTCTTTAAATTGCAATGAAGGCGCACAGTACGAAGACAACAATGAACCAGTGGGTTGGGAGAGTACTTTATCATCTTATTAATATATTAATAGTTTTTTTCTTTTAGAAATAAAAATTTTATATTAATAACATTAAATCTTTATTTTTTTTACCGGTTTGGCCCAGTTTAGCTCGGTCGACTCATCGAATCGTTAATCCAATATCCCGACCGGTTCAATGACCGTCCGGATTTAATAACCTTAGTATTTATACACACACTTAGTTGAGCTACATTTTGTTAATTAATTAGCTTATCTGGATAAATCCATCAAGATTGCAATTCTGCTTCCTTAAATTATAAAATTTACTTTTTGGTTCCTTAAAAACGGTTATTTTATTAATGGTTCAAGATAATCATATCAATACCAATTAAATACAGAATATAATCTCATGTAATTAATTGACCTATAATGTCACATTAAATATGTTTCCTTAAATATTTTCTTAATGCTTACGTAAGTCAAATATGATCATGGTAATAACTAATAAAAATAAAAACCACATCATATAGGGATTCCATATCATTTTTCAGTTAATTAAATAAAGCGTTTCCTTTAAATACAAATTAACGTTGGCACATGCAAATCTCGTTGGATTCAATTCAATATCTTTAATCTTTATGCTTCCTCTTGCCTTTAATGTAGCAACTAGATATCTATTTTGGAGAGATTAAGAAAATTTGTTATGCTAGTCATTTGTAATGAATAAGTGTTGCTTTTTCTAAAATATACTCCCTAACTAGTTGTATTGTAATTACTCTTTAATTTAATACAAACCTCTTTAATATGTGTAACTGTTTGTAACTGATTGTGGTTTTCTTTTGCTTCGAAAGCTTCTAAGATCTAAGATTTTTGCCCAGCCTCTTTGGTTGAATATATTGTTTTCCTAATGCAGGCAATTTATTACAACTATCATGGAGATCTCTCAAAATCTCTTGAGCACTTTCTCAAGTGTGCAAATTGGCAGAAAGCCCATACTGTTTTTGTAACTTCAGTTGTTGATAAGTTATTTTTGTCCGGTAAGCTATAGTTCTATTGATTGCTAAACCATCTACTGAATGTCAGTAAATGTACACTGCTGATCTATGCGATGTTTTATTTTGTTGACTTCTGATAATTGGGGTGGGGCCTTTTTGTTATTTGTTCCTTTTATGATTTTTGTAAAAATCAGATGGCCTGATGTTGCGGTTAAAGATTGAAATGATTTGAATTTTACTCGCAAATACCATTGGATAATGCTTGTGTTGATGGTCTTCAATAACACTGGTATTTGAAATGAAATACAAGGAAAATAACCATCAAATTTCAGCAAACATTATACTTAAATTAACTGGAAATGAAAGATGATTTATATTGTTTGCTTTGTCGTTCACTTTTTTCTTTTAAAGTAAGCCATGTCATTTACTTTTTAAATAGCAGAATTCTCAAGCCTTCGTCTGTTCAATTTCTGATTACTTTAATTATTACTAGATTTGTTTGATCATCAAGTCATCAACCAATAGCAGAAAAATTACTTTAACTTTTTCATGATAAGTGCTCCGTAAGTAACTCCTATGTATCTTTTGCAGCTAAACACACAGAGATATGGAGGATTGCCATTTCTATGGAAGGTCATAAATCTGAAATTGATAACTGGGAGTTTGGTGCTGGGGTTTATATTTCATTCTATCTAATGAGGAATTCACTTCAAGAAGACAATTCTCTGACTGAATTGGTATGGAAGTTAAATTAGAACTGTATATCATATATGGGACTTAGTAACAAGACAAATGATCATTTGTTTGAATAGTGGTTGCTTCTGTAATTTAATGTGCACCTGATGTTGAGTTATTGAGTGTAAACAGTAACTAAGGTTTGCACAGGCTTGAGCCTCAGCCTGGCTTTGTCTGTGGAAGCCTGTGTTAGGCCTGTAGCATTCCATACGATGACCTTTTGGGGCATATCACATGTAGTAGTGGAGAAAGAACTTGCATCACTTTTGTTTCATTGGGCTATGAATTCACTCCAAATTTTTTTTATTGTTGGAAATTCCATGAGATATTTACTATAGTATGGCTAATAAAGTCGGGTAATCATGTGTTATAGTTTATGCAACACAATCCTGGAGATGCTTGGCAAGTATATATTATCTTTTTCTGGTATTCTGTTGCGTTTGCTTCTAGAACAAGGAGTTTGAATTCGCATAAATTCAGAATTTCTAATGTTTAAATACTAGTTTGTAATTATTTCTCTGGGAAAATCAATCACCTGTTTCCTCTTTCCCAGGATTCTCTTCAGAGTAAAAATGCTACTTGTCAGGACTTTATCAGCCAGCTAAATGAATCCTTGGCTGTTTGGGGTTGCAGTTTACCTGTAGATGCCAGGTATATGTTATTTGTCCTTTTGTGATGCAAGATAAAATGTTTAAGATATCTGTTTGTGCTGCAGGATAAGACATTGTAGTCTTTTATAATTTATAGTGACCTGCTTGCGTGTCTCATTATTATTCGCCCAAGAGAAAATTTGATGAATATGTAAGCAAGCTGGACGTTGTCAATATCTATGATGAGGGAGAGTAATTGAATCTCGTTGCTTTTATTATAAATATTTTCTAAGATGGGATTAGTGACTAGGAGGTGATTGTGTAGCATTTAGTAGCCTTTATTCTCTCGTCTCTTCCCTCTGTAAGTAAATAATTGGATGCATCTTGCTATTCGGATCAATAAAATATTCATTTTTTCCACATTAAGAAAAAGAAACAAAACAATAAAGTGTAGAAATTTAGGGTTTAATAATCCTTTGAACTCATTTCATATTTTTATTGAATAGCAATCATATACACATACAGAAGATAAATGCAGAGTGATTACTTTTCCAACTAAACATGTAACTTGATGCGTGTCATGTTTTAATCAAAATAGAATATTGGGTTATTACCGTTGTTAGTCCTTATACTTTGATTGAATTTTGGTTTTGGTCCTTTTACTTAAAATCAGACCAAGCCCTTATGAAACTATAGGGGTCAAAACCAACGGTTTGAAACTATTTGGACCAACAATTATATTAGCCATAGAATCCAAAACATGAGGCCAGATTGATGCCACCTAAGCTCGTATTGGTGTACAAGGCCACATTGGTAGTTCTCCTTCACCTGGCCTCATGTTTTTTTTCCCTGGTTAAAAGTAAGGGGGTTGATTTGATTGAGATTGTCGTCAAGTTTGAGGCTTTTATCAGAATTGTGTTTTTGAATAGGCAAGAAAGGATCAGAAGGCGAGAGAAGGCATGCAAGAGCGTAAGAGAGAGAAATAGGATGGAACCCAATTTTGATTATGTTGGTTGCGTATTTGGATATTCATCCTGTAATTGGATTAATATTCTATCCTTGTTCTTCAATTTTACAATTGGTTTTTCCGTCAAGTTTGGAGATTTAGAGCTTAAGTTTAATGAATTGTGTCTGTATTGACAATTACCCCATTGTTTCCCTGTATGAATAAGATTTCTGGCACAGTATTTTGAGCAAAATATACCGGGAAAATGCTATGAAGTTAGAAAGTGTAAGGATCTAAGAGTTTTGTCATTGGGGCAATAACATTATCTAGATAAAACATAAGAGCATTAAGGTGTTGGACTTGTATATTGTTAGTTTGCATGGGGTTCCCTTTGCTTTCTTTCAACAAACGACTTGGAAAATGTTGAGAGGCCTCTATATAACTAGAAATAATTGGTTCAGTATGATTGCTCATGTATCCATCTACAAGCCTTTTAATTGTTATATCTCCATATTGATGACCACTTATGCAGGATGGTATATTCAAAGATGGCAGAAGAGATATCTGATTTGCTGCTATCGACTATTATGGAAGGCAATACCCGTGATGATCAGTTAATTAAGTTGCTTTGACACAGTCTCCAAAGCTCCAATCCGGAGGACCTTCGCTCGAGGCACTTGCAAGATGTCAGTGGTGCGTGTTCACTTGCTTTCTTTCGTAGGTGGCAACAACATAATATTTTTGATATTAATATACGTTATTTATTGAATAATTTCAATGTTTGAATGGCAAAAACAATGAAACCTTCAACATATAAGAGTGATGTTTCATTAAAAATTTAACTAAGGCCTTTATAGAGACTTTGTTCTATAAATTCAAAAAAAAAATGTAAATAAGATACCAAATCATTGATGAAAACAGAAAGAGAGGGATTCGGACCCTCAGTACGCAAAATTCGTACAACATCTAAATAATATAGTAGGTCAAACTTGAGTGTCAATACATGACTATTGCTTTCGAGTATAATGAAAGATCTGCTCTCTAATGGAATCACGAAGAGAAGCCATCTTAGATGAAGATTCTAATGATGAAGATATTGTTGAAGTTTCTTCCATATCAGCGTCATCATCAGAACACAAAATATCCTCTCGTTCAGCATGTTGGAAGTCAGGATCAGAAACAGAGGCTCTTCTAATGAAATTGTGTATAGCCATCGTACTTACTACAATATCAATCTGTGTTTGAAAGTTGTAGCTACGCATTCTCTTTAAAATTTGAAATTTGTTCTTCCAAACTCCAAAAGTTCTTTCTATTGTGGACCTTAGACTTGAATGCAAATAATTGAAGCACTCATTGTCATTAAGTCTAGATGAACTCTGAAAGTTAGATAGATGGTAACGCACAGATTTGTACGGCCCAAGGTATCCAAATCTGTGTTGCATACTTGAAATCCACCAAATAATATTTACCTTTTATGAAAAAAAAATGATTAATTTCAATGCATGTATTTATAGTTATAAATAATTAAATTGTAGGGATAATAAACATACCAAGAGGTGGATGGGGAAAATTCATGGTAGAACTTGTAACGGCAGCATCAAAAACACGAACATCGTGTGCCGTGCCTTCACATCCAGCCAATACAAAAGTGAAGCACATGTCCCAATCACAAACCGCCATAACATTTTGCGATGGATATCTTGTTTTTCCAATATATTTTGTTCTTTCTTCAGGGTTGACACAGGCAGGAATATGTGTGCTATCAATTGCTCCAATAGCATTTTTAAAGAAAGGCCAGTAATCACTATGCTTTATCTTTGAGTGAATCTTCTGAAACGATGGATCTTGTGGTTTGATGTTGGACATTGAGAGTTTGCAACATGCCAGTAAGACTTCACGCATAGCCTTATTAATTGTTGCTCCTGAACGCTGAAATCTTTCTTGTTGCAGCCTATTCCCTACTGCATGTCCAACAGTGTTCAAAAAAATTGCAACCATTTCATATACACCCATTTCTCTACTACCAGTCAAACCATGTAGTTGCAATTCAAAGCAAAGTTCTAGAAACACAAGAACCTCCATTCTAAACATTTCTAAACAACGAACGGGATTGCCCGTTAAAATATCATTTACCCATGTAGCACCTGTATAATCAGTGGTGTGTTGTGGTTCTTTACACAAATATAGTTGAGCATATGCACCAACAACACATGCCACAATTTTTCGAGTCATCTTTGATCGCCGTTTAGCACTCGCTACAATTATATCACGAACATTGTCCATATTTGCAAACACCTGTACACATATACATTAAATTTAGTAATTATAATAGTCATTCACATTGTGTTGATAACATTCAATAGTAAAATAATAACATAAAACTAGTCATCATTCATAGTCATCCATAGTAGTTGTTCAAGATATATATAGTAATGACTCCCTACATAATATTACCAACTTAGCTGAATGAGAGGGCAACATGATGTATTGTGTCCTCTTTCAAAACAATATTACCAACTTAAGGATGTCAAAGGATGAGGTATTATGACAGAAGAAGATGTAGTGAATGACAATAATGATATGTGTATATTTGTGTTATACATGTTCCCTTAGAGATCTGAGTCTTCCTAGTTCACTAGAGATAAGGAGTGCAGGCCGAACCAACAAAGTCAAGCCAACAATGTTGCTTATGAGTAGACATAGATAAATAAATTAAATGTTTCTTGAAAACTTATAAAAAAGATCAAAAATACTTATTATTTAGCGCCTTATGATAAGGGCTAAAGAAAATATTAGACGATAAGAGAGGGTCCACAATGATCACCAAAATGAATTTGATGCCCCGGCCAACAAAACGAGGGTGCAAGATTGCTGTATTCACTCCCACGCTAGAGTAACAAGTGTTGTCGTGTTAAAATGGTAACGTAATCATTGTATTTATTAGGCATATTAATATGTAACGATTTTTTTTTTTTTTTTTTTTTTTTTTTTTACGCGTGTAAACATACTTGGGGGGAAAATCTTGTAATTAAGGAGTAGTGACAGATAATTTCATTGTGAGGTGAATCTTGATCTCAAATAAAAGATGGTTTGTTTGGAATGATAATTGAGACATTTAAAAGTAACCTTTTAATCATGGTTTGCGGGTACAAAAGATGCTTAAGAAAGGAACTATGTTTCAACTTAACTACGTGAACATCCATATAATAAGCAACTAAAAAAAGAAAGAGGAAGGGTAGCGGCAGAGAGAGAATTGAAGGGCATACAAGGAAGACAAAAACACAAAAGAACAAAGAATAGTGAGCGTAGATAGGATAAACAAGATTGAAATCTTTTTCCTCTTTAAACCTTTGGTAAAAACCGAAATTTAGAGAGCATAAGGATGTTGGAAAAAAGTCCAACCCTCCCCCTTTTATAGCCTTCGTGGGCCAAAAATATCTAGTCCTAATTGGCTTAGAAATTTTCAACTTATGCACTAAGAAATGGGTTTTAGGTAATAAGTCCACTACTTGTCAACTAAGTCACATTAAATTCACATATTGATTGATTGATTGAATTTAATATGATAGATCATATTCATATCTTGATTGTTGGATTGATTGATTGATTGAATTCAAGATGATGGATCACATTTATTTCCTTTTTTCTCAAAAAAGGTCCATAAAAAGAGCACACAAAAAATCAGCACTTTATAAAAGTTTAACCATAATTTAAGTGCTCACAAAAAAGGCTCAATCCAAACTTGAATTGGAAAATCCAAATCATAATGAATTAAATGCATATCTTGATTGATTGAATAATAATTTAAGATGATGGATCACATTCATCTCTTAAACTAAAATTTAAAATCATTTTTAAATCAATCCTCGTTTATTATTTCTCCTATCTCCATACATATATATATATATATATATATCGATAATTCAGAATTATCTTTTATAACCTAACCTCTTGAATTTAAATTCAAATTTAAATTTCAAACTTAAATTTAAAATTCGAATTCCAACTTCAACTTAGCATAAGACCCAGTTGGGTCTTCCAACACATTTGGCCCTTTTTTGGAGAAATTGATTTCCACTCTAGACCATATATATGACGTCATTTTCTTCTTATTGGGCTTGGAGTCTTACTCTAACTTTCACTCACCACAAATAACACGACTCATTTGAAAAACCTGGCTATCACCCAAGAGGGGGTGAATTGGGTGTTTAATAAAACTTTTAGTTTATTTGAAAATCTTTTCGCAACTTAACTCGAAAGTAGTTTGAATGACAGAAGTAATTTATAAAGTGATAATCAGTCATTCAAATATATATGCACATTCAAATATATATGCTGGAAATATAAGAGATAAGGGAAGAGAATGTGCAAACTGATTTATACTGGTTCGGCCCAATCCTTGACCTACGTCCAGTCCCCAAGCTCCACTTAAGATTTTCAATCCACTATCCTCTTGTTTATCCTGGCACAAGAGAAGCCTATACAAACGCACAAGTTCACCCAAGCACTTATGAAGCCAAATCTCTCACCGAGACACTCCCCCTTACACAATGCAAGGTTACAATCTGCTTCCCTCTCAAGATTACCCAATCTTGAGTAACTCTCAAATAAACAGATAGAATGTTTCTAATGAATCTTCTCTCTCGAAGTGAATAAGATAAACACTGAAGTGCATTACAAATAATTTCACTCTCTATGCTAAGCTATGTAAACATTGAAAACAGAGTAAATACTATGAAAAATGCAGTATGAACATTTTGAAGATGTAAGCTTGTGTCTCTCGTTTTTCGCTTGAATATGTCTTCTATTTATAAGTAGAGATCAATATATAACCGTTGAGAAGATTCAATGACTGTTGGATAAAGAAATATAGCCATTAGACTCAGATGGAACTAGCCGTTAGAACTTCGTTTTCGAACCAACCATGACATCGGATTTACTTTACTTTTGATCTTCGGTTTAACAACCTTTGATCATCGAAACATGTACACAAATGATATAAATGATGTTAAGAAGTGTTATAAATCATTTGGGTGATCATCTGGATGTTTATCAGAAGAATCAAGATTTTCGAAATGGTGATTTTCTCAATTGAGATGAAAACTCGAGTTTTGACTTAGAAACTCGAGTTTTGCTTTCTGCTGGACTTTGTTGAGTCTTCTTGAAATAACTGTCAACTTTCGAAGACCATATCTCCCTGTTCTGAACTCCGTTTTGGTCCGTTCAAATCTTGATGGAAAGCTCTATGAGTCTACTTTCAAATTCCACCGATTTCAGCTCAATTGAATTTGTAGTTTGTGAGTTACACTCAAAACATTGAAGCTTGGTTTTCTGTGTGGCGTGGATTTTTCTGTCAACTTCCACAATTTATAGCTCCTTGATCTGAACTCCTTTGGGCTTGAATTTTATATTAAAATGACGCATTGGGAGTCTAGTTTCATATGCCTTTAGTTTTGTCTCAATCCGATCTCTGGTTTTTGAGATATTATCGAAATACCAGAGGTCGCCTATGCTGAACGTGAAACAGTTGTTGAAGAGCGATCATCACTGGAAACTCGAGTTTTGCCTTGAAACTCGAGTTTTCTTAGTCCGAGAGGCCAGAGATGCTGAAGACACCCCAAACTCGAGTTTTGAGTTGCAAACTCGAGTTTTGAGTTCCAAACTCGAGTTTTGTATTCCAAACTCGAGTTTTTTCCTATCCGAGAGGCAAATCACTGCAGCGAAGTAGAAAACTCGAGTTTTGACTTGGAAACTCGAGTTTTCTCATCCTGAAGCTGATTTTTGCTGACTTTAACTCCAAATTGAGTCATTCCAACTTCCATATGATCTTGGAGGCTTCTAGCTTCAATATAAGAACTTTGATAATTAAATCTTCATTCAATACATCAAGTTCTTCATAGTTCCATCTCTCAACTTGATCATTCTTCATCATTTAACTTATTCTCATCATTCTTTGTAGCTTCTTCCTTCTTCAATATCCGAAAGCCGAGCCTATACTCGATAACATCTTGCTTCCTTGACAACCTCTCGCAAGTACTTCTTTCTTTCATCTCTTAACTCCTTCTTGGTTATTCTCCTTAATTTAGCTTGGATTGATCTACATTAAATACAACAGTTAGTCAATGTAGGAGATAACTATATTACTCAATCTTTTTGCTTTTAATAGTGGCATCTCTATAAGACATCATCAAAACTAATCATAACTAACATCATTTTTACCTAACGTTCTCAATATTACCCTAAAATCCCTGGTAAGTAAGAAATTAAGAAGTAACTCGACTATTCACAAACAAGAAATATGCCTTCTGAGAAATGTATTAGCTAAGCAACCTGTGTGTCATTGGACAAGTGTATTTAGCAAAGTGAATGACAAAGCAAATCTAACTTTTTTCCCCAAGAGTTACAAAAATAGAGGACAAATAATCATTCAAGATTCTACGAACAGACGTTAATCACAATTGATCCAAGATTAATTTCAGTAAGCCAATTCAAACTTGAACATATCAGCTAAAAGATTCAACTCTAGCATTTCCATGACTAGGAACAAGATTAGCACTCATACAAACAATCCTAGTCAAATAAGTCTAATAAACTAATAAGATTAAGAACAAAAACAACTTTCAGAACATCATCAAGAAGTCCCAAGACAAAAGAAACAACAGACAGTCATTGATTACCCATCATATCATCATTTCCACTGCAATGGAGGTTTTATGCTTTTCTTTCGAAACCATGACTTGTAGAAAAGAAGCAATGTAAACAAGCACTAAATATCAGTGTAGCAAACAAATTCAACAAGTAAAGCCTAAAAAGCCCCAGAAAGTTAAGTTGGAAGATTATATAAAAATTGCTACTATTATAAAATTAAATAACTAGATTTAAATCATTAAAGGTTGAGTTGTTAGCTGTGAAAAATAAAGTTAAGTTGGTCGAATTTGTATAATTGTAGTTTATTTTAGATAAAAATATGAATTATATTAGTATAGTTGATTAAAATGTAATTATTTTTATTTAATTACGGATTTCTCCTTTCGAAATTTAGAACACATAGTTCTCACACCTCTCAATAAATACACTTCCTGAATTCAAATTTAAGTTCACAGCCCTACAACAGCTGCTTGGTTGATTGAATTGTAATTGGTCACAACATCCAACTTTTCTTAACTGAGTGTCTGTAGCACTTTCTAGAGCACCCTTTTTGTATACTCTTATAATTCACAGGTCTTTCTTTAATTGAAAGCTTTTTTTTTTTTTTTTTTTTTTTTTTTTTTTTTTCTCTCTTAACAAGTTTGGCGCCATGTGCTGTTTTGTGACAAGATGTGCACTATAAGTTACAGTTTTTCAGAATCCAACAATTTCCACACCAGAAGCAGCTGAGATCCATAATTGTTATTTTGGGCTGCATATCCACTTGAATGACAATAAGATTGTTACCAAACTTGCATCATAGTTATCTCACTCCTCATTTTCGATTAGATAAAAAATCCCAAAATCCCATCATGGATGCATGATTTTCAAACAACGTGCTTTAGGAGTACAAGCCAAATAATAATCCCACAGAAGGAGATGCTGCAAAAGATTTAAATAATCTGCAGTAAGTTTCAAAAAAAATTTGTACATGAAACAAGATGACAGTCATGTTGCAAAGAGGCAAGGAGGAAGGAAGATGACTGATCCTATTGGCAAGAGAACCAGCTGTTGACCGAAGCATAATCGACTTTGGAAGAAGAGAGACCTGAGGAGAATCACGGCAATCGCAAATCCATCGAGACCTAATACAATCACGTTTTTAGGAGTAGGACTGACTCATCCATGATCAAGACCCAGTTTGAGGTTTATTCTTGGTAAAGGCCCCAAATCTTTGAGAGACACCAGCAGCTGATGTGGTGTCCCAGACCTGTAAATTTTCAAGTATATAAGTACAGTCATGTCCTCCTCACTAACGAATGATTTTTTCATCAAGAAAACAAGGCACAGTACAGAAGTTTTTATACACACACTCACTTGCAATTTCTCCTTGGAGCCTCCAATAGCCAACAAGAAAGGATCGTCCTTTGAGAAAGAAATAGAGAAGATCAGCTCCCTAACAAAAACCAACATAAAAAGTAAAGTCAGAGCCCCATATTATCCCGATCAATACTCCCCCTCTTCCTTTTTATAAGGAACAAGCAACTTGATAAGAAAGTTGGTTAAAATTAGTTAGAAACAATAAATATGTAAAAATGTAACTTTTCCCCCAAAAATACCCTTAATGGGGAGAGGTAATGTAAGAGAGAATGGTTGAGAGAAAGTACAAGTGAATTAAATAAATGCAATGATATTAATGAGTAACTAAATGGGACAAAATGGGAAGTTGACAACCAAAATTACAGACACCCTCTAAATGTCTCTCATAATTATTCGTAGGTACAAGCTATAACCAACAATCGTCTCTTATAAAAAGGAATGGAGGGAGCAACGTATCAACATCAGATACGACAGAACACTTCAATTGCATTTGAATGCCCCATGCATTGTCAAGCCTTGTATTTGTGTCAATATCAGTTTAACTTGAGCTACGGTCTTAACTTCACAAACATAATGTCATTCAGGGACATGAACTCGAGAAGGATGAAACAAAAGAACTTACTACTTTAGGATTATGAGATGCTACACAGGATGGTTGGTTTGACAAATCCCAAAGTTTAACCTGTTAAACAAAATAGTAGCTAGTCAAATAAAGCCCCAATATACAAGGTGCAGCATGCAGAATGTTGATGAAATGACTTCAATTACCGATTTATCCATGGATGCAGTCACAAGAAGCTGAAAGCCATGTCAAAGAGAGCATAGTTAGACTAGAGTGTTCAAGAACACAGTAATCTGACCAAAAAGTTGAAGAAACATACATTAGCTGCCGATGGATTATAGCAAATTGAGGTGGCAGCTTTATCATGTGCATGAAGAGTAAAAACAGAAGGTGGTTCAGATGTTGAATTGGACTGAGCAGCACGAACATCAAAACCCTTGACGGTACCATCTTCCAGACTCACCTAACATGAAATTTTACGTAAGGATTACTCAATTCTTTATTTATTTATTTTTTTTTTTTTTTTTTTTGGGGGGGGGGGGGGGGGGGGGGGGGGGGATCCAACCAAAAATAGTAAAAATTTAAGTTCATTAATTTGAATGAATCAACCTCAATTTTTTCTATTAGTAGAAAACAGTCAAATAATAACCACACGAAACAGGGTAGCTATTAAAATAAAAGTACTGAATTCAAAGAACAAACCACAAATGAGTGCTCAGCATGCGGATCCCAAGCCAAGCTCTCTACATCAGCTGAAACTGACCACTTAAAGCCAGAATGTGTTGGAATCCTTCCCTTCCATCCTTCTGCCAAGGGTAACAGCATTAGAAACATCACACTTTATAGTGAAAATAATAATGGATAAATATAATAGTATTGGTACACGAAATCAAGTTTCACAGAATGACATAATTGAGGGACATTAAAGGATTGGATATAAATTAAAATTAAAATACGATATGAACAGCTATGGTCCAACTAATTACATGATACAATATTGCACATAGCAATGAAGTTCTAAGTTGGAACTTTGAATAGTCGTTGAAATTTCAAATTAAGGAAACAAACACTAGTTCTAAAAACAAAAGAGGAGTAACTTGAGATATTGAAACATTACCATGACCACAGTATGATCAAAAGACCCACTAAGAAGAACTCGCGGTGCATAATGATTCCAAGCAATTGCTTGCACCTGACCGGATAGTTGAACCAGAGTGAACTCAGAAGACATCAGAAAAGCTACTTACACAGCTCGTTCAAGTTAGTCATGGAAAAGTAAATTACAATATTTCTCTGGCGATTCATGAAGAAAGAATAAATGCAAATTAGAAAGGTTTCTCATTCCTTAAAAATGTAGAATTTAACTATCAAAGCCCAGGAAAGTCATTAACTGTTAGATACATCTGCATATTCAAGAAATCATATGAATCAGAAGAATACTGTAGAACACTTCAGATGTCGAAAGAGGATTTATCTAAAAATTGTGAGGTAAATATCACCACAATCCAGCCATTATTTTACAATTTTAATTGTTCTAGATGTGATTACAGAAAAGGTGAAAACTATATATTATAAATGAAAAATGAGTTAAAAGAATGAACCGAGTCCATTTTAGTGCTAGGCTCGTGCCTTGTCTGAATGATGCTCCATCGTAATTTCACATTTCCCAGCATCCACATCCCAGATCTTCACTTGCTTGTCAGCACTAGCACTTGCAAGTACATTCCTGTATTATTATTTTTGGGAACAGGGTGAGAAGGGGGAAGGATCCCAAAACGAAATCTTTTATAGAGAAGGCATCCAAACAAAGAAACAAGGGTTAACAGAAAAAGAACTTTGAAATTGCAAAATTCCATATCAAGTATTTCTCAAAAAAAAAAAAAAAAAAAAATTGTGGATTGCTTATCAAGTTTCTTTATTCTCTTGTCAACTCTTGATAAAAAGCCAACAAACTTGATTTAGGATTTTGCAATTTTAAAGTTCTTTTTCTATCTTTTTCCCAAGAAACAAAGGCAGAATCAAATTTTAAATTTACAAACTTGTACTCCGCATTCCAAGCAAGAGAAAGTACTGAGCTAGTGTGACTGCCATCCCTGTATTTGGCGGGTTTCTGCCACCAAAAAGGAAAAATTTACAGAATCAGATAAATAAGCTCACTTAGAATTGAAATCTGATTTTTTAAAAATGAAATGGCCAAACTATAATTTACATTTAAGGGGATTAAAATAATACTGATTCAATGAGGTCTTTATCTAATGCTCAAGAACTCATTTCCTTGGTTGGGACAAGTATAACATCCAACCTAAAATATGAAAGCCTTCATAAAAATGCAAGAACGTTTGAGAGATGTCTGCATTTAAAGAATAGAGCCTCACATGCATAGGAAATCAATTTATATATTTTGATTTGCATCTAATAATAATACTAGTCACAGAATCTTTTATAAAGTTCAAAAGCACCAACAAAGATAACCAACAAAGCATTTTTATGTCAGGATTCGACTATAAAAAAGGTACATGGAATGAGGCAAAGGTAGATTTTTAAGATTCAGTTATCTGAGCTAGTATTGCTCAACTATCTATCACCAAATAGTTTCCATACTCAGAAGTATGACCACTAATGGGCATTTTTTCCCGTCTAAATTCCCGTCATATATCTTATGCTATTTGTAAATCATAATGATATATTACATTTTGGAGAATCATGGCAGCTAGCTAATAAAATTTTATGGTGATTGAAAATATGCAATTATTAGAAATTTGTAACAAACCTTATTCCCTTTTCTCTTTTTCATGCCACCAAAAATTGTACATGGCTCTATTCCATCAACCTGAAAACAACAGAAAATTACACGGGACTCTGCAAAGTAACCTCCAAGTTTTAGCAAAGTGAAAGAATTTATAAGCAAAATCCACTTACAACATCAAGGTCAAAAATTTCTATGGAAGGATCCATTGTACCAACAGCAATGAAGCTCCCTGTGAACATATTGTAATTATTAATTTGTTATTATTAGAAAGTAAGTTAAAGTAAAGTCAAACTTGAGCATAAATCGATATGCAAGGTGATTTCAGGCAATGCAAACAATTGCCTGATTTTTT
The DNA here is from genome assembly GCA_019022655.1 of Acacia acuminata. Taxonomy (NCBI): domain Eukaryota; kingdom Viridiplantae; phylum Streptophyta; class Magnoliopsida; order Fabales; family Fabaceae; genus Acacia; species Acacia acuminata. Next base: position 2,694,631 of record JAFJYI010000053.1, on the reverse strand, counting down.
TAAACAATAAATTTAATGGTCTACAGTGGCTTTGATGAATTTATTGGTTTCTTTGTTTTTTGTTTCGGTTTGTGCTTTTTATATAATATATATATATATATGATATAGAATTATTTTTTTTAATTAGGGACATTTTGATCTTTTTCTATTGTAAAACTAATAGATCTTTGTAATATGAATTTAGGAGATTAGGGATAGAAAGAAGATTAGAGGGTTGAAGGGAAGAAGAAGAGAGGGAATAAGAGAGAAGAACAGAGAGAGATAGAGAGAAGAGTTTCTGAAATAATTCTCTAGGAATTCCTTACATGTCCAAAGCTGTCAAATACAATAGGATTAGGCCCTTATTTATAGGCTAGAGTGACTTAATGACCAAGCTAATCCTAAAACTAACTAACTAACTTCTAACGGATATATTTCCAAACAACCCCTAACCAACTTTTAACTTTTATTACAGTTACATATCAATAACCCCATCCACCAATTTAACACACATCAAAAAAAAAAAAAAAAAACATATATGTACATTCCATTTATTTTCACTGATATAATAAACACACTTTCAAAGCCCATTCCACTCATTTTTTCTATTCTCATTTACTTGAAATGGTTCCGTTCCACTCTATCTACTCATTTTTTCTATTCTCATTTACTTGAAAGGGTTCTGTTCCAGTCTACCCAACAGGCCCAAAAAGTAGTCTAAATTACCAAAAAAATAGAAGAATGAAGAGACTTTTTAATTAAAAGAGTTATAGAATTATATTTTAAATAAGAGTTTGCTAACCTCTCCCATTTCACCCTCTCGCCACACAGACAACAGACAAAGAGGCCCTTAATTATTATGAGAGTTTCATTTCATTTTCTTGCTGGAAGGGAAAGAAAAGATCATTTGCACCACAAAAGTGGAACTCATAAACACCAATATACATGCCATAAGAATCAATTAAAATGTCTATAGGTCTTACCTCTTTCTTCCCCCTTAAGGTGGAAATCTGACCAAGCTGTGCAGAGCGAAAAAGCTGAAATTATGATGTAATTGCGAACATACATTTATCTCACTAGAATTAGAGTCCTCAACTGTATAAACCTGCCAGCAAAGATAGAAATGACACTTTAGTGCTCCATTTATCTAGTATCTGATAAGGAAGATGGGAGACAAAGGATGAAAGAGAAGATTATTTCATGGCCAGCATTTTTTGCACCTCAAGACGATTAATATCACCCTCAGTACATGCACAAACAATTACGGAATCTGTCGGATTAATTGTCATGTCTTCCAAATCTTCTGAATCATCATCCTGAATTATGTAAAATGCAGTGATATTTAAGCATAACAGAAGACAAGTGATATTCATTACTTACATTTTGATCTATGATATATGGGTCCAGTTCATTACTTGGATAATAAAGATCACCAATCCCCGAACTAAACAGCTCAACTCCTGTATTCAGCAGAAGATACAACTCATTCAAGGAATAATAGGTACACTATGAATCAGGAATATTCCACCGTGTTCAATATAACACCCAAAAGGAGCAGACGCAGAATAAAGAACAATGCTTTCTCTTTCAAGCTATCCTTGGACATTGCAACTCCATTACTGCTCATATGCTTAAAACAAAATAGCCTCTCATACCAGCTCTGTGATAATTTAACAAAATCAGTGCAGCGTACCTTCATCATCTTCATCATAATTATCCATGTCAAGCTCCCTTAAGCTGACAGTTATATCATCAAATTTTTCTTCTGATGTCCTTCCAAGCGCATCTGCTACAGATAATGCTTGGGCAACTTCATCATCCTGTTCGTGAGGACCAACATCCATATCTTGATCGTTATCTTCGTTCTCACTGTCTCCACTATATAAATCAAAAGGATCTTAAGTATCTGTACCCTATATGTGATAATTAACTTGTGGAATAATATGGGAGAAAATTGTATTCTGATTGATTGTAGTTCGATAGGCAGATTACACACATATATATACACACACTCACCTCTCATACGACCCCTCACACAAATAGTTAAGACTCTGGCAGACACAAACAGTTAAGGCCTACACACGAGACCAATTACAACCCCTGAAGGGTTACAACCCTTAAAGGGTTTCAACTTCCAGAAGTAGTAAAGACTCTTTAAAGGAATAGTAAAGTCTTTTGACTCTAATATTCCCACATAACTTATTCATCCAAAAACCAGACATCAAGACACAGATTCTATATGCAAATCAGACTATACAACACATCTAAAATGTTATATAATAATGCAAGTATGTTCTTACGTAATTTATACAAGATATGCATATTCCAAGCAACTAAGACTGTGCGACCAAATTGATTCTTCACCATCTAAAAAAATCTCTATACGATAAGTGAAATTTTGGTAATTTTGCAACAAAGAATTGCACACCCCTAATCGATTTGGATTTCCCATCAGTTGATTGGGGGAATCTGAAACAAAAAATGGGTGAAAAGAGAGAAAACAAACGTCACATACACTATCTATCACTTTGTTTCCACCCGGAATCTTTCCTATTTCTGCACTTCACCATTAACTCAATTGAATTGAGGGAATTTGCAATTCCTCCTGTTTCATTTGTCCATAAGAAGCTCAACATTACGTCAAACAAAAAATTGCATAAGATCGTTCAAAAGGTGTTTTCTTTGGCAGAACCATTTTTTGTGAATTTCACTTGAGAACCGATTAGAAACTTAAAGATTAAATTATAAAATAGTTAAAATTATAGAATTTCAGAGACTGAGTTGCAACCAAGCCAAATGCTGTGTTGCACGGACACGCGACACATGACACGACACTCCGACACGTGAATCTTAAAAAATCTAAATTTCGACACGACACGTTTTTATATTAAATATATATTTTTAATATATATAGTATAAATTTAAGTAAGTTTATTACTATTATGATTATTATCATAATCTTTTATTTTATCTTAGCTTTTGTTCTTTTCTATATGTCAATGAGATTCGTGGCATTTGTGGAGGAGAGAACCAGTTGGGTCCCGCGTAATTGATAAAAATGAGAAGATGACGTTAGTGGAGGAAGAAAAACATGTAAAGAAGAGAGGGAGCACATACACATAACACATGGACGGTGAGCATTCCACAAAATATAAAAAAATAAAAAGAAACACATGGTGGACACGTGTTTTGTGGAAGAAAAAGTCACCACATTTGTCTGCCCTTTAAAAATACAGCTGGAACCGGAGCAAAAGGGAGGGGAGACTGGCATGACGGAAAATAAAGAGAGAGGAGAGACTAGCATTACACAGTACACACTACACACTCTCACCAGCGGCATTCTTGTTTGAGACCAGAATCGTTCCTCCTGAACATCCACCTTCATCTATCTTCCTCTCGCTGGCAGCATCATCTACCACCAAGGCCGCCGGCGAGCTTCGTCTTCACACTTCACAGCTGCGAAGACCGAGGAGAGCTCAATAGAGATTGGACACCGAAACGAGGCGCCATTGAGAGCTTCAGAAGAGTTGGAGAGCCACTTCCTTCGTCTTCACACACTCTATTTCCGTCCACCTTCTTCTACGATCTATCTCTCTCCTCCTCCTTCTCATTTTGTGTCTTGGACTTCACAGATGGTTGCTCGAGATCATTCCTTGACAGTGTCGGACACGGTCAAAAATGCGTGTCAGACTGGTCAAGGTGTCTGTCACACGCGTGTCCATGCGTGTCAAACGAGTGTCGGTGTCCGACACCGTACGACACGCAAATCCTCCCAGAGTTAGCGTGTCGATGCTTCATAGGCCAAATGTATAAGGACTGAGTTGCACCAAGTTAGGGATTGAGATATAACCTAATCAGAGCTATAAGACCAAAAATTAATTTTTCCTTGGAAATATATAATATGAAAATATAAAAATATATGTATGTAGAAAATACAGTATTATTTTTTTCAATCTAGTTCCGGTTCCTATAAAATAAAATATATTTTTATTTTTATTATTATTTAGAATACAATTTAAAATCCCTATAAATGAGTCTTTCACTGGTAAAAAGGAATTTTGCAATGTTGTATTTTTTGTTTTACTTATAAGGAAACCAACTAAAGAAATTGCATGTGGATATGTAATACATTTTTTGATAAATTATTACTTTTTTCGATACAAGAAGAAATTAAAGACAAGAAGCAAGAAAAACGAAAAAACAAGCAACAAAAAACGCAAGGCAGCATCTTTAATCGGGACCAATTGGAGAGGACATTGATATTGACTATAAGGATGTGCATTCTAACTTGTTTCCAGCCAATTGGGATCATGATCTTCTATCTCAGTGTCAGTTTTACTCTAGCTAGACTGTTACTAGTTGGGAGATCGATGGCTCAGTTCTTGAGTAAGGTGTAGAAGCGGATGCAGATGTTTTGTGATGACTGTTGTGAGTGTCCGACTTTCCTTCACCGTGACGATCTTATTCTCAACTTATAAATCATATCTCACAGACTCGCATCATGCAGCAAGCAATGATCATCACACAAAAATCAATTGACATAAACTTGAGTGGGGTATTTGTTTGTATAAAGAGGGATTTTTAGTTCCCACTCCCACAAGCTCCCTCCTTTATTTTCTTGTGAATTGAAAGTTGTATGTGCCAATGTACTGCAAAGTAGTGGGGGATGATTTAATGCATTTCGTTGAAGTGTTTTTTTGGTTATATTTGCTTTTGTATCCCACACATGATTTTTTTTTTTTTTTTTTTTGGTTAAATACCATTTTTGCTATGGAAGTTTAGCCTAAGTAGCACGAGTCACCCGAAAGTTTTTGTGGTTTCATTTTTGCCTTGGAAATCAATAAAACGGAGCAAATATGTCCCAAAAGTTTTTTTTTAGGAGTAAATTTACCCAGAAAGTTTTTTTTTAGGAGTAATTTTGCCCATGGAAGTTTATAAAGAAGAGTAACAATTCAACGGTCAAGATTAACGGATGGGCAAGATTGCAATGTTTTTAAACTTTCAGGGTAAAAATAAGACCAAGAAAACTTCCGAGTAATCAATGTTTCTTAGGCTAAACTTCTATAACGAAAATGATATTTATCTTTTTTTTTTTATATTAAATCAAGGCGTGTGTTTTAGTAACACTCAAACCGCGGTTTCAAAAACTATTTTCCGCAAGCTGAAGCCGAGACAAAACTCATCTCACATGCTTACCTAGTAAATCGTAAAAGTTGTTCTCTAAAAGCTAATCCAAACACACTAAAAGTTTAAAATGATTCGTAGGAGTCATGACCAAGTATTAAGATATTTCTAGAGTAGGAGGGTTAACATATTTAGCTCGGCAAAGGTTTTTCTTTTCAAGAAACTCAAGTATTTAGACCATGCTGTTATGCTTCAAATTTGAAACCCACCAACATTGACTAATTGTTAATTATGGATTTATGTTTAGTATATAATGTGTTCAATTGTGATGTATGTTTAATTTGTAATATTTGTAATTTTGAATTTCATGTTTTATTATCACTTTTTATTTTTTTAAATGTATTTTTATAATGGGTTTAATGTTTCGTTTTTACTTCGTAAATATTTTTTCTGTCACATTCACATAAAAGTGAATGGGTTCTACTAATATTCTTTCTCTCGTGTCTCTCTTTTCTATTTACAATATGACCTACTTACTTTTACATCGCATGACAGAAAAAAATTTCTGTAATAAAAACATAAATATTAAACCCTTTTATAATTTAAGTTCATGAAAAAAATTCGTATTACATTAAAATATGAAATGAATTCACTTTTTTTTCGCCTCAACTATGAATACTGCTTTTTTTATATTCTTATTTGGTGTTCCGGTTTAAAGTTCGTGGTTACTCCTCCCAACACAAATGTTTCTTCTAGAAAATTAATACAAGACCCGTAAAGATGTGGGGTCTTACACCGTTAAACTAACACTATGTTAGTTGAATTCTTTTTCTCATAGGGATCAAATGAAACTCACTCCCTGTGACCTCTCGCTCTGAATTCACTCTGACAAAAGTTCAAAAAGTAAAATTTTAATAAATAAATAAATGATTAATGGCCAATTTTTGGTTTTGGCTGCAAATTTACACATTAATAAAAATATCGTGAAGATATATGGACTGTTAAATTAATATATTTGATCAATTACCTGAAATAATGGTCATAACAAAATTGCCCTTTTTTGACACTTCAAAGATAAAATTACTACGCGGTGAAAACTACCGAATCAAAATTGCTCATTGCCCAAAAAATAAAAAATGCCACGGAAGAATTCTTTCTTAAAAAACAAAAAAAAGAAAAGAAAAACAAAAAATACCGAAGCGGCGCCCAAACTCTTTTTCCCCGGTCTTGACGGTCGACGCCCGCCATCACTCCTCCCTCCCGTATGGGCTTCCATCTCCGCGCGACGACGAGGAGGCTACCTAATACCCATTCGCTCTTCTCCTGCTTTTCTTTGTCGCCAAATCTCTTTCTTGAGCTGAGCTTATTCTTCTAAGCTCTACTACATACTATTCAAATCTCTTTCTTTAGCATCTCTCCTTGCTCGGGATCGCTCTGGCTGCTTGGGTCTCCGAAATTTCTTCTTTGCCTCGGTCTTCTTCAAAAAGGTAATCCTCTCACTGCCTCCGTCCTGGCTTTCTTGTCAATTAGCTGACCAAGTAACTGACATTGCCTGAAATTTCAGTCTCCTATTTTTCTTCTCCTTCTATGCACCTTCTTCTCTATATGATTCACTTCACTTTCCGCTTTCTTATCTGAAAACCAACAATGGTGCTTCTATCGGAACTGCTTAAGTATTCGCTTTCTCTTAAGCTTCTCAGTCCTTCCGATTTCTCAAGATTTTCCTTCCCCACTCTTTTGGTTTGTCAGACCATTTGTAGCCGTTGTTGGCGGCTACGAGTTACTGTCATATTGCCACCTGGTATCAATTCCAAGCAGTTGAGCATCTTCCCTAACCCGGGATCAGGATGAATCAAAAGGCGGAATGTAGTTGTGGGGTCACATTATGATATGATAAAAGGTCTCTTAATGACTCATTTCGGAGTATGGATAAAGCCATAAAGGGGATTATCTAATTTTAGCTGAACAGTTGATTATTTTTTTGGTTCTTGCAACCTGTGATTTTACTCATGACCGAAGTTTAGTACATGTTAGTATTGTCATTCTAGTCTAATGGGATTTAAAGTTTTGACATTAGTGAATTTCAATTTTTGCATTATCCATTTGATTTGAAGATTAGCTATTTATTTATTTATTTTGTATAAAAACTTCTTATATACTATGCTCCATATACAATACATAATTTCTTACTGACCAACAAGTTGGATTGTTGTTCTAGGATTTCCTTGATTCATGGTGGTTTTATGAGATGCAGTATCCACTTGAGACTATCTTGTAGGTCATGGTTCCAGACACTTACTTTACGGCAAGCTTTTGTTTGAATCTTTATTCCTGTTTTAACAATTCTCTTTTAAAAATATTAATTTGATATACTTTTCTCACTTCAGGCAATTTTGTTGGATGTGGTTTTCTAGAAAGCAACATGTCGCTTAGTTCTGGCTGTGTGATGGAATGTAACACAGGAGGGATACCTGATTCATGCATTCTATATAATTGCAAGAAAAGAAGGGTTTCTGAAAACTTTGTGACTTCATCAAGTGAGATAATGAGAAATGTTCGATATTCCCCGCCTTTATTGAACTGATCAGATTACTATATGAAACCATCTCTTGAGGAGTTAGTGACTCAGGAGCTCCAAGATCCTGGTTAGTGTAGCCGTGTTCCTGATTTCACCATTGGAAGATTTGGTTATGGATCTGTAAGGTATCTCAAGAACACTGATGTTAGAGCGTTAGATCTAGATGGAATTGTGAAGATTCATAAGCATGAGATAATTGTATACAGTGATGAAATTGATAAGCCGGTAGTTGGTCAGGGCCTTAACAAAGAGGCTGAGGTAATTCTGATACTAGACAGTAGATCATTGAATTCTAAGGAGTGCCAGGGAAATGATTTATGAGTAAATTAAAAAAAAAGCGCAGAGAGACAAGGAGCACAATTTATATCCTTTGATCCAGTGACTGGTGCATGGAAATTCTTAGTTGAGCACTTAAGTAGATTTGGATTTCATGAAGAAGATGTGGTTATGGACGATTCTGCTGCAGTTCAAGATCCTGATCAGATGGATGATGCTGAGATTATGATGTTGATAAAGAAACTCCAAATTTTGATGAAGTTGAGCTGTCTCATTCTCTTCCTGCACATCTTAGACTTGACCCAGTAAAAATGAGAGAAATGAGATTACTGATGTTTCCTGACGGCGATGAAGCTGATGAGTTAAGTCAGGAATCATTGCTTGATAAAGAGCATGTAAGGTCTTTACACAACTCTGCTTATCCAGCGTCCCATAGGTCTAGTCCACCAGTTCCATGAAAAACTCCACTGGCACTGTTTGAATATAAACATGGGAGCTTTGATTCAAGCCCTCCTGGAGCCATTCTTATGTCTCAACAAAATAAAGCCATGCCTCTTAGAACAGTAAAGGCAGGTTTTAAACTAGATATGAAGCATGAAACTCCAATATCAGGAAATTATGCTCGGAATATAGTCGATGCTAGTTTATTCATGGTTAGGTCATTTCGAGTCGGCTGGGGACCAAATGGCATTCTTGTACATACAGGTGCACCTGTAGGAAGTGATAAAGGTCACAGGGTATTGTCATCGGTGGTCAATTTTGAGAAAGTTGCTTTCGATAAAGTGGTTAGGGATGAAAACGACAAAGTGAATGAGGAACTTGTTGACTCTGCTTTTGATATTCTATTAAATTTTCACAAGGGAATAAACCATGCCATAAAAGAAGTAGATGTAGGAACATGTAAGTTGAGATTTCAAAAGCTTGAAGCTAATTGTACAATGCTCTCAGAGATTTCTCATGGGTACTGTGATATTATTGAGAGGCAATTGGCTGTTCTTGGGTTGTCTTCTTCTGCTCGATTGGTTTTGACAGACCGAGTAATGGACTGGGAATTGATCAGGGTTCTTTTTTCTGATGGGCAACAAAAAGTGCAAGTTGAATCTTTGGGTGCTGACAATGAGGAAGATATGATGCAGGATGTGAAGGAAGTTAGTCGAGATATTGAGCCAGAAGCTCTCAAAGGGCAGAGTTTAGTTATTGGTTGCAAGAGAGTGTTTCCTATCATGTTCAAAATCAAATAAGCTCTTTGAATGAATCTGATTATCTACAAAATATATTCGTCCTCCTAACAGGGAGGCAGCTGGATGCAGCTGTCCAATTAGCTGTGTCCAGAGGAGATGTAAGGTTGGCTGTTTTGTTAAGTCAGGCAGGGGGTTCAACTCTGAATCGTTCAGATGTTGCCAGGCAACTTGATCTTTGGAGAACCAATAGGCTGGATTTTAGTTTCATTGAGAGAGCAGATTAAGGCTTTACGAGTTGATTGCAGGAAATATACATGGTGCCTTGTTTGATGTTAATCTTGATTGGAGGAGGTTTTTGGGTTTATTGATGTGGTACCAATTACCACCTGATTCGTCATTGCCCATTGTTTTTGAGACTTATAAACATCATCTTGACAAAGGAAGGGCTCCATATCCTCTTCCTCTTTATATTGATGAAGTACCACCAAATGAGGCAATCAATTGGAACTCAAATAATCACTTTGATCTGTCATTTTACCTCATGCTTCTTCATTCCCGTCAGGAGACAGATTTGAGCTTTCTGAAGTCCACGTTCAGCACCCTTTCTTCAACCCTGATCCACTTGATTATCATATGGTCTGGCATCAATGTGCAGTCTTAGAAGCGGTCGGTGTCTTCAGTTCTAATGATCTTCATATCTTAGACATGGGACTTGTGTCTCAGTTGTTGTGTTTAGGGAAATGCCACTGGGCCATATATGTGGTCCATCACATGCCCCATTGTGAAGATTATCCATATCTTATGTAAATCTGATTAGAGAAATACTGTTCCAATACTGTGAAACTTGGAGTTCCGATGCATCTCAACGTCAATTCATTGAGAACTTGGGTGTTCCTATGGAGTGGCTACATGAGGCTGAAAGGACCCTATCCAAAGGCAAGACATACGCTAGGAGACCTAGGAAGACAGATAGCACAAACATAGGAGCATGAAGCTTTTAAGGTTGCAGTGTTGACTTTCTAATTTTAAGTAAAACTAGGATAGTTAGCTGTTTTATTAGGGTGGCTCTTTTTGGGGTCTATGAAAGTACTTTTGACCCATAAGAACTGTTGGGAGCTTGTGGAGAGTTATGCATGTTTTTGAGTGAGTCTTTGGAGAGGGAAAACAGGCTTCGACTAGAGGCATCTGTTTTTGGTCTTGGCTGATGTTTTTGAGTGAGTCTTTGGAGAGGGAAAACAGGCTTCGACTAGAGGCATCTGTTTTTGGTCTTGGCTGAGGAAGTTCTTGACTTCTGTCAGTTTATTGTATTTTGGAGTTGCCACAGCTGGTGTGTTGAATTAAACCAGCAATTCAGATAATAATATTGACTGAATCCTAACAAATTGGTATCAGAGCTTCTGATTCCTCGGAGCAATGGCGGACAAAATCAGGGAGTTACGTGAGTCTGTGGCGAGTCTAGCGAAGCAAGTTACAGATCTGAAGGAAGGCATGAACTTGATGAAGGAGGTTCTTTTGCGTATGGACCAAGGATCAAGTAGAAAGAGTAAAGGGAAGAAAGGCGCTGAGGACAACCCTTCGGACACAGAGACAGAGAGCAACGATGACACAGAGCAGAGGGCACCGAGATACAGGAAGCTAGAGTTACCTGTCTTCGACGGAGACGATCCGATAGGATGGTTTTGCCGAGTGGAAAGATATTTCCACATCAACCATGTGCCGGAGTAGGAGAAACTTGAAGCAGCTGTAGTGTGCCTGGAGAACCGAGCTCTCCACTGGTACCAGTGGAAGGAAGGGCGCGTCGTGTTGAAGAGTTGGCCGGAGTTCAAACTCAAGGTACTGGAGCGCTTTAGCGAGGGGGCGAATACAAGGAGCTTTTTTCACATAAGCAAGAAGGAACGATGCTTGAGTATGTGGAGGAGTTTGAGCGACTATCCTTTCCGTTGAATGAGGCGCCAGAAGAATGTCTTATGGGAGCCTTCTTGCACGGCCTAAAGACGGAAATCCAGGCAGAGTTAGAGGTGGCCGACGCTACGGACTTGGAAGAACTCATCAAGATGGCGATCAGAGTCGACGGCAAGAATCGTTTGTTAGAGATGGATAAGGCAGGTCGGACCCCTAAGGCATCCTATATGGGTGGGTACAAGAAAAATCTGACCCAACCCATTTACTCACGCGTAACCCAGCTCACTGAAACCACACGCCCAACACCCACACAGACCCAATCAACCCAGTTCACCAAACTCGACCAGAAGGCAACAGACACCAAGTCGGGTAGTTCATCAACGATGGTTTCCACGACTCGCAAATCGGGATGGGGACGGCGGCTATCGGACGCGGAGATGGCTCGCCGGAGAGAGCTTGGTCTGTGTTTTAAATGCGGCGAACGTTATGGACCCAACCACACATGTTGAGACAAGCATCTACAAGTATACCTGCTGGACGCCGACGCCGGAAGTACCGAGAAGATCACCGGCGATGCGGGGGAGGCAACAGAGGAGTGTGCCGACGGTGAAGAAGATGAAACACGCATGGAATTGTCGCTCAACTCGCTGGCTGGTTTTGAAAATAATCACACAATGAAGGTTAGAGGGGACCTCGCTGGAACAGCCATTATCATTTTAATTGATAGTGGGGCTACGTACAATTTTATCGGTGATCACCTCCTGAGTCATCCAGAAATACACACAGAAGAGACCAAAGAATATACAATAACGGTGGGAGATGGGTTCACGGTCAAAAGAAACAAGAGGTGCCGAGATGTGGTCTTGCGCATACAGGGGCTAGACATCACTCAAACTTTTTATCCTTTTCCATTGAGAGGGATCGATGCTGTGTTGGGAATAGAATGGCTAAGCACCTTAGGCGATGTTAAAGTCAACTGGAGGCAGATGACCATGAAGATCGGGAAGAGAAGCAATCGGATTTGCTTAACAGGGGATCCGCACTTATCACGAACTCAAGCCTCCTTACAGTCGATCATTAAGACAATCAGAAAGAAGGGACAAGGATTTCTCATAGAATGCCATCACTTGAGAAGAACGAGGGTGGCAGTCAGAGTATAACTCCAGAAATCCAGCAGCTGCTGGACAAATACATTGCGGTATGTCAGCCTACTGTGGATCTTCCCCCACGGCGAACACGCGACCATGCAATTGTGATTAAACCTGGGGAACAGCCACCCAATATCAGACCATACAGATACCCTCACTCCCAGAAGAAGGAGATTGAAGAGTTAATCGGGATATGTTACAAGCGTGGATCGTCCGGCCGAGCACGAGTCCCTATTCCAGCCCTGTTTTGCTGGTGAAGAAAAAAGACGGCAGTTGGCGATTTTGTATGGACTACCGGGCATTGAATAAAATCACCATTCCGGATAAATTCCCGATTCCAACCATTGACGAGTTGCTAGACGAATTGAAAGGAGCTACGATTTTTTCCAAATTGGACTTAAAATCGGGGTACCACCAAATCAGAATTAAGGTGGGGGATGAACACAAGACAGCCTTTAGGACTCATAAGGGGCACTACGAGTTTCAGGTTATGCCTTTCGGCCTTACCAATGCTCCCTCTACTTTTCAAGCATTGATGAATGAAATATTTAGGGGATACTTAAGGAAATTTGTACTTGTGTTCTTTGATGACATTTTAATTTATAGTTGTAATGTTGGCACTCACTTGGAACACCTAGAGAAGGTGTTAGCTATTTTGCAGGAAAATCGATTGGTGATCAACTTAAAAAAATGCAGCTTTGTTCAACCTAGAATTGGCCTCAACCGAAAAATGTGAGGTCCTTACAGGGATTTTTGGGCTTGACCGGGTACTACCGAAGATTTGTCAAGAATTATGGGAGAATCGCCAGCCTGTTGACTGACCTCCTCAAGAAAGAGGCGTTCAAGTGGACTACGGAAGCCACCAATGCCTTCGAAGCACTCAAGACACCATGACCATGCTACGGTGCTAGCAATGCCGGACTTTGCCATCCCTTTCGAACTAGAGACGGATGCTTCCGGCTGGTGTGGGGGCATGGACGATGCAAAGAGGGCGTCCTATTGCCTACTATAGTCAAAAACTGTCCAAGAAGGCTCGGCAATGCTCGGTTTATGAAAGGGAATTAATGGCAATTGTGTTTGTTTGTCAAAAGGTTGAGACATTACCTATGGGGACAGAATTTCGTCATAAAACCGACCGTAAGGCGCCAAGTATTTGTCGGAATGAGAAATTTTGGAAGAAAATCAGCGAAATGGGTTTCCAAATTGATGGGTTACAAGTTTGAAATTTTGTACAAACCCGGAAAGGAAAACCGGTAACCGACGCCCTCTCACGACAAGCGAGATCCTCCGAAATTGATGGCAATATCTATGTGGCGTAATGATGACATGGAGAAATGGGACGAGGAAGTTCAACGTGATCCGAAGTTTAGGGCCATAATTCAGAAAGTACTCACCAATCAGGGTGGGGCTGAAGGATACAACCTGATCAAGGGGAGTCTCCATTACCAAGGCCGACTGGTTTTGCCCAGGAAATCAGTAAGAATCCCATTGTTGCTGAAGGAGTTCCATAATTCGCCTATAGGTGGACACTCGGGGTACTTGAGGACATATAAAAGGCTTGCTAGCATCGTTTATTGGGAGGGGATGAAAAGGGAAATCCAAAGCAATACGTTGTTGAGTGTGAAACTTGCCAGTAAGTAAACATCAAGCACTCTCTCCACGGTGGTTTGTTGCGCCACTTCCCATTCCGAATGCGGTTTGGGAGGACATTAGCATGGATTTCATCTCCGGCTTGCCGAAGTCCCAGCGATATGACACCATACTAGTTGTTGTTGACCGACTCACTAAGTATGGCCACTTTCTAACACTACGTCACCCCTATAGTGCGAAGGATGTGGCTGAACTATTCATACGGGAGATTGTTAGACTCCATGGATTTCCAAAGACCATTATTTCCGATCGCGACCGGGTGTTTATAAGTCATTTTTGGTGCGAGCTGTTCAAACAAGCAGACACTCAATTATGTTTGAGCTCCGCATATCATCCCGAGACCGATGGCCAAACAGGGTCCTCAACAAGGGAGTGGAGACGTACTTGAGGTGCTTCACTAGTGAGCAACCGAAACAAAGGGCTCAATGGTTGCCATGGGTGGAATATTGGTACAATACCACCCATCAAGGATCGCCTAATATGACTCCCTTCCGTGTGCTTTGTATGGGCGGGATCCGCCAACTTTTCTCAAACTTACCAATGAACCATCAGCGGTAGAAGCGGTAAATGAACAAATCGGATCCGAAATGCCATTATTGACACGCTCAAGGAGAACTTGCTCAAGGCCCAGGAAGAGATGAAGAGGCAAGCCAACAAGCATCGAATTGGAGAGCAAGTTTACGTCAAAATTCAACCCTACCGGCTGAGATCACTCGCTAGGAGGATTAATGAGAAGCTTAGTCCGAGGTTTTACGGACCCTTTAAGATTGTGGAGCAAGTGGGTGCTATTGCATACCGTCTAGACCTTCCCCCTACGGCCTGTGTTCACCCGGTGTTCCATATCTCAGTCCTAAAAAAATCTGTGCAATCAGCACTTGTCACACCCACCATACCCCCGGCCCTGTTAGAGCAACTAGAGCTACAAGTGCAGCTGGAGACAGTTTGCAAGGTGAGGAGGTTGACGAACGGACGGACAGAGGTTCTCATTCAGTGGAAGGACCTGCCAGCCCATGAAAACTCGTGGGAAGAGGCTGACATAATTGCAACGCAATTTCCAGAATTTCACCTTGAGGACAAGGTGATACTTTTAAGGGAGGGTGATGAAAGGACCCTATTCAAAGGCAAGACATACGCTAGGAGACCTAGGAAGACAGATAGCACAAACATAGGAGCATGAAGCTTTTAAGGTTGCAGTGTTGACTTTCTAATTTTAAGTAAAACTAGGATAGTTAGCTGTTTTATTAGGGTGGCTCTTTTTGGGGTCTGTGAAAGTACTTTTGACCCATAAGAACCGTAGGGAGCTTGTGGAGAGTTATGCATGTTTTTTAGTGAGTCTTTAGAGAGGGAAAAACAGGGCTTCACGAGAGGCATCTGTTTTTGGTCTTGGCTGAGGAAGTTCTTGACTTCTGTCAGTTTATTGTATTTTGGAGTTGCCACAGCTGGTGTGTTGAATTAAACCAGCAATTCAGATAGTAATATTGACTGAATCCTAACAGAGGCTATGGTATAGATAACTTTTTTCCTTGGCATGATATTACACCTCCACGAGATTCCTAGGCCATATAATTTATTCGAGTAGAATCACTTTAGTATTTTTTCTAGTGTTTGTAACTGATTGTGGTTTTCTTTTGCTTCAAAAGCTTCTAACATCTAAGATTTTTGCCCAGCCTCTTTGGTTGAATATATTGTTTTCCTAATGCGGGCAATTTATTACAACTATCATGGAGATCTCTCAAAATCTCTTGAGCACTTTCTCGAGTGTGCAAATTGGCGTAAAGCCCATACTTTGTTTTTGTAACTTCGCTTGCTCATAAGTTATTTTTGTCCGGTAAGCTACAGTTCTATTGATTGCTAAACCATCTACCGAATGTCGAGAATGTACACTTTGGTGATCTATGCGATGTTTTATTTTGTTGACTTCTGATAATTAGGGACCTTTTTGTTATTTGTTCCTTTTATGATTTTTCGTAAAATCAGATGGCCTAATGTTCCGGTTAAAGATTGAAATGATTTGATTTTTACTTGCAAATGCGATTGGATAATGCTCATGTTGTTAGTTTTTAATAAGACTGGTATTTGAAATGAAATACATGGAAAATAACCATCAAATTTCAGCAAAAATTATACTTAAATTAGCTGGAAACGAAAGATGATTTATATTGTTTGCTTTGTCATTCACCTTTTTTTAGGTAAGCCATGGCATTTACTTTTTAAATAGCAGAATTCTCAAGCATTCATCTGTTCAATTTCTGATTACTTTAATTATTACCAAGATTTGTTTGATTATCAAGTCATTGGCCAATAGCAGAAAAATTACTTTATCTTTTTCCTGATAAGTGCTCCGTAAGTAACTCCTATGTATCTTTTGCAGCTAAACACATAGAGATATGGAGGATTGCCATTTCCATGGAAGGTCATAAATCTGAAATTGATAACTGGGAGTTTGTTGGTGGTGTTTATATTTCATTCTATCTAATGAGGCATTCACTTCAAGAAGACAATTCTATGACTGAATTGGTATGGAAGTTAAATTGTAACTGTATATCATATATGGGACTTAGTAACAAGACAAATGATCATTTATTTGAATAGTGGTTTCTTTGGTAATTTAATGTGCACCTGATGTTAAGTTATTGAGTGTAAACTGTAACTAAGGTTTGCACAGCTTGAGCCTCTCACGGCTTTATCCGTGAAGCCCGTGTTAGGCCGTAGCATTCCATACGATGACATTTTGGGGCATATCACATGTAGTAGTGGAGAAAGAACTTGTATCACTTTTGTTTCATTGGGCTATGAATTCACTCCAAATTTTTTTGATTGTTGGAAATTCCATGAGATATTTACTATAGTATGGCTACTAAAGTCAGGTAATCATGTGTTATAGTTTATGCAACACAATCCTGGAGATGCTTGGCAAGTATATATTATCTTTTTCTGGTATTCTGTTGCGTTTGCTTCTAGAACAAGGAGATTGAATTCACGTAGATTCAGAATTTCTAATGTTTAAATACTAGTTTGTAATTATTTCTCTGGGAAAATCAATCACTTGTTTCCTTTTTCCCAGGATTCTCTTCAGAGTAAAAATGCTACTTGTCGACTTTATCACCTTACTAAATGAATCCTTGGTCAAGTTTGGGGTTAGACACCTTAGATGCCAGGTATATGTTATTTGTCCTTTTGTGATGCAAGATAAAATGTTTAATGTTAGGAAATATATATTAGAATCCCTATAAATCAGGGATTAGGAGATTAATAGTCATTAAGAGCCATAAATTCTAAGGCTCTCTCCCATTGTATAAATACCCTTCTTATGTACATGAACAGAAAGAGAATTCATATTATATTTCCTAGTTTACATTTACATGGTATCGAGCGCAGAGTTATTTTTCAGTGAGTTCGTTTTCTGGAGTTTCTGTTTTCAGTTCAGCTATTTCCGATCACAGTGAGTGAGAGAGAGAGAGAGAGAGTTAGGTTTCTTTATTTGGAGTCTCCTCGGTACACGCGCCCTGCCATTAGACCCTACACCCTCCGATCGGCCCATCCCAGGCGGTCCGATCACATTTCGACGGCGCGTGTGACGTCACGCGCCACCCAGCCGTTCGCCGGAATTACACGCGCCGGCGCGTGGGGCTTCTCTCCGGTGAGTTTTGCGACGTGGCTTGCAGATCCGTGATCGACTTTGTGAGCCCGGTCCCTTTCCGGTGGTTTTGCGTTCATCCGAGGTGGTTTGCAGATCTGGGTCTTCCGTTTTTGGTCTGTTCTTCAGCGGTGATCTCTTGTTCCGTTGTCCACATCTTATTTTGGGCTACGTCTGGTGTTTTCAGGCGTTGGGTCTTTGGTTTCAGACGTGGGGGCGACTTTTGAAGTTTTGTTTGGTCTTAGTGAGACCATTTGGCGTTTGAAGAAGTGTTTGGTCTTTGTTGAGACATTTGGAGTTTGCTTGGGTTGCTGTTCTCTTTGGTTTCAAGGTGCTGTTTGGGCGTCGTAACCCTTGGTGAGGCTTTCGCTCACTTCGAACTTGTTTTTTTGGAAATTGTGTTCTTTGCTATCAATTGGAGGTTTATTGGATACTCTTCGTGGCTGGTGATCTTACTTGGAGAGTTTGTTGTGGAACTCTACTTATTTTTGGTAAAGATCGATGGATGCATCTACGTTCAGTTCTTCTGTTGCTCTTGCTACAGGTAATATTGCTTCTAGTCTTGCTACTTCTTCCTCGAAGTGGATCATTGATTCCAGGGCTACTGATCATATGACAGGTAACCACCATTTGTTTTCCTCGTATGCGCCCTATGCCACTCCTTCTAGTATAACAATTGCCAACGGTTCTTATTCTCGTGTTCTTGGCTCTGGCATTGCCCAACCTACCCCATCTGTTTCCTTATCCCATGTCCTAAATGTCCCTGACCTTGCATTTAATCTTTTGTCTCCTAGCAAACTCACTCAACAATCAAACTGTTTATCACTTTATTTCCTGACCATTGTTTGATTCAGGATCTTACGACGAAGCGAGTTATTGGTCGGGCTATGAATCAGGTGGCCATTACTTCCTTGAGGATCGGTACCACATTCGGTTGCTTGCTCACAGTGGTTCATCCCCTTTTGATATTCATTGTCGCTTAGGTCGTTGTGTCCTTGTCTTCTTTGAAGAGGATGTATCCTCAATTCCATAATTTGTCATCTTTAGAATGTGAGTCATGTCAGTTTGCTAAACATCATCATGTTCACTTGGCACTTCGAGTTCATAAACGAGCTGTATCTCCCTTTGATTTAGTCCATTCTGATGTTTGGGGTCCATGTCCTGTCGAGTCTAAGCCTGGTTTTAGGTACTTTGTTACTTTTGTTGATGATTTCTCTCGTACCACCTGGCTTTATTTAATGAAAACTCGTTCCGAGTTATTTTCTCACTTTTGCAATTTCTGTGCTGAAATCAAAACTCAGTTTGGTGTAACTGTCAAAACCTTACGAAGTGACAATGCTAAAGAATACTTTTCTCGCCCAATTTCAAACCTATATGCTCCAAGATGGCATGCTTTATCGAGTCCTCTCCCGTCCGCATACACCGGCTCAAAATGGTGTTGCGTAACGTAAGAACCGACACTTGTTAGAAGTCGCTCGGGCTCTCATGTTTCAAATGAATGTTCCTAAGCCTTTTTGGCCGACGCCGTGTCTGGTCTCAAGCGTGCTTCCTTATTAATCGTATGTCCCCTCTTGTCCTCAATTGTGCCACTCCATACACCACCCCGTTTCCTTCCAAACCCCGCTTTCCCCGTTGACCCTAAAATCTTTGGTTGTGTCTGTTTTGTTCGTGATGTTCGTCCCACTATTACCAAACTTGATCCCAAGTCTCTTAAGTGTGTCTTCCTTGGGTATTCTAAGGTTCAGGAGGGTTATCAGTGCTACTCTCCCACTCTTCGGCGTTATCTTGTGTCTACAGATGTCACATTCCATGAGTCGACTTCGTTTTTTCCTGTCTCTACTCTACCTCCATCTTCTGTCTCTACCGATGACACCTCTGGTAGTCTTGATGATCTCTTGGTCTATACTTGTTCGCTTACCACCACAGTGCAAGCATCCGATCCAAAGACTCGCTAAACCACCTATCTATCATGTTTATCGGAAACTCCCTAGGGCAAGTAATGTAGTTGATCAGGTCCATGATCCACCAATGACTGCTTCGTTGTCTGATCCGGTATTAGTTACTTCCACTCCTGCTTCTGACCTATCCACTCCTGCTTCTGACCTAGCACCAGTGCATGATGTTCCTGATACACTTGATACTACTGCTTCTGAATCCGACCCAGTGTCTGACATTTCTGATGACTTGCCTATTGCCTTACGCAAAGGTAAACGTACATGCACTTATCCTATTTCTTCCTTTGTTTCCTATAACCATTTGTCTCCTCCATCCTGTTCCTTCATAGCATCTCTAGACTCTCTCACTGTTCCCACTTCTCTCCAACAAGCCTTAACCCATCCCGGTTGGCGTGCTGCAATGGAGGACGAAATGGTGGCCCTTGATAAGGCAGGTACCTGGAATCTCATTGATTTGCCTCCTGGCAAGAAGGCTATTAGGTGTAAGTGGCTGTTCACGATCAAAACAAAAGCTGATGGCACCTTGGAACGTTTGAAAGCTCGATTGGTTGCCAAGGGTTATACTCAGACCTATGGTGTTGACTATTCAGAAACCTTCTCTCCTGTGGCAAAATTGTCCTTTGTTCGCCTCTTCATTTCTATGGCAGCCAATTATGGTTGGGATCTTCATCAGTTGGATGTTAAAAATGCGTTCTTGAATGGTGATCTTCTTGAGGAAGTATACATGGAGCAACCACCTGGTTTTGTTGCTCAGGGGGAGCGTGGGAAGGTATGTCATCTTCAAAAGTCTTTATATGGCTTGAAGCAGAGCCCTCGTGCTTGGTTTGACAGGTTTAGCTCTGTGGTTAAGAAGTTTGGTCTAAATTAGAGTAAGTGTGACCACTCTGTGTTTTATCGGCAGACAGATGCTGGCATGATTCTGTTAGTCGTATATGTTGATGATATTGTTATTACAGGTAGTAATGCTTTGGGAATCTCATCTCTCAAGGCCTTTCTTAATTCTCATTTTCAGACAAAGGATTTGGGTCCGTTAAAGTACTTTCTCGGGATTGAGGTTATGAGAAGTAAGAGAGGCATCCTTTTGACACAGAGGAAATATGTTCTTGATTTGTTAAAAGAAACCGGGAAACTCGGAGCAGCTCCGAGTAGCGTTCCCATGATTCCTAATCCCTTCTTGGACATTGATGACCGCATACCGTTTGAAGAGTTACCTGAGGATGTACAAAAGAAAGTTGATCTAGAGAAGATCAAACTGTTTGCCTATCCTGAGAGATATCGTAGATTAATTGGGAAATTGAATTATCTCACGGTAACTCGCCCTGATGTGACCTTTCCAGTTAGTGTACTTAGTCAATTCATGACTGCACCAACCGTTGCTCAGTGGGAAGCTTTGGAACATGTCCTCCATTATTTGAAGGGTTCACCTGGTCTTGGTGTACTCTATACGAATCATGGTCACAACAAGATTGAATGTTTTTGCGATGTAGATCATGAGGGATCAAAGGCTACCAGAAGATCCACCACAGGATATTGTGTGTTTGTTGGGAGAAATTTAGTGTCATGGAGGAGTAAGAAGCAAGATGTGGTTTCTAAGTCGAGTGCAGAAGCTGAGTATAGAGCCATGTCTCAGTCAGAGGAAGATCCACCACAGGATATTGTGTGTTTGTTGGGAGAAATTTAGTGTCATGGAGGAGTAAGAAGCAAGATGTGGTTTCTAAGTCGAGTGCAGAAGCTGAGTATAGAGCCATGTCTCAGTCAGTATAGGAAATTGTGTGGATTCACCCGTTAATGAAGGAGGTTGGTCTTGCCATGTCATTACCTGCGAAGTTGTGGTGTGATAATAAAGCTGCTTTACACATAGCCCCCAACTCTATGTTTCATGAACGTACGAAACACATTGAGATTGATTGTCACTTTGTACGCGATAAGATCAAGGAGAACTTTATTTCTACGGGGCACGTGCGGTCTAGTGACCAATTGGCTGACCTTTTGACCAAGGCCTTAAATGGGACTCAGGTTGACTATCTTTGTAACAAGTTGGGCTTGATTAACATCTACGCTCCAACTTGAGGGGGAGTGTTAGGAAATATATATTAGAATCCCTATAAATCGGGGATTAGGAGATTAATAGTCATTAAGAACCATAAATTCTAAGGCTCTCTCCCATTGTATAAATACCCTTCTTATGTACATGAACAGAAAGAGAATTCATAATATATTTTCCTAGTTTACATTTACATTTAAGATATCTGTTTTGTCTTTCAATAGATAAGACATTGTAGTCTTTTATAATTTATAGTGACACCTTGCGTGTCTCATTATTATTCGCCCAAGAGAAAATTTGATGAATATGTAAGCAAGTGGACGTTGTCAATATCTATGATGAGGAGAGTAATTGAATCTCGTTGCCTTTATTATAAATATTTTCTAAGATGGGATTAGTGACTAGGAGGTGATTGTGTAGCATTTAGTAGCCTTTATTCTCTCGTCTCTTCCCTCTCGTATGTAAATAATTGGATGCATCTTGCTATTCGGATCAATAAAATATTCATTTTTTCCACATTAAGAAAAAGAAACAAAACAATAAAGTGTAGAAATTTAGGGTTTGATAATCCTTTGAACTCATTTCATATTTTTATTGAATAGCAATCATATACACATACAAAGATAAATGCGAGTGATTACTTTTCCAACTAAACATGTAACTTGATGCGTGTCATGTTTTAATCAAAATAGAATATTGGGTTATTACCGTTGTTAGTCCTCATACTTTGATTGAATTTTGGTTTTGGTCCTTTTACTTAAAATCAGACCAAGCCCTTATGAAACTATAGGGGTCAAAACCAACGGTTTGAAACTATTTGGACCAACAATTATATTAGCCATAGAATCCAAAACATGAGGCCGATTGATGCCACCTAAGCTCGTATTGGTGTACAAGGCCACATTGGTAGTTCTCCTTCACCTGGCCTCATGTTTTTTTCCTGGTTAAAAGTAAGGGGGTTGATTTGATTGAGATTGTCGTCAAGTTTGAGGCTTTTATCGAAATTGTGTTTTTGAATAGGCAAGAAAGGATCAGAAGGCGAGAGAAGGCATGCAAGAGTAGAAGAGAGAGAAATAGGATGGAACCCAATTTTGATTATGTTGGTTGCGTATTTGGATATTCATCCTGTAATTGGATTAATATTCTATCCTTGTTCTTCAATTTTACAATTGGTTTTTCCGTCAAGTTTGGAGATTTAGAGCTTAAGTTTAATGAATTGTGTCTGTATTGACAATTACCCCATCGTTTCCCTGTATGAATAAGATTTACGCACGATTTTGAGCAAAATATACCGGGAAAATGCTATGAAGTTAGAAAGTGTAAGGATCTAAGAGTTTTGTCATTGGGGCAATAACATTATCTAGATAAAACATAAGAGCATTAAGGTGTTGGACTTGTATATTGTTAGTTTGCATGGGGTTCCCTTTGCTTTCTTTCAACAAACGACTTGGAAAATGTTGAGAGGCCTCTATATAACTAGAAATAATTGGTTCAGTATGATTGCTCATGTATCCATCTACAAGCCTTTTAATTGTTATATCTCCATATTGATGACCACTTATGCAGATGGTATATTCAAAGATGGCGGAAGAGATATCGATTTGCTTCTTTATCGACTATTGTGGAAGGCAATACCCGTGATGATCGCTTAAGTTGCTTTGACACGCCTTCAAAGCTCCAATTCCGATTTGTGCGTGTCATCCTTGCGCAGGGGCCATGCTAATCTTCTCTGTATCGTTCACTTGATGCTGTTAGCACTCTCACGAGAGACTGCTGTCAAGCTGATCACCCATTCAGAGATATTATTAAGGAGACCCGAGAGATCTTCTCTTCGATGATTGGAACGTGGAGCTGCACTATATTCTAAGAGACAACATGACCTGCGCAGACTATATGGCCAAGGAAGGCCACGACGCTCCTGCTGATGCTGACGTGATCCTAATTCCAACAGTTCCTACAAGATGCCAGCATTTGGTGTTGAAGGACCAATTAGCCTACCCTAGCTAGTTTTTTCTAGTTTGTTGTATTGAGGGTTTGACTTTTTAGTCTAATCTTTTTCTCACCTCTTCAAGCTTCGGCTTGCCTCTTGTTATCAAGGAAAAAAAAAAAAAAAAAAAAAAAAAAAAAAAAAAAAAAAGCTCCAATTCCGGAGGACCTTCGCTCGACGCACTTGCAAGATGTCAGTCTCGTGTTCACTTGCTTTCTTTCAGAGGTGGCAACAACATAGTATTGCATCAGATTCTCACCATTCGAGTTTTGAATTTTGAAGCAGAGTGTGAATGCTATAATAATGAATTTTCTATTTGAATTGAGTCTGATGCCATCCAAGGAGTAATATTTCAATGGGAGTTTGAATTGACTGGATGTATATAAATGTGAGTCTTGTTTCTTTTATTGTCCACCCAAGTTCCCGAATACTTCTCAATCCTCCCTGTAACATTTACTCCCTAAAACACCAGATTTGATTGTGAGAAATTTATATGCTGGCCAGACAATGAACAATATAGGCGTTTAGGATTTCCTTAATATCTGCAGAGCATTCAAAGTATAATATGTTGTCATCTTCATAAAGAAGGTGTGAAACAGGTTGTGCAGATGTACAAATTTTAACTCCCTTCCACCTACATACCAATTATTTCATGACGAGATGTACATTAGCAGAAAGAGGATCTCCCTGAGATGTGCCACAGAAGGCAAGAAAAAAGTTGAGAGGTGCCTATTAATGAGGATTCGATTACTTGCAGTAGAAATACACATGGATTAACTGCACCTATTTATGTGGGAATCCCATTCTTTTCATTACTTTTGGATGTTACTTTTGGAGAATAGCTTTTGGGATTTACAAAGTAAAAAAGGACTTTTGAAGAATAGCTTTTGGAAAAAAATGATAGTGTTTGGATGTTTTTATTAGAATAGCTTTTAGAGGGTCAAATTTACCAAAAAAGACATTAGCTTTTTGTATAATTGCATTTAAATGATAAGGTTGTATTTTAAATATTATAAACATTATATTTCATACTAAATACAAAAAATAACATAAAATTGTTAGAAAAAATAATTTTCTATCATTAGTAAATTATGTAATATGATAAAAATTAGATCAAACATATTTGTATTAATAAATTGTATAGGAAAAATATTTTTAACATGTAAAAATATTTTGGTTTAATTGAATATAAAGGATAAGGTTGTATTAAATATTTTTAACATTAGCTTTCATAATAAGAAGACTGATTGATAGTAAAAAAATAATTCTCATGATCTTAAAAATTTGTTTTAAGATATTGAAAAAAATATTTTTGATATTAATATACGTTATTTATTGAATAATTTCAATGTTTGAATGCAAAAAAATGAAACCTTCAACATATAAGAGTGATGTTTCATAAAAAATTTAACCAAGGCCTTTATAAATATAGTCTAAATAATAGAGTAGGTCAAACTTGAGTGTCAATACATAACTATTGCTTCAAAAAAATGAAACCTTCAACATATAAGAGTGATGTTTCATAAAAAAATTTAACTAAGGCCTTTATAAATATAGTCTAAATAATAGAGTAGGTCAAACTTGAGTGTCAATACATGGCTATTTCTTTCGACTATAATGAAAGATCTGATCTCTAATGGAATCACGAAGAGAAGCAATGTTAGATGAAGACTCTAATGATGAAGATATTGTTGAAGTTTCTTCCATATCAACGTCATCATCAGAACACAAAATATCCTCTCGTTCACCATGTTGGAAGTCAAGATCAGAAATATTGGCTCTTCTAATAAAATTGTGTATAGCCATTGTACTTACTACAATATCAACCTGGGTTGGAAAGTCAAAGCCGTAGCTACACATTCTCTCTAAAATTTGAAATTTGTTCTTCCAAACTCCAAAAGTTCTTTCTATTGTGGACCTTAGACTTGAATGCAAATAATTGAAGCACTCATTGTCATTAAGTCTAGATGATCTCTGATGGTAATGCACAGATTTGTACGGCCCAAGGTATCCAATCCGTGTTGCATACCCGAATCCACCAAATAATATTTACCTTTTATGAAAAAAAGTGATTAATCTCAATGCATGTATTTATAGTTATAAATAATTAAATTGTAGGAATAATAAACATACCATTAGGTGGATGCGGAAAATTCATGGTAGAACTTGAAACGGAAAGCATCAAAAACGCGAGCATCGTGTGCTGTGCCTTCCCATCCAGCCAATACAAAAGTGAAGCACATGTCCCAATCACAAACCGCCATAACATTTTGCGATGGATATGTTTCTTTTCCAATATATTTTGTTCTTTCTTCAGGGTTGACACAGGCAGGAATATGTGTGCCATCAATTGCTCCAATAGCATTTTTAAAGAAAGGCCAATAATTACTTGTGCTTTATCTTTGAGTGAATCTTAAAACAATGGATCTTGTGGTTTGATGTTGGACATTGAGAGTTTGCAACATGCCAGTAAGACTTCACGCATAGCCTTATTAATTGTTGTTCTTGAACGCTGAAATCTTTCTTGTTGCAGACTATTCCCTACCGCATGTCCAACAGTGTTCAAAAAAATTGCAACCATTTCATGTACCCCCATTTCTCTGCTACCAGTCAAACCATGTAGTTGCAATTCAAAGCAAAGTTCTAGAAACACAGGAACCTCCATTCTAAACATATCTAAACAACGAACTAGGATTGCCCGTTAAAATATCATTTACCCATGCAAAGACTTTGTATAATCACCGGTGTGTCGTGGTTCTTTACACAAATATAGGTGAGCATATGCACTAACATATGCTGCAATTTTTCGAGTCATCTTTGATCGCCGTTTAGCACTCGCTACAATTATATCACGAACATTGTCCATATTTGCAAACACCTGTACACATATACATTAAATTTAGTAATTATAATAGTCATTCACATTGTGTCGATAACATTCAATAGTAAAACAATAACATAAAACTAGTCATCATTCATAGTCATCCATAGTAGTTGGTCAAGACATATATAGTAATGACCCCCTACATAATATTACCAACTTAACCGAATGAGTTCTAGCTAGTTTGTTTTATTCTTTTTGTTATAAAACACTTTTATTTAAGTTCGGATTTATTTTAATATAATAAGGTAGCCTTGCACTTGTCCCAAGATACAAGTGCGGTGGTAACACTTCCCAAATTTGGTTATTTCAATTTCAATAATCATTTATGAAAATCATTGTAATTTTATGTTATTATAATTGTTAGAAATTTGAGGTGTTACACCAACAAACCCTTAAAGTGTAAGAAAAGAGATAAGGGGTATTGAAGTCGTCACTTGAGGAGCTAGGTGGATCGAGTGTTTGGGATGCATTTCATCTGTTTCTTAATTTTATTCCTTGTAACTTTGGCTTCTAGCCTTCTTTATTATCAAAAAGAGAAAAAGTCGCCAACCAATGACAAATGACAAATCCCTGTATTAAGGAGGACACAAATTGCGGGAACCTGAACTAAACACGAATGAAATTCATAATTATCAACATTTCACACACACAACGAAAACAATAACGCAAATAACTCATACTTGACCAAAGTGCGAGGACGGAATCCAAGATCAAAGTGAACTCGCAGATGAGGTGAGGAGCTGGCAATTTCGGCAAATGCTGGAAAAATGAACTAAAATGAAGCAAGAGAAAAAATTGAGTGCACACCACACAAGCAAAAAAACCTGAATTTTGGAGCTCAACAAATAAACTTAATGGCTAAGAATCAAATAAAACCTGAATTTTGTTCTATTTATTTATGCAAAATTCTAAGTTCTAAAAATTTCTTATAAGTATGAGATTTCATTTTCTTGCTAACCCTGCGGACTCCAATTGTTGTTTAAAGTGAAACAGAGGCAAAGAATTCAAAGAACATGTAGGGTCCACATGTGACCAAAAATGCACAAAAGGAATTATCGGTGACTGTCAAGGTTACAAGTTTCTTTTTCCCAACAAAACAAAAAGTGCTACAGTTGATAATGGGAAAAATGACATTTATAGAATATGAGCTGTGATTTTCCAACGTACAAATAATAACTTATTATTTTTAGAAGGTGTGGACCATTTTGTCATTAATTGTGGAGTGTATAGAAGAGGACAAATTGTGCAGAAGAGAAAAGCCGAACAAATTAAAGGCATGTTATGAATGAGTCCCCGAAAGCCTCAACAAAGTCGGTGTGGTGTGATGACATGGAAATTTGACACATAAAAGTGAATGAGATATTTAAAGGCCTTGATTATGGTAATAACTGAAATTATACTCTCATGCATGAGTTATTTATCTAATTTAAAAAGATTAATTAAACTAAATAAATTACTTAATTATAACTTGTATGATCATAATTTCTCTAAAATAATTAGGCAAATTAATTTGAAGAAAAATGATAAATATAAGAGATAAAACAACTATTGGGGTTTAAGATAATGTGTAACTCTTTACGGTACTCATGAGAATTTATAACAATTTATAATATTCATGAATTTCAGGATTACTCGTTAAAACAACTATTGGGGTTTAGGATAATTTGATAAAACGATTATTAGAGATTAGAATTACCTTAGATCACTCGAAGACTTCAAGGTTGTTGATGTCCTCTAACGTTGATCCACACAATTATCCCCGATTGCAATGATGACTCTTTCTCTTGAAACCCTCCACTCGTTGGATGCTTGCTAGACGAAAACAAGGTTGAGTTTTGGTCTCCTTGTGTTTTTATCTTTTCAAGAAGATGGTGGTTTCTTGGAATTAGGTTAAAGATAGAATGAACAAGGTTGGAACCTTACCCTTTCATGGATGGTGTCTTTTCCTCTCTAAACCTTTGGTAAAGATCGAAATTTAGAGAGTATAAGGATGTCTAAAAAATGGTCCAACCCTCCCCTTTTTATAGTCTTGGTGGGCCAAAAATTCCTAATCCTAATTGTCTTAGGAATTTTCAGCTTATGCACTAAGAAAAGGGGTTTTAGGTAATAAGTCCACTACTTGTCAACCAAGTCACATTAAATTCATATCTTGATTAATTGATTGAATTTAATATGGTGAACCATATTCATATCTTGATTGTTGGATTGATTTAAGATTATGGATCACATTTATTTCTTTTTTTCCTCAAAAAATGTCCATAAATATATAACAATACCAATATTATTAAACTAGGGTTTAGCTATGGGCTGTGCTATTTAACTATTGCCAACTCATTAATAGGTGATATAACAATACCAATATTATTAAAGTTCTAAATCTTATTATTACTATAATATTGTTATTATTATTATTATTATTATTATATAATATGGGGTATTACAAGGGACAAAACACACTTTGGCCAGCCTTCTTTCATGTCTCTCCATGCAATTTACCAACACAATGCTTTTCCATTTATATATCACAACTTTTTTTAATTACTACCCTCTTATATGCAATTCCTCCTCACCATCAACTATGGTCTAGGTTAAGTGATCTCATAAAAGTCTAATATTTCGAGTCTTGTGAGCAAGGTAGTTAAAATCGAGATTTTACGTAAAATTGGAAGAGGGATAAAAAATCGTAAAACGTAAAATCTTAACGTAACAAAATCGTAAAAAAAAAAAAAAGCGTTTGGAAAATTAGTAAAATCGTTTTAATGAAAAAAAATCGTAAAAACGTAAAATCACAATGATAAATCGAGATTTTAACTACCATGCTTGTGAGTATAAAAAAGTTATATTAAGAAGTTTCTCTTGATTAGGACTTTGACCAACTTAAACTTGTATTTATTGATAAGTAGTACGATGGTTCGCTACTAAAGAGTGAAAGGGAAATTTACTCATTTTAGTTGTTATTATTTTAGCTTCATTGTAATGAATCCCTAAACTCATAATCTCTATAATTTGATTCGGTGAACGTCACCCCTAAACTTTTAGCCATTTAAAATGTTAACCTCTAACTTTAAAAAAATAAATTAAAAAATTTAGTCTTTATGATTTTCCCCCTAAAATATAAGGATCAAAATTTTAAATGGTTAAAACAACATGGAATGAGATGCATCAAGTCCAAGTTCTATAGTATGCCACTTCAATCAAAAGTAAAAAGATCAAGGGAAAATTCCATTTAAATATCAGATGAATTTGCAAAACCCCCAGAAGTCCTTCGAATTTGTAAAAAGACGGAGAGGTGATGAGGACTTTTCAGGGTTATGCAATTTCGTGGGAAAAGACCACACTACCCCTTAGTAATTTGTCTTCATTCACATTCAGATTTTTTGCTCGTAACATTCACATTCAGATTCAAAGCTTCATTCTCATCCACATTCGACGAAGCCTTGCCCTAGCGTCACCCACACCTTCGCTGAACCACGCCATCGCCGCGCACCATTGTCCGCGTGTTCGCCACCGCGTCAGGTATCTTCCTCATCCCATTAGTTCCGAGCCCTCATTCTTCCTCTCTCGTTTTTTGTTGTGGTCTGTTTTCTCTTTGTTTTTGTTCTTGGCCCAATCGCTTGAGAGAGTTAGCTAAGTTTTGATTACTAAGGATGAAAATATCTAATGTTTGAAGGTCCCAAGTTGATAAACTATAGATATAAGAAGTTTAAAGGTTCCTATGATATGATTTGAAGCAATGATGTCAAGTTCGTGAGTGCTATCTTTTCCTCCCCTGCTTTGGACATTATATAGCTTTTAGCTACAGGTAGTTAAATCTTTGGTGAATTGAAATGCCCCAATGAACTTAAAAGAGGGATGATGAAGTAATTTAAAGACAACATAGAAGTGAGTTAGAAATAAGAAAAAGGGAATAAAGTTAAGTGCTAGAAAAAATGAGTTAAGATATTTGGAAAGATTATTTACACAAAAATAAGTTTAGAAATGTGTGTATTAATCTGTCCCTGCATGAACAATCAATAAGGTTTGATATTCGCCATCAAGACTAAAGAGGAGGCAAAGCAAAGGAGTAGGTAAAAAAGGAAAATCTTTAAGAGGTAATGAAACTTACTCTAATGCACTTTGTGTTTGGCTGCTTGCATGTTTATTTGTCATAGATGCCGTAATATAATAAGGCCTTTGAACATGTAATATCCTTGCTTGAATTTGTGTCATACCCTTGTGTATGTGCTTATAAAGTGTTGTTCTTATATTGGCCATTTTCATGCCTAGTATACTGCATATTATATATTGAGTTGATGATTTACTACTGAAATTTCCCTAAATCTCACCCTTCTTCCATGTACCAACCATAGGATCATGCAATTATAAGGGCAAGAATAAGCTAGTGGAGGTGGAGAACTAAACTAAAGAAGCCATTTTTGTTGTTGTTATTTGGCTTAATCTATTATAACTTGTGGACTGTTTGTATATTTATATTTTGGCATGTCTATTGCGATGGCTGGTCAATTATAACTATGCTATTTTGACATTGAATAGACAGGAGTCATGGTTCGGCTATAAATCTTTTTGGCATGTCTATTGTGACTTTCTATTGTCATAATAGATATGCCAAATCCAAATGACTTCCACCTATATGACATAGGAAGTCAAGTGTTCCTAGCACCTCCCAAGACTAGCCGTCCACCTAGAAGGCCAAGAGTTGAAAGGATAGAGTCACAATTTCGCAACAAGAAGATTTACCATTGCAGCTCATGCCACGAAGAAGGACACACAAGAAGAACTCCGCAAAATCCAAACCCAACTTAATTTGCTGATCAGTTGGGGTCGTGGGGTAAATATTGTACAAGTCATCTTTTGGTATATATACAATGACTTGGATCCCTTTACATCTTTTTGGCTAGAAGGGTTATAATACTTATAGGATCACTCAATATGTAATTAGTGTAAATGGCACGAATATGTTCTCATGAAATGACACGGAAACATTACATCAATGTGGATCGTAATGTTCTCTTGTCATTTTACTTTATTTTGTAAATGTTGTCATCCCATTATAACTTTTTGTAATTGTGTACTTATCAACACCAAAATGACTATCTGTTGGTGGAGACTATGTAATGGTAGTTACATTTATGGGAAGCATCATTATCAAATGTTGTGTCAAGATTTGTAAATGACTATCTATTGCAATTCAGGAATGATAATTCTCACTTCACGAATGGTAATTTTCACTTGTGGATTTGTGAAAGTTCATTTTTTTGAGTTTTACAAAACATGCTTGAAGAAGTAAAAAGGGAACCTACGAGAAACAATGGTAATTCTCACTTTAGGTTTTGTAAAAGTCCATTTTTTTTTTATGTTTTTACAAAACATGCTTCATGTAAAAAAAGTGAACCCTGGAGAAACAATGGTAATTCTTACTTCACGAATGGTAATTCTCACTTCAGGTTTTGTAAAAGTCCATTTTTTAATGTTTTTACAAAACATGCTTCATGTAAAAAAAAGTGAACCCTAGAGAAACAATGGTAATTCTCACTTCTCGAAATGGTAATTCTCACTTCACGAATGGTAATTCTCAATTCGGGTTTTGTAAAAGTCTAATTTTTTTTTAATGTTTTACAAAACATGCTTCATGTAAAAAAAGTGAACCCCGGACTTCACAATGGTAATTCTCACTTCGAAATGGTAATTCTCACTTCGAAATGGTAATTCTCACTTCAGGTTTTGTAAAAGTCCATTTTTTTTATGTTTTTACAAAACATGCTTCATGTAAAAAAAGTGAACCCTAGACTTCACAATGGTAATTCTCACTTCGAAATGGTAATTCTCATTCGGGTTTTGTAAAAGTCCATTTTTTTTATTTATGTTTTTACAAAACATGCTTCATGTAAAAAAAGTGAACCCTGGAGAAACAATGGTAATTCTCACTTCTGAAATAGTAATTCTCACTTCACGAATGGTAATTCTCACTTCGGGTTTTGTAAAAGTCCATTTTTTTTATGTTATTACAAAACATGCTTCATGTAAAAAAAGTGAACCTTGGACTTCACAATGGTAATTCTCACTTCCGAAATGGTAATTCTCACTTCACGAATGGTAATTCTCACTTCAGTTTTGTAAAAGTCCATTTTTTTTTCTATTTTTACAAAACATGCTTCATGTAAAAAAAGTGAACCCTGGACTTCACAATGGTAATTCTCACTTCTAAAATGGTAATTCTCACTTCACGAATGGTAATTCTCACCAGGTTTTGTAAAAGTCTTTTTTTTCCTATTTTTACAAAACATGCTTCATGTAAAAAAAGTGAACCCTGGACTTCATAATGGTAATTTCCACTTCGAAATGGTAATTCTCCCTTCATATGTGTAATGGTAATGGAAATGACTTAAAATCCCCAAGCACTTGTAAATGCACTTAGGGCCCGTTTGGATGGGTTTTTTAGATTAAAAAAGCACTTTTTTAATGCAAAAAAAAATGCCTTTTTAATTAATTTATGTGTTTAGATTTTTTTTTTTTTTTTAAAAAAAAGTAAAAGTCACAAAAAAAGGGAAAATTCCATTTAAATACCGATGAATTTGCAAAACCTCCGAAGTCCTCCGAATTTGTAAAAAGACTCGAGGTGATAAGGATTTTTGTGGGTTATGCAATTTCGTGGGAAATGACCCTAATGCCCTTCCTTCCTCTCTTCCTCTTCCCCCTTCCTCTCTCTCTGAACCAGAACCACTCGCCGCCACACTTCGTTTGCCACCGTTTACCTCCGCCGCTGACGCCAACGCCGCACCCTCCACCTTGGACGCCGCACCCACCGGCACCGGTGAAAAAGAAAACAAAAAACTGAAACACGAAACACGCGAGAAAACTAGAAACAATAATTTTTTTTTATCGGTCGATCCAGAAGAAATTGGAAGAAGAAGACATGAAGAAAGGAAAGAAGGAAGAAGAAAAGGAAGGAAGGAAGGAAGCGAAGAAGGAAGAAGGAAGAAGAGAAAAAAAAAAAAGAGCTCGAGTGCACTTTCACCGGAGTGTGTTATAACACACTCCAGTGAACACTTCGAGTGTGTTTTAAAACACTCGAGTGTTGTTATTTTTTTTTTTTGCCTCGCCTTGTATGAAATGGTAAATGGCGTTTGTGAAATGGTTAAACTATCTTTTTTTTTTTGTTATCCATATGAAAAAGTAAAAAATGGCACTGGGAAAACAATGGTAATTGGTGTTTGTGAAATGGTAAATGGCGTTTGTGGAATGGTAAATGGCGTTTGTGTCATAACATACATGAAAGAGTAAAAAATGGCACTTGGAAAACAATGGTAATTGGCGTTTCTGGAATGGTAAATGGCGTTTGTGGAATGGTAAATGGCGTTTGCGAAATGGTTAAACTATCTTTTTTTTTTGTTATCCATATGAAAGAGTAAAAAATGGCACTGGAAAACAATGGTAATTGGCGTTTACCGGAATGGTAAATGACGTTTATGGAATGGTAAATGACGTTTGTGCAATGGTAAATTACCATTGTTTCCCAGGGTGCTCTTTCATGTATGTTATAACATAAACACCATTTACCATTGCACAAACGCCATTTACTATTGCACAAACGCCATTTACCATTCCAGAATCGCCAATTACCATTGTTTTCCAGGTGCCATTTTTTACTCTTTCATGTATGTTATGACACAAACGCCATTTACCATTCCACAAACGCCATTTACCATTGTTTTCCCAGGTGCCATTTTTTACTCTTTCATATGGATAACAAAAAAAAAAAGAGAGTTTAACCATTTCACAAACGCCATTTACCATTTCACAAACATCATTTACCATTTCGCAAACGTCATTTACCATTTCATGCAAGGCAAGTAAAAAATAAATAAATAATAACACTGGAGTGTTTTAAAACACACTCGAAGTGTTCACCGGAGTGTGTTATAACACACTCCGGAAAGGAGTGCACTCTCGACTTTTTTTTTTCTTTTCTCTTCTTCCTTCTTCCTTCCGCTTCCTTCCTTCCTTCTTTTTCTTCTTCCTTCCTTCCTTCCTTCACGTCTTCTTCTTCCAATTTCTACCGAATCGACCGATAAAAAAAAATACTGTTTCTAGTTTTCTTTTCTCACGTGTTTCATGTTTCAGTTTTTTGTTTTTTTTTTTCACCGGTGCCGGCGGGTGTGGCGTCCAAGGTGGAGGGTGCGGCGTTGGCGTCGACGGCGGAGGTATACGGTGGCGAACGAATGTGCGGCGGCGAGTGGTTCTGGTTCAGAGAGAGAGGAAGGGGGAAGAGGAAGAGAGGAAGGAAGGACATTAGGGTTATTTCCCACGAAATTGCATAACCCACAAAAGTCCTCATCACCTCGAGTCTTTTTACAAATTCGGAGGACTTCGGGGTTTTGCAAATTCATCCGTATTTAAATGGAATTTTCCCCAAAAAAAAAAAGCCAAGATGCTCCTTTTTTAAAAGCTCCAATTTGGAACTTAAAAGAAAAGCACTTTAAAAAAAGTACTTTTTTTAAAAGCCCATCCAAACGGGCACTTAAAGGCACTTGTAAAATCCTTGAAGCACTTGTAAATGCTCATACAAAGTATGTTATAAATAATATATTTTGTGTTAATCCCATATCCTTCAGTCAACTTTACTTCCATCATTTACAAATTATTTACAAACATACAGCATATCAAAAAATTGGGTTGAATCCTAAGACACAAAAGTGTCAAAATAATTGAAAAAATCAGCATCTAACAATAATGCTCATGTCTTCCTTCTTTTACTTTGGGTTGGTGGAGGAGTCGGAGTCCCAAAGCAACATCTTTGGCGATATTCAATTCATGGTTGACCAGTCACCACATGAGGGTACACCTATACTCGTTGAGCTGGTCATCGCCTCTGTGACCTCCGTGGTTCATCACACCAATCAACGCGGTATGGAACAATTGATTGTTCTCCTTCGTCATCATCAATGTTGATTGGCGTTCCGGCAGATGTGTGATCCTCATAAAGTACGCATTATTAGTGGACATTTTGCTACACTTTTGCTTTGGTAAACCTGAAAAATGAAATGGCAGTACACAAAATTAGGAGAGTTCATGAACCACATATAACAGTAAAAATATTTGTATAAATCAGCATCTTGAAGGCTATAAGTTTATTGTGAGCAAAAAAAAAAAAATACTTTGGCGTTGAGGAAGTTATGAATATGATGATATAATAATGAAAAGCCATAATGATGGTTTTGACAAGTATAGAGGATATATACAATGCTTTGGGACGAGACCCTCTAACAAGTTGCGAATATAAGCCACGGATTAAACACCAAGATATCAAAAACCAAGAAGTCAAACAACAACAATTGAAATTGAAAAATAAAACTCAATCTCGAAGGGGACCATAGGCAAGATGTAACCAATTTTTTAGTAAAACCCCAATAAACTTACAAGGCATGCTCGAACTAGCTGCAATAAAGAAGAAAATCGATGCATGTGTTGAGGGAATGTCATATAGCATTGGACTTATGGAAGGAGTTAAAGGGGGGTATTACTTTGTCTCGGAGTTTGGAAGCTTGCGGGAAGAGAATGGATTGAATGGAATTTAAAGAACCCGATGGTGACTAGAGTCGGGTGTTCGTGCTAACTTGTTGTTGTTGTGGAATTGGCGTAATAGGAGCAGATTTGAGGATGATTTTAAGTTGCCTCGATTGCGAGAAGGAGGATTGTGGAAAGGTATGTGAGTGAGATTAAAAGTGCTAGAGTGGAGTTTGGAAGAGTAGAAGGAATAAGAAGGGAGGTGGGGATCCGATGGGTGAGGGGTAGAGCAAAATTAATGTGGATGGTCTTTGTCGGAAGAGAGCGAAAAGAGGTCAAGCTACGGAGGTGTAATTAGAGGAGGGGATGGCAAATGAGTATGTGGATTTGCAAAAAAGTTGGGGTATTGTTCAGCCATCAAAGCTGAACTTTGGGCTGCTTTAACTCGTTTAGAACTTGCTATCAGTTGTAATCTTGCTTGTGTAATTTTGGAATGTGATTTTGTTGCTGTCGTGAGGCTGATTGAGAATTTGCAGGTTAATGGTGTGTGTGATTCAAGCTTGCTGCAACGGATCAGTCTAGCTATTAGTAGGTTTTCAAATTTCATGTTTAAAACAGTGATCACTTATTTACTTGCAGATTACATACTTCAATTATAACATACAACTGTACCTTGATTCCTTCAAAATTTCGGACAGCAGCGTTCATTGGTTTTAAAACTGTTTTAAACTATAGAACAATGTTTAAATCATCATTTTAACGTCTCCATGTATCATTCAACCATCTAAAGTGGTTGTTCAGCATAGGGAAGCATTCAACATCAAACTTTAAAATAGATCATAGCTCCCAAATTCACTTACCTCGCCCGCCACAAATTTATATATACAATATTACATATTCCCCGTACTTATCTTGCCTCTCAATATAAACCATGTGACCTCAACATCTAATCTTGAAATTTTCCAGCTTTGGGATATACTATTTTCACCACCAAAATAGCATGTTTACCGCTTATTTAACATTCTTGATCGTACCTTAGTACATTGGGTCACTTGATTAACGTTTAAAAATCTCAAAACATCAATTTATAATCAGTTTTTAACCTTCAAAATCATTCAAACAGCAGCACCTAATGATCTGAAAAATATTTCAAGTTTCCAAAAACGATCATCCTCAAGCAAAAGTGCAAAACTCAACATGTAGACACTTACACATCCATATAACATTCATATACCCCTCTCATACATCAGTAATCAATCATTTCAACGAGGATTTAATAATGGGGTACGGATTTAATAATGGGGTGAGGATTTAATAATAAAAAATCATTCGAATAGTATTTCTACAACTCCTCCAAAAATTCCAGCCCCAATCGCAAGATTTAGACCTTCATTTTAAAGTCTCCATACTTAATTTAGACATCAATCCACCCATATATCACCAATTCCATAATCTATTAAACAAATCTCCTTTTTTAGCCTAAATTTCGTAGAAATTCTACATCCGACTCACAAGATTCGATTCACATAAGCTTTAATTTTAACCTCAACAACAAATTTTTATCCAAACCGTAGGCAAGAAAAGTGGATATCTTCTTCTAACATACCTCAGGTGGCCACTGACTGCGAGAACGAAACGAATCCGTCACTTTCTTCAACCCTAGATCTGGAGACAAGAGTGACCCGCGACGCAGCAAATCAATCGAAGGCCTGAAATCGACTTCCTTCCTTTCAACAGTGATCGACTAGCGGCCAGAGATCTTTCCATCCACAAGTTATAATAGATTAAGCCAAATAAGAACAACAAAAATGGCTTCTTTAGTTTAGTTCTCCACCTCCACTAGCTTATTCTTGCCCTTATAATTGCATGATCCTATGGTTGGTACATGGAAGAAGGGTGAGATTTAGGGAAATTTCAGTAGTAAATCATCAACTCAATATATAATATGCGTATACTAGGCATGAAAATGGCCAATATAAGAACAACACTTTATAAGCACATACACAAGGGTATGACACAAATTCAAGCAAGGATATTACATGTTCAAAGGCCTTATTATATTATGGCATCTATGACAAATAAACATGCAAGCGACCAAACACAAAGTGCATTAGAGTAAGTTTCATTACCTCTTAAAGATTTTCCTTTTTTACCTACTCCTTTGCTTTGCCTCCTCTTTGGTCTTGATGGCGAATATCAAACCTTATTGATTGTTCATGCGGGACAGATTAATACGCACATTTCTATACTTATTTTTGTGTAAATAATCTTTCCAAATATCTTAACTCATTTTTTCTAGCACTTAACTTTATTCCCTTTTTCTTATTTCTAACTCACTTCTACGTTGTCTTTAAATTACTTCCCCATCCCTCTTTTAAGTTCATTGGGGCATTTCAATTCACCAAAGATTTAACTACCTGTAGCTAAAAGCTATATAATGTCCAAAGCAGGGGAGGAAAAGATAGCACTCACGAACTTGACATCATTGCTTCAAATCATAGCATAGGAACCTTTAAACTTCTTATATCTATAGTTTATCAACTTGGGACCTTCAAACATTAGATCTTTTCATCCTTAGTAATCAAAACTTAGCTAACTCTCTCAAACATTGGGCCAAGAACAAAAACAGCAGAGAAAACAGACCACAACAAAAACAGAGAGGAAGAATGAGGGCTCGGAACTAATGGGATGAGGAAGATACCTGACGGCGGTGGCGAACACGGCGACAGCAGCGGCGGCGATGGCAGTGGTTTAGCGAAGGCTGTGGGTGACGCTAGGGCAAGGCTTCGTCGAATGTGAATGAGAACGAAGCTTTGAATCTGAATGTGAATGTTTTGAGCAAAAAATCTGAATGTGAATGAAGACAAATTACTAAGGGGTAGTGTGGTCTTTTCCCACGAAATTGCATAACCCTGAAAAGTCCTTATCACCTCTCAGTCTTTTTATAAATTCGAAGGACTTCTGGGGGTTTTGCAAATTCATCTGGTATTTAAATGAAATTTTCCCAATGATCAATGCTAAGAATGCATAAAACAAAGAAAAAGATGAATGCAATTACTACAAAAATGATTTTTTTGTTTTTGAGAAATATTAAAAAAATTAAATAACTTACGTAATCATATTATGTGTTATGTATTTTTAGATTACATATCACTTTATAAGTTAGGCTAAATAACTTGGAGAAAAATGACAAATATAGATATTTTAAAGTAATTAAATTAACTTTTTTAATCTCTTCAAAAAATGTCAGCCTTTTCTTATATTTAGGACCGGAGCAACCGGAGGTATTGTTATATATATATATATATAGTAAACCAAACTCCATCGCTTTTGCCTTGTACGTATTTGGAGACTTGGATCACCACGACACCACCCAACATAACCTTACGTACGTGTTTAATTTGCTGGACATGTTTATAGACATGCAACGCAAATCTGATGTGTTTTGTGAGCACCGTGGTCAACATGCCTACCTCTTGCTTACTTCTCCTCTTAATTAATTATACCTCTTTGCACTTTTTCCGTCATAAAAGCAGCAACCAATTTTGATATGTTTCGTCCTCCTATGAAACTTCTTCTTCTAAATACACGCATCCTTTTTTACGTAAGACAATCCATCAGTTTCAGGTACTGTTAGCACTAAATATAAACAACTTTTTGACCAATTTGTTCCTTATTAAATAACTATTTACTAAAATCCCATGTTTGGAATTGTTATATATATATATATATATATATATATATATATAGTAAACCAAACTCCATCGCTTTTGCCTTGTACGTATTTGGAGACTTGGATCACCACGACACCACCCAACATAACCTTACGTACGTGTTTAATTTGCTGGACATGTTTATAGACATGCAACGCAAATCTGATGTGTTTTGTGAGCACTGTGGTCAACATGCCTACCTCTTGCTTACTTCTCCTCTTAATTAATTATACCTCTTTGCACTTTTTCCGTCATAAAAGCAGCAACCAATTTTGATATGTTTCGTCCTCCTATGAAACATCTTCTTCTAAATACATGCATCCTTTTTTACGTAAGACAATCCATCGTTTAGAATCTTGTTGGCACTAATATAAGCACCTTTAATTTGCTATACCTTATTTATGTTTTTCTTATATCACAAATACATAATAATTATACTACGAGTCAACTATTTTAGTTTATTATTTGTTGCATATAATAAAGGTTAGTCATTTATGATTTTTACCAACTAATTTTAGCTTTTCTAATTTTTCAATTTTGCTACAATTTATATGATTCATGACAACAGTTTGATTTGGTTTAATTTTGTATATTTGGACATTAGTTTGACATTTTAATTTGCTAATATTTATTGTTTGAATTATAAA
Source organism: Acacia acuminata (assembly GCA_019022655.1). NCBI lineage: Eukaryota > Viridiplantae > Streptophyta > Magnoliopsida > Fabales > Fabaceae > Acacia > Acacia acuminata. The sequence goes on along the minus strand of JAFJYI010000053.1, from coordinate 2,654,422 downwards.
TTTTATAAGGTTTAATATTTTACTTTTGTCTAATTGAAATTAGGGATAATTAATCCATAAGTCCTTATAATTTCAACCAATTTTTAATTAGATTCCTATAGTTTCTTTTTCCTCTTATATTTTCACCTGTTTTTCAGGGCCTTGTAGTTTTTCTTCTTCTTTTTATTAGGTCCTTATTGCTTCACTAAATATTTGTCAGGCCCTTCTAGGTTTTTCTGGATTCTAATTTATTAATTTAATTGAAATTAAATAAATGAATAATTGTAAAATATAATTTATTGATAATAAATTGAATTAACAATTATATAATTAAAAAAATAATTAATATTAATGTTTAATTAATTAATTATAATTTATTCAATTTTTATAAAAAAATTAGTAATATAATTGAAAATTTATAATTACAAAAATTAGAATAAAAAATAAATCATATAAATATATTTTAATTTAAAAGTTATGAAGAACATTAAAATACTTAAAAAAGAATGTTCAATAAATGTATCATAATAATTTATTATATATAAATTATTAGTATTAATAGAATAATATTTAATAATATAATACATGATATTATTAAATTTTATATTTGTATAAGAATATTATTAGACCTTATTGAATAAATAATAATAAAAAGTATAGGGACCTAATTAAAAATCATGTGAAACTATAAAGACCTAATGAATAGAAAAATAACTACAAGGACTTGATAAAAAAACAAGTGAAAGTATAAGGATATGATAAAAAAACAAACTAAATTAAAAATTTGTTGAAAATATAAAAACATGCAATTAATTATCCTTTTATTTGAAAAAAACATTATAAATTTTATGAAGGGGCTTGAAAGTTTGCGGACTGACCTGCTATCCAAATGAGGGCTATTTTTCACAAAAGGCAGTTGATAAACCCTAATTTTATATATTTTATCTCACCTTATCCATTTATTTTGGGAATTATTTTAGGGTAATTTGGATATATTTGATAATATTTGAATTGTTAGCCAATTTTAGGAGATAATATAAATCTGAATTAATAATGAGATATTGGGCTTAAATTATTAAAATTCTGGTTGATATCTTGTTATTAAATAATATCTCTTAATATATAATGGATCATAATTTTATCATATTAGAAGATCCTATGGTGCGAATTTTTCGGATAGCTAAAATGAAATCCAATGGTGAAATTTTATTGGGCTACTTGAATTTTATTGGGCTCAAGTTGATACCCTAAACGCCCTCTCTTCATCCCATTAAATTTGGAGGAGGAAGCGCGTCCATGGCAGCTTAAGCTCTTTTACGAGGCAATTTGGGAGGAGTATGGAGAAAGCTAGAGCCTAGGGTTTTACACTTGAAGACCATAAGGGAGTGTCTTTCCTTTTATCTTTTTAATTCAAACTTGAGATTATTTAGTTTTAAAGGATTTCAAGTTGTATTAATTGAGAACAATCTAGTTTTAGATTGTAAACTTATTTCTTTTGGTTTAGACGATAATTCGAAGTTTTTATGCTTATTGCTGGATTCTTATTTGCAACCCTTGGATTGTCGATTAAATTAATAATTGAGTTTTCGTTATTAATTTAATTGTTAATTTGGTTTATCATCTTAATTGTTTAATTAGGTTGATAAATTATCTAATTGTTTAGTTGGATAATATTGTGAACGAGATTTCCAAGATTATTTGGTGATTGGTTTTTAATGAGTTTAATTAGCCACCGCTTATTTCATTATGAGTTTTCTAGTGGAATATGTGTTATTGAGCTAGAGGGTTTCCCATGTTCAATTAGGTAATTAAATTCATTAATCTCCCTTTAGTCTAATTAATTGGTTTGGGCTAAGAAAGTTAACTCCATATGATTCCTAAGTTGTCCCCTTCATTATCATAACTGAATTAAATCTTTGTTGTTTGAATTGCTTTTAAATCAACTTTCTTCTTAGGAATTTAATAATTCTCTCATAACAAAAACCCCCCCAATTTTGCATTCGAATTCATCTAGATTACTTTTAGTCTCATATAGGTTTTAGAGTCATTACCATTTTGCATTTAGTTAGCTTAGTTTTATTTTGTTTGCATTTTTTTAATCATCTAAATTCAACCTAAAGAAAAGCGAGGCTCTAGGTTGACCCTAAACCGCATAATTAATTAGGACCTAGTTGAATTGACTCGCTTTAGCGACAAAAGCAAAGCTCATCAATTTTGGCGCCGTTCTTGGAGCAACGGTTAGGCTTTAGGTTTGAGTTTTTAGGTGACTTCATAGGTAGTTGTTTATTGCATGACCCGATTCTCTTCTGAAAAATTGTTTGAATTCGATCCTAAGATTGAGAGGACATTTCACCAACGGAGAAGAACTAGAGCTAGTACTCTTGTAGGCAATAGTTCCTTTTTAAGCCCATTGTAGAATCCTTTGATTCTAAGGTCAATATGGACGGTGCTCGTATTGTTGTTCCTGCTGATGATAATGCAATTCCAGATGCTCGTATTGTAGATCCTGTTATGACTATTAATGAATTGGGTTCACCTGATCTGCATTTTCAAAATTGGTGCATAAATTATCCTGATATTAATGTGAATTTCAAGTTGAAATCTTGATTGATACACTTACTTCCAAAATTTAATGGCCTTTCAGGAGAGGAAGCATACAATCATTTGAAGATGTTTCACATGGTTTGCACTTTGCTATGAAACCTTAATGTGGATCAAGATCAAATCAAGATGCGTGCCTTCCCATTCTCTTTGGAAGGATCTCGCTAAAAGCCGGTTGCTTCGTCCCCTGGATTTATTACTTCATGGAATCAACTGAAGAAACTATTCTTGGAAAAGTATTTCCCGACCTCTCGCACTTCATCTATCGGGAAAGACATAAGTAGATGTCAACAAATTGTTGGGGAGTCCTTATAGAGTATTTGGAGCGTTTTAAAGCACTGTGTGCCAGTTGCCCTCACCATCAAATTGCAGATACATTATTGATTGAATACTTCCAAGAAGGGCTCTTACCTTTAGAGAGAGATTTGTTAGATTCGGCCGCCGGTGGTGGTCTTCTTGACCTGACTGTCAATGATGCTTGGGAATTGAGTGAAAAGAAAGCTAAGAACACCAACAATTTGGTTCTAGACAACCGCAAAAGTTAATGAGGTGGGATTGCTCTCTTCTAATTCTGAGTCTTGCTTAGAGAGCAAAATTGATAGACTTGCATCTGCTATGGAAAAAATGGCTATGTCTCATATGCAAAATTCTTCTAATATGGTCAATCCTATGGGGCCCTCTACTTCTCTTACCCCACAGCCTACCTCTTCTACTTTAATAGGGCCACTCTATTCTATTTGCTCTCTAGCCACTCATGCTACTGACTCTTGTCCCTACCTGAATGACGGAGTTGAATCTTGCAATGCAATATATCCTTCTAGACCCACGACTCAAGGCGGCCAAAAGTATGATCCTTACTCCAATACATATAATCCTGGATGGTGTGACCATCCAAATCTTCGACATAGGAATGGCCAACCTCAACAAGCACAGTTTAATCAAAGTGGAAATTCTAGTGGCAAAATGTTTCAACAGGTTAGACAATCAGTGCCAGTGCAAGATGAAGGTTCAAAGTGGGATAGCAAGATGGATGCTATGATAATCATAATGAAGCAACAACAACAAATTGAAACTCTTCAAACTCAGGTTGGTCCATTGTCTAATGTACATGGTAATGAACAGAGTCAAGGTTCAGGAAGGCTTCCATCTCAAGTGGTAACTAATCCAAACGCTGGAACTCATCAGAATCCTAATATAGGTGGAGTTAATGCTATATCTCTCCGACATGGAAAGATAATCCCCTCTGCAGATCATGTTACCATCAATGCTTCAAAAGACAAGGAAGTTGCTGATGACTTTCTTTCTGCTTCCACATCACAGGATAAATCCACCTTATCAAACACACCAGTAGTACCTAATGAAGAACAAGAAAAAGGGATGAAGGAAAGCAGTGGTCAAGCAGGCCCTACCTTTTCCTACTGTGGTAGCCAAGGCTGAAAAGAAAAAGAAGGAAGCCGAGATGTTCAATGAAATCTATGATATATTCAAGAAGGTGGTGATTAATGTTCCACTAGCTGACTTAGTTACACAAGTGCCCAAATATGCAAAATTCTTGAAAGAATTGTGTACTACAAAGAGAAAGTTTAAGCATGAAGGCAAGGTTGACTTAGGGGCGTTGTCTCCCTCTCTTTATCAAATGCCAATGCCAATGAAGTGCAAGGATCCCGGTAGTTTTCTCATACCTTGCACTATTGGTGATGTTGAATTCTCCGATGCCTTAGCAGATTTAGGAGCCGCTATTAATGTTATGCCAAAATCAGTCTTTGATCAACTCAAGGGTGTAGAGCTTAAGTCCACAAACCTTGTTGCATCCCTTGCTGATAGATGTTGCACAGTCCCAAAAGGCGTCTTGGAGGACATCTTGGTTAAGGTAAAAGATTTCATATTCCCTGCAGACTTTTATGTTCTTGATATGGATGATGGTCGGTTTAGGCAGAAGGGACATTCATCTTTAATTTTAGGTAGGCCCTTCCTGAAAACTGCTAGAGCTATGATAGATGTGCATGCTAGTAGCCTCACTCTAGAATTTGCTGGTGAAACTATTAAATTTGACGTCCTTGAATCTATGAGACACCCCTCTGATGATTGTATGGAGATAAATGTTAATGTTATTGATGCTATTACAGATGATTCTATTGTAACTCTTAAAGAGAGTATGCTTAGCAGATCCTGTGATATTGCTGGTTTAGATGATACTATATCTTGCTCATGTGCTAAAATTGGTAATTGTGATACATGTGCTGACCTTGATGATGCTGATATTGATATTTTCACTGATGCTATTGAGATTATGAGACATTTTATACATGATAATTTTGTGCCTATTTGTAGCATTAATGATTCTAGTGATCATGTATCCGATACTTCTCCTGATTCTAATGGGCTTTCTCAGTTACTTAGTGTGATTAATGCCATGGATAAAAATGATTTGTCTTCACTATCTGATTCTAAGTTATCAATTAGCATTGGTCACATTTCTGATAAGGAGATTTCCAATCTAATTCTATTATTGACATGAGTGCTACTGATGGCACTATTGATGTTGATTGTGATGTGTCTGTGGATTCTTCGACTCTTGCAGTTTCTACTAATACTCCCCAAGGTGGGAAAGTTTGCTCTTCTATTTGTGAGTCTGCTGTGCAGGTTTCTCGTTTGACTGATGTTGAATTGAAGCCGCTCATACCTTCAATTAAACAAGCTCCATCTTTGGAGTTAAAGCCACTTCCTGACTCATTGAAGTATGCCTATCTTGGGAAAGATGAGACACTTCCTATGATTGTAGCTAGTGACATAGCTGCTGATGAGGAGACCCGCCTGCTAGAGGTACTTAGGCGACGGATGAAAGCTATTGGATGGACTCTTGCTGATATCCCTGGAATCAGCCCAGATGTGTGCACGCTTCGGATCCTGTTAGAAGATGGTGCCAAAGCTGTACGACAGCCACAGCGACGACTCAACCCATTGATCCTTGATGTGGTAAAGAAAGAGGTCTCTAAACTTCTTTTTGCGGTATAATCTACCCTATTTCGACGTCGTTGGGTAAATCCGGTTCAGTAGTGCCTAAGAAAACTGGGTATTATCGTTGTTCGTAATGATGAAGGTGAGCTAGTTCGACTAGAGTTCAAAACAGTTGGAGAGTATGTATTGACTATAGAAGATTGAATTCAGTGACTAGAAAGGATCATTAGCCCCTTCCCTTCATAGATCAAATGTTAGAACGACTAGCTGGTAAATCACATTACTGCTTTTTGGATGGTTTTTCTGGTTATTTCCAAATTTCTATTGCACCTGAGGACCAGGATAAAACCACATTCACATGTCCATTTGGAACCTTTGCATATAGACGCATGCCATTCGGTTTATGTAATGCACCGTGTACTTTTCGGCGTTGCATGGTTTCCATATTCTCTGATTTTCTTGAGCATTGCATGGAAGTTCTCATGGATGATTTCACTATTTACGGTGATTCTTTTGATGCATGCTTAGCTAGTTTGGACATGGTTTTGGAACGATGCATTCAATACAATCTGGTGTTGAATTTTGAAAAATGTCATTTCATGGTTAAGAAAGGAATTGTTTTGGGCCATGTTGTTTCACATGATGGTATTGAGGTTGATAAAGCTAAGGTCGATATTATTTCCTCTCTTCCATATCCTTCATGTGTGAAAGATGTACGTTCTTTTCTTGCGCATGCTGGATTTTATAGAAGATTCATCCAGGATTTTAGTAAGACAACATTGCCATTGTCTGGTTTATTACAGAAAGATGTGGGTTTTGTTTTTGATGATGCTTGCAGGTATGCATGGGATGAGTTAAAGAAGAGACTCACCACACCCCCTATCATTCAGCCACCTAATTGGAGCCTTTCATTTGAGCTCTTGTGTGACGCTTCGAATTATGCATTAGGTGCTGTTCTTGCCCAGAGAGTAGAAAAGAGACAACGTATCATAGCCTATGCATCTAGAACTTTAGATGCTGCTCAGGCTAACTATACTACCACAGAGAAAGAGTTATTTGCAATTGTCTATAGGCTAGAGAAATTTCGATCCTACATCCTTCACACGAAGGTGACTGTGTTTACTGATCATTCAGCAATCAATTACTTGTTTAAGAAACCGGACTCCAAACCCCGCCTCATTAGGTGGATGCTTCTGATACAAGAGTTTGATGTGGAGATTCGAGATAAGAGTGGTACAGAGAATATGGTAGCTGATCATCTGAGAGGATTGAAACACCTGTGGTAACATCTTTACCCTTAGATGACTTTCCTGATCAACGGCTCTGTGAGATCGTTGTTTCTATCCCTTGGTATGCTGATATTGCTAATTATCTAGTTGCATCTGTTTTGCCTGATGACATGAATAAACATCAATTGAATAAGTTTAAGAGAGATGCTAAATTCTATATATGGGATTATCCCTACTTGTGGCACATTTGTAGTGATCAAATTATTAGGCGATGCATTCCTGATGTTAAATTTGAGTCTGTCTTGACTTTTTGCCATACTCTTGCATGTGGGGGACATTTTAGTGCCAAGCGTCGCTAGGAAAGTTTTGGAAAGTGGATTGTTTTGGCCAAGTCTATTTCGTGATGCCCATGAATTTTGTAAGAAGTGTTCCAGGTGCCAATTTGTGGGTAATATTTCTAGGAAACATGAGATGCCCCAACAACCCTTATTATTATGTGAAGTCTTTGATGTTTGGGGAATTGATTTCATGGGACCTTTTCCCACTTCATTTGGTTATTTGTACATCCTGCTGGCTGTGGATTATGTGTCAAAGTGGGTTGAGGCAATCCCCACTCGTACTAATGACTCTTCTGTAGTGGTTTCCTTTGTTTGCTCTCACATTCTTTGTAGATTTGGCATTCCTAGAGCCATCATTAGCGATCAAGGAACTCATTTTTGTAATCGAAGTTTGCAGAGTTTACTTAATAAGTATGGGGTAATGCATAAGGTGGCCACCCCATACCACCCTCAAACGAATGGTCAGGCAAAACTCTCTAATAGAGAAATCAAGCTCATTTTGGAAAAGACAGTGCAACCCAATCGGAAGGATTGGAGTAAACGGCTCGATGATGCACTTTGGGCAAATCGCATAGCATATAAAAGTCCTATTGGCATGTCTCCATACAGGATTGTTTACGGCAAAGCTTGTCATTTGCCAGTGGAGGTGGAGCACAAGGCATACTGGGCAATTAAAAGGTGCAATCTCGATCTTGCTAGTGCCGGTATTGAAAGGAAGTTGTAATTGCAAGAGCTTGAAGAATTAAGAAGAGAAGCTTATGAGAATGCTAGAATTTATAAGGAACGAACTAAAGCAGCCCATGACAAACTTATCATGAAGAGAGACTTTCAAGTGGGCCAAAAGGTTCTACTCTATGTTTCCCGATTGAAACTCATGTCTGGAAAGCTCCGCTCTCGATGGGAGGGGCCCTTCATTGTCACTGATGTTTTCCAGTATGGAGCTGTGAAGATCAAAAGGGAGCCACATGGAAAATGCTTCACTGTCAATGGACACCGCTTAAAGCCATTGTTTGATGGATTCTCCACTCAGACAGTGGAGGTTGCTGCACTACGTGACACCACGTAGACGTCGGTTATATTCCTTCCCTCACTCTTTTATTTTGCTTTGTCATATTACTCCTTATCATATTACTAAGTTGCGTAGTGCTACGTATTACTTGACTTTGTGATCTATTATGACTGTTTTGCATTGAGGACAATGCATTGTTTAAGTGTGGGGGAGGGATCAACTGTTTTGAATGCGAAAATTGCAAGTTTTAAGTAACTTTAGTATGATGCATTCTTGATTTGAAAAGTGATTGATCGTGTTTTGAGTTGGTGAACCTAGTGGCAATGGATTTGATTTTGGTGAATTTAGGCTAGTGATCATATTCCTGGTGAGATTTTGAGCCTAATACATATATATATTTTTTAGTGTGTACCCCTATCTCTTCACTTGATCTAGAACTTGACTTAAATCTTGTTTGAGGCTGCATTTTATGCATGTGTGTTCATAAAAATGATAAAGGCATTCTTTTCATTTTAGCCGATAAGCCAAAAAGCCTACCATTTTCATGCATATATCCTTTGTTTAGCCCTTTGAGCCTATTTATTTGATTTTTTTTCCATTTTGTCTACACCCATAGCAAAAAACCAAAAAAAAATCTCTATCCTTTTGAATATCTTTAGAGTTGAAGAGCATCTATTATTTCTATTCTCGATGGAAGAACATGCATGAAATTAAGAATTGGGTCATTGTGAAAAGTATGGTATGTTATTTTGAAAAAAAAAAAAAAAAAAAAGAGAAAAAGAAGAAAAAAAAATGATGACTCAGTTCAGATTTAGTTTGGTTTCTTGCATCTCATATTCTCTATTGTATCATTCTCTTCATCTTTTAAGATATTCAACTTTGTTTTTCTAAACACCGTACCATTTCTTTCTTAACTTTAGCCACATTACAACCTAATAAAAGTCCTTTGGGTTTATGAATACACTTGCTTTGTTAGCGGTGGATAACTTAGATTCTTGTCAAGCCTATGGAAAGAGTATTGGATAGGGATGAATTTGAGCGCAAACACAAACCTTTACACTTTTGAGTGAAGAGTGACATACACATTATCCTTGGTAAGGGATTTCTAGCTTAGGTTCCCCCTTGTCAAGTAATTTGCCATGATGTTTGCTTTCTTAATTTATGAGAAGATCACTTGGACATGAGAGGTGTTGAAATGCTTTTGTTTACTTTTTGCTTGTGATTGGAACATTCACTTTTGAAGCTTTTAGTTTAGTTTAGGTTTGTTTTTGTTTTTATTTTTGTTTATTTTCCCTTGGTCTTGATTTGTTTTGCCCAAGAGTGCAAATGATAAGTGTGGGGGAGTTGATAAACCCTAATTTTATATATTTTATCTCACCTTATCCATTTATTTTGGGGATTATTTTAGGGTGATTTGGATATATTTGATAATATTTGAATTGTTAGCCAATTTTAGGAGATAATATAAATCTGAATTAATTATGAGATATTGGGCTTAAATTATTAAAATTCTGATTGATATCTTGTTATTAAATAATATCTCTTAATATATAATGGATCATGATTTTATCATATTAGAAGATCCTATGGTGCAGAATTTTTCGGATAGCTAAAAGGAAATCCAATTGTGAAATTTTATTGGGCTACTTGAATTTTATTGGGCTCAAGTGATACCCTAAAACTTTACACTTGAGTTTTCATTATTAATTTAATTGTTAATTTGGTTTATCATCTTAATTGTTTAATTAGGTTGATAAATTATCTAATTGTTTAGTTGGATAATTGTGAACAAGATTTCCAAGATTATTTGGTGATTGGTTTTTAATGAGTTTAATTAGCCACCGCTTATTTCATTATGAGTTTTCTAGTGGAATATGTGTTATTGAGCTAGAGGGTTTCCCATGTTCAATTAGGTAATTAAATTCATTAATCTCCCTTTGGTCTAATCAATTGGTTTGGGCTAAGAAAGTTAACTCCATGCGATTCCTAAGTTGTCCCCTTAATTATCATAACTGAATTAAATCTTTGTTGTTTGAATTGCTTTTAAATCAACTTTTTTCTTAGGAATTTAATAATTGTCTCATAACAAAAACCCCCCAATTTTGCATTCGAATTCATCTCGATTAGCAATAATTTAGGGAAATCTAGCTTTTCATGCCTAACCCTTTTATTATTGGATCTGGTCTTTAATATAAGAACCAACTTGATTGTTGTTTTGAAGAGATTAAGGAAACCAATTTAGTTATATTAAAGTATGTATATATATCATTTTTTCCCAACTAATTTACTTGATTTATAAATTGTTATATAATCTAATGATATACGATATATATTATGATTAAGTGATTTATTTAGTTTCTTTATTTTTTTCTTAAAAAAAGGTCAATTGCGCATCACAATATCATTGACTATAATTCTACAAGAGATGGGATAAGGGAGGTGATTTATTGGTAGAGGTGTGAGAATAGGTCAGACAACTTGTAGCCAAGCCTAATTAAGGCCTGACCTGTTTAACAAGTAGGCTAGGTTTAGCCCAATTTAAAGGCCTGGATGGTCGGCCCAGTGTATTCTGTCAAAGCCTGGCATATATATATATGTATATCTTACATTTTAATTTAAGGATACAATCAATGAATCAATATACTACCCCTAGGTTTTTACTAGTCTTTTCTAAAACACTCAGCCTAACTTAGTGAAACCTAGCCATCACTATTATCTCCGCGTACCTTCCCATTCTTCACTGCAACCCAATCATCTTTCCCCATTCTTTGCTAGTACATTTCTCCACAGAACCAAACTTGGCCGGCTGAAAAGTTAAATATTTGGGAGACTTGGGAACACTCTAATAATCTGTTTTCTCATTTTCTTCTCACAATCCCATCTCCACTTTTAAATTAAAAAATGAAGGGTTTAGATTTAATATTTTCTAAAATTATTATTATTGTATTTTATAAATTTTTTTAAATTTTATTTGTGTTATCATTATGAATTGTGTAGATCAGTTTTGAACAATTTAAATTTATTTATTTATGTTTAAAATAAAATTTTTATAAAATATGAAATATGAACCATACATATATATATATATATATATATATATATATATATATTAATCTAAGAGTGGAGATAAAATTGTGAAGAAGAAAAAAAGAGACAAATTTTTTGAAAGAACCTAAACCCCGGTTACTATTTAGACGGAAGAGGAGACTTGCCCCTTGAACTTGCACAACTGCAATAAGTTTTTCCATTGATGGTAGAGAAGCACACATCTTTACATAGATTTTCTTTTCTTTTTTAATTTGGTTTTGTGGTATTATTACTATTATTGAGTTCACACTCTACAATTTATATTTTAAATAATAATTTTCTGAACTAATTTTTATTTAGATCTATTCAGTTATATGAGTTAAATCTTATTTGAATACCAATGTAGGATTTAAATAGGCTTCAACGTTATTTAACTACTACAAGGTGTATGCCTTTAATCATACTCAAAGACTACACTTTATGTAGATTTTAGTAGATTTAAAATATACTTAAGGTCTTCAAAGTCTATTTTGTCAAGTTTATTTAAAGACCTACATTTTAAGTATTCGGCCTTTCAAAAGCTTAGACTTGAGCCTATAAAAAAACATGTATACGGGCTTATGCCTATTTGATCAAAGTCCGGTTTGACCTAATGCATTTCGCCCATATTTAGTACTCCCTCCGGTCCTAATTATAAGTGCTAGTTGACTTCTTTGGAGAGATTAAGGAAGAAAATTAAATTACTTTAAAGTATTTTATTTTTATTTTTTTTTCAGACTTAATAGTTTGATTAATAAACTAATATATAATCTAAGAATACACAACATATGAAATGATTAAGTTACTTATTTAGCTTCCTTAATCTCTCCAAAGAAACTCAAATTGCTCTTATAATTAAGACTAGAGGTAGTAGATCCTTTTCCACCGACCGGCTAATAGCTAACTATTGGCCTAACGGTGCGATGAAGCAACAACCTAAGGACACAATGGGATGGAGTAAAACTCTTTGTACCACATAGGCAAGTATGGACCCTCCCTATACCATATGGCCTAAGACTTGGGAGGGAGTGTGGATATAATAGAAACTCCCTCTAATCATAAATATAGAATTTAATTAATGAGTTTGTTTTAATACTAAATATAAGACTCTAATATATTTTTCTTCCTCTATTTATTTTTATTATTAAACAATAATTATCTTGGTTGAATATCTACCTTTTTTATAATTTGTGTAAATTGAATTTGAAAATTTATTGCACATCCTACACCCACTTATTTTTAGTATATGTTCCACATTGACTAGCTCTCATTTTTTCTATTGTAAGTCCCACACCTATTGCTTTTAGGGTTAAGTAGTAAATCTATCCCTGAAGTATACGTTGAAAGTGGAACTATATACCCAAGAGGGGGGGTGAATTGGGTGTTTTAAAACTTTTGTAATTTGCTCTATTTTTAGACAACAAAAACAGAGATGAACAGAGTAAAGAGAGGAACAGCTGGACACAGAGATTTATACTGGTTCGGTCTTAACAACTTGACCTACATCCAGTCCCCAGACTCTCTGGGATTTCCACTATCACAAAGATTACACACTCTGTACTCAAAGAGTAGTTCTCTCTCTAGAACTCACTCCCCCTTACAAGTTGTAATCAATGAACTCCCAAATCACCAAGTCATTTTGTGCATATTGAAAAAGTCAAATATGAACAATAATCGTACTTGAAAAAATAATATGAACAATAAGCATAATATAATTAAATCATTCACATGCAGTGACATGTTTTGGGGTTCATATATGAAGAAAAAATTTGAAGAAGACAAAATGAAATTATGAATGAAAGTGCCCCAATGCAAAAGAGAACGAATAAACAAATATGGTTCATCACTGTCGGCCAAAGGTCAAGAGAGTACCTGCAACTTCATCACTCTCGCACTTGTATTCTGAACAACATCAGGGGTGTGGAAGCAGCAAAATCATTGATGTGAAATTGTTTCAAGAACAGTACAATAAATCATCACAATTTCCATTTAGGCTTGAGACTTCAAGCAGTGAAAATTCTTTTAAGCAAGTACTTAACTATGGCTAAAGAGTAAAGTGTAAAACTAACTACAGTTCAGATCTACCAGTTCCAATTCGATAGCAAATTATCCTATTCAAGATGTTAGTCATAAAAACCGTGCAAAAGGATGAACTAAAGTATCTACCTCATCGTTTGCGATGCGAGTCCGGAGAGAAAGCACCTTCACTGGATCTTAGAGCTGGTGCCGTCGCAGCCCTTGACGGAGAACATGCTGGATCTTAAGCTTCGATCTACCAGTTCAAATCTAAAGCAAATTATTGTTGGGATCCGTGCACGCAACGAAATTAAAACTTTATGAATCCCTTATGAGGATCGCTAAAAAATGTTTAAATCAAGGTTTAGAGAATCCGAATCGTACCTACGATGAACTCCGGGTGCGTCTCGTTCCTTTTAAAATCGTGGGCTACCTTCTCGATCGCAGAAGTCAACTTTACGAATCGTCTTCCTCTACCGGTATCCACAAGAATAATCTCCGAACACGGCTACGGAGCGTGCTAGCCCTTCAAAAACCGTGCGTCTCTCTTTTTCGCTCTAGGGTTTCTCGCGGCTTTCTAATATGCTTGACAAAAGTCCCGTAGGTTTTTCTAAACCCGATAGGCGTGTTATATTCAAAATTAATCCTCATTAATTTTGAAATTCGAATTTTGAATCGGAATAAAAAAACTAGCGCCTTCAAACTGTGTGTCTCTCTCTTTTCGCTTTAGGGTTTCTCGCGGCTTTCTAATATGCTTGACAAAAGTCCCGTAGCTTTTTCTAAACCCGATAGGCGTGTTATATTCAAAATTAATCCTCATTAATTTTGAAATTCGAATTTTGAATCTGAATAAAAAAAAGTATTAATTAAATCTATCTAATAGATCTATTCTAATCTTTTTATTAGATCCGAATTAAAAGCCTTCGATTTAATTTATCGCTACAAATTAAATCCGAGAAATGATATATATCTATTTAATTAAATCTTAGATACTATATCTCAATTTAAATTAAATATATATATGATATCTTTATTAAAAAATTAAATGTGAGATACAATATCTCTATTTGTTTTAGATATTTAAATAATCAAATAAATTAAATACAAAACAAATAATATATATAATAATATTATAATCTGAATTAAATAATATTATTACATTATTTTCGAATTTAATATATATATATATATATATATATTCATCCTAGATTAAATTCGCATTCATTAAATCTTAGATATATCTAAGATTCAATGAATCTGACACTTTTGCTCGTGTTGGGCTATTCTTGTGTAATACCTTGTGCCCACATGAGATTGGTAGTGGGCTAATACTGTACCAGCCTACAAGTCGCAAGCGGCCTCTAGTAAAACATTACGACTACCCAATTTATATTGGGATCGATGATACGATACAACCTATGTACAACCATGTCACGTCCTTTTATTCACGAGATAATTTGGTCAAGGATGACACATGGATAATATCAACTTTCTATTCTTGACCATTACCTTCTCGGTTCTTGAGTAGTCTAATAATTGAAATAGAAACTCCTTTCTATCGAAGTATGGCCATACATTTCTTAGACTTACTCATCGAAGGGCCCAGTATTATCTCTCTACAAATGTGAGGGACAAATTCCATCTTGACCACTCACATTCCTCTGTATGAAAACCATTGATCCTGATCTAAGCCTTTATCATCACCCGATCAAAGGTGACTTTTGACTAGGTCAAAGATTAGTGACCCATCATGTAGGAATCCATGATAATCTCAGGTCATAGGGTGTCATGACACAGTTATACATGAGATAAGCTTATGACTAAATCCATGCAGCTTTCTCATAGTGGGTCCTGGTCCAAAGACCTTGTACTCTTACAAGTGCCCATGACTTTGATTCGTATCTCCATACCTCATCAAAGTCATACTGGTCTTATCTCATGTTCGCTCCCGTGTAGATGACCGACCAAGGACATTTAGGATAATCTATAAGATATATCCAATGATACAGTTATCAATATAAACATGCAAATGAAATGATAACTAAAAGAGAATACTTTAAATAACATAAATGTCTAAAGTACAATGACTTGCCCCTAGGGCATAATTTCCAACAATTATCCTGTTCAGCATGTTAATAACAAAAATCATGCAATAGGATGAACTCAAGTATCTACCTCATCGTTCAGAGATGCAGGTCCAGGAGAGAAAACATCTTCATTGGATCCTGGAGCTGGTGCTGCCGCAGCCCTTGACGGAGAAGATGTTGGATCCTAAGCTTCAGATCTACCAATTCTAGATCTAAAGCAAATTATCCTGTTCAGTATGTTAGTAACAAAAACCGTGCAAAAGGATGAACTCAAGTATCTACCTCATCGTTCGCGAGATGCGAGTCCGGAGAGAGAGCATCTTCACTGGATCCTGGAGTTGGTGTCGCCGCAGACTTTGCGGAGAAGATGCTGGATCTAAAGCCAGCGATGTCGATTTGGGAGATGATGCACCAAATTCATAAACTTTGAAACCACTAAAAGAAGAGGAAAACACACCAGATCGAGATTGAGAGTGAAGAGCGAACTGCAAAGACGAAGTGAGTGAGAGTGAAAGGTCACAAGTATGCGTTCTAGCAAGGTGGATAGCCCTAATACGACGGGTTAGGGTTTTCATTTTTCAATGGTGAGGAAATAGGAATTGTGAGAGTGAGGAATTGGGTTGCGTTTGGTCTTTAGTTGAGGAGTTGAGGTGGGCCGAGGGGCGGAGGGTCTCGTGGACTATGGACTGAGAATTAAAAGGTAAGAAAAAATACATTTTTCAAATAATTTCAGTTATTCCGTTTTCACTGAAATAAATTTACAATAACCGAACCGAATACCGAATTAAGTCAGTTCCAAAAACCGAACCCAAATCGAAAAACCAAACACCGAATTAGTCTGTTCAGTTTTCGATTTCGGTTTTGATTTGCTCACCCCTAGTCTTGTTAGTCCACAAACAAGGTCACCGAGATATATTAAATTTTGATTCTTCTCTCCACTTCTTAGTTACTTTTCTCGTTGTAGTCTTGACAGGATATTTAAAATTAAAAATAAGACAACATACAAACAGAAGGAAAACTAATCTTGAAGCTTCTTGTGTTCTTCTGCAGAAAACTTTTGGAGAATATACAGAGAGAACATCATTTGAAAGACCACTCACTATTGGAGTTGCTTATGCTCTGAAAGTTCTCCATTCTGACAGGGGGCATTTTGAAAAGCAGCATGGGTGGACAATTAAGAAAATGGAAGTTGAGAATGAAACACTTGTCCAAGATTGTAGTCCGGAAGATCTCAATCCTGCACCCATTCAAGATGCATATGCACCGTGATATTTGCTCAACTGTTTCCCATATTTTATCTATTGATATGATATCTGGAAAGTTTTGGCGTTTTTACCTTATTTTTACCCTTGTTTAACTTCCTCATTTCATGCCGAACTTGAGGCACCATCTGAAACTTTCAATTTCACGTTTCTATGAATGTTCTTATAATGTTAATTCCTCATAAAAGGAGGAAAGCTTGTGTTTAGTTATCTCACAGACAGATCTTTTACTCTTTTGTCTTTAATTTTTCTTTATTCAATGTAGAAGTATTAGACTTTTGAATCTTTTACTACTACTATTACTGTTTTAAATCTTGTTTTTGTTATTTGGATCTGAACGTGCAAAATAAATTATACCTTAAACTTCATTTTACACAATTTTCTTTAAAAAGGCCAAAGTTAAGTGTTGGGACAAAATAATGGCAGCAATAGGATGACTCTAAGCACTGGAGTTACTCTGTATGTGGATATAACTAGAGACTCTTGTTCACACGTGTGTGCATGCATTTTTAAAATTTTGTGGCTTGAGTCATATTTTTATGAACACTGTAAAATAACAGTTAAAATATTCAACTTCTATGTGTGTTGATATTGAGTATGAGCTTTCCGGTCTTCTTGGTTCATACAAATTCATGCATGTGAGAGATTGAAAAGAGACAAAATACGGAGCGATTATGTGGCACACCCCTTCGGTTTACCGACATTCGCAAGAGTATAAATGCACAGCTTAACAGATAAACTAGTTCCAGCGTAGTAATACTGATAATAAAGTCTGGTACATAACCGGAATTCATAAAAGGTTCTTACAAATACTACAAACAACATAATAGTCTGAACATTATACAGGTAATATATAACAGATCTTGATCCGATCCGGCACCATCAGTTACCCATATCCACCGCCTTACCGCGTGAGCCGCGACCGCTATTAGGTTCTCGCCCTGAACTTTGGGGAATATCTGGGATTCAAACGAATCCCAGTAGTAACGTTAATCACTCACATAAGATGCATGCACAGTACATGGTAGACAACCAGTTGCAATAAATACATAATTCACAATAATTTCAATATTCACTTCAAATACAAAATTAGCAGTTCAACATCATTTCAAAAAGAACATACCGGTTCAAACGCACAGTGCTGGAAATTCAAATATGCAGTTCAACAATATTCAAGAACCTAACGGCTCATACGCACAGCACTGGATATTCAAATGGGCTTTTGCCCTTCAACACAAAAATTCTCTTATCGGAGTACCACCCCCGGCCTTAACCGTGATGGCATCCAGGGTTACCCCACAATCAAGGGCACTACCTCCCGGCCTAAACCGGCGATAAGGTTAGAAATTCACAATTCAAATATCACAAAGGTATGTACATGCATATAAAGGCACACAGAGTATGTGAGAGAAAGTTACTACCTCAACTCCAATTAGCTAAAGGAATTTCACCGGTGCTCGGACCACTTGGTACTCAACTCCTAAAACAGTACAATCATAAATATCAATTTTTCACTTTATTCCATTTCTCCAAAAATATCCGAAAGGGTTCTTTTTCATCATTTAGGATCCTCATGGCCCTTAAACGATAAATCACCCATTTGTAATTCTTATTGAAATAATTTTCGGATTAACTTCTTTTCTGTCCAGAATTTTCACTAAACTTTGAAAATTCACCATTAATTGCACAAAACTCCAAATGATGTGCTTCCAAAACCTATGTGACCTCTAACATGTCTAGTTTCATGTAAAAATGTTCTCAATAGCCAAAAACATCCATATTATCCCCAGTTTTATTAAATTACTTCGCTGACCATCTTGAACTTCCAGAACTTTTGGTCAGATTGTAAAATTCATAATTCCTTGTACAGAGCTTTAAAAATTACATATTATATATCAAAAGAAAGCTCTGGATGTCTACTTCAAATCTGAAAACTTTCATGATTTTTAGACATCATTAAATCAACCAAAGATGGTATACAAGTCGACTGCCTTCCAAATCGTTAAAACTAGTAATTTTGGTAACTTGTACAATTTAATCCTTTTGATTCTAAAAATCATTTCCAACCTTATTCTTAAACTCTTTGGTAACCTTAAATTCATCAAAATCCTCATGGTTTCACCACTTCCAAAATAAAATATATATAGGAGATGATAAACAACATCTTGAAACCTACTTCATTAAATAGACAAGTTAAAACCTTCACTTACTTGTCTTACTCCCTTGGACTTAGGCACTTTCTTCTTGCTTTAGCCTCCTCTAGAATGTCCGGCCTTCACTCTCAAATAGCATAAGAAAATGTCTTTCACACGTATTCTCTCTCTCTCTTTCTCTATTTCGGTTAGTGGCCGAAGATGGAACTATAACAAAGAGACGAACATCTTCATATATTTAACATGCTCCCATTGAATGTTGGACTCGTGACTAAATAAGAAAACGACATCGTCCGTGAATGAATTAAAGGATCACTCTTGCTTTTCCCGTGAATGAATAGGGAGGATAATTGACATTTGAAAATGAAAAGAAATGTTGTCGGCCAATGTGTGTATCATGCTAAAATACACATTGAGAAAAGAAATGGAGTAGATGTGTGTCTTGCGCATGTGAGTAAATAGGTGTTGTCCATTATTAAGATGGAAAAGAAATACAAGGTGCAACTTTTGGTCTCATATGAATGTACGAGTATGGAGATAAGAAAGGTTTGGTAGTGGGGTGGTTATAATAATTATAAGTGAGAGACAAATCAAAAATGGATGACAAATCAAAAATGGATGATTAATCGGAGTAGACAATGGTACCTTGCGCATGTGAATGAATATACAATGAATAAATGAAATTGTTGAACCAAAATGGAATTTAGCTTATGAGAAAAGACACATGGTCCCATCACTTTTATAATGGAAACTTAATGTGTTGTCTTCTTGCTCAACATTTATTCACGGATGACAATTGTGAAATGGAAGGAAAAAGGGTGGATAAGTGATTGAGAAATGAGTTGTCTCATTGTGATAATTAGAAGACATATTAGGTATTAATTTGACAATTAGATTGTCTTCTAATCCTACAATAATAAGAGACGGATGTTACATTATGCGTGTAGTTGTCTGACTGCTTAGTTTGTTACTGTTATACAGGAAGACCGTGAGAATATCTTGCGAGCAAGAGCAACCGGAAAGGGCGTGCTAACATCTCCTTTCAAACTGCTGAAGTCCAGTCACCTGGGTGTTGTCCTTACATTTGCTATCTCCAATGCTAATTTTCCTCCAAATGCTACACCAGAGCAACGCATTGAAGCTACTGTTGGGTATTTTCTATAAGAATTTTCACCAAATTGTTATTAATTAACATTCCCATTTGTACTCATAAGCTAGTTAATTCATATGCAAGCCTGTTTCTAGGTACTTTGGTGCTTCCTAAGACGTTCCATCACTGGTAGACAAGCTCCTCCACCAACTTGCCAGCAAGCAAACCATTGTTGTAAATGTTTATGATACAACTAATGCTTCTGCACCTATCAAAATGTATGGTACTGATGTTGTGTTTCAGTTCACTCATGTTAAAGGACATGTGTTTGTATCGGTTCATATGGCAAATGAGGTAAAGAGCCCACTTCACGATATGGATGTAGTGCTGAGTCAAGTGTTCCGGGACATGTCAGACAGAACCTATGATACATTGAGTGGTTTTCCTGTTGTCAATAGATGGAAAATCTGGGGAAATTTCAAAAAGTTAAGCAGTATGAATCTGATGGATGAGTCTGGAGTGATTCAATTGCTAGAGACAGTTGAGGATACAGGTATAGGAATTCCTTTGGGTGCACAAAACCGCATATTCACCCCTTTTACGCAAGCTGATAGTTCCACCTCAAGAACATATGGTGGGACTGGAATAGGACTGAGCATAGTAAATGTTTAGTCGACCTCATGAGAGGAGAAATTGGATTTGTAAGTGAACCTGGAAGTGGCAGTACCTTTTATTTTAGTGCAACTTTCAGGATGCCAAAAGCCTCATCTCTGGATACAAAGCAGCAGCAGTGCAATCCTTTTGTTTAAGAATTTCAAGGATTGAGAGCACTGGTGGTGGATAGAAGAAAAATTCGCGCTGAAGTTACAAGATATTATCTGCAGAGGTTGGGAATGTCTGTGGATGTTGCTTATAGTCTTAACTCAGCTTACTCTTATCTATCCGGTTCTTCCAACAAGAGGTAATTTTCCGTTTGCCATTTGAATTTATATTAAGGTCATCTGAATTTGCAAAAACTAGCTGACATTAGAGCACCACCAAAGCACATTGTATGAGAATTGTTGTTGCAAAGGTACCATGCAAAGTAACATTAAGGAATTTTGTGTATGAGTAATTTACTAAACATATAACTGTCGAATATGGATTATCTGTGTCACATTATTTCTGTAGCGGAGAAAGAACAAAATGAGCAATTTCCTAAACAAATTAAGAAACCACGTTCAAACTGCCACATGTTTTGGATGGGAAGTGAAGATTGTATGCTAGTATGATTTTTTTGGTAGTGTCATTAAAACAATTGTTTATTTTTTGAAAAGTTGGATTTTTTTTTTTTTAAAGCAGAGGTGGTGATATGGTTAATTTTGTTTTGCTACTACGTAAACATGGAAGGTTTTAATTTCTGGCAACATGCATTATAAGTCAATATTCGAAAGTTTTGTACTGGGGAATTAGTTGCTGTGAAATATTACCTTTTTATTTTCCCAGTATATCTCAACAGTTGGAAATGATTGTGATAGACAAGGATGCTTTGGATAAAGAAAGTAGTCTATTGTATGTCATCAAGAAGCAGAGGCAGAATGACATCAAAAGAGACCCAAAAAGTTTTCCCAAGATTTTTCTCTAGACAAACAACCCTAGTCCTGATGAACGTGGTGAGCTGAAATCTGTTGGTGTTGTAGATGGTATACAAATGAAACCTCTTTGGTTTAGTGTTTTGATTCGCTCCTACAGAGAAGCCCTTGGAAGTGAGAAGAAGCAAATAATTAGACAGAAAGAAACAAACCTTGGGAACTTGCTAAGACAGAAACATCTTTGGTGGTTGACGATAATGCAGTGAACAGAAAAGTAGCAGAAGGTGTGCTACGAAGATATGGGGCAAAAATAACCTGTGTGGAGGGTGGCAGGGCGGCCTTAAAGATACTTAAGCCACCACATAGTTTTGATGCTTGTTTCATGGATCTTCAAATGCCAGAAATAGATGGGTAATTGATCTGTCTTTTCTTAATCTCCCACTTTGTTGATTCTTACAGAATGTGTGACCATATGTAATTGAATTTGGCACAGGAGAGAACATGTATGCATATTAAAGCATAATAGTTTAATTAACTTGATGCAAGAACTCAGCATGTACATTTTTTTTTTTTTTTGGCAAATAACCTGCTAGCTATATTTGAACTGTGACTTATTTCTGTTGAACCTGACTATGGCATTACTGACCTGTGAAGCTATCTGCATAATCCACGGCTTGTGGAGTTGAAAATATTCTGTAACCATGCTCTTTGTATTTAACAACTTAAGATAACCACTTTTTTGGAAATGGTACAAGTGATCTTTCAGTATGTAACTAACTTTATGTTGATAGTTCATTTGTTTAGAATCGTCAGACACCCTTCTTTGATTAGGGAAGTTGATATTTCTGCATGCTTTTCTTCATATGATCTCAGGGAGCAAGATTCTTATAAATCTATCACTGGAAAGGATCCATCTGCGGCCTTAGCTTGATGAAAAACTTTATATTGATTCCTTATATTTCTAAGATTTTTCAGTATGTTGGGTGGCCACATAACATGTAAGAAATATGATAGACTCTACGTTCTTTTCCAAATAGGATCTCAGAGAGCTGGATTTCTTACTAAGCTATAATTTTACTAATATTATTGGCATTCTGAATGACAGGTCTGAAGTGACCAGAGAAATCCGATGTCTGGAGAAAGAGTTCAATGAAAAAGTTGCACGTGGTGAAGCATCAACAAAGATGTTTGGTAATGTGGCTCATTGGCACATGCCGATATTGGCCATGACAGCTGATGCAACTCAAGCTTCAATAGAAGAGTGCAATAGGTGTGGGATGGATGACGATGTGTCGAAGCCATTCGAAGAAGAACAGCTCTACAAAGCAGTGGCACGTTGCTTTGGGTCTGGTTGATGAGTTGAAATTACTGTGTTTATAATCTTTTCATGAAGGCATCCTGTTTGCAATGGTTGACTGATCTCTCTGCCTAGCATGTCTTCAATCAAGAACATGACATCCAGCAAGAGAGAGCTGGATCTAGAACAAACCATTCAACAACCAGAATCTGGAATTCTTGACCAAATAAGACAATACTTTCAATATATATTTCTGCATAGTCCTTTGTTTACATCCTAAGACAATATATATATATAGAGAACATACAACTGCAATAACCAACTGAAACTAAACTCCTAATAACTTCCTAATAGTCCTTATCCAAACAGATACAACTTCTAATAACTTCCTAATAAGTCTTATACAAACCATAACTTCCTAACTACCCATTTAACTACCTTTTCCTTGAATAAACCAGCAAGGGATGTTCTCATTTTGCTGGTATCATATCTGATATCCGATCAGGAGCACATTCCCGCCTCAACATTGCAACTAGCTCCTTCCTTCTTCCCTTAAATGAATTATACGCTTCCCTCAAATGTGGCCTGTTGATAAGGAGGTGTACACATTCTGCATAAAATTCACCATCAGCCACAACTTCTTCAACTTGTTGAAGGTGATCCAATACTGCAGTTACTGATACATCATAAGCATGTGATGTCATCCTTTCTAAGAGTTGTGTTTCAATATCATTTGTATCAGCTATCCTACTTAGAACATCAACCATATTTGAAGAGGTAGACGTTTTCTTCTTCGTGTCATCACCCCTCTTCCTCACCCTCAACGAGCTAATTGTTCTATAATCAGAGCTTGTTTTGTCTTGACTACTGCTTGCCTTCCCTTTTCCTTTGTTAGTTTTGGCTCCACTACCACTAGAATGACTAGTTAAATTGAATACATTAACGTCCGCACTCAGGCCAGTTGTTGGCCCTAACCCTTCATCACTATCTCCAGAACCCTCTTCTAGATCATATTCAGACCCAACATAAGTTCGGAGTTTCTTGGATGATGGGGCCCATTGATATGGTCCCGTGGCCGCAGTAGATGAAAACAACTGGGTCAATTCTTCTTCGAATTGGATACCCTTATCTCTGAATTCCTCATATCCACTAACTTCCTGTACATTTATCACCAAATATATTACATAATATATAGAACCACAATCATGCAAAATAACTACGTAACATTACCGCAATCTTCTTCTCCCGCCAATCATCGTCAGTCAAAATAGTTTGCTTCTTATAATCCCATCCAGCACCAGTTTCTTTAAACAACCTATTCCAACACTGCCACTGGCCTCGTAGAGAATGAAACTTCTTTTTCAACCGATTCTTGTCATATCCTTTACCGGTGTCTATCATGAAATTTTCGACAATTTCTTTCCATCCTTCCTCGTTGAAGCTTGTAGTTTTCCTTCTTCCTTTTTTTACTTGCTTCATGCACAAGTCGATTAACATTTTTGTGTTTTTTTTATCCCAAGAAGCTTTCTCACTCATTGTACTGAAACTTATTACAAACCACACCACCAAACTCAGTATAATTCATTATGGAACATAGATAGAACTTTAAAAATGTACACACCAAAAAGAAATTTCTAAACAATTCATGAAATTTCACATACCTACCAAATAAGAAGCAAACAAATTATTGCATTCTACCCTATATGCAACTTTATCAACATTCAGTTTCACTTTATCAACATTAAATATATCAGTGTGTTCAGTTTCACTCTATCAACATTAAATACATTTGCAAACATATCGCTTTTAACAGACACAAAGGCAGGCCAACCAAAGGACAAATCCCTATATTAACAGGGACACAAATTGCAGGAACCTGAACTAAACACAAATGAAATTCATAATTATCAACATTTCACACACACAACGAAAACAATAACGCAAATAACAAGCTCATAATACCAATAATTATCACCTAAAGATCAAGCACTTTAAACCATCCAAGACCAAGGCTCACATATACATATGTTCATTGGGAATATCACAAAATTCAAAGAACATGTAGGGTCCACATGTGACCAAAAATGCACAAAAGGAATTATCGGTGACTGTCAAGGTTACAAGTTTCTTTTTCCCAACAAAACAAAATGTGCTACAGTTTATAATGGGAAAAATGACATTTATAGAACATGAGCTGTGATTTTCCAACGTACAAATAATAAAGTGTGGAACATTTTGTCATTAATTGTGGAGGGTATAGAAGAGGACAAATTGTGCAGAAGAGAAAAGCGAAACAAATTAAAGGCATGTTATGAATGAGTCCCCGAAAGCCTCAACAAAGTCGGTGTGGTGTGATGACATGGAAATTTGACACATAAAAGTGAATGAGGTATTTAAAGGCCTTGATTATGGTAATAACTGAAATTATATTCTCATGCATGAGTTATTTATCTAATTTAAAAAGATTAATGAAACTAAATAAATTACTTAATTATAACTTGTATGATCATAATTTCTGTAAAATAATTAGGCAAATTAATTTGAAGAAAAATGATAAATATAAGAGATAAAACAACTATTGGGGTTTAGGATAATGCGTAACTCTTTACGGTTACTCATGAGAATTCATAACAATTTATAATATTCATGAATTTTAGGATTACTCGTTAAAACAACTATTGGGGTTTAGGATTATTTGATAAAACGATTATTGAATATTAGAATTACCTTAGATCACTCGAAGACTTCAAGGTTGTTAATGATGTCCTCTAACGTTGATCCACACGGCTATCCTCGATTGCAATGAGGACTCTTTCTCTTAAAACCCTCCGCTCCTTGGATGCTTGCTAGGCGAAGACAAGGTTGAGTTTTGGTTTCCTTGGGTTTTTATCTTTTCAAGAAGGTGGTGGTTTCTTGGAATTAGGTTAAAGACAGGATGAACCAGGTTGGAACCTCACCCTTTCATGGATGGTGCTTTTTCCTCTCTAAGCCTTTGGTAAAGACCAAAATTTAGAGAGTATAAGGATGTCTTAAAAAAGGTCCAACCCTCCCCTTTTTATAGCCTTGGTGGGCCAAAAATTCCTAGTCCTAATTGTCTTAGGAATTTTCAGCTTATGCACCAAGAAAAGGGGTTTTAGGTAATAAGTCCACTACTTGTCAACCAAGTCACATTAAATTCATATCTTGATTAATTGATTGAATTTAATATGATGAACCATATTCATATCTTGATTGTTGGATTGATTTAAGATGATGGATCACATTTATTTCTTTTTTTCTCAAAAAATGTCCATAAATATATAACAATACCAATATTATTAAACTAGGGTTTAGCTATGGGCTGGGCTATTTAACTATTGCCAACTCATTAATAAGTGATATAATAATACCAATATTATTAAAGTTCTAAATCTTATTATTACTATAATATTATTGTTATTATTATTGTTTTTATTATTATTATATAATGCTGGGTATTACGGGGACAAAACACACTTTGGCCACCTTCTTTCATGTCTCTCCCCGCAATTTACCAACACAATGCTTTTCCATTTATATATCACCGATGGCGGAAGCTTGTTATGGCCACCGGGGACCTTGGCCCCGAATGATGTTATAAAATTTGTTAAGATATGTATTTATTATATGATATTTTATTTGGCCACAACTAATTTTTAATCTTTTACGTAAGGTTAATGTTTGTTTCATTACTTATTGGACTGAGAGGAAAATAAAATTCTTGTTTGAGATACCGAAAAGGTTGGTATCATCTTATATATTGTTTTGATTTATAATTATCGGTTATTATTTATTTGTATTTTTAAGGTTATTTGATACTATTTAGTAAATACTCCCTCTGGTCCTTATTTAAGGAACCAACTAACAATTCTTACAAGTCAATAAAAACAGTTAAAGTCATTAAATTTGTCCTAAAATTTAAATAATTTTCAATATTATCCCTATTAATTACACTAAGCTCTAATATCATATTAATTATATTACTCTTTTTTTGACTCAAAAAAAGAGTGTTAATTAATTTTTATTAATTATTACTGTCACTCACTACCTTTTTAATTATGGGTATACATGGAAAAAATATTTAATGCTATTTGAAAACAAGCAAGTGTCTTATAAAAAAGATCAACTATATTTGTTAGTTGGTGTCTTATAATAAGAACTAAAGATAGTAGTTTAATATGTTTATTTTTTGGCCCGGGCTAAATTTTTTTCCTGGTTCCGCCACTGTATATCACAACTTTTTTAATTACTACCCACATATATGCAATTCCTCCTCACCATCAACTATGGTCTGGGCTAAGTGATCTCATAAAAGTCTAATATTTCGAGTCTTGTGAGCAAGGTAGTTAAAATCGAGATTTTACGTAAAATTGGAAGAGGGATAAAAAATCGTAAAACGTAAAATCGTAAAAATATAAAAATGTTTGGAAAATTAGTAAAATCGTTTTAATAAAAAAAATCATAAAAACGTAAAATCGCAATGATAAATCTAGATTTTAACTACCATGCTTTGTGAGTATAAAAAAAAATTATATTAAGAAGTTTCTCTTGATTAGGACTTTGACCAACTTAAACTTGTATTTATTGATAAGTAGTACGATGGTTCGCTACTAAAGAGTGAAAGGGACCAGAGAGTTTAAGGACAGTGCTTGCGAAAGATTGTATGGGACTTGATCCCCTTACCGCTAATTTTAATATATAAGGCCTAGGGCCTCTCTTTTACCAAAAAAAAAAAAAGAGTGAAAGGGAAATTTACTCATTTTAGTTGTTATTATTTTTACTTCATGGGAATGAATCCCTAAACTCATAATCTCTATAATTTGATTCGGTGAACGTCACCCCCTAAACTTTAGCCATTTAAAATGTTAACCTCTAACTATAAAAAAAAAAAAAATTAGTCTTTATGATTTTCCCCCTAAAATATAGGGATCAAAATTTTAAATGGTTAAAACAACATGGAATGAGATGCATCAAGTCCAAGTTCTATAGTATGCCACTTCAATCAAAAGTAAAATAATCAATGCTAAGAATGCATAAAACAAAGAAAAAGATGAATGCAACAATCCTCGTTTGATTCAATCCAACCATAATATCTAAAGTTGCTGAAAATTACAAAGGTGCGCATTGTTGGAAAAAATGCTTTTAAGACTGGACAAAAGCATCCTCTAAGATCGAATCTGGAACCGTCTTGATACGAAAGCGGTATTAAAAGTCAGTTATTGTGACCGGTCTTAAAAATAAGACTTTTTAGACCGAACTTTTTAAAAGTCCGGTCTTAAAAAGTTGGCAAAAACCAAAAAAAAAAAAAAATCTCCCCTCCCAGAGCACCTGTGTCTGAAACCACCTCTACTAGAGGCCACCGTTAACTTAATGATGAAGAAGAAGGGCTCGCGCTCACTCAGATACAATGAAAAATTGAATTCCCTCGCCAATTAACCGGAACAAGCACAAACCAGGAAAGAAAAATGTCGATACAAAAATAATACCTTAAGCGAATGGGAGACTCATGCTCGAAAACCTAATTCACGTGATTCGTTGGCCCGAGCACCCAAAATTCCTAATTTCAAGAGTCAATCGCGAGAAGGAAAAAAAGGATCCAA
This sequence comes from Acacia acuminata, assembly GCA_019022655.1. Taxonomy (NCBI): domain Eukaryota; kingdom Viridiplantae; phylum Streptophyta; class Magnoliopsida; order Fabales; family Fabaceae; genus Acacia; species Acacia acuminata. Next base: position 2,626,148 of record JAFJYI010000053.1, on the reverse strand, counting down.
AATCAACAAATCTAAACAAATGATTGAGCCAGATTAGAGGAAATCACAAAAAGGGGAAAAAAAGTCTCAACCAATATAATACAAATCTAAACGAAGATTGAGCGGATCGGAGGAAATCACTACTTTTTTGGAAGAAAGAAAATACCTAAAGAAATCGGAAGAAAGAAAATACCTAAAAATACCTAAATCGGAGGAACCATAACCCAAATCGGCGTGAAGATTGAGCCGGATCTCTTCTTCAGAACGAGACAAGATCGGAACCATTCCCCAAAATAAGTAAACGAGAATAGGTAATTCTAGATCTGGATTCGTGATTTTGGGAAGGAAAATCTTGGCAGACATTTCGTCGTCTTCAGAAATCACAACTTCTTTCTTGGTGACGAGTCGATGCTCGAGAAAAATGGAGTCGATGCTCGGAAGAACGGAGTCGACACCGGAGGAATGGAGTCGACGAGTCTCTCTACGGTCATCTCGTATGTGTGAGAAAGAGTGAAACACGCGGATAGGAAGGGCGGAGTTACGGGGAAGGGGTTTTTTTATTAGACCGGACTTAAACATCCGGTCTTAAAAGGATTTTTTAGATGGACTTACTGAAAAATCCGGTCTTAAAAGTATAATTTTTAGACGAATTTCTTAAACATCCGGTCTTAAAAAATTCTTCATATTTACAAAATTGCCACCGGTCATACTTTTAAGACTGGAGCTTCAATACTCCGGTCTAAATGAGGTAGTCTTAAAGCCCTTTTTTCCACTAGTGATACTTTTAAGGCCGGATATTTTATAATATGGTCTTAAAAGTATTCTATATATTCTGAAATTGTCATAGGTCATACTTTTAAGACCAAATCTTTTATAATCGGTCTTAAAAGTGTTCTATATATTTGTTGGAAGTTCAGATTTAATTAGTTAGCATATACGATTATATTATGCAATTATCTTAATTAAGTTGTTAGAGAGATTTTAGGAATTAAGTTAGCGATTATGGTTTTTTGAATTTCGTAATTATATTCCGATTGTAATCCCAGTTATATTATGCAATTATCTTAATTAAGTTCTTAGAGAGATTTTAGGAATTAAGTTAGCATATTATAATTTTTTGAATTTCGTAATTATATTTCGATTGTAATCCCTTGATTATAGGAAGCTTTTAGGTCGGAAGATTATTTACTTATTAGCATCAGTATATAATATCAATTAAGCGAAGGAATAAATCATCGCATTCTTGGACTCATCTCGATCGGCGTCTTCTCAAAATATTTACTGAAATTGCCATAGGTCATACTTTTAAGATAGGATCTTTTATAATCCGATCTTAAAAGTGTTCTATATATTTACGAAATTGCCACGGTCATACTTTTAAAATCGGATCTTTTATAATTCGGTCTTAAAAGTGTTCTATATATTCTGAAAGTGCCATGGTCATATTTTAAGATCGGATCCTTTATAATCCTTTGTCCAAAAAGTTCTTTATATTTACGAAACTGCCATAGATCATACTTTTAAGACTAGAGCTTTAATATTCCGGTCTAAATGAGGCGGTCTTAAAGCCCTTTTTTCCACTAGTGTATAAAGTCTTGACATATTCTAACAAGTTCTTCAAATATAAATGGAATCTTTATCGGGAATCATATCATATTGGCCACACCATTAAGAGAAGAACCCTAATAATTAGATTAATCTCGCTTGCCGTATTAACACATGTGCCATGCTTTAAAAAAAACAAAATCATTAAATATCTCTATTTCTCTCTCTCCATCATCATATTCATTCCTATGCTATGATCATGTTAAGCTTCCACCTTTTCTCTTCCTCCAAACTAAGCTAAGCTGGCATGCAAACACAAAATTCAAACTTCAAGTACACTTTCATAAGCAAGAAAAAAAAAGGAGAAATAATAGGTAACACGTGTGGAAGCAACTTTGAGATCTGCATTCCAAGAGTTTAAGAATGATCGATGCATGCATTTGAGTGGGGAACAACTCAATCAGATAAACAATGAATTCCATTACTGCAAAAAAAAAAAAAAAAAAAAAAAAAAAAAAAAAAAAAAAAAAAATTAGAAATATTAAAGAAATTAAATAACTTACTTAATCATATTATATGTTGTGTATCTTTAGATTATATATCACTTTATAAGTTAGGCTAAATAACTTGGAGAAAAATGACAAATATAGATATTTTAAAGTAATTAAATTAACTTTTTTAATTTCTCCAAAAAATGTCAACCTTTTTTTATATTTAGGGCCCGGAACCAGAGGTATTGTTATATATATATATATATATATATATGGGCAAATGATTTGTCCAGTGACAGGACCTAAGAGTTTCTCCTGTGAATCCAAACTACATCGTTTAGTTTAGTGAGGGCGCGCCAAAGATTTTTTTTTCTTTTTTTTTTTCTAAAAAACAAACAGAGTGTAGCGCTTTTACGATTGATTCCCGAAAATTGCAATCAAGCATTAGTCGTGAGAATCAATCGGAAATTGCGGATCGAATAGAATAACTTCCAGCATGAATTAAAACTTTATATTTAAATTTAGAAATCAAACCGCTAATGCATCGGTAACAAGCGAATAAACCAAATCACAAACAGTTCCACAATTTGAAATCAAATCACAGACAGATGCGTTGGAAAGGCCATTGGAAATCTGGGATTAAGTTTAGCCAAAAACAACAACCTCTCTCACTCGAGTTTTGTTTCCGTGAACTTCCCGTATTTTTCTATTTATTTTTTATTTATATATATATATATATATATATATATATATATCAAATTAGACTCTCTTTGCTTTGTGTTGGCTCCCTATTTATAATAATAATTTGGAAGAGAGTTTAACCAGGATAACAAATAATTTTTTTTAAAAAAAATAACTTATAAATATTTAAATCGATAATAACGATAAAAAAACAATCTTAAAGATTTGATTGTTTAAATTTTATTTTCATTCGGAAATCAAAAAGCTTATTCATAAAATATTTTATTTTTAAGAATATTCAATTAAGTAATGCTATGTTATATTGATTTAATGCTTAAAATGATATCATTTTTTTATATCCAAATGGAATAATCATACTCGTAATATATCGGGATATGATATTATAATAATTTGTTGGTGAAATATTAAGCCTAAAAGATTATTTAAAAACTATGGAAATTATATTGCCGGTATTGAAATATTAATTGCAAGTATTGAAAGATCGACTATCAACTCTATTCAAATACAAATTTTGAATGACTTCCTATCAATCGAATTGCTTTTGATTGGAATTAATTAAATGGGCTATATTGAAATAAATATATTTTAGTCATATAATAATTATTTTAAAAAATAAAAATAAATTCATGAAATAAGAAATTTTGATTTTAAATAAAAAACAAAACAAAAAAAATCTTATAAATAATTTTTTTCACTCAACCAAACGATGTAGTTTGGGTTCACGGAAAAACTCTTGGTCCTTCATTTTGGACAAATCATTTCCCCTATATGTGTGTATATATATATATATATATATAGTAAACCAAACTCCATCGCTTTTGCCTTGTACGTATTTGGAGACTTGGATCACCACGACACCACCCAACATAACCTTACGTACGTGTTTAATTTGCTGGACATGTTTATAGACATGCAACGCAAATCTGATGTGTTTTGTGAGCACTGTGGTCAACATGCCTACCTCTTGCTTACTTCTCCTCTTAATTAATTATACCTCTTTGCACTTTTTCCGTCATAAAAGCAGCAACCAATTTTGATATGTTTCGTCCTCCTATGAAACATCTTCTTCTAAATACACGCATCCTTTTTTACGTAAGACAATCCATCAGTTTCAGCCTTTCAGGTACTGTTGGCACTAAATATAAGCACCTTTAATTTGCTATACCTTATTTATGTTTTTTTATCACAAATACATAATAATTATACTACGAGTCAACTATTTTAGTTTATTATTTGTTGCATATAATAAAGGTTCATTATTTACGATTTTTACCAACTAATTTTAGCTTTTCTAATTTGTTTAATTTTGCTACAATTTATATGATTCATGACAACAGTTTGATTTGGTTTAATTTTGTATATTTGGACATTAGTTTGACATTTTAATTTGCTAATATTTATTGTTTGAATTATAAATTTTATAAGGTTTAATATTTTACTTTTGTCTAATTGAAATTAGGGATAATTAATCCGCAAGTCCTTATAATTTCAACCAATTTTTAATTAGATTCCTATAGTTTCTTTTTCCTTTTTATCAGGTTCTTATATTTTCACCCGTTTTTCAGGGCTTGTAGTTTTTCTTCTTCTTTTTATTAGTTCCTTATTGCTTCACTAAATATTTGTCGGGTCCTTCTAGGTTTTTATGGATTCTGATTTATTAATTTAATTGAAATTAAATAAATGAATAATAGTAAAATATAATTTATTGATAATAAATTGAATTAATAAGTATATAATTAAAAAATAATTAATATTAATGTTTAATTAATCAAATTATAATTTATTCAATTTTTATAAAAAACTATTATTATTATTGAAAATTTATAATTATAAAAATTAGAATAAAAAATAAATCATATAAATATATTTTAATTTAAAATTTATAGAACATTAAAATACATAGAAAAGAATGTTCAATAAATGTATCATAATAATTTATTATATTTAAATTATAAGTATTTATAGAATAATATTTAATAATATAATACATGATAATATTAAATTTTATATTTATATAAGAATATTATTAGACCTTATTGAATAAATAATAATAATAAAAATTATAGGGACCTAATTAAAAATCATGTGAAACTATAAAGACCTAATGAATAGAAATATAACTACAAGGACTTGATAAAAAAAAACAAGTGAAAGTATAAGCATATGATAAATAAATAAATCAAACCAAATTAAAAACTGGTTGAAACTATAAAAACATGCAATTAATTATCCTTTTATTTGAAAAAACATTATAAATTTTATGAAGGGGCTTGAAAGTTTGCGGACCGACCACTGCTATCTATATGAGGGCTAGTTTTCGCAAAAGGCAATAATTCCGGGAAATCTAGCTTTTCATGCCTATATTATTGGATCTGGTCTTAATATAAGAACCAGTTGATTGTTGTTTTGAAGAGATTAAGGAAACCAATTAAGTTATATTAAAGTATGTATATTTATCATTTTTTCCCAACTAATTTACTTGATTTATAAATTGTTATATAATCTAATGATATACAATATATATTATGATTAAGTGGTTTATTTAGTTTCTTTATTTTTTCTTAAAAAAGGTAAATTGCGCATCACAATATCATTGACTATAATTCTACAAGAGATGGGATAAGAGAGGTGATTTATTGGTAGAGATGTGAGAATAGGTCGACAACTTGTAGCCAAGCCTAATTAAGGCGACTTAACAAGTAGGCTAGGTTTAGCCCAATTTAAAGGCCTGGATGGTCGGCCGGTGTATTCATCAAAGCTTGTCATATATATATATATATATCTCACATTTTAATTTAAGGATACAATCAGTGAATCAATATACTACCCCTATGTTTTTACTAGTCTTTTCTAAAACACTCAGCCAAACTTAGTGAAACCTTGCCATCGCTATTATCTCCGCGTACCTTCCCATTCTTCACTGCAACCCAATCATCTTTCCCCATTCTTCGCTAGTACATTTCTACACAGAACCAAACTTGGCCGACTGAAAAGTTTTTTTTTTTTTTTTTTTTTTTTTTTTTTGACTGAAAAGTTAACTATTTGGGAGACTTGAGAACACTCTCATAATCTGTTTTCTCATTTTCTTCTCACAATCCCATCTCCACTTCTAAATTAAAAAAAAATGAAGGGTTTAGATTTAATATTTTCTAAAACTATTATTATTGTATTTTATAATTTTTTTAAAAAAAATTTTATTTGTGTTATCGTTATGAATTGTGTAGATCCGTTTTGAATAGTTTAAATTTATTTATTTATGTTTAAAATAAATTTTTTATAAAATATGAAATATGAACCATATATATATATATATATATATATGCATGTATATTTTAATCTAAGAGTGGAGATAAAATTGTGAGAAAAAAAAGAGACAAATTTTTTGAAAGAACCTAAATCCCGGTTACTATTTAGACGGAAGAGGAGACTTGCCCCTTGAACTTGCACAACTGCAATAAGTTTTTTCATTGATGGTAGAGAAGCACACATCTTTACATAGATGTGCTTTTCTTTTAATTTGGTTTTGTGGTATTATTACTATTATTGAGTTCACACTCTACAATTTATATTTTAAATAATAATTTTCTGAACTAATTTTTATTTAGATCTCTTCAGTTATATGAGTTAAATCTTATTTGAATACCAATGTAGGATTTAAATAGGCCTCAAACGTTATTTAACTACTACAAGGTGTATGCCTTTAACCATACTCAGACTACACTTTATGTAGATTTTAGTAGATTTAAAGGCATACACCTTGTAGTAGTTAAATAACGTTTGAAGCCTATTTAAATCCTACATTGGTATTCAAATAAGATTTAACTCATATAACTGAATAGATCTAAATAAAAATTAGTTCAGAAAATTATTATTTAAAATATAAATTGTAGAGTGTGAACTCAATAATAGTAATAATACCACAAAACCAAATTAACTTGATGCAAGAACTCAGCATGTACTTTCTTTTTTTTTTTTTTTTTTGCGAATAACCTGCTAGCTATATTTGAACTGTGACTTATTTCTGTTGAACCTAACTGTGGCATTACTGACCTGTGAAGCTATCTGCATAATCCACGGCTTGTGGAGTTGAAAATATTCTGTAACCATGCTCTTTGTATTTAACAACTTAAGATAACCACTTTTTTTGGAAATGGTACAAGTGATCTTTCAGTATGTAACTAACTTTATGTTGATAGTTCATTTGTTTAGAATCGTCAGACACCCTTCTTTGATTAGGGAAGTTGATATTTCTGCATGCTTTTCTTCATATGATCTCAGGGAGCAAGATTCTTATAAATCTATCACTGGAAAGGATCCATCTGCGGCCTTAGCTTGATGAAAAACTTTATATTGATTCCTTATATTTCTAAGATTTTTCAGTATGTTGGGTGGCCACATAACATGTAAGAAATATGATAGACTCTACGTTCTTTTCCAAATAGGATCTCAGAGAGCTGGATTTCTTACCAAGCTATAATTTTACAAATATTCTTGGCATTTTGAATGACAGGTGTGAAGTGACCAGACAAATCCGCTGTCTGGAGAAAGAGTTCAATGAAAAAATTGCACGTGGTGAAGCATCAACAAAGATGTTTGGTAATGTGGCTCATTGGCACATGCCGATATTGGCCATGACAGCTGATGCAACTCAAGCTTCAATAGAAGAGTGCAATAGGTGTGGGATGGATGACGATGTGTCGAAGCCATTCGAAGAAGAACAGCTCTACAAAGCAGTGGCACGTTGCTTTGGGTCTGGTTGATGAGTTGAAATTACTGTGTTTATAATCTTTTCATGAAGGCATCCTGTTTGCAATGGTTGACTGATCTCTCTGCCTAGCATGTCTTCAATCAAGAACATGACATCCAGCAAGAGAGAGCTGGATCTAGAACAAACCATTCAACAACCAGAATCTGGAATTCTTGACCAAATAAGACAATACTTTCAATATATATTTCTGCATAGTCCTTTGTTTACATCCTAAGACAATATATATATATATAGAACATACAACTGCAATAACCAACTGAAACTAAACTCCTAATAACTTCCTAATAGTCCTTATCCAAACAGATACAACTTCTAATAACTTCCTAATAAGTCTTATACAAACCATAACTTCCTAACTACCCATTTAACTACCTTTTCCTTGAATAAACCAGCAAGGGACGTTCTGATTCTGCTGGTATCATATCTGATATCCGATCAGGAGCACATTCCCGCCTCAACATTGCAACTAGCTCCTTCCTTCTTTCCTTAAATGAATTATACGCTTCCCTCAAATGTGGCCTGTTGATAAGGAGGTGTACACATTCTGTATAAAATTCAGCATCAGCCACAACTTCTTCAACTTGTTGAAGGTGATCCAATACTGCAGTTACTGATATATCATAAGCATGTGATGTCATCCTTTCTAAGAGTTGTGTTTCCTTATCATTCGTATCAGCTATCCTACTTAGAACATCAACCATATTTGAAGAGGCGAGACGTTTTCTTCTTCGTGCCATCACCCCTCTTCCTCACCCTCAACGAGCTAATTGTTCTATAATCGAGCTTGTTTTATCTTGACTACTGCTTGTCTTCCCTTTTCCTTTGTTAGTTTTGGCTCCACTACCACTAGAATGACTAGTTAAATTGAATGCATTAACGTTCGCACTCAGGCCAGTTGTTGGCCCTAACCCTTCATCACTATCTCCAGAACCCTCTTCTAGATCATATTCAGGCCCAACATATGTTTGGAGTTTCTTGGATGATGGGGCCCATTGGTATGGTCCCGTGGCCTTGATAGATGAAAACAATCAAGGTCAATTCTTCTTCGAATTGGATACCCTTATCTCGAATTCCTCATATCCACTAACTTCCCGTACATTTATCACCAAATATATTACATAATATATAGAACCACAATCATGCGAAATAACTATGTAACATTATAAAAAGGTAATTACTTACCGCAATCTTCTTCTCCCACCAATCATCATCGGCAAAAATAGTGTTCTTCTTATAATCCCATCCAACACCTGTTTCACTACGCAACCTATTCCAACACTGCCACTGGCCTCGTAGGGAATGAAACTTCTTTTTCAACTGATTCTTGTCATATCTTTTACCAGTGTCTATCATGAAATTTTCGACAATTTCTTTCCATCCTTCCTCGTTGAAGCTTGTTGTTTTCCTTCTCCCTTTTTTTACTTGCTTCATGCACAAGTCGATTAACACTTTTGTGTTTTTTTTGTCCCAAGAAGCTTTCTCACTCATTGTACTGAAACTTATTACAAACCACCAAACTCAGTACAGTTCATTATGGAACATAGACATAACTTTAAAAATGTACACACCAAATAGAAATTTCTAAACAATTCATGAAATTTCACATACCTACCAGTGCAGCAAACAGATTATTGCATTCTACCCTATATGCAACTTTATCAACATTAAAAAGAGGATTTCCATATCAGTGTGTTCAGTTTCACTTTATCAACATTAAATACATTAGCAAACATATCAGTTTAGCAAACATATCAGTTTTAACAGGACACAAAGGCAACCAGTTACAAATCCTTCACAGACATATCAGTTTTAACAGGATACAAAGGCAACCAGTGGCAAAACCCTATATTAACAGACACAAATTGCGGAACCGAACTAAACACAAATGAAATTCATAATTATCAACATTTCACACACACAACGAAAACAAAACAATAACGCAAATAACAAGCTCATAATACCAATAATTATCTTTTTTTTGCTCAGGATAATACCAATAATTATCACCCAAAGATCAAGCACTTTAAACCATCCAAGACCATAAGGCTCACATATACATATATTCATTGGGAATATCACAATACATTAAAGAATTCAAAGAACATGTAGGGTCCACATGTGACCAAAAATGCACAAAAGGAATTATCGGTGACTGTCAAGGTTACAAGTTTCTTTTTCCCAACAAAACAAAAAGTGCTACAGTTGATAATGGGAAAAATGACATTTATAGAATATGAGCTGTGATTTTCCAACGTACAAATAATAACTTGTTATTTTTATAAGGTGTGGACCATTTTGTCATTAATTGTGGAGGGTATAGAAGAGGACAAATTGTGCAGAAGAGAAAAGCGAAACAAATTAAAGGCATGTTATGAATGAGTCCCCGAAAGCCTCAACAAAGTCGGTGTGGTGTGATGACATGGAAATTTGACACATAAAAGTGAATGAGGTATTTAAAGGCCTTGATTATGGTAATAACTGAAATTATATTCTCATGCATGAGTTATTTATCTAATTTAAAAAGATTAATGAAACTAAATAAATTACTTAATTATAACTTGTATGATCATAATTTCTGTAAAATAATTAGGCAAATTAATTTGAAGAAAAATGATAAATATAAGAGATAAAACAACTATTGGGGTTTAGGATAATGCGTAACTCTTTACGGTACTCATGAGAATTCATAACAATTTATAATATTCATGAATTTCAGGATTACTCGTTAAAACAACTATCAACTATTGGGGTTTAGGATAATTTGATAAAACAATTATTGGAGATTAGAATTACCTTAGATCACTCGAAGACTTCAGGTTGTTTATGTCCTCTAACGTTGATCCACACGGCTATCCCCAATTGCAATGATGACTCTTTCTCTTGAAACTCTCCACTCCTTGGATGCTTGCTAGGCGAAGACAAGGTTGAGTTTTGGTTTCTTGGAATTAGATTAAAGATAGGATGAACAAGGTTGGAACCTTACCCTTTCATGGATGGTGCCTTTTCCTCTCTAAACCTTTGGTAAAGACCGAAATTTAGAGAGTGTAAGGATGTCTAAAAAATGGTCCAACCCTCCTCTTTTTATAGCTTTAGTCGGCCTAAAATTCCTAGTCCTAATTGTCTCGGAATTTTCAGTTTATGCACTAAGAAAAGGGATTTTAGGTAATAAGTCCACTACTTGTCAACCAAGTCACATTAAATTCATATCTTGATTAATTGATTGAATTTAATATGATGAATCATATTCATATCTTGATTGTTGGATTGATTTAAGATTATGGATCACATTTATTTCCTTTTTTTCTCAAAAAATGTCCATAAATATATAACAATACCAATATTATTAAACTAGGGTTTAGCTATGGGCTATTTAACTATTGCCAACTCATTAATAGGTGATATAACAATACCAATATTATTAAAGTTCTAAATCTTATTATTACTATAATATTGTTGTTGTTATTATTATTATTATTATTATTATTATATAATCTGGGTATTACATCGACAAAACACACTTTGGCCAGCCTTCTTTCATGTCTCTCCCTGCAATTTACCAACACAATGCTTTTCCATTTATATATCACAACTTTTTTTAATTACTACCCACTTATATGCAATTCCTCCTCACCATCAACTATGGTCTGGGTTAAGTGATCTCATAAAAGTCTAACATTTCGAGTCTTGTGAGCAAGGTTGTTAAAATCGAGATTTTACGTAAAATTGGAAGAGGGATAAAAAATCGTAAAACGTAAAAATCGTAATGTAGCAAAATCGTAAAAAACTAAAATCGTTTGGAAAATTAGTAAAATCGTTTTAATGAAAAAAAAATCGTTAAAACGTAAAACCGCAATGATAAATCGAGATTTTAACTACCATGCTTGTGAGTATAAAAAAACAAAGTTATATTAAGAAGTTTCTCTTGATTAGGACTTTGACCAACTTAAACTTGTATTTATTGATAAGTAGTACAATGGTTCGCTACAAAAGAGTGAAAGGAAAATTTACTCATTTTAGTTGTTGTTATTTTTACTTCATTGGAATGAATCCCTAAACTCATAATCTCTATAATTTGATTCTGTGAACGTCACCCCCTAAACTTTTAGCCATTTAAAATGTTAACCTCTAACTTTAAAAAAATAAATTAAAAAAATTTAGTCTTTATGATTTTCCCCCCTAAAATATAGGGATCAAAATTTTAAATGGTTAAAACAACATGGAATGAGATGCATCAAGTTCAAGTTCTATAGTACGCCACTTCAATCAAAAGTAAAATGATCAATGCTAAGAATGCATATAACAAAGAAAAAGATGAATGCATATCATATTGGCCACACCATTAAGAGAAGAACCCTAATAATTAGATTAATCTCCTTGCCGTATTAACACATGTGCCATGCTTTAAAAAAAAAAAAAACAAAAAAACAAAATCATTAAAGATCTCTATTTCTCTCTCTCCATCATCATATTCATTCCTATGCTATGATCATGTTAAGCTTCCACCTTTTCTCTTCCTCCAAACTAAGCTAAGCTGGCATGCAAACACAAAATTCAAACTTCAAGTACACTTTCATAAGCAAGAAAAAAAAAAAAAGGAGAAATAATAGGTAACACATAGAAAAGAATGTTCAATAAATGTATCATAATAATTTATTATATATTATATATAAATTATTAGTATTAATAGAATAATATTTAATAATATAATACATGATAATATTAAATTTTATATTTATATAACAATATTATTAGACCTTATTGAATAAATAATAATAAAAAGTACAGGGACCTAATTAAAAATCATGTGAAACTATAAAGACCTAATGAATAGAAAAATAACTACAAGGACTTGATAAAAAAAAACAAGTGAAAGTATAAGGATATGATAATTAAAAAAAAAACTAACTAACTAAATTAAAAATTGGTTGAAAATATAAAAACATGCAATTAATTATCCTTTTATTTGAAAAAACATTATAAATTTTATGAAGGGGCTTGAAAGTTTATGGACCCGACCTCTCGCTATCCAAATGAGGGCTAGTTTTCGCAAAAGGCAGTTGATAAACCCTAATTTTATATATTTTATCTCACCTTATCCATTTATTTTGGGGATTATTTTATGGTAATTTGGATATATTTGATAATATTTGAATTGTTGGCCAATTTTAGGAGATAATATAAATCTGAATTAATTATGAGATATTGGGCTTAAATTATTAAAATTCGATTGATATCTTGTTATTAAATAATATCTCTTAATATATAATGGATCATAATTTTATCATATTAGAAGATCCTATGGTGCGTAATTTTTCAGGATAACTAAAAGGAAATCCAATGGTGAAATTTTATTGGGCTACTTGAATTTTATTGGGCTCAAGTTGATACCCTTAAAGCCCTCTCTTCATCCCATTAAATTTGGAGGAGGAAGCGCGTCCATGGCAGCTTAAGCTCTTTTACGAGTCAATTTGGGAGGAGTATGGAGAAAGCTAGAGCCTAGGGTTTTACACTTGAAGACCACAACGGAGTGTCTTTCCTTTTATCTTTTTAATTCAAACTTGAGATTATTTAGTTTTAAAGGATTTCAAGTTGTATTAATTGAGAACAATCTAGTTTTAGATTGTAAACTTATTTCTTTTGGATTAGACTGATAATTCGAAATTTTTATGCTTATTGCTGGATTCTTATTTGCAACCCTTGGATTGTCGATTAAATTAATAATTGAGTTTTCGTTATTAATTTAATTGTTAATTTGGTTTATCATCTTAATTGCTTAATTAGGTTGATAAATTATCTAATTGTTTAGTTGGATAATATTGTGAACAAGATTTCCAAGATTATTTGGTGATTGGTTTTTAATGAGTTTAATTAGCCACCGCTTATTTCATTATGAGTTTTCTAGTGGAATATGTGTTATTGAGCTAGAGGGTTTCCCATGTTCAATTAGGTAATTAAATTCATTAATCTCCCTTTGGTCTAATTAATTGGTTTAGGCTAAGAAAGTTAACCCCATGCAATTCCTAAGTTGTCCCCTTCATTATCATAACTGAATTAAATCTTTGTTGTTTGAATTGCTTTTAAATCAACTTTCTTCTTAGGAATTTAATAATTCTCTCATAACAAAAAACCCCCCAATTTTGCATTTGAATTCATCTAGATTAGTTTTAGTCTCATATAGGTTTTAGATATAACCAATTTTTTAGTAAAACCCCAATAAACTTACAAGGCATGCTCTGAACTAGCTGCAATAAAAAAGAAAATCTGATGCATGTGTTGAGGGAATGTCATATAGCATTGGACTTATGGAAGGAGTTAAAGGGGGTATTACTTGTCTCGGAGTTTGGAAGCTTGCGGGAAGAGAATGGATTGAATGGAATTTAAAGAACCCGATGGTGACCGGAGTCTCGGTGTTCAAAGCTAACTTGCTGGTTGTTGTGTGGAATTGGCGTAATAGGAGCAGATTTGAGGATGATTTTAAGTTGCCTGATTGCAGAAGGAGGATTGTGGAAAGGTATGTGAGTGAGGTTAAAAGTGCTAGAGTGGAGTTTGGAAGAGTAGAAGGAATAAGAAGGGAGGTGGGGATCCGATGGGTGAGGGGTAGAGCAAAATTAATGTGGATGGTGCTGTCAGAAGAGAGCAGAAAGAGGCTGGCTACGGAGGTGTAATTAGAGGAGGGGATGGCAAATGAGTATGTGGATTTGCAAAAAAGTTGGGGTATTGTTCAGCCATCAAAGCTGAACTTTGGGCTGCTTTAACTCGTTTAGAACTTGCTATCGGTTGTAATCTTGCTTGTGTAATTTTGGAATGTGATTACGTTGTTTGTCGTGAGGCCGATTGAGAATTTGCAGGTTAATGGTGTGTGTGATTCAAGCTTGCTGCAACGGATCAGTCTAGCTATTAGTAGGTTTTCAAATTTCATGTTTAAAACAGTGATCACTTATTTACTTGCAGATTACATACTTCAATTATAACATACAACTGTACCTTGATTCCTTCAAAATTTGGACAAAGACGTTCATTGGTTTTAAAACTGTTTTAAACTATAGAACAATGTTTAAATCATCATTTTAACGTCTCCATGTATCATTCAACCATCTAAAGTGGTTGTTCAAAGATAGGGAAGCATTCAACATCAAACTTTAAAATAGATCATAGCTCCCAAATTCACTTACCTCGCCCGCCACAAATTTATATATACAATATTACATATTCCCGTACTTATCTTGCCTCTCAATATAAACCATGTGACCTCAACATCTAATCTTGAAATTTTCCAGCTTTGGGATATACTATTTTCACCACCAAAATAGCATGTTTACCGCTTATTTAACATTCTTGATCGTACCTTAGTACATTGGGTCACTTGATTAACGTTTAAAAATCTCAAAACATCAATTTATAATCAGTTTTTAACCTTCAAAATCATTCAAACAGCAGCACCTAATGATCTGAAAAATATTTCAAGTTTCCAAAAACCATCATCCTCAAGCAAAAGTGCAAAACTCAACATGTAGACACTTACACATCCATATAACATTCATATACCCCTCTCATACATCAGTAATCAATCATTTCAACGAGGATTTAATAATGGGGTACGGATTTAATAATGGGTTGAGGATTTAATAATAAAAAATCATTCGAATAGTATTTCTACAACTCCTCCGAAAATTCCAGCCCCAATCGCAAGATTTAGACCTTCATTTTAAAGTCTCCATACTTAATTTAGACATCAATCCAACCATATATCACCAATTCCATAATCTATTAAACAAATCTCCTTTTTTAGCCTAAATTTCAGAGAATTCTACATCTGACTCACAAGATTCGATTCACATAAGCTTTAATTTTAACCTCAACAACAAATTTTTATCCAAACCGTAGGCAAGAAAAGTGGATATCTTCTTCTAACATACCTCAGTGGCCACTGATCATGAGAACGAAACGAATCCGTCACTTTCTTCAACCCTAGATCCGGAGACAAGAGTGACCCGCGACGCAAAGAAATCAATCAAGGCCCGAAATCGACTTCCTTCCTTTCAACAAGGATCGACTAGCTTAGGCCGAGATCTTTCCGTCCACAAGTTATAATAGATTAAGCCAAATAAGAACAACAAAAATGGCTTCTTTAGTTTAGTTCTCCACCTCCACTAGCTTATTCTTGCCCTTATAATTGCATGATCCTATGGTTGGTACATGGAAGAAGGGTGAGATTTAGGGAAATTTCAGTAGTAAATCATCAACTCAATATATAATATGCGATATACTAGGCATGAAAATGGCCAATATAAGAACAACACTTTATAAGCACATACACAAGGGTATGACACAAATTCAAGCAAGGATATTACATGTTCAAAGGCCTTATTATATTACGGCATCTATGACAAATAAACATGCAAGCGACCAAACACAAAGTGCATTAGAGTAAGTTTCATTACCTCTTAAAGATTTTCCTTTTTTACCTACTCCTTTGCTTTGCCTCCTCTTTGGTCTTGATGGCGAATATCAAACCTTATTGATTGTTCATGCGAGGGACAGATTAATACGCACATTTCTATACTTATTTTTGTGTAAATAATCTTTCCAAATATCTTAACTCATTTTTTCTGGCACTTAACTTTATTCCCTTTTTCTTATTTCTAACTCACTTCTACGTTGTCTTTAAATTACTTCCTCATCCCTCTTTTAAGTTCATTGGGGCATTTCAATTCACCAAAGATTTAACTACACAGCTAAAAGCTATATAATGTCCAAAGCGGGGAGGAAAAGATAGCACTCACGAACTTGACATTATTGCTTCAAATCATAGCATAGGAACCTTTAAACTTCTTATATCTATAGTTTATCAACTTGGGACCTTCAAACATTAGATATTTTCATCCTTAGTAATCAAAACTTAGCTAACTCTCTCAAACAGATTGGGCCAAGAACAAAAACAGCAGAGAAAACAGACCACAACAAAAACAGAGAGGAAGAATGAGGGCTCGGAACTAATGGGATAAGGAAGATACCTGACGGTGGTGGCAAACACGGTGACAAAGAAATGCATGCGATGGCGATGGTTTAGCGAAGGTTGTGGGTGACGCTAGGGCAAGGCTTCGTCGAATGTGAATGAGAATGAAGCTTTGAATCTGAATATGAATGTTCTGAGCAAAAAATCTGAATGTGAATGAAGACAAATTACTAAGGGGTAGTGTGGTCTTTTCCCACGAAATTGCATAACCCTGAAAAGTCCTTATCACCTCTCAGTCTTTTTACAAATTCGAAGGACTTCTAGGGGTTTTGCAAATTCATCTGGTATTTAAATGGAATTTTCCCAATGATCAATGCTAAGAATGCATAAAACAAAGAAAAAGATGAATGCAATTACTACACAAATGATTTTTTTGTTTTTGAGAAATATTAAAAAAATTAAATAACTTACTTAATCATATTATGTGTTGTGTATTTTTAAATTATATATCACTTTATAAGTTAGGCTAAATAACTTGGAGAAAAATGACAAATATAGATTTTTTAAAGTAATTAAATTAACTTTTTTAATCTCTTCAAAAAATGTCAGCCTTTTCTTATATTTAGGACTGGAACCGGAGGTATTGTTATATATATATATATATATATATATATATATATAGTAAACCAAACTCCATCGCTTTTGCCTTGTACGTATTTGGAGACTTGGATCACCACGACACCACCCAACATAACCTTACGTACGTGTTTAATTTGCTGGACATGTTTATAGACATGCAACGCAAATCTGATGTGTTTTGTGAGCACTGTGGTCAACATGCCTACCTCTTGCTTACTTCTCCTCTTAATTAATTATACCTCTTTGCACTTTTTCCGTCATAAAAGCAGCAACCAATTTTGATATGTTTCGTCCTCCTATGAAACATCTTCTTCTAAATACACGCATCCTTTTTTACGTAAGACAATCCATCAGTTTCAGCCTTTCAGGTACTGTTGGCACTAAATATAAGCACCTTTAATTTGCTATACCTTATTTATGTTTTTTTTTTATCACAAATACATAATAATTATACTACGAGTCAACTATTTTAGTTTATTATTTGTTGCATATAATAAAGGTTCATTATTTACGATTTTTACCAACTAATTTTAGCTTTTCTAATTTGTTTAATTTTGCTACAATTTATATGATTCATGACAACAGTTTGATTTGGTTTAATTTTGTATATTTGGACATTAGTTTGACATTTTAATTTGCTAATATTTATTGTTTGAATTATAAATTTTATAAGGTTTAATATTTTACTTTTGTCTAATTGAAATTAGGGATAATTAATCCGCAAGTCCTTATAATTTCAACCAATTTTTAATTAGATTCCTATAGTTTCTTTTTCCTTTTTATCAGGTTCTTATATTTTCACCCGTTTTTCAGGGCTTGTAGTTTTTCTTCTTCTTTTTATTAGTTCCTTATTGCTTCACTAAATATTTGTCGGGTCCTTCTAGGTTTTTATGGATTCTGATTTATTAATTTAATTGAAATTAAATAAATGAATAATAGTAAAATATAATTTATTGATAATAAATTGAATTAATAAGTATATAATTAAAAAATAATTAATATTAATGTTTAATTAATTAATTATAATTTATTCAATTTTTATAAAAAATTATTATTATTATAACTGAAAATTTATAATTATAAAAATTAGAATAAAAAATAAATCATATAAACATATTTTAATTTAAAAGTTATGAAGAACATTAAAATACATAGAAAAGAATGTTCGATAAATGTATCATAATAATTTATTATATATGAATTATTAGTATTTATAGAATAATATTTAATAATATAATACATTACAATATTAAATTTTATATTTATATAAGAATATCATTAGACCTTATTGAATAAATAATAATAAAAAGTACAGGGACCTAATTACAGATCATGTGAAACTATAAAGACCTAATGAATAGAAAAATAACTACAAGGACCTGATACAAAACAAGTGAAAGTATAAGGATATGATTAAAAAAAAAAAAAAAAAAAAGAAGAGCGAGACCAAATTAAAAATTGATTGAAACTATAAAAACATGCAATTAATTATACTTTTATTTGAAAAAAATTTATAAATTGCTATATAATCTAATGATATATAATATATATTATGATTAAGTGGTTTATTTACTTTATCTAGTTTTTTTTTCCCTTAAAAAAAGTCAGTTGCGCATCATAATATCATTGACTATAATTCTACAAGAGATGGGATAAGAGAGGTGATTTATTGGTAGAGGTGTGAGAATACGTTAGACAGCTTGTAGCCAACCGTAATTAAGGCCCGACCTATTTAACAAATAGGCTAGGTTTAGCCCAATTTAAAGGTTTGGATGGTAGGCCCGATATATTCTGTCAAAGCCTGGCATATATATATATATATATATATATATATCTTATATTTTAATTTAAAGATACGGTTAGTGAATCAATATAGTACCCCTAGGTTTTTACCAGTCCTTTCTAAAACAATCAGCCTAACTTATTGAAACCTAGCCATCACTATTATCTCTGCGTACCTTCCCATTCTCCATTGCAACCCAATCTCTACACGAAACAAACTTGGCCAAATGAAAAGTTAAATATTTGGGAGACTTGAGAACACTCTCATAATCTGTTTTCTCATTTTCTTCTCACAATCCCATCTCCACTCTTAAATTAAAAAAATGAAGGGTTCAGATGTAATATTTTCTAAAACTATTACTATTATATTTTATGATTTATTTAATTTAAAATTTTATTTGTGTTATAGTTATGAATTGTATAGATCAGTTTTGAACAGTTTAAATTTATTTATTTATGTTTAAAATAAAATTTTTATAAAATATGAAATATGAACCCTTTTTTTTTAATCTAAGAGTGGATATAAGATCGTGAAAAAAAAAAAAAAAAAAAAAGAGACAAATTTTTTGAAAGAACCTAAACCCTGGTTACTATTTAGACGGAAGAGGAGACTGGCCCTTCAATAAGTTTTTTCATTAATGGTAGAAAAGCACACATCTTTACATAGATGTTCTTTTCTTTTTAATTGGGTTTTTTGGTATTATTACTATTATTGAGTTCACACTCTACAATTTATATTTTAAATAATAATTTTCTGAACTAATTTTTATTTAGATCTATTCAATTATATGAGTTAAATCTTATTTGAATACCATTGTAGGATTTACATAGGCTTCAAACGTTATTTAACTACTACAAGGTGTATGCCTTCAAGCATACTCAAAGACTACACTTTATGTAGATTTTAGTAGATTTAAAACATACTTAAGGTCTTCAAAGTCTATTTTGTCAAGTTTATTTAAAGACCTACATTTTAAGTATTCAGACCTTTCAAAAACTTAAACTTGAGCCTATAAAAAATCATGTATACAGGCAGTGGCGGATCTTAGGATAAATATTTTGGGGGGCTAAATATTTATTCCAAGATCGTAATATTCGGTATAGACCGACAAATACAAGGGAGTGACAAATCCAGTTTGAGTTGTGAAAATAACAAATATATCTATTACTATCATT
The DNA here is from genome assembly GCA_019022655.1 of Acacia acuminata. NCBI lineage: Eukaryota > Viridiplantae > Streptophyta > Magnoliopsida > Fabales > Fabaceae > Acacia > Acacia acuminata. The sequence goes on along the minus strand of JAFJYI010000053.1, from coordinate 2,606,110 downwards.
TCTCACAAACAAAATCAAAGAATGAAAACAAAGAAGGAAATAAAGACAGAAACAAGAAAATAATTTATCAAACTCAACGATTTCAACGAGATTTACCGATTAGGAAATTTCTTATATTAAAAAAGAATCAAGACCAGATAAAGTAAATATGGAGTTGAATCAAAGCATAGAAATAAGATGAGAGAATTTACCTGTAACGAGGAAGAGGCGAAAAAGCATAAACGAGTTATCAAGGGAGATTGGGAGAATAACAGACGTGTTCCTCACACTTGTTCTTGTTATTGAGTTATCAAGGGAGATTAGGAGAATAATAGAAGCATGCCTTAATATCTAACGTCTGTGAGCGGCACTGCGGGAAGGAATGAAAAAAGGGGGAAATGTTTTAAAAGAAATTTGGGCGCCAAAGGAGTATGATTATCTAGCTTTCATGTTGAATCCAGCTTGCACATGTTGAACTTTACGCTGAAAATGATATGAGTGATGCTGATGGATTTGTGACATAATTAGAATAATCAATCAATCACATTTAATTTCTCATTGTCCATTAAATTTAATTAGTTAGTTGAACAATTCTCACATTCCCATATTCAATTTGCATGATTAAATTTTTTTTTTTTTTTTGGCATCATCAAAGATCCGCCACCGGCTTAAACCAAAAGATCCCATATTCCCACATTCAATTTGCATGATTAATTTTTTCTTGGTGGGGCCATGCCCCCTGCAGCCTCATCAAAAATCCGCCATTGTATACAGGCTCATGCCTATTTGATCAAAGTCTGGTTTGACCTAATTTGATTCTGCCCATATTTATTAGATCCTTTTCACTGACCGGGGTACAGCTAACTATTGGCCTAACAGTGCAGTGAAGCAACAACCTAAGAACACAATGGGATGGAGTAAAACTCTTTATACCACATAGACAAGTATGGATCCTCCCTATACCGTATGGCCTAAGACTTGGGAGGGAGTGTGGATATAATAGAAACTCCCTCTAATCATAAATATAGAATTGAATTAATGAGTTTGTTTTAATACTAAATATAAGACTCTAATATTTGTTTCTTCCTCTATTTATTTTTATTATTAAACAATAATTTTCTTGGTTGAATATCTACCTTTTTTATAATTTGTGTAAATTGAATTTGTAATTTTATTGCAGGTCCTACACCCACTTATTTTTAGTATATGTTCCACATTGACTAGCTCTCATTTTTTTCCTATTGTAAGTCCCACACCTATTGTTTTTAGGGTTAAGTAGCAAATCTATCATGGAAGCATACGTTTAGTTGTAATTTTTCCCTCAAAGTTTTTTTTTTTTTTTTTTTGTTCAATGTAGCCTCGGAAGTCTAAAAACATAACAATCTTGCCCTTTTCTCGTTAAAAAATTAATGTTGACCATTAAAAAAGTGACATTGACCATTAATTTTTTAACGAAAAAGGGTAACATTGCTACGTTTTAAAACTTCTAGGGCTACATTGAGCCCAAAAAAACTTTCAGGGTAAAATTTCTCCTGGGTGTATACTTCCAAGACAGATTTGCTGCTTAACCCTTGCTTTTATTGTGAGTTCCACATTTTTCTAATTTCTACAAACTATATAAAAAAGTCGAAGAAAAAAAAAAAAAATGGGAAAAAAGATAGAAACTTGCATACGATTGGCACGTTCTTTTTTTTTTAGAGTTTTTGATATAGTGGTGGCAAAAGTGACTTTTTCTTTTAGATGGGTTTTAACGAACGGAAGATAGGATAAAAACTAGAATGTAAATGTGATTTGTGTTTAAGATATATTAGAAAAGAATTAAGACCAAACAAAGTAAATATGCAAATGACAAAAGTAACTTCTTTTCTAAAAGGGCTCTTGTTTGGAATAGCGAAAAAATGACTAAAAATAACATGAACCTTATTGAATACTACACACACACATATACCCATACATACATATATATATATATATATATATTAGTTGTATATTATGTGATAATTAAAGATAAAAATTTCAATTAAAATGCATACAAATATATATTTAATACTCTTTGCATACAAATATATATTTAAGACTCCTAAATATAAGACAAAGTTAATTTTTTAGAGACATTAAAGTAGCTAATTAAATTACTTTAGAGTATTTATATCTATATTTTTTCTCTAAACTAATTAGTTTGACTAATAAACTGATATATAAATTAAGAATACACAACATATGATATGATTAAGCAACTTATTTAGCTTCATCAATCTCTCCAAAAAAATTAATTTTATCTTATATTTAAGACTAAAGGAAATAATGTATTAGTTATTAGATCATTTATTCCAAACAATTTGACCCACTTGACTAGGCAAAGAAAGTAAGATCTCGGATGTAAATGGTCTTTTCACTTTTTTTCATCTGGTTTTAGGTGGAAAAAACTCATCTCCATCTTTCCCATTAACAAACACCGCCGGAACCGTGTCAGAACCTCTCCCAAACCTAAAACAAAAATCACAATCAACACTAACATAACAAGAAAAGTTCAAACTGGAATTAATTATCATTGAGCATTAACTAGATGTTACAAATAAAAATTCAAACCATTGAGCATTAACCAGATTTCACAATCAAAACCATAGAGAAACAGAGAGTCATCAACAATGGCGGAACCAGAAAATATTTTTAACCTAGGCAAAAAAAAAAAAAAAAAAGATATTAAACTATTTACTAAATAACATCGCATAACATTGAAAATATAAATAAATAAGTGTCGGTTTAATTAGTAATTTTTGTTACTAAGCATGAATTCTTATAGTACTACTCAATCCACAAAACTAACACTTAAATATGGATTCTACCCACCTTTTTTTTTTTGGCTCAAATATTCTGCCTACCTCAAAATAAAATGATTGGAAAAAATAAAAAGAAATATAATATGAACCCCAAAAATATTTAAAAAAAAAACATACATCTCGATTTAATTTTAGCTAAGCAAATAACCTATTATAATCTATTTTCTTAAAGAGAAATTCATTATAAAATCATAAGACAACCAAATAATAAATCCAAACTAATTAAAGTTAGCCATTAATCATCCTCCACATTTATATAGTCACCTATTATCAAAACTCAAGACTCTCCCAAAATCATAATCCCAAAATTTTCACTAATCAGCATAATATTACCCTCATTATAAAGACTAAAATACATATAATAACTTTCATAAAGGAGTGATTCTGAATATCTATTTAGTCATTAAAATAAAGATAAACAAAGTGTAAGAAGTTTGATGCCTCTGGACCGTCTCATGAGCACGAAGAAAATGACAAAGGAAGGTGGAGTGTATTTGATTTAATACCCCTTTCACGTGAAAGCTAAAGGGCAATGGGCCCCTTTTTTTTAATAGGTCACGGTTTTTTTTTTTTCTTATAATCAAAATAAGATATAAGATGATACTAACTTTTTCAGAGGGTATCTTAAATAAGAACTTTACTTTCCTCTCATAGCCCAATGAATAATGAACCAAACACCGTCCTCATAAAAAAAAAAAAAAAAAAAGGAATGTTATTGTAGAGAAGATAAGAGATTAGCTAGGGTCAAATTATTGGCCAAAATAAAATATTATATAATATATACATATAAATACATAAGATAAGAGAAGGTCATCTGAGGCTAAGGCCCCAGCTGACCAACACACAGTTCCATCATTGATCATTGATGACGCCAAAGCCTGTGGTGGCAGCGCGTGCTGTGCCGGTGGAACTTCCTACAAGCGTTGGAACTTACCCCAAGGTCAGGGACGGAACTTAGAAGGGACAAGGGGAGGCCATGGCCCCCCCCCCAAAAAAAAAAAAAAAATTTGTTCGGTTCAACGCAAGGCTTTGGTAGGAAATGTACATCGTCTTCTCTCTAATGTGTCGACTGCCCTCTCTACCACGTTGCAAGCTTCCGTCTTTCTTGACCCTAGCTGGACGTTTGAGGATAATTATCCATTACATATCTCCATTTCCTTCTCAATGTCAAATCACTGCATATTAATGGTTCATTATGAGCCTCATCGGGTCTAGGATTGTTTCAGTGTCGCCTTAATTCCATGCCCACATTTTGCTTCACTCTCGTCAAGCTTGCATGGCAAGGCCATATGTCTTCTTTCAAAGGTTCACCTGCGTGCTTTCATGCATGGGGTACTTCCACTATTTATATGACCCTCTCCTCCCCTGTTTCCTCACATCTGAAACAGAGGAATCAAACCCCACATGTGGATGAGCATCGCACCATCGTTCGCCTTCACAAAGTGGCCTTCTAAAGGCTCCTTCACCGTTGGTTCCGTTAACACCGTCACTGCCTCTTTATCACCAACGACCATATTGATGTCATTATGGAGTATGATCTGCAGCTTCACTAAGCACACCCAAGGGTCGAGCATAATGAAAATTGGATTTTTCTATATATTTGGCCCAAAAATTTATATATTTGACCCCCCCCCCCCAAATATTTATTCCAAGTTTCGTCCCTGCCCAAGGTGGAGGTTGGAACAAGCGTCAAAAATTCCTACAATTCATGATCGCATGCAAAATTTTATTAGATGAATTAAATTGTAAAATTTGGAATTCAATTTGTTTTTGGTGATGATAAGCCTAAAAAAAAAACTTTTAGGATTACATTGAGTAAAACAAACTTTCGGAGATCCAATGCTTCTTTGCAAATACTTTCAAAGAAAAATTAACCCTTAACTTAGAGGAAAACATCCAATGTGGGATCATATGTGACATAAGGTTTGATGGTTGACGTACGGCTGGGCAATTGTCACAATAGGCATTGCTCATATATTAACCTTGCAACTGTCTCCACTTTATATTTATGTTATCCCTTTAAAGCCTAACATTTATTACCATATAGTATTGTTGGTCTTATAGCAATCCGATAAAACTTCTCTTTAACTTTATTATGCACTTTCTAACCACAACTAACTATGATAGTTTTTTTTCCATTTATACCATCCAATTTGAATTATATGGTTAAACTTTCCATGAATTTCATCATCTCTAGTGAATGACTTGGTCCATATTATGGATAACACTTTAGGAAAATGACTTAACACGTTAAGTTGAAGTATTGTGAAGTGGAACAAATGACAAAAACTTGGTTAACACGCATTCATGGTTTCCTAGAGAGTAGAGTTGAACTCAATGGGTAGCACGTTAAACATATGACTTGATTAATTCATTGAGAGAGTGAAATAAACAAGTTCAACACATGATTAACGGGTTAGTGATGGCCTAGGGTGCTATAAGGTAGGGAGATTTAATTTTTCAATGAGCAAGGTATTAGCTAGCTTGGTGCAATTTCCTCCATCAATGATCGCACTACATATTTTATTTTGAACAATACATCTACTATGAAAAATGTACTCTTGTTGCTCTTTTTCAAGATCTTTTGGTTTACATGTGGAGCACACATTGTCATTAGTAAATTTCCCTGCAGGGCTGATATCATATCACCATCTTCTTTAAAACAATCTTCTAATGAAGGAATATGATCATCGTCACTTTCACTTTGGCATTTTCGTTGAGGACCATTGTTTTCAAGACTGGACCATCGTCAATTTCCTCCATCTTCTTGTTTTTAAGACTAACTGTGTCACGAATCTAATTCATTTCAATTGAAGATGGCTGATTCATTTCGATTGAATCTTCCTTAGCAGAATCAGTCAAGGAAGACTCCTCATCTACACTAATATTTCCATTTTCAGCTTCCATGAAAGTAGCATCTGATTGGAAATTTCTCCTAATAAAATTAGAAGAAATTTGAAGAAAAAGCCATAAGCTCAATTTCAAATAAGCTCGATATAGTCAGGAAAGAGAGCTTTTCAAATAAGCTCTTTTTCACCCATAAACTCGATTGGCCATAGTTTTCATCCAAAAGAAAAAATTGAAGAAAAAGCCATAAACTCAATTGGAATAGTACATAAGCTCAAAAAGCCCCTCAAATAAGTTGTACCAAACAAGCCCAATTGAGATTTCCCTTGCCTAACTCCTTGACACTTAAAGCAAAGAATGTCACAAAGGGTTTAGGGTTGAATAGGCAAAGAGGTCAAACTTTCTTACCTAAAGGGTGAGGGTTCAATCTTGGAGTTGGTCAAGACGCTGGGGGAGGCATCCTAGGGGTCTATGAAATAGTGGAAATGCTGGTGGAAGTGGAGACATGTGTACTCTCCGACCCTATATGCCTTGTGGACTGGGCTCCAAGCGCCCTGCCCTTGGACTGTGGGTGAGTCCAGCCCCTCTTCTAAAATTTTCTTATATATATATATATATATATAAATATAAAGCAAAGAATGTCATTAGATTTAGAAGAGGACTTAGTGTCGAGTTACCTTTGGAGATGATGCTCTTCGATTTTGGCTCCTCCCTTTGCTCAATTGTGGGTTTAAATTCTTCTCCGGGAGATGAGAAACTCGAACTACCATGTCTAGCCTTCAATCTCTTTTCAATTTTGGAGGCTTTATGCACCAACTCCTCTTTATCTATAAAGTGGTATGAGCCCGTTTGGATGGGCTTTTAAAAAGAGTATTTTTTTAAGTGCTTATTTTTTAAGCTCCAAATTGGAGCTTTTAAAAAAAAAAGCACTTTAGCTTCTTTTTTTTGTGACTTTTTCTTTTTAAAAAAATATCATCTAAATACATAAATTAATAAATAAAAAAAATGCATTTTTTGCATTAAAAAAGTGCTTTTTTTTCCACAAAAAGCTCATCCAAACGGGCTCATATCTCCACCTCATCTTGAATTTCAAGACATAAGTGATGATTGAATATTATTTCACTTACTTATATCTCTTGGTTAATAATTTAGGAATGTTTAATTGATAAATAATTGGTTTTATTACTTAATTGGACTTTGAGCTTTTAATTAGATTTAATTCGTTTTTCTGATAAAATTCCAGATTTGCAGTGTTTCACTATTTTCGCCATAACTTCTGATCTAGATATCGGAGTAGCCTCATTCTTCTTTCGTTTTTTAGATAATTCAGAGAGCTACAATTATTATGGAGACTCGAAAGGCTGATTCAGACAAGAAGATGGAGAAAATTGGAGCTAAAGAAAAACGCATTTTTCAGGATTTTTATTTTGTCCAAATTTTGTAATAAAAGACCAATTATTAGAGGTTTCCTATTTTTGGGCAATCTTGTAGCCCTAGCGTTTTCTTATTTTAAGTTAAATTAGATGGTTGCTAAAGACATATAGAAATTACGTTTTATGAGATTTTGGGATTAAAATTAGAAGCTTATTATTTTCTCTGAATTTTTCATTATGTTTATGTTCTTCTTCATCTTTTCTTCTGTGTTTTACCCAACCATGCTTGGCTAAGCTTCTGTGGTTGACCCATGTAATATCCCAAATTTTGGACCCTGAGAAGTAAAAATAAGCCTAAAATAGACGGATGACTAGGCCCTGTTCGGGAAGAGTCCCAAGAAGGACGAGAGTTAGGAAGCCTCTCTGGGACTAAGTAATTCGGACATACGGCTCAGTGGACCAGTACGAATAAGCCGTGAAATTAAAGTGCCGATGAAAAAAGGGCACAGAAGGCCTATACGGTATAAGTCTGGTCAGAAAAGATGCTGCCCAACTATGTCTTGAGGTATAGGACACTTAGTTGAGCGAAAATATGCCAGTACAAGTAAGTATACGGCATTTTCAGGGCAGTTATGGGAGTCTTGCGTTTTTGAAGGAAACAAGAAGGGAAGAGAGAGAGAACATGTGTCTGGAACCCTATTTTTAGCCTTGGAATGTGCCATTTTCTGCCCTTGGAAGACCCTAGAAGGCTTCTAGAAGGTCTGATTTTCATGGACCCCACCCTTGGAAGAAGAACGGCGTAAAATGACCATTTTGCCCCTACACCTTAAACCTACAACTAAGACTACCTAGGGGCAAATCTGGAACTTGGGGCCTATAAATAGGACACTCTCCTCCTCCATTTCTCCACACCAGCCACGAGCTCAAGGAGGGCATGATGCTGAAGCTTTAGGTTGAAGGAGTCCATACGCAAAATCATTTAAATGATGAAAGGTATTTGTTCCGCCCTTAAGTCCCTAAACCGGCAGAAGCTATCTTCATCTCTGCCCTATGGTGATTTTCGAGTTGCTGTAGTATTTTGGTATCTTTGTCCATTGAGTCTAGAAGGTTTTTTTGTGTGGGGACATGTTGGATCACCTTTTTCCAAACCCTAAAAGCCTAAGTCTTTGTTATATGAAAATCTGTCAGTTCTTACGGTTTCTGGGCAGCATGTGTTAATCGGTAGCTTTGAAATAGTAAATGAAATCCTTTTGATCTGAAATTTTACATGGAGAAAGTAGACATCTTGAGGATTATTTTGATATAAGATTTTGTGTTATTTGGAGTTTCCAACCAAGATATATTTTAAGTTGAAAATGACCTAAAATCCTGGACTCTGTCTCGGACCAGTGGCTAAGTTTTGAGAATCTAAGAAGGATTCGAACCCTTATGAATTTGGGGATTATTTTTATGGTAAACTAGACATCCTAAGGGTTCAATAGCCACTAATTTCACTTTAATCTGAGTTTTCTAGAATTTATTAAAATCAGCAAAGTTGGGTTAGAGATTCTGGAAAATTCTGGTGCTATGCGAATTTATGGAACTTGAAGTGAAGTTTGATCTTGTGACTTAAAGCATGATGTTCTTGCTGTATCTAGGTTGTTAACATGTGTGAGGCATATTCCAAGCGCCAAGGGAAGAGTTCGTTATTTGCAAGGCGTTCCAGGTAGTAAATGTTGACTTGCATACTCTATATTGCTCTTGTATGTATGTTTTATCATGATGTAGGAGTTGGGTTGTAGTACCTAGTGGACTATGTGTCCTTAGGTTACTGCTGAAGTCCAAGATATATCGAGCTGTAGTGCCTAAGAGACTATGTGTCCTTAGGTTACTGCTGAAGTCCAAGGGCATGTACGGGTTGTAGTGCTTAAGAGACTGTGTGTCCTTGGGTTGCTGCTGAAGTCCGAGGTATATGAGGTAGGTAGGGCCTATGTGATTGTGTGTTCATAGGTGGCTACTGAGGCCTCAAGGGGTCGATAGGGGACTGCAGCCCTGACTACCGAGGCCCTTAGCGCTAATAGTTCCGGGGGCTTGTCTTGACCAGGCGGTCCTGCGGAGGTGTTACATGCCGGTTGGTTGTGCCAGAGGCAGGTTTATTTGTACTTCCTGATTGTGATTGACATTGCATGCATTGTGTACATATTGTATATGAGTCTAACAGTTACTCTGGGGTTCAATTTTGAACTCCAGTCCGGCTTAAAAGAGACAGGTGCAAGGCGGTAGGCTGGTTGGACTGTGGAAGATACGGGTAAAAGCAATAAAGACGAAGATTGAAGACGTATGGAAGTCCTATCTCACTTTGTATATTTTTATGACTGTATGAACTTACTTATTGCCCAATATTTTTCCTGGACGATTGTACCCTTATCCTACGGGGATTACTTTATGTTTTTGTATGTACATTTACCAGTATATTGTAAGTTGCCCAAACCGATCAAATGCTATGCCGCGCATACTCTGATACAAATTTTAAGGGATTGTTTAACAATGGAAAGGTAATAAGAGAAAAGGATCCCTCTAACCCACCACCCGAAAGGGCGAGGCCGGTAGGGGTGTAACAACCCATGGATTGAGGATTCCGCGAATCCAGACGACCCGTGCTTCAGCCGATAACGTAGTTCATTTCTGTTTATTTTAATCGGATTCGATTATAATTACGGATTGCGTATTAGATTTAATGCCCAAATTGATATCCCAAGGACATGTCGGACCGGATTACAGAGAGCGTTGTGCGATCGCACAATGAGCTCCCACGCATTCGATCAAATGCTAGGCGATCGTCTAGTCGAGGAGTTTCTGGACAAACACAGAGATTTCGGTTTGTCCAGAATCAATCACGAGTTAGGTTATTATGTTTTAATCCGATAAAGGTTGTGGAATCTCAATTCTAGGTTAATCGTTTTTAATCTGATTAATCTTGTTTTCTTGGTTTTTGTTTTAGTCTTTGCTTCGTTTAAATTGCATTGAAAAATTCCCCCATTCTAGTTACTGTGTTACTTATTTACTGTTGATTTTAGTCCCACCTAGAGAAATGATCTAAGTTTCCTATACTACAAATCTTTGAATCCTGGTTATTTTGAGAGAGCTCGATAAATCTTTATCAATAAGCCATCAATATAGTGATTCATGGTGGTCTCCCCATCTTCTTCTATTCCAACTCTCATCAATAGGAGTTCTATCTCACGTTCATACTCTTCTGCACTCATGGAAGCTTGAAAGAGGCGTTGAAGTTTACGTTCCACCTCATTGTAATAATGACTTGGAACAAATTTCTTTCTCATAGCAACCTTCAACTTTTCCCAAGTTTGTATCGGGCCTTTCCCAAGAGTCCGCCTTTTAATCTATAATTGATCCCACTAAAGACTATCATAGTTAGTGAATTCAAGTGTAACCAACTTTACCTTTTTCTCTTCGGGTAATCAAAGGCAGACTAGAGGTGGCCACCCCTAAAATTACAGATTTTAGCCTCATAAAAATTTCAATATTTTCACTTTAGTCCCCAATAAAAGTTTCGTGGATGGACTAAAATGAAAATCTTGAAATGTTTATTGGGTTGAAATGTAATTGCATGAACACCTGGATTCAATTATGTAATTTTAACCCCCTGATTGCAATTTCTGGCTCCACCTCTATGGGTAATCATGAAGTGTGAAAGCTTGCTCCACCCATCGTTCCCATTGTTGCCCTGGGAAAGAAGGAATACTTATTTTGACTCCTAAGTCAACTTCTTTATAAGAGGAATGTTTCCCTCCTTGAACCCTGATGCCCTGTTTGGTGTCATGGAAGAGTTTTTGATGGAAGTGGAAATAGAAATAGAAGTGGAATAGGAAGTGGAAGTGGGGCTAAAATTGTGTTTGGTATAACTATGGAAGTGGGATATAATTTTCAATTATTATGTTAATTTTAAATATGAAATGACTCATATACCCCTCCCTAAACCCAAAAACAGCCCACTAAAACAGCCCCCAACCACCACAGATATTGCGATCGCCACCATAGAACACCGTCTGAGGAGAATTCGATTCTAATTATAGAGTCAAATCAAAAGTACCAAACATGATAAGTTTAGAGTTCCATCATCAATTCTACTTCCATGCCTTCACTTCCATGGTACCAAACGAGGCATTATGGTTAGATCTAGAATGCTTAGAATTGGATAATGTCATTCAATTGTCCATATTCAAACTAGGCTTTTGAAATTCTTCTCGTATAGCATTCACGAACAAGTTAGATTCTCTACAAGTAACTGGACATGAGTCTCCTTCAAGACAATTTTTGTGTGACATTATACTGGCTTTAATGATGGCTCTGATACTAAATCATGCGGGAATTGTACGACAAAAACCCGAAAATATAGGAACTGATCAGCTAAAACTTTACGGGTATGTTTGGTTGGGGGAAAACTGGAGGGAAAATATTAAAAGGGGAGAAAACTTTTGTAGGCCCCACCACAAATAACTTTTACAGGAACTCGTCTCTAGATCCTTAGCTATAAAAAGGCTCCACAAGAGTTTATCAAACTCTTGCAACCTACCAGTATTACAAGTAACTCAACTTGCTAAAGAAACTTCTTGTTCATTCAAAATCTCTAAAAATAATTGAGTATAAACTCGACCCTTAAATGGAAAAACTTTCTAACCTTAATACGACTCAAAAATTAAAAGATATATTCTTTGATATTGATCGAAGATCATACCCATCGAAAAATAATTAAATCAAGGATAATAATAATAAGATTTTAATAAGATCTTTGAGATCCCTATTTGACAACTCATATATCTAGTATAATATCCTGAAAAGAAACAACCTAACAAATTTAATAAAAGATTCTTAGAATAGTTTGAAATATCTAAAGATATATACTTCTTCCGGTCCTAAATATAGAACAAAGTTTGTAGTGCAAATTATACTACAAACTTTGTCTTTTATTTAAGTCCAAAGGTAGTACTTTTGCACTATAAACTTTGTCTTATATTTAGAACCGGAGATAGTAATATGTTCCTAATAATATAGGAAATACAAAATGACTCTTTTAAATAATAAAATTAATAAATAAAACATAAAATGACTAAAAAAAAATTAACTACTCTTCTTATTTCTTAGTGGGTTCCCTTCAGTTAATGGATCTCCATCATTTAGAACATAACGTTAATTGCATTAATCAACTATGGAGTAAATAGGAAACCATTGTCATATCTTTGAAAAACAAAAAATGGTCAAAACTTCCTTGTTTGAAAAGCCTTTTAAATGATTAGATTGATGCAAAAACTCTTTTTGACACTCTTTACAAGAGACTTCTAGAATACCTCTTTCTCTCGATGAACATCTCCATAAGTATGCAAGAACAAAAACGTTTGACAATTGTTAGGGAGCCAATTCTTAACCATATACCATAGGTTGATACTTTTCTTGCTGGTGCATTAGTCATATTTTAATTTTGGATGGAAATTTTAAATACATCAAATAAAAAAATTTAGTTACCTTGTTAAGCAAATATCATAAAGTGAAAAAGAAGTTGAGTAATATAAGAGACATTTACATATATTCCCTAAGTTGTAGCACAATAATTTATATTTGTGCAACTTCTTGTTTTTTCATACAAAAAAGTTTAGATGAATTGAATTTCGGGGCTCATCAAGGTCGATACATGCCTCCAAGTTTAAGCCATGCTTACAAAGATCCTTACATAGGCGAGGGGATTTGAACTCATAACTTTGTAGATTATGAGCTAACTCCTTACCAACTAGATCAACATCTGTTAGCTCTGAGCTACTTCTTCAACCAACCATATAGTTTTGTACAAAGTCATTATTATTCTATCCAGCTAACTAAGGTTAAGTAATATACAAATATACATACATGTGCTCATGGCTATCTATTAAGCTATGAAGCAAGAGTGGCCCAGTAATTTTGAAGGCATGAACTGGTTGGAGTGCCAATAATGCGTGACCATTCCCATTTTCTATTCTCTACAAGCTCTATTTCTGCCAACTGCAATTAGTGCTACGTGTCATAAGTATATCTTCACTAGCTACTATAACTATCTTGCTTGGAAACTGGAATGAAAGAAGCACATAGAGACTTTTTATGAAAGCATAAATCACTCTTGTGTTTGTACTGAATTTGAGATCAATCACACTATTTATGTTTTGTGAGGCTTTGTTTATATTCAACTCATCTCAAAATCCTCTCTCTAGTCTCTATTATAAGGCACTTTCAATCACTTTACAAAACTAAAGATGGGTGAATAAATCATTAAATTTATTTGAAAATGGGAAAAAAAAAAATTCCAAATTACTCATGTCTAAACAATGAATTACATATTACCTATTGAGAAACCCGGAAAAAAAAAATTGCATCATCAAACTTTAAATACAGGCAATATTGGGAAAATCTAATTAATTCCCCATTCGGTGACTTGTAAAAAGAACCACTCATCCCTTATAGAAAGTGATTGTTAAAGGGACACAAGGGAGTATGTGATAATTTAGAATCTTGATTTTGTTTCAAAATATTGATCACTTGATTTCAATGACAAATTAGTTATTTTTTAATCATTTTATCCTTCATTAATATTAGGAAATAGAAAGAGATTAAAACAGAGATGAAAAGTATGCAGAGGTAATTGTATCTTTATAATTATCCTCTCTTTTACCTTTAACCCTATTCAAGTGTCCTATGTACAATCCAAAGTAATTAGGTGTTCAATTGATTAAAGCAGGAAAAAAACAAATAAACAAACAAAGCAAAACCTTATCCCATTAAGTGGGGTCATTAGCTACATAGATCACACAACATTATTCAACTCGACCAAAAACCAAAGAGGGAAAACAAAAAAAAAAAGAACATGGAAGAGAAATTAATAATAAAATCACTTTTTTAGTTATATTGTAATTTTCTTAAGATAATTGAAAATCTCTTTGAATTTAGTTACTTACCCGGCCATCTCGCAACTCAAATATAACCGATCTGTTGGAAAATGGAATTGGCCTCGTTGATGCCACCTGTGATGGATCAAACTCAATCAATTATAGTTCATAAATGTAGCAAATTTCAATTGAGATTAAATGTTTACATTTAAATTTTTTATTGCACTTTAAGATTCCAAGTATTAATTTTGTCATTTGACTAAAGCTTAAAGGAATAAAACTGAAGTTCATCTAGTTTTTTTTTTTTTTAATATTAAAAAAGGATCATGAGAGGGTTATGTAATTTATTATTTGACTAATAACCATAAACTGCAAATCCATATCTATATTTTATATATATATAAAAATATATAATTTACCTTGGGGTCACATTCAAGGTTGCAGTCACCACTATTGTCATGGTCCTTGTTGAAGCCAGATATAGAATCTTCATGGCTGAAAACATGCTGTGTTTGATCTTGAAGCAATTTATTTTGCAGCAATGGAAAACCACAATCTTTCCACTTCCATGTGTTTGCTTCATCCATGTACCTAAGGTACACCTTCCCATCTGAACCAATCAAAAACAACTGATTACCGGCAAGGCAAGGGCCCGGCGAACCGACCAGGGTTACACCTTTATAGGGTGTTCCATGCTCCACCCAATTCCAGCCATACCATGAATTCCAGTGATATTCAACAAGTCCACCTTCTCTTGAGATCATGAAGAGTGAACCAGACAGTGTTGTTGATGAAGGTCTTATGGCTGTTCCAAGGAAGTTTGAGAGAATCAAATGCTGAGACTGGTAATGCTCATGCCATATGTCAGTTACTTTGTTGTACTGATAAAGGCGACCATTTCTTCCGGTGACAAATACTACATTTTCTCTCAGCAATCCGTGTTCTACTATGCTTGCTACTTTGGTTTTTGCAGGGTTTCTGCAATCTTTCCATTTAAACTTCCTCATCGAAACCTGTCCACAATTTACAAAATAAGTTGGATGTCTGAACATTTTAAGGAACTAGATTCAGTGCCTTATGTAGCTTTCAGTCAAATCATGTGGGGAAGATCTATATTGTCTATTTTGATCTATCACCTCTGGTTGTGCCAGCATGGCTTGATTCGATGTCTAAGTAAAGGGCTTGATCTTACCGTTATGAAATACATTACACATGTTGATAAATATGGCATCTTGGATCAAGCGCTTCTCCCAGCTATTGGATCATGCCAACAGATGAGATTTTGCATAGAATAGGACAGCACAGTCTCCGATAGAAGACAACAACAACAATAATAACAAGAAGAAACCTTATCCCACTAGGTGGGATCGGCCACATGATTGCATGATGTTGTTGTGCTTTATCACCAGCCAAATCTTTAGATAAGCTATTAAAATCTCCAAAAGAAGACCACTATCTAATTTTTATTGTTGAGTACTTACTTACCACGAACTGCAGTAATGTTCCTTTCTTGGAGACAAAGAAGAGAGCATCTTGAGCTTTTCCTGGTATTCCATCCCATGGTTGACCTGCTACAATACTTGTTCCTTTCTTCATAGCACTGCAATTCTTCCATGATAGTTCATAGCCATTCCTTTCTCTATGAAGCAAACTCCCATGTGTATCAACCATGAATAAGCTTCCATTATAGTTCCCCAATATACCTTCCATATTTGTAGAGCTCTCGTGTCTTAACCATATCCATACATTCTCTATACAAATGTACTCAAATACCAAACCACCATCTGTTATGAGGAAAATTGATTTACCCTCATACATCAATCTAAGCCGGAAGTTACTACTAATCCACCCGTCATCTGGAAAATTGTTATCTTCTGAAGATTTTATCAGTTCTCCACCAGAACCTATTGTGCCTGGAGACAAGTAATAATCTTGTGCCTGGCTGTGCTTTCTCCTACCTGTTATGTTGTCAAACTCTTTTAAGTTTCAAGAATATAAGTTCAACAAACAACCTTACATAATGAATACTAATAAATAGAGAGAGTGAATATACAGTCAAGGGGGGAAAAAAACATAAAACAAGTAAATGAGGAATAAGTTAAAGGCAATAGCAAATTTAAAGTGCAAGACTGAAAGAAACTATAAGGCAAGAAAATCCAAATTGCACTGAACTGAGTAGTACCTGTTACTGAATTTATTCCTGATTCCTTTGACTCATCTTTTGTACCGGTAATACAATTTCTGGGGCCACGTTCTTGTGTACAATACTCTGCATTCCATCCTTCACTCTCTGGCACGTCTAGTATGGACCATACATATTTTGTAGTTCCTGCTTTCTTTCTATTATTTTGAGGAATGGTTGGACCTGAGCTTTCTCCTCCTAGTCCTAGAAGATGGAGTTCTCCAAGTCTGCCATCATCCAGGGGAAACAATATTCTTCCAACTTGTAATTGTAAGCCTGATATACCTCTTGCTGCTTTTGCATGTAAAGGGTGTGCATGATTCACCCATGATCCTGGAAATTCATTATTTTGAACTGTACCTGAGGGATCATGTTCATAATCAATGAATATCTAATATTTCGATTGAGATCTCTAAATTAATACATCAGCAAATGAGCAAAATGGGTTGTGTAAAAGAGGTTTAAACATACTCTACATCCCTCTAATTGCATAAAAGTTTTGATTTTCCCATGTTCAACCACCAATAGTTATTTGTTTATCAATTATCATTATTAACTCAAGCGTCTGAATTAGCAGATTGTTAAAGTTTGGATACGGTGATAGAGGACCAAATTTGGATGGTCAAAGATGATGGCGTGGCCAACTTTTATGAATATTGATAACTTGAAAACAAAGGTGAAGGGCAGATTAGCCTTGATCTTGAGTTCACATGCTGTAAAAGCAAAGTGAACACTGGTATCATGAAGCAAAGCAAGGATCAATAGGACCTAATTGCATAAAATAGTTAGAGTACAATTAGGACTCACCTGTTTGTTTCTGTATATGATATTCAAAAACAGAGCCTGATGATGTACTGAAGAATAAAGAAATAGGCGTTTGATCACTTGATTCATCTTGTAGAGCTGGTGTAATAGATGTCAAATTTTGATGTTTGGGACTTCCATGGACTACCCATTTCCACTTCCTTTGTTGTAATCTTCTCTCCACCAAAGTTCCTGCCTGTATATTTATGAAACACTTTAAGATAAACAGTCACGTGCATAACCCCACACTAATGAGAAGTTATAATATTAATAGTGATATTTTTAGCAGAGTTGCAGTTCCAGTTTGACAATGGTATCTAAGCTCAATTAGTTCCACACACAAAAATCCAATTTTCCTATTAAAAGTTTCCAACTTAATGTCATTGTTTTTAGATATAGAACAAAATTTGGTCCTTGAAAGACATCTCAATACGTGAAGAATTTATTCCTTGCACAAGTTAGTCCCTCAAAGTCTACAACTCACAGCACATTAGTTCATCTGCTGAACCAAAATGAATGCCTCACTTTGAGGAACTCACTTAATGTACTCAACTAGCAAATCATTCTGAGGAACAACTCAAAGAACTAAATTATAAGGAAATCCATATTTCAAGGACCACATTAAACATTTACTATTGTTTTATTGTCCTTGAAATTATGATAATCTTGTTGTACCTTGATTACTTCTACATTTGATGAGTTCAATAATTAAGAACAGTTATAAAATACTTCAGTTACTGTACCTTGGTTAAAAGAAAGAGAGATTCTGAGTAAGCAACCATCAATCCATTTAAAGTGCACCCTTTGGATGGAATCAAAGGTGAAACCTTTGCTTTTCCTTCCTGCCATATGTGCCTCTTCCATGAGGGTTTTGAATTTCTGTCATATTCATAAAGATCTCCAGAGGAACTGCACCACCACATTGTTAGGTTTACTAATTAGTATTTACGAGATGAAAAGTGCAGTTTAAGTCTTACTAAAAACAAATTAGTGAAATATGATATTAGAAGAAAACATTAATTTTCAGTAATCTTTTAAGGTTTTCATTGATTATAACATTTAGATTTTATTGATTATAATGAACATAGATTGCTCTAACACTTTTTGGTCGAGACACTAATGACATGCAAGGATCTTTTTCTAGTTTGACACTTCATTGTATGGATCGATCCATCCAAGGATAACCACTGACATTGAGATTAGATTTTACACTCATAAGAACTACCCACCTTATGGTATATACAACTGCTCTGGTAGAAGTAGCATCAGCAATCACTGCAACATTGGCTCCAGCTGGTTGACCATGACTTATCCATCTGTTCTATATATGCAAAAATGAGTTAAATTAGTAACTTAGGGTTCAAATTCTTGTGAAAGTAAGAAAGTCCCCCATAGACACAAGGAAGAACTTTGTGATATATAAACTTGGATGAGCATTGAGCCTATGCTTGAATTTTACCTTGGAGGCTCTATACCAGCAAGTTCTATCAGCATTCCATTCTTCGTACAGAAATAAGCTCTCCTGTTGCACAATGCAACAACATAAAAAGAGTTATTCAGAGAACTCATAGGTTTAAGCAATAACAAGAATTCAAATAAGTGATTGATGTTTATGTTAAGTTCAGAAACTAGAACATAAAGTTCTATGCACACTTACTGTCCATCTTGTGAAACAATGCCAGACTTTATTAATACAGGACCATTTTGCTGTGAATCTCTATCAATGACGTGATTCAATGTAGGCGTGAGTTCTACCCACACTGTTTCTGAGCTTTCACTAAGTTGAACTTGCATCTGCTAACAAACATAAATCAGATAACCAGAATTATTGCAGTTCTATACTTCTGATAACATACTCGAGACATTTAGATTGCATTTTACTCATCCATGTCTTCAATCAATCATCTTTGTGGTTGGTTATAGATTTAATGGAGTAAAATGTCGCAAATTTCAAACTTAAAGGGACTAAACAGTAAAACTAAATTGAAAGACTAAAAGCGCCAGAAAGAACGTCGTTCAAGAACTAAGCTTTGATTTAGTCCTCTGGAATTCATGATACGAATACCCTTTGTAGATTATCACTTTCAGCAACAATTAAGCATGCATGCATAGGAAAATGAATACACAAGAACAAGTCTAACAGTGTTTTGAAATTCTTCAGTAGAAAAAGATGATCGAAGGTTTTCATCCAAACTCAAAAAAGTAAAACAAAATACAAAATAAATATTGAAGTTCTCAAAAGTGATGCTCGATCGAAACCTGATATAGCAATCCAGCTTCTGAGAGAGCAAGAATAGTCTGATTGATGACAAAAACAGCGATTGCGCGTCCAGCTTGTGCTGGAAGCTCATGAGGGGCAATCACCCATTGGAGTCCATTCCAAAACCTCTCATAGATCGATCCACTCTCACCAGTCACCCACACCGATGAACTCGACACTTTAGTCAAAGACAGTCTCTTTCTCTGAGGCAGAACCTCAAACACGTGGCCTATGTTATCATTACCATCATCCCAAGCTTCACCACTCGTCTGCTTCAGATCATCGGGAAGCTGAACTTCAATCCATCTATCAGCTTCTTCACTAAACATCCAGAATCTGTCAGTCTTGCGCTCAAACCGCCGATTGCTTTGTTGAAAAAACTGACGAGGGCACAAAGAAGCACAAGAACCGAGCGCTATTTTGGGGAAGAAGAGGACCGAAATAGAACATATCAAATGGAAAATAAGCACAGTCATGGTGGTGGTGGTGGTGATGGTATTGGATGCATTTGACAAGGCACAGAGAGATGAAAGTTATGAAAATTGAAGTATTGACTTTGGGTAACATATGACATAATGAAGCATGGAGGCCAGAGGATTGATAGAGTTATGGAGTCAAAGAGGAAGAAGAAATGGATTGGAAAGGAAGGAGTTGGTAGTTGAAGAAGAAGATACTGATTCCTTAGATCTTAACTACCTCACTGTAATCACTTGAAGAAGATGGCCTACCTCTGTTTTGTGAAACTTTTTTGAGTTCCAAGGTAACTTCAATACCAAATATCTATTTCTCTTTGGGTGAAAGTAAAATAATGAATTCTGTCAGCGAATAGATGTTATTTTGTTTTGTTCAAGAAATTTTTTCAATGTCAAGATTTTTTTCTCAAACAGTGAAAATAAATCTACATTGTGAGAATAACAAACAAAAATCATGTAAAGCAACTAAAGCAAAATCAAATGGTATTATTAAAAGGTGTTGTTAAGCATATCAATTTTAAAGTTTTATCGTTATGGTTCTATGTATTAGTCTATTTTTATAAAAAATCTAATTTTTATTATAAATCTCCTTTCAAAATAATAAAAGAGGTTATCATAATTTTGCTCTTATTAATTGTAATTAAAAAAATTTATTTATGTTGACTCTTAAACTCCATTAATAAATGATGACAAAATTAAAAATTAGTTTATAATTAATGAGTTAACTAACTCTTTTTAGTATGTGAGTGTTAGGTCATTTAAACTTATAAATAGATCATTTATAGATTTTTAAATAGGATCGGAGTAGTATTATCTTCCGATAAAATCAATCAAACCCTTACATTTAAGCATGTCGTAGCTTTCTATGATTCAATTTCAATTATCGGGAAGCTCATTATTTCCATATTTAATAAACTTAATTACATTTGAAGAGTTGCTTCTCAATTAAGCAAGTTCATCTATGATTCTAATCCCATGTCTTTTAACACCAATAAGGCACGGCCAAAGTTCTACAAATAAAAAATCTCTATTTAGTATATTAAGCTTGAAAATTTTAATAAAATTTTCTTAATATCAACTTAACAATTTACATATTTGAATGTTGATTTATATGTAAATTTACTAAATGTCTTTTTACAAATAAATGTGGCTTCCTCCCTTCCTAATTATAATAGTCAATTTAGGAAAACTTAATTATTTATGTTTATTATTATAAAACTCTTTACAAGGTTTTAGAGATAACTAAAATATATTTTCATGCATGTTTTAAATGAAGGATTTAAAATATGATATGCACTTTTTTAGAAAAAATTAAAGGTATTTAAAATTATGGGCATGCCATTTAATTGAAAGAAAAATTAAAAAGAAACAAAATAATTTTACCTTAAAGTATTAAACATCGGACCGGTTAATGAATTAGTCATTCCACGAGTTTAAGGTTCATTGGTTCCATGAATTAATGAGACAAGACATGTCAAGATTAAAATAATACTCGATCTTATTAAAATAAAAAGGCATTAATCCACCACTACATAGAACGTTCACGTATAAAATATCGGATCCGACTTCTCTCTCCATCCACTCCGCTGCCCTCCATTTCCTTTAAACTGTTTTTGACGTAAAATAAGCGTCTCTCTCTCTTTTAAAAAAAAAAAAAAAGATATTGTTGGTATTAAAAAACTATTTTATGATACTGATAGATACTGAAAAAATACTAACAGATATTTTATGATCTTGAAAAATTATTTTAGGATGTTGAAAAAATATTTCGATATCGATTAAGTACTAAAAAGATACTTTGATATCTGATCGCATGCAAAAAACACTTCATGATTTGAAAAATTATTTTAGGATCTTGAACTTCAAGATCATAAAATAATTTTTCAAGATCATGAAGTGTTTTTTCAGTTCTAGTCAATATCCTCAATCGGTATCCCGAAATATCTTTTTAATACCAAATAAGACTAAAATATCTTTTCAAGATTCTAAAATAATTTTTCAAGATAATGAAGTATTTTTTTCAAGTACGGTTAATATTTTAAGTATCTTTTTAGTATCCACAGTATCCCGAAATATTAAAAAGAGAGAGAGGCACCTGTTTTGCGCTAGAACGATGCAATTTAAAGGAAAAGGAGAGTAGCGGTTGGAATGCCAACAGAGAGAATCCTAAAATACATATAGGGCCTGTTTGGGTTAGTGGTGAGAGCAGTGACTTATTTTCAATCTGACTTTTGCAGGCTCGATAGGAAAAAAAAAATCATGTTGTAAATGTGATTTGTGTTTAGATTGACAATGCAGAAGTGGCCTTTTTCTAAACGAAGATGTGTTTGGATTATTTTTAAAAAAATCAGTTGAGATGGAGAATGACATGAATCTTATTGAATATTACATATATTAATATTAGTTGTATATGTTGCGATAATTGAAGATAATAATTTAAATTTAAATTTAAAAAAGTTAAATTATTATTAAAAAATTTAAAAAAAAATCCTTAATTAACAAAAGAAATATATTTCTGAAAAAAAAAAAAAAAAAAAAAAAAAAAAAAAAAAATTGTCCCTTCCCTCTCTTCCCCTCTCTCTTATTTTCTCTCTTGCATGTGATGCAAAAAAAAAAAAAAAAAAAAAAAAAGCATAAAAATCAGAAGTTCAGCCAAAAGCTCTCCTCCCTAGCTAGCTTCAGAGAAAAAGTTACTTTTTGGGTATAAGCCTAGTGAAAAGTAAGCCAACTCAAACACCTCCAAAAATCTCTAACTTAGCTTTTTTCTACTGAGCCTTTTTTTCCTCAAACAAATTTATCCCACTGCTGTAGAAACTCAAACCAAACAGGCACATAGTCGAACAAAATAGAGTTATTAAAATACAAGATGGGGGTCGCTATTTTTTATTTAAATAAAAAGGTATTAATTGAAAGCAAAATTCAAAGGAAACAAAAGAATTTTAGCCAACATACTAAGACTCAGACCATCAGTAGAGGCAACGGTTCAAAGTTTCAAGTCATTATTAATTTAAGGTCAGACATGTTATAATTAAAATAATATTTAAATAAAAGGCATGGTCCGCAAGGAAATACAATTGTGCCTCAGACTTGCATCCTTACTAATTTGGATACATTTAAGAAATTAGTTATTTGTTAAAAATATATATTAGTTTTCTAAAGTGTCATCTTAATTGTTTACATCGAAACCACCTCTTTATACAAAGTCCCTTGACACATATGCGATCAATAAAAGGTTAAGGAGCGGTTTGGTCAACAAACTATTGATTCGGGAGCATCCAAAGATAATTAACTTTTAAGTGGACCAAAAATACTAATGAACTTTTTAAAATGTGCACCCAAGACAATAAACTAATTTTTAAATCTTATTAACATTAAATTAATTAATTAAATCGTCCGAAGAACACAATACGACGTTCCAAATACACCGGTTTCTTCTTCATCATTATTCTTCCCGTCATGATGCTGAAACTCAGCATCGGCAATTGTAGATTTATGCCCACCCAGCTGTTGATCACCCAGATCCCAATTGCGAGTCTCAGATCCGTCGTGCATGGCTGCAAGATTCAAGATCGTCGTCGTCCACTCCGGCGGATTGTACATCCATGATGGTGTTAGCGACACCATCAGCGGCCTTGGAATCAAACCACCATTGTAGCCTCAAGCCACGAACCAAACCAAAAACCAAAACTACGCTCAACCTCAACCACCTCTCAAGCAAGCAAAGCAACAGAGAGAGAGAAGAACGAAAGCATGTTCTCATTTCTGAGCAGAATTTGCAAGAAAACCACTTCCACAAGAAGCACCTTCTACCAAATCACAACCCAGTTCATCGCATCCTCTTCCTCTTTATTCCATCATCACTCTTTCCCCAAGTTTCTTAACCCTTCTGAATCCAGAACCACGATCACATCCTCAATTTTGGTGTGACGACGATGAGGTTCAAACCCCAACACCCGTCAAGTTCGTCGGTAGACTC
The DNA here is from genome assembly GCA_019022655.1 of Acacia acuminata. Taxonomy (NCBI): domain Eukaryota; kingdom Viridiplantae; phylum Streptophyta; class Magnoliopsida; order Fabales; family Fabaceae; genus Acacia; species Acacia acuminata. The sequence continues at coordinate 2,582,468 of JAFJYI010000053.1, read as the reverse complement.
GGGCGCGGTTGCTAGACGATTTAATTAATTAATTTAATGTTAATAAGATTTAAAAATCAAGTTATTGTGTTGGGTGCACATTTTTAAGAGTTTATTGGTATTTTTGGTTCACTTAAAAGTTAATTGTCTTTGACGCTCCCGGACCAATAGTTTGTTGGCCAAATCGCTCTTTAACCCATCAATAAACATAGTTTAAAAAAATAGGTTAAAGTGTTAAAATAACCTTAAATTTTTTATCAAAAGTACAAAAGTAATTATAAACTATTTTTTGAAGTGAAAATAACCATAAACTTTTAAAATTGAGGTAAAACTATTAAATCCAACCAACTTTCACTTATTACAATGTGCAGAATTTATCTTTTAACCTTTAAAGTTTTGACTCATTTAAGTCAGTCCCTCAACTTTAGAATCACTTGCACCTCAATCTCTAATGTTCATGAGTCATTCTATGTGACAAAAAAAAAGCGTTAAAATATTGTTAAAAATGGTAAGAAACTCACTAGTTTTATAGCCATAATCACCATCTCACACTCCACTTGTCAAACCCACAACTAAACACCCAATAATATTAGGGCTAAGGTGCAGATTTGCCAACGAACTATTACCCGAGGAGCATCTGGCACAAAAAACAATTGAGGGTACCAAATTGGCCAACGAACTATTAAAAAGTGAAAAAAGTACCAAATAACTATTAAAAAAACAACTATAACAATTACGTTAAAATATGAGGCATTGGCGTAGGACGATGGTAGAGACGATGGAGAAAAGAGCGGTTAAGCCTTCTTGTTGGATAAGGCAAACACCAATAGAGATGGGACCCATGCGAGCAGGCGCTGTGGCAGCGACGGCTACTGCTTGTGGCATCGGAGGGATGGAACCAGGATGCAAGGCACGTGCCAGTCGAAAGCTGTGGACTATTGGATTTGGTTTCGGTACGTGATTCTCGCTCTGAAGCTGCATACGGACGTTGATGAGTTCAAGAAGGTGAGTGGAACACCCAGCAACAATGAAAGCTTTGGAGACGCCGACGTCGCTGACACTGTGACAGTCAATGAAAGATGGAAACACCAAGACAGTGACTGGGTAATAGTTCGTTGGCCAATTTGCACCTTAATTGTGTTTTTTTTTCCACTTTTTAATAGTTCGTTGGCCAATTTGGTACTCTCAATTGTTTTTTGTGCTAGATGCTCCTCGAGTAATAGTTCGTTGGCAATCTGCACCTTAACCCATAATATTAATATGTGTGCTAAAATTCATGGTTAGTTCCTCCCTATTACGAATTGGTGGTAAATCACCAAATGAGTTTATATAAGTAAAACTTAAAAGAAGTTAGTGCTCAATACTAGTATAAATTTGTTTTTTTTTTTTTTTTTTTACTAGTGAAATTTTTAGCAAGGTTCAATCTCATTCCCTGATAGAAGAGAACAAAAATGGAACTGCACATTTTAGTTTTGACTCAAAAATACTATTGTCGTGAATATTGTTCAACAGACATACATGTGAGACAAAATTTCAAAATTGGATGATACTTTACTATTGAGAACAATTCTTAACTTGAATAACTCCATTGTGTTTTTTAAAAAAAGACATTTTAATCTCAATAATTATGACAAAATTCCCAAATGATTTATATATTTGGGAAGGGGATGTGAGTTATGGGGATAAGGATGTGGTTTATTTTTTAATTTATGTCAAATCCATCTAAGCAATTTTTAACAGTATTTTAACATATTTTCCTTTATAGGATGACTTAGAAACATCAAGAACTGAGTTGCAAGTGAGTCAAAAGTTCAGGGACTAAGTAATAAATGAGTTAAAATTTTAAGAGTCAAAAGATCAATATTTTCCATTGTATTAATATAGAAGTTAGTTGGGTTTAATGGTTTTGCCTCAATTTTAAAAGTTTATGGTTACTTTTGCTCCAAAAATAGTTTATGGTTACTTTTACACTTTTAATAAAAGTTGAAGGTTATTTTAACACCTTAACCCTTACAAAATGATAAATATGGATTTTATATTTAGAACTAAATCTAACCCTTCAACTAGCTCTTATGTTAGATATCGTAGATAGTAGAACATTCATGTGTAAATCATATATAATCTAATAAAATGGAGTTACCAAACACAATATTAGAGGAGAATACCAATTTGTTTATGCATGAAAACTTATCAGGTCTTTCTCGTGAATAAAAACTTTTATTATAAAACTTTTCCCAAATTTTCCCCCTTTTTTTATACTCCCACCAGTCCATAATATAAGGAACTCCAACTAATTTATCAAAACTAAGAAATAGTAGTTAACCCATTAAATATGTCTTAAATTGAATTTTTTTTTTAACTTTACCCATATTAAATTAAGTTTCAAATGAGAGAGACTATTTAAAAGTCATATTTAACCATTAACTATATACAGGGGCGGATCCAGAAATTTATGGAAGGGGGCACTATTAGTGGGAGGGGTGCAGGGGTTCGGGGGCAACGCCCTCGAAATTTTTTTTCCACTTGTCATCAAAAGCACAAAAAATAATATAGGATTCAAAAGGTTTTTACTTGTCATCAGTTGCAAGTTTGATCATCATCAATAAGAAAAAGAGCGAGTGTTAGCCATAAAATGCTCATGGCGGAAAATTAGCAACCTACATGCTCCAAGCAATTTTTTGTTCTGCGAATATCCACATAAAATACAAAGAAAAAAGCAACAAAATGTTAGGAAAGTATCTCAAAAAAAGAAACAGATCTTTCCCAGTTGAGGTCACAATGCTAAAATATGTCCATAAGGTGAACCGATTGAATAAAATATGTCCCTTAAGGTAAGCCAGTGCTCCTTTCTTTAAATAAAATATGTCCGGATCACCTTTGAATAAAAGCTTTATTTTTTATTTTTTAAAAAAAGTCAAGGGGGCACGTGCTCCCTTCTTATATAGGTGCATCCGCCTATGACTATATGGGCAAATTTGACAAATAAATATTAAGTACTCTCTAAATGACTTATATTGCTGAGGAGCAGGACATTCTTCTAGAAATTAATTCTATTGTAAAGTGGGATTCAATTTACAACCTTATACTACAATATGATAAATTGTCACTAGGTCAAACCGTCAATGCTAATATGCGATTTGGATATTGATTGATGATATTTTATTGTTTCTTTTGATAATATTCCTAATGGTAAGAGAAAAAAAAAGCTTCTTCATATTGTGACAGGTGGAAGATAATTATGTTGCTGTGTGTTTGGAAAGAAACATGAAACGACATTCTTGCCTACTCAGTATCACCAAATGATCCTTATAATTATTGCTTCCATTATATCATCCAAATTCAAAATAAAGAGGGAAAATCCCTCTCAAGTCTCAAAAGACCAATAAAATCTTTAAAAAAAATCTCTAAAAAAAGGTTACATATTAAAAAAATTTCAAAAAGTTATTAATTTCCATAGATTGAGTTGTTAATTAACAACTTTTTAAGATTTTTCCGACATCAAAATTTCTTATGAGACTTTTTTTAAAATTTTGTTAGTCCCTTGGGACCTGAAAAGGATTTTCCCAATTAAAAACCCCCCACCAATTATCAATAATGCCTCAATCTCCAGGGCTTTTACGCCATCAATTTTAAAAAAATTAGGTATGGTTTTAAAATAAAATAATAATACCACGTGTTTAATATAAATTCTAATATTAAAGATGGGAAGTATTATATACTTACTCTCATCCTAAATATTGGAGTTACATAACAACTATCACTAGCCTTTTTCTATAAGTTACAATTTATTGAATACATCTGATCTTTTTTATAAGATACACTTTGGATATATTTAAAAATCTGATGCAATTTTTCTATTTTTACTTATAATTCATTATATGTCTCTTCATTAATTATAACGGTCGGCCATTCATGCTCTTTCTCACTTATTATCTCTAGAAATAAGGGTATATATTTGGGGGAAAAAGGATTTCTTATGCATTTATTGTTATTAAACCAATTTTAATATACTTATTAATCTATATAATTTAGTTATTTGTAACTTATAAAAAAGGAAATGATGGAGTAATATACAAAAATTAAGAAAATTAGTTAAATTAGTTATTTGTAAAAAAAAATGTATTGGTTTCCTTAAAATATCATTTCAATCATTTGCATTGAGAACTATCTCATTGATATAAACTTTTTAATATATACAATCAATAGAGATAAATTAAAAAATTTATAAATTCATGAGATTAAATTGATAGATATCTTATATTTAGAACTAAAATAAACTCATTAACTAGATTTCACATTTAGTTGCACGATTTTGGTAGAATGATTTTTGGAACCAAAATAGCACATTAATATGAAGGAAGGACAGAAAAATATTCTAAACTAGTACTCCATCGACTCCTTAATATATGATATATTGGAGAAGTTGATTTTAGTCAACAATATAAAACTTATTTATTATATTTGTCAATATTTTCCAGAGTTACTCCTATTAATATTATCTAAACAATAATTTAAGAGGAAAATAATAAAATTAAGAAACATGACTAGGCTATTTTATAAATACATGTCATATTAAATAAATTTTTTAATCAAATTAATTTAGGTAAGTATATCTTCTATTAAACATCAGGGGAGTACCTCTTAAAGACTAAAGAGAGACAAGAGTTTTGAATGTGAATTTACTTAAATCACTTGGTAAACATTTTTTCTTCTTTTTTTTTTAATAGGACATAAGGAGCACACTCCAATTGGAATAGAGATTAATTAATCTCTTTTTTTTTTTTTTTTTTTTTTTTTTTATTACAAGAGACTAATCTCTCTTACCTTTTGGATGAGAAAAAAAATTGGGAGAAAAGAAAACTAGAGAGGAAAATAAGGGAAGAAGCAAGTCTTCTTCTGTTTGGATAAGAGAGAAAATGTGGGAGGAAGAAAAAATGGGGTGGGTCCCATACGTCATTTTCTATCCAAAATTTCTCAAACATATATACGGAGACTGCGAGAGGACAACGAGATTCCGATGCGGCCCCGCGACTACTTTTTTCTTACTGCTGTTGCAACGTAAGCCTGTTTGATCCTTATCTCTTTTATAAGTATTTTAATGTAATTATTAATTAAATGTTCCTATTTAGCAGTTTCAATATTCAAGTTAATATGCGGCGTGGTTATTAAATCTATATATATTATATACTCCCTCCGATCCTAATTATAAGACATAATTATTAAAATTTAGAGATATTAAGGAAAAAAATTAAATTAGTTAATTTTATTGATTTTTCTAAAAAAACCCTCACCTAAAATTTAAAATTACATCAACCAAAAGTTTGATAGTCGATTTTGTAGGACAAGGACCCCACCGTGTATGCTGCGTTTCACTGTCTCGAATGGATGAATTCATAAAATTTTGAATTTTAAATGTATAGCAATATTTGTTACATATATTTTCCATGGATTTTTCCAAAGAAAAATATTTCTACCAACAGAAAATATATTTAATTGGGCATAATACATTAAATGCAAGGTTATATTTTTTAGCCATGCAAAAAAGATAATGAAATTAATATTTTATTAGGTTATTTGTAGGGAAAAATTAATCACGATAGTTATAAGAAAATATTTTTAAGGGTAAAGGAGCAATTTTACACATGTAATTTGGTCAGGGAGCGCTCAAAGACCACGTAAAATTTTTTGGACCAAAAATAAACATGTAATTTCATTTTTTGGGCGCCAAAGACTACGCATTAGTTGGCCGTCAGTTGGCCGTTAACTTGGATAGAATGTTGACGTGTGTGTCTTGATTTGGGTTTGACGTTGACGTGGACGATGACGTGGGCGATGACGTGGAATAAAAATTTGAAAAAAATTAAAAAATTCGAAAAATTACAAAAAAAATTAAAAAAGTTAGAAAAAATTCAAATAATTAGGAAAAAATTTAAAAATTATAAATAATTCAAATAAATAGGAAAAAATTCAAAAAAGTAGAAAACAAATTCAAAAAATTAGGAAAAAAATTCAAAAAATTAGAAAAAAATTAGAAAAATTTATAAAATAATTTAAAAATTCAAAAAATTATGAAAAAAATTAAAAAATTGGAAAAATATTAAAATAATTAGCAATAAATTCAAAAAATTAGGAAAAAATTAAAATACCCCACTAGAGAACCCCACAACCGGACCCTACCGTCGGCTGCCGGGATTGGCGGGGTGGTCGGGTGCGGTGGTGGGGACCGACCACAAAATTTTAAACTTTATTAATTCTATCACAAAATTTAACAATTTTTTTAACTTTAAAGCTATTTAATTATACATTTTTTTCAAAAATAATAAATCATTATATATGAAGCATTCAAAATAATTATTATGTAGATAATTATTTTTTTGAAAAAAATTTATATTTAAATAGCTTTAAAGTTAAAAAAAAATTGTTAAATTTTGTGATAGAATTAATAAAGTTTAAAATTTTGCGGTTGCTCCCCACCACGCAACCGATCACTGATCATTGCCAGATTCCCCATGCGGCCGACGGTAGGGTGGCGGTTGTGGGGCTCACTAGCGGGGTATTTTAATTTTTTTCCTAATTTTTTGAATTTATTGCTAATTATTTTAATTATTTTTCTAATTTTTTAATTTTTTCATAATTTTATGAATTTTTAAATTATTTTATAATTTTTTTCTAATTATTTTAATTTTTTTCCTAATTTTTTGAATTTGTTTCTAATTTTTTGAATTTTTTCTAATTTTTTTCCTAATTATTTGAATTTTTTCTAATTTTTTTAAAAAAATTTCGTAATTTTTTGAATTTTTTAAATTTTTTTTTCCACGTCATCGTCTACGTCGGCGTGTCGGTCAAATCAAACGTCGCTCCATCCAAGTTAACGGTCAATTAAAGCCGTGGTGCTCGGCGCTCCAAAATGAAATTATATGTGTATTTTTTGTCCAAAAAATTTTACGTGGTGTTGAGCGCTCCCTAGGCCAAATTACATGTGTAAAATTGCTCCTTTACCCTATTTTTAAAGAAATCTCAAAAAAAAATTAAAAAACTAAAAAAAGAAAGTAAAATCTCTCACTTGATAGAATATAAATGTGTTTTTAAATTAACTATTGTGGAGGAAGTATTAGTATGGGTGGTATGGGAAAAATATGACAAAAATTGCTCAAAATTATTTTATTAAAAAGCAGTAGATTGAGGTATATGTGATATTAATGAGTTGCAAATATTACTTATTTTATAGAATACATAGGTGCATTATTTAATTATTATTTTATTTAGTTATCATTTAAAAAGTATCAATGAGGCTATTTTAGGAAAAAATTGATAAAAAATTATAATGTTGTTTTATAATTAGGACCAAAATGAACACCCAAATGTTGTCTTCTAATTAGGACTAGAATGAGTATCTATATAAAAAACACTTATAAGAAAATACTTTACCTGGTTCTAAATATAAGAAAATGTTGACTTTTTGAAGAAATTAAGAAAGCTAATTAAATCACTTTAAAATATTATATTTGTCATTTTTTCTCCAAATTATTTTTCTCAATTTATAAATTAATATATAATCTAAAGATATGCAACATATGATATTATTAAGTAACTTATTTAACCTCCTTAATCTTTCTAAAAAAGTTAACTATGTCTTACATTTAGGACCGGAGAGAGTACTATTTATAAATCAGGGATTTAAAAATTAGAATTAATGTAAAGTAAAATATACAATCTAATAATTTAGATATGTATGAATACGTATAGATATTAAAATTTAAAATGTAATTAAAATATTTCACAAATTATATTTTTATTTTAAAAATATAAACTGATATACAAAAATTATAGGATAAGGACATTTTAGTCATTCAGATATTTTCTCATTTTCTTTCTTCTCCATTTCTATCGTTTAACAAGGGAACTGATAACATTTTATTCTCAGTTTTCTCTTATCTCCATTTTTTTCCTCCCATTTTTTCTCTCCTAACTTTTCTTTCCATCCAAACATCATTAGAGTATTCCTTCATTTTTTTAAATAAAATTTCGGTTTTGTTTCTTAATTTTGTAAAGCATCTTTTTGTAGCTATAATCCTAATATTATTAGTCTCAATTGTCAAATGAAAATTTTGTTTGTATGCTTATCATTATTAATTTTAAAAATTAAACTTTATGTTAGCATTTAAAAATTTTTATTGACTTTTATAATTTCAACTATTGCACTTTTTGTCATAAAATGAACCGTGTAAAAATTAAAAGACTAAAAAGACAT